>JAGSMP010000243.1:0-1454123 GCA_029286625.1 Parnassius orleans | reverse complement strand
TTCTTAGCATAAAATATCATCACTCCTAATATTACTCTTTATCAAATCATGAAGTTTTATTACAATCGGTTCAGCTATTCCGGAGATTAGCTCGGATAAACAGACCAACAGACAGACAGACTAACGAAAATTTAAAAATGGTTGCACATGTCCTAATGCCATACAAATAACCCCTTAACTCAATAAAAAGCAGTTTCGATGTTACAGACAGACATTTCAATTTCAAAAATTTGTAGAAATAATGGGTCTCAAACGGTAAAATAGCAGCTTAATGCTGCCGTGTTTCGTATGGTGAGTATAGAGACCCAGAGAGCCTTTTTGCTGGAAACGAGGCATTCCAACGTAGTCCTCAGGGGTGACAACGCATCTGCATTTTGAATATTAATCGAGGATAAATGTAGATGTCTATGGGCCACAGCATCCACTTACAATCAGGTGGACTGTGGGATCGTTTGTCACCCTAATTCTATTAAAAAATGCAGTATAAATGATGTACCTATATGGATCTAGCACTACTAAGGAAAGAACTGTGCGTTAATGTTTCAGTCCTTGTTGTTGAGGGAAAACAGAACTCATCAACGCCCTCTTATCAGGACACATCGTTTTTATTTCCTACGGCTAGATATGTATGTTAGCTTCAACCATAATATCGAGTGACTAAATTTCTAAGTCGCGCCTAAGCTAAATTAAATCCTAAACCCTTCTAGTTTCTAAGAGTTTCTAAGATACTAGGAGCGTTCGAGCTAACTAACGAAATTTAACTGAGTCTGTTATGTACTTTTCTACAGTGCAGGTTAGAGAATGTTATTTATTTTCTAAAACCTGCCGCAGCTCGTTGACTCCGGGAGACTCAAACTTCAACTTATACTAAATTAAGTTCAAAATAGAGAAGGTAGTATATAGTACAAAAGGAAATAATTATTATGCACATAAATAAAATGGTTCCTTCCTTTTTCGACACAAAATAATGATTGTTTCTAACGTAGGTGTCATTTATTATTTAAATAAAATGTTATTGCAGTTAATTGCAGTTATTGCGGCCTCTTTGTGTTCAATAACAATCTTTTTCTTTACTATATTAACCCATTTAAAAAAGTTATAATAAAAAAAATTGGCGTAATTTTTAACTTCACTTGAGTTTTATTTTGATACGAGAGGGAATTAAATAATGATTTGCATAATATGCCGATATCCTGTCAATATTGAAATTCATTTCAAACATTATATTTATATAAGCTATAGTATCATTTAGAGAAAATAATATTGTAAGTGGTCCGACAAATGTAGTGAAGGGTCCCCTTTGCTTCAAAATGATGTTAAATACCTTCTTAAGGGCTCTTTCCTTTTTTTATAATTTCATTGCATTGTATTATTTTAATCAACTTTTGTATTATATCAAGTAAAAAGATACCAAGATTTTTCACCATTTATTTTCTGTTTAGAGAAAATTCATATTAAAACGGCAGTAGATTTAAAAACCACGCGCGATGAATAAAAATTCAATTTTTTACTCCAAAAATAAAGATATTTCACTTCATTTTAATCTCAAATCTATACTTGTGCTAAAAAATGTTTTCAGGTTACTAGAACAGAAATATTTTTTTTACAAAAACTGAAGTGACAAACTAACCTAAAATCTACATAGAAGAAGAAGAACCTGAAAGAAGGCTATAGTTATAGATGCGATGTCACCTCTGAGAACTTAGGTGGAATGCCTGACTCCCTGTAATTACACTGGCTCTCTATACCCTCTTGACCAGGTTAAAACTGCAACACATTGCTATTTTACTCACAGAATACCAGCGTAAAATAGGAGCGTAATGTTGCTGTGTTACGTATGGTGAATGTAGAGAACCGTAGATTATTTTCACTGGAAACGAGCCATTCCATCTTAGTCCTCAGGGGCGATAACGCATCTGTACAAATGTAGATGTCTATGGGTCACAGTATCCACTTACCATCAGGTGGACCGCGTGCTCGTTTGCCACCCTTATTATATAAAAGAAATTGGTGGCAGAAATAGATAAGAGTGTGATACGTATGACGAACTTATAGGAATATTAAAATTATTCTATAAATTAATGTAAAATCGACATTATCGGGATATGCATTACGCATCAAATATCCAACTAGCTAATTTCTACTTCAACCGATAAATTTGACCACTTTGGAGAAATTTTCACACATATTCTCGTTTGGTATGTATACCTTATAACTTTAAAACAAAAGTGACTCTAGAAATTTCTTTGAATTAAATAATTATTCATCGTCATCATCATCATTAAAAAGCTCATCATAAGTCAACTGTTGTACATAGATCTCCAACAAGGAATTCAAGAAAGCACGGTCCCGAACCACCTGCATTCATCGACTTCAGCATCTCTTACCAGGTCGTCACTCCCATCTTGTGGGGCTGCCTCTACCTCTCTTACTGGTAAGAGGTTGCCTCATGAGAACCTTTCTTCCCATAGGTTATTATTTCTTCGAGCTATATGGCCGACTCACTGCCACTCAGGCTTTTTATTATTGAAAATATTATGCCGCATTCGATTCATATTTTTATTGAATATGAATAGAATACAGCTCTAAAGCCATCAAGTTATACGTGTATTTACTACTTATGTATCAAGGCCTTTACATTTGCATTCGACTAGTAAGCTATGTGTCAATTGTGATGTATAGAGCTTCATTGCATCAGTATTGTTCGAGAATTAAATACTACATTATATCAAATCCTTGTCTTTGGAATTGTCATTTTCCAAGTTGCTTGTGTACGTAATTCCTTTTTGGGGTTCCGTGCACGAAGGGTAATCAACGGGACCCTATTACTAAGCCTCCGCTGTCCGTCCGTCCATCCGTTCGTCCGTCCGTCTGTCTATCAGCGGGCTGTATCTCATTATCCGTAATAGGTAGACAGTTGAAATTTTCACATAATGTGTTTTTCTGTTGCCGCTATAACAACAAATAATAAAAATAAATTAAAAGTTAAAGGGGGCTCCCCTACTAGAAACGTGTTTTTTTTTGCATACATAGTATTAAATCTTGTACGATGGTACGGAACCTGAGTACAATTCGCACTTGGTCGGTTTTTTATTATCGGCTAGTTCAATGTTGGAATTCATGCATACGAATTTGAATGCTAAATTCAAATCAATATCTTAATAAAGGTATGTACATATGTATCTAAAATATATGTATTATTCATTCCTGTTTTTTTTTTTGAGAAGAATAAAAATTCCATCGTGTCACCAATACCGCACAGACGGTATTTAATATCAACCACTTGTAACAGTAGTACGATCGTGTAATTCCCTCGAGAAATGTGGTTGTCTTCGTTTTGACGTTTGACGATTGGTTTCGTTGTATTTTGTAAAAGTATCCATATCGATTATAAGCAGCAATTTTTTACTTTATTAATGTCTATCGTGCGCTACAAATATTATCATATTGCAGTTGCGGAGTGATTCTCACTAACAAACGATCCCCACCAGAGTTACATAATAGCACTGCTGGTCAATATCGAAAAGGAACGCATATACAACTTTTGTTCCCTCCCTTTCGTTTTGTATAATGTCAATATCAACAACGAGCCACGTGGAATACCGGTCTTAAGTCGATTATAACGAACCGAAAGCTAGTAGAAGCGAACTCAGTTTAAACCACGTTTAAGTTAGTAATAAATAGCCTTTCGTAATAATAAACATTAAATAATTTTCGTATAATCGGGAAAATAAAGAAGATTCGGAAAGTGTAAACTTACTAAAGTACAAGATACAATCGGCACAAACGAGAAAATGTTTTAACAAGCGTAAAATAACCTGACCGTCAGCGGGTAGCTGCGTCAAAGGTGTTAGAAGTGCCAAGAATGAGGAGACAATTGAAACGAATAAGAAGATTTTTCTCGTTGTGATTATAAAGGGCTACTATGGGAAAATGCAGAAATACGAGTATATCTCGTAGCTTCATGGATGGTAGTATAACCATCTATTTCATTTCCACCAAATAGAAAATACATAAACTTGCAAATGGGGGGCAGTGTTAAAGGTGCGATACGTCTGTTACTGTGATTGCAAATCCACCCTCTATGTATAGGGATAATGTCAAATCTTCCTTGCAACGTAAGATGCGCATGTCCAGCAGTGGACTTTTAAAGGCTAATGAATAAAAAAAACGATTTTGAACTAGACTGTCACTGGTTGATGATACTCGGAATTATTCATTGTAATGTCCATAGTCCAGTCACATTAGCGATGTACAGATCCTAAAAATAGCCGCTAGGAGATAGAGTTCATGAAATGAAACTGAGCTATCAATTAGCAGTAGGAGTCAAAAAACATCGCATATTATCTAAAGAAACTTTATGCACTATTTGAAACAAATCTTTAATACGCGATATAAATAACACAATCTTTGGACCCAATGACATCCAGTAAAATAAAAATATACTAAATATTGTAAACAAAGTAATTGACAAATTTCATACATCCCGTCCGCCATGGACGGATTGTCCTAAACCATACATAAACACACGACACATATGCACTATAAATAAAACAATCAATAAAAATTTTAACATAAAGCTGTTAATAATAAGCAAAAGTACCGGTACTCCTACTCCCTAGGCGTAGTCCCGAAATCATGGAAGACAGCTTTTGTCCAACCGATCCCTAAAGGCGACCACTCAGACCCGTCAACTACAGGCCTATCGCCATCACCCCTTGTTCTCCAAAATAATGGAGTCCATTATAAACTGCCAGCTCATGCGGTACCTTGAGGATCACCAGCTGATTAGTGACCGCCAATACGGTTTTCGTCGGGGTCGGTCAGCTGGTGATCTTCTGGTCTACTGACTCATAGATGGGCGGAGGCAGAAGAGTCCAGGGAGGCATTGGCCGTTAGTTTGGACATTGCGAAAACTTTCGATCGGGTTTGGCACAAAGCGCTTCTTCGAAGCTCCCTTCCTATGGGCTTCTCAGTGTGCAATTGGATCACCAGCTTTCTTGCAGATCAGACATCAAGGTCGTTGTAGACGGTGCATGCTCCGACTACAAGCTCGATTAACTGGTGTTCCACAGGGCGTGCTATCACCAACGCTGTTTCTTCTGCATATCAATGATATGTTGCAAACCGGTAGCATTAATTGCTATGCGGATGATAGCACTGGTGATGCTCTATACGCCGGCCGTGCGAATATTTCGGGGAAAACGTCGCCAGTACCGGAACAAACTTGTGTCTGAAGTCGAGTCTTTGCTGAACAAAGTCTCGGATTGGGGGCGACTAAATCTGGTCCAGTTTAATCCTCAGAGACACAAGTTTGCGCGTTTACCGCTAAAAGAACCCCTTTGTCGTATCTCCTCAGTTTCAGCACTCCCCCGCAGCCAGTATCAGAATCCTCGGCGTCGACATATCAGTGGCGTGCGGTTTCGCAGTCACTTGGAAGAGCCAAATTGGCCTCTAAAGCGGCGTGCTCAGCAGAGCGGGACAGTATTTCATGCCGGCACAACGCCTGCAACTTTACAAGGCGCAGGTTCGGCCTCACATGGAATACTGTTCCCATCTCTGGGCTGGGGCTCCCCAGTGCCAGCTCCTTCCTTGACCGCATCCAGCGCAGAGCAGCTCGAATCGTCGACGACCGAGTCCTTTCGATCGGCTCGATTCATTGGCGCTGCGAAGAGATGTTGCATCTCTTTGCATTTTCTTTCATTTACCACGGGAGTGCTCTGAGGAATTGTTCGGATTAATCCCAGCCGCCAAATTTCACGAACGCACATCGCGGGAACTCCCGATACCATCCACACCATCTGGATGATTGGCGGTCCACCACTGTGCGATTTAGAAGATGTTTTCTTCCTCGCACAACTTCCTTGTGGAATAGTTTACCACCAGCGATTTTCCGGACCGATACGACTTAGGGACCTTCAAGAAAAGAGCCTACTCCTTTTTAAAAGGCCAGCAACGCATCTGCAATTCCTCTGGTTCCCCTGGTGTTGCAGTTGTTCATGGGCGGCGGTGATCTTACCATCAGGTGAGCCGCATGCTCGTTTGCCCTCTATAAAAAAAAAAAGTATTTCATAACAATAAAACATTAAGTGCTAAAATATTCAAATTTAATACAAAAAAATACTTAGAATAATGGGTTTCATTCAGTAAATAATAACAAACAAACATCTTAAGAATAAATTATATTCATTCGATAATCGGCAAACACAAATTTTGGATACCGGCCTTTTAATAGTAACACCTTTGCATCGTAAATACACAACACGGATAACTCTATCCAAACCAGGATGTTCTGCTATAATTATTCCATAGAGCCATCTAGCAGGAGGAAGATTGTCCTCCTTCACCAGTGCAATATCTCCAATTTTTGGATCAGGAGTATGGCCTTATGGCGTTGTAAAAATTTTGTGAGATATTTGCGAGACCATCGCTTCCAAAAAGTTTGTACCATACGTTGGGTGATCTGCCAACGTTTGAGCGAATTTATATTAGACGTCAAATAATTTTCATCTGGAACAAGAACCAATGGATCTCCAACCAAGAAATGTCCCGGTGTTAGAGGGAATGGATCATCCATGTTATTATTTATTTGTGATAGTGGCCTCGAGTTTAGATAAGCCTCAATTTGAGACAACACTGTACTAACTTCTTCAAAAGTCAAGAAAAGTTTGCCTATCGCTCTCTTGAGGTGATATAGGAAAAATCTGCTAGGGTGAGCAGTCACCAAGCGAGCACCTCTGTTGAGTCCGTCCAAGTACTCTATTGAGTGGTAAGCAAAGAGTCATTGCCACTTCATATAACAGCTTAGAAAGCAAAACAGCTCCACACAATTCTAAACGTGGTATGGAGACTTGTTTGAAAGGCGACACTTTAGTTTTTGATGCTGTCAAACTCACATGAACATCGCCGTTTTCTTTTACTACTCGAGCAAATACCACTCCGGCGCATGCTTGGTTCGACGCATCCCAAAACCCGTGTGGTTCCAAAAGTTAATTCGCGTTGATAAATATCCATATAGGAATACAAAAGCCTGTAATAAATGAAAGTTTACTCCTACAATAAAGCCACTGCTGTAACAAATTAGAAGGTAATTCTTGATATTGACATCCAAATCTTCTGAATGAAGATTTTGGCAGTAATTACTACTGGTACTATATCCACCCTAAAGGATCGAATATCCTGGAAATATCTGAAACAACCTTTCTCTTTGTAATAGGAGTTGTTATGTGTGGTAACTGAACACGGTACACAAAATTGCCAGTTACATTATTCCAACATAACCCTAAAACCTTCGTAAAACTTACATTTTCTTTTCTCAGCGTAGAAACGAGATTTTATGAGACTTTTGAGACTATTGTTTTTCAACTCCTTGATAGCATATCGATAACTGCAGAGATGTACTGTCAAGACAGGGGAAGATGAAAATGCTAACTATCAAACAACTGAGACTTGGTTAATTTTATAGTTCTTCACGAATATACTCGTATACACAATGTATTGCCTCAATATATAAAATTTAAGGCCATACCCCGACCAAAATCTTGCGATAGTGTGTTTTTCTTCGCTATTCAGAGACTATTATCACATTAGTTATGAAAAATAAACTACATCTAAAAGCATATTATTAATGTTCGATATCCTATCATCACATCGTTCTAATTTGTTTTATGTGTTATAAATACATTTAAAATCTACTTTTAAAAAATGAGTAAAATTATTGATTACATGCATCTGTTGTTAAAGACAACGTTCTAATCATTTGAGGATTACACTAATGGATAGATAATTTAAAAATCTATATTTTTCACGTTTTATTTTATTTCTTAAGTTTGCTTTTCTTTTTTAATTAAAATAATTCCAAAAATTATGTGAATTCTATGATAAAGGGGCGTACGCGGAGCGATCATACGAGGAAGCAGTGTCGCTCTCGTCGTCGTCGTGCCGTGTTTTGCCGCAAACATTTATAAATATTATTTGAGTACCTACCTACCAACCGATGCGCTAACGTGTTTTTTTTTACCGTGATAAGACGATTGTGTTATTGTGAGAATATAATTTTGTGTAATTTGTGGGTTGATTAGTGCAAATGCCTAAATAAAATAAGAATAAACGTCAACGACGTCAAAATGCTCTAAAGATGAATGAAATTGTGTAAGTAATTTGATGTATTATGCAAAGTTTACCTACTTTTATTCCGCTTAATACCTGCACGTTATTACATAGTATCTTTTTATTTTAGGAAGAGAAGAAAAATACCTGAATGCGAATTTGATGATGAAAATAATTATGCAAGTTTACCAATAATTGAGAATGATAATGGGTAAGTCGGACACAATTTTGAGTCCATAGAGTTATGAAATTACAAACAAAAGTTATGAAATTTGATGTGATATTTTTTTGTAGTTACCATGTAAATAATATGAACCTTTTCAAATATATAGCTAAAATATGTATCTAAATGATTTATTACAAGTAATTCAGTTTTGTTTTCAAGCAAGATCTAATATAATTAATTCTTTATTGCAGGCTAAATACGAACAATGACGATACGCCAGTAAACGACTTGAGTCAAGAAACCATAGAATTACAGGATATCTGTCTTGGTTCAACTGAAATGGTTGAAGATGTAGAGGTTTGTTTATTTAATTTTTTGATTTGTAGATATTATGGTACACAAATAAGTACCTAATCAAAATACCTTAGTAGGTATTGTGATTAGGTACACACTTGTGCTTGTAATTAGGTAAAAGATATCTAAGTAGATACTAGTACTAAGTAGGTATCAGTACTAAGTAGATCAGTAAGTACTAATGCCTACCCAGTATACACATCTACTAAGGTATTCTTATTACGTAAAAGATATCTAAGTACTAATACTAAGTAGGTATTAGCACTAAGTAGATAGGTATAAATACTTCTTTATCTACATCTATTTTTAGGAGCCTTAATTTAGTCTGAATTATACATAACACTATATTATTGATTTATTTACTTATACATAGTTTTCTTTTTTGCAGTTACAAATATCTTGTTAAGCTGAAAAAGGCAATAATGAAAAAATAATAAGAAGAAGAATAATTGACGTCAGCCACTTCTTTTCGGAATTAATAAAAAATTCAAATCATGGTTCATTGGGTTGCAGCTTCACCGACCTACAACTTATCGGAGAAACACAAAAGGGCTTAGAGTCGAAATTTACGTTTAAATGCCAATTATGCAACCAAAAATTTTTAATAGAAAATGATAATTGTAGTGAAAATTATTTATCATTAAATAAATGCGCAGTCGCAGGTACGATTGCAATAGGCGCGAGAAATTCGCAACTAAATGAGTTATTGTCATCAATGAATCTTCCTTCTATGTCCGAAAATATATATTCGACAAACCACGAATTAATTAGTGAAAAATATTTGCAGTCTGGTCTAGCGAACAGAATGAAATGAAAACGGAAATCATACTAAGAGATGATAAATTCTGGTTTGAAAAAATGCAAGAAAAGCTAAAATCATTTTATCTAGATTGCATTCTTCCAGAACTTATAGATCTTATAGACTTCAGACACAAGTTTGTTCCGGTACTCGGTGACGTTTTCCCGAGAAATATTGGCACGGCCGGTGTATAAAGCATCAACAGTGCTGTCGTCTACATAGCAATGAATGTTACCTGTTTGCAACATATCATTGATATGCAGAAGAAACAGCGTTGGTGATAGCACGCAGCCTTGTGGAACACCAGCGTTGATGGGCTTGTAATCGGAGCATGCACCGTCTACTACGACCTTGATGCTCCGATCTGCAAGAAAGCTGGTGATCCAATTGCATTCTCGGAAGCCCATGGGAGGAGCTTCGAAAGAAGCGCTTGTGCCAAACCCGATCGAAGGCCTTCGCTATGTCCAAACTAACGGCCAACGCCTCCCCTTGGACTCTACTGCCCCGCCCATCTATGGTGGTAACCTGAAGATCACCAGCTGAGCGACCTTGACGGAAACCGTACTGGCGGTCACTAATCAGCTGGTGATCCTCAAGGTACCACATGAGCTGGCAGTTAATAATAGTTTCCATTACTTTGGAGAACAAGGAGGTGATAGGGATAGGCCTGTAGTTATACGGATCTGAGCGGTCGCCTTTTTTATTGATCGGGTGCCTTCCATGAGTTTGGGACTACACCTAGGAAGTAAGAGTACCGAAAAAGACGCGTTTAAACCGGTGCTAACTCCGGAGCACACGTCTTCAGCACAATAGGTGGGACTCCATCAGGCCAGACTTGTTGACGTCCAGGAAGGAGTTACGCACCGAGCGCTAAATAAACAGCACTTCCTGCATGGAGCACTCACACGCGGGATGGTCGGCGGTGTTCCCCGTCATCAAGAGTCGAGTTGGAAGCAAAAGAGCCTAGCAGATCGGCTATCTCCTTTGCGTCATGGGCCAGTGAGTCGTCCACCCTGTGCAGAGATGGCGGAGATGGCTGACAGAAGTTCCGTTTGACAGCCTTGACGAGAGACCAGAATGCACGTTTTAATGCACGATTACCACCAGCGATTATTCCGGACCGATACGACTTAGGGACCTTCAAAAAAAGAGCCTACTTTTAGCCTTCTTAGAGCCTAGTTTTAAAAGGCCGGCAACGCACCTGCAATTCCCCTGGTGTTGCAGTTGTTCATGGGCAGCAGTAGTCACTTACCATCAGGTGAGCCGCATGCTCGTTTGCCCCCTCTCCTATAAAAAAAATCCCCGATACTGTCGAGGTATGCCTATAAGAAAACCTCAGTATATTGAAGATGCCATAACAATAATTAAAAATTAAAAATTTTGTACAACCGACTTCAATGTAAATTATTAAGAATAACTCAAAAACTATGGAACCACATGTGAGGCATCATTTTTTTGAAGCTCTCCGTCAAACTGCAAATAAGCACTTTGATAACTTCGTGACGTGTAGCTGCCCCTGCACTTGGTAGTTAGTGATCGAAGTCAACTAGTAAGCAGTGGTATACTTATAACGAAAACAAAAAAGATAATAAAAACATGACTAGTATCTTACCATCAGTCTCATAGCACTAATACATAAAAAAATAATTCATTTAATAGCTGTATTGTAATAATGTCTCTATTAGTTCGTAATTTATGAAAGTTAAAAAATTTGTTATTAATATACCTACCCAGTATAACTAATCACAATAGGTACCTATGTAGGTATTATGATTAGATAAAAGGTACTTACTTTTACTAAGTAGGTACTAATACCTACCCAGGCATCATTTAATTACAACCCAAAAACCCCTATTACCCTTATACTTCTTGTTGATTTTTATATTACCTTTACCTTTATAACCCTTATGTATTAAATAAATAGAAATAAAATTGAATAAAAATAAATAGAAGCATGTTTTTTTTTCATCCTCATCAATCATTGGGGTAAGGATAATGTCAGCCAGCATAAGTAATAAACAGGCTAAGTAACAAGTTGCTCAGTTCAAAAATTAGTAGGTATGTATGTTACTTTTCAATACGTGACACGTAAAAATTGACAATAATAAAAAAACACATCTGCGAAACATCTACTAAATACAATATACCTACCTACCCACCTATTTGCCTATAGTGAGTATGAGTGAGATCTTTTAAACTCACTATTTTCAATGATTCATATTCTCATGTTAGATACCTTCCCGGGCGTTCGAAATGAATGGTGTCATTTTTATTAATTAGATAATATATGAGAATACATAATTCTAATATAATGCAACTATTATACCGAATAAAGAAAATGAAAATACATTTATCATTGTCTGCCGTAGTAAGTAAATAGTTTATTGATTTTGAAAAAATAATACTACATTCGTACATTACGTGGCATCTTGCAGGTTTCTTACGCGATATAATATTGTAGCGAGAGTCGGCGGACCGAATGCTCAGTCTTTCGCTAGGGGTTAGCGCCTTAAGTAATAAATTTACATTAGATTTTCTTTGCACTTTTTCTTTACAATTTTGTATTTCAATTTATTGTAAAAATATTTTAAACGTAGTCATAATTATAAAATACATTTGAAATACCTATATGATATTTTTTTAAAAGGGTTAGAAGAATAAAGCAGACGAGGATTTCACAACAACTTAATTATAATTAAGCATAAGTTGCCCCAATTATTCAAAAATCTTAATAAATTTAAATATAAAATAAATCTTGTATTGAAATAAGATTTTAATTGAATAAAACGACTTTATTTTACTGTGCTTTACTGCAACCCATGGTCATAGGGGGTATTTTGTTAATCATAGGATCCCACGCAGATGGCAGCATCCATCCATCTTCCCTATTGAAATTAGGATGTTTTTTTAATTTCAATAGCCTCACGTATCATCCTTGGTAGGAATCGGTGTTCTTTTGCGAGGATTTGTGGTCTATCAAATCTGATGTAATGTCGAGGACGATTTTGACCATGTTCACAGACTGCAGACTTCCCAGAGCGTCGGTGCTTCACGTAGCTATATATTCTTTCACGCGGGTTTTAATACATCTTTTTGTATGTCCTATGTAAGAGAGACCACATTTGCAATCAAGCTTGTACACTCCTACATCTTGTAGAGGGATATTACACTTGACGGATGTTAAAAATTGACTAATCTTCTTCGGCGGCTTGAAGTATGTTTTAATGGAAGCGCGCTTCAACATGTGACTCCTCACATGTTGAACATAGGGTATTACAGTAGGTACACGCTCGACCGTGGCCGGCTTCACTCACTCACTGTGACGTAGGCGCGGGACCCGAAGCTTGTTGTCTTGCAATACTTGCTTGATGTGCTGAAGCTCGGCGGCCAGATGTTTTTTGTCACAGATCCCCTGTGCTCTCTGAAACAAAGATTTTCCCATTTAAATATCGGTTGGTATGGCTCTTTCCTATTCACGGTGTGACCAATTGTGTTGTCAGGATTGTTTGCCTCTTACTCCATTTTAAATTGCATTTTTGAGTTTATGGAATTAAGGTGGTCTAAAAATGCAGTTACATTATCAGATGGTAAAATTGTGACAGTGTCGTTTACGTACCGCTTGTGGAATCTTGGATTTACAGGAGCAGTAAAAAGGCTATCTCCTGAAAGTCCTCCATGAATATGTCGGCGAATATGGGAGATGTTGTGAAAGTGTTGCCTGCGTACCGCTTGTAGAATCTTGGATTTACAGGAGCAGTAAGATGAGCTATCTCCTCAAAGTCCTCCATGAATATGTCAGCGACTATGGGGGATACAGGTGAGCTCATTGCCACACCGTCTACTTGCATGTAGAACTGCTTCTTCCACAATAGATGGCCAGGTGTGAGGCAGTGTTTTAGTAATACTGCATATTCTACAGGCATGTTGTTTTCTTCTAGCTTCCTGGTTACAATTGAGATGCAGTCTTCAATAGGTAAGCATGAAAATAGTGACTTAACATCAAAACTGACCATTGTTTCATTGTCAGCAAGATTTAGGTCTTTTATCTCACTAACAAAATGGTACGAATACTTTGTGTGTGCTCTGGTGTGTCCTCCTTTAAAAGTGTTGAGCCAACTTATAAGTTGTTGAATCGATCTGGCTCACTGTGGGACGTAGTGGAGCATTTGGTTTGTGTAATTTCGGTAACCCATACAACCTCGGTGGTTTAGTACACGGTGTTATTATCGAATTTTTGTCGAGATTTAATTTTTCGAAACATTTCTTTATAAGAATATTCCGAAATCGCTAGTCGTTTTAAGCACATTGGTTGTAGGGTCTGTTTTGACCTTTTTATACGTACATTTGTCCGATAAAAGTTGTTGTATTTTAAAAATGTAATCTGACAAATCCGTTACTACTGAATTATTTCGTTTATCTGCGCGGAGAACAGTGAACTGTGGCCTGTTGCGTAAGTTGTACAATGCTTTAAACTCTTCTTTGGGAAAATTAAGTTTCGGCGTTGAACTTCGACATAATAAGGACGAAATGTCTTGACGTATGGCCTCCAAATCTTCCTTCCCCACATTGTTTTTAAACAGATAATCCTCAAGGCTACAGATAATTTCTTCGTACGTGATTCTTCGCGGTGTTATTGTGAAATTCATGCCCTTCGATAATACTTTTATTGTAGGTTCGTCCAGTGTTTGTTTTGACAGATTAAAGATCGTGCCTTGTTTATTGTTCGCGTCTGTGGACAACGGTTCAGTTCCGATTCTACGTTGACATTGATGTTTGGCATTTGATTTGATCGTTAATTTTTGGTGTTTTTCTTCTAATCGGTGAATTTTGTTTTGCTATTACCTGTCCGTA
This sequence comes from Parnassius orleans, assembly GCA_029286625.1. Lineage (NCBI taxonomy): Eukaryota > Metazoa > Arthropoda > Insecta > Lepidoptera > Papilionidae > Parnassius > Parnassius orleans. Next base: position 1,439,844 of record JAGSMP010000243.1, on the reverse strand, counting down.
CTGGTTCACATAATAATTTCTTATATTTACGCGAACACTTTATTTATATTTTTTTATTTATACTCTTTATTGCACATAAAATATAACACAACACAATTAACTTAAATTAATAAATTTATGTACAATTAGGTGGCCTTGTTGCTAAACAGCGATCTCTTCCAGGCAAACCTTGGTGAAGTAGATCATTTTCATTTAAGTATATAGAAGTGTGCATAAATAGTAGATAAAAAAAAGTATATATTAATAGTATGAGCTATATATATTATATGAGACAATGTAATAATCAAATACACAATATTATATATACATATACACTTAAACACACAAATACGTATATACATACACACATACATTTACACATATACTTATATATAATAATACATTTACATTTTTATAAATATTTATGTAATACATTATAACTATATATCATATACACAAACCTTATCAAGAAAAGTAAATATAACAATAAAATATATTGAGTAGAACACATATTTAAATAATAATTTTCGACCATTTTTTTGAAAGACTCAATGCGTTGGGTTTTCTTTTCTTTCAACACTTTTTTTCACAGAGCACAATGGATCTGTGACAAAAAACACCTGGCCACCGAGCTACAGCACGTCGAGCAAGTATTGCAAGACAACAAGCTTCGGGTCCCGCGCCTACGTCACACTCACAGTGACCGAGTGAAGTCGGCCACGGTCGAGCATGTGCCTGCTGTACTACCCTATGTCAAAGGACTCACAGATAAGATTGGCTACATCTTGAAGCGAGCTTCCATTAAAACGTACTTCAAGTCGATGAAGAAGATTTGTCAATTTTTACCATCCGTCAAGTTTAACATCAGCTGCAGTTGTATCAGTGATCAGTGTCAGGAGCTTATTCTAGTCAACAACATATAAGTGCCACAGATATAAGTTAACAAAAAGTCGCCTTATGCAAAGCACATAGAAAGAAGTCACCTTGTTTTATTGCAAGACTGGTCATACTACAATGTTGACACTAGAAGATCAAAGAATGGACCAATCATTATCTGAGTGGTATATGTCAGTTTGTATCCCAAAAGTATTATCAGTTTCCTGCGACAAGCGAACAAAGTCTTGAGTTCAGTACCTTCTGTGCACGAGCTGTTGACATTTCTTATTAAAAAAAAAATCTATCTTAACTTACGCGCTTAATTCCTCTGCCTTAACACCTTGTCGTCCTTAACTTTTTTCCAGAAATGAAAGAAAAACTAAAAGGCAAGTGGTTTGAAAGCAAACAAGACACACTGGCTAATTCTAACTACAAGATTTTTAAGTTGCTTTGAAGGATGGTCAAAGGTTCTACTTTACTAGGACTAGAGGACTAGAGGTATTACTTTACTAGATGGTAGGACTCCTTTTCTGTTTAGGAGTAAGCATCACTCTTTTAGATATTTCTACTGCCAAATAACAGCACTTCATAAAAATAAGTTAGATATTCGTCAAAAGTCGGGTGTTTATAAACTTGTTTGTGACGAATGCCACGCCGTTTACGTGGGTCAGGCTGGTCGCAACTTCGAGACACGTTACAAAGAGCATTTAGCCGCGTACAGGAATTGCAATCCTGATAAATCCCATTTCGCTAAACATCTATTGGACACTGGACACAACCTAACCAACGATCACTCCTTTAAAGTCTTACTAACTTGTAATAAAGGGCTGCTACTGTATGTGCTGGAGCAGTTGGATATATTAAAAAATAAAAATAGTAATGTTGCACTGCTGAATGAACAAACAAATGTTTTTAACTCACCTCTCTTAAACATCTTTAAACCTGCTCTCTAATAACGGACAGTCTCGCAATATGGTCGTTCGTCACCTCCACGTTGATCAGCGATTGGTTGCGTGGTTGGAGGGTAGGCGGGAGTTTCGCAGCGGTTTGTTATTAATTTAATAGCAGGCGGCTGCGTACGTCGGGTGGTGATTGGTCGCATGTTTTATCGCATGACGCGGTCGCTCGCTACCGTGGGGAGCAGTTGCGTCAGCGAGTCTTAAATAGCAGCTGTTTTTGGCTCGCCTCTCACTTAGCGGTCAGCCATCGTAGAGTCTACTACACCTGAAGATGCCTCGTGTAGAGGCGAAACACGTGTTGTATTGTCGTCGGTGGTGTATCTATCCTAGTGTAGTGGTGCTGGGATTAGTGGTGACGGGATAGTGCACACAATTGAGGGAAGACGGGAGGTGCTCTTCAAACTAGGTAAGACACATCATTTTATTTTATTGAGCGAATATTGGCAAAGTACATTTTCCAACTTTAGTACTTCCACTGCTATGTTCTGGTCTGACGGGTAAAGAGACCCAGTGTTATAAATTACAGACTGTGAGGCACTCAACTAAAATTCTTGGAATTGCATCCGTAGCTTTCTTCTTTGAAATTTTCTGCAGATGTCCATGGGCTGCAGTAGCCACTTAACATCAGGAGGACTGAAAGTTCATTTATCTCTTAATTTCTTATAAATAGTTATATTCCAAGTGGTTTAATGGAAAGGTGAATACTAATTCAAAGTAAATACTTTGAAAAGATCGCAGATTTTGAGTATCTGTTTTCTTTTGGAATGACAATCGCGGCTACGCAGATTGTATATATTGCAATTAGAGCACTTCATTATTTGCTTTAGGCTACGTAATTCACTCATCTAAGAATGAGAATAATTCAAAATCCAAATTAGAGTTATGAAGCTACATAACTAAAGGTGTCACAAGGTGTTGGAAAGGAAATGAGGGTTGTTTCTTCGGTTAAATATAAATAAAGGGCTTCAGATTTATTACTACAAGTTAATCCCATATAAAAGTGGCAAAAAATTATAGGCTTCAAAAATTTCTTAGATATGTGAAGTCATCTATTATGCATAGGGGCAGCGCAGCGGACATTTCCTTGCAAAACTCTCAGAAATTAGTGGAAGTCTGTGCCCAGCTGTGGGACGTATATAAACTGTAAACAATGAGGCTACAATTGATATTCTCCTCGGTTCTTTTGGAAGCTATTATCCGCGCAAGATATAGTACCAGAAGTATACGCATTAACATGATACTTTAATTAATTACCGTATGTATTATTTTGTAATAATATTGAAGGAAATCTACAACTGAAAACATACGAATTATATATATCAATGCTGGTTCCAACCACACCAATAACAATACCGGCTCCAACTCGGAACTTGCGAATCAGTAGTCATTTAGTAGTTACTTGACGAAAAACGTTGCCGGAAAGGCTGCAAGAAACAATAATAATCAATTTACATAAACACTATATAATCAAAAAAGCTTCGAAAGAATTTCCTTAAATGTTTGATTTGTAATAGAAATGAACTTTATTAAAAGATAATTATATATGATCTGGCTTCGATCTGAACTGCTTTCAAATTAACCACAGAGCATTTAATTTCAAATACGTCGGTTCTTCAAATTTATACCTATTTTAAGGCTTCACTTTGGTGGTACATTAAACTTTAATCGGTATTAAAATGGTAAACTGAAAGGAATATAATTTAGTTCAATTCGTAATTGGGCCAGCCAAAGATTTAAAATTAGACATAAAATATAATTTTAACGTTCTAACTTGTAACTCCTTTTTATTCAATTTCGTGAGTATTTTAATACTATTTGGACAAAATTATGTTTTTCTATTAAATATCTTTGGGTTATATGGCCGGCCCATTTGTATTTCAGCTTCGTTGGTATATCCGTTCGGCCTGTTGAAAGATCCGTTGGGCTATGCATGAATTGTTAACTAACCTTTTGATTGAAGTTAGACTTATGTGTACAATTTGTCCTTGGTGAACATATTATAAATATAAAATTAAGTTACATACTAAAAAATATACAAAATTAAAGCTGACAAATGTATTGCAAACTAACCAAAACAAACAATATCCCCCAGTGTGAAATGGAGGGTCATTTTTAAAACTCAGTTGTTTGGAAACATTGTTAAGCAATTTTATCTTAAGGGCAATATCGTCTTTAAATCGAAATTGAGTGATAATATATTCGCTATTGACATATATACCGTATCGTTTTTAGTCCAGTAGCTTGAAAACATATTCCAAAGTAGCATAAAAAGTTTTGGAGATATTATGTCGACTTACATCTTCTTGCAAATCGATCGGTCTTGTGCTCTGATTCTATACTCGGATAAAAATCATATGTTTAACTTTAACTGAATACTTAAACACTTTTTATCCATTTGATAACACCAATAAAGATCACTGCTAAAATTTCTAATTATCTGTTCTTAAAAAAGATAAAACGGTAGATTATTTTCTTTGGACATCTGCGTAGCTACGCGTATAATCATAACACTTAAAATGTAACAATAAAAAAAATTGACTTAAAGTAAAACTAACTGTGAGATCCATAGTAGGTCAGTGGCTGCGCTCGCTATAAATTTCACAGTACGCGAGCAAACCGGGTTCGATCCACACGGCATCAATAAAATTTTTATTGCAATTTAAGTGCTGATTTACCACATGCTCGGTGGTGAAGGAAAACATCGTGAGGAAACCTGCATGTCTGAGAAATAAGAAAAAACTATTTCGAAGACATGTGAAGTTCGCAAACACGCATTTGGAGCAGCGCGGCGGACGCTTCCTTGCCCTAAAATGCTCTCAGAAATAAGAGGAGGCCTGTGCCCAGCAGTGGGACGTATATAAGCTGTAAGTTTAAATTTTTTGACTTTTAAAACAAACTGTTGACAGGAAACAGCGACACAAATGTGATATATCAGTTACTGCTATCGCGAATTCGTTCATGAAGCATCGATATTACAGCAAATCCACCATGCAATAGGATTTCTATTATATACGAGCTGATGAAAAAGAATATTGTTACTTAATCTGCTTTGCCCATATAGTGGCGGGTAAGAAAATCCACTACCCCGTATCTTCCCGTGGGTGTCGTAAGAGGCGACAAAAGAAAATTGAGGCAGAAGATGGGCAGCAGCATTTATATAGATTTGGATAACAGCAAATTAACGATAAAAAAACTGCGGTTGCCATCCTGCTTACCAAGCGTGGCAAATATGGCAATATACCCCCATGACAAGATTAAAAAAAGATGCCCCAAGTCCCCGGCGGCCCCGCTATTTCCGGCTACGGTGGTGACCATGGTAACGGCGGAGTGTGGGGTGAGGGAGAATCCTGGTGGAGGTTCGGTTGACACCAAAGACGACTCGACCTAGAACGCACTCACCCTGAGGACTAACGAGAAGATCCTGGAGCTGGAAGAAGAGATAGACAAGTTACGCTGGGATATTATAGGATTATCTGAACTCCGAAGACAGGATGAGAACACGGTAATCCTCGAATCCAGCAACTTGTTCTATCACCGGGAGGGCAACCATCTGTCTCAAAGAGGTGTCAGATTTATCGTTCACAAGTCTCTCGTTAAACAGAGTGGGAGTGTGTCGAGGAGGGTTGCGTCAGAATCACCAAACGGTATTCGCTAAAGGTAACACTCCAAAACGCATTATACGGTATTAATGGGTGACTCTAACGCAAAACTAGGCACAAGAGAGAACGATGAGCTGATAGTAGCGAAATTCGAAATAGAACAACGAAAACCAAGGTGCCAGCAGCTGGCCGACTTCATGGAGAAAGAGAGACTCTTAATGATGAACTATTTCGTTCAGAAGCGGCCCCCACAAAAAATGGACCAGGGAGTCCCGACGCGTCGACAAAAACGAGATTGACTTTATGAGATTGAGAGTTTCTATAAGCAGCTGTACAGATCATTGTTGGAGCCATACATAAGTGTGAGTAATGATCCAAGAGCAAGTCTTGTCCAACACTATTCCGATGATATCCCGGACGTCAGTCTTGGCGAGATTAGAATGGCTCTCCAGCACCTTAAAAAGGTCAAGTCCCCGGGCGAGGATACCATTACATAGGAGCTTCTGAAAGCCGGTGGAAAACCGGTACTTGGAGTCCTTTAAAGCTCTTTATTTCGTCCTCCATGGTGGCACTACTCCAGAGGCGTGGAACGGAAATGCGGTGGTCTTGTTCTTAAGGAAGATAACGACGCTCTTTTGAAGAACTACAGACCAATTTCCCTTCTGAGCCGCGTCTACGTTGTTTTGAGAGTCAATACGAATCATCTTACACACAGACTCGACGTATTCCAACCTCCCGAACAAGCCGGTTTTCGAAAAGGCTTTAGTGCCATACACCACATACGTACCTTATCGCATTCTTCGGGGGAAGCCTATGTTCAACAGTGAACTTGTGAAGGGCTGTAAAGATGAAGCCGCTTTATGCGACCCCACTAGTAGAGTGCCGATATGATGAAACATCCAGGAATTCGATGAATACGGACTCAAAACCGTGCTTTGTGGTAATGTATAGCCACTATCAGCATTGTGATGGGCGGTAATGATGGTGATGAGGAAGAAGCTGCCTTTGATATTAAAATTGAAGTAATTAAGTCTTTTGGTCAAAATTTTAAATTCAGGTGTCTGCAATACTTAAATGACTTACATAATAAGAAATTTCCTATATAGTGTTGCACTTTCACGACACTTAACTCAAACACTGATTTAAATTAGCTTGGAGATTCATAAAATAAATATGTGCTTTTAAGACTATAAGAAGCCTGAATGACCTTGACAAAACGGCGACCGTAGAGATTTAAGCCGACGTCAACACCGTCTAGCGACTACTTTTTTTTTTATAGAATAAGGGTGACAAACGAGCACACAGTCCACCTGATGGTAAGTGGTTGCTGTGGCCCATAGACATCTACATCTATCTTCGTTTGCGAATTTAAATGCAGATGCGTTGTCAGCCGTGAGGACTAAGATAGAACGCCTCTTTTCCAGTAAATAGGGTCTCCGGTTCTCTACACTCACCATACGAAACACAGCAGCATTAAGCTGCTATTTTACGCTGGTATTCTGTGAGAGCGTGGTCCTACCCCGGTCGAGCCGACCCATTCGTGCTACAACTATACTATTAACATAGCTACAGCATGGCTCTACCACGTATAAAAAATTCGACTACTTTCTGTATTACTTAGAAAAGTGCAAAGATTAATACACTGCAGACGTGAAAGGTATATGTGATTTACTGTCTGTTATGCTTGCGCATCACTGAGAGTTATGTCGCGGTTAAGCATCTTCAATTACATTGCACGGTGTGGTGTTGTAGCTTCGTCCGGTAGGCATCACGAGCTATCAAGTGTTTAAGTTTTAAGGACCTAAGAGTTTTTATTATATTTGTTGAATCGTATTTATTTGTGTCGTATTAGTAGCTCTGGGTCTAAGCGCTCGCTGTAAATTTCGCCGCACCAATGAAATTTTTAATTGCAATTTTAAGTGCTGATTTAGCACGTGCTCGGCGGTGAAGGAAAACATCGTGAGAAAACTTGCATCTCTGAGGAATAAGAAAAAAATTCGAAGAAATGTGAAGTTCGCCAACACGCATTTTGGCAGCGCGGCGAACATTTCCTTGCCTTAGGGCAACCCTTTCAGAAATAAGAAGAGTCCTGTGCCCAGCAGAGGGACCTATATAGCCGGTTATTTTACTTTTGTATCGTATACATATAATGCAATATTCATATTCGTTTCAGATACAGAAGGATACCTAATGCTGAGAAAAATATCATGTGGAGGCCACGAAAACGTAAAACATCTTTGCACCTAGATAAAATAAGCTAGTGATTGTCAGTCATTTCATACGCCACATTTTCTATAGAGTTTAGAACGTTTCAGATAGGGCAAAATAAAAATAATACAAAATATTATGGGAATGATTTATTAATAATTTATACATTTATAGGTTTATTTTATTTATTTATTTATTTAATCTTGTTTGTTGACACCTTAACAATAAGGGTAACAAAGGGCGAACTTAATGCCTAACGGCATTCTCTGCCAGTCAACCCGTGGGTGACGAGATTTTGTGGCAGGTAAATACATATATATATACATACATACTAAGATATACATATAATATACAAAAACTTTACATATAGTGTATGTAAATATATGAACAAAAGATGTATCATACATAGATATAATATATACGTTACATATAATAATAATACATATATTGAAATTGCAAATAATAAAACATCTAAATGTATCAAAATATATCATCATTCTTAACATATAACATCGCTTCGTTTCAAAAGTCATGTAACAACTTTTTAAAACAGTCCTTACTTGGCGCTCTTCTTATGTTTTCGGGCAAGTAGTTCCAGAATAGTGTTGCCTGAATAGTAAAGGAATTGTTGGTGAATCCTGTGAAATGAGATGGAATACTGATCTTATGATTAAATGAGGAGCGAAGAACCTTATCGTGAGTTGAAAAGAGATATTGGAATTTGTCCTTGAGATATGTTGGTATAGTTGGATTATTCAAAATTGAGAAAAGAACAAGCAGAATTCTAGAGTTTCTTCGTTGTCGGATAGTAAGCCATTTCAGGCATTCACGATAATGAGAGATGTGATCATATTTTCGGAGACCAAATATATATCTAATACAGTTATTGAGAAGACGCTCTAGCTTGTTAAGAAGATTTTGGTTCAAATCTGGGTAGCACACATCTGCGTAATCAATTAAGGGCATTATAAGTGTTTGCGCAAGTGTTAGCTTAGTCTTAATTGGAAGAAAGTTCTTCAGGCGATAGAGGGATCGTAAGGTGGCAAAGACTTTGCGGCTAATTTCGGTGACATGTTACACCAGTTCATTGTGTTATCCATATACAGGCCAAGATTTTTACAGAGGAAGAGAACGGTATCAGTATATCACCGTAATAGACAGCAGGTAAACACCACATCAATTTTGACAACATTCTCGAGCTACCTACGATTATAGCTTGACACTTCGTTGGATTAACTGATATTCCAAAACGCCTAGACCATTCTTTTACAGATTCCAAGTTCAGATTGATCATTCTTATAGCGTCATGGAGCTCTTCAATAGATGAGTGCAAGTAAATTTGGAGGTCGTCAGCATACAGATGGTACGAACAGTTCAGAATAGATGTGATGAAGTTTATAAAACTGAGAAAATTAATGGAGAAGTATACCGCCTTGCGGGACAGCATCAAGATCTAGCCCACTTGGAACTCTTCTGTCCCAAATGGACAGACTGCTGACGCCCGCGAAGATATGAAGAGAACCAATCCAAGACTGAGGTGCGAATCTTAAATAGGACAGGATAGATAAAGGATATCATGGTCCACTGCGTTAAAAGCATTAGAAAAGTCAACAAGCACCATTACAGTAACTTTCTTCTTTTCCATACCTTGTCTGATGTCTTCCGTAACTTTGAGTAATGCTGTAGTGGTGCTGTGACCGAGACGAAACCCAGACTGATAATCGCTGAGTAGATTATTTTTAAATACAAAATTGGAGACTTGCTTATGTACGCAGCCTTCCAGAACCTTGGATAAAAGGGCAATATAGATACAGGACGAAGGTGATTAGGTAATGTGGGATTCGATATTTTGGGAATAGGGCGTATGAAAGCCTTTTCCAGACATTTGGGTACTGACCTGAATCCAGCGAAAGTTAATAATGAGAGTAAGTGCAGGTAGTACATACTCCAGTATATTGACTATCATAGTTCTACTGATTTCATCACAACCCACAGCCTTGGATTTAATGGCTTTAACAATTTTTAATGTCATCCTGGTGAACTGGAGAAAATTGAAAAGAAGGAATTTGAGGAGATTGGATAGAAGCTAAATAGGCTATCGTTTGAGATCGTACAGTAGTGTCCATAACAGGAGCAGAAGCAAAGTGGAGATTAATGTCATCACAAGACAAGTAAGAGGCGCACTCCAGAGTAGACTCCATCTCACCCGCCAATTGACCTAAGAAACTTCCAGACATTAGCTGGCGAAAAATTAATTATATTATTTTGGATATAACGGCGTTTGGCGTTACGCACCATCTGATTGCATCTGTTCCTAGCTTTCTTAAAACATATCCAATTCTCTTCCGTACGCTCTCTTTGAAACGCTGAAAAGCCTGTTCCGCCTTGTCATCGCCATCCGAACTCCCTCAGTCATCCAAGGAGAAGGTTGATGTTTAAGTCTAACTTTACGTACAGGAGCATGGGTGTTATATAAACTAATTATTTTATTATTAAAGATGGATAGCATATCATCGACAGTCGTTGATAATTTTAATCGATCAAAATTTAAATTAGAAGCATCACTTTTTAGTTTATCCAAATTTATTTTAGAAAAGTTGCGCAAGTGAATAAATGTAGACAACGATTTAGATTTTAGCTTGTATGCAACATAAATGAGGTCGTGACGCGAGAATCCTGGGGCGGAACACTGACCATGTGATATCACATGATCAGGAGAAGCTGTAATAATAAGGTCAATCAAAGAGTCCTTGGAATCGAAATTATGATGTGTTGCCCTGAAGGAAGAATGTGGAGATTGACTGACTCAATGATTGTACAAGTTTTTAGAACAGTTAGAATTTATCAAAAGGTCGGTGTTAAAATCACCCATGATTATGCAGTCTGCACTCAGAGACAATTGTTTCCGAGAGCCATTTGATTCTAAAGTGAAATAGTCAATGGAAGGAGGACAATACACTACTCCAAGAATCACCTTTACGCCTCTGACACTGACTTTTAAGAACAAGAACTGAGAACCTGAATAAAGGAAGGTGAAGCTAAAATATTTCACACGGAAATGACGAGTGTAGGTAAATGGCACACCGCTCCCTTTACCAATACGGTCATTTCTAATTAGTACAAAACCCGGAAGTGGATACAACGCCGAGTGAAGTGGCTTCAGCCAACTTTGGAGATTAGAATAGCTTGTATCAAGTTCAGGTTAAAAGACGCTTCAAGCTCAGAAAAGTGACTCGAATACTTTGAGCGTTAATATGACAGATGTTAAAAGATTTATTGTTAGATTGAAAAGTTTCTTTTAACTGTGTATATAAGGTATTAGAAATGTTTATAGAATCGTTACACGATAAGAATGAAGAATCAGAACTGTTAAATGAATGAAATGAATCGGTATCAGAACATTATTATATGCAATAGATTAATAAATAATTTATATCATATACATATATTTATATATACATAAAATTTTAAATAAATTTGCTATAATACTAATAGCTAAAAATTTAAACTATTTAGGAATCTCAAAATACCATCCCACAGTTGACTGTTTACAGCATGAAAAATTAAACATCTTAATGATAACAATGATTAATTAGTTACATACTCATACTGGGCTACACTGCTTGACCAATATGTTATATAATTATTAATACTACAATTGAAAACCGCCCAAATTAACACACTGGTAATATTTTGATGGGAAACAAAAGAAAATTATAAAAACTTAACTAAGAAACAATAATAACTATTCACTAAATAAGTAAAACATAAAATGTTGCATGCAAATGACGGCGATAACAACTTATAAAATTTGTTCATATTTATCTTATACATTAATAGGCAGTATGTTTTGACATCAGTGCCTTTTGTGGCTTCAATCAAAGAGTTTATAAACTCTACAGGGATACGGGGATATAATGTCTATGGCATATAATAATTGTAATGATGAATGATGACAATGACAGATTAACTTTATCTTAATTGCTACATATTTATTTACCTATGTTAACTTCTTCTTACTCTAAAGTAAACAAATTATATGCATAGTTGCAGGATTACTATTAACGTTGTGTATTATTTCATCTGAAATATTATTAGAAAACGATAGCGATTATTCTAAGAGCAGGATCACAAAAAAAAGTAAATTTAAGTTATTAAAAATACCAGATACTCATAACAATACCAAATCACTTCATACTTATCAGGATTACACCATAAATACTGATAAAATAACTAATATTAAAATTACAATGCCACTCTAAGAAACTTCAACAATTAAACAAACATTTATACATAAAATTGAAGCACAACAAGTATTAGTTATAAGGCTAAATATGATATATTAAAATTACATTGAATGCAATATGTTCTAGATTTGCTAAGTAAAGGTTACATCACCAATTACATTAGCGTAGTAAGAACAAAAGCATGAATTTTATATATGCAAAGTTGCAAAAGTACAAAAAATTAAAAAGTCTTTGTCAATTAATACAATAAATGTAGTGAATTATCTCATCTGAAATAGTATTTATAATATTAGAAAACAATAACGATAATTCAAAGAGCAGGATCACATCATAGTAAATGAAAAAGTAAATTTAAGTGACTAAAAATATCAGATAATAAGAACATTACCAAATCACTTCATACTTAACAGGATTGCATCATAAACACCCTGATAACATAACTAATATTGAAATTACAGTGCCACTCAAATGAGCTTTAACAATGAAACAAAAAAAATTACATAAAAGTTGAAGCACAACAAGCAGTAGTTATAAGACTAAATATGACTATATTAAAATTACATTGAATGCAATAATATGTTCAAAATTTGCTAAGTAAAGATATTCACCAGAGATACATCACCAATCACATTAGCGTAGTGGAACAGAAGAATGAATTCTATTTTTTGACTACAGGCCGCCGATATCTCTTGGTATCATCACGATTGGTCACTGCTGGAATAGTATGACGGGCTGTTTCTTGCACACGTTTAGTACTAGATGAACCTTGTGATGACTTTGAATTATTTGTAATATCCGAGGTATTAAAGCAGCGTCTGACCTGATTGGAGTACTTGTTGTGGGATATTTGGCCATCAAAGCATCTAACTGCTCCATCGCAAGGATCTTATCATAACCACCAGGATGTTTAACATAGATAACACCATCCAAAGTCCACATTTTTTATTCCAAAATGTTTTCGAGCTCTTTATGTATTGATTGCCTGGTTTTAGTAAGGAATTCGGAAACAGAGATTAGCAAGCCTTTCAATTTTGATTTAACTTTCCACTTCCTGTTTTGTGTGGTGATCACGAAAATATACTATAACAGGCCTAATGTGGTTACTGCTGCGCACCAAGTCTATAGCAGTTTTCCAAGCTGATGGCACTTATATGTTTTAAACCCAATTTATTGTGCAACAGTTGTAGTATTTCATCTGTTATATTAGTCACAGATGCCTCTGGGATGCCATTAAAACAATAGCCTTTCGACGATGCCACATGTTAATAGTATCAACATTCTTCATGCACTCATGAACCTGCTGCCGTAAAAGATTTAGCATTTTGATAACAAGTTCCTTAAGGGTAAAATTCTTCCTGTAGTTGTGCCAGTGTTGGGTTTATTGGGTGGATGCATCCTTCAAGCGTTTCTCAAATACGGCCATTTTCTGACTCCAGCAATCTTCCAAATCTCTCTGCATATTCTCAACATCCATGACATTTGCCATTATTCAAATACTGATACCACGAAAGTTATTTAAACAAGTGAACACTGTTACGAATTGAGGTTATGATGAATTGTGAATTGTGAGTATTTAACGATTTAAATTGTCATACTTATTAAACACTGAATTAAAAACAAATAACTAGTTATTATATTAGCACAAATACTAAAAATTATATTCAAAATTATATTTAGATCATAAAATATTACGAGAGCACTTTTGTAACTGTATTTATTCAAAACCTACCCGCCGAAGAAAAAAAAAATAAAAAAAAAGGTTTATAGGTATTTATAATAAAAATAGTGAACAAGCTGCAAGGTTCAACTGATAGTGTTTCTTGTAAACACAATTGTAAAATTGCTGTTCTCATTTTTATCAATGGTTAATTAATGAAACGTAGTCAAGATCACTTCATATAAAATATATTTAACCCTAGATAACTAAACTCATTTTACAGTAACACTGAAACTAAACATTCGTCGAGCGGACTACGCATTAAAAAACCTAAATATCACTAAAATTGTGTAATAAAAATAGGAACTTGTTACTTGTCTCAAAAACTAGGTTAAGCAGGAACTAATTAAGGATAAAATATTAAAACAAATATTATTACACACAGTTTTTACATATGTCAACATTATGGGGGCCACAAATTGCGTTCCTGCATTTCATCATTCTTTGAGATTTCGACGAACACACTTATCATATTATCCACACACCCGACGCAGAACGAACAGGGGATTCTTTATTTGAAGAATCATCAAGAATATTCTATAACATGGTCCTGATGTCATGTCTCAATGCCACCGTTTGTAAATGTGGTCGTAGCCAGGACTCAATGAGTTCGTCTCCTATCTTCTTGATATAATCTCGCCGAGACAACAGAGTTTTCTTTTTACTTAAGTTGTTACACATATGAATAACAGAACTATTGGTTGTTGATACATTTAGCATATTGTAGAAAATGCATAGCCGCTATCTTGACTTTTCGGTTTGGTACATATTCGAACAAATTTGATCAACAGTGTCTACTGCATCCTTTGTACTCTTATATGAGTTTATCACCTTGTAAATCATCCGAGTCTATAATTTAAGTTCTTTGTCTGTTACAAGGCCGTATGTTCGTCTCAATATTCACTTGAATAATCAGAATTGTTGATAGTATCTCGATGTATTTCCTCCTCCAAAATATTATCAACTTCTGCCAAGTGTCCGATATCTCTCTATATTCGTCATCTGTTTCTGCAATGATCCATCGACTTATCTGCTCATCTTGGCTTTTCTAATCTATATGAAAATAGTTTATAAAGGACACAAGAATAATATAAATTATTGAGCAACAATTAAAATAGTTATACCTTTTATACCATTAAACACATTATGTCGCCTATCTACATTAATTTAATTAGAAACATATTCAAATGAACATAATTTATTACAAATATGAAAATCCACATTGCATTTCTGCGCTGTAAAACAAGAAAACTGAAAAGAATGTCATGTAAATACCTCTACAAAAAAGTTACGTAGCAACTAAACTATCGTCGAGCGGGCGACGGAATAGCCATAGCTCGCTTCCTAATTGAACTGTGATTGCAAGTGTGTCACGCGTTGCACTATTTACTCAAATTAGTACGGGGAAGTTCGTGAACTGGAAGTTCGCATGGAGTTGCGTCGTCACGTGGACGAATGTTTAGTTATCTAGGGTTAATTAAATTGGCACATGGCCTATTTGGCCTCCTATTTACAACTCGGCGGAAATTTGAAAAGAAAGATTTTGTCTGTTCTTAATTCTCTTGTGTACACCATTTTTCACAGAAGTACTTTTTACAACTGGCGTGGTTTGTATATCGTCAATTAGATCCTGAACTTTTGACATTTATTTTTGTTTATTTTTGTTATATCTTGTAACCTTTTTAAAAACTGACGGAAACTCGTTAGTTTATTATTTTTTATATTTTTTTGTAACGAATTGGGTATCTTAGATAAGTTTGTAATTTCTTTTTTAATCTTATCACAAAATTTTCGCAATAAATTATTACGTTTTCTACAGTGATACTCTCCTTTTAGTTTCGGCGCGACTGTAGGATGTTATATAGGTAATGAGTTACCGTCAGTTACTAAGCGGCCATAAATCAATATATGTATGTATACATATATTGATTTATGGCCATACATACAGATCGAATTTTTTTGACAATATTGATTAATATAATGTATGTATACATATATTGATTTATGGCCGGACATACAGATCTACATTTTTTATTTTATTATTTATGTTTTTTTAATTTTGATTGATTTTTTGAATTAATAAATTATTTACGCATTATTACGTAAGAGAATATCAATATTTCTATAAGATGTTCTTAAACTTAAATAGGTCATTTGTTATAATTTATTATACGCCGATATCCTTGCAGAACATTTATTATGTCGGGTTTCTTTAGTCCCTTAGTTCATCCAGGTGGCATTGGTGCTCAAAACGATTTCTTCATTTTTAAATGTAATTGTGAATTATTTTAAAGGATCCCAATTCAAAATAAATAACAAGTCATTAATATATCCCTATTTCACTTATCAGGCTTACAACAGTAATTTTTTAATTTATTAACCTTAATTTATTAATTAAGAAGAACTCATAATGTCTATACACAAGTGTTAAAATTGAAAAATTTTGCACAACCGACTTCAATATAAATAATTTATTGTTGAGTTTTTAAAAACCGCTCGACCGATTTTGATTAAATTTAAATGAGAACACCTGGAAAGTATACCCTTTGAAACAAAAAAAAGCATTTTTCAAATCGCTTCAGGCGTCTTCGAGTAATCGGTGAACATACATAAAAAAAAGCTTCCGACGAATTGAGAACCTTTTCCTTTTCGAAATCGGTTGAGAAATACCCAATAAAAGGGCTTCACATCCTGACCAATACGATTTAGAAACCTTCAAAAAAGGAGCCTATTTCTTTTAAAAAGGCCTTCAACGTTCCTGTAATTCTCTTGGTCCCCTCCCTTCCCCTCCGCTTCAAAAATGTATGTACGGCATAACCTACACACACAATAATCGTATGAAAAACTTGTGAATGTTTAACGATTATACGCACTGCAGCAGCACGGTGGACTAATGACAAGAGGCTATGTCTATGTCTATGTCCAGATGTGAGTTGTAATAAGTTGTAACTTTTCTTTTAACTTTAGGCTTTAGGTCGTAGTCAAGCACTAGATGATAAATTACTAGAGGGAAACAAAGCAGGAGATAGGTAGCAGCGTCTTCCTAATAACCACATAAAAAAACTGTGGTTACCATCCCGCTTTCCTAGGTGACAAATGGCATATATGCCTATATGCCATTTGTCACCATATATAATTTATATATATAGAGGCAATTTAGAGAGGCAATTTATGAGAGATTTATTAGAGGCAATTTATGAGAGAGGCCTATGCTCAGCAGTGGAATTTTAATAGGTTGTAATAGTAACATAAAATTAATAATAATACTGTTAACAGCTATAGTACATTCATAAGACGTTAGTCATTTACAACATCAAACGCAATCATTCGAGACAAAGTATAATAAATTACGTGAGTGAGACAAAGTTTTACTGGTTTCACGCTGTGTAGGGGTGCCGGTGGTAAAAACTTTATCCATTTGATGTCTGAAAGTATGATATTTGCAGTTGAGTTGAGTTATTTTTGAGTTGTATTACGTGCTCTGGGTTGTACGGATTTAACACTAGGCCATTTTGGAATATATTTTAATGAAATTAGGCTTTTAATAAAAAAAAACCGTCTTCTAATAGTAATAAGAATAAATTTCCACGCGATAACTTAAGAATTATAATAATAATAAAATCCAATATGGATATAAATATTTTACAAATATAAGCAGCTATACATACCGTAATTATTATCAAAAAAGTAGTCGAAGACACAATATATTTTCAGAACACTTATTAGGAATGGGAGCCTTTTTCCTGACGGAGTTGGGATGGGTTTTCTATTGAACTATCGTGAAATAAAGGTATGATATACTAATAATAAAACTAATATTGTGGTGTTAGACTGGGAACAAATATCTGAACCAAGATCATGAGGTAGTTCTGCCGACGGAAATTATTCCTTTTTTTTTAATACGAGAGGGGGCAAACGAGTATGCGGCTCACCTGATGGTAAGTGACTACCGCCAACCGTGAACAACTGCAACACCAGGGGTACCAGAGAAATTGCAGATGCGTTGCCGGCCTTTTAAAAAGGAGTAGGCTCTTTTCTTGAAGGTCCCTAAGTCGTATCGGTCCGGAAAAATCGCTGGTGGTAAACTATTCCCCAAGGAAGTTGTGCGAGGAAGAAAACATCTTCTAAATCGCACAGTGGTGGACCACCACTCATCCAGATGGTATAAACGGTATCGAGAGTTCTGCCGCGATGTGCGTTCGTGAAATTTGGCGGCTGGGATTAATCCGAACAATTCCTCAGAGCACTCCCCGTAGTAAATGCGAAAGAAAATGCAAAGAGATGCAACATCTCTTCGCAGCGCCAATGAATCGAGCCGATCGGAAAGGACTCGGTGTAGAAGTAGAAGGAGCTAGCACTGGGGAGCCCCAGCCCAGAGATGGGAACAGTATTCCATGTGAGGCCGAACCTGCGCCTTGTAAAGTTGTAGGTTGCAGGCGTTGTGCCGGCATGAAATACTGTCCCGCTCTGCTTAGCACGCCAAGCTTTTTAGAGGCCAATTTGGCTTTCTCTTCCAAGTGACCACAAAACTGCACGTCACTCGATATGTCGACGCCGAGGATTCCGATACTGGCTGAGGCAACAAGGGGAGTGCCTTGAAACTGACGAGATACGACAAAGGGGTTCTTTTTAGCGATAAACTCGCAAACTTATGTCTTCTAAGGATTAAACTGGACTAGATTTAGTCGCCCCCAATCCGAGACTTTGTTCAGCAAAGACTTGACTTCAGACACAAGTTTGTTCCGGTACTAGGCGACGTTTTCCCGAGAAATATTGGCACGGCCGGTGTATAGAGCATCACCAGTACTGTTATCCGCATAGCAATGAATGCTACCGGTTTGTAACATATCATTGATATGCAGAAGAAACAGCGTTGGTGTTAGCACGCAGCCTTGTGGAACACTAGCGTTAAAAGGCTTGTAGTCGGAGCATGCACCATCTACAACGACCTTGATGCTCCGATCTGCAAGAAAGCTGGTGATCCAATTGCACAATTTCTCGGGAAGCCCATAGGAAGGGAGCTTCGAAAGAAGCGCTTTGTGCCAGACCCGATCGAAAGCCTTCGCAATGTCCAAACTAACGGCCAATGCCTACCCTTGGACTCTACTGCCTCCGCCCATCTATGAGTCACGCAGACCAGAAGATCACCAGCTGATCGATCCCGACAAAAACCGTATTGGCGGTCACTAATCAGCTGGTGATCCTCAAGGTACCGCATGAGCTGGCAGTTTATAACTGACTCCATTATTTTGGAGAACAAGGGGGTGATGGCGATAGGCCTGTAGTTGGACGGGTTTGAGCGGTCGCCTTTTTTTAGGGATCGGTTGGACGAAAACTGTCTTCCATGATTTCGGGACTACGCCTAGGGAGTAGGAGTACCGGAAAAGACGCGTTAGAACCGGTGCCAACTCCGGAGCACACGTCCTCAGCTCAATTGGGGGGATTCCGTCAGGCCCACTCGACTTGTGGATGTCCAGGGAGATGTGTGCTTTGTGAACCGAGAGCTGTGAGAACCGTACATCCGGCATGGAGCACTCACACCGCGTGATGGTCGGCGGTGTGTTCCCCCCGTCATCAAGAGTCGAGTTGGACGCAAAAAGGGAGCCTAAAAGTTCGGCTTTCTCTTTTGCGGCGTGGGCCAGTGAGTCGTCCTCCCTGTGCAGAGATGGTAGAGATGGCTTACAGAAATTCCCTTGGACAGCCTTGGCGAGAGACCAGAATGCACGGGTTCCCTAAGGAAGGTGAACTAGTTTCTCGCCAATTCTGCCTATGTGCTCTGACTTTGCCTTGGCAATAACTCTTTTGAAGGACCTGCAGGCGAAGTTATACTTCTTTTCAAGCATGCTTGTGTTTACATCCCGAGCCGTCGAAGCTTCAGACCAGGCTTGATAGCACTCCTGCTTACTGCGTAATGCAGTCTTACAGGAGCAACCAAACCAAGGCTGAGATCTGCCTCCGATGGGTACCACAGATGATGAAATAAATAGTTCTACTCCCTGTAGTACCACATCAGTGACAGAGTCAGCAACAGCGCTGGGATCATCCGGGGAGAAGCAAACCCGTCCCCATGGGTAGGATGCAAAGAAAGACCGCATTCCGTCCCAATCCGCCGACCTGTAATGCCAAACACGGCGGCAACCTGCAGAACGCAACCGCGAGGGAGCGTGAGTGGCACCACACTCCGGATCAGACAATGGTCCGAAGAGCCGAGAGGGGCATCGACGGAAACCTGATATCCGTCCGGATGAGATGTCAGCAGAAGGTCCAACAGGGAAGGTGTATGATCCTTCACATCTGGAATCCGCGTAGGCGAAGTAACCAGTTGTGTCAGACCATATGCCAAGGTAAAGTCATAAACCGATCTCCCCGCATGATCGGTTAAACGTGAACCGAGCCATTCGGCGTGATTGGCATTAAAATCGCCAAGGATCACGATCTCTGCGGATGGGACCTATTGTAGCAAGGAATCTGTAGCCATTTGGACGTGGTCGATGAGTCGGTCTGTTTAGGCATTACCGCTATGGGACCTATAGAGGCACCCGTAGACGCGCGAATGGTCGTCGCTATCTACGCGTAGCCAAAGGATTCAAGACTGCCGAGGCGTCGAGAACAGATGTCCTCTCTGACGTATACGCAAACACCAGCCCGAGGCACAAAGGAGTGTTCCAATTTGTACCCCTGGTAGGAGAGATACAAAGTATCAGCCGGAGAGGACACCTGCGTCTCGGTCAAAAAGAGCAAGGCCGGGAGAGATGGGATTTCGAGATGGTAGTGGACGGCGTTTAGGTTCGAGTGAAGTCGCCTGATGTTGCAGAAATTCAAGGATAGCGTGGCAGGGATAGACTGATAGGTGCTCAGCGAGTGATTCTCCAGGAGTGCTGGTACCCTCCTGGGGTAGTCTTTGATTTAATTCCGCTACCATGTTGATGGGGGGGGGGAGAATTGGGCCTCCGGTCACCTGCATTTACCAGACGAAATGCAAAAGCAGCTTTCACTTCACGCCGGTATTCTGTGAGGTCGTGGTACTAACCCGCTCGCCTGCCGGCCCATACGTGCATTAGCAAAAGCTGTTGCGTGGCTCTACCACCGTTGGTTCTGGTAATCAGTCAGTTTATCAGAGGCGACTGACCGCTACGCTCCAGGCTCCGCGCAGGTAAATGATGACGGCAGTTCTCCTTTATAACGCCCTCGACCGCTGATTTTTTAATCTTTCTCTTTTAAATAAGGCAGGCCTCTGTTACTCTTGCTACCTGCGTGAAATAATTACCTACAATAGCGAGCTACCCCAGGGGTAGATCGCAATCGGCGCTAGTGCGTTCTAGGTGATTGAATGTTAAAGTCTTTTTAACGCTGTTTATGTAAATATTTTTTTTGTAAATACTTGTTGAAATACTCGTCGAAATAGTTTTTGTTTAGTGTTTAGTATATTTAATTGTAGGATAAAATAGTTGAAAAAGTTTTAATGTAATTTAAGAATAATATATATGTATATTACCTATCTATTTGATAAGTTATAATGGCAAAACGTCGTTCCTACTATTATTGTTGCGAGAATGGATGCTTAATGAGCAATTAAAAGGATTCAGATATATCTTTTTTTAAGTTACCGAAGGATAATGAAAGGTAAATTTATATCATTTTTTTCTTAGATAGGTACTTATAGCGAAAACATAATTAAGTAATAATTTAACTACAGAAGTAATACCTAAGTACTTTATTACAAAACTTAGTTGAAATTTACTTCACTACCCAAGTCCCTACTTACATACCTATACGCGTCTTTGTAATTAAAATATTTTAAGTTATAATAGCACAAAATACTGAAATTAAGACTTTGTTTACAAGATTTTCAACTAAGTAGATTACGATCATATTTCTGTTAGGAATCGTATTTCGGGTTTATTTGTTGTTTACGCTATCTACCTATACGAACCAAGCATCGCGATTCCCGACGAATGGCCTTGCAAGTTGCATGCGTTGGGCATCACAGAACTCATAGTAGATAATATGGTCGATTATAGTCAGCAGGTACTTTACCTTAGTAACTTACCATTTCCCAATGTATTTTTTTACTCTTTATTAACAGCCCTTAGCAACCACGGAAAGTCCGTTGTGACGTAGTAAGGAGAAAAGATGCAAAGTAATATAGACACTCGCGCGCAGCGCTAAAGTTTTATTTAGATTGTGTGCACGATTTATCTAATTAATAATAATTATGTGGGCTATTAAAACGTCGGCAAGCAGTCAACATCAAAAGAGTGCAACTTCTGTACGTAGTACTGTTATTTATTTTGTGACTAAGGCATTTAGCCCCCTGCCAAGCGCTTGTGCTTAGTGGGATATCATCTATTTATTACATTATATTTTGTTACGTATGTTCTATTGTATTCAATATATGTTGTATTATATGTTACATTGTATAAAATTTATTCAATGTTATTTTTGTGTAAAGTATATTATCTTTTATACATATAGTATATGCATCCTAACCAAATGAGAAAGCAATAAAATTTCACATACTAATAATAACATATTACTCGTAGTTTTAAACAAGTGTCTTGTAAGCAGTCGGCTTTTAAGGATTTAAGAAGCCTAAATGATCTTGATGAAACGGTGACCGCAGAGATTTTAGCCGACGTCAACACCGTCTAGCGACTACTTTCTGTATTACTTAGAAAAGTACAAAGATTAATAGACTGCAGAGGTGACAAGTATATAAGTGATATACTGCCTATTATGCTTGCTATGTCGCGGTTAAACATCTTCAATTACATTGCACGATGTGGTGCTGTAGCTTCGCCCAATAGGCATCACGAGCTATCAAGTGTTTAAGTTTTAAGTACGTAAGAGTTTTTATTATATTCGTTGAATCGCATTTATTTGTGTCGTATTAGTAGCTCTGGGGTCACTTTTTATAAAATATATTTATTTAAATTGGCACATGGCGTATTTGGCCTTCTACTTAAAACTCGGCGGAAAGGAGTCAGTCGTTTTTGGGCCCACTAGAAATTTTAACGACCCTTAATGGTATTACATACAAAAAAAAGTTACCAATTTATTATAATAAATGGCCTATACATTTTATGAATATCTAAACGGAATCAAGAAATCTAAAAAATATGAGTGGTTTTGATATTCCGTGTTCTGGTTAATGTAACATGGGGAAAAATGCGTGTAATGAATCATTTTTGCAGTTTCTATTAAAAGAAAAATGTATTTTTTTACCAAGATAACTTATTATATACATATTATATTTGTACTTATTTGTATATTATATATTTTTTTTACCAAGATAACTTATTATATACATATTATATTTGTACTTATTTGTATATTATATATTTATTACTAAAGAGATTTTTATT
Organism: Parnassius orleans; assembly: GCA_029286625.1. Lineage (NCBI taxonomy): Eukaryota > Metazoa > Arthropoda > Insecta > Lepidoptera > Papilionidae > Parnassius > Parnassius orleans. Next base: position 1,416,894 of record JAGSMP010000243.1, on the reverse strand, counting down.
ACTAAATACCACTGAGATTTTTATCCTATTTCTAAAAGTGTTAGCTTATATCATATAACATGGTTCAAAGACACCGTGGAACGAAACGCTATTTTGTCATTGACTTCCGTGCTGGGTAAAAACCGACGGCCATATTATTATAATATAAGCATCATATCTATGTCTGTCCCGGCGGCCGGGTATTACTTTACGGCATTGACATTCGTCAGGCTGCTGTTTTTTGTACTTACTTACTTATCTGGAAGATCAGCATACACTGAAAACAATTAAATAATATTTGTGGATTTCAACGCACTGTGCGAAGACAATAACTAGCCGAGACAGGAGCAGATGTGCGCCAACTTTTATATTTGTGGATTTCTCAAGAGGTGAGTATCTTATCTTATGGAATGCGAAGAATTCAACTGTACAAAAACTACAATTGATTTAAAGTTTCACTCTCGAAGTTCTAGTCCAAAAATATTATACTACGGAAACGAAAACTACTAAGTTTCGTTTATAATGTATTACATTTTATTTTATTTTTACTGAATATTGAGATATGGTACGATTTTTTAGAAATAAAAATAAACGACCCGCACCCACAGACACTTAACGATCTATACATGTTTTAGTACTTAATTATTTTAAGTTTGTAAAAATACTAATAAATATCCCTTCATATTACTAACAAATTAATATGTCAATGTCTAATCAATGCAACAAGTGTTGGATTATATTATACAGGTTAGCCAAATATTCCATTATGTATTTAATTCGCCAATGACGTTCGAAAATGAAAACTGACGAGTTTAATTAAAAGTATATGTGAGTGTATAATACAAGTTTACTTTTGCTCCTAGAATTTTGGAAAATCTATAATTTATGTTGAATTACCTAAAACATATGACAAACACAATTCTTATTAGTATGTTAAAAGTGTCAAAGTATTGAAGTGTTATGTTATTGGTAAAATCTAATTTAATTAATAGAGAAAACAAAATCACACAAAATATACACAAATCTATGTTAAAAGTGTCTGTCAGAGTAACTATATCCACAACCGTTACATCCTATCAAAAGCCCATTGCTGAACATAGACCTCCCTCAGATTTCCTCAAGGAGGATACTTGCTATAGTTGCCATGCTTAGTAGACGAGTCGGCAACCACAGTTTTTTATTGGTAGATGTTAATAGGAAGACGCTGCTTAAATTCAGAAGGAATGTACACATTCCTTCTGAATTTAATATTATAGATATAGAATAACATAAAAATAAATGGATGTTATTAGGAATACATATTAGTGTTGATATTTAATAAATACATCTACTATTTATGTTTATTATATTTAAACTCCATCAGGAAGCAAGAATTTTGTTTACATTATTTTATGTTATTTTGTTGATTGTAGGTAATATACATTCTTTCTGAATTTAATATTTTTTACTTCTTTATTTTTATTTGCATTCCCAATTTTTTCAGTTACATCTACTTGATGCAGTTTGTTGTAACTGCCAAGAATATTGCAAGAAAGTATTGAAACTGCTCATTCCATTAGAATATTTGTATTCCATGTGGATCTTCAATTTTAAGAGCTCATTTTAAGAACTCAGCAGAAAGAGATATTATTTTGCAGTGGATACCATCACACCAGGTACTTACTTTACTTTAACAGCCTGTAAGTGATCCCCTGCCTGAAATAGGCTTGCCCGGAGGAGTTGGCATAATCGCTGGCACACAGATTGATGTTTGTAGTATCATACACCTCGCACTATAAACAATTTGGCTATTCACCGCCAGGTTAAGAGTTTAAGGTTAAAAGTCTACTGCTGAACATAGACCTCCCTCACAGATTGCCTTATAGGGAGATATTCGATAACCACAGTTTTTTCCTTTAGTTGCTACTTCTTCCTTACCTTACCCCATATTTGTCTGCCTTGTACTTAATACACAAGTAATATTTTTACCTTAAATGAAATTAGTAAATGTAAAACGTCTAGGAACTTGTACTTAGTCAAATAATGTTATAATTCTAAAATAACTACTTCACTTGTTTACCTTTCTGATTTGATGTATTTTATTTTTACCAAGTGGAATCTGGTTTACTAAAGTATTATGAAGGGAAACGAGTACATATTTATATATAATTTAAGAGACATTAAGACTGTTTATTAGTAATAAAGATTGAAATAAATAAAATATTAATAAATATCATTATTTAGGTGGAAGACACTGTAAAACTATAGTCTGTTCGGTTAGTTGATGAAAAAAAAAACACTTTTCAGGTGGATCATTTAGAATGAGTCTGCAATCTTGTCGGCCGAGAGCTTCTAACCAATGTGGAGACACAAATGATAACAGGATATGGAATTACAATTCATGAATATTGAAGACATCGGTAACATCCAACAAACACCCTTATGCCTGTAACTGTAACTCCTGCCATTTCCAGAGCAGCATCAACAATTACTATAATATGCAGACCTTTTCTATCAAAAGGTTTAAATTATTTCTTAAGCAAAATTGTCTAGTAAGGTTATTATACTACTAGAGAGTAAATGACTGATAATAACCCTGGGAATGAGGTGATCGCTACCATGCTGTTTCTAAATGTTTTCAAAACAATCGTATAAAAATTATATTGTAAAATGTGCTTTTTTTTAAAAAGTCTCGCTGGGTTTCTTGCTGATTCTTCCAGGACAGAGGTTTTGCGAACCAGTGGTAAAAGTAAAATGACTTTTAATAAGTACTATGTATTGTAATCTATATTGAATAAAATGATTCTATTCTATTCTGTAGCTAGTTATAAGCGTGCTGCTTCTACTTTACTGTATTTTTAAGTTATGTAATCATTTATCTAGATTCTTAATACCTAAACTAAAAGAACTACTAACCTAAAAGAGATTGCTGATTGATAACTCATTTTATGTGCCACTGTGCGCTCGTATTTGTGAATACCACTTAAATGAACCTCACAATGATTGGAATAATTTATACACAAGTAGTAATGCATATTTATATAGTAATATAAATATGCATCATTACTATATATGTTTTTGCCACAGTTGCTACGCTTGTGCAACCAAAGCTTTTTGTATTATTCTATAGGGAGATGTTGCTGCTCATCTCTGGTATCTTTATTTTACTCTGTTACGACTTTTACGACACCATACGGGACGAAACGCGATGGCAGTTGACGGAAGGGCTATACAATATTTTACATTATATATTTAATTTAGGGAAGACCTATGTTCAGCAGCGAATTGTTGTAATGATGACGAATAATAATCAATAAAACTTGTAATTATTGTTGCTTATTGACCTGTTTCTACTATGCCTTATTATAAATAAAGCGCCTAATTTATAAATAAACGCCGAGCAAGTTGAATAGATGCTCTGGTACCTTTTCGTATCTCTTTCAATTGACAATTTCCTTTTTGTTTTTATAGAATAAGTGTGACAAACGAGCGCACGGTCCACCTGATGGTAAGTAGATGCTGTGGCTCATAGACATCTACATTTATCGTTTAAGAATCAAAATGCAGATGCATTGTCACCCTGAGGACTAAGATGGAGTGCTTCGTTTCCAGTAAAAGGACTCCGTTCTCTACACTCACCATACGAAACACAGGATCATTAAGCTACTATTTTACGCTGGTAGCGTTTTCCGTGAGAGCGTGTCCTACCGGTCGAGCCGTATCCGTACAACTAGTTTAAAACTTCTTCATCATTACACTAGCCCTAGGCCTATGTTCAGCAGTGGAAGTCCACTGCTGAACTCAACCCCTCTAAGGTATACAAAGCACGGTCCTGAGCCACCTGCATCTCCATAGACTTTTGAATATCTTACCAGGTCGTCACTCAACTAGAGGTAGCCGTCCACACTGAGCTTACCGGTACGAGACTGCTACTCGAGATTTTACATTTTAGCTTTAATTGCAGTTGGATGTAAACATGCTAATCAATGAACACATATTAAAGAATGTCCTGGCACCTCATGGCCCTGTGATACTTATAATAGACTGCTTTAAGAATATGATGATTTTACAATAATAAACAATAAAATGCAGTGACAATACAGTGTTTCTTTTCTAACAAATAGTTCAAAACACCTTACATGCTATTTATTTTTCGTGGTTAATATCGTAAAATCGGATATGTTACTATCAGTCATTTTGGTTTTAATGGTGCTTGGAATGTACATATGTTATTCAATCAATACAAATTAATAACAATGTCCTGATACTGCACCTGGTGGCATGTGTCACTAATACTGCTTTAAGAATGTGATGATTTTATAATAACAAATACAGTGACAACATAGAGTTTTTATCCTTACGACCAGTTCAAAACATCTTACGTGCTATTTATTTTCTCAATCGCTGTAGAGGTAAAACTCGCTAAACACCCTTAATAGTTCACTGTTGGACGCACACATGCACCTAAAACCGTGTTACTGGTTGCAAATGATATTAGATAAATAAGTACATGTGTGCTTTTAATATTCATTAACTTTTTCAGGTGGGTTGCTTAGAATAAATGTGTATGTCTTGTAGGCTGAAATCTTGCAGAGCTGCTCGTAGCAGAGACAAAAATATATGGATATTGAAGACAACAGTCTTATATCACATAAAATATCCTTATGATTCCTAACAATTTCATAAATGGACATGTTATTATCAAGTTATTTTGAAAAAATCTTTGGAATGATAATGACTGACAATAATAAATACAATTAAATTATACATGTGTTTTGTAATCCTCACACAACTAGTTTAAAACATCTCACTTCATATTTATCAACATAAATAAACATGATATTACCTAGTCATTTTGGCTTTAATGGTGTTTGGGATATAATAACTAATCAGTTAATATATTTTAAAAAAGTTTACTACACTGCACCTTTACTAACCAACAAAATATATCAAAATAAAGTCTTAACACCGCGCCTGTCTGTCTGTTCCACTATTAATAGACTAGTTTTGAAATGATTACAGTAATAAATACAGTGGTATTTTACTGTGTTTTTATCCTTTTACAACCAGATTAAAACATCTTTCTTACTATATAGCATGTAAAGTAATATTATAAATGAACATATTATCTTTTTCATTTTGGCTTTAATCATATTTATTTAATTACTGTAATGGTGTTTGTGATGTATATTCACTAATCAATCAATACATGTAAAATAGCTTTCTTGGTCAGTGTACTATTTTTGCCGGAACTACTAAAAGGATTTTCCATCAGTCTAAAAGTACCTATAAATGTTAAATGTACCTGCAACTTTGTTTTATACTAATAATTATTTAGCTGTCCTATTCTATTCTATATACACTATTCTAACTCACAATACTAATAGAAAACAACTTTTAGTTTAGGCTCAGAAGGCTAGAACAGAGAGCCGTAAAGAGATTTAAAAAAATAGCGTTTAGTTTTTTTTAGTTATTGTGATATTCATATTTTAATTTCTCTGAATTCCTTTAGATGCGATAAAACTAATATTAATTTTGCAATCTATAGATTATAAGGAATAAATCGACATACATTTCATTAAGTATCCCTAAAATTTGTAGTGGGCCCATTCTCCATACAAAAAGAAATTGTCTCCTTTGAAAAGAAAGATTTTGTCTGTTCTTAATTCTCTTGTGTACGCCACTTTTCACAGAAGTATTGTTTACAATTGGCGTAGTTTCCAAAATCATGATTAAGTGTTAATTAACTTTTTTGATATTTATTTTTGTGTCTTTTTGTTATATCTTGTAACCTTTTTAAAAACTGACACAAACTCATTAGTTTATTATTTGCTATATTTTTTTCTATAACGTATTAGGTATCTTGGATAAGTTTGTAATTATTTTTTATTTTATCACAAAATTTTTGCAATATTTTTTTTTAAAACTGGTAATTTTTTTCCATACCATTTGATGGGCCTGAGTTGTGATCTTTGGCTGAAGTTATTTTTTATTTTATGCATAATTGCAGACAAAACATTCCCTAACACAAAATTTTACCTCTTCTTATAATAATAGCTCCTGCACCTGACACGGCGGAATCATTTTTTCTATAAGACCATTTACAGTAACAATTTTTGTTAACAGTTATGAGTGTAACATTTTTATCAGCTGCTGTATTCATAGTGCCTTGAGCAACACTTTGCCGGTTTCTGTACAGAAAATAATAGTTTTTAAAAAAAACTAAAAAAACAAGCGTTTGTATATAACCGCGTGGGGTACTTTTTCAGACATTTTTATGGTGACGCTAATTTTATAAATATCCACAAAATATTTACAACAAATGACATCAAGCACTCCACGCTTTATTACAATAAAATGATTGTTTTATGTTAATCACTATTTTCTTATTTTAAATTTATTGAAAATTATTTTCTACTTTTTAGTTCGGTTATCCACAAAAGCGTGTTTATTTAGGTTGTTCAAACCATTATTTATTTCTATTTTTAGTGCGGCAAACTACAAAAGTGTTTTTTGGACCGAAGTTCTTTACGCGGCTTACAGTAGATTGAACTGGCAGAAATCGTAGTTGTTTTATGAAATTATCGCAAATCCTAAAGATCCTGGCAAGGATAATGGGACAAACTATTTAAATTATTGCATTGTTATCGGTCCTGATAAGTGTGCAAGTTTTAAATCAATGTGACGTTTGGAGGGGATGAAAATCATTAAAAGTTCCGTTACATACATAGATACATATCAAGCTAATAAAGCGTGTTAAGAATGATGCTGGCTTTGGTATTTCTTATTTGAAATAATTCGTAGGCGTAGTGCTGCAGAAAACTGTCCCAAATATGAATGGCCGCTACCGATGAATATAATACCTGCTATGTTTACATAGGAACTTTAACTATCTTATTATATTAAATTCTAAATAGCACTTTTTACACAAGACAGTAAAATTTGAGATCAGTCCATCTTGTTTTTCGCTAATAAAGTGAATAGTAAAACAAAACAAGAGGTCCGTGACTTAAAATTTCTTGCAGCTTTTTATAGAAAAGACCTTATCATAAAATCTTAGTTCATATTTAGCGATCTGATCTGAAAACTTTTAAGTATGCCAGTCATACATTAATGATGAAATTTGGGTCATTATACTGGAAATAGTCTATTAAATAATTTATAATACCATTAATCATCTTCAGTATGATTGACCGTGTGTAGTTTTATAAGTCTATGCTATTTTTGATGAAAATTATTATTGCAGATAAAAGACCTTTCACATTTATTTTAGTCTCGAATTTAAGTAAACAAAATAAAAATTTGAACTTCTTAAGAAGTCTTATCGGTAGCCTTCCTTTTACACAGATATCTTGTAAGGACGTGCATTTATTTTAATATGAACTTAGTCGTGTTTCTTTGAAACTGACAAGGTTTGTTTTACCCAAAACTAAGAATGACGCTGATGAAACGACGTAAAAATTAGGTAGGATAGGTTTGTTTTTTGCAAAATGTCCCCTTAATGCCTTTTTATAGCCGATCTTCAAATGTAAAAAACACCGAACGAAAATCAAATAATGATTGGTAGTTAATTTTTTTAAATTCATTAAACATTTTTAAGATTGTGTTGAAGCTCCACTGGTAAAAAAAAGCTATGCCTGCAGCTATTATTAGTATAGTTGTAGCACGAATGGGTCGGCTCGACCGGGGAAGGACCACGCTCTCACAGAAAACCAGCGTAAAATAGCAGCTTAATGCTGCTGTGTTTCGTATGGTGAGTGTAGAGACCGGAGATCCTTTACTGGAAACGAGTTCCATCTTGGTCCTCACGGGTGACGACGCATCTGCATTTTGATTCGTAATCGATGATAGATGTAGATGTCTATGAGCCACAGCAGCCACTTAACATCAGGTGGACTGTGTGCTCATTTTTCACCCTTATTTTATATATATATTATGGTTGTTGACGAAAATAAGGTACCTATTTATACATCACATCCTACCAAGAATTTCTAATGTAAGCTAAACTGTGAAAATAACTGTAAACAATTGAATGACAAAATAATGAAGACCTTTGTAAATACTTGCTTTACAACATTTAACCGTAATAAAATAGAACAAGATAGTCTTCGGCATGAAAGTAAAAATAAATATTTTCGATTATTTTTGCAATAACTTAATAGTCGGGTTAGCGCGCGATTCAGATCCGTTTCGCAATCCGAGACGCTAAATTTCAGCAAGCACTGTCAAATTCAATAGGAGTGACAGAAAAAACGGTACTTGGTATAGAAGGGCAAAACAAATTATTTAAATTAAAGTAAAATCACTTTATTAAAAATCAAAATAGCCCAATAGCTTTAATAACATGTGATATATAATTGTACTCAACATTATTTTATGGAAATCTGAGAAAGTTGAAAATGTAAGTATTTTCAGAAGCTACTTTGTAATTATTTTATTGAGTGAATTTTGTGGAATCGTGTTTTGAAAACCGTCGCCTGGAATACGCTCAATTGTAAGTACAAGTTTTTTCGATAACGATGTGAAATCACAAAACGATCCCCATGCAGATCAATTTGGCTCTATTCAGCCTCTTAATGGACATACCTCGATTCAGAGATTTTAAAAGTTTTATGCTTAGATACTGAAAATATAATATATATTATTACTGTCCCGTGTGAGACAACCTTTATTATTATATACATATTCCCATCACACGATTTTTATGGCTGGTTAGAAAATAATATCTACGTGAAAACTTTCACAGGAGAATTTCTTTTTTCTCTTCTTAGCGCTTCTACATTAAACCTGATGGCCTTCCCAATGAATGCCACAAAGCATGATCTGTCCACCACTGCATCTATCGACTTCCTGCATATCTTACCTTGTCTTCCTCCATATACTGGGAGGCTGCCACTTCGCTTGGTACGAGGTGAGGTTGCCACTCGAGAACTTTCTTCCTTTTGTTTATCGGTTTCCAAGCCATGGCCAACCATTGCCATTTCTTTAATAATCCGTTGGGCTATGTCAGTTACTCTATTGGTTCTATTGCGGATATCCTCATTTCTAACTTTATCACGCAGAGAAACTTCTCTCCAATGTAATAGTTTTATACTTTTCAGATCATAGTTTGTCTAACATTTAAAGAAAACAAGAATTTTTTTATTTTTCTTTATGCACTTAGGGAAGCACCACTTTATTTTATTTAAATTGTTTGATATAATTTTATAATAGTGTACCTAAATATAAGTATCTGTATCTAGATTTCCCTCCCCAATAATGTTTTCTTAAAGTCATACTCATAAAAACAGCGTTTTATTGTAATATATAATTATAAAATTCAGTATCACCCTATTAATAAAAATATGCAACAATAAAATTACATAGGTTTTAAAAATTATCGAAATCTAAGTAACGAGAGCATTTTGGACGTTCCACATCTAAATTATATAAAAACTAGCTGTTACCCGCGGCTTCGCCCGCATGGTCACTGGGAAATGAACTATCCATTGCTTTTTGAATTGAAAGAAAACTGAGTTTTATAGATTTGTCAGAGATGCAGCCATTAAAAGGAAACTGAGCAAAATTGATTCGTCAGCCTATTTAAATGTTTTAAACGCGTATAGGAAAGCATGAAAATAGCCTGTTTATTCCAAATGGAAATGGGATATTTTTTAATTAAAGAAAACTGAGCATAATTATCCGTCAGGGATGCAGACTTTGAAAAGAAACGGAGCTAAATTGATTCGTCAGAGATGCAGTTTTCTGAATTGAAAGGAAACTGAGCCAAATAAAAGATCCGTCAGATGCAGCCTTTTGAGTTGAAAGGAAACTGAGCTTAATAGGTCCGTCAGAGGGCAGCATTTGGAATTGAAAAGAAACTGAGCTAAATAGGAAATTTTGAATTGAAAAGGAAGATCTGTGGGAATTTGATTAATTGATTGTGGGAATTTTGGAAAAACTAACTGAACACTATTTTAAGACGCTACTGTACACAATGTTATATGTTTTTCCATTCGGGGAAAGAATGTGGAGATTCTGGGCATTTGACACACGCGAACATGCCACATACAGCTGACCATGAGAGAAGCACGGTTTTTCTAAGTTGACCCCCGCTACCTGTATCGTTTGCCCTTGCGCTTTATTAATTGTCATTGCAAAACTGAGCTTAATAGAGAACTGCAACCTTTTAAATTGAAAAGGAAGATCTATGGGAAATATAGGGATCCGTGGTATAATAACATTTTCACCTTTTCCTACGCCTGTCAAAATTGTAGCACCGATTATGTTCCGTCCAAGATGTGTCACACGCAGCCTTGTCCCTTTACATAAACGAGGAGCATCTAAATTTCGCATTAGCATGACTGGGACGCCTAATTTTAATTGAAGCTTATGTGAGGGCACACCTGACAACTCTAGAGAATTTAGAAACTCTACGGGATATGAAGTGCTCTGTTCTGTGTCCATAACTGTGTCTACTAACAAATACTCCTACTATTATTGTTATTTCTCCTGCTACTTCGCTTAATATATCTGAATTTATTTTGTTAACGCTCTCATTTTTTGGTGCAAGTATCGCCCTTTCACATAACCATTTGTCTTCATGCATATTGTTCGTTAAATCTGAATAAACGCTCGCAATTAATTCGGAATGACTCTGTACTAAATTACAAAAATCTCTCGTCAATTTAACGCAGCCTCAGCATCTGTTTCCAAACGCCCATCGCCAATTTTTAATAGTGTGTCAGCATAGTTTCCAGCATTGATACCATTATACAAATGCACTCTCATATTCGTAGTTAAACTGAATTTTGTCTTCTTGTTCCATAAAATAGACGACATGAGGCATGCTTTAATTTCATCTGCAGGTGTGCCTTTTGAATGACAGGTAAAGTTTGGCGAAAGTCACCAGCCAGTAAAACCACCATTCCTCCCATTACATCGGTATTGCTGCGAAAAATCCTGGAGTTCGATTTAGTGCTTCTACAGCTTTTATGCGACATTGTACTGTCCCACACTAAAAGTTTGCATTGTCGTAGCATTATACCGCGTGCACTATATTTGCTAAAGTTGCAGATCGGCGATTCTTCCTGGGCTAGATTTATAGGGAGTTTTAAACAGAATGCAGTGCGGCCCCGCTTAGCAGCGTGGCGGCTATACCGGAGGAAGCTACGGCCACAGCAATGTTTTTATCTTCCGCATTTGCGCTAGTAGTACAAATTTAACAAAATGTCTTCCCAGTTCCTCCAGGGCATCTAAAAAAAAATTACCATTTCCAGATTCAATTTGTCCTAATACTTTGTCAAAACTCGTTTTTGTTCGGGAAGCAAGCGGGTACAAATTGGCTACTTGCTGTTGCAAAGCTGGTATATCGTAGTTTGTTTCGTATAATTTCATCACTTAGTTCATTTTGGTTGTTCGCTGAGGGCTTATCATTCCAAAGTCGCTTAATTTTTGCCTACCATTGCCATTATTTTATCTTCAATTTTTCCAAGTGCTTCATTATAAATGTGTTCATTGTATGTCATGTTCGCGTGTGTCTGTTGTAACCTTCGCAAAATATCTTCCGCCATGTACTCTTTATATTTGTCCCACAATTTATGTGCATTAGATAGCCTGCAAGATGATAAGGAGAGTTGCAAGATCCCTAATTTTGGCTGGTGACTGGCACTGCACAGCTTCCTCCATGGTTTCATCCCAGTGATTATCGTTTTCTAAAAGATGCAGAGCTCACATGCTTTCTATAAGTTGCGCATTGCTGACCGTTGATAGTTTTAAGGTCTTTATATCATGTAGGACCCCGAACATTGCAGCAGCTATCGTAAACAGAAACATTCAAAATTAGTTACATGGACGGTATACACACGACCAAGGGCATCTGATGACTTTACACCGGCCAATTTGCAACAGGCGCCTTGAATACAGCGTTTCCACTCCTTCCTAGATGTGTTCCAAGTATAATAGCGGGGACTTCAGAATATAACAACGTTTTTGCAAAGGGTCGTTTGACAAAGTTGAAAGAAGGCTGTTAGTGTAGTTTTGGCGGTGATGCAATTCTTTCTTGGAAATTTCTCGGTGAAATATACACGCTATTCACTCCTGAGATTAAATATTGCTTGGTCGCTTCCTTTTGTATGCCTTACAGATATACTTGATTGCGCGGACAGAGCTACATGCTTCTACATTAATGTGGGCATTAAACATTTTACATAGAATGGGCGAATACGGGACAATCCAGCTGTTATCTAAGGTTTCGAACGCTCCAGAGCGAGATTTGATTGTAACTTTCCTGCCACCATCTTCGGGAGCTCTGAGTCTGTATAAAGGGTAGCCATTGTCATTGTGCACTGTTTCTTTTAATAGCTGTTTAGGGAATTTCTTTGTAAATTTTCGTTCTTTCATACATGGCGATATTGAATTTCGTGCTCCACATGTACCGTGAATTATATTTCGGACGATGGTATCATACAATTCTTTATCTTGCTCAGGATCCGGAATCTCGGCGCTTATTTTGTCGTCTATTTGGCTGGGCCGCAACTTCTCTTTAAGCCATATTAGAATGTGGGCATGCGGTAATCTTCTTTTCCATTCAATTGAATACATGAAGCACTGCACCTCTCCAAAATTTTCCTTTGTTAATTACATACATTAATTTTTTACTTTTAATCTAAATACTCTAACTAAATCGTGTCTGTCAGTACTTTTGGCATTGGCATTATCTCCTCAGTTATTTCTCTTTCCATGTGGGATTGCAAAGTAAGTAACAAAAGATCAGGTCTTCCGTAAGTTCGTACATAGGCGAATGCGTCTTGTGTGTACTCACGTGGTAGCAGGGACTGTTAACGAATGATGAGGGCAGAATTACCATTTTACCTAAATCTCTGGGGTTTACATGGCGTCGCTAGAAACTGCATCTTGTAAATGTATATAATTCTGCGCGCTTTTGATTTAAAGATATATAACGGAGACGTTCACTTTCTACCTTCATACATGTCTACAAAAATTGATGAAATAATTGTCTACACCGGGCTAAGAGGTTAAAATCATTTTCTCGCAACATCATATGATACGCATAAAAATCATACATGATACTTTTTGTTCGAGTAGGCTCCTTTGTGACCAGGTTAATGAGTGGAATTTGAAAATGATAACCCTATTGTCCTGTAAATCAATGGGTATTGCAGAGGCGTCATAAAACTTGTGTGTATCGGCTACCCGTTGCAACGTATCATCACGTGCTCGCAAGACAATGTCTCGTGAGAAAATTGATCACCACTAATTACGGCTGCTATTTCGTTTATCAAAGGTGCATTGTAGCGCCTTTCATGCTCTCTCAAGGGGTCCGATCTGCGTGAATGACGACTTTATAATCCTCTTCAGGCAGGTTTTCTAAAGCAGTTTAAAATGTTTTGACTAAAATTTACGTTCATGCAAGAATCTTTGAATTTTGAACACTGTGTCTCTCTCAACTCCCTGGATAAATTGGCAGCGACGGTCTGCAATTTCTTCGTCACCCATAAAATATACTTGTAAAATTTATGCTGTTCGTTTTCAGCTGGAAAAAGTGAACTTATTCTATGATAAAATTGCCCTTACCCGTAAATGTAGGCGAAAATCTCGGCATTATTATTTCCCAGTCAACTCCGAAGGACGTCATTTGAAAGCATGAGTTATATTTCGGGATCCTGTTTAAAAACGCCGTGACTCATTAACATCATATAAAAAGAGTTTTCAAAGGTTCTTCTGGTTCCCCAAGTAACGGAAGAGACACTTTGCCATTAGAACAGCACACCTGCGGTCTCATCTTTCCATTTTAAAGCGCTGCTAAATCGACACGCCTTGTCCATCAGTCCGATAACAACTAACCTGTGATTTTATAATCAATCAACGGATCATAATTGAATGCTGCGTCATTAAAACCGACCAATTGTTTCTTTGAAAATTTTGTCGACGTTCAGCTTGGAGCTGTGCATTTGCATCTCTTCGCGCCTGTGTCTGTTCTGGTGTTTCAGATGCCCTTATGGTAGATTGACGTTCAGCTTGCTCAATGAGTCTGTGTTGGAGTTTCATCAGGTGTTTCCGTGCTCTTAAGGCGGCCTGACGTTCCGCTTGTTCGAATAGCCTTTGCTGAATTTGAGCAGGTGTTTCAGTAGCTCTTAAAGTAGATTGACGCTCTGCCTGTTCAAGACGTCTTTGCTGACTTTGAGCAGGTGTTTCAGTAGCTCTTAAATTAGCTTGACGCTTTGCCTGTTCAAGACGCCTTTGCTGACGTTGAGTTGGTGTCTCAGATGCTCTAAAAGCAGCCTGACGCTCTGCTTGTTCTTGCCTTCTCAGTTCAGCATCTTCTAAAGATTCTAGCGATCGAGCTAATCTTTCGCTTGTCTTTGAGAAGATACTCTTGAAAAGCTGGACTTACGTTTGCGAGGCATTATGAGTAAGAAAAACCTATTTATAAAAAACGTTAAAATACCTAAAAGGAATTAAATTTCCTTTAATATTTTTTTTAAGCAAATCCAAAATATCTAAAAGAATAAATATTCCTTTTAAATATTTTTAAAATCAAAACAAAACCAATTCAAGACACAACACGAATCCGAAAACGATAAAAAAAATCAGATCAACAAACCAAATCACAAAACAAATCATGAAAACGAAAGCAGTAGTCAATATAAATATAACCAACGAAAAAGTAAGTGTGTATGGGTACCGTATACACTATCTATACTATTAATATTCCTTTGAAATATTGTTAAACAACCTAAAACAACAAAACCAATTCACGTTCTAAATAAACAAAATCAAAATCAAAGCCAGAGTCTAAATATGTATAAAGGAATACCAACAAATCAACAAAACCGATCCAATAAAATCCAAAATGAAAGTCAATATAAATACATTCAACCTTAACCAAATCACAAAGCAAATAACAAACGGCCGAAATCGAAAGCAGGTAGTCGAATAAGCTACGAAATAGAAACAATTTAAGCGTATAGGTACATACGGCACTATAAGTTGACGCGCGGCTCAACGGCGGGAGTTAGGTACATGTCAGGAAACATTTCGTTACCGCGTTTTAAAAACCTAGTAACGACATCTAGCGGAATCAATTTAAACTATGTATACGTTAGTTAATAAGAACTCTCAAAAAATATTTTTCTTATAATTTTGCACAATTTTTCTTATTGTAATACCGATTCATTCATAACCACATATAAGAACTGTATTCATTTCCGTTCAATAAATATTACTAAGGCTTATTAATAAGGCTTACTAAGAACTGTTTCTGCCATTGTTAAGTAATAGTTAAGGGTGAAAGCGTGACAGGTGGTGATAGTATTTCTGATACATACTTATAATCACGCCTGTAACCCTTGCGGGTAGGCAGAGCATCAACGGATTACTATCGTCTGCGAGGTTATCGCCTATTCTGTGAATTACGATGCCAAAACGTTTGAAGAAAATCATCTGGTGAATTTTATGTTTTTATCGCTCTCTTCCGGTCCTGTGGAAAAATACAGATCCATACATTTTTTCTCTTAATTTTGGTAAAAACAATAATCCAGATATTCTGACCTTCTGTGTTCGTCCATCGTACCGTCGTCCGTCTTGTAGAATCACGGTGGCGCCACCTAGCTGAATTAAATTTTGCAACATATTCGATTTTCCCACGGGAATGATATGTTTTCCGCTGAAAAGTAGCCTATGTCACTCTACAGCCACCGAACTATCCCATACAAATAATCATGCCATGCCGACGCTCTGTTGCGACGTGAAAGAAGGACAAACAAACAAACAAACAAACACACTTTCGCATTTATAATATTAAAAGTATGGATGCATTTTTCAATTTCACTAATCAAGGTCGCCGCGAAAATTTCTTCTTTGGACACTTTAAAAATTAATTTATTTAGAAAACAATATTTACAGTTACCACTTAACAGATATTAATTAAATTAATTATTTCTATTCATAAAAATATTTATATTTGAGTATAAACTCTTAAAAACTAAAACATATTTGAACGAAGTGACTCCGACACCGACGCGCGGTCCACCCTCGACGATGTCCGAAAACGGACTGCGACCGAGCTCGCGGGTGATTACAGGGCGACGAAGCAGGCACGCTCGCGCTAAAATATTCAATTTCGGGGAAAAATGATATTTTCTCAAGTAAAACGGGGAATAAAAATATAACTCTCAATTAAAAATATTAATATTTTTAGTGTAAAAACTATTTAAAGAGCTTGTGCCGTTATGGAGAAATTTTGCAAAATATGACAAAGATAGGTTTGTCTCTTTGGGGATTTTTTTTTTCTAATAAGTGGTTGACAAAAATACAATTTTGTTCAATTAAAAACATTTATTATATTCTGTTCTGTCACCCTTTTTCTTTGCGGATTCAATGAACATTATTGTGATTTTTTACTTAAATATCCAAGAATTTAGGCATTTCAGCCGCACTTAGGGCCTTAAATAGCCAAATCGAAAAACTTGCATTACTCAGCGAGTTTTGCTAAAAAAATCTTGCAGCTGCCATTGAAATACTGAGCAAAATCATTGATATAATTGCATTTAAATTATTGCTCATTTAAGACATCAAAAAGTAAGTCAAATCGCTAGACTTACTTTTTGATGCTGCTATCTGCTTTCTACTATTTAACATAGATACGTTGACTCGTTAAATAATGAAATTATGTTTGCAATTAATTTAGATGCAAGTATAACCGTTGTACCATAGCGGTGTAAGAGACTTCTTAAGTAATCCCTTTAGTGTCTTAAGAGTCGACAGAAGGAAATTGAAACAGAAGATAGACAAAATAATCTTGTTGATAAAAACTCAAAAATAATATTAGTAAAAAAAATCAGTATTGGCGTACCAAAATAAGTTATTATTTTAGTACGCCAATAGTTATTTCACTTACTTATATGCATTTACATGTTACATACCTCAATGTAGCGATGATGTTTAATGTAGAATAAATTAATGTCCCATACCACAATACACAATGAACCATTAACTAGAGTAAGAAATAAAATGACTTAAAACAATCCTAAAAGTAAAAACAGTGATTCAAAAAAGTTTTGTGAAAAGAGAACAATTATATACCCATTTATGAACTCATTTCCAAAACCAAGATGAATCTCATTAGATTTGTGTCGTAACACCCCATAATATCCCTATCTTAAAAAAAATATAGTCGAATTGAGTACCGTACCAATAGGTACGGGTACAGGTGACGGGTAGTTGTATCGTCAACACGTAAATTTTGGTGTGCGCCTATTTATATTTATTATAAATTTAACAGTGTGTGTTAAGCATTATAAATGAATTATTTGGTTATTAAACTCGTCTGAGCTCACTTTTCACAACTTATCCTACAATAATTATACTCATTATTTGAAAACATTTTATTCCACCTAATATGGATGTCCAATAATCTTAGAGAATCTTATAATCTTAGAGAACTTGAAAAGATGTTCGAGTCCCAAATGCGGGATTATGAAGAGAAGCTACTAAAAATCAACACTGAGAGCAGTTCATGAAATCCTGACATATCTTCATTATCTCGCGAGTTCTCTGAGTTTAAATCATTTGTTTGGTGAACTCTTTCTACAATTAAAACTCAAATAAATTTACTATGCCTTGGCCTTGATAGACATGAAATGGCGATGCGAAATAAAGTTCTGCTGTTCCATGGAATTGTCGAAAAGCAAAATGAAAACGTTCGTGACGTTATTTTTACTATAATATCTAATCAATTAAAGCTGACAGATATAGAAAAGGATTATGTTAAGGTTTGGCTTGGATCATCTCAATGTGAGACACGACCAGTTTTGGTTCGATTTTTTGATACTGAGCATAGGCTGTTTATTTGGGATAACAAAACCAATCTAAAAGGCTCCGGTATCACCATATCAGAGTTTTGAACGAAAAACAGGCATCACATATTTACTACAGCACGTAAACACTTTGGAATGAAGCACTGCAGGTCATCTGAAGGAAAAAATGTTACAATGATCCCCGATAAAACTCGACAAAAAATCGAAACGCTAGCTGAATCGGAATTACTCATCTCCGATTCAATTAGCTCCAAATAAACTGAATATATTAGTATTATTTTCTTTAAAAATTGCATTACTAAAATTTAACTTTTTATTTAATTAATGTTACATAATAATTAAATTACATGACTTAGATGGAATGCGAACGTAATGCAATGGACGCAAATAAAACAAACTTATTAAGTTTTTACTACCTACCTACTTTTTTTTAAGTTTATTTCTAGTCTTTACTTATACTCTAAGGTTCAAAATAACGTTCCGTTTTTACTTTGTTAATTTTGTATTGCAATTAGTATTTTTGGTTATCTTCTTCTAGTATTAATATAATATGTATTCATAGATTAAGTTAAAAAAATCCATTACGCTAGTGAGTTGCACTGAGTTGAGTTGTTTTTATTCTTATTTAATTTCTTTTTTGTTTATCGTAAGGTAGATAATATATTTTCTTTTAAAATTTGTATATTTTTATTATAATTTTATAGTGTTGTTTTTAATTTTTACCGTCGTAATTATGGAAATCATATAACGGACTTAAGCAGAAAAGTTCATTATGCTTTTCACTCGTTAAAACTATTTCAACTTTACTTTTCAACCGAATTCAAACAAGTCGTAAAATTAAAAAATTTGTACAACCGCCTTCAATATTAATTATTAAAGATTACTCTATATTAATTATTAAAGAAAACTACTGGTCAGACCTTGATCAAATTTATATGGGACCACATGCGAAGCACCAGCTTTCAAATAAAAAAGACCAAGTAAAAAGTTACCAGTAGAAATGGCGAACTTATTGGCAAAAAAGCAGTTGTACAACTTAGAATATCAACATAATCTATAAATCAATCTCAATTCACGGGGAGTGCTCTGAGGAACTATTTGAATAAATTCCAGCCTCCAATTTTTATCGACGTACATCGCGACAAAACTTACGTTGCCATCCACATCATCTGGATGCTTGGCGGTCTACTACTGTGCGATTTACTACCGGTGATTTTTCCGGACGATACGACTTAGGGAACTTCAAGAAACGAGGTTATTCCCTTTTAAAAGGCCGGCAACGCACCTGCAATTCCACTGGTTTTGCAGTTGTTCATGGGCGGCGGTCGATACTTTCCATCGGGTGAGCCGCATGCTCGTTTGCCCCCTCTGTTATAATTTTTTTTTAGACTAATCTAAAAAAAATTTTTTCGACTTTAACGGGAAATGCATTACGCATCAAATATTCGACTAGCTAATTTCTACTTCAACCGATAAATTTAACCTGGAACACTTTGTAGAAATTTACACACATATTCTCGTCTGGTATGTATACCTTATAGCTTTAAAATAAAAGTGACTATAGAAATTTGTTTGAATGAAATAATTATTCATCGTCATCATCATCAGTAAAGAGCTCATCATAAGTCAATTGTTGTACATATGTAGGTCTCCCACAAGGAATTCAACAAAGCACGATCCCGAGCCTCCTGCATCCATCGACTGCATCTCTTACCAGGTCGTCACTCCCATCTTGTGAGGGGGCTGCCCTTTTTTTACATGGGTGCCCTTTTTGGGTAATGCCTATGCATATCCGCCTCGCGTGTGCAAGGACGGGTTATGTCGGACTGGTACGACTAAAACCCCATGATGTTCCACCTTCATCGCATATTGGCAGGGCCACGGGAACATTTTCGCACACATCCGCGGCCCGAATAGCGCTGGCCACCCCATGGAGGCTCCTCTTCGGGAGAGGACTACTTTTCCCCAGGTAAGGCGCACCAGAACACATGGCGTGCCCTCCTCCGCGGCCTCCAACTTCACCTGCGCAAAGGACGCATGGGGGGCTGCCCAACACTTCTCTTACTTGTACGAGGTTGCCACTCGAGAACCTTTCTTCACCATCAGTTATTATCTTCGAGCTATTTGGCCGACTCACTACCACTTGAGTTTTTTATTATTGAGTATATTATTATTCATATTTATTGAATATGAATAGAATACGGTTCTTAATTTGGAATCAAATTATACGTGTATTTACTAAGCAATAATACAGGATCATGCTTTATTACGCTTATGTATCAAGAAGACGACGTATTTGCTGCATTCAAAGCCTTTACATTTGCATTCGACTAGTAAGCTGGCTATTGTCAATTGTGATATAGAGCTCCATTGGATCAGTATTGTTCAAGAATCAAATACTACATTATAGAAATTAAATCCTTGCCTTGGAATTTTTCAAGTTGCTTATGTATGTAATCCCTTTTAAACATGCTTTTATTAGCTTCGCGTGTGTGTGTCTATCTAACGAAATCTTTTAAAGTAATTTTCACCAACTTGTAGATGGCCGATTGACTTGAAAATTTGCACTCGTATTATGGACCTATAACAATACAATTATTTAATAACTTTATCCTTGTATCCCGATCAGGTTTACCTCCAGTCTTTGTAAACGTGTTTCGATTTCAACGCCGCTACCATTAGTTGAGTCACATTCGTCATGTGAACCACCTGAATAATCATAGAAAACATAAAATCATAAATTGTTTTGTTGTAATTTACTCAATTTTAATATGATATACTCATAATTAGATATTATTTTTGATGGCTTTATGAAGATTTATAATATATATTTCTAATAGAATTTATGTTAACAACAAAGTACGCAACTATTACTACAAACTACTATTATAATAAAATAAAATAATTATCAAGATCATTACAGCTCATGATCATTGCGTGTTGTATAAATTTTCTTAAACTCTAATATTATTTAGTTTAAGAAAATTTAGTTAGCTAGTTCAATTTTCGATTTTAGCATTCAAATTTGAATTTTTAATTGAAATTAATATCATATTAAAGCTATGTAGATATGTATGTTGCTAAAATGTATTGCATGCATTTGTTTATTTTTTTAAATAAGAAAAAATCCATCGTATACTGCACAGACTAGGATTGCAATCCAGCAAAGTAGGATACCGCAATCCAGCGGGATCCAGCATCATTTTAGGAACTGCGGGATTCCGCAACATCTGGCAAATCCACATGCATCGAATCACGTAGCTTCATTCAAATTTGCATTTGAAACTGATGGAGAGAAAGGAAAGTATTTGACTTTTTTTAAGGACGTATTTGATTTGATTTGACTATTTATTAACTATTAAACCAAGAAGTGTAGAGGCAGGAACAGCCTTTTCAGCCGTTTGTTTGCTGGTTACATATATGTACTAGTTCTATAAGAAGTAGATTGGGTGATAACACTATTTGTTTTTTAAGATCATATTTCTAAAAAGAGAAGTGACTTATTACTTGATATTTATAAATTTGTAAAATTTTTTGATGAATTCTTTACTTTAGTAAGAAAAATTAAGACAATTAGTAAACTTAAACTAAATTCCAAATCTGTCAATAAATAAGACTGATTATAATTACCTCAGATACAGATTAGAAGTAATATCTTTAATTTACTAGAGTACAAAAACATTTTTTGCATTTTTTATCAATAAATAAATAGTCAAACAGTAAGATTTTTTGTCATTAGGTGCAGTAAGATATTGTTGATTTGTGTAATATTTATATACATTTGATTATACCATAACAAAGAATATTAATTTAAATAAAAAAACTATAACCTTTGCTGGATCCGGCGGGATCCCGCTGGATTAATGTAAAGCAAAAATCCCGCTGGATTGAAAACAGTGCTGGATTGCAATCCCTAGCACAGACAGTATTTAATATGAACGATTTATACCACTAGTAAGATTGTGTAACTCTGTTGGGAATCGTGGTTGTGATTGTTTTGACGTATGACGATTGGTGGTCAATTCCGTTTTGTAAAATTTCGATATCAACAAAGAGCCGTGGTTGTTCAAAGGGCGGGCCGTGAATTTCACAGTACGCAAGCAATGTGGAAATGATTCCCGTCTGCAATAACGAAATTGTTGATTGCAATTTGAAGTGCTGTTTCACACCGTATTCGGAGGTAAATGAACACATTGTGAGAAAACGTGCATTTCTCTGTAAATATTTCGTGAACATGTGAAGTCTAACAACACACACTAGAGCAGCGGACTACTCTGTTTCATTACTTTCTCAGATTTTTTTAATTCTGAATGAAAATTATATAATTACAGATCAAGCAGATTCTCAGATTGTGCCCGGCAGTAGAATGTATATAGAAGATACCGGGCCCCCTCATATACGTTGATGGTGACCACCGTGAGGTGTTAGCCGGTAGGATTCCGGCATAACTTTTTGTGTTGCTCCCGCAGCCTAAATTATCCATGTAATCGAAAATCATCAGGTATCAAAAATCTCAATAAAATTCAACATAAACAAAATCTTAAAAACTTGTATTAAAATATGATTTAAATGTAAAATACGAGTGATATTTACAATATTATAGCAGAAAGGATGATCCCCTGAAATTCTATAAACCATTCTTTTTTAAATTTTAAGGTCATGTTGTATCAGTGTCAGAAGCTTAATATTCTAGCCAACAACTTATGAGTGCGACAGATGAACTATAACAAAAAGTCATCTTACGCTGAGCACCCAGAAAGAAATCACCTCGTTTTATTACAAGACTGGTCATATTCCAACGGTGATACTAGAGTTGAAAGTTGTAAAATGGTTAACTCTGAGGAATGTGACAGTTTGTATCCCAAAAGTAATATCAGCGACAAGCGAACAAAGTACCGAGTTCAATACCTTCTGTGCACTCGACTTTTCTAATTAAATAATATTTCTATCCTACCTTACACGCCACATTACCCTGACCTAACACTTTGTGATTTTTCAACTGTTTCCACAAATGAAAGAAAAAATAAAAGCCAAGGGGCTTGAAAGCAAATAAGACGCACTGGCTAAATATGACTACGACATTTCTAAGGTATTTTGAAGGATGGTCAGAGGTACCACTTTAATAGGACTAAAGGACTAGAGGTATTACTTTACTAGATGGTGTGACTCCTTTTCTGTTTACGAGCAAGTTTCATCCTCTTATCTATTTCTATAGCCATTTAAAAGTGCTTCCACTACTGTGTTCTGGTCTGAAGGGTAAAGAGAGCCAGTATAATTATTTTCGAAATCACATCTGTAGCCTTCTTTGAAGTTTGCTGCAGATGTCTATGGGCTGCAGTAGCCAATTTACATCAAAAGGACTGAAAGTTCGTTTATCACTTCAATTAAAAAATATCTTCCAAGTGGTTTAGTGAAAAAGTGAATACTCAAAGTTAATACTTTAATAATATCGCAGTTAGTTAAAAATACTAAAATCTCGTTTCTTTTGGAATGACACTCGTAGCTACGCAGATTGAATATATTTCCAAATTAGAGAACCATTCATTGTTTTCTTATATATTTGAATTATACTCATCTAAAATGTGAATAATTCAAATATATTATATTATATTATAATTCAAAAGTCAAATGATAGTTAAGTAGTCACATAACTAAAGGTGCCACAAGCTGTTGAGAAAAATAAGGAATATTTCTTCGGTGAAATATAAATATAGGTCTTCAGATTTTTCAGTACAAGTTAATCCGATAGAAAAGTGGCTAAAAATGATAGACTTGAAGCTTTTTTTTATAGTATATAATTTTCTAATATATTATTTGAAGTCTTCTATTATGAAAAGGAGCAGCGCGGCGAACATTAACTTGCCCTATAACTCTCAGAAATTAGTGGAGGCCTGTGCCCAGCTATAAGACTTATATAGGCTGTAATACTTTAGGCTGCAATTGATATTCTCCGGCTCACAACATCAGATCTTTTGGAAGCTATTAACTGCGCATTTTATACAGGGTTATTTTGCAATAACCGGCCAAATTAGTAGAGGGGTTCAGAATAGATAACATAAGCGAATGGAGAAAAAAAATGAAACAAGAAAAAAACTGAAACATTTTATTCTTTTTATCCTTTATATTCGAAATGTGTGGAAATGCATTATTTTAATTGCTTGTCATTCATAAATATGAAGCGCCTACTATTTTATACGCACGCACACATTCGTAAAGGAGTGTTGAGTTCGGAAGCAATCGGTAGCGTAACCAAGTACTTTAGACCATAGGGTCTAAAGTACTTGGTTATATAATACATAGGTATTTGGCCGTACTTTTAAAATCTTAACTGATCATAAACCCCTTCAGTGGGTAATTAATCTTAAGGAACCGAACGCGCGACTTACTAGGTGGAAATTAAAATTAAGCAAATACGATTTTTCTGTAATGTTTCAGGGAAAAAATAAAACCAATGCCGATGCGTTTTCCCAGGTAGAAATACATAACGAACCCATCAGTAAAATTGCCCCTAGCACCGGCTCGACTACTCAAACGGCCCACAAGCCAAGAAAATCTGATCCTCGAAATTTCCATCACCGACGAACCTCTTAATAAATTCCACTGACAGCTAATATTAAAAATTGTAGGCGACATAAAAAGACGACCAATAGTAACCAAACCTTTTGATACACTCGAACAGCTGTATAGATAAGACAACCGCAAATGGAAGTAGACCTTGTCAACGCCATAAAAGAATACGTTAACACGAAATTCAAAACCGGATTATTAATTAACCCCCTTCTTTGCATGCTTACTACAGCAAGACATACTAACACACCGAGATCAAATGAAAACAGTTTATGAAATAATTAACGAACATTCTTCATCCGAACGTTCAGCACTAATAAATAATCGGAATAAATCTCGGGAGCCAAAAGTTGAATACCAACGAAACCAACAATTTTTTATTTCCAACTCCCTAACTAGGTGACAAAACTTGGCTCCACGTTACACCCATGACCATGTTCTAGCTGACTTAACAATACACATATACACGTCAAGAAAACGCAGGCCGATAGGAAAGTCTAACTTAAGCGTGTACCTAAAAATGCCGAATTGTTACAGGGCTCTAAAATTACTGACTGTACTAACCGTGCTGACTATCAAAGCCCAGGAGATAAAACTTGAATATCTTGAAGAAGGACCAGGCCAACTACCATTTAGTCTTGGAGCAACGACACACATAACTCACTATCATTCATTACTTCAATATGTAAAACTTGACGACATCAGAGACAAAGTAACCCTATAGCAGGTACAGCTACAGAACTGCAAGAACAGACTTGATAATGACAGCTACAGAACTGCAAGCACAGACTTGATGAACTTACTGTACGAATTGCAAATGGACTATCTTTCTAGCAAATTAGATAAAGTATTAATGCAACTAAATAGTTTAGAGCCCAGTCGCACTAAGAGAGGTATAGTAGACGGATTAGACTCAGTGATCAAAAGCGTAACCGGTAATCTAGATTATATTATAATAATGCCATAAAAGTTTTGAAGGATAACCACGATAGGATCGAATCAGAATTCAATAGTCAGATTAGCATTAATAAAGAGTGGATGTTGCAACATAATAGTATTATATCCCAGATAACTCAAAATGAAAACAAAATTGACTCAAGAGAGTAAAGATAGTAGCCTCTGATGGGGCTACTATGCTAAGTTTTCCTAACTACTAACAACAGAAAATATCGATGTTTTTTTTTGGCCCATAGACATACACATCTACGAGTATCTTCGTTTGCGAATTTAAAAGCAGATGCGTTGTCAGCCGTGAGGAATAAGAGAGAATGCCTCTTTTGCAGTAAAAAGGGTCTCCGATTCTCTACACTCACCATACGAAACACAGCAGCATTAATCTGCTATTTTACGCTGGTATTCTGTGAGAGTGTGGTCCTTTCCCGATCGAGCCGACCCATTCGTGCTACAGCTATACTATTAATATAGCTGCAGCATGGCTCTACCACGTAATATGATATGCTCAATGAGCTTAATGGGATAGAAAATATATTAGTCTTTAGTCGTGCATCGAGCACCAATCATTTTTAGTTAAATGTTAAGGTAATTAAGTTCATGTTAGTAACATTAAGGCAAATTTATGATAAGGAACATGTATTAAATTTAGAGACTAAAGAATATTACGATATCATTAAGTCGGGTTATTATTTCACAGAAAATCAAAAAGTAATTGTTCTAAAATTCCCTGTTATTTCCAAAAATATCCTCGACCTATTCCGCTTATCCATTGCACCTAACAAAAACCACCAATCTTTTATTTCACCTAATTGTAATAGCAACTAATAAAGAAAAATTCGCGTACATGGAGACATAACTTCAGAAGTTGAGTAATCAGTACCTATGCGAAAAGGAAACGAACACCCAAAATCGAACGACTGTATCCAGAATCTCATCATCAATTAGTCTCTAGCAAAATCCAATAATATAACCGACATCGCAGTATCGAAAGAAGCCATGGAACGTTTTAACAACTAAGGTCCATATAGATCGGGCGTGAAGACATAACTATAATACAGGGTAGTTACTTAGCCACAATACCAATGAATTGCTTTCTGTGAACACAAGAATTTACCGTCACTAATATTAACAATCAAGTAAAGGCCATCCCCTGAAACTAATTAAAATACCAATGGATATAAACGCAAAAGTTACCCCAGCGGTACCACGAATCAGCCTTAATACAATCAAACTAAAAGAAGTACACGTAGGACCTAGGACCAACTTATGATGTAACCACCACTTCATCTCCGAGAGATGCAACTCCTAACTTTATATCACATTACTATTCTCTTTTTCGCCGTGTTATCAATCGTAGTAGTATTCGCTATCATATTCTTAGTTCGTTACTACCACAAGACTAGGAAGCAAGAACAGATCCAGAATAACACTCAACATAGCTACGAAAATCCCGAAGAATCTAAAGTCGAAAAGGCGTTACCAGCAACTTTTTCTCTCAAAGTTCTAAAATGTGTGTGGTTACAACATAGCCTCATAGTTAAAGAGCCTATACAGCAGCTACCCCAATACATTGCAGCGGCACGAGGCGCAACTCAGCAGAACGTGAACATTGACGTCAACGGATGCAATCGGAGCTCTGCAATATACCTTTACCTTATTGTTATTGTAACAATTATAATTCATTCTAGATAGAGCATCGATCTGTTTTACTATGTTCCTAGTTGTAATAATTATATTGTAATTTTAATTTTATATTAAAGTATTTTAAATTATTTTATATAAGTTATATATATAGTTTAATACGGCAACTTGTTCTATCACCGTGAGGGCGACCATCTGTCCCAAGGTGTTGTCGGATTTATCGTCCACAAGTCTCCCGTTAACAACGTTGTAAAGATTGTGAGTGTGTCGATGAGGGTTGCATGCCTTATACTCAAAATCACCAAACGGTATTCACTTAAGGTCACACAGGTTTACGCACCAACCTTAGCACATCCCTATGAGGAGGTGGAGGAAATGCATGAGGATATCTCTAGAGCTATGCATTCCTCCGAACCTCATTATAGGGTGTTAATGGGAAACTTCAACGGAAAACATGACACAAGAGAGAACGGTGAGCTAAAGGTAGGGAAATTTTGGATAGGGTGACGGAACCCAAGGGACCAGCAGCTGGCCAACTTCATGAAAAAGAGGGACTCTCTATGATGAACTATTTCATCCAGAAGCGGCCCCACAGAAAGTGGACTTGGTCGAGCCCCAACGGTTCGACAAAAAATGAAACTGACTTCATTATGAGGGTGAAACTAGCAGCGATCACCGAAGGGTGAGAGAAAACGTAATGAAGTCAACGCACTGTCCCCCTCGTGCTCTAATCCAAGGCCCCGGTATATTGCAGCTCGAGTTACAAAATCGTTTTCAGTGCCTATAAGACTGTAATACAGTGAACAATTTGAATGACAGGCTCGTGGAACTGCCCTTGCGGTCGCAGCTAAGTTCAGCAAGACCCGCCACGGAAGAAAACAAAAATCTCCGATCACACTCTTAATCTCATGGCTGTTAGACGGGAAATGCGGCTGCAGTCTTCAACAGATTTGACAGCATACATGCAACTGAACCGACAGATCTCCGAATTCATGCGGCGAGACTTACGAAACTTCTATACAGCTCGTATTGAAGAAGCATTCGAGTGGAACCAGGGCTCAAAAGTCTTTGCCAGAGATCTGTCTGCCAGAAAGAGCCAACTGTCAAAGCTGAAGACCGAGTGTGGCAGCATCGTTACCGGCACACCTGAGAATTTGAGTGAGATTGAGAGATTCTATGGGAAGCTGTACACGTCATCGTTGGAAACACACGCACGTGTGAGTAACGATCCAAGAACAAATATTATCTGTCACTATTCCGATGATATCCCGGACGTCAGTCTGAGCGAGATTAGAATGTTTCTCCACCTTAAAAACGGCAAGGCCCCAAGCAAGGTTGGAATTACAGCGGAGCTTCTGAAAGCTGGTGGAAAACGGGTACTTGAGGTCCTTTAAAGCTCTTTCATTCCGTCCTCTATGGTGGGACTACTCCGGAGGCGTGGAGCAGAAGTGTGGTGGTCTTGTTCTTCAAGAAAGGCGACAATTCTCTCTTGAAGAACTACACACCGATTTCTCTTCCGATCCGCGTCTACATGCGGTTTTTGAGAGTCATTACGAATCGTCTCGTACGCAGACTCGACGACTTTCAGTCTCCCGACAAACCGGATTCCGAAAACGTTTTAGTAATATAGACTTCACACATACCCTTCAACAAATTGTACAGAAGACCGAAGAGTACAATCTGCCACTTTACCTTGCGTATGTGGACTATGAGAAAACCTTTGATTCCGTCAAACATTTGGGCTGTGTTACAATCCTTTCAGCGGTGCCAAATTGACTGTCGGTATATCGAAGCGCTGAAGTGTTTGTACAGTAGGGCTTCAAAGGCTATCGGAGTACAGATTCAGAGTACAAAACCTATCCAACTTCAGAGAGATATAAGACAAGGTTACGTTATATCCTCGAAACTCTTCACCGCTGCATTGGAAGACGTTTTCAAGCTACTGGGCTGGAAAATATACGGTATTGACATCATTGGCGAGTACATCTCTCACCCTCCATTTGCCGACGATATAGTCCTAATGGCAGAATGGCTGGAGGACCTCAGCACTATGCTCAATAACTGCAATAGTGTCTCTCAACGGATAGGTCTTAAGATGAACATGGACAAAACAAAGATCATGTGTAATGTCCATGTCATACCTATGCCGGTAGTTGTTGGGAGCACTAAGCTCGAAGTTGTTGACGAGTATGTTTTCCTAGGACAAATAGTCCAACTAGGTAAGTCGAACTTTGACCGAGGGTCAATCGACGGATTAAACTCGGCTGGGCAGCGTTCGGGAAATTACGGCACATCTTCTCGTCAGGTATACCTAAAAACCTGAAAAAGAGTGCATGTTTCCCGTGATGACTTATGGATCTGTGACGTGGTCCTTCACTGCTGGCCGTATGAGGAAGCTCAAAGTCAAGGTCGCTCAGCAAACTATGGAGAGGGCTATACTCGGGGTTTATTTGCGTGATAAACTTAGAAATGAGGATATCCGCAGTAGAACTAGAGTAACCGACATAGCCCAACGGATTAGTAAGCTGAAGTGGTCATTGCCACTGCAGCTTGGCCCGCCATATAGCTCGAAGAAACCGATGGGGAAAAAATATTTTCGAGTGGCAGCCTCTAACTGGTAGGCGAAGTGTAGGGCGACCCCCCCACTAGATGGAATGATGACCTGGTAAGATATGCAGGAAGTCGATGGATGCAGGTGGCTCAGGACCGTGCTTTGTGGCATTCCGTGCTTTGTGGCATGCCTATGCTCAGTCAAAAACAGCTAGTAAAATTGTTTTTATGGAGTGTTCCTTTTGTACCTTGTATTGATAAGTAGACATGTATTGACATGCAGACATGCAGAAAGACGATGGATGCAGATGGCTCAGGACCGTGCTTTTTGACATTCCTTGGAGGAGGCCTATGTTCAGCAGTGGACTTGTGAAGGGATGTAACGATGATGATTGATAAGTACTCTATAATAATAATAATTTATAACGCCCTGGATAGAAAAGTCCGCACTACCATGACGTCCCATATGATGCACCATCCGAGATGGCTGGTAATGAGGCTGTGTTTGCCGCGGAAGCATGGTGGGTGCGACTTTTTAAGCGCGCTTACCATGCATTATCGCGAAGTGTGCAGCCTCCGTAATCACTTCCTGACGAGGTCGGATAATTAATTCTATAAGGACGTGATTTCGTATGATAAAGGGCTTTACCCTTATATCCTTAGCCAACATGCAATGACAAAACCCGTCAGTACTGATTATTTAGAACCGGGAGACCATAAGGAAGGAGAAGGAGCTCCACGGGCGGTTCTTCATGGCTATTCATGAACCTTTCGTACATTAAGACCAACAACTATCGGAGATATATCATAAGCATGGTGCCGTCCGACATCTGTCGAGCTTGTCGCCATCCCGGTGAGTCACTTAGGCATGTCATCTCCAGTCGTTTGGCGCTTTAGCCAGGATTCTAGACCAGGAGCTCGCTCTGAAATACGGTCTCATGGATCGGAAACTGCGTTATTATAAGTACTTGCCGGAAGCCGTGCTCGAAAATGATCGCGACAAGATCTACTGGGACCGGACCGTCATCACAGACAGAAAGGACTATTTTAGGTCTAGAGAAATTTATTTTCAAAAAGACAAACAATGCCACTTACATGAAAATAATAATGACATTTTAGTAATTAATTTAATAGTGGTCGAACACTCAGACAATAGCTTCACAGCCTCAATTTTTTTCGAATAAGCCTGATATTTCGCCGATGGACCAGCATAGTTAAAGAAATTTTTGGTTTACATTACCATTCCACATGACGAGAACTTCGTGAAAGCAGAAACAGATACGCAAAAAAATATCTGGACCTGGCTCACGAGGTGACCGAAATGTGGGGTGGTCGGCCTACCGAAAATATTCTTGTAGTCGTCTCTGCCAACGGGCTAATCCCGGTCAGCCTCTCGGATCATCTGAGGTGACTGGGACTCCGTGACGGACCGCTCCGGGCTCACATGCAGAACTCAGTACTCCTTGATACCACCCGCTTCGTGTTTCGTTCCCTTTCTCCCTAACCCCTTTTGGTCTCCCCTGCCGAGAGCTTTCATCTGCATAAAACAAGTTTTACGGATTTTATTACGGATACGGATATTAAGCGGTACGTAGACGACACTTTCACAATCCTACCTTTAGATAAATTAACTGCATTTTTAGACCTTCTTAACTCCATAAATTCTGAAATTCAGTTCACAGTGGAGTTAGAGGCAAACAATTCTTTCTTTTCTAGATGTGTTAGTAATTGGAATCATGATAACACCTTGAGGACACAGTGTATAGAAAAGACCCATACAAATAGATATTTAAACGGTGACTCTCATCACCATCCTTCACAGTTAACTACCGTGGTAAATCTTTGTTTCAGAGAGCACAAAGTATCTGTGACAGTAAACACCTGGCCACGGCAAGAGTTTTGCACGACAACAAGCTTCTGGGTCCTGCGCCTACGTTACAGTGAACGAGTGAAGCTGGCCACAGTCGAGCAGGTGCCTGCTGTACTTCCATATGGCAGAGGTCACTGACAAGATTACTACATCTTGAAGCGTGCTTCATTAAAACATACTAAGCCGCCGAAGAATATTATTAGTTTTACCATCATCAGTAATGTCACTCTGCAAGATGCAGGAGTGTATGTTTGATTGTGAATGTGGTCTCTCTTATGTGGACAAACTAAAAGATCAATAAGAACCCGCATTAAAGAACACATAGTTGACGTGAAGAATCGACGCTCCGGGAAGTCTGCAGTCTGTGAACACGTACAGGATCGCCCTCGTCACTACATTAGATTTGATGGACTACAAATTCTCGCTAAAGAACACCGATTCCTTCCAAGGGTGATTCATGAGGCTATCGAAATCAAAAACATCCTAATTTCAATAGAGAAGATGGCTGGTGCTACCATCTGCTTGGGGTCCTATAATTAATAAAATTAAATCCCAACCCAAGACAACAACGTGACTTCAAGATACTGTAAGTTCATACCGTAGATCGGAAACAAAAATAATAATACAATCTGGAGGTAGCTGTGGTTAACTATGACATTAGACGTCAAACACCAGTCCCCTGTGACCATGGGTGCTGTAAAGCCTCGAAACGTCGGGAATATAACATAAGTTAATATACGCGATAAAATCCAAACTAGTTTTATTTAAATGTTTAGTGTTCTGTAAAATATAAAAATCATTAGCTTTCATCTGGTTGGGGTTTTGTTTATTTATGTAATTTTATTTATTTATTTTATTTATTGATATAGATTTATGTATTTTATCATTTCTTTTTATATATTTATGTGGCTCAATCCAAATGAGAAACCAATACCCCTCTAATAATAATTTATTGCTTTAAAACAAGTAGTAAGTTGTTATTATATTGTTATGTTCTCTTAAGTAAATAGATACCTGCAGTAGAAGGTCCGCTCGTAGTACAATTATATTACTATTTTAAATTTGAATTTAATAAATAAATAAGTAAATAAAAAAACTAAACAATTTAAAACTGCAAGTAAGGTATAATTAACGATGTTTGCATCATTGTGTGCAAGAATGTGTGTGTGTATATGGGTGAGTGTGAAAATTTATTAGTCAGTAATTTCAAGAAGGGATTCAGTGTCTTCATAGGTAAGTTTTCTTAACCAGTCTGTGACAGTTTTTTACAGTCGTGGTAATTCGTAGGGTGAATATTGATGTTATGATTTATTTTATTGTATAAGTAAATTGAACGACTAGTAGTGTCTTGATGCAAACTTAGTCTTAAATGAATCTTCGTAGGGTATTGTATATTTTCTACGTCTGGTGATTGATGACGGTTGGTAATTTAGGGAAATATGAAGTTTTAAAACTGTTGCTAAAATGTACCGTTTTCTTGCCGAAAATAAATTACACAATTGATAAAGTTCAGTTTAAGAGAATCCATAGGGATTTAAATACATAACTTTAATTACCTTTGAGCTCTTTCAAGCTCAAGGAACCTGGTTTTTACTGCACCACTCCATATAGGAATACAGTAGCCTACCGTCAACTGTACCAGAGCTATGTATAATTTCGTGCAGACATGAAGTAGTGACTAAAATATCCAAATAAGTTTCCTGAGCCAAGTTGCCATTAATTCTAGGTGTGAATACCAAGGCAGTCTTTGATCAACCATGGCTCGTAGATACTTTATACTAGAGACTATTTATTTGAGAGCAGTTACAACTAGAGCTTTGGACGACAGAGCATTCGTGTATTGTAATATTAAAATCAGGTGTAGGTAGTTATGCAACCACAAGACCATATGGTTGTTAGGGTTTATACCTAGAGGGGGCTGCATAAGCATTAGGCAGTATCCAATAACTATAGAGTCAGAGCTTTTGGTTGCATGAGATATCAGGCAGAGCTCGTGGGAGCGGCCACTTCGTTTTGACATCGACTTCTATCAAGACGTGTTAGTTAAGTAATTAGAATTATAATTGTAATTGGAAATAAATAGATTTTAAATAGTTTAAAAAAATTACGATCCCGTAAACTTGACTGGCGGTAGGATCGTCACACTTGGGTAGTTTGCGTCCTTCGCAAATTCGATATAAAAATCTGTCGGAGGTCCGCGGCGCGAAGATAAAACCGAGACTATCCTCGAACCAAATCAAATTCGTCAAGGAAGCGGGGCTGATCCTGGACCATGAGAGCAGCTGGTGGCTGGTGAGTAGAACTTTTCACCGTCCTTTCCACTACCTCGGCGTTCTGTTATCTTGAGATCGAACTTCCTCATTTTAACGTATTCTGGATAAATAGTTTTAAAAAAATGTTATATAATTTAAGTTTTACCTATTTTAATAAGTACATTTAATAATAAAACATTAATCATATACATTTTATTCCTTAATATTGTGTGTGACATTTAGGTAGTTAGATTTATTTTACATTTTTATATTATTATTATTGTTTGTGAGTAAAAGCTAAATACATTAAAGAGATTAAAACCATCCCTTTGTTTGATTAAGACAAACGTCACTTAGATCTATTTTTAAGAAAGTATGAATATGTTATAACTAAATTTAATGGCTCGACGGAACAGAATTTGTACGTGATGAATACAATAACAAGCCGCCTTATCGGTAATGCAGTTGCATTAGTCTGTGAGCGCGATGATATAACAACGTGGGATGAGTTTAAGCAATTACTAATTCAGCATTTTGGAGATTCACGAAGCGACGAGTGTTTAAATATCGAATTAGAGGCCTTAAAAATTAAACCCGGAGAAAGCTATTTAGATTTTTGTTGTCGAATTTAATCTATGAGATCAATTTTAATAGTTAAAGTTAACCGGTTATCAGACTCAAATATGCGCAGTAGTAAAAAGGCTATTTTTTTTTATAGGAGAGGGGGCAAACGAGCATGCGGCTCACCTGATGGTAGTGACTACTGCCCATGAACAACTGCAACACCAGGGGAACCAGAGGAATTGCAGATGCGTTGCCGGCCTTTTAAAAGGAGTAGGCTCTTTCTTGAAGGTCCCTGTCGTATCGGTCCGGAAAATCGCTGGTGGTAAACTATTCCACAAGGAAGTTGTATGAGGAAGAAAACATCTTCTAAATAGCACAGTGGTCGCCAATCATCCAGATGGTGTGGATGGTATGAGTTCTGCCGCGATGTGCGTTCTGTTATACGGAGACGGGCTGATTGCTTTTTAAAAAAAAACAATTATTTAAAACACTGTTATTTAATTAAAGGATAAATGGATTATATATTACAAATTGATTAGAATTTAACTTAGGTCCGTAGACAACGGAGCAGGTCTGAAGATGGAAGCAGACTGATGGCCAAACTGCTCCACCTATACTCACTGAACCTTAAGGCTTAGAAGGCATAGGCAGCAGCACTAAGGCTAACTAACAGGGTATAACATCTCCTTAAGAAGAGATTTTAGGATGATATCAAATTCTAGGTACTAATTAATTAATAATAACTTTAAACTTGGGTTCTAAGGTGCAACATTAGCAGATTCGGAATCACTATTTTGTTCAATCACAGGTTGTATAATTTTTAAATGAGGTTGAGGTGAAGTTTTATGATTTTTACTTTAGGAGTGCTACTAATATTATTTGTTGTAAGGCGATGTTGGGACTGACGGAAAAGCTTAAAACCCAAATGTACAAAATACAACAGAATTAGGGTAGAAATAATAATAATGATAGAAAATGTCCCATATTTAATAATGTGAGGTTTATTTCTATTGTATTTAGGTTACTTAATAAAACAATAATATTTTATTTTTTGAATTAAATTTATCTAAATCTATGTTTTGTAACTTAATAGGAGACACATTTTCTACGACATGGTTGAACTTATTAATATTACAGCAAGTGTCATTGATGAGGTTATAATCAGCATATAATTTATGGGTGATGTAATATAGAACATACATAGGTAACACAGTGCTTTTACAAAATCCAATACAATCATCTGGAATTGTAATTATGCCTGTGCCCAGAATATTTGCTTCAAATAATTGAGACTTAATACAATCTATAGAAATTTTTTATTTGAGTCGGATTGAATATAATCCATCTATTATTTATTAATGGTTTCCAGATATCCAATTTTCCAAAAATAAATTTAGTTTCGCACTGTAACGGATTCCACTGATCACTTTAGACATAAGTTCACTTTCACAGGATGGTTTAGCGTCCACCGAATACACGTTGCTTACGTCACAGATGAATGTTCCTGGTTGCACAATTGTACACTTCCTTAAGTCGTCAATATTGCAGTAATGTTTTGTCTTGGTCATTGCAACGTATTTATTATTAGGTATAATTAAACTAAATGAATTTGGTTCCTTTGATTATATGGTGTAGGTAGAGCTATACTATGAAACAACATATAATTCCCACATCTACCAGTGGCACTTGCAAAAAATATGATTTTATTATTTATATAATAGCAAATAATCTTACAAGTCTTAAAATTAAATGTATATTTTAATATCTAAAGAAACAGGCAATACTAAATTATTAGGTAGATACCTATAGTTATCGGCAAGTTCTTGGTATAACTGTTGTGGCGTTATAACGGCTGAATGTAAAATATCCTTACCACAAATAAAATAGCGTTTATGATATCTTCTAATTGAAAAGATAATGTAAGAATTGAAGTTTCTAAACTGTCAAAAATTCATTAATATTATCAGATATTTGTAGACCATTAGTTAATTCAGAAATATTTTCAATTTTAGAGAGATTGTCGATAGCTGTAGTTAGCTTTGCTTCGTTGTTTTTATTTTATTTAGTGTATCGTTATAATACGTTATTACAGAGGTAGTAACCAAAATGTTTTTTCATTAAAAAGCCAATTGTTTTTCATCATTTTGTACAGATTCTATTGCTTCTTCATACTTTAGAGCGTCGTCTTCATCTAGAGTACCAAAAATATGTTTTAACATCGTACCAATACCTCCAAGCGCTGCGCTTGGCCTGTTATCTAATAAGTGTGAGATGGATTCAAAGTCCTTGTTCAAGTCCTGGTTACATACCGCAATGGTTGTTACACAGACATTCGGCAACAATCTCTAGAGTCCTAGTTTGGTCACATAAAAATTTAATTGTATCTAACGTGCTTCCTATATTTCTATATGAGGCTAAAGTGTGAAATGTCTATTGAATTAACGTTTCAGTTGGGCGTGATTAAATTTTAATGTACCTAAATAATCAAAGTAGATGCCTGCACTCAGTTATTTGTTGAATATAATCTTGATGCGATTGACCTCGAGTTGGAGTTCTGTAAATATATACTATAATTACTAAACAAAGGTAAGTATTAATTAACCTAATTTTCTTTTATAACTATTTTTTTTCAGATGGCGATACTACGCTTATAGGTAAGTATAATTAACTTTCAGGCACCAGCTATTTACTAAGTTTGTATATTTTACAGGTTACTCTGACTTCTGATGCAGGTTTCACCTGATCGAAGAAGTGATGTGACATGGCGTCGATTGATTAGTAAGTGTATTATTACTATGTACCTTAACTATTTTATAGGACCTTCCAGAGGGAGAGTGCCTGCAATCTCAAATGGTTCTTATATAGACATACTCACCGACTTTATATTTGACTGGTCGAGTATGGGTGTCATAGTATGACTTCGAGGATTCCTTTGACTTTCTTATGAATTCTAAAGCCTTCTCTCTGGAGTATTTCAGGCGGTTTTGCAACATGCGGACATAATCGGGGTATGTAGCCCCTGGAGATTCATTATAAATGGAATTAGGAATAAATGGTTTACTACCAAACATAAGTTCGTGAGTGTGTAATGTGTAGTCGAGTGAACGGATGTGTTATAGGTAGCATGGCTGTACACATAACGAGGCCATTTGGACTGTTCTTCATTAATGTAAGATTTTAAGTATTCTTTAGGGTTGAATGACTCGCTCTAAGGAGCCTTGGGTTTGAGGATGGTGGTGAAGACCATAAGTTTTAATTTGAGAGAAATCTACAGGTTTTTCTAAATAGGTCTGAAGTAAAATTAGTCCCCTGATCGGTAAGGATCATCTTAGGAATGCCAAAGATTGATATATAATGCAGTAAGCACTCACTAGTTTCTTCAGCAGTGGTACCCGGATGATATGCACAGGAGAACTTGGTAAGGTCATCTTGTATTGTGAGAATAAAACGTAATTTCGCTGGTCCGGCTTCGAAGTGGGCCGACGATGTCAAGGATATTCTTTGGCATGGTTCTGTAGATGTGCTGGTGATCTGCATTGGAGCACGGTTGATTTTCCTAAGTGCTTTATTTTCCTGACATGCTTTTATTGCTTTTACATATGATTCTATATCGCTTCGCATACCTTTCCAATAATACGATTGTTTTATCCCCTGTTGTACATTCTACAGAGCCTAAATGACCGGCTATCGATATCATGGTTTTGAAAAGGATTTTCTTAATTTCGTCGGAGCTGGGTATATAATATTGTTATGGTATATATGAATTTTAATTCGAGTATCATGAAAGATAATATAGAATATTATATATTTTAATGAATGAATGTTTTTCGAAGGGATTTTTCATATCTGATATACCGATTTCTTTAATTTCTCTGGAAGTTATCAATTCATTTTGATTGTTTTAAGTGTTTGAAAGATTTCTGATAGGAGGCCTCATCAAAATGATGTATTTGGTGAACAATAAATAATAGCATTTATTATTTGTTTCATCTTTTAAAGGAGAAGAGTTCTTTCTCCTGTGTATGTCGGTGATAATTTCAGGTCGGTTAATATTTCTTGAATGTGTGGGTTAGATTCATCTAAATCGATAGATGGGATCAGAATTACTTTCGGCACATTTCATAAGAGTTTCGTTATGCTCTTCTACTTGTGTTAAAAGTTTTATCTTTGCACAACATAGATTAAAGGAAGGTTGGGTAATCATCAACAGGTACGTTTGGGGATGAACTGTGGATGGAAATGGGACATTATCGGTTTGAATTTCAGGTGGTGCTATCTGTTCAGGTTGAGGTGTTAATAGGTTCGTTTTCGATTTCTTCCTTAGGGTGTCTGGAATATTAGAAGGTAAATCAACGTAGGGTAATGGGAAGTTATCTCAGCTAAATCCAGTGTAGGAGAGATTTTCGTCTGGATTAAAGAAAGGTGAGAAATTAAAGTCCATGAGATCTTTGTCTAGATTTCGACCCGGGTCCACAAGAGGATTGACGTTGGTGGGTCTGCAGGTTGGACAGGGTTCACAGGAAACCGTGATAGCGCGTCAGCGTTTGTGTTGGTTTTGCCTTTTATAATGTATATCATACTCAAATTCTTCCAATTTGTTGCCATCGAACAAGGCGGGAACCAGGTCTTGCAAAAAAAAGCCACTGGAGAGGTTTATGGTCCGTCATTATTGTGAATCGCTATAGATAGGGACGAAATGTTTTGGTGCTGAATACTATCGCAAGGCACTTTTTCGGTTACGCTGTAATTATTTCTGCTTTATTGAGTGTGCGTGAGGCAAAAGCAATAGGTCGATCTTGTCCTACTGACCTGGGAGAGAATAGCAGAGATGGTATAGTTTGATGCATCGCATGTCAAGAGGAAAGGTTTATAAAGTCCGGATATGCAAGGACTGGAGCTGTAACGAGTTTACTTTTTCAAGGTCTCGAAAGAAAGCTGTTGTTCATTCTTCCATTCAAAAGGGACATCCTTTTTAAGGGACGTAAGGATTTTGCATATTTAGAAAATCAGGGATAAAACGTCTAGTAAGATACTAAGACTAGAAGGATTTAATGTTTTTGGATGATTTTGAATTGGAATTGGTGACAGCCTCACCTTTTCGGGATTGGGTTGACACCATGTTCACCGATTATATGGCCTAAATAAATTACTTTTTACGAAGGAATTCGCATTTTTCGGGTAACTTGAGATTATAATTTCTGAGTCTGTTAAATACAGTTGAGACTATCTATGTGAAAAGTGAGATCGAAAGAGTAAATAACGATGTCGTCTAAATAAACGAAACATCGTGAACCTTGAAGTCCTGATAGGCATGCATTCATGAGCTTCTGGAAGGTGGACGGAGCATTTTTCAAGCCAAAAGGCATCCGATTGAATTAGAAATGCCCCTGAGGTACAGAGAACGCTGTTTTAGGTGCATCTCAGGCTTGATTACAATTGGTGAAACCCGGAAGCTAAGCTAAGGTTGAGAAATATTTGTTACCCAGCTGGTCTAGGATTGAAATTTGTGAATAGGATAAGTTTCGCTGATAGTAATATCGTTAAGTTTGCGATAGTCAATTACTATTCGCCATTTACGTTGTCCCTGGAATCTAATTTCTTAGGCACAATCCAAATTGGTGAGCTCCAAGGTGAGGATGAGGGTTCTATTATTCCTGGTCGAGCATCTTATTGATTTGGTCTCTGACTCTTTCTTATGACATTCTGGGAACCTATACGTTTTAGTATGGATGGGCGTCTCGCTGGTCGTTTTAATTTGATGGTTAGGGCGGATGTATAAGTTAATTGATCATCGGGCAGATGAAAAATGTCGGAATACTGGGAACAAAGCTAATGAGGGCGTTCGACCTTCTTGGTTTAGATGTTCATTCTTAATGAGTTTATTACATCATTTGTTCTTTTAGTGTTAAAGATGTTCGTGTTCACCTGAACTGCGTCAGAATGTAAAGGTGTGACTTTAAGATTTAAATTTGGATTAAGGTTACAGGAAACCTGAAGTATTGGCTATAGTTAAATTAACGCGTTTATTTTCTTTGATTTTTACGATACAATTAGATATAAGTAAATTATCTGATATGTTGATCAGTGATAAGGCCTTTAAGATTGGTATCGCAAACCGAACATTCAATGACAGTTTCGGTGCGTGGTGGATGATATAGAATGGATCAACGAAATGTAATTTTATTTCTAATTTACTGATCTTGAGGGCGTTTGTGTAGTCAATTTACAGCCAAACGCGGTTAGAAGTCGGAGCTCATGATGCCGTCATATGGCAGATTGACATCTTTAATGACATGGAATTTATATGACGCGGATGTGGTTTTATTTAATTTTAATTTCAACGGAAAATGGCCCTCAGTAGTTGTAGATTCTCGCCCGGATCTATGCCCTTAAGTTTGATAGGTTTTTATGAGTTTGATATTTTCTGGATACTAGACTGTTTTAATAAACATATGGCAGACCCTGAATCGAGCAAAGACAGGATATCCGTGACGGATGAATCGAGAAGGACATGGTAACAACCTTTAGTGGTATCTAGATTTATTTCGTAAATTTTTGATTTTGCTTGTTGGAGAGGAACTTTCAAGTTATGGGTCTTGGATGGCTGGACATTTGTTTGGGGCTGGTTACCCTTGTGGTCCTTGGATTGTCGGACACTTGTTTGGGGCTGGCTACCTGCGTGTCCATGGATTTTCGGACACTTGTTTGGGGCTGGTTACCTGTGTGGTCTTGGATTTTGGACACTTGTTTGGGCTGGTTACCCGTGTGGTCCTTGGATTTGAGGACACTTGTTTGGGGCTGGTTACCCGTGTGGTCCATGGATTTGAGGACACTTGTTTGGGGCTGGTTACCCGTGTGGTCCATGGATTTTCGGACACTTGTTTGGGGCTGGTTACCCGTGTGGTCCTTGGATATGAGGGAGGAATGGTTGGTGTATTTTAGGATCTAGTCTCGGGCGACACCGTGGCGAGACTCTTGATCGTTTAAAGTTTGATTGTCGCTGAGTAAAGGATGGAATTCTTCTTGACTTCTCATCATTGGCTGTTTCATAGTTAACCTGTGGTTGTATTTATATTGGAATTGAGAGGTTGGTGGAATATTTTGGTTCTTGAATCGATTGTTGGAATACTCTCGTTTTTACAGGCATAATGTGACCCGCCGTCTTACAATATCGACAAAAAGCGTTAGTGGAGCTCTGTTGGTTAGGATTTGGGTATTGTGAAAATTTTTGATAAGCAGACGGCTTAGTATTAGAAGTTTTACGAAGTTTTGCCT
Organism: Parnassius orleans; assembly: GCA_029286625.1. Taxonomy (NCBI): domain Eukaryota; kingdom Metazoa; phylum Arthropoda; class Insecta; order Lepidoptera; family Papilionidae; genus Parnassius; species Parnassius orleans. Next base: position 1,375,444 of record JAGSMP010000243.1, on the reverse strand, counting down.
AGGTTTGTGTTCATGTTTTGTTTCTGTGTGGTCGTTTGTATAGGCTTTGTTGAATACGTTCCTCCGAGATGGCTAAGTTTATGGTTTCATTAGGGTCTTGGAGACCTACACTAACAATGTTCGAAATGCGGGGTGTAACCCCATAAGGAAATGATGGAGGGCAGGTCCTCCATGGCCGCAACCTGACCTGGTAATTCTTTTGCCTTGTATTACATAGGATATTTCTGTCATAGTTGTGAAAGACAGGTTTCCATGGAGTGTGAATTGGCTGCCATTATCATGTGGGCCTTGTTTGCTCTCTTGTAATTCGGTAAAGATATGAGCATAATGTTTACGTTCACTAAATTGTGTTTTAAGAAACTTGAGCTGTTCCCAGTCTTTAAACTCTTTATGGAGCAAGGATTTCGCTTTACCGTGGAGTTGACTAATGATGTACTTAAATAAAATTGTTTTTGAGGTTCTGTGTAATTCATAGCATTATTACAATTAATAATAAAAGAATTTATAGTCTCCTACTACCGTCATACGGTTTAACGAATTTGAACAAAGTGTTTAAATCCATCTCGGTCATTGCAGTAGTAGCAATGCTGGCCTTAGTAACTTGGAGTGGCTGGGGTGGATTTCGGCGTCACTAACACCTGGCTCTGTGAATTGAAGGTTAAACTAGCCTCCCCTTTCACCACTTTTGGCATAATAAAAATATATCATTCAATACAAGAACGTACAATATAAAAATAATTACAATAAGGAACACGCAATAATATAAAATAATCACAAATGGTAAAAGTATTAATAAACTTAAAACATTTAAATTCAATTGAACAAAGAAACATAAAAGGTTGAGAAGCTTTGGTTTATAAAGTCTAGACAAAACAATGACCAACGACTCACAGTACTAGTAATGCGTGGGCGACGGCTGCAAACACGATAAGGGAACATTCCGATTGATAAGCGCGTCTTCGGTAGCGCACTGGAACGGACACGATGAATTTCGAGTTATGGAAATCTTCGACGATATTTCTTTTAAGACGATGGATGCTTTTCAGGTTAATTTTCTAGGTGATTTTCTTCTTATGTATGTAGATGGAAGGAGATGATTGCGGTTCAGGATGCAATCGCGGGTCTTCCTTGGCAAGTATGTGAACTCTTTCCAGGAATGAATCGGGTCTCCGTAATGGAATGGACGTCCAGGCTGTAGCGATGAGTATAGCACTTGCACTATATTTGGGTTCACTAGGACGCGCCAGGACGACACAGAATAAAATTTAGTTTTATAAGATTTTAGGATACGGAGCGAGTCTGCTGAGCGGTTCCATCACATGACACTGGGGATTTCTGCATCCCACCGCTGCTACCAAATGTTATACGGAGACGGGCTGATTGTTTTTAAAAAACAATTAAAAACACTGTTATTTAATTAAAAGGATAAATGGATTATATATTACAAATTGATTAGAATTTAACTTAGGTCCGTAGACAACTGGAGCAGGTTCGAAGATGGAAGCAGACTGACTGGCCAAACTGCTCCACTGCTATACCACTGAACCTTAAGGCTTAGTTAGCGTTATTAAGGGCAGTGCAGCACTAAGGCTAACTAATACAGGGTATAACAGTTCGTGAAATTTGGCGGCTGGGATTAATCCGAACATTCTGAATTCCTCAGAGCACTCCCCGTGGTAAATGCGAAAGAAAATGCAAAGAGATGCAACAGCTTCGCAGCGCCAATGAATCGAGCCGATCGGAAAGGACTCGGTCGTCGACGATTCGAGCCGCTCTGCGCTGGATGCGGTCATGGAAGGAGCTGGCACTGGGGAGCCCCAGCTCAGAGATGGAACAGTATTCCATGTGAGGCCGAACCTGCGCCTTGTAAAGTTGCAGGCGTTGTGCCGGCATGAAATACCGTCCTGCTCTGCTGAGCACGCCTGTTTTTAGAGGCCAATTTGGCCTCTCTTCCAAGTGACCACGAAACCGCACGTCACCGATATGTCGACGCCGAGGATTGATACTGGCTGAGGCAACAAGGGAGTGCCTTGAAACTGAGGAGACACGACAAAGGGTTCTTTTAGCGGTAAACGCGCAAACTTGTGTCTTCTGAGGATTAAACTGGACTAGATTTAGTCGCCGCCAATCCGAGACTTTGTTCAGCAAAGACTCGACTTCAGACACAAGTTTGTTCCGGTACTCGGCGACGTTTTCCCGAGAAATATTGGCACGGCCGGTGTATAGAGCATCACCAGTGCTGTCATCCGCATAGCAATGAATGCTACCGGTGCAAATACATCATTAAGCATATTTTTTCTGTACAATTTACCGGAACATTTAGTTAGAGTAGTGCGTCTCAAGGCCCCAAATTCTTTAGAGGATGCGTTCTGTACTGTATTAGAAGAATTTAACTTTCTTAGTCAGTACCAACTTGAACGCAATGTGGAGTTAAAAAAGGACTATTCCGATTTTATGACTGAATATTCCGATCTGGTCCATATGCAACCTGCAGACGTTGGATCAGGCAAATTCGTAATTCCGCATCATTGTTTACTCCGCCCTGAGAGTACTACCACAAAACTACGTGTCGTTTTAGATGCAAGTGCCAGAACGACGAACGGAAAATCTTTAAATGATATCGTGTACACTGGGCCTAAGCTTCAAAACGACATTGTTGATATACTGACAAAATTCCGTCTTCACGCGATAGTGTTCACTTCCGATATTTTGAAAATGTATCGCAATATAGATTCACTTCCGGAAGATCGAGGTTGGCAACACGTGTTGTGGAAAAATTCTCCAGCTGATCCCGTGCGTGAGTTCGAATTAAATACCGTGACATACGGTGTGACCAGTTCACCATACTTAACTATTCGTACTCTGCATCAATTAGCGGTCGATCATGCTTCTGAGTATCCTCAAGCGGCTGACGTTATACGTCATGACACTTTTATGGACGACATCATGACCGGAGCGCCATATCTAAATCAGGCACTTGAACACGAAGATGAACTTATTCAACTATTGAGCTGTGCGCAATTTGAGCTGCTTAAATGGAGTAGTAATTCGGCCGAGTTTATTGCAGCTCTACCGTCGTAACATTGTCAAGTACCTAGGGCTTTTTGTGACGAGTTGTGTGAGTGGAACCCCGTAGAAGACTTCTTTACGTATTCGTTGTCCGAGTTCAATTCCAATTTAACAAAGCGTGCAATATTATCAAATATCGCTCGCATCTATGACCCAATTGGTTGACTCACTCCTGTTGTTCTAATAGCCAAACTATTGCTTCAAGACATGTGGCACCTTCAGCTAAGTTAGGACGAACCCGTCCCACCTGAGGTCGCTCACCAATGGCAAACTTTATCTCTGAAATGCAACATGTTAAGCAGATTAAACTGACTCATAGAGTTACATATGATGACGCCAAGAGTTATCAATTGATTGGTTTTTGTGATGGCTCTTCAAAGACATATGGATGTTGTGTGTACTTTAGGACAGTTCGTGCCAACCATTGTAACACGCATCTGTTGATTGCAATATCAAAAGTAGCACCCCTAAAACCACTAACGGTTAACCGTCAAAGCTTTGCGGTGCTGTCCTTCTAGGGCGAGTTCTTCAGCACATGCAAAACTTGCTGCGAGATAAAATCCCTCTCAGTAAAGTAATTGCCTTTACTGATAGTAGCACAGTTCTAGCATGGTTACACACGGAACCTAATAAACTGAAGACTTTTGTTTCTCATCGCGTTGCGAAAATCATCGACAATGTATCAGTTGCTAGCTGGCAACACGTATCGGCATATGATAATCCTGCCGATCATTGCAGTCGAGGTCTTAGCGGTTCACAACTAGCGACATGTTGTACGTGATGGTCAGGTCCAAATTGGCTCGCTAATAATTCCTCCACTTGGCCAGTACAGTGCAAGTGGGAATCACAAGATTCCGTGCCCGAGTTGCGCTCTACTGCTCATGTATCTCAAACGGATACTAGCTCTGCTGAGCTTGACTTTATTAGTGAACTGTTAGACCACTACTCCACGCTATCCCGCGTCCAGCGTGTACTAGCTTCGTATCTGCGTGCTGCAGCAGCATTCAAACGAAACTATAAAAGTATATATGGTTCGATATGAACAAAAACTTAAACTTACAGATGAAGTCAAAGCCACCAAATCCGTTAAAAAACTGAATCCATTTATTGATTATGCGGGATTGCTGCGAGTGGGGGGGCGTCTAAAGCACTCTAATCTACCGGCAACCGTAAAACATCCCGTATTGTTGGCAAAGGCTTCACGCTTATCCTTGTTGATCATAGATCACTTTCATGTCAATTACTTACACTGTGGTCCTCGTACTCTTCAATCGATTATTCAGCGTAGATATTGGATACTTGGCATCCGTAACTTAATTCGGTCGCGTTTATCTAAATGTATAGCATGTTTTGAGGTAAAACCGGTTGCTTGTCAGCCTTTAATGGGAAATCTTCCTTCACCAACAGTACAACCGACGCGGTGTTTCCGAAATGTGGGAATTTACGTGGTAGAGCCATGCTGCAGCTATATTAATAGTATAGTTGTAGCACGAATGGGTCGGCTCGACCGGGGAAGGACCACGCTCTCACAGAATACCAACGTAAAACAGCAGCTTAATGCTGCTGTGTTTCGTATGGTGAGTGTAGAGAACCGGAGACCCTTTACTGAAAAAGAGGCATTCTATCTTAGTCCTCACGGTTGACAACGCATCTGCATTTAAATTCGCAACGAAGATAAATGTAGATGTCTATGGGCAACAGCAACCACTTACCATCAGGTGGACTGTGTGCTCGTTTGTCACCCTTATTCTATAAAAAAAAAATAATAATAAGAATTGACTTTGCCGGTCCCTTCATAGTGAAGGAAAGTCGTAGACGAAACGATCGTACTCACAAAGCCTACGTTTGTGTATTCGTTTGCCTCACGGTAAAGGCTATCCATCTTGAGGCAGTAATCGAGCTATCGACTTCTGCCTTTCTTGCGGCGTTAGATCGCTTCGCATCACGTTGTGGCCTTTGTACCTTCATAGTGACCGACTGCGGCACTAACTTTATTGGTGCCCGGCGTTACCTAAACGAACTACAACAAATGGTTTGTAAGAATAATGATTCGCTTGAGTCTAGTCTTGCGAAACGAAACATTGTGTGGCGACTGAACCCTCCGGGAGTAATTTGGTGGCATATTTGACAGCGGTGTAAAATCAATGAAGTTCCACTTAAAACGCGTTATAGGGTCACAAGTATTGACATTCGAGGAGCTCATAACGATCCTTACTAAAGTCGAAGCCGTACTTAACTCGCGACCGTTGTGCTGTCTATCTCCGGATCCTAATGAGGTCGATATTCTTACACCTGGCCATTTTTGGCCCATGGTCCTCTTATATCGTTACCAGAGCCTGAACTATGTTCCACCTCGGGCCCGTTGGTAGATGTTGGAAAAACTTACACAGTCTTTTTGGCATATTTGGCAACGCGATTATCTCCATACCTTACAGCAATGCGCGAAATGGTTTTGAGAACAACCAAATATTCATATCGGAGATATTGTACTAATTGTCGATAGCAATTTACCACCACTGGAGTGGCGTTCAGGTAGAGTTCAAGACGTGCATACCGGTAACGACGGTGTAGTGCGCGTGGTCACCCTACGCACTACTAATGGACTCCTTAAGAGACCAGTAAATAAACTGTGTCCTCTACTTTTAAATCAATAATATATAACTATACTTATAACAAAAAAAATATCATAATTAATATTATAGTTTTTTGTTATTTAGCTTGTAAAGTTAGTTATTAAATTTTGTTGCCTTACATACCTTTCTAATAGGTATGCAATTCAAATTCAAGTGTTAATATTATAGTTAGTTAAGTACGTATTATTTTAAGTTAGTTTCTATTTCGTGAAGTATTTAGTTTTATAGCGAGAACTGCTATTATTACTCATGAAATCTGAAACGATTTCAAGTGGGGGAATTATGTACTGGCTTGCCTTCCTTACTTTTCTATCGCATCCTTCCTTCCAATTATATGCAAAACAAAACTTATGGCGCCATCTGTTGGCCTACGTCAAACGAAAAAGGCGTCTGCAAAAAGAAATTGCCGCGATCGATACCCACATGTAATCAAGACTCAAGACGAACTGCATCGGTAATGGCTGTTCTTGTCTAAACCTTCCAAAATAAAATCAATGTAATTAAGCGTTAGTGAGTGTGCCGGGTCGACCCAGCTTTGTGCATAGACTATGTAATCACGTAGGAGTATGGTCAAGGAAGAGTGAAGCCTTCCACATCCGAAAATATTGTTGAAGCCAAGTTGAAGTTGATCGCAGCTGCCGCTAATCGTGAGTTTTACCTATTTCATTTACCCTTCCTGGTGGGCCAGACTAATTTTCTTTCACTGTAGGTAAATTAAGTAGCAATTCTAAATAAGATTCTATTTATTTTTATTTCCAGTAGAAGTATCGCGATCACTACAAAAACGGAGTTCAATCCGCTCATTTTCTATTCTAACTGTTTTCAATCATTATTGAGAAATTGTATATAGAAGCTTTCGAAAAATGTTAAGAATTACTTATTTATGCATCTCTTTTACAATATCCAGACCCATCTAATCCCTACATACTTATAACAGATGCGTCCTTCGTCGCATTAGGCGCCGTGTTATCACAAGGGGCAATTGGTTCCGAAAAACCAGTCGCCTATGCGACCCTAAGTGACACTGAAACAAAATATATTACTATCGAACGCGAACTGTTAGCTATTATATGGGCAATTAAATATTTCAGACGTTAAGGTCTGAAATATTTAATTGTACGGACAATTTTTTTTCGTATATATGGATCACCGACCTTTTGCCTGGCTTTATGCACTCAAAGAACCCAATAGTAAATTAACGAGATGGCGACTAAGTTTAAAAGAATTTGATTTTAAGGTAATCTACAAAGATGGGAAACAGAATTCTAACGCTGACGCACTATCCCGTGTCAAACTGAACGCATTAGGTTCTGACGATGACACAGATTCGATGATGCAAGTGAACGTAGACGGCAAAGACAAAAACCTCAAAAACTATGAAGACAGCTTGACCGAGGAAATTTATCGTATAGCAAAGCTTAATAAATCAAATGAGAACTTCGATACAATAACTGTGTCTGACCTATCAGCTACTCTTTCGGCTTCGGATCCACTAAATATAACAAAACAAACCTATCCCGTCTCATCTATTAGCACATAAACAGTACACTCAGCAATAGAATTAGAATCTACATGTATACCTATACAACTTGTTACAAAATACCCCGTAAAAAATATAATTAATTATCAAAGCCAAAAATTTTGTCAACCCTAGTACTAGCCTACGTACCTACTTTACCTAATAATTGTCTACTTTAATAGTTTTTCTATTTTTCATTCATAAATGTTTGCTACTTCAATACAAGGATGTCATTATACTCAAGTGTATGGCTTCAAAAAATATTAAGTTGGAAAAAAAATATGTTGTCAATTTCAAATCTTCTAATCGATATCCTACAACTGTTTTGAGTTTTTTTTTCCAACATTTTTTACAAAATAACAATGCTTTCTAACTCGGAATATTACGATATGATGTTATGCGTAGGCCATGAAGATAGCAATTTAAATCGTGCTCGCGAACTGTATCACTGAACAGCGACGGCTGCCTTCGTACCAGTGTTTTCTGAACATGTCAAGACGACTACATTCCACCGACTCTTTTCATCGGTCTACTGGAAGTGGACGTCCAAGCACAGTCGACGCCAGGCAGGCTGAATTATTGTTAGAGCAGTTTAAAGTAGAGACGACCACAAGTACGAGGCGAGCCGGAACAAGATTCGGTATAAACCATGTTGCAGTTTATGAATTCTTCGTGACGACAATCGTCACCCTTATCACTATCGCCGCACAGGAGCTGATACCTCCGATTTTGCACCCAGGAGGAACTTCTGCGAGTGGTACCTCAGGCTGTTAGAGGAAACCCTAATTACGTAAACTATGTTCTTTGGAAGGACGAGGCAACATTCACGAGGTCAGGACTTTCAAATATGCATAACGATCACGTTTGGGCTCGCGTGAATCCACATGCTTCACGGCAGGGCAGATTGTGGCGGCTGAATGTGTGGGCTGGCCTTTATGGCGGGCATGTCATCGGTCCCGTCATTATGCCATCACGTCTGAACGGTAGCAACTATCTAACGTTTTTACAAACGGAATTCGAAGAGGCGATTGACGACTTTCCTGTAGCTGACTGGGATTACTTTGAGAACTAAATAAACATGGTGTTTGAACATGATGGAGCTCCGGCACATTTTGCTCGCAACGTACGAGAACATCTTAACGTTCGCTTTCCGCGAGGATGGCTCGGCCGCGGGGGACCGCGGGGGACCGGTGCTATGGCCTGCTTGTTCTCCGACCTCACACACCTTGGACTTTTTGTTATGTGAAGGACAGAGTGTATTCGATTGCCCAACGGTTGCCGAGATGGAACAGCGTGTTAGATCGGTTTTCGCATCAATAAAAAAACGATGGTGCGAAATGCCACAGTTTCATATCCCGACGAGCGAGGTTGTGTATTGAGCAAGGCGGAGCACGTTTATTATGAAAAAGTAAGTGTTCGTTTAGGTTGTTCCGTTAGGTTAGGTCTTTTAAAATTTTTGTCGTCCCGCGAATTAGGTAGAAATGTAGGTACATTCTGCGTAGTTTACTCTTTAATTTTACTGAATAGGGTTTGCACATCAGTGAAAATAATAATATTTAATGATTTCTTATATTTACGCGAATACTACACATTGAATAAAACTATTTTTACGGATTATTTCGCGTTTAATAACTTATTTTTATTAATTCCCGCGTAAAAGAACACATAGATGAAGTGAAGTGAAGCACCAACGTTCCGGGAAGTCTGCAGTTTGTGATCATATCCTAGACGGCCCCCGCCATTACAATAGATTTGATAAACCACAAATTCTCGCGAAAGAACATCGATTTCTGCCAAGGATTATACGTGAGGCTATTGAAATTAAAAAAACATCCTAATTTCAATACAGAGGGAGGCTGGGTACTACCATCTGCTTGGGATCCTGTAATTAATAAAATTAAAACTAAACCCAAGCATACCACTGCAAGACTTCAAGACACAGTAAGTTCATTCTGCGTAGATCGGACCAAAATTAATAATTAAAAAAGCTGAAGGTACTTCGGGTTAACTCTGACATCGGGACATCAATCACCTCAGTCCCCCGTGACCATAGGTATTGTAAAGCACCCGAAACGTCGGAAATTAATAAAAATAAGTTGTTAAACGCGATATAATCCGTAAAAGTAGTTTTATTCAATAATAATTTATTTTTTATTTTTTTGGGGTATGTTATACAGCGTTACTAGGGTTCTTAAATATTGTGAATGGACTCGTTATAAGGCCCCATTTAACTTCCTTTCGGCTTTACGGGTATTTTTGTAACACCCAGTATTAAGGGAAGCTGTAGATACTTAACCCAATCAGATATAGTTATTCTATTTCACGATGAAGTTTTAACTTTGGTTGTTGTTAGCTGTGCGCATACACATTGTGTTAGTGTGCGTAGGCTGCGGGCGCTCGGGATCCGGAAAGGTTACAGCCTATATACGTCCCACTGCTAGGCACAGGCCTCCTCTCATTTATGAGAGGGTTTTAGGGCAAGGAAATATCCGCCGCGCTGCACCAATGCGTGTTGACGAACTGCACTTGTTTTCGAAATATTTTTTTTGATTTCTCAGACATGCAGGTTTCCTAACAATGTTTTCCTCCACCGCCGCGCACGTGCTAAATCAGCACTTAAAATTGCAATTAACAATTTCATAGCTGCTGGCGGGGATCGAACCCGGGTTACTCGCGTACTGTGAAACTTACAACGAGCGCTAACCATTTGAGCTACCACGGCTCTTTTTAATTTAATTCTCTTTTAATAGCTGTTGGGTATAGGACCTATACCCAACAGCTATTAAAATACCATCAAAAACACTCAAAATATTTATACAAGTACATATCCGATCGAATGATTGAAAAAAAGAAAAGGCCAGGGAAAGGAAAGGAGGAGAAGCAAATATAGTACTGAACGAAGGGCAAATAGCGTACGTAAAGGCCAACAATATTAGGAAAAGCAAGGACAAAGCTAGGTACAGGAAAGCTGTTGTTCAAGGTCCTGCAGAACGTAATACTGTGCCTGTTAAAATAGGTGAACGGATGACAAAGGTCCCTATTAAAAATTTCAAATGACCTCCATAGGTGGTGCGTGGCCATCCTGACTATGGTTCATATACTTTGGACCCGCAGTCTTCAACTCCAAAAAATTGACAGCAACCCGGGCCTGCTTCCTGTAAAAGAAGGCCAAGCAAACAAACAGGTGGCTTATAGTTAAAGAAGTAAACTTATTAGGAATTAAGGTAAATTTAGATTTAAATTTTATTAAGTTTAAAGATTTTTATAGGTTAGTTGATACAAATAAACCTTATGTTTATGAATTAGAAGCAATGAAAACCCAAGCCGATTATTCTTGCAATTTAACTATTGAAAATTTTAAACAACTTGTACCATCCAATAGATTTAAAAGAGGTCTCATAGATCCCCTAGGATCAGTCACTAAAGCTATCACCGGCAATTTTGATCACGAAGTTGCTCTTAGATACGATTCCGTTATATCTAAATTAAAGAACAATCAATTGAGTGTTGATAGTAAAATCACCGTTATTTCTAAAATGCTGAATAGCTTGGCAAATAGTACAGAAACTTTACTTAAAAATTAACTAATATTAGGCAAACGCTTAAAAAGAATTGAACAAATAGTAAAATATATAACTACCAATGAAAATAATTCAAATTTTATAACATAATATATTTTGGCATGTATAATGTATTTATTAGTAACTTTCATAGTATTTACCTTAAATTTAGTGAAATAGAAACCGCTTTAGCTTTTAATAAAGTTTCAGTATTACACCAATCAATAATTAATTCATCTGAAATGTTAGTGATACTTAATGATATAGCCGAAGTTGATAACTTAGTAACTGTAAAGAATTTAATAAAGATTGAAAGAACTATTGTTATAAAAGCTTACATGAAAGGAAAGTTTTAATTACAATTATTACAAATTATATCCATTACCTGTATTCGATGCACTTAGAAACAGAACGTCTCTAATAATTCCCAAGTTTCCTTACATTTTGGTGAAAGGTTCACAATACTTACCGGTCTCTCGGCCGTGCACCGAAATAGCGGCAGATGAATTCCTGTGTATGAGCCCCAATATGGTATCCTTACCTAGAAACACATGTGCTGAACAACTGATGAAATTCCAAAACAATCTTTCACTATGTGAACCTTGGTTCGTTGATCTTGAGGATGTCAAAATCGGCCATGTAAATCGGATTATATACGCCAACCATAAAATATTATTAACAAACAAATGCCAAGATGACATAACCAAAGAAACACTTTTGGGCACATACATTATACAAATTAGTGAGGATTGTGAGACCTTCATAGAAAACTATAAATTGTTGCACCGCCTATACTTCGCTAATGAATTGGGCTATAGAGTGACCCCAGTAATAAACTTACCAAGACTGGATCACATGAACCTGACGGATACTGAAGCAGTTAACATGAAAGGCTTAGCTTTAGACGACCTGAAACACCTAGCCTATGTATTGAATGACAATCTTAAGTTCAGTGGCAGTGAACATAGTGATCAAAGTGATAACAGTGTGATAAGAGTTAAAGGTGTTAGCTTAGCTACTTTATTACTGTATGTCATTTTACCTATTGTTTTATTATCTTTAGTGTTTTAAGAAAATATAAAAGTAATTTAGTTAACAGATGGTGGAATCATCGGACAACAGCTAAAACACTGAAGTCGATAATTCCACTCCTAGAGAGGGAGGAGTCATGCAACCATAAGACCATAGGGTTGTTAGGGTTTGTACCTAGAGGGGGCTGCATAAGCATTAGGCAGTATCCAGTAACTGTAGAGTCAGTGCTTTTGGTTGCATGAAATATCAGGCAGAGCTCGTGGGAGCGGCCACTTCGTTTTGACATCGACTTCTATCAAGACGTGTTAGTTAAGTCATTAGAATTATAATTGTAATTAGAAATAAAAATATTTTAAATAGTTTTTAAAAAATCATTTTACGTTCCCGTAATATTGACAAGGTTGAGTGCTGTTGAACATGCTGAAGCAAATATATTTACTTTTGAATATATTTAAAGACAGTAGATTCTGATTGAGCCAATTCGCTACCCTAGCGAGGCCTAATTCTGCTGTTTTCCTTACACAGTCCCATGTGTAAATACAATAGCGGTGTCATCTGCATAGGAAAATATCTGCATATTTCATACATCATTTTCATACATACATTTCCTTTTACATTTTTTTTATTTTTTTTCTACACAAATAGTTTAGTTGATACCCAATAGTATATTTAGTGGATAAACTCTAACGAAAACCATTCTGTGACTTGGAGATTAAGTTGTGTTGATTTGTAGCAACAAATATATGTAGGAGAAAGGGGTCGGCCATGCTCAATAAGAAGTCAGGGATTACAAGATAATATTTAGTTTTATTAATTATAAATTGCACCAGGGCACTTTTATAACTAATGATAATAATTAATTTCAAATTAAGTTTCCTTGAGCGTCTAGGATTAGCTAGCTTGGTACAACCAGTGCACCGCGTCACACCAGAGCCAAGACTGCCCGCTCCGTTTTTTTTTGCGCCCAATGCAAGGACACCCTCCGGAAGCGGGGAAGGGAGGTGGTGAATGCTCATAGCATACCACGCAGCCGGCTGCGTGGTTATATGGGACTCACTTTGAAGAAGTGCCTTACCCACTAAACACCACCTGGGAACGGCTTTGGCCTGAATTGCCTTTCCGCCGAATCTGATGCGACCCCCTTAAGGGATAAGGGGGCGCAGATGCGCTCCGTCGCTGCGCGGTCGTTTTATATCCATTGTAAAAAAAGTCGAGTAGTGGGGCGGTGGGGGAAATCGAGTGGGGCGCCGGGTGTCGTGATCGGTGCATGTGTTGTTAACAATTTTTGCTGTACCGGCGTACAGCGACGCCGCCGTCATGGCGTTTTTTCCTTCTTACTTTCTTTCTCAAATATAAGCTTATAAATCTTTCGCAAAAAGATATTATGTAGGGACCTCAATCGCTCGTCTCATAGAGATTATGTGCTGATTTATAACGGCACGACAGAGAAAAAAATAAACCTTATATGTTTGAAAAGGAATTAAGAAGTATTGAGAATGTTAGTTCTAGTCTAGGTTCACTACCTTAGCAATTTTTATAAAATTTGACCTGCTCCACGCTATTTATAGTCTTTTCTTTATATTTTATAATGATATATTTCATTTTTCATTTTACATTTAATACAGCCAATCACTGTTAATTATAAGCCTTCCCCATAGGGACATATATATGCCATAGTTACCACGCTTGGAAAACGGGTTGACAACCGCAGTTCTTTTAATATTATTTAAGTTGATGTCAGGAATATGTTGCCGCCTATCTCCTGTTCCAGTTTTCCTATTTATTTATTTATTCTTTATTCCTTTATCTAAAAGGGTTGTTACAAAAGGCGGACTTAATAATAATAATAATAATAATAATAATAAATCTTTATTTCAGACCAGGGTCCATATTTGGTTAGTAGAAAGAAAAACAAAACAAAACGAAAAAATCAATCACTAAAAGGAAAATAAATTAAAAATACATCAAAATAAATTAAAATTAACTAAAATTAAATATAATTACTAACTACAACTAAGATTAACTAACTAACATTAAATACACACGCTTGTTAGCATATGTGTGTACACCATTCCAACTCCTCCAGAGTGGGCTGTCGAGTTTGTACGCCAAAGCGCTGAGAAGGGTATTGCGCCGTTCACTAAACGGCCCATCATGGATGCAACACGTTTCCGGAAGATCGCGAAGTCGTCTACACGAGCCTCCGCAAACATTGCAGATGCACTGCAGTGACGTGGCTTCCCAATACCGCTCTCAGCACATTATTGTATGCGCCACGAAGAGTTCTCAAGGTCCGCTGCGTATAGTCCGCCCACAGACCGCACGTAAAGGTTTGGCAGTAGGCTCTAAACAGCGTTAATTTTACTCTGCATTACAACGTAAATCTGCGGCCAACATATTGCCCGGACCGACAGCGCCTTCGTCTCTATATCACCGTCGTCCACGAGGCGGTCGTTAACTATATGGCTGAGATATTTGAACTCCGCCACCTGTTTCAGGGAATACCACAGTCGTATGATTGGCTGAAAATTGGTGGGTTTGTTTTTTCCCCTGAACACAAGGAACTCGCTCTTTTTGGCGTTGTATCTGAGTCCATTTCTCTCAGCATAGTCCTCACAGATTTTAAGTAGCTTCCGGAGGCCACTGACCGAAGGACTAAGCAGAACCATGTCATCCGCATAGCTGATGTTGTTTATAAAGACACCATCAACTGAGCATCCGACACCAGCTCCGCTCAGCCCCTCTATCAGCTGGTTGACAAAAAGGTTGAACAGCCTCGGTGACGTAAGCCCACCCTGCCTTACTCCACAGTTCAGCTTGTAGGGGTCACTCATAGCGTCTCCCCATTTTACTACATTTGACTGGTTACCGTACCAGTACTGCAACAACGATAACAGTTCCGGCCTTAGGCTCGTTTCCGTCCTAAGTTTATGCCATAGTACTTTATACGAGACAAGGTCAAATGCTTTTGACAGGTCCAAGAAGCACGCATACACTTGCGTTTTCCTGTCAGTGTAGTACCGTACAGTCTGCTTGAGACACATTATTGCGCTTTCAGAGTAGACAATTCGGGCTGAAAGCCGAATTGAGCGTCGTTAATAGTAGCTTTTTAAATGTGTATCAGCAGACTGTCCAGAACTTTAGCCACGATTGTCGCCAGGATATAGGCCTGTAGTTGGACCCATCCGCCATTGCCCGTCCTGTTCTTCACTATAGGCACGACCACCGTCATCATCATTGCATCCGGCAGGTGACCATGACTGACACAGAGGTTATAGAGCATGGTAAGGACTCTGGAAATGTGCATTCCAGCATATCGCAAGTGTCGACACTCAGGCCATCATGCCCGGGGATCTCCCCTCTGCCTATACTCCTTATTGCGTCATTTACCTCACAAACAGAGAAGCTCAATGAGTTCACCTAAGGGTCTACGGTGTCCCGAGCACCGTCCACTGTTTGACCTACTATACTTAGGGGTTCCACCTGAAGTGAGTCTTAAACATTGGCAATGTTTTGACTCCCTGTTATGCCTCCCACTTCCACAGGAAGGCCCGCCTGTGCATTCAGTCTATTTGTTTGTTGCCAGAACCTACTAAACTGCTTAGTCTCGTGTGTAGAGGCTAAAATGTCCATTTTAATTGATCTTCATGGTCCTGCACCATTTTAGTTTATTTTTGAAAAGCCTACGAGACTCCTGCATATCGTCGTATGTAACTCCACTACTCGGCCTCCCAGCCATAACCCACGACTGAAAACACAGACGAGCTCTCCCGTGTAGGCCTTGCCTATTCCACCCTGTAATATAACCTTTTTATTTCCCCTTACAATTTTATGACTAACTATTGCCCCTGACTGCAATATGCTTACAATATGAGAGTACATATTATCGATAACTAGTTTATGTTCATCTTTACAACAGGTTTTGCCACAACATTTCGTAAGTTCCATAGGAAAAACTACTTTACTTAGCTTCATCACAAGTTTTCGTAAATTTAGTCTGGTCACTATCCTCTGCCCCAAAATATCTTATTATTAGTAACTCGAGATGATGGTACCAACTGAGTATGTAAGGGTTTAGGTTACAAACAATTTCCAAAGGATAGTGATCAGACCACGAGACACTGTTATTTACGGTTATATTCTCAATGTACCCCCTAGCCATCCTAGTTACCAAACAATGGTCAAGCCAACGTGTACATCCGTGAACATCACTAATGTAAGTATACGTCTCTCCATTGTTTGGCAAAGTTCAAAGTCCGCACAACACCATTTTGTTCAACACAAAATTGCTGCATTTCATTAAAAATAATTCACCTGGTTGAGCATTAAAGTCTCCTAATACAACAACTACCATACTAATACCACTGTCCTCAACAACGCATTAATCTCGCTCAAACAGTCTGTGAATTCTGGCAGTTGTCAGTACAGTCAGTGGCATGTATACCGAGAATATCAACAGATCACATTCGCAATTTACTTTTATAGCACAGAGCCTCGCATTATTACACTTCACAACAGATACCGCCGTAAACGCACTCTTACGCCATAACAGCGCGACGCCCCCGTAGGGACGGCCGTAACATGCCTGCACTCGTATCTACCGCTGACGTCCCTGTGGCTACAAAATCGTCATTAACAGTACTTAGGTAGGCCAAATCATGGGAGCAAGTTTCCTGCAGCGCAACCACGTCCGCTGCCACACAAATACTTCTCACACTATCTATTGATCTTTAGTGACTTACAGTTAAAGCTAGTTAGCTTTAATTTATAATTATTCTCTCTAATTGACTTCTGATCCATCATTTTTATTATTTTTCCTCGTATCCCGTTCTGTAGGTGTTTTCCTACCCTTTCTAAATATTATATATCTTCTGAAGTATATACCTTCCGCCACAATTCATTATTTGTAAACAAAGACAATTTACTTTTAGGTATACAGAATTTAAATGATGTGTAACCTTTTTCCGATTTATTATTATTCTTCACTCTCCGGCAGTATATGTATATGTGTTTTCTCATACATATTCGGCAATATCCCGCTCTGTGGCGTCTTTAGCGACGTTGTAAATAAACAACGGAATCTGCCCTCCGCCGCCCTGAATTTCCCCAGCGGGTTTATCACAGCTGTTCCTCTCGACCCTTAAACCTTGACTTTTACGCTTTTCAACTCGTATCCATTCCCCATCAATTACATCTTGCTTTTTCACGGCGCTTTGTATATTTGCATTCACTACATTGCACGACGTCATCACACCAGGTGACAGACGAGACAAGCGCTCGAGTCGCCATCTCCGACCTTAATACGGGAGCGACAGAGACATCTTTATGATCTTCCGCCGCCTTATCGCTCACGCATGACAAGGATAGGTGCGCGGGCGCCTCAAATGCATTTGCCTCGTGTGCATTCGAAACCGCAGTTACTTGACGAGGGCCTCACGTACTCTTGATGTGCCACTTGTTGCACGTGTGTGAATAGGACAGACTTATCTGTCTCCACCGCGCAAGCGCTCGCGTCCGACAAAGACAGGTGATCATCTATCTGTTTTTGCTGTCATTGTCGACGTATAATTATCGTTACGGACGGTCATTAAGCCCATCGGCACGCTGTCACAGTCGGGCTATCTTGTAAGCAAGAATCGCCTCTCTTGCTATTGACATTAGGTGACTTATGAGTTGCCTCGTGTATTCTTATGATACTTATCAAATTCAAATTTTAAATCATCTTTTTAACGTACGTGTCTTGAAATACTGCACATTTCTCACCTATGGCAGATCTCCTCTGCATAACTAGCATATCCTTTAGTAAACGCGTCGCGTCTATGTGGTCAAATGTGACCGGTGGCAATTTTGGATGTCTCGTGCACAAACGTTGAAATATCTCAGGATCTGCCCCTTTCAACAACTGATGTCTTCTATGGTTTTGTTTTACCGGCATCGCCCCTTCGTTTGATTTCCTTTTTTGTACTGACTCGAACAACAAGCTTTTAGCCTCAGCGATGTCCTCCACAGAAAATGATTGCCTGCAACAACGCTTAGGCTCACATTATTCATAACATCAAGTTTATTTTGCACAAAACATAACACTTCATTAATAATAATGTTACAACTATTACATTTAATTTCGTCATTGTCTATCGCTTGAGGTCATCGACGTGCAACTGATCGCGCGCTGTCAGCTGATGCCTTGAGGCATTCTCTATCAGTCAACCCATGGAGTGGTGAGAATTTGACGTAGGTGTAGCAATATAGAATAAAAACAAAATAAAAATGATAATTAACTAGGTACGTTATATATACATTTTAATAATATATACAATAAATAAACTATAGAAATATCTCCTATTTATACATATATACAAATATATACATACATACATAAACATACATATATACATATCAACATACATAATAATAAATAAATAAATTTATTCACTTTGTTTACATGCAGGGTATCTTAAACTATTACAGTACTGGTTTTTGGCAACATACTAGTAAGATATGGTTGATCGTTAGCGGCTGTACTAGTTTTATGGTAAACACTGTATTGTAGACGCTAGCGTCTTCCACTGGACATTATAGGAAACAATTAGAGAAATGCCCTGTTTAGTACTACCACTGACCTTTATATATGAACTGGCTATACACCGTGACATAATGAGGCGATTTGATTTTCGCCATTTTGGCGCTAACAGCAGAAGTGAACGTCCACAGAAGTAATAATAGAGATACGACAGTGTGAAAAAATGTATCGATAAAAATTCTATACCCAGGCCTACCCGTAACGTCTATTCTATTTATGTATCATATTAATATAATGTCATACAATAAATAAATGTATCAATTAATACTACTAGGCCTTAGAAGCAACCTTTATACCTCATATAAAACCACGATCGATGCTGCGTTGATCTATCTACGTTTTTATTCGTAACTACAGAACGGATTTTGTTCCGGGTTTCAAATGAGAAAATGCCTACGCATACCTGCATTGCGGGGGCAAGAACGGATTATGTCGGACTTGCACCTACTAAAACTCCATGATGTTCTCCACCTTCACCACCATTGACAGGCCCACGGAAACGCTTCCAAGCACATCCGCGGCCCCATCAGTGAGGACCCCTCCTCAGTTGAAGACTCCCCTCCCCGACTTCCCGAGCCCGATATGTGGAGGCCATGAAGCCAAGAAAAAACGAGCACTCGGAAGCACTAAGTGGTACAGTCCCGCCAATGTCGCGGAGGATAGTCGAGTGGCGCATTACCATACCAACAATCCTCTTCCCTTGCGACTCTACCTCGGCTGCAGCGATATAGAGAAAGGACTCTCCTCTAGCCGCAGCTCACTAACACACATCCAAGGGCTCGACAAGCCCACTCAGAGTGGCCACCTTGGGCCAGGCCTTCACTTCGGGCAAGCCATGTGAGTCACCCTAGGTTTGTTATGGGTTACTACACCCCTCTCCCCTCCCCCCGCCACGACAAGGCGGGAACCCGTTCAGGGAGGAGTTATTTCTCACCTAAACTCACGCAAACTTACTAAGAACATTAATAATTTTGCAGTTCCAATATAAATGTATTCCCTTGATACAATAAATTGGTCATAATAATTATACAGATTAACAAACTTACGTCTTGTAAACACAAAGTCATCATCAGGCGACCTTTCTACACTTGGCTATGGCCCTGGAGTCTGGGGGAAAATAAGGACAGAAGAAATAAAAAACATTCGAAATAATAATCTAATACTTTCATACTTACTGGTACTGGTACTACCAGAAAATATTGTGGGTAAATAAATAAATAAGAAAATACTGCACTTTTTCAAAGTGGTGCGTTTCTCATATCCGATAAAACAGTCGCCTGTGAAGTGTTTAGAACAAAGATAATCATTTTGCTTCTTATTGGGAGCTTTTCTGATGTCATCGGGCAAGGAGTTCCAAAGGCGTGTAGCCTGAACTGTAAACGAGTTACCATAGAACTCGGTGAAGTAAACTGGAATACATATTTTGTTGTTAGAAGAAGTACGTATAACCTTATCATGAGATGAGGAGAGATAGTGAAATTTACTCTTAAGATAAGAAGACGAAAATGGGTAATTTAATATTGAAAAAAGAACAAGTAATATTCTGGAAATACGTATCTGCCGGATTGTAAGCCAATTAAGCTTAGATCTATATTGCGAAATAAGGTCATATTTACGAAGCTCGAAAATTTTATACAGTTATTGAGTTCCAGCTTGTTCAGAAGATCCTGGGACAGATCCGGGTGACACACATCTGCATGATCAATGTCGCTCCTTACGATATCTACGGTATGATAATAGTGGATTCTAGTACGCCGCCTCTACACGGCAAAGCAAAAACTTGGAGTAAAAATATATGTACTTAGTTTTAAGCCGACCTCAAAAGGAATAAGGATTCCAATTCGATTGTATTTTCTTTAATATTTTAATGCTTGCATTACAATAGATCCGAGTTTATTTATCCGAGAGTAAGCTTACACATTATTCTCTTATAAATATCTACTAGAGCTGTTTTTTTTTAATTGGTTTATTTAATTTATTAATCCATTTTTTTAAAGGATATTTTTTTAAATTTTAATTTGTAATTCAAAATTAACCACATTTATTAACCGAATCCAAATGTAAACGGAAAGCCCTATTTCGAATCGGGTCTGTTTAAATGTTGATAAATGTTTTATAGTCGTTGTGAACAATCAAAATCAGATTATTATAAAAGAGTGCATTGTTATAAACCACTGAATATTTTATAATAATAATAATAATAATAATAGTCTTTATTTGCATAAAACATGGTAATTATACAGATGTTTAAGAGTTCTATTATGCCCACATGTTTTGCTATTTTAATACAATATAGCATGCAAATTACATTTAAATCAAGATAACCTATATATTATTAAAAATTAACAAATTAAAAATTTTTTTAAATTATAATTATGTTTTACAATGTCAAAATCTGGTTTAAAGTGTCAGAAATTCATTAATGTCATAAATATTTTTGTCAATTAACCAATGGTACAATCTTTTTTTAAATAGGTTCATATTATGTAGTGTTTTAATTTCATCAGGTATTTTGTTGTATATACGTACACACATTGATAAACAGCATTTACTATATTTAGCTGACTTCGAACTTCGCTTAGAACTAATTTATTTGGATTTCTTTTAAGCCTAGGATTAATATCAGATGACTTTTAAATAAATATGTATGCTGTTTTACAAATTTACCTATCTCAAAATATATAACGAGGCATAGTTAGTAAAGATAGATTTTTGAATATTGGCTACAGGATTCTCTAGTTGGGATACCACATATCGTCCTTATACACTTCTTTTGTGCGATAAATACCCTACGCCAATCTATGCTATTACCCCACATTATTATACCATATCGAAGTATAGATTCAATATACGCCCGATAGCATAGTAGGGCCGTTTTTATTATTTACATTTTTATGGTACGTAGTGCATACACAAAACGATTAACTCTTTGACATAGGTCATCTATATGTATTTTCCAGTCCAAATTTCGATCTATAATTACCCCAAGAAATTTAATTTGTTCTATTTCCTTAATTTTACTGATATTTAGACTAGAATTAGTTTTTATTTTATTAAAATGTATGTAATTTGATTTATCTAGGTTAATTTTCAAATTGTGTGTATGCAGCCAATTAGTTATATTATCAATTGTGTCATTTATTTCCTTTTCATGATTCTGTAATGAATTACTGTTTTTTTGAGATGTTACAACTACGGAAATATCGTCCGCATACAATATACATTTGTGATTTGTCGCCAGAGTTATGTCATTTATGTATAAAAGAAATAATACCGGCCCAAAACACTACCTTGCGGAACACCGTATTTATTTTCTCTGTACTTAGATGAGAAGGATAATATTTCATTTTTACCATTTTATCAATAACGACACTGCCGTCGATTTGATAAATAAGATGAAATCCACTGTAGAGCTATCCTCTAATTCCAACCAAATCTAATTTACTTAAAAGAAAACTATGTGTTACGAAGTCAAAGGCTTTACTTAAATCAAAGAATAATCCTGTTGTTAGTAGGTTATTATTTATGCTAGAAATTATTGTTTTTATAAGATTAAAAGTTGCTAGCGTTGTAGATTTCTTTTCTGGAATACATATTTTGTTGTTAGAAGAAGTACGTAGAACCCTATCATGAGATGAGGAGAGATAGTGAAATTTACTCTTAAGATAAGAAGGCGAAAATGGGTAATTTAATATGGAAAAAGTACAAGTAATATTCTGGAAATACGTATCTGCCGGATTGTAAGCCAATTGCTTAGATCTATATTGCGAAATATGGTCATATTTACGAAGCTCGAAAATCTTATTAATCGAATATCTTATTATATTATGATAATAGTGGATTCTAGTACGCCGCCTCTACACGGCAAAGCAAAAACTTGGAGTAAAATATATGTACTTAGTTTTAAGCCGACCTCAAAAGGAATGAGGATTCCAATTTGATTGTATTTTCTTTAATATTTTAATGTGCAACACAATAGATCCGAGTTTATTTATCCGAGAGTAAGTTTACATTATTCTCTTATAAATATCTACTAGAGCTGTTTTTTAAATTGGTTTATTTAATTTATTAATCCATTTTTTTTAAGGATATTTTTTTAAATTTTAATTTGTAATTCAAAATTAACTACATTTATTAACCGAATCCAAATGTAAACGGAAAGCCCTATTTCGAATCGGGTCTGTTTAAATGTTGATAAATGTTTTATAGTCGTTGTTAACAATCAAAATCAGATTATTATAAAAGAGTGCGTTGTTATAAACCACTGAATATTTTAGAATGAGACATTCGGAATTCTATCACCAAAATCTGTGTTACTAAAAGAAATATCGCATACTTATTTAAAAAAATTATAATCGGCCTAACGGCCGACGACAATTTAAGAAATGCTTAAAGCTGCTCTCTCTCTTTTCACTAAATGACAAAAGAAAGAGACCGATATAGATATATTTAATACTTAATTTAAACAACGATAAGCAACGATTATAACTAAGGCCTTACAACCTTCATCTATTAAAAAATCATGATAGCTTAGAGAATAAGTGCTCTCCGTAAATTTCACAGTGTACTGGCTACTCGGGTTCAACTACCGCCGGTTCTAATAAAATTTTAATTGCAACTATAAGTTTCTGGTTTAACATGCTGTTTTTGAGATAGTTTTCTCACCACTGAACACGTTTCAGTGGTGAGAAAACATCAGAAATAAAACAGAATATTTCGAAGTCATCCGAAGCCCGTCACCATGCAGGTGCACTGCCAATATTTCCTTGCCCTAAAGCCAGTGGAAATATAATATATATTTAATAGACAGAAACTTTATGTTTTTAATTTTTTGTCATTTTAAAAAAAAATTGAATGAGTTTTATAAAATATATACCTTTTATATAATGAAAAGACCATTTAACTCACTATAATTCAAAATTTTAATTATGCGAAATTAAAAAGCGAAATCTGAAAACATTAATAGTTCTCAATATTAGAATTAAATCGATCATGATTAAAAAGTGAAATCTAAAAACATTAACAGTTCTAAATGTTGGAATTCAAGACTTTACTTGTAAAATCATAAATCAAAACGAATGACTCCACTAAACATACTGCTCTCTACTGCTACACAAAATGTTAGTAGTTAGTAGTTGGGGTCTTATTATAACGTCAGGGTCACCAATTAGGCCGCCGAAGGAAAATGGGAAATCTTCCACCAGGCAATATCTGCAGTCCGGAGAAATGTTAACGCCCCGTGTTGTAGTACGAAGCTTCCTTATATTTTACTAGCTGTTCCTCGCGATAAAATTTATTACGATTATAATTATTTGCGCGGAACCCTAATATTTTTTCTAAAATAAAAGTATTCTAAGTTACTCCTTATAACAGTAGCTATCTGCCAGTGAAAGCCCCGTCAAAATCGGTCAGCCGTTTCGGAGATTAGCCGTAACAAACAGACAGACAGACAGGCAGTCAGACAAAAATTTTGAAAATTGTTCTTTTTACTAAATGCATATATATACTTTCATATGCATTTAGTAAAAAGCTGTTATTTTGACATTACAAACAGACACTTCAATTTTTTTTATTTCTATAGATGTATTGATAGAGTGTTTAAGGATCTTTGATTGCGTGTAGTGTATTGTAGAATGTGTTTAAGTAAATTTTTAGGTTTGTATATTCAGCAAGCTGTATTTCACTTTATACTGCATATATAAAAAAAAACACTATGTATTATGTATACAAATTATAAAATAAACGCTTTTTTGTCTACACTCCAAATTAATAAAAATAATTAAAACTAGATGAAGTGACGACCTGGTAAGACATTCAGGCAGTCGATGGATGCAGGTGGCTCAGGACCGTGCTTTGTGGCATAACTTGGGGGAGGCCTATGTTCAGCAGTGGACTTGTGAAAGGCTGTAAATCACACACAATTCACAGTTTAATAGCCAAATACTCAAACTTAAAATGATAGAGACAGTACAAGACTTAACGCCGTCTTAAAATTAAGTAGCGTATGAGTATTTGGATAATTTTAGTCAATCTGTCAGTAATTATTTGTTGGCAACATTTTAAAATCCTTTGGCGAGAATCTCTATTCTGTGCGACTATTTAAAAGGTTTAACCACTGGCCTAGACTAATAACATACGTAGGCTTGTAATAACTTTGAGACATTGGAAGTATGAACTTCACCATATAAACATTAAGTATGCCAAATTTTACACTCCTCCGTGCGCGCAAAATGCTTAAAAAGAGGTACAAAGTTTACCCTACACGTATTAATATATACTCGTACATTATGGCGCAATGGGAACATCGACACAACTTTAAGCGAAAACTTATTTACATTTTACAACTTTAATTTTAAGCGATAAATTAAGACAACCTACCTGTAAACAAACATTTAAGAAAAACATTCGAGATCATTTTCTAAAATTGCTTTACAACTGCTAATGTCCGTCACCATTAGTAGTATATTACGTATCTTTATGTATTGTATTATATTATATTTTCTTATAATATATAAATTTATATACTTGTGTATAATGATATATGTATATATGTATGTATGTTTGCACGTGTGTATATGTATGTATATATGTATATGTATGTATATATGTGTGTATGTATATTTCTTGTAACCACAACTAATTAAGTATAGCTTTGCCTTAAGGTTGACTGGCAGAGAATGCTTTTAGCATTAAGTCCGCCTTTTGTTCTTTTACTTAATTGGAATAGTAAGTTTAAATAAATAAATAAATAAAACTGTCAAAACAACTAGTAAATTCTTGTGGACAAAAACATATACATATTAACAAAAATATTATCAAAGTGGTGTAATAATTTGTTATTTCAATTATTATGAAATAAGTTAATAGTGAAAAAAAAATTTAAGAGTTTTAATTGCAATACAGCCAAAGGTTTTTGCATTCTTAGTTTATAGGTCAAATGATTTATTAAAAATTTTATTTTGACAGCATCGGTAGCATCTGTTTCAAACATCAACGAACCAATTATTCTTCTCTATTTGCAAAACGAGTGAGACAGTTCAATTATAAAGTCGAGATCTACGATTCCAGTCGCTGTTTCCGTTGCGATCCATTTTGTTTTTGTCAAGAAATGAAGAATGAAAGTCAAGATAGTAATCGATTTTGTCCTAGTATTAAGTTTTATTTTTTATTATTATAATACACACTATATATTTTAAATTATGTAAATAAATATACATTAATTTTATTAAAATCATATTATCGTAGTCACATCATATTTAGGTCCTTTTTATCTAAAATTACGCAGTTTGATATACATATGAATATAATAATTTATTAATTTTATAAGTATTACAAAAGGAGCACACAGTTTACCTGATGGTAAGTGGATGTTGACCCATAGACACCTACACCTACATCTGATATAGATTAATAATTAATTAAAATGCAGAATACGTTGTTACTCTTAAGGATTAAGAAGGAATGTCTTTTTTCCAGATAATAGGGTTTCCGGCTACATGCACCGTACCAAACACCTCAGTATTTTATACAGTAGTGATTCTCTCCCCCTTTCAACCAGACTCATTAATAATAATACAGTTATAGCGGGCCTCTGCCATGTGCTTCTACTAGTTACAAAGGATGATTCAGAATTATCTGCATCAATTAATTATTTGTATGGCTCTCAGAGTCCGCCTGGTTGGAAATTAAGTATTGAATTAAACAAGTCAATGTTAATGGCCCGTCTAGACTCCATATACAAATAATCTCATAACTATTTTACCGTCAGCAATATTAAAATACTCACACATTATTACGTGACCAGGCTACAGAATATCAATTTTTCCATAAGATTTTCGTAAACTTAAATTATAGGTCATTTGTTTTAATTTATTATACGCCGTGATCGACTTTACTGAACCTTTATTATATTGGGTTTCTTTAGTCCCTAAGTTCATCTAGGCGCCAAAATTATTTCTTTTTTTTTCTCAATCTCAAATGTTTTTAAATGTAATCGTGAATTATTTTGAAAGATCTCAATTCAAAATAAATAACAAGTCATTAATTAGTCCCTATTTCACTCAAAAAAATGACGGTTGTAATTTTTTTTAATTCATTTACCACTTCCCGGTTAAGAAGAACTCATAATGTCTATACAAAATACCCAATAAAAGGGCTTTACTTTGTCACGTTCTTGACCAATACGATTTAGGAAACTTCAGAAAACCAGCATACTTCTTTTAAAAAGGCCGGCAACGCTCCTACAATTCTCCTGGTCCCCTCCGTTCCGCTCCCCTTCAAAAATGTATGTACGGCATAACCTACACACACAATAATCGTATGAATAACTAGTGTATATTTAACGATTATACTACGACTAATGAGAAGAGGCCTGTGCTGAGTTGTGAATCATATTAAGTTGTAACTTTTCTTTTAACTTTA
This sequence comes from Parnassius orleans, assembly GCA_029286625.1. Lineage (NCBI taxonomy): Eukaryota > Metazoa > Arthropoda > Insecta > Lepidoptera > Papilionidae > Parnassius > Parnassius orleans. The sequence continues at coordinate 1,348,630 of JAGSMP010000243.1, read as the reverse complement.
GGCTGTAGGTAGTAGTCAAGCTCTAAATGCTAAATTACTAGAGGGAAACAAATCAGTATATAGGCAGCAGTATCTTCCTAATAACAACTTAAAAATAAATACATAGAATAGACTAGTACATACAAATGCACATTCGTAAAACGCCATCCTTATATTTACATTACAGTCGACTCAAGATGTGTTTTAAATATGAACCCAGCTAGCTCTCAACGTTAAAACATTAAAGTTCTGTAGATGTTCTCTTTTTTAGGGTTTCGTATCTCAAAAGGAAAAAAAACGACCCTTATTGTATTTCTCTGATGTTCATCCGTCTGTCTGTCCTTCTTTCAAGGCCCTTTTTGTCCGGAACGGGTGAAGGTATTAAGTTCAAATATAATATTAGATACTAACAAACGTGCCGTGGTGGTTTAAAATATTCCACCACCCAATATAACCCCGTGGGAATAAGCGGCGACAGAGTGTAATGAATAGGAGGTAAGCAGTAGCATCTTCTTGATAACTACTAAAAATAATAAAAAACTAAAAAGTTGCCAACCAAATGTGGAAACCGCGGCAAGTATCTACCCTATGATGCAATAAATGTGGGAGGCTATGTTTAGCAGTGGTCTTTTGATTGGCTGTAATGAAACTAAATACATGAACTAACATCTACGTTCCCTTGAAGGTTTAAAAAATTTAAACTTCTAAGTCAACGCATTCAGAAGGTAATGAATGCTATTTATGTCATATAATTTGATACTCGCAAAATCACTTATCAAAACTAATAGGGTACTTTCCGTTGTCCTAGAATCATAAAATTTGGTAGTTTGAATTCGGAAGCAAAGCCTTACAGCAGAAAATCATGAAAAACCGGAAATCTTTATTTGTAGTTTAACACATAAAAACATTTTTTGCTAATATAAATTTACATTTGCAGTTGCCACATCGAACGTGTGCCGACCAACCTTTATATCGGTTAACATTTTTTCTACTGCGAAGTTAAGTTTGCCCTAAAATCTGACTTTCTTTTTCATTAGAACAATTTTCAGTGCTTACCTAATCTACGTTATGAATTAACTAAGTTTCTTCAGAACCCTCAGAGCACAAGTCCTAATCGCACTTGTCCGGTTTCCGTGTCAGTGTATATATCACAGTCAAAACTCATAACCGGTTAAAATCACTTTGACTGCAAAAATCAGGCAAAAATGGTTTCGACCTATGCCCTTAGGCAAAAAGAGTTTTGACTGATTTTTGTAGTCAAAAGTAGTTCTGACCAACGGTCTTATTCAAAAGTAATTTTGCCACATTTAAAGTTCAGACTATCGGTGATAACTATCAGTAACAGTAGGTTAAGGTGCGGCTGGGGTGGCCCTCGGGCCACCCTAAAGCCGCGTACATTATAATGATATAAAATGTAATATTGAAGGAATTGAACTTTTTAATTTCAGAAATTCAAAAATATAAATATAAGTCAAAAGTAGTTTTGACTAATATTCTAGGTCAAAACCACTTTTAATCGATGTAATTTGGTTAAAATCACTATAACCCAATATTTTTGCAGCTAAAAATGGTTTTGACCAACGTCCTTAGTCAAAACTACTTTTGACTGCAAAAATCAGTTAAAAGTGGTATTGACCAACATCCTTAGTCAAAACTACTTTTGCCCGATTATTCGCAGTCAAAAGTGGTTTTGACTGGTTATGAGTTTTGACTGTAACATATATACTAAATAACTTTTAGTTATAAAAAATTAAATTAAAACTTACTTTTCGATTTAAAAATTTAAAATATCGAATGTATATGCTTGAGCTAATAAAGAGCAATAAAAAAAACAGCGCGTATAGTTTGAGACTCGTACTCTGCACGTAGTAATATTCATTTGTATGTTTATTTGCCGGTGGTGGAGTAAGAGAATTAATCATACTATTTTGTCTACTGAAAACGTCAGAAAGACCTCGCTTCTCATGGATGGCGGAATTCATTTTGTATAAGCAAGATGAAAATTACACTTAGCAGAAACCAAAAACAGCGTCAAAGGGGAGTACGGACGTGTCTTAAGCACAGTTCCAGACTACGCTATAATATATAGCGTAAAGCAAATTAATATTATATGGCACAAAAAAAATCCTTCAGCATTTATTATTATGGATGCGTTCACACTTTGCTATACTACTACTTACTTTTTTTAATGGCGTAAAGTACGAGATGGTGTAAAGTACGCACCACACCAACCTACAAACAACAAAAGCAGTACGCAGTACCGGGGGAGCCGTAGCCCCGAGATGTTGTCCAGGTAATGAGGGCTACCTCGACACCTGAATAGCTACTGTCCCCAAAAAGGATCTAGTAGACGACCCACTGCCTGCTTGGATTGCTTATGATGAAATGTGATTTTGTTTTTTTTTTCCTATAAAAAATACTTTATAGCAGACGACACTATACTATAGTGTCGTTTGAATTGAACTTTACTTTGATCACTTATCTGCTTGCTCCGCGTAGCCATTATAGCAATCTTTTATTACTATGAGAGACGGTCATGCCCACCAGTTTAACATCTTACCACCAATTAAACGGGCAGAAGAATAATGAAAATTAATACGGCTGTAGTATATTATAGTGTAAAATATTTTTTAATAAGTGTAAGGATTTCTTTCGATCATCCCTAGCGGCATTGAACATTGTAGCCAAACAGAATACAATCACTACATTTAATTGTAGCGTTTTAACTTCTAAACTCTTGAAGTGTGAATTTCAATCTTAAGTTTTCGCAATAGATCTTTTTAAAAACTTTGGCTTGCAAGTATCTATACTTGTAAGTTTTTCAAGAGAATGACGATATAGTTTAAAGAACGATGATTTGTTGAGTTAATACGTTAATTAATACAAGGAAGATATTTTCAATAATATCTCAATAATATATTTTGCAGTAGGTTATCAATGTAAGAGATCATATAATTTCGATTTATTTATTATAATTTGTATGTCACATGAAATATTATACTTAACTTATATAATCAAGTGACGCCCCTTGGGACATAGCAATTCAAAAAATGGCGGTTTTGTATTTTAAATGCTAAATATGAACTATTACTAAATACCAACTATCATATTTCTTAGGATTACCATACTTTCTATAATTATTATTATTTATACATCTTAGAATCATCATCATTCCGCTTGCGCCACCGCTCTCGAGCGGTCGTGTTAATTATCCGCGCTCTCGTCCCCGTACGTTGAGTGCCTCTCGCTCTCGCGCCTCCGCTCTCCTGCTCACGCAGTGTAGAGCAGCCGCCTCGGTGAGTTTTTTGCCTTTTACTTACCGTTCTTGCCCCCCTGTCAACATGTCCACACAGGACCTTATTAGGGCTATCGTCGCCGCCCTGAACCAATCTCTTGGTCTGGGCATTAATCTGGACGAGACGGCCCTCGCCGCAGTCCAAGCCTCCCTTGCCCCTCAGGCATGTCCCCCCTCCGGCCCCCGTCGCGCCTGCACGGTGGCCCCTACGGCTGCCTCGCAGACTGACTCGCCCGCGTCCCAAGACTCCGACTCCATGGAGTGCTCGTGCTCAGACTCCGCGTCCTCCCGGAAGAGGTCCGCCACCCATACCGGCTCTACATCCAGCAGTGGTTCCACGGACTCCGATGGAACAATGACTGACGAGACCCCCTTCACCGTAGTGACATCCAAACGCGTCCCGAAACGCGCCGGCAAAAACCGCTCCCCCATCCCGGCAGCCCCTGCCGCCACCCCCGCAGCCCCCGCCGCTGCACTCACCCCCACAGCTCCCACTGCTGCCTCCACCTCCGCAGCCCCCGCCACTACCGCAGTACCCTTACTACCACTCAACCTCCCCCCGCCTTCCAAGCCAGCTTCTCGCTGCACCCCCATCCTCGCAAAGAAACAAGTCCCACCCCCTGTCTTTCTCAGAGACAAGGCACAGTTCACACGTCTGTCCAAGACCTGCTACAACGCAGGAATAAAATACGATCAGGTCACTAACTTCAGTAAAGCCATTAAAATCATCCCGTCATCAATAGATGACTTTCGTCGCCTTACAAGGCTTTTCACAGCCGAGCGTGTGTCCTACCACACGTTCGCTCTCACTGAAGAGCGTAAAGTCAAGGCCGTTATCCGCGGCGTCCCGTTCGATCTCGACAACGAGGACATCCTTGAGGACCTTAAGTCCCAGGGATTACCTGTCGAGGCTGTGCACAAGATGCATAGCAGCAAGGGCAAGAGGTTCCCGCTTGCTCTCGTCATTCTGACAAACGTGCCGGAGGCCAAAGCCATCTTCCGGCAGGTACGCACAGTGTGCGGCCTGTCGAGAGTGAAGGTTGAGCCCCCACATAGGCGCGGTTTCCCGGCGCAGTGCCATCGCTGCCAACTCTATGGGCACGTGGCGGCACTGTGCACAAGATGCATAGCAGCAAGGGCAAGAGGTTCTCGCTGTTCGTCATTCTGACAACGTGCCGGAGGCCAGTTATCTTCCGGCAGGTACGCGCAGTGTGCGGCCTGTCGAGAGTGAAGGTTGAGCCCCACATACGCGGTTTCCCGGCGCAGTGCCATCTCTGCCAACTCTATGGCGCGGCACAACTGCTCAGCCCCCAGGCGCCTAAGTGCCTAGACCCTCACCACTCGAAAGAGTGCCCTCAGCCCACTGACGCCGAATCCCCCCCTGCTTGCGTCCTGTGCGAGCAACCTGGTCACCCGGCCAACTACAGGGGATGCCCTCGCGCTCCTCGTCCCCGTCTCACCAGAGCTCCACCGCCGGTTAATGATAATACATTCCCGGCACTCCCATCTAAAATGCCCCATCAGGGCTCTTCCCAGCCCCTTCAGGGCCCCTATCGGCCCCCTCAGGGTCCCCTTAGGCCCCTTATGGGCCCCATCCGCCTCCCTCCGGGCTTCTCTCAGCACACGCAGCCACCAATTCTCCCCTGGGGCCCCAAAACGGCTGAACCCCCGCGGACTTCCTCCGCTCCTCAACAGGCGCAACCCTCCATGGTTGATGACTTGAATATGGTTTATGCCGCTATTCGGTGCATCGACATTGGCGAGATCGCCATACTAGCGCGCAAACTGCGTGCTGCTAGGTCCCCTCAGGACCGTTTCCGTTAATTTAACTTAGCTTCACACTATGACAGAACACACCACTATCCCAAAGTCTCATGGACGTATTAAGCCTAAGGGCTTATCGCTTGTTTCTTTCAATACTCGCGGTTTGCGAAATAACCTCCCCGAGCTTAAGCTCTTTCTTCGAGATCGCGAAGTCGACCTCCTCCTCCTCCAGGAGACCCACCTCAGACCTCAGAACCTCAAAGGCTTCTCCATCAAAAAGTATTCTCTTCTCCGTAACGACAGACCTGACCGCAAAGGCGGCGGTATTGCCATTTACTACAAGAAGATACTACATTGCTCCCACATCCCCACTCCGCCGCTTACCAATATGGAAGCCATGGTATGCAGGCTGGCCTTGACTGGACATTCGTCCATCGTCATAGCCTCTTGCTATATCCCTAGTGGAACTCTCCCCCTCAAAAAAGATTTTGAGGCCATCCTTGCGTTAGGCAATTCAGTCATTATGTTTGGAGATTTTAACTCCAAGCATACTGATTGGACTTGTCTTACTACTACTCATAGTGGCAAGAAACTGCTTGATATCACGCAGTCTCTCGACCTCACTGTTCTCAGTCCCCTCGGTGTCACTCACTATCCCGACAACACCGACCAGTTTCAGACACAAAGGCACGCTCTCCTCTTCGCGCCAAATCAAAGCCGGTGTCCCTCAGGGCTGCGTACTTGCCCCTCTTCTATATATCCTGTACACCAACGACATTCCCATCCCGTCGAATGGTGTTCAGCTCTCCCTCTTTGCACTAGGCACGACACTGCCCTCTACTGCAAAGGCACCTCACTACCCTTTATACGGAACAAGATCCAAAAGTCAGTTAATGACTTAGGGGCTTGGTTCCAAAAATGGCGAATCGATGTGAACCCGGAGAAGAGCTCCGCCGTTCACTTCGAACATAAACAACGCCGCTCCACTACCATTCCGCCAATCCGTATGCTAGGGACCCGTGTCCCCTGGCATACGTCCGCTAAATACTTAGGTGTCACCCTTAACACGAGGCTCACTTTCGAGCCCCATGTCTCAACATTTACTCTCTCAAGAGTAACTCGAAACGCGCGATTTTATCTGGGTATTCTCAACAGTATGTTGTGCCGACACAGTAAAATGTCCCTCTGCAATAAGCGAACCCTTTATAAGGTCTGTATACGACCAGTCATGACATACGCAGCCCCCGTTTTTGCTCACGCAAAACATAAAACCCTGTACAAACTCCAAATTGTTCAAAACTATTTCTGTCGTCGGGCTACGAATGCACCCTGGTACGTCCGTAACGCCGACCTCCACCGAAACTTAGAGCTCCCCACAATACAACAGTTCCTAAAATCACTCTCTGAGAACTTCTTCAAAGCCTCAGGGTCTCACTCTAATCACCTTATTCGTGAGGCAGCTTTCTATGCAACCCCACCTCCCTTTCGCTATCGAGTCCGCAGACCGAGAAACTCTCTCTCGGACCCCCCCAACCAGCTTTCGGCCGACCTGGACTGCCTCTTGGCGGCTCAGGCCGAGCCTTCTTCCAATGTATAATATGCCATAATTGGGCGCAACTCTCAGCGGCTAATCGCCGCCTGCGCCCACTTATCCCTTAAGGGGGTCGCATCAAATCCTCGGCGGAAAGGCCACTATGGCTAAAGCCGTTCCCAAGGTGGTGTTTAGTGGGTAGGCACTTCTTCAAAGTGAGTCCCACATAACCACTCAGCCGGCTGCGTGGTATGCCAGGAGCATTCACCACCTCCCTCCCCCGGTTCCGGAGGGTGCCTTTGCATTGGGCGCAAAAAAAAATCTTAGAATATTTATTCGCATCCTTAAAGAATTAGTTTAAATTATAATAACTTTTATCAGATTCGTATATTTCATTAGCATAAATTCATAAAACTTGTGAGGACCTGTAACGGAAAGAAGCATGACATGCAACTATATGAAATGCCTCAAAAATCTCGTGAATTCCGGTAGATGGCTGTAACCACACCACTTACTCTAGACATAATAAAAACAAGACTAGCAAAGGGGAACAGCGTTAAGAGTGCAAGAGGTTTGGTACTACGATCGGACATTCGCCAACCAATTATGTTAGATATTCTATTCCTACAACTATAATTAATAAAGTTAAATCTAAACCTAAATACACTTCAAGACTTCAATATACTGTAGCATTTTCTGCGTAGATCGGACCAAAAATTAATATTCATAAGCAAAAGTTAACCGTAAAACCTAACTATGTATTACATAAGGTCGATAAACATCTCATTCCCCAGTGACCATGGGTACTGTAAAGTATCCGAAACGTACGGTGTTACAAATGCGGAATTGAACATCATCACTATTACACAAACTTTTCCTTCTCTTTATTTTAACGTTATCACCACACCAGGATTATCTCCTGTAATGTGTAACTGGTCGAGCCCCGACGATTCGACAAAAAATGAAACTGACTTCATTATGAGGGTGAAAACTGGCAGCGATTACCGAATGGTGAGAGGAGAACGTCTAATGAAGTCAACGCTCCGTCCCTCTCGTGATCTAATCCAAAGCCCCGATAAATTTTAGCTCAAGTTACAAAATCGTTTTCAAAGCCTAGAAGACTATAATGCAGTGGATAATATTAATGACTGGCTCGTGGAACTGCCCATGCGGTCGGAGCTAATTTCTGCAAGACCCGTCGGAGAAGGACACAAAAACTCTACGATCACACTTTAAATCTCATGGCTGTTAGACAGGAAATGAAGCTGCAGTCTTCAGCAGATATCATAGCATACAGGCAACTTAACAGACATATCTCCAAATGCATGTGGCGGGACTTACACAACTTCAATACACTTACGTATATAAGAAGTGATTGAGCGGAAACAAGGCTCTAAAGTCTTTGCCAAAGATCTGTCTGTCAGAAAAAACCAACTATCGAAGCTAAAAAACGAATGTGGTAGCATCGTTTCCAGGACTCCTGAGATTTTGTGTGAAATTGAAATGTTCTACGGGCAGCTGTACACATCATCGTTCGAGCCACACACAAGTGTGAGTAATGATCCAGCAGGTCTTATCCGACACTATTCCGTTGATATCCCGGACGTCAGTCTGAGCGAAATGAAAATGGCTCTCCATCATTTTAAAAATGGTAAGGCCCCGGGTTAGGATGGAATTATAGCAGAGCTCATGAAAACGGATGGAAAAGCAGTATTTATAGTCCTTCAGAAGCTCTTTTATTCCGTCCTCCATGGTGGCATTACTTCGAAGGCGTAAACAGAATTACAGTGGTCTTGTTCTACAAGAAAGGCGAAAACGCTCTCTTGAAGAACTACAGAACGATTTACCTTCTGCGCCGCGTCTACGTGCTGTACTCGAGAGTCATTACGAATCGTCTCGCACGCATACTCAACAACTTTTAGCCTCACGAATAGGCCAGTTTCCGAGAAGGCTTTAACACCATAGACCACATACATACTGTTAGGTGAAACGTACATATTTCACAATGATTTATATGTATTTAATTTGTTAACTTAGCACTCTTAATAACACAGCACTTTAACGCGCAATATAGTATATCAAGCAGTAGTTATCATTTTATTTATCATTTCTTATCAATATCATATTAAATTATCATTTTAAATACTAAAAGTGTAGCTAATCCCTAAACATACCCTTCGATAAATTTTACAGAACACCGAAGAGTACAATCTGCTACTTTGTCTTGCGTATGTGGACTATGAGAAAGCCTTTGATTCCATCGAAATTTGAGCGGTGGTTCAGTCCCGTCAGCGGTGCCAAGTTGACTGTCGGTATATCGAAGTGCGGAACCTATCAAACTGCAGAGACGTGTAAAATAGAGTGACGTTATATCCCAGAAAGTCTTCACCGCTGCATTGGAAGATGTTTTCAAGCTACTGGACTGCAAAGGATACGGTATTAACATCAATGGCGATTACATCACCCACCTTTAATTTGCCGACGATATAGTCCTTATGGCAGAATCGCTGGAGGACCTAATCACTATGCTCAATGACCTCAATAGTGTCTCCCAACGGATAGGTCTTAAGATGAACATGGATAAAACAAAAATCATGTTTAACGTTCATGTCACACCTATGCCGGTAGTTGTTGGGAGCACTAAGCTCGAAGTCGTTAAGGAGTATGTTTACCTGGGACAAATAGACCAACTAGGTAAGTCCAACTTCGACTGAGAGGTCAATACACAAATTCAATTCAGCTGGACAGCGTATACCTCAAAACTTCAAAACAAGATTATACAAGCAGTGCTTGTTAGTAGTGAATACCTTTAGGTCTGAGACGTGTTTATTAACTACTGGCCGTATGAGGAAGCTCAAGGTCGTTCAGTGAGTTACGGAGAGGGCTATGATCGGGGTTTCTCCGCGTGATAGACTCAAAATCGAGGACATCCGCAGTAGAATCAGAGTAACCGACATAGCGGATTAGTAAGCTGAAGTGGCAATGGGCTGGCCATAATATAGCTCAGAGAACCGACAACAAATGGGGAAGAAAGTTTCTCGACTGGTAGCTTCGTACTGATAGATAAAGTGTAGAACGTCCCCCCCACTAGATCGAGTGAGAACCTAGTAAGACATGCAGGAAGTCGACAGATGCAGGTGGCTCAGGATCGTGCTTTGTGCATTCCTTGCGGGAGGCCTATGTTCAGAAATGGACTTGTGTAGAGCTGTGATGATGATGAGAATAATGATAACGGGGGCGTTATCAAGGTGAAGTCGTCGACGCTGCGCTTACTAAACCTGGGCAGTATCTTGGCCCTAGGGAAATCATCAGAAATACAGGCCAGTTGGTATATTCTTAAAAATGTCTGTGTCCAGCTGTGGACTAAATAGGTAAAGGTTGATGATGATGGTGATCCGATAAAAAATTTAAAGCTCAAGTTTTCGCTTATCTCAACTTAATCTAACGTGGAATAGAACATTTTTTTTTATTTACGAGTATGTGAGCCACGGAAAACATACAAGTTGTTAGAAATACATGAAACTGTTACATAGTGACTGCTTTATTGTTATAGATTAGTTGTACAAAGTAATTTCTTTCGGAAACTTAATAACTTTGCGTTCTCAGGGGAACGATTACACCTTAATCGTTATTTAAACCGCAGTTACCGTCTCGGAAACCTACAGTCGATGTGCGTTTTAGAGAATATATTTAAATTTTTTTTGATTGAAAATAGCGTAAGTATTAATTTCTTTAACAATCATAGAATGTTTTTACTATAATCAATATGACATTAAGAACTTGATTACAAATGTTGTTTCTATTAGAGTAATTACCTTGAAACATTATTCTACCAAAATCATAAACGTGAAAAGGGGGCCAAGTTGCTTAAATCATAGGATCTATAGGAATACACAACGTTCTTGGAACTGCCATGGAGCTTAGCGCCCGATCAGATCTCCACTCTTTTATCGGTGAAGCTGACAACTCTTACGTCGTTTATACTAAACTCTTAATTTATGTTTTTGTTGAGATATAATTAGGTTTTGAAAAAAATCATTAAGTTAAAGTATAAAGCATTAAAAGTCAAGAGTAACTTATTGGTGCGGTTAGTATCAAGTACTGTACTTTAAACTAATCGCTTTAGTAACTTTGTCTACACCTTTAGACACCAAATATCGATAATTCGTTCTTTGATTTTTTCTTTTGTCTCTCTTCTAGTCCAGACCTCAATGCCAAATTTCAAGTTTCTCAGTATCTTAGACGTGGCCTAGTTTTTTGATAAGTAAGTGGGTGAGTGATAATTGGCACTTTTCAGACCTTAATAACTCAAGTATTCTAAAAGGTTTATAAATGAAATTTAGAATTATAGATATTCAAGGCGGTCCAAATAGTTTTTTTTTATATATATATATATATATAGAATATATAGAATAAGGGTGTAAACGAGCATACAGTCCACATGATGGTAAGTGGATGCTGTGGCCCATAGACATCCACATTTATGCGCGATTAAGAATCAAAATTCAGATGCGTTGTCACCCCTGAGGACTAAGTTGGAGTGCCTCGTTTGCAGTAAAAAGGGTCTCCGGTTCTCTACACTCACTATACAAAACACAGCAGCATTAAGCTACTATTTTACGCTGGTATTCTGTGAGAGCGTGGTCCCACCCCGGTCGAGCCGACCCATTCGTGCTACAACCATAATGTAGCTGCAGCATAGCTCTACCACGTAAAAAGTTCGTGAATACATACACAATGCCGGTGCTTCACTCTATTATTTTCTGAACTTGGCTGACCCACTGCCATGTGCCTAGACCCAAGGCCTTTTCATTCATTACTTTAATTTTAATTTATAATTGTTTGTTTCAATTTTTTTTATCAAATTGAAAATAACTTTATTCAAGTTTATGTCTGCTTATACTTTAAACACTACATATTTACTCAGTCTAGTCTCAAGTTTAAATACAATAATTAAGTATGTAAATTTTGCAATCTTTTTATTTTAAGCTTTGTAACACTAAAATAAAATTCGGTTTTAAATTACGAATAGATATTCTGAAAATCGTGAGCTCGAAATTGAATTCACCCACCGCCTTCGAATCGATTCCGTGTTTCGTAAACTGCATCACTACATTTCGTTATCACGTATTCTCTTATTGTGAAAAAGCAACCATTAAAGAAAAATACAGGTAAAGGTGATAAAATTCACGGAATTAGTGTAATAAATGTGCAGTATTCGCATAAATACAAACGGTCTGATACACCAGGCTTACTAATTACTTATAATATTGACGTAAATTTAATAAATGCTTAAAGTTGCTCTGTTTCTCTCTCTCTCTCTCTCTCTCTCTCTCTCTCTCTGTCTCTCTCTTAATAATAAGTGAGACCGAATATCATTAACATTTAAATAATAATAATCTAAGCATGTCTAAGCAAGTGTATGTGTCTAAGCAACGTAAGATAATATGGCGGTAGAACACCGCGACGACCAAGACGTATAATGACGACAAAGACCGAGACCATTGACGTCAAAAATGCAAAACGTTTTCTGCTGTGATCGTCAATCCACCTGCCTTTTTCTCAATCGTACGATTGAAGAAAATTATCTTTACAACGGGAGGGGCAGAAAACTATCCAGAAGTGAATTTTAATATTCTGAACATATTGTTTCGAATTTCGTAGTGCGAAAAAATTTTGTTACCCCTGAGGACCAAGATCGAAAGAGTCGTTACCAATAAATAGGTTCTTCGGTTCTTGTCAGTACTATACGAAACATAGCAGTAGGTGCTGCAGCCGCGTGCCACAGAAGTATTCTGTCGCTGCAGGATTCTAATGCCACCAGATCTTGTAGGTAAGGATGCCAGACACCAATGCCGATTATGTCTTGATGTTTAAAATACGTTCTAGAATTTGATTCAAATTAGAATAGAACGTCAAAACGTCACTTGGAAAAAGCCAGGTAGGGGATGTTCTGATTGCATATGTTAACCTAGACATGGCATTTTATACGTGGTAGAGCCATGCTGCAGGAATATTATAGTCGTAGTTGTAGCACGAATGGATCGGCTCAAACGGGGAAGGCCAACGCTCTCACAGAATACCAGTGTAAAATAGCAGCTTAATGCTGCTGTGTTTCGTATGGTAAGTGTAGAGAACAGGAGATTACAGGAGAAGAAACGAGGCATTCCATCTAAGTCATCAGGGGTGACAACGCATCTGCATTTTATAGGATATATTTTGATGTCTATATGGGCCACAGCATCCACTTATCATTAAGCGAAATGTGTCCACGTTTATTACCCTTATACTTAAAAAAAACTTCGTAGCAGAATCAGGGCATCAGAAGCAGAAATTTGACTTAAACGTGGCACAACTCTCGAGAGCCTTGTGATCATTGCGAGGACTTTTGCCAAAGTACTTTATCATTAATCATACAAAGAGCCCTAAACACCATAAATAACTGGTGTGGGGATAACAGTTTATCTGTAAATGCTGAAAAAACCCTTTAACAAAAAGAGACGGTTGGACAAATTAGTCACACCAAAACTTAATGGTAAAGAAGTACCATTCTCCACTGAAGTTAAGTACTTGGGTATAACAATCGACCAAAAACTAACGTGGAACTCTCACCTTAGCAACGTATGTCATAAGGCTAAAATTGATTTAGGTACGTGCAGTCGTTTGGTCGGGAACAACTAGGGCTTGCGTCGCAGTATGATCCTATGGCTGTAAAGCAGCATAGAGAGACCGATTCTTACCTACGCCTCCACTGTCTGGTGTAAGGTCAAACAAAAGGTGACTGCGGACAGACTAAATAGTCTACAAAGGACTGCCTGCTTAATGGCAACTGTAGCGATGCGATCATCGCCTGGAGCGGCTCTTAATTAACTTCTATGCCTAACGCCCCTTGATCTTTATTTAGACAAGTAGGCGAGGGCTAGTTTGTATAGGATTAACGCACAGGGCCGTTTCAGGTTGCTTTCCTGTAGATTGAGATCCATGCTCGACTCAATTAAGGAAACACCGGTCTTATGCATGATCTCAGATATTATGCGTCCACTATATACTTTTAATAAAAAGTATATAGCGGAAATACCCTCCAGAGAAAACTGGCTGAATGGACAGGTCATTTATGAGGTCGGTTGCCTTCTATGGCATTCTGTCAAAAATGGGCCTCGACGTAGGCTTTCGAATTAATGGGGAACGCCCCAAATGCAAACTTAGTATGAATTTCGGTAGATTCACCTCTATATTCCAGGCAGAAATTTTCGCCATACTTCAGTGTGCGGAAACACTACATCAACCATATAATCTATATAAACTCTGATAGTCAAGCAGCACTGTTAGCGCTGAGGTCAATCTTGGTCAAATCGAAGCTAGTTGGAGATTGCGTGAACTGTCTAAACGCCCTGGGATGTAACAACAGGGTCGTTTTAAGATGGGTTCCGGGTCACGCGGGTATTGTAGGCGAAGAACTTGTCGACAAGCTCGCACAAGAGGGCTCAAAGAGTACACAATTTGGACCCGAGCCATTTTGTGGAATCTCAAAAGCCTAGCCCGATTGACCCTTGAAACTCTTTATCACAAAAAAAAATCACTTAAGATCTGGTCTGATACATTTTGATACATCTGGCTTAAAACATTCTAAAACCTTAATCCAGGATTTTGATCGTAAATTCGCTGCAGAAGCCCTGGGATTAGGTAAAAATAAATTGCGCATTCTGGCGAGAGCCCTGACTGGACACTGTTGTCTTAAAAGCACATGTCCATCCTGGGACTAAGCAACTCAAAGATGTGCCGGTTCTGTTCCTTAACGAAAGAAATGCCCCTGCACATCCTAATTGATTGCGGAACCTTAATGCGCAAATGTAACACTCATCTGGGAAACTATGTACTCCGCCCAGAAGAAGTAAAATTGCTCACAGCTAAGCAACTCCTTTTATTAATTGAAGACGTAGGGCTTAGCAGTGAACTATAGCCATAGCAGCGATCACAATATATCTTTTAGGTCACAGTGATACTGGTCTATCTCTTCTCTAGACCTGCATAGCTTCTCGCACATAATAAAAAAAACCTCGAGAAGGGTTTTGCTTTCAATGTATTAGGGATAGTGTAACTAGAGAATTAAATTGTTTTGGGACTCGCAAAAAGTGAAATATCGCTTAGGGCTGATTTTTTAGGAATATTTAAAGTATTATATAATTTTACACCATACCCATACCCTTACCTTCTTACTAATTTACCAGTCTTTGCATCCGATTATAATGTAAATCTTTTAAGGAAAGACACTCGCAAAGCTAGTGCGCTTAACCCCATTGATATAGGGTTTCTAGTATATCAATGCTCAACCCTCTATAACTTCATCACCATTTACCAACAGGACGATGTGTAAACAAGCATTGGCTTATTATGGACAAAAATGAGAGGCGGATTGTGGCCAAAAGTGAGGTAATAATAGGCTGTGTCTTTTTTCACTTTTATAATATCACAAAAGTTCACTGCCAAATATAGGCCTCCCCCATTGATTGCCTCATATTTCCCATAGTTGCCACGCTTGGCAGACAAGTTGGCAACTGCATTTTTTCATTTAAGTTATTATTAGCAAGACGCTGTTGCCCATATCTTGGCTTGTTTCGCTCTTCTGCCTCTTATGACACCCACGCGATGATATGGTGTAGTGGATATCCATACAACGCCTTTACACTACATGGTATAAAATATGACTTACTTACCTTTAAATGTTTATCTATTTGTCTCCATTTATATTCTTATTTGTTGCAAATTTGATGGTTAAATTATCACTACAAAGAAAATTACAAAATTAGACTTTTAACGCTCGACCTAACAACTAGCAAGGAGTCTTGGAAAATTTCGTTCAACGCGCCTTTGTTTGAACGGGATTGTAATTAAGGATTCCAGCAAGGGTACGTGAAATTAATTACGTTTGTTCAAGATAATCACAGTGGAAACTCTTAAGGGTCTCTTTTTATACTTTTTATGTTTCATTCTGAGGAATTTAGTTACCGGGACACTGTGCGAATAAACAAAGTTAATTTCGCAAGATCTAAAGAAATAATTTAAAAATCAGCTTTAGTTACTTTCTGTCTAGACATCACTAAGAAAATAATTTGTAACAATTTCGTTTACGCAAGACTTAAAATACCAAGTCCGGCGACGGGCAGCAGTGTCAAAGGTGCGAGACGTCTCGTACTGCGACTGTCAATCCGCCGGCTGAAAGTGACGATTAATTCAAATCATCCCTACAAAGGGAGAGGTTTATGTCCTGCTCATGATTTTTACGGGCCGATGGAGAGGAAGAAGTGGAAGGAGAAAACCATTAATTAGAATGCCAATTACTATTATATCATTAGCCTTCTTCAATCCATTCCAGGAGATAGACCTTTTTAAAAGAGCCCCACACTAGGTGGTAGGTCATCTTTCTCCCTGCTGTGTTCTGGTCTGAAAGGTACATACAGCCAGTAAAATACAGGCTATGCGGTATTCACTTTTAGACCTCAGAGATGACCAGAAGTGATAATGTAATTGTTGCCATTTTGTTTGAAGTTGACAGCGGGTGTCCGTGCGCTGCAGTAGTCAGTTATCATCAGGTGGCTGTAAGTTCGTTTGTCACTTTATTTTTAATAAAACTCATGTCTTAAAAATGAAATCTGTACCTCTCTTTTAAATTTTTAATATAACTCCTATATCGACATACCTTGAACTTGTGATATTCTTTAGTCCACTCAAAAAAGTAAAAATTTAATTTTTGAAATAAGTAAATACCAACTTAAAAAACACAAAGGAATAAAATAATTTACATATAATAGCTTCTAGAGCTCTTTGGTACACAATATCATAGTATAAAATTCATAATATGTGGATATTATTTTGTTCTTATTTGGTTTTGGACTATTTTTAAAAATATTAATTATTATCTTTTGTTTTTGTTTCCTTTCAGTCAGTGATTAATTCTGATTGAACTCCAAAAAATTTTCAAGGAAGAAGTGTTAGCCTAAATACCAAAGACATTATTTGTTGAATTACAAGATGTGCTGATTTCTTCACATGCTTCACGGTAAAGGAAAAATTAAAAATTCATGAACTGGGATGCCTAAGAAATAACTAAATAATTTTTAACGAATATAATATATTTTTACTATATGAAATAAGAGAAAATGTTACTATGCTAGTTTGTAAACTAACAAGTAATTGGGATATACAAGTAAGTATTTTTCTTACAATTATTGTTCACTTTGCTTTTTGTTGTTTAGCGTCTGTTTTATGTTTATGCTTTGTTTTTCCTGTTTTTTTTTAATAATGTTGAGTATTTTATATAATTGTGCATTTTTCTATTGCTACATATGGGCTTTGCCTGAAATAAAAGCCTTGATCGACCGTAATCAGTAACACGCACTAACTTAACTTAAGAAAAGCCTATTCACTCTTATCTTAAAGACACCTTATAATAATCGGATGGAAAGACAAATGATGACAAATTATTCCACTGGAATAATGATTATTTACACATATCAATTATTAGAGAACATGTCAAGGTCGGAAATACGCATTGGGACTTGACGGACCTTTTCCTTCTTCAAAACCTAAGAATTGAAAGACCGCCTCTTCCCAGCAGTGGGCCGTTTAAAAGCCGTTACCCACTTAATCTTTTTACATTATCTGTCACTTAAATAATATTGAAATATCTTTAGAAGACTTAATATAATTTTAGTGTAAGTTGAAGTAAAACAACTTACCAAGTATTTAATAACTCTCCAAAACTTTAATATAACTGGGCATATTTTGAAAGATTCGATTTCAGTTAGGCTTTTAAATAACTTCTGAGCTGATTACTGAATCCCGAAAAACGAAAAATATTAAACCATCTATAAAGTTTATTTAAAATATTCAATTAGACTAGACTAGACTAGAAGCATTCCTTTCTTAATCTTGGTCACATCATAATATTGCAATACACTAAACTTGGTGGTACAAAAAAATCGTCAAAAACAAAGTTCTTACCACTATTTTACAGTAAATGCAAAAGCACGGGAACGGATGCACGCGCAACGATTACAAACCAATGTTTTCTTTGTTGTTGTCAATATGAATCCGCGTGAACATATTCACAATTATGCTAATATTCAGATGATCTACATACAGACCGTGTCTACACCTGTGCTATAAGTGTACATGGAGCATTAGAAAAACATCTTAGAGAGACTAGGTAAGGACTAACCTCTAACAGAACACCGACTCAGGATAATATTGTTTTTCGTATTTTTACTGACAAGAAGCAGAGACTTAATTATAAGGAAACATTCAATTGAGCATATCCCTCTAAGACCTAACGAAATCAAGTGGTCAAGTTAATCGAGGATACTTTTACTCTAATAAAAAAGTACAATGGTTTTTTTTTAAGTCTGACTTCTACGATAACTTGTCATCATGTGCAATAAAGAATTTAACAAGCACTTATATAATATTTTCTTTCTTTCTTTACTTTGACATTCCTTTCGGGTTCTTGTACTAGCTTGATAAAGGTAAGCCTAATTAGATAAACGCTTATATTTCTACTAGACGCAGCTAAAGAGATTAACAGTAATCCGAAAACAGTAGTCACTTGATCCGAGCAAAGTTAACTAATTTTAAATTCATTAAAATCTAAGCTTATGCTTCTTGCTAGTCGACATCCAATCAAAACAATTAAAGAATTAGGACTAAATATTAATAAACAGAGAGTGTAAATAAAGCGTGAAGTCTATATGTTACTTTTGACTTTGAGCTTAGGTTTGAGAACACGGCGTTTGACCCTGACTGAAAATCAATAGAAAATGCTGAGCTGCTAAGCTCATAAGCCAGGGATGATACGTGCTGTTACTAAACATTAGAGATTGATATCAATTAGCTATATTTCTTTATTTCTCATTGTAAATTATTTTACAGATTGCATTTTAGGCAGTTTTATGTACAGAAATTTTATCTAAAACCGCATATTCACAGATCACATTAACATTATTCATCTCATCTACTACTACTAAAATTATTTACTAAATCATAGCATTTAATAAATAATTAATGAAAAGCAATTATTCTATAATAACGAATAATGGCCTTAGACGACTGGTAAGTTGCTGGGATCAACAGAGTGAGAGTATACCAATCTCTCTTTCCTAAGATTTTAAATTGGTCATTTCCCACTAAGGGTCACAAAAATAGTTATCTACAATTTGTGCAATAACATGAGTAACGATACAGTGTATAAACGTCCCACAGCTGGGCACAGAGCTACTTACTGAAGGCGTTTTTGGGCTATGAAATGTCTGCCACGCTGCCCCGATACGAATTGGACAAGGTTGCAATTACGTATTTACTCGTAATTATGCCAAAATACATTTAAAAAGTTTCAAAAATATCGAAAACAGCTAATGATAACATAGTAAGTTTGTAATATAAAATTACTCCAACAAAATCAAAGTTTTAAATATGTTTCGAAGCAACACAAAAATATTTTATGACTTCGGAAACACTTTTCTAAACATACAGATGAAGACATATTTTTGACATCGCTTTTAAATATTTGATAGACGCATGCATGATAATATTATTTCATGACCATTTTACGAAGATATCGTTATGCTGTTGCGTTACGTGCCTAAAGACTTAAGGCGAATAAGAGTCGTTTTTATTCAGTTTTATCGACTAAAGTTCTAGGTAGGACACAAGTTTTATTATACATCATGTTTCTCGTGTTTCCATACAGCTCAGGGGTACACACTCGTAAATTTCACGCGAACAACCCTTGTTTGATCCCCGGCCACACTATTTTTTATTTAAAAAATACTCTACTTACTAGCACTAGGATTTTCTCTTGTACCGTGGAGACTTTAATATTTTTTTGTTTGCATTCATAAATTTTACAAGGACAAGCATCCAAACCCAGAAAAATTATTTTCAGACCATACAAATACTTGTTCTGTGCTGGATTCCAACCTACGGCTCTTAGCGCCGCAATTCAATGATAAGTTACTGCGCCAGGGAGCCGTTAAAATGTTTCTTGAAATTTTAAGTTTTTTTTTTATATAACGAAATTGGCAAATGATTTTACAGTTCACCTGATGGTAATTGGCTACTGCAGTTCATGGACACCGGCAACCAACATCAAACAAAGAAGGCTTTTGTTGTCACCTCCGAGGACACTAAGATGGAATTCCTCACAGCCTGTAATCATACTGGCTTCCTATAACCTTCATACTGGAAGACAACAGTGCAAGCACTACTATATGCGGGTAGAAGTAGGTAAGAGGATGGTTCATTTTTAATAAGATGGACTTCTAGCCAGAAAAGCACCACATAAAGGTACTCGGTGGTGAAGTAAAACATAAGGAATCTACAGGTCAGACGAATAAAATATTTCGAGCACCCAGCTGAATAGCGCGGAGCGATAATTACTTCATAACGCTCTCATAAAGGGAAAGAAGCGAGGGAGGCCTGTGGCCAGGCGTGTGATGTGTATAGGCTGTAACTTTGCTTTTATTTTCTTCGTTCATCATCAAGTGCACTGATTGACATAGGCCTCCCTATAGATTGCTTAATTAGGGGGATGTTTTCCTATAGTTACCACGCTTGTTAGGCAGGTTAGCAATCGCAGTTTTTTATTACCTAGTTTTTTTAGGAATATAATCATCTCATGGTTTATTTCCCCATATCGTCTACTACGTTAACCACGGGACGATATGGGGTAGTGGATATTCTTACACAGCTACGCAACTATTACATAAACAAGACGTACTCGCAACATATTATGTAATAACCACACCAAAATATAGAACGACTAGCTTAGGAATATTACTTATTTTTGATAAGACAATTCTTACAAAATAATACCCCTTGAATTAGTCAGACTCTATATGAATTGATTTTAATACTTATAACAAAATAAAAAAGTATACGAGTATAATGACAATAAAGAAGTATAATATGAAACTTAAGAAATACTTATTTGTACACGTGAAGTACAGAGAAAAGCGGGTCAGTTTTCATAAGAGGATTAAATACGGTAATAGGGCTTGCACGTTTGTAAGCCTAACCTGGCTAGGTCAAATGGGGCTTACGACTAAAAAACCTTCCTTTATGTAGCAGGTAATGATTTAGGAAGAATAAAATTTCTATTAATTTAATTAAGGTATTTTTTTCGAGCGTTTGACTTTTACTCAAAAAGATTATTTTGTTTATTAAAGAGAAAAACTAACTTCTAATACAATTATTTTTCAATAAATACTTGGTATGAGAGGGTTCGGGATATGATCCTATTATAAAGACGAACATAGAAAGTAGCACGAATAAACCATCGAGCGAGTACCTTCTGCTCTACTTCCTCAATTCCTTCAATGTTATTCAGTGTTTCTCGATTTGGTCCACACTCCAAAAGCTTTTTATGCCATACAAATGTAAAAAATCGATGTTTCGAATGAGTTGCTAAATTCAACCTAAAAGAAACTTTTTTACTACTTTAAATTTTTTTTAAGATACATGTTTATTATCATCATATTTTTCCCCAACAAATGATGCTACAGAGAGTGGTCCTTAGCCACCTAAATTGAATCGATTTAGACCAGTATATGAACAAATAAAGCTTTTACCAGGATAATAAACATATTGATCTTTCTCAAGGATCTTTATAAACGTTTAGTTATAGGCCATTTGAAAAAATTGTGGCGTGATCGTCTTAGTTAGGACCCTTTATACGTTTTCTGTTTAGTAACTTAGTTCTTTTAGGTGTCTCTTGGAAGAATGAATATTCACCAGAGCATTCAAAGGCCGTTGGCAGTGCCTTATAATTATTTTAAGCTAAAGAACCCCGTTCACGAAGAAAGGGCTCCAAAAGGTTGAGAACTTTAAATAGTCCCTATTCCACTTGTATCAGGACATCAGTAAATTCCTTATAATTAATCCCTTCGTGCTTGAAAAAGTTTCACAATATTTATATAAAATTCCCGATACAGGGCTTTAATCTTCCATTTAAAAAGCGGGGAGGCACACGGCTCCGTACACGCCGTGTGCGGTGAGCGCCAACCAACCAACGCGCTCCCTCCGAAGAGGGACGTTAAGTTAGAAACTGGACCGTAGTCCACAGCAAAATAACTGGCGAACTAGCAAAAGAAGGCTTGGCCCCTTGGTAGTGCGTAAGCACAAACATCAACGAAAGTCGCGCATTTCAATGCGTGTAAACGCCATACAGAATACGATCAAATCCAACCACGGTGAATGTAAGTCATACGGTTCAGGCAACACGTCAAATAATAGGCACACAGGTCATAAAAGCCCTCCATGAGCGCCACCACCTGCCAGACCGCCGCTCATGCAGACGTGATATAAGTGTAAGGCATCACCACCAATTGCACGATCAGCACGGCTTCTAGCCGCAGAGCGTGTCATGAGTCTACTAGTCACACCAAGGGAATGAGGTCCCACGTTGAGCGACTTTCGGCTACAGCCTTGAGAGTCTCTTCTCTCCAGCTATCGCCCTCATGAGGTGGACACATATGCTCCACCAACCAATACAACGGCAGATATAGCCAAAAGGCAGTTATAAGATTATAGTAATAATTTGCCATCAGTAAGGGTTTGTGTAACTGACGTTGAGTGTATCAATCACAAGACGCATTACCGCAAGTAGCAGTAAGCATCAATCCAACTGTCATATGGATGGCGACCCCTCACAACACACCCACATGATCCCTATCGGCTTTGGCAACAAAGTTGGTACTGTTCTTATATTAAAAATGGCACCAACGTATCGTAGTAGCACGCTACTAAGACGCCAGTAACCCAAAAATCCGCGTATCATAGAGCTATTGCACACTAAGCATATAAGCATACTCAACATGGAGTTGAGTATGCTTGTTGCACTTAAAAGTACTACTAAACACACTCACCCTAATCCGAAAGATAGCCGACGTATCATAACTCTATGCGCTAAGACGCCGCCCACGATCGGCAGGCGTGTGCAGTATACACGGGCAAGTTGTATTGCTACAACAAACCCGCTTACCACCGGCACTAAGATGATATGCCTAGGATATATCGGTTTGCGAGTCCACGTTTACCTCGGTCTCGGACACTGTAAAGCAGTCTACACGCCACTATAATAATCCTTTTCAAATCACATTTCTATCAATATAATGCTTTTAAATATTTGTGACCTTCCACATATTTGCTTTATTTCATAGACCTTACTATTATATGTCATTTATATATGGCACTTCAATTCACAACTCTGCTATTATAATGCTTATGCAACTTAGAGATCTTCTATATTAATGATTTTGTATCATAGACCTTACTATCATAAGTCCCTGTTATATATTGTGCAACAGTACTTTAGTAGCCAGGCACCTAACCACCCCATATTATATGTTCGACCTTGGGTATATGTCTCTGGCAACTCCCTTATATAAGCAATCATTACATGAACACCCTCCAGCAATATAAGAACACGCTGCATCATTACAAAAACACGCTCAATAACTTTTTGACCCATTTTCCAATTACATTACAAATGTTATTTATCTTTATCATTGTAATATAATCGACTAGTATTTCTATTATATAATACACTTTCAATATTTTAAGCAGAGTTTTAATAAATTTAAAGATTTTTAAAGACAATATTAAGCCTTTACTATATATGTTGCTTAATGTTCGAAATGAATGTATTTGTATTTTATGCTTATTAATGCATTTTAATTGTTCAAAATATTATATCTATGATAATTTTAAATGGCTATATATTGTTTTTAATTATTATTTATTAACAATAATAATGCGCCGTCGCACAGGTTTCGTCACCATGTTTTCACCGTCGAGCACGTGATAAATCATCATATATTTTGATTGGTTCAAATAATATTAACGTTAATTATATTTATTTTTATAAATTTAAGTTTAAATATTAAGAATTTTTGTAATTTACGATATATAATAGGTTGTGATTTAATTTCTTTTGGTTTAATTTTATTAAGAATTTGAATTTGTATATTAATAATTATAGCAAGAGAATCATTATATAAAAATGATTTTTATATTAATTTTTATTATATATTATTATTTTAATGATTATATTATATTTAACATTTAGAGTATTCAATTTATTTAGAACTTAAATTTATTTACATAACACAATATACAATATTTTATTATATACAATATTAAAAACTATAATTAAAAAAAAAACTAAAACTAGTAATTTAATTATCAAACAGTCCTACTCCACGCGGTATCGTGCCAAGAACGCTGGCTGCGTTTCCCCGCTGAATGGCTATACTTAGCCTTTGAGCGAGAAAAGAGCCAGCCCTCTTATCACCAGCAGCAACAACCAGCCGCGGATGGAGTTCCTTTAAGAACTTCATCGCACGTGGACCCCACGGACCGATAGTCTCTACAGCAAATGGCACAAATATGTAGTCATCTCTCAGAGACTCATATTTGCGCCACTTACTCAGTTCAGCTGCCTCTGATGCCGCTCCGGCTCTGAACGAGGTACCCCTGAGATGAGAGGCCGCCAAAGTGTCTACGCAAGTAGCATCCCACACTAGGGCTTTACCTCTCTCCCAAGGGACCAATGTCATACCGTCGGGTCTCCTGCTATCGTCTCTAAATATTCCACAAGGCTCTAAAACCGAGGGAACATTTATAGAGACAAGAGTCCTTCGGATGACATCGTTCAAAGAACCGTGCCGTGAAAACCTACCAGCACTTTTCTTACAAGAAAGTCCGTGGAGCCCAAACTTGTCGACGCTGCCACAGGGGCACTGATGGGGTTGACAAATCGCCGCTCTAGTCAGTTCTACAGCGATGCGCAAGCTTTCCCCATCAAGTAATGTGCCGAGATTACTTGATGGTAAAGCGTGTAACCAGTGACTAGATTCCTTAGTCGAAACAGCTAGAGCGTACCTTATCTTGGTCACTATGGAAATTATGAAACAAATCTTTCTGCACCCTCTGTACCAACGGAATATCCCACTGTTTTTGGTGGTTAACTTCCAATGGAATATTTTCGCCGGGACAGAGCGTTTGCCTCATATCTGCCCTGCCTCCGTAGCAAAGCACAGGTCTACTTTATTATTTAAAATTATGTTACATAAATTACTGACACTATGCACGGAAGCAAGGAAAGCAGGCAATGCAACGCTAGGAAGATTTCACACACCAATACCACCAAATTTTATAGGTAAAGTAGCTTGAGTCCAGGCTGTTGTATTTAGAGTTAAATTTAGAATTTTTCTATAGCTATTTTAAGATTATTATCAATATCTTTTAAAATATCCGAACATTTCAGACTGGACTCGAGCGGGTAAGTATGGAAATCTAGGTACAAGGAGACAATATTTTAAGATAGTAAGCGCAATGTGGGGCTTAATTTATACAATTTATCAACGTGGTTTAAAACTGATCAAATTTTGTTTTTAAAACAGGTTTAATACTATCGAAAACAACGGGCACCTAGCAGGTATAGTGATTCCGTATTGACAGTTTTTATTCCTGGAGAAATATGATTGAAATTTTGAATTAAAGTGTCTCTGTGAGAAGTAGATTTATATTTTATTTTTTTATTTTGTTTATATTTTATTTATTTTTTGAAGGTAGATTCATTCCGATTTTAATATTAATTATTGGTTGAGGATATCAACCTGAACGAATTCAGGCGGGAATACACTTATTATTTTTGATTATTTTAATTATATAATAATTTATTTTATAATTTTTTAATATAAATTTATATTTTTTTTTTCTTAACAAAAACGTTACCCCCCACACTAAGATATTCTCCTGTATCGTGGAGGCAGTTTACAAACACAAATTGCACAAGGACAAACATCCAGACTCGGAACAATTATTTGTAGGTCATACAAATACTTGTTCCGTGCGGGATTATATATAATCTAGGAAATATAGGATTATATATATCAATAATTTTAGCTTTTCAGTGAAAATACCTATGTATTTTATACATTTATGATTACCTAAAGCTCATGTTGAAGCTCCAGTATCTGGCTCAATAATTTTAGCTGGGATTATATTAAAGTTAGGGGGATATGGATTATTGCGAACTTTTAATTATTTTTCAAAATATTTGAATAAAAATAAATTTTCTTTGAATTATTATTACATTATTAGGAGGTTTATATATAAGATTAAATTGTTTTTGTCAAGAATATATAAAATCTTTAATTGCTTATTTATCTGTTGCTCATATAAGATTAGTAATTAGTGGAATTATAACAATAAATTATTGAGGTTATTTAGGTTCTTATATTATAATATTTGGTCATGGATTATCTAAAATTGCAATTTACAATTTTGTCGGTGCCGGCGGAGATCGAGCCCGTGCTGCTCTGCGAAATTTACTGCAAGCCAAAATGTTTGACGCCATAGCTATGTTTTTTTTTTTAATATTAAATATTAATTTAGCACATTAATGCTAAACCAACACGTGTTACTTTATAAAGCCGACAATATTCAGAAAGATAATTTACTTATTCAGTTGAGATATTCAATTGGCAAAATGTGAAGATCCTTGGACTTATAATATATATTAAAAATGTCTTCTTGTTAGTCTTGAAACTTTACGCATGAATATTTCAAGATTGTTGCCTTTTATTTGTCAGCCTCCGTGTCTTCGATATTTAAGTGCCTCGTTGGTCTACTGGTCATAAATGCGACTGGTGATCATGTACTCCCAGGTTAGAATCCCAGGTCGGGTCTGAAATCAGTTATTGGGTTTTCCTGCGAAAAATTCTCGGTAGCAGTAATTTCGACAATGTATTTAAACAAAATCAAAGTTTTATTTAATTTATAAACTAACACTCAAGATACACGTTGATTTTTCTTCTGTGTTTTAAATATTGAGTTAAATTAAGTCGACAAAATCACTGCGTCGTTGGTCTAACGGTCGTAAATGTTATTGCTGATCATGAGGTAACGGGTTCGAACCCGGGTTGGGCCAAAATCAGTTATTGTATTTTTCTGTAAGAATTGTCAGTAGCAGCTCGGAACCAGGAAGTAGGCGGTGTTTCACCACATTGCCTCGGAAAGTACGAAAAGCCGTTGTTTCTGCGCCCGATCTCTCTCCAACAGTATCAGATTACTGTCCCGTCGGACTATGTGAGTGAGGGAATAGAGAGTGCACCTGGGCTTGCGTATACAGTCGGGACGCCGTGAACGAAATTCCTTGTGGTGGACCGTCTGTTATACTGAAATAACTCTTATATTGTAGCTCAATGAATATTTGCATGCGATTAAGACATGAATAATCATTTTTTAAAATTTTTGTTTGTCTGTCTGTCTTCCAATTATCGGAATGCTGAACCGATTGTTATGAAACTTCATAAACAGATATAAAACAATTCCAAGAGTGATCAAGGTTATATTTTATATATAAAAAATTTAAAAAAAACGAAAAATTTTTAAAATAGATCGCCGGGGCGAGTTGCTAATTCTAAATAAGAACTTATCTAAAAACTTCGTGTCATAGAGATTTTTAACTTTACAACAACAACGTATTTATAAATTATACTTACATTATATTAAACACATCTAAACCTTGTCAATTACCAAAAAAAAGTTAACTCATTCTCTATGGGCATTTTTTAAATAGAATAAGGGTGACAAACTAGCACACAGTCCACCTGATGATAAGTGGAAAGAAATATTATTTTATTTTAAATTACGCTTCATTTTAATAGACGCTAGTAATTCATTTATTTGTATTTGTTAATTAATAATATAATACGCCAGACAACTACATCTATCCTTGATTAAGAATCAAAATGCAGATGCGTTGCCATCCCTGAGGACTAAGATGGAATGCCTCGTTTCCAGTAAAAAATGGTCTCCAGTTCTCTAAATTCACCATACGAAACATAGCATCGAGCTGATATTTTACGCTGGTATTCTGTAAGAGCGTGGTTCTTCTCCGGTCGAGTCGACCAATTCATGCTGCAACCATAATATATCTCCATCCATGACTATATTTTCTTCTAATATTTTTGATGTATTAATATGACTCGCTTAACTTTATTAAAGGATTTTGAAAGGTACTATTTAAATCTGTTGCAAAAATAATTTTAAAAGATTGGTGTTTAAAATTCTATCGCTTAGGTGAATTGATCTCCTCGCTATCACAAATAACTTACCTCTAGTTTAGCTTTGTAAAATTTTTAAACGAAAACGTACGTGCTTTTAAACTGATTGCAACACGAGTGCTCAACCAATTACTTCTTGGCCGTTGTAAATTATAGAAGACGACTAAAATGCAAAATTCAAAATCTTGGATAATAGAAAATAAACGCGTCAACAAAATCTGAAAACGAAATTTACGTTATTTATGCGAACACTAAACAATGAATGAAACTAGTTTTTAAGGGTTTTATTGCGTTTAAATAGTTAAATTTTATATTCACGGCGTTAAAATTACTTTGCAGCACACATAGTCGCGGGGGACTGAAGTGTTCAGCGTTCTTATGTATATTTATTTATATATTTATTACCACTTTATTGTTTTACACCTTACCAAAAGGGTTACAAAAGGCGGACTTAATACATGGGCGCAGCGAGATAATGTGACACGTGCATTTTGTATAAATAAAATATTCTTATGTTGTATTATGTATTGGAACGAAGTTCCTTATCGGACGGTACGAATTTGGCGGATGGGGGCTAGGCGAGAAAAAGTGTAAGATTTTTCCGTCACGACCCCTTCTGACGTAGTGTAGACGGTCTTGGCGGCTATATGAAAGCGAGATGGAACAATATTCATCTCCCTCGCACTTTTTCTTATCTTGCCATGAAAGAAATATTATTTTATTTTAAATTATGCTTCATTCTAATAGACGCTAATAATTCATTTATTTGTATTTGTTAATCAATAATATAATACGTTTATCAATAATAATAATGCTGCAAAAGCAACTTCGTTCCAACCGAGTGTTCCACGACACTCACGCATGTTTTTTATTTATACGTGTGCGTAAATCGGATCAAAATTAATCATTTTTAAAGTTGTCGTGGTTAATTATGGCATTCGGACTTTGAATAACTCAGACGCCCTACGACAATGGGTGCTGCAAAGTAATAGACGAGTGTCTAAAAAATATTGTCTATGATATCTCAAATCATTTTGCATACAAGAAAGAGTGACAAATGAGCACACAGTACATGAATGCTACGGTAAGTGCATATTGGTAAGTGAATGCTGAGGCCATGTCTGTCATCAATTTAAAATAAAAATGGTGCATTGTCATCCCTGGAGACTAAGAGGGAATGCCTCGTCACCAGAAAAAGGGTTCACATTCACCATACCATACACGTTTGAGATTTAAAAATAAATAAAATGGATGCAACACGGGAGGTCCAACTACAAACGTTCAAAAATTAAATGCTTAAAATGGGTAATATTAATATTATGGTAAGTATAGAAATAAAAATAATTAAGTATATAAGTATAAAGTTAAAGTGAAGTTACAGGCGATATACGTCCCACTGGCCTCCTCTCATTTTTGAGAGATGTAAGGGGAGGCCCGCCCATCTCAAAAATGAGAACTCAGTATGCTGGCACTGCTATATGAGTATTTTATTTCTATACCATAATATTAATATTACCATTTGATGAACGAACGTTGTTGAACTTACATCCATTATTATTTGATCATATTCAGAACCTGCATGAGTATAGATTAACAATTGTAAAATTCAGTTAGTTTGCCATTTCTTTTATAACAAGAAACTACTGGTCCGAATTAAATCAAAACTAAATCAGTTTATAATTACTTAATTGCTTCAAATGAAACCAGTTCAACGTCAATAGCCTTGAGTCTCAGAGTATGCGATGAATGATAAAATACACAGTGAAATCACAAATTAATAATTAAACTTTTAATAAAAACAGAACCGACATCAACAATTTAAAAAAATCCACATAATAGCTCCTGAAGTCGGTGATAAGGCATGGTGCATCGAAAAATTACGAGCAAGGCCCGCCTTCAAAAGCTATGTGGAAATTATATTTATTGAAGTGTAACCTATTTAATTTAAAAAAAAAATTGAATCGATTCACCCGTTTCTGATCAATCGGTAAACTTACATAAAAAACATCTCGTCTAATATATTATATCCTTCTCACTTTTTTGAAATCGGTTGAAAAATGTGTTTTTATACACAATAATAATAGACTAGCATAAAATTTAAAAGCCCTGTGGTTCCTTGTTTGTTCTAAAAAACAGGTTAATATTTTATTATGATTATGGGATATTTAAAAAGTATTCTTATCTTTTTGCGCTGTATACATTTTACTATTTTACTATGGATACAGCTAAAATGCGTATCCGTGAACAAATAATTCCAATTATTTACGAGCGTGCTGAAAAATACGGACGCCAGAGTGAGTGATTACCCAAGAGCTCTTTGGATTAGGAGTTTAATCATAGGCCGTAAGTAGGGTTAACGCGTACGGTGTACCAGGAAATCAAATCGTAATTCCATTACGTTGGGTAAAATGCATTTTAATCAAGCATAAAATCTGCTTGAATATTTTTTAGTGAAATCGAGACGAAAATGTATTTTGAATCTATCTTAATCAAGACACGATTTCCGTCTGAAAGAGAGCTGATATTAAAACGTCACCAACATACCAACAACCAATTTATAATATGAAGGGCCTATATTTTTAGCGTTTTACATATTGATTACCTAAAATTTAGTAGAATTAGAGAGTACCTACATAAAAAAAGAAATTCTGCATCTATCAGTTGTTTAGTTTTGAATAATTAAAAAAAAATGTAATATAATATTTAAAGAAATTCGTCTTTTAGATTTCGAGTACAAAAGAGAAATAACGAAATAAAATAATAATAATAATAAAATACGATACCCAAATTATACGAATTTTATCAGAAGCTACTAAACACACATAATAAATTTTAGTTTTAATAAATTTTACAATTACAAAGTAGTTTAAGGAGGAGATATAATTACATGGTAACACCAAAATATGCAAACCAACAGCAACACTACCCATTTCATCGTAACATAGCAGCCTCTCAGCAACACGATCTTCCTTGCCTGCACTAGAAGAATTACTAGAACGGACAGAACCACAACCCTGTCACTAACACTCGTGAAATGACTTAGGCGGAATCCCTCGAGCACGGCATCTACGGTGAACTTTATACTGCACAAACGAGTGGGGGTTTTATACTCACAAATCGATGGTGGTGTGGTTGAATTGAGGGTTTGATATACTCTCAATACTACCACGCTACCATCGATATGAAACTCCGCTAGAGTGATGCAACCTGTCGCTCACTCTCGATCCATCTGGTATTTTATAGACGCGCCGATACGGCCAATCCTGACTATCGAGTCCTCGTGCCGTTGGCAGTAAACCGTCAGCATACGGTCTATCAGTTATCACCGCCTGCAAACAGATATTGACACTTGTTAAATATTACATTGCTCGAACGTTCTTGACTTCATTCAGGTCGACGGCCGCAGACCGATCCGGGCACACAAGGCTCCCCTATACATATATACATACATGCTATTAATATAATAGGGCTTCTGCTATAACAAAATTGCATTTATCTTTCTAATTTGAATAACTTTATGTTTTTGTGAGTTGAAATATTTCTGCATAACACGTCCAATTGGCAGAAAAGGCGTTTCTTTAATTAATTATGAATTAATAATATCTTTAAGAATGTATGATATCACATAAATTTCACTGATATGGTACCCTATAACTAGTATAAAAGGTCGGGGAAAAGTTTCTTCGTATTTTATATACAAATTCAAGACATTTTTTTAAGTTTATTTTGTTTTTTCAAATTTTAAAAGATTTATTATGTTATGTATAGATATACAATATTTTATTATATACAATATTTAAAACTATAGTTGAAAGGATCCCAGCCCGTCGCTCGACGTCAATCCTTCAACTGAAAGGTCTTTCTTCGGCTGGCTTCTTAATCTGCGAAGGTCCTACTGAAAGGGTCCAATCAGACGGGGATTAGTCTTTCATAGACGTTCTACCCCGAAACTGAAACCACACCACGTTGGATTCGGGAGCAACGAGGTGGATGCGACCCCCGTAAAGGAGTGTAACATAAGGACGGTCGCCACCCTTTCTGAAAAGAAAGGTTAGACGACTAAGATTACGGGTCCTCTTGGAGTGGTTCCGGTGCCGCCGTCTTTTGTAATGTGGACTGTACTCATAGGTGATGGTAGATACTTTAGGAAATAAAACAGAGATTTATCTTCGAAATTTCCCCATAAGAGTGCAATGTTGAATTTTACTACTTTCCAATCACTTCCCTATGCTTTCTTTCTTGCTTTAAATATAAACTGGTAGCTGGTCCCGAACGAATTGCTACGTTGTCATCTGCGTGTGTATGCTCACAGCACACACAGCAGGTCTCGAGCCTCGGGGCGTGCCCCATTGCCCGATATCTCCTCGCGGTACATTACTATGTACCGCTCTTGGGAGCCGTTATGGCATTGTAGGTAACGCAGCGGTCCGGGGTTCGGTTCTCCGGTCGCCGCAAATTGGTATCAATAAAAAGTCAAAGTTGGTCTATCCGCGACATTGAGGGTTGTTACTCAACTCTCTAATCTCTATAGATAGGAGTTCTCTTGGTAGAGATCGCCCGTCCGGGGGCCGATCATGTAAGGGTGCTAAGTTATTTAGGTGGTCATGTGGCCCGTTGTCAGCGCGGTCGAACATACCGCGCGCCAGCCGGGCCACGAATTCTTTGTTGATCTCCATCTTTAAGTTGGCCGCAATGACGTCATTCCGGACGTAGCGACCTGCACCGACGATGGTTCGTAGTGATAGGTTCTGCTGGGCCTGCAGCCGCTGCCTCTGCCGTTCGCTCAGGAGTGCGTACCAGGCCGAAGCAGCGTAGGTTATCTTCGGTCTTATATATAGCTTGTAAATTTTTAATTTGGTCTTGTTTGAGAGCTTGGATGCCAGGACGGGACGGAGCAACGTCCGCGCACATCTGGCATTGCGGACGACGATGTCGACGTGCGCGGTTATGCGCAGCATCCTGTCTATCCGGCACCAACGGTAGGTCACGGCCTTCTCGTACGCTATCTCCTGGCCTCTTAACGTTAACGGGGGCGGGAAGTTCCTGTAGCGGCGGGTGAGGAGAGCGGTCATCTTCCCAACATTGACGGCCATCCTCCACTCATCCAGCCACTGTGGCAGCAGGTCCAGCAGGCGCTGCATCTTGGCGGTGGCGAGATGAGCTCTTCTGGACGACGTAAAGTAGGCGCTATCGTCCGCATATAGAACAAGCTCTACGTCGTCCTTCCATTCGTGTCCCGCTAGAGTAGGGATATCATTGGTGTAAGCCGCGTACAGGATCGGCGATAGACATCTGCCCTGTGGTACGCCAGCTCTTATGGTTTTTACTGTGGATTCGGCATCTTCAACACAGACGTAGAAACTCCGGTCAGCTTTAAATGACGCCACTAGCCGCAGCATAGCCGGAGCGACACTCGTTTAATCTTCTAATTTATAAAGTAGTCCAGAGTGCCACATCCTGTCCAACGCCTTCTCAATATCTAAGAAGACGCCCAACGACGTGCGATCCAGATTGTGCACGGCCACCAGGTGGTGCAGCACTCTGGTCAGCTGTGTAGCTGTGGAGTGTCCTTTCCTAAAACCGTGTTGCCCCGCCCGGAGTTGTATGCACGGGCGGATTCTTCTTAGTATAATTCTCTCAAATAGTTTGCTATGTGCGGTAGCAGCATAATCGGTCTATAACTAGCTGCTCTACGCCTGTCCTTCCCGGGTTTCGGCAGAACGATGACCTTGCCGGTTTTCCAGTCCTCCGGGAAGTTTGAAGTTCGCAGTATGCCTGTAGAGCCGTCATAGCTCTACAATGGTTCTATTGGGCAGCTGTCGAAGTGCAGAGTTCGTGACCCGGTCGTGCCCCGGCGCCTTCCTCGGTTGCAGGCGGGTTACTGTCCTCCGCAGTTCAGCGAGGGAGATGAACCACTCTCCTGCAAGCGGTGGCGCGGGCGACGACAGGAACTCCCGTACGCAGCTCTCCTTTTGGGCATGAAGCTCCATGTACTCAGCACTTGCTGGGTTCGGCATTAATTGCTCCTCGAAGTGCTCGGCTAGGATATCCGCTCTACCTTTGGCCTCGTAACAACGCTCGGCCGCGTTGTTGGTCAGCGGGCAGACAGGGGGCTAGTTTTAGTTAGCTGCCGGTTCAATTTGTAGAGCGACGCCTTTTGTTCTTCAGTTTTTCATATGCGTCGCTCCCAGGCCATTCCTCTGTGGGCCTGGATTGCAAACGACAGGTCATCCGTCAGCTTGTTAAGTTGTTTTTTTATTCTTGGGCAGCGAGTGCGTTCCCAAAGCTTCCTCAGCGCTCGTTTTTGGTTGAGCTGCGCACGTAACTCTGGTGGCAGCTCGTCTCTACGATTTGTTAGAGGGACGATCGTAGAGGCCGCGTTTAGCGCTTCTTGGATGGACGTGGTTTTTCTGGTTGCAGCGGCCTCTACGTCGTCCGCTGAGTTGATCTCTGTATGAACTGGAGGTCTCTCCTGCAGATGTTGTTGGTAGAGCCTCCAGTTAATCTTGGTGTTAAAAGCTATAGGCAGCGTAGTTACAGCCTTGAGGCCAAGTGTAATCAGAATCAGGGGGTGCTGTGAGCTCAGATCGTACAACACCTCTACCACTATCAGGCAAATGACGTTCCTAGCGAGCATGATGTCCAATACATCGAGACGTTTCCTGTGGTCAGCTGGAACGTGAGTAGGTTCTCCGGGACCTAAAACGTCGTAGTTGTTTAAATCTGAATCTTTGTAAAGCTCACGACCCGGCGGGGTAATCACTCTGGATCCCCAGGCCGGGTGTTTTGCGTTTAGGTCCCCCACGATGATGGTAGGTGCTGTGCCTTCCATGATCGTCCGGATGTCTGACGAGTAAAATGGAGTCCCTGGCGGGCGGTATGCTGCGAAGATCCTTAGTTCCTCGCCTGCCGCCTCCATTTTTATGCCGATAGATCGCATCGAATGTTAAGATGGTAAGTCGAGCTGCAGGTGGACGATGTCCTTTCTCACTAGAACAGCCGTGCCTCTATAGGCGGTTCCTTGAGCATTGACTTCGTCCCTCCTGTAAATATGATAGTTGGGCAGCTTGATGTGCGTGGATGGCCTCAACTTTGTCTCTGCCAGCAAGATTATATGTATGTCCTGTTGTAAAGCGACAGTGCAGAGTTCATGGAGCTTCTGCTGGATACCGTCCGGGTTCCAGTAGAGCAGGCGCAGGTTCAGGTTACTCGCCTCCGTAGTGCCGAGCAAGCGCTCTCATCACTGCGGTTATTGGGTCGGCACCAGCTCTGATGTCATTCAGGACCTGGCTGCCAACCTCAATGGCGATGCCAACCAGCCTCTGGATTGCATCCATGGTGTCTTGGTTGGCTGTTGGCTGCCAACCAAGACACCATGAAATCCCACCCCGTAGAGGTACCCAGGTCTACCTCTACGGGGTGGGATTGTCCTCACATATCTTATGGGGAATCCTTTGGCCCTGATAGCCTCCTCTATCTGGTTGGTATCCGTTCCCACTGGCAGCCCCAGGATGCCCACTTTCGTGGGCTTCTCCTCTACCGGGGTGTAGCAGTACCAGGACAGCGCTGGTATCTTCTCTGTGATCTCAATTAGATATCTCTGTATAGCCCGGAATTCTTCCGGGCTCTGTGAAGTAAATCGTACCCGTAATCGTATCGTAGTGGGTCACCCTGCTGAACACCGACAGCAGAATCGATAATATGGTTTTCGTAAAACAAGTTAGTATTTTGACTGTAACATTACCAAACATAATGATAAATTTCGGGGGTATTGTTAGCCCCTTCTTTCAGCAGAGTTACCCTATCGATAGAGATAAAAGCATTCCTTAGGTCAACCTTCACAAGAACATCTACTTCAGAGTTTGTTTAAAAAAGTACGCACTGAATATACTGCCGCCTCACAGCCACCTCTAGTGCCAAAGCCTAGTTGAGTAGGCTGAAATTTTGTCTTAAGGTTAGAGATTATGTGCCTGCAAGCTAATTTTGAAGTTAAGCGTCGAAATGTGGAACCAACGGCAATAGGACGAATACCGTTATCCTTTTTTTTGAAGGCACATAATCTTGCCCCATATAAGAATGGAACGAAATTTGGATTAACATTACCAGAAAGCATAAAGTTACATAATTTTGTAATGTCATTAAGAAGTGCTCCACCGGCGTCACCGGCAGAAGCGCTTACAAGATCTTTAAGATGTTAAGGCGTAATTCCGTCAATGCCGCCAGTAGAGCCATTCGAAAATGACATAATTGCTTCTAAAGGGTCTTTTTCAGAAATTTGTAAAGGTTGCATAGAAGTCCTGGGAGGTAGCGGTAAACTTTGAGAAGGATTGACCGAAGGATGCTTCTGAAGAATGGCTTCAAGACTTTCGACATTACGAGGAGCCAGAATGTCGTCTGAGAATAAATACGGGATGCATTTTTTAAGTCGCCATCCATTACTTTCAACGCGACTACTTTTTTTAAAACAAATTTAGGACGAGGTCGAGATGAATGAGTATTAATTGGGTAATCTTAATTTTGAAAAGATGTCTATTTTAGTTGAGACGTAATTGATTTATTTATTGTTTTATCAAAATGAAAATCGGAATATGCGAAAGTAAATAATTTTTGCCAACTCTTTTCACTATTAGTGAAACAATTTTGAACAGTGCATAACAATGCAAGCTGCATCTTCGCACCTCTAGGAATTCTTTTAACCACTGGTACATTATGATAAATAAAATAATGAAATAAAAATAGTTTATTCAGTAAATAATCATACATTAATTATAACCGGGGACGGGGTCTCCTTTTAAGTATAACAACTTGTGTTAGGAGACTCCGCTCCTCCATAGCACTTACATTAACTACTTGCATGACCTTTACATAATAACTGACTATAAAAATTAAAATAATAAAACTAATAATATTCACGCCAAAGGTGTATATACGCGCAAACGCGTGCGTGCGTGCGTACGTGTGTGCGCGTGCGTGTGTGTGTGTGTGTGTGTGTTACAAATAAATTATATTATTTCATGATGCTTAAAAGAGCTTCAGTATCATCATAGCTCTTATGCAATAGCCATTTGGTTAGAGCATATTTGCAATTTCGGTAATTAAGGTGGTAAATATTTATGTTTTTAATAATGGCATTGTATAGAGTCGCAGACTGTTTTACATATTGCCTCCTAGCTAAAGCAGTTTTAACAGTGATAGCTGTAGCTGCTACGTTTTTCCTTCTTTTGGCTACAATACAACGGTCAAACTTTATACCTCTATGCAGTCTTAGAACAGCATATAAGATGTACAGTTTCCTAACAGTGAGTACATTACTTATAACATAAAGATCTTCTGTTGGGAATCTTTTTGGTTTCAAATGCATAATAATTTTTAACAAATTTCTTTGTGCCCTTTCAACTTCTAAAAATTTAGTTTTATTAGCAACACCCCATACAGGAATACAATATACTAAAATAGATTGAGCCAAAGCAATATATATTTGGTAAAGTAAATTTTTCGTGGTTATATTTCTTAGTGTTTTAAATGTCCAAGTAAGTTTCCTAAGTCTATTTATGATTAATTCAATGTGTCTATGCCATGACAAATGTTGGTGAATTATGACTCCTAGATACTTCGTCTCGGAGACCTTACTAATTAATGAACAGCGGCAATTAGTACTTGCATGTGTGAAGTTGAATTTGGAAATTGGTGTTAGGTTGAGTTCGAAGCATGTGTGAAGTTGAATTTGGAAATTGGTGTTAGGTTGAGTTCGAATATAATTTGTAAAACATATAATAACAGGTTTTCAAAGTATTTAAAGTTAGTATGTTAGAGTTCAGCCACTTGGCGATCCTCGCAAGTCCTTTATCAGCAGATCTACGTACAGAATCCCAGGAGTCACCAATAAATATTACTTCAGTATCATCTGCATAAAAGATTATGTGGCCTTCGTTAATGTCAACTAAGAACAATGTAGGACCCAGAACACTGCCCTGTGGGACTCCGAATGTTATATATGATTCCTCGCTAAAGTATTCACCTATCTTTACTTTCTGCTTGCGATCCTTAAAATAGTTTTTAAGTAGATCTAAGGGAATACCCCTTATACCCATATCCTCAAGCCTGTGTATAAGGATGGGAACAGAAACGGTATCGAATGTTTTCATAAGATCTAAAAATATGGTTAAGCATTTTTTCCTATTGTCTACTTTATTTACAAGAAAAGAAGTTAATTCCAAGACTGCATCTTCCGTAGAAAGTCCTTGTCTGAAACCATGTTGAAAATTAGATAAAATAATATATTTGTGGAGATAATTTATTAATCTTACATTTATTAACTTCTCGAGAATTTTGGAGATGGCAGGTAAAACAAAAATGGGTCGATAGCTACCTACGTCATCCCTGTCGCCATCCTTGTACACGGGAGTTATAACTGCTCTTTTAAGGGCATCTGGAAATATTCCCTTATTAAAGCACAGATTAGCCAAGTGGGAAATCACTGGAACAACAAACTTATGTGCCATATTAAGGAATTCGCTCGATATGTTATCCAATCCGGGAGCACTACTAGATTAGAGCTGCATTAATATACTGTATACTTCCTGAGAGTGAGTTTCTAATAATAAAAAGGATGTAGGATGAGAGGTTGCTCATGTATCGATAATAGTAGATGCTTGCCAGGTAGCACTCAACTTAATAGTATCAGCTAAGGTTTTGCCAATATTTGCAAAAAAATTATTAACATAATTTACAGGTACAGAAGGTTCAGATTTTAAATTTAACAGCTCTAAATTTTGGGTTTTAAATTTACGATACGTTATCTTATTTATTGCGTTCCATATAGCTTTAGGGTTGTTATTAGCTTTAGATAATTGCTCACGACCATAACTGCGTTTTAGTTTTTTAATTAAGTTATTGCAATAATTTCTATACCTTCGATACGTTAATTGTAATATTTGGTTATGAGGATCACACTTAATCTTTCTTTGCATGTTATTTCTATTTCTTATACACCTTAACTTCAGAAATGACATTTGCTTATCAGTAATAACAGTATTTAATATAGCAATCGATATAGATTTAAATTTTCTATCTATTTTTATATTAAAATGATCTATACAAGCGTTACCCCTTGTAGGAGTCATGTGACCCGGAAGTAACCCTTGCATTGCAAGCATATTCAAGTAACTCATTCTATTTTTATATTCAAATGCTTGTTCGTTGCATTTAGGTATTATATTTATATTAATATCTCCTGTTATAATGATATTTTTAAACGATTTGATGTTATACAAACATTTATTTGAATAAGTGATAAAGTTTTCCGCATTATTAATTGAGGGTGAGCGATAAATTCCAATTACAACAAACTTATTTATATTTATTTGTAGGCACGAAGCATGCATTAATTTTACTTCTTTGACACTAAATTTACAAGAGCTTTTAACATAAAAGACAACACCATCACATTGATTAAGGTGATTTGTTGTAGAAAAGGATGTGTAGTTACATATTTGGGGAATAGATTTATTAGCGTTTATTCTACATTCTCTAAATTGAAATTCATCATTCGAACAATGTAATGATATTTTAATATTTGCAGGTATGTATTTTTTATTATAATAGAAATGTTATATTTAACTGAAATGGCTAATTGATTGTTTTTATGGCATTTCTTAAAATATGTAAGAATAAAAATGTGTATATAAAAAATACGTAATTTATAATAAAGTATGTCTGTATAATTATGTTTGTTGTGAGTTAAAAAGTGTGTGTGTGTATTTGTTTCAGTGTATATAATATGAAAAATGAATTTATGCTAACAGTTTTATGCACTTAAATTATAAAAAAGTCTATGAGTCATATTTCTTGCATCAAATTATGTACTTGAGATTCATTTCTAATTACAATGATTGGTGACTTATCGTCACTCCTGACATATACTTTACCATTTGCGGTCCAGCAATACT
Organism: Parnassius orleans; assembly: GCA_029286625.1. Taxonomy (NCBI): domain Eukaryota; kingdom Metazoa; phylum Arthropoda; class Insecta; order Lepidoptera; family Papilionidae; genus Parnassius; species Parnassius orleans. The sequence continues at coordinate 1,308,988 of JAGSMP010000243.1, read as the reverse complement.
TATAAACCTTCGTCTTGGCCAACTCTCTTGCTAAGAAGTACAAGCGAGCTCCTTTTGCAGTCAGTTGTTCGGAAATGAATATGGGGCTATCTTCGTTTTTTGTAAAGCCTAAATGTTTGGCACAAAGTTTTTCTTTGTGTTTTATGTAATAGGTCTTGCATGTCTTCAAGAATTCAGTCTTCAGGATAGTAGATGTCATTTCAACAATAACAGGCGTATTTCCTTGATCTCTTTTTTACCTTGTACTCTGTATACATCTTTAATGTCAATTTTCATGGTTTTGCAGCCTATACTTTTAGATAGACACAATACAATGTTTATTAAATCATCCTTGTTTTCTTTGGTGTTTCTAGGTACATTTTTAATCTCTAAGTTTGCTTTACGACTATTGCGCTGCACGTCCTTAATTTTATCTTACAGAATAATAATATATTATTTATCCTTCATTGCTTGAATCTCAAACTGGTCCACTGTTTTTTAAATTCTTCATTTTGCGCTGCAAGAAAGGCAATAGCTCTCTATGTTACAGTTAATTTGTTTAATTTCCATAAGCGTGGGGAATTTTTTTTTAAGTTCTTTTTCCTGCCTCGTCAAAAAAGATTTAATCATGCATTTCATTTCTTCTTTAAATGCTTCTAATTCTGTCTCCATATCATCTGCTCTTCTCTTTTTGCTACGTTGAGAGACAAAGTTAGGTGGAGTGACCGTCTTACTTTGCTCGGCAATGTCTGTCTCTGACAATGACTTGTTCATATTTGTACTCATGTTCTCCACACAACAGTTAAGTTGCAATGCGTTATTTGAACTTTAGTAAGATAAATAAAAATGCTGCGCGAGCTCAGCTCTAGTAGTATATTAATGAATAACACGAAACAATAGTCGGTTAAAATATAAACAAACAACAACCGCTTACGCCCCGCTCTTCCGTCCAATCCGCAGTTCCTTACACGTAACGTAGTCACCGCCCACTCAAACGCTAATTAGCCGATTGATGTAACTTTGGTAGGACACACTGTGAGAGTACCTCTTCCTCAAGTAAGGCGTAGATCGAAATACCAGGGCAACAGTAGTTACAAAGATATTCTTCGTGCAGTCGTGTTCACTTGTTATTGATGCACTCCTATTATTATAAGCACTATCAGTTCAATTACATTTAATTATAATATGTATTTGCCATTTTGTTCGATAACTTGTTACCATCTTGTAGGTAGTGACATAATCCCGTTGCTGTAGAAATCTTGGCATTTTTGATAAAAAAAATGCGACAAGTTGTTTTGACAGTCCTTTCTTGATGTTAACCTAACACTATCCAAATAATTCTGAAGAGGCCGAAACAGGTAAAAAGCTGACGGTGCAAGGTCAGGACTATATGGTGGATGCATTAACACTTCCTAACCAAGCTCTCTCAATTTTTGCTGAGTAGCCAAAGATGTGTCTAGCGTTAAAAGGTGGTCTGGTGTTATCATGATGAAAGACCACTCCTTTTCTGTTGATCAATTCCGGCCGTTTTTTCTCAATTTCTTGCTTGAGTCTCATTATTTGTTGGCAATAGAGATCCTAATCGATGGTTTTACCCGGCGGTAAAAGCTCATAATAAACGATGCCCTTCCAATCCCACCATACACACAGCATCACCTTATTGCGTGTTAACCAAGGTTTCGCTACAGTCTGTGGAGCTTGCTACCCTTTGACCATGATCTTTTTCGCACGTTCTTGCCGTAGGTGATCCATTTTTCATCACCAGTGATCAATATTTTCAAAAATGGTTCGGTTTCATTACGTTTCAATAGAAAATCGCAAATGAGTACACGATTCATTAGGTTTCTTTCAGTGAGCTCGTGTGTCAAGATAAATATCGACCTTTTACGTATAGCCCGACTTTTTCAAATTGGCCAAAACTGTTTTGTAGTCAATCCTCAATTCCTCGGCTATGTCTTAACTACTAATATGCCGATCTCGCTTTACTTTTTCAAAAATGCTATCGACTTTATCCGTATAAGGGCGACTAGAGCGAGCTGCATCTCTGACATCAAAATTCCCCGACTGAAAACGCTTGAACCAACTTTGTGCTATTCTTACTCACACTGCATTAGGTCCATAAACGTTACAAATTTTTTTCGCGGCTTGAATCGCATTTTTCCTTTTTTTGTAATAAAACTTCAGAATGTATCGAATTTCTTCGTTAGATTTACTCATTTTGGCGGACAGAAAAACAATTGAAAAATGGCGGGAAAGTGTTTTTTTACTTTTTATTTTTATTTTTCTTATTGTCCTATATGCACCTATATACCGAAGAGGATTTTTTTTAAATTTTATACCAACAAAATACAAAGTTACTTTTTCCCCGACCTATTATACTATACCACCACAACTAGTGGGTTTACTACGTAGTATCACACTGTTGTCAACTACTGGGCAGTTACTAAATTGGTGTGATTAATATATTATAAAATTCAGTAAAAAAGTAAAATTAACAGATCGTATTCAATTTCACATTATGTTGAGAAATTGATAATATCAATGTCAAAGATAAAATACATTTGTTTAAATTGACCTTGTGTATTTTAAAGTCAAAAAAGTTACGCCATTGCTTTAAAAAGTTCCTATTATATTTATTGTTATTAAAAATGTATATTTATTGCTGAAAATATTAAGATGAAAAGAAAATGTAATTTTAAACATATTTATGCTTGTAAATAACCATCTAACGATAGAGTTTTAGTGGGAAACACCTAAGGAACATCAATCAACCAAACTGATCCAAGGTATGTCATATGAAAACAGTACCCGAATGAGAAAAGCGTTGCACTCTTGCCTTAAATCCATCTTACTATAATATTTCAACGAATAAACGCTTGACGAATAAATATATTTTACTTATTAGGTGAATTTTAAGAACGGAATATGAGAGTAAATATGGGATGAGAATAAGAAATTTACCTGTTTCTAAGGGCTGCGAATGTTACATGCGATATTCCGATGTGCGGCGATAGTGGAACATCATGAGGTTTAAGTCCCCTAAGCTATGTTCCCCGCATGGTAGATTTATATTGTTGCTTTGAAATAAGGTATGACTGAATTTCTAGAAGCAATTCGATAAATATAATTTTATTTACATGACATTAAAACATACAATATTTATTATCATAATAAAAAACTAAAACTATAAACTTAAATTATTATACAGTCCTTTCCCCGCGGTATAGTGTCAATATTGCTCAACTGCCTCGTTGCTCTAGTGGTCGCAAACGCGATTGCTGATGATGAGGTCCCAGGTTCGAATCCGGGGTCAGGCTAAAATTAGTTATTGGGTTTTTCTGTCAAGAAATTCTCAGTAGCAGCCCGTAGTCAGGAAGTTGGCGGTGTTTTAAACCCGTGCCTCGGAAATCACGTAAAGCCGTTGGTCCTGTCCCTGGCATCTCCGGCCGTGTCGGATAACCGTCCAATCGGACTATATGTATATACTGGCACTATAATCCTATCCTGCACAGATGGCTAGTTTCCATTGGGACCGGCCGCCGCGACCGAAATTCGGTCTGAAGGTCATTATTATTATTTAATATTTATATTCTGAGCCACGCCTGGCCTAGCGATAATGCTATTGTATTTTTAATTTACTACCTTTAATAAAATTGCTCTGTGGTTTTGACTACTTTGACGTGTGTCATAGGAATGACGAAAGGATAAAAAATGTGTAAGTGATATTTATATGTTTTCGATATCACTTTATTTGAAAAGAAAATAACAAAATATTATAACCGAATAAAATAAAACTACTAAATGTTTTGTTTTATTACACAACGCTGCAAGGACACTGAATAAATAATGTCTGTAAATTAAATTCCTTAGAGCTTCGGGGCTCCTAGAATTGTTTCGAAAATGAAGTTTAATTTGTAAAATAACTGTACTGTTCGTGTTCATTGCGAAAGTGCAAAAGTTTGGAACACATCGTTTATATTTCTGAATCCTTTTAGAACAGCGACATTAACGTTTTAAATCTGAAATACTTAGACATTGTTTCCGCTATTGTTTGGTTGTATATTTATAAGCGTGGTTAAAACTATTTTTTGAAATGTCCATATCTTCGTTTACTTTATTTAACAATATGATGATAACGAATACAAAACGTCTAATGGCATTCACGACTTTTTCTGCCAGCAGGGCGGCGAAAGTGAGGTGAAATATTTGACAGATTTCATAGCAGGGGAAGTTAATTTGTTATTTAAGTGTAGGGATTTACGAGTAAGTTAATATTAGTTATATTTTATAATAATTAGATTAGACATCAATAAACGAAACTGAGGATATTCCTAAAAATTGTGAAAAAAATTTAAAGATTTCAACACTATGGCATTGTTTTGAGTATATGCATACAATAGAAACTAAAGAAGTTATTATTAAATCGCAATATTTTAATGATGATGACACTGTAACTGTCTGCGTAACAAATAAGTTCACCTTAGTCCCAACTAGCGTTATTTCGCGAGCGTAACGTAACGTTAATACGTCCTCTATATTTTCATTGCATACATGCATTATTATACTTAAAGTTCCGTGAGCAAATCCAGTAACAATCATTATCATCAACATCAAAAAAAGTCAGCCGCCGACTATAAGAAGCCGCCATAAATTTCCGCAGAATTTTATTATTTTGAGTTAGGAATATGATTCTGCCTATTTTCTGTTTCATGTCTCTCTGTCGCCTTTTACAACAACCTTTTACTTTCTTTTGCGTGGTAGTAGATTATCTTACGCCGCCAATACACGGCATTATGCATTTTTTTCTAGGAACGTTAAATAAGAATACTAAGAAAGGAAGCTCAAGGTCTCTCAACTCTTTTTTTTTCAATGTAGTATTTGCGTAAATTTAAGAAATCATTACGTAACAAGTTTAGCTGTAGTTACATTTGTTCAGTAATAAGGAAGAATTTTGAAAGAAATAAAAAAAAACTCGTTAAACTTTAAACTGAGTTAATAAATAATTTACGTAGTGATTACAGGTTGCTTATTGCCTAGTTATACGAATTACGACAGCTATTAGCTCTGATGTAGCGTTCACCTAAATAGCGGTACTAACTTCTCAGAGCTGTGTCAGAGGCTTTAGCTATAATTCAAGTATATTTAATGTTAGATGTCTTTATTAATTTGTGACAGAAGAAAACAAAAGTAGAATAATTCTAAGTTGCAAAACTACCGAGAGGTGGCGGAGTAAGTAAATAAATTACCACGTTGTATCCCGCGGGTGTTGTAAGAGATTTCTATGGGAAAGGACAAAAGAACACATAACCACCGATAAATGGTGTTATGTCATCTCATATAAACCAGATGTAAAACACCCAGGCCGACCGATGCCATGCTTCTCGAAACTCCTCAGTTCTCTTGAACTTTGCACATTTTATGTTTAGCAACAAAAATGTATAATGCTTGTATTACGTCATAATCTTAACTAAGTAATCCACAGCTTTAATGGAAGACTACTCAACTCAGACAGAAGCGATTGAGCTTCCTAACCATCCACCATGAGGAGGATCCAGGATTTCAATCTACCTATATATACTATGAGGATAGCCGAAGGCCAAGCGCTATTACGCTACTACTCTTTTGTATAAAGATTCAAATAATATTAATTGATTATACATACATATTACTTATTTAGAAGATAGCACGTTCTTTACATAGAAGTGCCAAAATGGCAGATATCAATAAAATAGCGTGGTACTAAGAAATATAAATAAATTATAATTCTTGTAAGTCTTTGACATAATATGTTCATAAAACTAATTTATTTAAACGTTACTGAGGTCTTAAACATCCCAAAGAACTATGACATTGGGAAGTTTAAGACCTCAGTAACCCTCCTAGTTGCTGCAAAGCACTCAAAATTTCAAAATTAATGATAATTAATATTATTTATTTTCTCGAAATAAATTAAATACAAATTAAATTAAACGCGATAAAATCCGTGAAAGTAGATTTATTCAATTAGTAGTTTTCGCATATAAAAATTATTATGAAACGTGATTGACTGCCTCGTTGGTCTAGTGTTTACGCGACTGCTGATCATGAGGTTCAAATCCCGGGTCGGGCCAAAAAAAATCAGTTATTGAGTTTTTCCGTCAAGAAATTCTAGTAGCAGCCTGGAGTTAGGAAGTTGGCGGTGTCTCACCCCCGTGCCTCGGAAAGCACGTAAAGCCGTCGATCCTGCACCTGATCTCTCTCCGGTCGTGTTCGTGTACCATCCCATTGGACTATAAAAGTAAAGGAATAGAGAGTGCACCTGTGCTTGCGCATACACTTGGGCACTATACGATGGACGGATTGGGACGCCGATGGCTAGTCTCCGTTGAGGCTGGCCGTGACTGAAATTCGGTCTGGAGGACATTATTATTATTAATGTCATTAGTCCATACGTACAGAGCATGGAAAATGCGTATCAAATTCACGTGAAGAGATAAATCTTCATTTCGATCCTTACATAGTGACAAATAAAGCAAACATCAATCACGTGATTTACCGTCGGAAATGTTACAGGCAGGGCGTGCGCGAATGAGAAAGGTGGCATCTCAATGTAATCAACTTCCATGTAAAACCTTTTATAAGTCTCGACAGCTGATGAGAGTATAATAAATTATTATATGCATTGTATATATTCTGTATTCTATCATTTAATGCATGAAAAATGCAGATATTTTAATTTAAAGAGGAGCAAATTAGTTGATATTAAACCATATAGAATTATGGATCTATTTTGTAGGCACTTTATTTTTTATTTTAATTTAAATATTTTTTATTGCCAACAAATGATGTGTAAACACATACACACCTTTCGGCAAATTGTACAGAAGACAGAAGAGTACAATCTGCCACTTTGCCTTGCGTATGTGGACTATGAGAAAGCCTTTGATTCCGTCGAAATTTGGGCGGTGCTACAGTCCCTTCAGCGGTGCCAAGTTGACTGTCGGTATATCGAAGTACTGAAGTGTTTGTACAGTAGGGCTACGATGGCTATCCGAGTACAGAACCAGAGTACGAAACCTATCCAACTGCAGAGAGGTGTAAGACAGGGTGACGTAATATCCCCGAAACTCTTCACCGCTGCATTGGAAGACGTTTTCAAGCTACTGTACTAGACAGGATAAGGTATTAACATCAATGGCGAGTACATCACCCACATTCGATTTGCTGACGATATAGTCCTTATGGCAGAATCGCTTGAGGACCTAAGCGCTATGCTCAATGACCTCAATAGTGTCTCCCAACGGATAGGTCTTAAGATGAACATTGACAAAACAAAGATCATGTTTAATGTCCATGTCACACCTATGCCAGTAGTTGTTGGGAGCACTAAGCTCGAAGTTGTTGACGAGTATGCTTACCTGGGACAAATAGTCCAACTAGGTAAGTCCAACTTCGACCGAGAGGTCAATCGACGGATTCAACTCGGCTGGGCAGCGTTCGGGAAATTACGACAGATCTTCTCGTCAGGTATACCTCAAAACCTGAAAACTAGATTGTACAACCAGTGCGTGTTGCCAGTGATGACTTATGGATCTGAGACGTGGTCCTTCACTGCTGGCCATATGAGGACGCTCAAGTCTCCAGTGGCAGCCTCGTACCGGTAGGCGAAGTGTAGGGCGACCCCCCACTAGATGGAGTGACGACCTGGTAAGACATGCAGGAAGTCGATGAATGCAGTTGGCTCAGGACCGTGCTTTGTGGCATTCCTTGGGGGAGGCCTATGTTCAGCAGTGGACTTGTGTAGAGCTGTAATGATGATGATGATGATGTGTAATGTTGTAAAAGATTCCTCATATTCATCACCATCATCTTATAAACAGCTCGCAACTGGACTCCCTGTCCACTTTCATAATGAGGAGTACATATGCTGAATTATCCACCACTTACTTTGGGATACCGGACGTCTGGCACCTGTCGTGTTCATTTCCTAATATGAGTATTTAACATCGCGTATAAATACAAAGACGTTTAGTGGCAGCGTAAGAGAATCTTCTACTCCATATCATCCTGTGGGTGTCGTAGAGGTAAATAAAACGGAAGATGGAAAACAGCATCTTCCTGATAACAACTCAAAATGATAATTAAACTGCGATTGCCAATTCACCTTCCAAGCGTGGCAACTATTTCAAATTTTTCCCTAAGGGGAATTTAAGGGCTAGGCTTACGTTTAGCTGCAGGCGGTGTCAGCAGCAGTGAAGTTACCTTTTTCGACAACCACGATATAAAACGGGGATGTTTTTACGACTCCACCACAGCCGACTTAGGACCATTAGTTGGCGAAAAGTAGTAGTAGACAAAAATACGAGTATTAAATATTTAAAAGGTAACAAGTTTCGTGCGGTGGTGACGTATTAGAATCAATTTTCTTTTTGACCCGAGCGTGTCGTAAAATTTGACGAAAAGCAAAGTGAACGGAACAATATTAATTTGAAAACATAAATAATCTAAAACATCCGAACTGTGATAGGGAGCATCGGCTTAAATGCGGAGGTACTACGATTGAATATTTATCTACTAAGATTGACGATACGAAAAAATCTACTCGAAATAGGTCTTTATTCAGAACATAATAGGATAATGATAACGGCTCAATTTCAAACAAGTAACAAAATCATTCCATCGTCGTGTTGTTTTTTTTTATTGTTCACGCTGCTACGATTGTAGCTGCTGCATGAATGTATCGCCACGAACAGAGTCCCAATCTCGCATAGACACTAGCGTAAATTGAATATCAAACGAACTTACCAAGTGAAGTTCGATGACAATTATGAACGGCTTCATTCGAAGCGATTTATTGTTAACGTATTATACTAGCACCTCCACGGATTTTAAAAGTAATAACTATTTTTTGTATGGTATCCTTCTCATACTGGCAACACTACCTAACTAGCTCGGGTCGCGTGTTGCCATTCGAGTCATTATGTTTAGCTATTCAAAATATTTCACATTTTTAATGATACATAGGGCAGGGTTTTTGTTCTAAACATTCAAGTAACAATTTACATACATTTTTTAGGGAGGGTATCTATAAATCGCTTCGAATGAAGCCATTCACATAATTGTCATCGAACTTCACTTGGTAAGTTCGTTTGATATTCAATTATGTTTCCCGGCTTAATTCTATGCGATTTATTGTTAACGTATTGTAGGATGTTTAGAGGATAAAATGTGAAATAATATAAGTTGTACAACACTAGGAGCACTATGGATCCTCGAGATACGAGAAAGAAAGACACTAATTTTATCACTGCACTGTTTAATTAATAAACCTTACTGAATAGTATACAGTGTGTACGAATACCAACACGAAAACAATTATTTCTTTTTTACTTAGTGGCTTTACAATAACACAACCATAGTGCGTCTTAAAATAACAGTGGCGCCATCTATTATCCACTAGATAAACAAAATAAACTTAATATTAGACAATAAGCAGGTAAGTTGTCACACGTTAATATAATATATTATGTAAATTTAAGTATTACTTACTGAGCTTACTAATCAATAATACAATTTTATTTCAATTACAGGTTACAATCGGCGGAAATTATTGTTGTGGCAAATAACAAATTAGAATCTGCTATAGTTTGTTTATTATAAAATTTTGCAAAGACAGAAGAGGAATGGGACCAACCAGCCGTTTTTCTAATAACATCAATATTGACTCCGTGTTTATTGGCTGCGGATGTGGATGCATGACGAGTGCTATGTGCATTGAATGTGGAAGTGTCTATGCCACTATTGTAAAGTATATCTTTTATCCAACAGCTGAGAGTCTGGGATGTTACTTTTTAATGTGGTGTTTTTTTTCATAGGATAAGAGTGACAAACGAGCACACAGTCCACCTGATGGTAAGTGGTTGCTGCGGTCCATAGACATCTACATCTATCCTCGATTACAAATCAAAATGCAGATGCGTTGTCACCCGTGAGGACTAAGATGGAATGCCTTATTTCCAGTAAAAAGGGTCTCCGGTTTTCTACACTCACCATACGAAACACAGCAGCGTTAAGCTGCTATTTTACGCTGGTATTCTGTGAGAGTGGTCCTTCCCGGTCGAGCCGACCCATTCGTGTTACAAGTATACTACTAATATAGCTGCAGCATGGTTCAGCTATATTAGTAAACTTTAAACACTTTTTTTTTACACCATGTAAAATTTACTAATAAATAAATATTCATTACTACGAAGTGATTGGGTTTTATTGATGTAGCTTCAAGCAAGTTGCGGGACATATTTCAGGGCGAACATTATAATAACGTAACCTCAACACTGGTTGGGGAGATTTAGGTGTTGATGTTTTGATTAAATAAGGTATAGTTATAGCTATATCACTTGGAGAATTTATAATAATATTAGATAATTTTATTAGCGTTAAAGTCTAAACACGATGTGCAGTTACTTAAGCCAAGAGTGTTACGGTCTTTTAGAAAGAGTCTCCAAGTCGAGCTTAGAGTTAGGCCACTGTTGAGTTAAATAATTTAGAACTATAGTATGATCCCATGTCAAATTATACTTTGCATTAGTGGCCTTAACCTGTAAACTCCTTTCAAGAATCGTTGTAGTCTATCGTCATGAATTAAATTACCTAGTAGTGCCATATTTGGCACATTATCAAATATAATGGAAAGAAAATGAATTACTGTAGAAACAGAAACTGCAGAGTAATCATATCCATGTATATTACAATATTTAATCCAATTTTAATACATCCATCATATTGTTTATATGTAGAATCAGATAATGAAGACAATATCATTTCTACAAATCCCGAGGACAAACATCTCTTAAATAAAGTTTTCCTGAAAGCTTCGCGGCTACTAAGCTCAAAGTGCGGTGTAGGTTGTGAGGCATTCTGAAAGGAGACAATAGCAAATCTTTATTTGGTTTAAAATATACTGGCTTAGAACAAATTAGTTTTTGGAACACTGGGAACCAGGGTTGGTGTAGGCCACTATGCTGCCCTGATACGGAAGAAGGCAGCTAAGTGCATTTTGCCGATATTGAACTTTCAGCACCACTAAACTAAGGAAAAAATTCTCTATCGGCCAATATTGGAGTTATATTTTTACGTTTTTTGATAGTTCCAGAGATAGATTAAGCATTTTGGCGGTTAAGTGCAAAATTTTCTTTGCTGTCATACGCTAGAAATCAGTTACTATGCACCGTTACGCTATAAAACCGTTAATTGATTTTAACGATTTATTTTCTTAGTAGAAGTATAAAATTTGATTTTGTAAAACTAAGAAAAAATGCAGTTAAGCACATTTCCTAAGCTAAGAGGCAGTTAAGCGTTAGTAATTGCTTTATTCCTTAGCAGCAGTTTGGCTAGGATATACCTTAATAATATGCTAAAAGGCGGTAAACAATGGTAGTAGAAGCTAAAACACGGCTAAAAACACCTATCTGCTTTCAAGCGTAGAATTAATAAAATATATTAAAATCACATCATTCATCATTACAGCCCTTCACAAGTCCACTGCTGAATATAGGCCTCCCCACGGAATGCCACAAAGCACGGTCCCGAGCCACCTGCATCCATTGACTTCTGCATGTCTTACCAGGTCGTCACCCATCTAGTGGGGACGCCCTACACTTCGCCTGCCGGTACGAGGCTGCCACTTGAGAACTTTTCTTACCCATCGGTTGCCGGTTCTTCGAGCTATATGGCCGGCCCATTGCCACTTCAGCTTACTAATCCTTTGGGCTATGTCGGTTACTCTGGTTCTACTGCGGATATCCTCATTTCTAAGTTTATCACGCAGGAAACCCGAGCATAGCCTCTCCATAGCTCGCTGAGCGACCTTGAGCTTCCTCATACGGCCAGCAGTGAAGGACCACGTCTCAGTTCCGTATGTCATCACTGGCAACACGCACTGGTTGTACAACTTAGTTTTGAGGTTTTGAGGTATGCCTGACGAGAAGATGGGTCGTAATCTCCCGAACGCTGCCCAGCCGAGTTGAATCCGTCGATTGACCTCTCGGTCGAAGTTGGACTTACCTAGTCGGACTATTTGTCCCAGGTAAACATATTCGTCAACAACTTTGAGCTTAGTGCTCCCAACAACTACCGGCATAGGTGTGACATGGACATTAAACATGATTTTTGTTTTGTCCATGTTCATCTTGAGACCTATCCGTTGGGAGACACTATTGAGGTCATTGAGCATAGTGCTTAGGTCCTCCAGCAATTCTGCCATAAGCACTATATCGTCGGCAAATCGAAGGTGAGTGATGCACTCGCCATTGATGTTAATACCGTATCCTTTCCAGTCCAATAGCTTGAAAACGTCTTCCAATGCAGCGGTGAAGAGTTTCGGGATATTACGTCACCCTGTCTTACACCTCTGCAGTTGGATGGGTTTCGTACTCTGGTTCTGTACTCGGATAGCCATCGTAGCCCTACTGTAGAAACACTTCAGCACCTCGATATACCGACAGTCCACTTGGCACCGCTGAAGGACTGCAGCACCGCCCAGATTTCGACGGAATCGGCTTTCTCATAGTCCACATACGCAAGGCAAAGTGGCAGATTGTACTCGTCGGTTCTGTACAATTTGCCGAAGGGTATGTATGTGGTCTATGGTGCTAAAGCCTTTTCGGAACCGCTTGTTCGGGAGGCTGGAAGTCGTCGAGTCTGCATGCGAGACGATTCGTAATGACTCTCGAAAACAGCACGTGACGCGGCTCAGAAGGAAATCGGTCTGTAGTTCTTCAAGAGAGCGTTGTCGCCTTCTTGAAGAACAAGACCACCGCACTTCTGCTCCACGCCTCCGGTGTAATGCCACCATGGAGGACGGAATTAAAGAGCTTCTGAAGGACTTCAAGTACCGGTTTTCCACCCGCTTTGAAGCTCCGCTGTAATTCCATCCTCACCTGGGGCCTTGCCGTTTTAAGGTGCTGGAGAGCCATTCTAATCTCGCTCAGACTGACGTCCGGGATATCATCGGAATAGTGTCGGATAAGACTTGCTCTTGATCGTTCACACTGCGTGTGGCTCCAACGATGACGTACAGCTGCCCATAGAACCTCTCAATCTCACTCAAAATCTCAGGTGTCCCGGAAACGATGCTGCCACAATCGGTCTTCAGCTTCGACAGTTGGCTCTTTCTGGCAGACAGATCTCTGGCAAAGACTTTGGAGCCCTGGTTCCGCTCGATCGCTTCTTCAATACGAGCTGTATTGAAGTTTGAAGTCCCGCCGCATGCATTTGGAGATCTGTCTGTTCAGTTGCCTGTATACTGTCAAATCTGCTGAAGACTGCAGCTTCATCTCCCGTCTAACAACCATGAGATTAAGAGTGTGATCGGAGAGTTTTGTGTTCTTCTGCGACGGGTCTTACAGAACTTAGCTCCGACCGCATGGACAGTTTCCACAAGCTTGTCATTCATATCGTCCACTTCATTGCAAACTTCTAGGCACTGAAAACGATTTTGTAATTCGAGCTGAAAGTTTTCGGGACTTTGGATTAGAGCACGAGGGGGACGGAGCGTTGACTTCATTAGACGTGACCTCTCCAACTTAACGTTTGAGTTCACTGTGCCTCTCACCATTCGGTATTCGCTGCCAGTTTTACCTCGCGATCACTGAGACATCACTGAACAGTTGTCGTCTGGTCGTCATAATGAAGTCAATCTCATTTTTTGTCGAACCGTCGGGGCTCGACCAGGTCCACTTCCTGTGGGGCCGCTTTTGGAAGAAAGAGTTCATCATAAAGAGTCCCTCTTTCTCCATAAAGTCGGCCAGCTGCTGGCCCCTTGGGTTCCGTTGCCCTATTCCGAATTTCCCTACTTTCAGCTCACCGCTCTCTCTTGTGCCTAGTTTTGCGTTGAAGTCTCCCATTAACACCGTATAGTGGGTTTTGGAGGAATGCATGGCTCTAGAGATATCCTCATACATTTCCTCCACCTCCTCATCGGGGTGTGCCGAGGTTGGTGCGTAGACCTGTATGACCTTCAGCGAATACCGTTTGGTGATTCTGAGTATAAGGTACGCAACCCTCGTCGACACACTCCCGATCTTTACAACGTTGTTAAGGACTTGTGGAGGATAAATCCGACACCTCCTTGGGACAGATGGTTGCCCTCCCGGTGATAGAACAAGTTGCCGGATTCGAGGATTACCGTGTCTTCCCCTCTCTTCGGACCTCGGATAGTCCAATAATATTCCAGCGTAACTTATCTATCTCTTCTTCCAGCTCCATGATCTTCTCTTCAGTCCTCAGGGTGCGTGCGTTATATGTTGCCAGGTCGAGTCGTCGTAGGTGGCAACCGAACCTCCACCGGAGATTCTTAGCACCCCTGCCCGCCGTTACCATGGTCGCCACCGTAGCCAGGAATAGCGGGGCCGCCGGGGACTGGGGCCGTTTATTTGTGTCGTCGCTCATGGGGGTACATTGCCATAGTTGCCACGCTTGGCGAGCGGGTTGGCAACCGCAGTTTTTATTGTTTTTGGCTTTTATCAGAAAGATGCTGCTGCCCATCTTCTGTATCAGTTTCCTTTGTCGCCTCTTACGACACCCACGGGAAGATATGGGGTAGTGGGTATTCTTACCGCCACTACACGGGATATCATATAAAATCACATACTTCCCAAAAAGCAGTTACGACTTTTTAGTGTATGATGAACCTTTGAATTATATTTCAAACAATATTTAAACAGCGGCAAACTGAATTTGCTACGCTCAAAAGATTTTAAGTGTTAGTATATGCGTTCGTGAAGAATTCGATCGGCAAGTATGATCGGTAGTCTAGTCAAATAAGTTTAAAAATATAACAATTTGAAATTTTCAAATTAAAATTTGAATGCTTAAAATTAATGAGTTATTTATTTTTGCCATATTTAGATTCCTATTATTCATCATTATTATATTGAAAAAAAATTTACCCGGTATATTTCGGCAGGTGTGAATTTATGCAGGTATAAAATTGTTAAATTTTTTATCAATAAAAATCTGTACCCTAAAATTAAAGATTAGATTTTTTAAGCATTTTAAAAATAAATTTCGCTTATTTTTCTACTATTGTTTGCATTCACAAATTTTACAAGCACAAGCAAAATAATTTTCAGTCCATACAAATACTTTTTCTGTGCTGGATTCAACCTACGGCTCTTAGCGCCGCAATTCAATGATAAGCTACTGCGCCAGGAGCCGTTAAAATGTTTCTTGAAATTTTAAGTTTTTTTTTTTTATATAAGTAAATTGGCAAATGATTTTACAGTTCACCTGATGGTAATAAGCTACACCTGCAACCAACATCAAACAAAGAAGGCTTTTGTTGTCACCTCTGATGACACTAAGATGGAATTCCTCCCAGCCTGTAATCATACTGGCTTCCTATACCCTTCAGACTGGAAGACAACAGTGCAAGCACTACTATATGCGGGTAGAAGTCGGTAAGAGGATGGTTCATTTTTAATTAGATGGACTTCTAGCCAGAAAAGCACCACATAAAGGTACTCGGTGGTGAAGTAAAACATAAGGAATCTACAGGTCAGACGAATAAAATATTTCGAGCACCCAGCTAAATAGCGCGGAGCGATAATTACTTCATAACCCTCTCATAAATGGAAAGGAGCGAGGGAGGCCTGTGTCTAGGCGTGTGATGTGTATAGGCTGTAACTTTGCTTTTATTTTCTTCGTTCACCATCAAGTGCACTGATTGACATAGGCTTCCCTATAGATTGCTTAATTAGAGGGATATTTTCCTATCGTTACCACGCTTGGTAGGCAGGTTAGCAATCGCAGTTTTTTATTACCTAGTTGTTTTTAGGAATATAATCATCTCATGGTTTGTTTCCCCCTATCGTCTACTACGTTAATCACGAGACGATATGGGGTAGTGGATATTCTTACACAGCTACGCAACTGTTACATAAACAAGACATACTCGCAACATATTATGTAAGTAATAACCACATTACAATATAGAACGACTAGCTTAGGAATATTACTTATTATTGATAAGACAATTCTTACAAAATAATACCCCTTGAATTAGTCAGACTCTATATGAATTGATTTTAATACTTATAACAAAATATAAAAGATACGAGTATAATGACAATAAAGAAGTATATGAAACTTTAGAAATACTTATTTGTACACGTGAAGTACAGAGAAAAAAGGGTCAGTTTTCATAAGAGGATTAAATACGGTAATAGGCCTTGCACGTTTGTAAACCTAACCTGGCTAGGTCAAGTGGGGCTTACGACTAAAAAACCTTCCTTTATGTAGCAGGTAATGATTTAGGAAGAATAAAATTTCTATTAATTTAATTAAGTTATGTTTTTTCGAGCGTTTGACTTTTACTCAAGAACATTATTTTGTTTATAAAAGAGAAATCTAACTTCTAATACAATTATTTTTCAATAAATACTTGGTATGAGAGGGTTCGGGATATGATCCTATTATAAAGACGAAGATAGAAAGTAGCACGAATAAACCATCGAGCAAGTACCTTCTGCACTACTTCCTCAATTCCTTCAATGTAATTCAGTGTTTCTCGATTTGGTCCACACTCCAAAGGCTTTTTATGCGATACAAATGTAAAAAATCGATATTTCGAATGACTTACTAAATTCAACCTAAAATAAACTTTTTTACTACTTTAAAAAAAAATTAAGATACATGTTTATTATCATCATATTTTTCCTCAACAAATGATTGCTACAGAGGGTGGTCCTTAGCCACCTAAATTGAATCGATTTAGACCAGTATATGAACAAATAAAGCTTTTACCAGGATAACACACATATTTTACAGATCTTTCTAAACGTTTAGTTATAGGCCATTTAAAAAAATTGTGGCGTGATCGTCTTAGTTAGGACCCTTTATACGTTTTCTGTTTAGTAACTTAGTTTTTTTGGGTGTCTCTTGGAAGAATGAATATTCACGAGAGCATTCGAAAGCCGCTGGCAGTGCCTTATAATTATTTTAAGCTAAAAAACCCCGTTCACGAAGAAAGGGCTCCAAAAGGTTGTGAACTTTAAATAGTCCCTATTCCACTTGTATCAGGTTTACATCAGTGAATTCCTTATAATTAATCCCTTCGTGCTTGAAAAACTTTCACAAAATTTATATAAAATACCCGATACAAGGGCTTCGCTCTACCACATTAAAAAAAAATCGGGGGAGGCACACGGTTCCGTACACGCCGTGTGCGGTGAGCGCCAAACAACCAACGTACTCCCTCCGAAGAGGGACGTTAAGTTGGGAACTGGACCGTAGTCCACAGCAAAATAACTGGCGAACTAGCAAAAGAAGGCTTGGCCCCTTGGTAGTGCGTAAGCACAAACATCAACGAAAGTCGCGCATTTCAATGCGTGTAAACGCCATACAGAATACGATCAAATCCAACCACGGTGAATGTAAGTCATACGGTTCAGGCAACACGTCAAATAATAGGCACACAGGTCATAAAAGCCCTCCATGAGCGTCAATACCTGCCAGACCGCCGCTTATGCAGACGTGATGTAAGTGTAAGGCATCACCACCAATTGCACGATGAGCACGGCTTCCAGCCGCAGAGCGTGTCATGAGTCTACTGGTCACATCAAGGGAGTGGGGTCCCACGTTGAGCGGCTTTCGGCTACAGCCTTGAGAGTCTCCTCTCTCCAGCTACTGCCCTCATGAGGTGGACACATATGCTCCACCAACCAATACAACGGCAGATATAGCCAAAAGACAGTTATAAGATTATAGTAATAATTTGCCATCAGTAAGGGTTTGTGTAACTGACGTTGAGTGTATGCATTTTTCGATCATGTTTGTCTCACCCACCAACAAGTTGCCTTCAATCATTCAAAGGTGGGAATTTTACAGAGATACTTTATTATGTTGTTATATAAAGACAGTCTGCAGCCCCGTCATGGGGACACCCGACTTGGGCAAAGCTACTTAGAAGTAAGTCAAACCAAGACGCAGAGAGCGCCATTGAGAATAGCGATCCGCCAAACAACCATCGCAGAGACGCAATGCCGCAGAACACAACAAACATCAATACGACTATCGTCGGGCTTACACCAACCCAAGGTCCCCATACAATCCCAGCAGACATCACTACCCGCATACCTCCATCGACCAGAACCACAAGATGCGTCGAATAAGGTGCAGCACATCTGCAGATCCATCACAAGACGCATTACCGCAAGTAGCAGTAAGCATCAATGCAACTGTCATATGGATGGCGACCCCTCACAACACACCCACATGATCCCTATCGGCTTTGGCAACAAAGTTGGTAGTGTTCTTATATTAAAAATAGCACCAACGTATCGTAGTTGCGCGCTACTAAGACGCCAGTAACCCAAAAATCCACGTATCATAGAGCTATTGCACCAAGCATATAAGCATACTCAACATGGAGTTGAGTATGCTTGTTGCACTTAAAAGTACTACTAAACACACTCACCCTAATCCGAAAGATAGCCGACGTATCATAACTCTATGCGCTAAGACGCCGCCCACGATCGGCAGGCGTGTGCAGTATTCACGGGCAAGTTGTATTGCTACAAAAAACCCGCTTACCACCGGCACTAAGATGATATGCCTAGGATATATCGGTTTGCGAGTCCAAGTTTACCTCATTCTCGGACACTGTAAAGCAGTCTACACGCCACTATAATAATCTTTTTCAAATCACATTTCTATCAATATAATGCTTTTAAATATCTGTGACCTTCCACATATTTGCTTTATTTCATAGACCTTACTATTATATGTCTTTTATATATGGGACCTCAATCCACAACTCTGCTATTATAATGCTTATGCATCTTAGAGATCTTCTATAATAATGCTTTTGTATCATAGACCTTACTATCATAAGTCCCTGTTATATATTGTGCAACAGTACTTTAGTAGCCAGACACCTAACCACCCCATATTATATGTACGACCTTGGGTATATGTCTCTGGCAACTCCCTTATATAAGCAATCATACATGAACACCCTCCAGCAATATAAGAACACGCTGCATCATTACAAAAACACGCTCAATAACTTTTTGACCCATTTTCCAATTACATTACAAATGTTATTTATCTTTATCATTGTAATATATTCGACTAGTATTTCTATTATTTAATACACTTTCAATATTTTAAGCAGAGTTTTAATAAATTTAAAGATTTTTAAAGACAATATTAAGCCTTTACTATATATGTTGCTTAATGTTCGGAATGAATGTATTTGTATTTTATGCTTATTAATGCATTTTAATTGTTCAAAATATTATATCTATGATAATTTTAAATATTATATATTGTTTTTATTATTATTTATTAATAATAATAATGCGCCGTCGCACAGGTTTCCTCACCATGTTTTCACCGTCGAGCACGTGATAACTCATCATATATTTTGATTGGTTCAAATAATATTAATGTTAAAGCTTAAATATTAAAAATCTTTGTAATTTAAGATATATAATAGGTTGTGATTTAATTTCTTTTAGTTTAATTTTATTAAGAATTTGAATTTGTATATTAATAATTATAGCAAGAGAATCATTATATAAAAATATTTTTTATATTAATTTTTATTAAATATTATTATTTTAATGATTACATTATATTTAACATTTAGAGTATTCAATTTATTTATATTTTATTTATTTTTTGAAGGTAGATTCATTCTGATTTTAATATTAATTATTGGTTGAGGATATCAACCTGAACGAATTCAAGCTGGAATACACATATTATTTTTGATTATTTTAATTATAAAATAATTTATTTTATAATTTTTTAATATAAATTTATATTTATTATTTTTTTCTTAAAAAACGTTACCCCCCACACTAAGATATTCTCCTGTATCGTGGAGGCAGTTTACAAACACAAATAGCACAAGGACAAACATCCAGACTCGGAACAATTATTTGTAGGTCATACAAATACTTGTTCCGTGCGGGATTATATATAATCTAGGAAATATAGGATTATATATATCAATAATTTTAGCTTTTCAGTGAAAATACCTATGTATTTTGTACATTTATGATTACCTAAAGCTCATGTTGAAGCTCCAGTATCTGGCTCAATAATTAGCTGGGATTATATTAAAGTTAGGGGGATATGGATTATTGCGAACTTTTAATTCTTTTTCAAAATATTTTAATATAAATAAATTGTCTTTAAATTATTATTAGATTATTAGGAGGTTTATATATAAAATTAAATTGTTTTGGTCAAGTAGATATAAAATCTTTAATTGCTTATTTATCTGTTGCTTATATAAGATTAGTAATTAGTGGAATTATAACAATAAATTATTGAGGTTATTTAGGTTCTTATATTATAATATTTGGTCATGGATTATCTATAATTGCAATTTACAATTTCGTCGTTGCCGGCGGAGATCGAGCACGTGCTGCTCTGCGAAATTTACTGCAAGCCAAAATGTTTGACGCCATAGCTATGTTTTTTTTTAAATATTAAATATTAATTTAGCACATTAATGCTAAACCAACACGTGTTACGTTATAAAGCCGACAATATTCAGAAAGATAATTTACTTATTCAGTTGAGATATTCAATTGGCAAAATGTGAAGATCCTTGGACTTATATTATATATTAAAAATGTCTTCTTGTTAGTCTTGAAACTTTACTCATGAATATTTCAAGATTGTTGCCTTTTATTTGTCAGCCTCCGTGTCTTCGATATTTAAGTGCCTCGTTGGTCTACTGGTCATAAATGCGACTGGTGATCATGTACTCCCATGTTAGAATCCCAGGTCGGGTCTGAAATCAGTTATTGGGTTTTCCTGCGAAAAATTCTCGGTAGCAGTAATTTCGACAATGTATTTAAACAAAATCAAAGTTTTATTTAATTTATAAACTAACACTCAAGATACACGTTGATTTTTCTTCTGTGTTTTAAATATTGAGTTAAATTAAGTCGACAAAATTACTCCGTCGTTGGTCTAACGGTCGTAAATGTTATTGCTGATCATGAGGTAACGGGTTCGAATCGTGTCATAGAGATTTTTAACTTTGCAACAACAACGTATGTATAAATTATACTTACATTATATTAAACATATCTAAACCTTGTCAATTACCAAAAAAAAGTTAACTCATTCTCTATGGGCATTTTTTTAATAGAATAAGGGTGACAAACTAGCACACAGCCCACTTGTTGATAAGTGGAAAGAAATATTATTTTATTTTAAATTACGCTTCATTTTGATAAACGCTAGTAATTCATTTATTTGTATTTTTTAATTAATAATATAATACGCTAGACAACTACATCTATCCTTGATTAAGAATCAAAATGCAGATGCGTTGCCATCCCTGAGGACTAAGATGGAATGCCTCGTTTCCAGTAAAAAATGGTCTCCAGTTCTCTAAATTCACCATACGAAACATAGCATCGAGCTGCTATTTTACGCTGGTATTCTGTGAGAGCGTGGTCCTTCTCCGGTCGAGTCGACCAATTCATGCTGCAACCATAATATATCTCCATGCATGACTATATTTTCTTCTAATATTTTTGATGTATTAATATGACCCGCTTAATTTTATTAAAGGATTTTAAAAGGTACTATTTAAATCTGTTGCAAAAGTAAGTTTAAAAGATTGGTGTTTAAAATTCTATCGCTTAGATGAATTGATCTCCTCACTACCACAAATAACTTACCTCTAGTTTAGCTTTGTAAAATTTTTAAACGAAATACGTACGTGCTTTTAAACTGATTGCAACACGAGTGCTCAACCAATTACTTCTTGGCCGTTATAAATTATAGAAGGCGACTAAAATGCTAAATTCAAAATCTTGGATAATAGAAAATAAACACGTCAACAAAATCTGAAAACGAAATTTACGTTATTTATGCGAACACTAAACAATGAATGAAACTAGTTTTTAAGGGTTTTATTGCGTTTAAATAGTTAAATTTTATATTAACGACGTTAAAATTACTTTCCAGCACACATAGTCGCGGGGGACTGAAGTGTTCAGCGTTCTTATGTTTATTTATTTATATATTTATTACCACTTTATTGTTTTACACCTTACCAAAAGGGTTACAAAAGGCGGAATTAATATCTTCAAGGTATTTTCTCCCAGTCAATCCTGGGCGCAGCGAGATAATGTGACACGTGTATTTTGTATAAATAAAATATTCTTATGTTATATTATGTATTAAAACGAAGTTCCTTATCGGACGGTACGAATTTGGCGGATGGGGGCTAGGCGAGAAAAAGTGTAAGATTTTTCCGTCACGACCCCTTCTGACGTAGTGTAGACGGTCTTGGCGGCTATATGGAAGCGAGATGGAATAATATTCATCTCCCTCTCACTTTTTCTTATCTTGCCATGAAAGAAATATTATTTTATTTTAAATTATGCTTCATTCTAATAGACGCTAGTAATTCATTTATTTGTATTTGTTAATCAATAATACAATACGTTTATCAATAATAATAATATACTACAAAAGGAACTTCGTTCCAACCGAGTGTTCCACGACACTCACGCATGTTTTTTTATTTATACGTGTGCGTAAATCGGATCAAAATTAATCATTTTTAAAGTTGTCGTGGTTAATTATGGCATTCGGACTTTGAATAACTCAGACGTCCTACGACAATGGGTGCTGCAAAGTAATAGACGAGTGTCTAAAAATATTGTCTATGATATCTCAAATCATTTTGCATACAAGAAAAGTGATAAACGAGCACACAGTAATGAATGCTACGGTAAGTGCATATTGGTAAGTGAATGCTGAGGCCATGTCTGTCATCAATTTAAAATAAAATGGTGCATTGTCATCCCTGGAGACTAAGAGGAATGCCTCGTCACCAGAAAAAGGGTTTACATTCATCATACCATACACGCAACACGGGAGGTCCAACTACATATGTTCAAAACGTAAATCCTAAAATGGGTAATAATAATGTTTATGGTAAGTATAGAAATAACCTGACCTCCTCTCATTTTTGAGAGATGTAATAAAGGGAGGTTCAGATCATATTCAGAACCTGCATCAGTATAGATTAACAATTGTAAAATTCAGTTAGTTTGCCATTTCTTTTGTAACAAGAAACTGCTGGTCCGAATTAAATCAAAACTAAATCAGTTTATAATTACTTAATTGTGCTTCAAATGAAACCAGTTCAACGTCGTTAGCCTTGAGTCTCAGAGTATGCAATGAATGATAAAATACGTAGTGAAATCAAAAATTTATAATTAAACTTTTAATAAAAACAGAACAGATATCAACAATTTAAAAAATCACATAATAGCTCCTGAAGTCGGTGATAAGGCATCAAAAATTACGAGCAAGGCCCGACTTCAAAAGTTATGTGAAAATTATATTTATTGAAGTATAACATATTTAATTAAAAAAAAAAAATTGAAATGGTTCACCCGTTTCTGATAAATTGGTAAACTTACATAAAAAACATCGCGTCAAATATATTATATCCTTCTTACTTTTTTGAAATCGGTTGAAAAATGTGTTTTTATAAACAATAATATGAGGCTAGCATAAAATTTAAAAGCCCTGTGGTTCCTTGTCATAGAATTTTGTCAAGTTCATATCAATGTTCTAAAGTACAAAGCTATGACATAGGAAAACAGGTTAATATTTTATTATGATTATGGGATATTTAAAAAGTATTCTTATCTTTTTGCGCTGTATACATTTTATTATTTTACTATGGATACAGGCTAAAATGCGTGTCCGTGAACAAATAATTCCAATTATTTGCGAGCGTGCAGAAAAATACGGACGCCAGAGTGAGTGATTACCCAAGAGCTCTTTGGATTAGGAGTTTAATCATAGGCCGTAAGTAGGGTTAACGCGTACGGTGTACCAGGAAATCAAATCGTAATTCCATTACGTTGGGTAAATGTATTTTAATCAAGCATAAAATCTGCTTGAATATTTTTAGTGAAATCGAGACGAAAATGTATTTTGAATCTATCTTAATCAAGACACGATTTCCGTCTGAAAGAGAGCTGATATTAAAACGTCACCAACATACCAACAACCCATTTATAATATGAAGGGCCTATATTTTTAGCGTTTTACATATTGACTACCTAAAATTTAGTAGAATTAGAGAGTACCTACATAAAAAAGAAATACGCATCTATCAGTTGTTTAGTTTGAATAATTAAAAAATTCGAGAACAAAAAGAAACTTGAGTACAAAATTTTTGTTTTTGAAATTTCGAGTACAAAAAGAAACAACGAAATAAAATAATAATAATAATAAAATACGATACCCAAATTATACGAATTTTATCGGAAGCTACTAAACACACATAATAAATTTTAGTTTTAATAAATTTTACAATTACAAAGTAGTTTAAGGAGGATATAATTACATGGTAACACCAAAATATGCAAACCAACAGCAACACTACCCATTTCATCGTAACACATAGCAGCCTCTCAGCAACACGATCTTCCTTGCCTGCACTAGAAGAATTACTAGAACGGACAGAACCACAACCCTGTCACTAACACTCGTGAAATGACTTAGGCGGAATCCTCGAGCACGGCATCTACAGTGAACTTTATACTGCACAAACGAGTGGGGATTTTATATTGCACAAATCGATGGTGTGTGGTTGAATTGAGGGTTTGATATACTCTCAATACTACCACGCTACCATCGATATGAAACTCCGCTAGAGTGATGCAACCTGTCGCTCACTCTCGATCCATCTGGTATTTTATAGACGCGCCGATACGGCCAATCCTGACTATCGGAAGTCCTCGTGCCGTTGGCAGTAAACCGTCAGCATACGGTCTATCAGTTATCACCGCCTGCAAACAGATATTGACACTTGTTAAATATTACATTGCTCGAACGTTCTTGACTTCATTCAGGTCGACGGCCGCAGACCGATCCGGGCACACAAGGCTCCCCTATACATATATACATACATGCTATTAATATAATAGGGCTTCTGCTATAACAAAATTGCATTTATCTTTCTAATTTGAATAGCTTTATGTTTTTGTGAGTTGAAATATTTCTGCATAACACGTCCAATTGGCAGAAAAGGCGTTTCTTTAATTAATTATGAATTAATAATATCTTTAAGAATGTATGATATCACACATAAATTTCACTGATATGGTACCCTATAACTAGTATAAAAGGTCAGGAAAAGTTTCTTCGTATTTTATATACAAATTCAAGACATTTTTAAGTTTATTTTGTTTTTCAAATTTTAAAAGTATTTTATGATTTGCTCTTTTAAGGGCATCTGAAATATTCCTTATTAAAGCACAGATTAGCCAAGGGAAATCACTGGAACAACAAACTTATGTGCCATATTAAGGAATTCGCTCGATATGTTATCCAATCCGGGAGCACTACTAGATTAGAGCTGCATTAATATACTGTATACTTCCTGAGTGAGTTTCTAATAATAAAAAGGATGTAGGATGATGGCTCATGTATCGATAATAGTAGATGCTTGCCAGGTAGCACTCAACTTAATAGTATCAGCTAAGGTTTTGCCAATATTTGCAAAAAATTATTAACATAATTTACAGGTACAGAAGGTTCAGATTTT
Organism: Parnassius orleans; assembly: GCA_029286625.1. Taxonomy (NCBI): domain Eukaryota; kingdom Metazoa; phylum Arthropoda; class Insecta; order Lepidoptera; family Papilionidae; genus Parnassius; species Parnassius orleans. The sequence goes on along the minus strand of JAGSMP010000243.1, from coordinate 1,283,421 downwards.
AAATTTTAGCAATCGATATAGATTTAAATTTTCTATCTATTTTATATTAAAATGATCTATACAAGCGTTACCCTTGTAGGAGTCATGTGACCGGAAGTAACCCTTGCATTGCAAGCATATTCAAGTAACTCATTCTATTTTTATATTCAAATGCTTTCGTTGCATTTAGGTATTATATTTATATTAATATCTCCTGTTATAATGATATTTTAAACGATTTGATGTTATCCAAACATTTATTTGAATAAGTGATAAAGTTTTCCACATTATTAATTGAGGGTGAGCGATAAATTCGGTTGAGAGACAAAGTTAGGTGGAGTGACCGTCTTGCTTTGCTCGGCAATGTCTGTCTCTGACAATGACTTGTTCATATTTGTACTCATGTTCTCCACACAACAGTTAAGTTGCAATGCGTTATTTGAACTTTAATAAGATAAATAAAAATGCTGCGAGCTCAGCTCTAGTAGTATATTAATGAATAACACGAAACAATAGTCGGTTAAAATATAAACAAACAACAACCGCTTACGCCCCGCTCTTCCGTCCAATCCGCAGTTCCTTACACGTAACGTAGTCACCGCCCACTCAAACGCTAATCAGCCGATTGATGTAACTTTGGTAGGACACACTGTGAGAGTACCTCTTCCTCAAGTAAGGCGTAGATCGAAATACCAGGGCAACAGTAGTTACAAAGATATTCTTCGTGCAGTCGTGTTCACTTGTTATTGATGCACTCTATTTTTATAAGCACTATCAGTTCAATTACATTTAATTATAATATGTATTTGCCATTTTGTTCGATAACTTGTTACCATCTTGTAGGTAGTGACATAATCCTGTTGCTGTAGAAATCTTGGCATTTTTGATTAAAAAATGCGACAAGTTGTTTTGACAGTCCTTTCTTGATGTTAACCTAACACTATCCAAATAATTCTGAAGAGGCCGAAACAGGTAAAAGCTGACGGTGCAAGGTCAGGACTATATGGTGGATGCATTAACACTTCCTAACCAAGCTCTCTCAATTTTTGCTGAGTGGCCAAAGATGTGTCTAGCGTTAAAAGGTGGTCTGGTGTTATCATGATGAAAGACCACTCCTTTTCTGTTGATCAATTCCGGCCGTTTTTCTCATTTCTTGCTTGAGTCTCATTATTTGTTGGCAATAGAGATCCTAATCGATGGTTTTACCCGGCGGTAAAAGCTCATAATAAACGATGCCCTTCCAATCCCACCATACACACAGCATCACCTTATTGCGTGTTAACCAAGGTTTCGCTACAGTCTGTGGAGCTTGCTACCCTTTGACCATGATCTTTTCACACGTTCTTGCCGTAGGTGAACCATTTTCATCACCAGTGATCAATATTTTCAAAATGGTTCGGTTTCATTACGTTTCAATAGAAAATCGCAAATGAGTACACGATTCATTAGGTTTCTTTCAGTGAGCTCGTGTGTCAAGATAAATATCGACTTTTACGTATAGCCCGACTTTTCAAATTGGCCAAAACTGTTTTGTAGTCAATCCTCAATTCCTCGGCTATGTCTTAACTACTAATATGCCGATCTCGCTTTACTTTTCAAAATGCTATCGACTTTATCCGTATAAGGGCGACTAGAGCGAGCTGCATCTCTGACATCAAAATTCCCGACTGAAAACGCTTGAACCAACTTTGTGCTACTCTTACTCACACTGCATTAGGTCCATAAACGTTACAAATTTTTTCGCGGCTTGAATCGCATTTTCCTTTTTGTAATAAAACTTCAGAATGTATCGAATTTCTTCGTTAGATTTACTCATTTTGGCGGACAGAAAACAATTGAAAAATGGCGGGAAAGTGTTTTTACTTTTATTTTTATTTTCTTATTGTCCTATATGCACCTATATACCGAAGAGGATTTTTTAAATTTTATACCAACAAAATACAAAGATACTTTTCCCCGACCTATTATACTATACCACCACAACTAGTGGGTTTACTACGTAGTATCACACTGTTGTCAACTACTGGGCAGTTACTAAATTGGTGTGATTAATATATTATAAAATTCAGTAAAAAGTAAAATTAACAGATCGTATTCAATTTCACATTATGTTGAGAAATTGATAATATCAATGTCAATCAAGGAAGAATTTTGAAAGAAATAAAAAAAACTCGTTAAACTTTAAACTGAGTTAATAAATAATTTACGTAGTGATTACAGGTTGCTTATTGCCTAGTTATACGAATTACGACAGCTATTAGCTCTGATGTAGCGTTCACCTAAATAGCGGTACTAACTTCTCAGAGCTGTGTCAGAGGCTTTAGCTATAATTCAGGTATATTTAATGTTAGATGTCTTTATTAATTTGTGATAGAAGAAAACAAAAGTAGAATAATTCTAAGTTGCAAAACTACCGAGAGGTGGCGGAGTAAGTAAATAAATTACCACGTTGTATCCGCAGGTGTTGTAAGAGATTTCTATGGAAAGGACAAAAGAACACATAACCACCGATAAATGGTGTTATGTCATCTCATATAAACCAGATGTAAAACACCCAGGCCGACCGATGCCATGCTTCTCGAAACTCCTCAGTTCTCTTGAACTTTGCACATTTTATGTTTAGCAACAAAAATGTATAATGCTTGTATTACGTCATAATCTTAACTAAGTAATCCATAGCTTTAATGGAATACTACTCAACTCAGACAAAAGCGATTGGAGCTTCCTAAACATCCACCATGAGGAGGATCCAGGATTTCAATCTACCTATATATACTATGAGGATAGCCGAAGGCCAAGCGCTATTACGCTACTACTCTTTTTGTATAAAGATTCAAATAATACTAATTGATTATACATACATATTACTTTCATTTAGAAGATAGCACGTTCTTTACATAGAAGTGCCAAAATGGCAGATATCAATAAAATAGCGTGGTACTAAGAAATATAAATAAATTATAATTCTTGTAAGTCTTTGACATAATATGTTCGCCAAAACTAATTTATTTAAACGTTACTGAGGTCTTAAACATCCCAAAGAACTATGACATTGGGAAGTTTAAGACCTCAGTAACCCCCCCCCCCTCCCTAGTTGCTGCAAAGCACTCAAAATTTCAAAATTAATGATAATTAATATTATTTATTTTCTCGAAATAAATTAAATACAAATTAAATTAAACGCGATAAAATCCGTGAAAGTAGATTTATTCAATTAGTAGTTTTCGCATATAAAAATTATTATGAAACGTGATTGACTGCCTCGTTGGTCTAGTGTTTACGCGACTGCTGATCATGAGGTTCAAATCCCGGGTCGGGCCAAAAAAAATCAGTTATTGAGTTTTTCCGTCAAGAAATTCCTAGTAGCAGCCTGGAGTTAGGAAGTTGGCGGTGTCTCACCCCCGTGCCTCGGAAAGCACGTAAAGCCGTCGATCCTGCACCTGATCTCTCTCCGGTCGTGTTCGTGTACCATCCCATTGGACTATAAAAGTAAAGGAATAGAGAGTGCACCTGTGCTTGCGCATACACTTGGGCACTATACGATGGACGGATTGGGACGCCGATGGCTAGTCTCCGTTGAGGCTGGCCGGCGTGACTGAAATTCGGTCTGGAGGACATTATTATTATTAATGTCATTAGTCCATACGTACAGAGCATGGAAAATGCGTATCAAATTCACGTGAAGAGATGAATCTTCATTTCGATCCTTACATAGTGACAAATAAAGCAAACATCAATCACGTGATTTACCGTCGGAAATGTTACAGGCAGGGCGTGCGCGAATGAGAAAGGTGGCATCTCAATGTAATGAACGTCCATGTAAAACCTTTTATAAGTCTCGACAGCTGATGAGAGTATAATAAATTATTATATGCATTGTATATATTCTGTATTCTATCATTTAATGCATGAACAATGCAGATATTTTAATTTAAAAGAGGAGAAAATTAGATGATATTAAACCATATAGAATTATAGATCTATTTTGTAGGCACTTTATTTTTTATTTTAATTTAAATATTTTTTATTGCCAACAAATGATGTGTAAACACATACACACCTTTCGGCAAATTGTACAGAAGACAGAAGAGTACAATCTGCCACTTTGCCTTGCGTATGTGGACTATGAGAAAGCCTTTGATTCCGTCGAAATTTGGGCGGTGCTACAGTCCCTTCAGCGGTGCCAAGTTGACTGTCGGTATATCGAAGTACTGAAGTGTTTGTACAGTAGGGCTACGATGGCTATCCGAGTACAGAACCAGAGTACGAAACCTATCCAACTGCAGAGAGGTGTAAGACAGGGTGACGTAATATCCCCGAAACTCTTCACCGCTGCATTGGAAGACGTTTTCAAGCTACTGTACTAGACAGGATAAGGTATTAACATCAATGGCGAGTACATCACCCACATTCGATTTGCTGACGATATAGTCCTTATGGCAGAATCGCTTGAGGACCTAAGCGCTATGCTCAATGACCTCAATAGTGTCTCCCAACGGATAGGTCTTAAGATGAACATGGACAAAACAAAGATCATGTGTAATGTCCATGTCATACCTATGCCGGTAGTTGTTGGGAGCACTAAGCTCGAAGTTGTTGATTTATATGCTTACCTGGGACAAATAGTCCAACTAGGTAAGTCCAACTTTGACCGAGAGGTCAATCGACGGATTCAACTCGGCTGGGCAGCGTTCGGGAAATTACGACAGATCTTCTCGTCTGATATACCCAAAACCTGAAAACTAGATTGTACAACCAGTGCGTGTTGCCAGTGATGACTTATGGATCTGAGACGTGGTCCTTCACTGCTGGCCATATGAGGACGCTCAAGTCTCCAGTGGCAGCCTCGTACCGGTAGGCGAAGTGTAGGCGACCCCCACTAGATGGAGTGACGACCTGGTAAGACATGCAGGAAGTCGATGAATGCAGTTGGCTCAGGACCGTGCTGTGGCATTCCTTGGGGAGGCCTATGTTCAGCAGTGGACTTGTGTAGAGCTGTAATGATGATGATGATGATGTGTAATGTTGTAAAAGATTCCTCATATTCATCACCATCATCTTATAAACAGCTCGCAACTGGACTCCCTGTCCACTTTCATAATGAGGAGTACATATGCTGAATTATCCACCACTTACTTTGGGATACCGGACGTCTGGCACCTGTCGTGTCATTTCCTAATGTGAGTATTTAACATCGCGTATAAATACAAAGACGTTTAGTGGCAGCGTAAGAGAATCTACTACTCCATATCATCCTGTGGGTGTCGTAGAGGTAAATAAAACGGAAGATGGAAAACAGCATCTTCCTGATAACAACTCAAAATGATAATTAAACTGCGATTGCCAATTCACCTTCCAAGCGTGGCAACTATTTCAAATTTTTCCCTAAGGGGAATTTAAGGGCTAGGCTTACGTTTAGCTGCAGGCGGTGTCAGCAGCAGTGAAGTTACCTTTTTCGACAACCACGATATAAAACGGGGATGTTTTTACGACTCCACCACAGCCGACTTAGGACCATTAGTTGGCGAAAAGTAGTAGTAGACAAAAATACGAGTATTAAATATTTAAAAGGTAACAAGTTTCGTGCGGTGGTGACGTATTAGAATCAATTTTCTCTTTTTTGACCCGAGCGTGTCGTAAAATTTGACGAAAAGCAAAGTGAACGGAACAATATTAATTTGAAAACATAAATAATCTAAAACATCCGAACTGTGATAGGGAGCATCGGCTTAAATGCGGAGGTACTACGATTGAATATTTATCTACTAAGATTGACGATACGAAAAAATCTACTCGAAATAGGTCTTTATTCAGAACATAATAGGATAATGATAACGGCTCAATTTCAAACAAGTAACAAAATCATTCCATCGTCGTGTTGTTTTTTTTTTATTGTTCACGCTGCTACGATTGTAGCTGCTGCATGAATGTATCGCCACGAACAGAGTCCCCAATCTCGCATAGACACTAGCGTAAAATTGAATATCAAACGAACTTACCAAGTGAAGTTCGATGACAATTATGTGAACGGCTTCATTCGAAGCGATTTATTGTTAACGTATTATAGTAGCACCTCCATGTACTAGGCTTGCACGGATTTTAAAAGTAATAACTATTTTTTTGTATGGTATCCCTTCTCATACTGGCAACACTACCCTAACTAGCTCGGGTCGTGTGTTCCCATTCGAGTCATTATGTTTAGCTATTCAAAACATTTCACATTTTTAATGATACATAGGGGCAGGGTTTTTGTTCTAAACATTCAAGTAACAATTTACCTACATTTTTTAGGAGGGTATCTATAATCGTTGAATGAAGCCGTTCACATAATTGTCATCGAACTTCACTTGGTAAGTTCGTTTGATATTCAATTATGTTTCACGGCTTCATTCTTTGCGATTTATTGTTAACGTATTATAGGATGTTTAGAGGATAAAAATGTGAAATAATATAAGTTGTACAACACTAGGAGCACTATGGATCCCTCGAGATACGAGAAAGAAAGACACCAGCTTTATCACTACACTGATTAATTGATAAATAAACCTTACTGAATAGTATACAGTGTGTACGAATACCAACACGAAAACAATTATTTCTTATTTACTTAGTGGCTTTACAATAACACAACCATAGTGCGTCTTAAAATAATCGTAGCGCCATCTATTACCCACTAGATAAACAAAATAAACTTAATATTAGACAATAAGCAGGTAAGTTATCACACATTAATATAATATATTATGTAAATTTAAGTATTACTTACTGAGCTATATTATTTGATTATAATATTCAAAATCATAATCAATAATACAATTTTATTTCAATTACAGGTTACAATCGGCAGAAAATATTGTTGTGGCAAATAACAAATTAGAATCTGCTATTGTTTGTTTATTATAAAATTTTGCAAAGACAGAAGAGGAATGGGACCAACCAGCTGTTTTTCTAATAACATCAATATTGACTCCGTGTTTATTGACTGCGGATGTGGATGCATGACGAGTGCTATGTGCATTGAATGTGGAAGTGTCTATGCCACTATTGTAAAGTATATCTTTTATCCAACAGCTGAGAGTCTGGGATGTTACTTTTTAATGTGGTGTTTTTTTTCATAGGATAAGAGTGACAAACGAGCACACAGTCCACCTGATGGTAAGTGGTTGCTGCGGTCCATAGACATCTACATCTATCCTCGATTACAAATCAAAATGCAGATGCGTTGTCACCCGTGAGGACTAAGATGGAATGCCTCATTTCCAGTAAAAAGGGTCTCCGGTTCTCTACACTCACCATAGGAAACACAGCAGCGTTAAGCTGCTATTTTACGCTGGTATTCTGTGAGAGCGTGGTCCTTCCCCGGTCGAGCCGACCCATTCGTGTTACAAGTATACTACTAATATAGCTTCAGCATGGTTCTACCATGTAAAATTTACTAATAAATAAATATTCATTACTACGAAGTGATTGGGTTTTATTGATGTAGCTTTCCAAGCAAGTTGCGGGACATATTTCAGGGCGAACATTATAATAACGTAACCTCAACACTGGTTGGGGAGATTTAGGTGTTGATGTTTCACCTCTGATGACACTAAGATGGAATTCCTCCCAGCCTGTAATCATACTGGCTTCCTATACCCTTCAGACTGGAAGACAACAGTGCAAGCACTACTATATGCGGGTAGAAGTCGGTAAGAGGATGGTTCATTTTTAATTAGATGGACTTCTAGCCAGAAAAGCACCACATAAAGGTACTCGGTGGTGAAGTAAAACATAAGGAATCTACAGGTCAGACGAATAAAATATTTCGAGCACCCAGCTAAATAGCGCGGAGCGATAATTACTTACAACCTCTCATAAATGGAAAGGAGCGAGGAGGCCTGTGTCTAGGCGTGTGATGTGTATAGGCTGTAACTTTGCTTATTTTCGTTCACCATCAAGTACTGATTGACATAGGCTTCCTATAGATTGCTTAATTAGAGGATATTTTCCTATCGTTACCACGCTTGGTAGGCAGGTTAGCAATCGCAGTTTTTTATTACCTAGTTGTTTTTAGGAATATAATCATCTCATGGTTTGTTTCCCCCTATCGTCTACTACGTTAATCACGAGACGATATGGGGTAGTGGATATTCTTACACAGCTACGCAACTGTTACATAAACAAGACATACTGCAACATATTATGTAAGTAATAACCACATTACAATATAGAACGACTAGCTTAGGAATATTACTTATTATTGATAAGACAATTCTTACAAAATAATACCCTTGAATTAGTCAGACTCTATATGAATTGATTTTAATACTTATAACAAAATATAAAAGATACGAGTATAATGACAATAAAGAAGTATATGAAACTTTAGAAATACTTATTTGTACACGTGAAGTACAGAGAAAAAAGGGTCAGTTTTCATAAGAGGATTAAATACGGTAATAGGCCTTGCACGTTTGTAAACCTAACCTGGCTAGGTCAAGTGGGGCTTACGACTAAAAAACCTTCCTTTATGTAGCAGGTAATGATTTAGGAAGAATAAAATTTCTATTAATTTAATTAAGTTATGTTTTTTCGAGCGTTTGACTTTTACTCAAGAACATTATTTTGTTTATAAAAGAGAAATCTAACTTCTAATACAATTATTTTTCAATAAATACTTGGTATGAGAGGGTTCGGGATATGATCCTATTATAAAGACGAAGATAGAAAGTAGCACGAATAAACCATCGAGCAAGTACCTTCTGCACTACTTCCTCAATTCCTTCAATGTAATTCAGTGTTTCTCGATTTGGTCCACACTCCAAAGGCTTTTTATGCGATACAAATGTAAAAAATCGATATTTCGAATGACTTACTAAATTCAACCTAAAAGAAACATTTTTACTACTTTAAAAAAAAATTAAGATACATGTTTATTATCATCATATTTTTTCCCTAACAAATGATTGCTACAGAGGGTGGTCCTTAGCCACCTAAATTGAATCGATTTAGACCAGTATATGAACAAATAAAGCTTTTACCAGGATAACACACATATTTTACAGATCTTTCTAAACGTTTAGTTATAGGCCATTTAAAAAAATTGTGGTGCGATCGTCTTAGTTAGGACCCTTTATACGTTTTCTGTTTAGTAACTTAGTTCTTTTAGGTGTCTCTTGGAAGAATGAATATTCACCAGAGCATTCGTAAGGCGCTGGCAGTGCCTTATAATTATTTAAAGCTAAAAAACCCCGTTCACGAAGAAAGGGCTCCAAAAGGTTGTGAACTTTAAATAGTCCCTATTCCACTTGTATCAGGTTTACATCAGTGAATTCCTTATAATTAATCCTTCGTGCTTGAAAAGTTTCACAAAATTTATATAAAATACCCGATACAAGGGCTTCGCCTACCACATTAAAAATCGGGAGGCACGGTTCCGTACACGCCGTGTGCGGTGAGCGCCAAACAACCAACGTACTCCCTCCGAAGAGGGACGTTAAGTTGGGAACTGGACCGTAGTCCACAGCAAAATAACTGGCGAACTAGCAAAAGAAGGCTTGGCCCCTTGGTAGTGCGTAAGCACAAACATCAACGAAAGTCGCGCATTTCAATGCGTGTAAACGCCATACAGAATACGATCAAATCCAACCACGGTGAATGTAAGTCATACGGTTCAGGCAACACGTCAAATAATAGGCACACAGGTCATAAAGGCCCTCCATGAGCGTCAATACCTGCCAGACCGCCGCTTATGCAGACGTGATGTAAGTGTAAGGCATCACCACCAATTGCACGATGAGCACGGCTTCCAGCCGCAGAGCGTGTCATGAGTCTACTGGTCACATCAAGGAATGGGGTCCCACGTTGAGCGGCTTTCGGCTACAGCCTGAGAGTCTCCTCTCCAGCTACTGCCCTCATGAGGTGGACACATATGCTCCACCAACCAATACAACGGCAGATATAGCCAAAAGACAGTTATAAGATTATAGTAATAATTTGCCATCAGTAAGGGTTTGTGTAACTGACGTTGAGTGTATGCATTTTTCGATCATGTTTGTCTCACCCACCAACAAGTTGCCTTCAATCATTCAAAGGTGGGAATTTTACAGATATACTTTATTATGTTGTTATATAAAACACCATGTAGGTCAGAGAGTCTGCAGCCAGACAGTCTGCAGCCCCGTCATGGGGAGAAAGGTTGGTTTGACTTACTTCAAAGCTACTTAGAAGTAAGTCAAATCAAGACGCAGAGAGCGCCATTGAGAATAGCGACCCGCCAAACAACCATCGCAGTGACGCAATGCCGCAGAACGCAACAAGCATCAATACGACTATCGTCGGGCTTACACCAACCCAAGGTCCCCCATACAATCTCAGCAGACATCACTACCCGCATACCTCCATTGACCAGAACCACAAGATGCGTCGAATAAGGTGCAGCACATCCGCAGATCCATCACAAGACGCATTACCGCAAGTAGCAGTAAGCATCAATGCAACTGTCATATGGATGGCGACCCCTCACAACACACCCACATGATCCCTATCGGCTTTGGCAACAAAGTTGGTACTGTTCTTATATTAAAAATGGCACCAACATATCGTAGTAGCACGCTACTAAGACGCCAGTAACCCAAAAATCCGCGTATCATAGAACTATTGCACTAAGCATATAAGCATACTCAACATGGAGTTGAGTATGCTTGTTGCACTTAAAAGTACTACTAAACACAATCACCCTAATCCGAAAGATAGCCGACGTATCATAACTCTATGCGCTAAGACGCCGCCCACGATCGGCAGGCGTGTGCAGTATACACGGGCAAGTTGTATTGCTACGACAAACCCACTTACCACCGGCACTAAGATGATATGCCTAGGATATATCGGTTTGCGAGTCCAAGTTTACCTCGGTCTCGGACACTGTAAAGCAGTCTACACGCCACTATAATAATATTTTTCAAATCACATTTCTATCAATATAATGCTTTTAAATATCTGTGACCTTCCACATATTTGCTTTATTTCATAGACCTTACTATTATATGTCTTTTATATATGGGACTTCAATCCACAACTCTGCTATTATAATGCTTATGCATCTTAGAGATCTTCTATATTAATGCTTTTGTATCATAGACCTTAGTATCATAAGTCCCTGTTATATATTGTGCAACAGTACTTTAGTAGCCAGGCACCTAACCACCCCATATTATATGTACGACCTTGGGTATATGTCTCTGGCAACTCCCTTATATAAGCAATCATTACATAAACACCCTCCAGCAATATAAGAACACGCTGCATCATTACAAAAACACGCTCAATAACTTTTTGACCCATTTTCCAATTACATTACAAATGTTATTTATCTTTATCATTGTAATATAATCGACTAGTATTTCTATTATTTAATACACTTTCAATATTTTAAGCAGAGTTTTAATAAATTTAAAGATTTTTAAAGACAATATTAAGCCTTTACTATATATGTTGCTTTATGTATTTGTATTTTATGCTTATTAATGCATTTTAATTGTTCAAAATATTATATCTATGATAATTTTAAATGGCCATATATTGTTTTTTATTATTATTTATTAATAACAATAATGCGCCGTCGCACAGGTTTCCTCACCATGTTATTTTTATAAATTTAAGTTTAAATATTAATAATTTTTGCAATTTAAGATATACATATAATAGGTAGTGATTTAATTTCTTTTGGTTTAATTTTATTAAGAATTTGAATTTGTATATTAATAATTATAGCAAGAGAATCATTATACAAAAATGATTTTTATATTAATTTTTATTAAATATTATTATTTTAATGATTATATTATATTTAACATTTAGAGTATTCAATTTATTTATATTTTATTTATTTTTTGAAGGTAGATTCATTCCGATTTTAATACTCGTATTAATTATTGGTTGAGGATATTAACCTGAACGAATTCAGGCTGGAATACACTTATTATTTTTAATTATTTTAATTATATAATAATTTATTTTGTAATTTTTTAATATAAATTTATATATTTTTTTTTCTTAAAAAAAACTTTACCCCCCACACTAAGATATTCTCCTGTATCGTGGAGGCAGTTTACAAACACAAATTGCACAAGGATAAACATCCAGACCCGGAACAATTATTTGTAGGTCATACAAATACTTGTTCCGTGCGGGATTATATATAATCTAGGAAATATAGGATTATATATATATCAATAATTTTAGCTTTTCAGTGAAAATACCTATGTATTTTGTACATTTATGATTACCTAAAGCTCATGTTGAAGCTCCAGTATCTGGCTCAATAATTTTAGCTGGGATTATATTAAAGTTAGGGGATATGGATTATTGCGAACTTTTAATACCTTTTCAAAATATTAGAATAAAAATAAATTTTCTTTGAATTATTGGGTTTATATATAAGATTAAATTGTTTTTGTCAAGTATATATAAAATCTTTAATTGCTTATTTATCTGTTGCTCATATAAGATTAGTAATTAGTGGAATTATAACAATAAATTATTGAGGCTTCTTATATTAATATTTGGTCATGGATTATCTAAAATTGCAATTTGCAATTTCGTCGGTGCCGGCGGAGATCGAACCCGTGCTGCTCTGCGAAATTTACTGCAAGCCAAAATGTTTGACGCCATAGCTCTATTTTTTTTTAAATATTAAATATTAATTTAGCACATTAATGCTAAACCAACACGTCTTACTTTATAAAGCCGACAATATTCAGAAAGATAATTTACTTATTCAGTTGAGAAATTCAAATGGCAAAATGTGAAGATCCTTGTCCTTGGACTTATATTATATATTAAAAATGTCTTCTTGTGTTGAAACTTTACTCATGAATATTTCAAGATTGTTGCCTTTTATTTGTCAGCCTCCGTGTCTTCGATATTTAAGTGCCTCGATGGTCTACTGGTCATAAATGCGACTGGCGATCATGTACTCCCAGGTTAGAATCCCAGGTCGGGTCTGAAATCAGTTATTAGGTTTTCCCGCGAAAAATTCTCGGTAGCAGTAATTTCGACAATGTATTTAAACAAAATCAAAGTTTTATTTAATTTATAAACTAACACTCAAGATACACGTTGATTTTTCTTCTGTGTTTTAAATATTGAGTTAAATTAAGTCGACAAAATCACTGCGTCGTTGGTCTAACGGTCGTAAATGTTATTGCTGATCATGAGGTAACGGGTTCGAATCCCGGGTTGGGCCAAAATCAGTTATTGTATTTTTCTGTAAGAATTGTCAGTAGCAGCTCGGAACCAGGAAGTAGGCGGTGTTTCACCACATTGCCTCGGAAAGTACGAAAAGCCGTTGTTTCTGCGCCCGATCTCTCTCCAACAGTATCAGATTACTGTCCCGTCGGACTATGTGAGTGAGGGAATAGAGAGTGCACCTGGGCTTGCGTATACAGTCGGGACGCCGTGAACGAAATTCCTTGTGGTGGACCGTCTGTTATACTGAAATAACTGTCTTATATTGTAGCTCACTGAATATTTGCATGCGATTAAGACATGAATAATCATTCTTTTAAATTTTTGTTTGTCTGTCTGTCTTCCAATTATTGGAATGCTGAACCGATTGTGATGAAACTTCACGAACAGATATAAAATAATTCTAGGAGTGATCAAGGTTATATTTTATCCAAAATACTTGGAGATTTTAAAAAAATTATTAAAAAAACAAAAAATTTATAAAATAGATCGCCGGGGCGAGTTGCTAATTCTAAATAAGAACTTATCTAAAAACTTCGTGTCATAGAGATTTTTAACTTTAGAACAACAACGTATTTATAAATTATACTTACATTATATTAAACACATCTAAGCTTTGTCATTTACCAAAAAAAAGTTAACTCATTCTCTATGGGCATTTTTTAAATAGAATAAGGGTGACAAACTAGCACACAGTCCACCTGATGATAAGTGGAAAGAAATATTATTTTATTTTAAATTACGCTTCATTTTAATAGACGCTAGTAATTCATTTATTTGTATTTGTTAATTAATAATATAATACGCCAGACAACTACATCTATCCTTGATTAAGAATCAAAATGCAGATGCGTTGCCATCCCTGAGGACTAAGATGGAATGCCTCGTTTCCAGTAAAAAATGGTCTCCAGTTCTCTAAATTTACCATAAGAAACATAGCATCGAGCTGCTATTTTACGCTGGTATTCTATGAGAGCGTGGTCCTTCTCCGGTCGAGTCGACCAATTCATGCTGCAACCACAGTATATCTCCATCCATGACTATATTTTCTTCTAATATTTTTGATGTATTAATATGACCCGCTTAACTTTATTAAAGGATTTTAAAAGGTACAATTTAAATCTGTTGCAAAAGTAATTTTAAAAGATTGGTGTTTAAAATTCTATCGCTTAGGTGAATTGATCTCCTCACTATCACAAATAACTTACCTCTAGTTTAGCTTTGTAAAATTTTTAAACGAAATACGTACGTGCTTTTAAACTGATTGCAACACGAGTGCTCAACCAATTACTTCTTGGCCGTTATAAATTATAGAAGACGACTAAAATGCAAAATTCAAAATCTTAGATAATAGAAAATAAACGCGTCAACAAAATCTGAAACCGAAATTTACGTTATTTATACGAACACTAAACAATGAATGAAACTAGTTTTTAAGGATTTTATTGCGTTTAAATAGTTAAATTTTATATTCACGACGTTAATATTACTTTGCAGCACACATAGTTACGGGGGACTGAAGTGTGTTATGTTTATTTATTTATATATTTATTACCACTTTATTATTTTACACATTAACAAAAGGGTTACAAAAGGCGGACTTCAAGGTATTTTCTCCCAGTCGATCCTGGGTGCAGCGAGATAATGTACATACATAATACATAAACACTCACGCCTGTCACCCAGAGGGGTAGGCAGAGACTACGGACTTCCATTTGGCACGATCCTGACACACTTCTCTCGCCTCCTTTACGTCCATATATCTACGCATACACGCTCGTCGGTTAAGGGTACTCCTAATCTGGCCCATTTTCAATATATCGCCAATTTGAGCGATAAACCTTCGTCTAGGGCGTCCCTTCCCGACTCTTCAGTTCACTTCTGCAACATAAATTTGCTTTGTCACTCTTTCCTCGTTCATTCTTTCTACATGACATCTTGCAAACCACACTTTTCTCTTATCACACTATTTCTCACCCTGTCATTCAGAATTTCCCCTGGCAGTTCTTTCGAGTTTCCAGAACATTTTAATATTTGCCTGGAAGTTATCAGATATCCTTCTATTATTCTTATCCGTTCTTTCTTGCTTTTTCCTTTCAACAACTTCTTTTACTCTCTTATTTATACGTCTAAAGTCTGCTCTTTCAATTTCATCAATCATACCGAATTACCATCTTTGGTTGCTAGTAAATCTAGCCATGCACTCTTCTTTGCTTCAATTTCCATCCGTACCTCATCATCCCACCACAACGTATTATTTTTCCTTTCATTCGTTCTCTTACTTACACCACATACTTCGGTGGCTGCATCCACCAAACCTTTCTTGACATTATACCACACAGTCTCCAAGCCTAAATCATTCATACACAATTCATCCATACCACTTATATTTTCTCTCAGTCTACATTTGAACTTCTCTCTTTCACACCTTCATCTTGTAACCTCTCTATTCTTATACGCTGTAACGCAGTGGTAGACACAGATGTCCGATGCCGCCAACGCTTGAATAGACCATTAGTTCGGCATAAGACCAAGTAATGATCCGTCCCTACGTTGGACCTCCGGTAAACCCTTGTATCCACCACTGTGCTCCTCATTCTTTCATCCACAATTATGAAAAATATCATGCTTCTATCATCACCTCTTTCCCATGTATACATGTGAATCCTCTTATGGCGAAAGAAAGTGTTCGTCACAAAAAGATTATTTTCCACACATACGGTGAGGAGGTCTTCACCATTCTCATTTATACTTTCATCGCCAAACGTTCCTAATATCCTTTCATAACCAGACCTCTTCACCCCAACCCTTCCATTAAAATCTCCTAACATAATAATATTTTCATTTACCTTACATTTCATCAACACCATCCTTACCATGTCCCAAAACTGCTCTCGGATATAAGTGGGCTTAGACATATCTGGGGCGTACACCCTAGCACAAACAACTTCTTTAGCCCACTTTCATTCGTATCCATTGCAGCCTTGGGCTTACACATTCATACTCTTTCACACATTGACCCATTCTTTCTGAAAGGATGACACCGACTCCCTGGCATGCCCGCTCGGTCTCGTCTACACCAGATCGGTAAGCGGTATACATGCCATGTGCAGTGGCATCCTTTAACTTTCGTTTCGTCTCATTTACACATAATACATCTATTTCTCTATCTTTCATCATTTCGCATACTTCATCCATCTTATTATTCATTGCTCCACATACATTCAGCGTAGCCAGACGGGCCTCCGCAATCCGCTTTTCGCCCCTCCGGGAGACAGAACGTGACGGGTGGCGAACCTCGGATTTTTCCGTCACGACCCCTTCTGACGTAGTGTAGACGGTGTTGGCGGCTATATGGAAGCGAGATGGAATAATATTCATCTCCCTCGCACTTTTTCTTATCTTGCCATGAAAGAAATATTATTTTATTTTAAATTATGCATCATTCTAATAGACGCTAGTAATTCATTTATTTGTATTTTTTAATCAATAATACAATACTTTTATCAATAATAATAATGAGAGTAAATAATCTAAGATAATAATATACTACAAAAGGAACTTCGTTCCAACCGAGTGTTCCACGACACTCACGCATGTTTTTTATTTATACGTGTGCGTAAATCGGATCAAAATTAATCATTTTTAAAGTTGTCGTGGTTAATTATGGCATTCGGACTTTGAATAACTCAGACGCCCTACGACAATGGGTGCTGCAAAGTAATAGACGAGTGTCTAAAAAAAATATTGTCTATGATATCTCAAATCATTTTGCATACAAGAAAGAGTGACAAACGAGCACACAGTACATGAATGCTACGGCAAGTGCATATTGGTAAGTGAATGCTGAGGCCATGTCTGTCATCAATTTAAAATAAAAATGGTGCATTGTCATCCCTGGAGACTAAGAGGGAATGCCTCGTTACCAGAAAAAGGGTTCACATTCACCATACCATACACGTTCGAGATTTAAAAATAAATAAAATGGATGCAACACGGGAGGTCCAACTACAAACGTTCAAAAAGTAAATGCTAAAAATGGGTAATATTAATGTTATGGTAAGTATAGAAATAAAAATAATTAAGTATATAAGTATAAAGTTAAAGTGAAGTTACAGGCGATATACGTCCCACTGGCCTCTTCTCATTTTTGAGATATATAATAAGGGGAGTTTCTGATCATATTCAGAACCTGCATGAGGACAGATTAACAATTGTAAAATTCAGTTAGTTAGCCATTTCTTTTATAACAAGAAACTGCTGGTCCGAATTAAATCAAAACTAAATCAGTTTATAATTACTTAATTGTGGTTCAAATGAAACCAGTTCAACGTCGATAGCCTTGAGTCTCAGAGTATGCGATGAATGATAAAATACACAGTGAAATCACAAATTAATAATTAAACTTTTAATAAAAACAGAACCGACATCAACAATTTTAAAAAAATCCACATAATAGCTCCTGAAGTCGGTGATAAGGCATAGTGCATCGAAATCATCAAAAGCTATGTGGAAATTATATTTATTGAAGTATAACCAATTTAATTTAAAAAAAAACAATAATTTGAATCGGTTCACCCATTTCTGATAAATTGGTAAACTTACATAAAAAACATCGCGTCAAATATATTATATCCTTCTTACTTTTTTGAAATCGGTTGAAAAATGTGTTTTTATAAACAATAATATGAGGCTAGCATAAAATTTAAAAGCCCTGTGGTTCCTTGTCATAGAATTTTGTCAAGTTCATATCAATGTTCTAAAGTACAAAGCTATGACATAGGAAAACAGGTTAATATTTTATTATGATTATGGGATATTTAAAAAGTATTCTTATCTTTTTGCGCTGTATACATTTTATTATTTTACTATGGATACAGGCTAAAATGCGTGTCCGTGAACAAATAATTCCAATTATTTGCGAGCGTGCAGAAAAATACGGACGCCAGAGTGAGTGATTACCCAAGAGCTCTTTGGATTAGGAGTTTAATCATAGGCCGTAAGTAGGGTTAACGCGTACGGTGTACCAGGAAATCAAATCGTAATTCCATTACGTTGGGTAAAATGCATTTTAATCAAGCATAAAATCTGCTTGAATATTTTTTAGTGAAATCGAGACGAAAATGTATTTTGAATCTATCTTAATCAAGACACGATTTCCGTCTGAAAGAGAGCTGATATTAAAACGTCACCAACATACCAACAACCAATTTATAATATGAAGGGCCTATATTTTTAGCGTTTTACATATTGACTACCTAAAATTTAGTAGAATTAGAGAGTACCTACATAAAAAAAGAAATACGCATCTATCAGTTGTTTAGTTTTGAATAATTAAAAAAAAATGTAATATAATATTTAAAGAAATTCGTCTTTTAGATTTCGAGTACAAAAGAGAAATAACGAAATAAAATAATAATAATAATAAAATACGATACCCAAATTATACGAATTTTATCAGAAGCTACTAAACACACATAATAAATTTTAGTTTTAATAAATTTTACAATTACAAAGTAGTTTAAGGAGGGATATAATTACATGGTAACACCAAAATATGCAAACCAACAGCAACACTACCCATTTCATCGTAACACATAGCAGCCTCTCAGCAACACGATCTTCCTTGCCTGCACTAGAAGAATTACTAGAACGGACAGAACCACAACCCTGTCACTAACACTCGTGAAATGACTTAGGCGGAATCCCTCGAGCACGGCATCTACGGTGAACTTTATACTGCACAAACGAGTGGGGGTTTTATACTCACAAATCGATGGTGGTGTGGTTGAATTGAGGGTTTGATATACTCTCAATACTACCACGCTACCATCGATATGAAACTCCGCTAGAGTGATGCAACCTGTCGCTCACTCTCGATCCATCTGGTATTTTATAGACGCGCCGATACGGCCAATCCTGACTATCGGAAGTCCTCGTGCCGTTGGCAGTAAACCGTCAGCATACGGTCTATCAGTTATCACCGCCTGCAAACAGATATTGACACTTGTTAAATATTACATTGCTCGAACGTTCTTGACTTCATTCAGGTCGACGGCCGCAGACCGATCCGGGCACACAAGGCTCCCCTATACATATATACATACATGCTATTAATATAATAGGGCTTCTGCTATAACAAAATTGCATTTATCTTTCTAATTTGAATAACTTTATGTTTTTGTGAGTTGAAATATTTCTGCATAACACGTCCAATTGGCAGAAAAGGCGTTTCTTTAATTAATTATGAATTAATAATATCTTTAAGAATGTATGATATCACACATAAATTTCACTGATATGGTACCCTATAACTAGTATAAAAGGTCGGGGAAAAGTTTCTTCGTATTTTATATACAAATTCAAGACATTTTTTTAAGTTTATTTTGTTTTTTCAAATTTTAAAAGATTTATTATGTTATGTATAGATATACAATATTTTATTATATACAATATTTAAAACTATAGTTGAAAGGATCCCAGCCCGTCGCTCGACGTCAATCCTTCAACTGAAAGGTCTTTCTTCGGCTGGCTTCTTAATCTGCGAAGGTCCTACTGAAAGGGTCCAATCAGACGGGGATTAGTCTTTCATAGACGTTCTACCCCGAAACTGAAACCACACCACGTTGGATTCGGGAGCAACGAGGTGGATGCGACCCCCGTAAAGGAGTGTCACACAAGGACGGTCGCCGCCCTTTCTGAAAAGAAAGGTTAGACGACTAAGATTACGGGTCCTCTTGGAGTGGTCCCGGTCCCGCCGTCTTTTGTAGTGTGGACTGTACTCATAGGTGGTGGAAGATACTTTAGGAAATACAACAGTGATTTATCTTCGAAATTTCCTCATAAGAGTGCAATATTGAATTTTACTACTTTCCAATCACTTCCCTATGCTTTCTTTCTTGCTTTAAATATAAACTGGTAGCTGGTCCCGAACGAATTGCTACGTTGTCGTCTGCGTGTGTATGCTCACAGCACACACAGCAGGTCTCAGGCCTCGAGGCGTGCCCCATTGCCCGGAATCTCCTCGCGGTACATTACTATGTACCGGTCTTGGGAGCCGTTATGGCATTGTAGGTAATGCAGCGGTCCGGGACTCGGTTCTCCAGTCGCTGCAAATTGGTATCAATAAAAGTCAAAGTTGGTCTATCCGCGACATTGAGGGTTGTTACTCAACTCTCTAATCTCTATAGATAGGAGTTCTCTTGGTAGAGGTCACCCGTCCGGGGGCCGAGCATGTAAGGTGCTAAGTTATTTAGGTGGTCATGTGGCCGTTGTCAGCGCGGTCCAACATACCGCACGCCAGCCGGGCCACGAATTCTTTGATGCTCTCCATCTTTAAGTTGGCCGCAATGACGTCATTCCGGACGTAGCGACCTGCACCGACGATGGTTCGTAGTGATAGGTTCTGCTGGGCCTGCAGCCGCTGCCTCTGCCGTTTGCTCAGGAGTGCGTACCAGGCCGGAGCAGCGTAGGTTATCTTCGGTCTTATATATAGTTTGTAAATTTTTAATTTGGTCTTGTTTGAGAGCTTGGATGGCAGGACGGGGCGGAGCATCGCCCGCGCACATCTGGCATTGCGGACGACGATGTCGATGTGCGCGGTTATGCGCAGCATCCTGTCTATCCGGCACCCACGGTAGATCACGGCCTTCTCGTACGCTATCTCCTGGCCTCTTAACGTTAACGGGGGCGGGAAGTTCCTGTAGCGGCGGGTGAGGAGAGCGGTCATCTTCCTAACATTGACGGCCATCCTCCACTCATCCAGCCACGGTGGCAGCAGGTCCAGCAGGCGCTGTATCTTGGCGGTGGCGAGATGAGCTCTTCTGGACGAGGTAAAGTAGGCGCTATCGTCCGCATATAGAGCAAGCTCTACGTCGTCCTCCCATTCGCGTAGGTGTCCCGCTAGAGTAGGAATATCATTGGTGTAAGCCGCGTACAGGATCGGCGATAGACGTCTGCCCTGTAGTACGCCAGCTCTTATGGTTTTTACTGCGGATTCGGCATCTCCAACACAGACGTAGAAGCTCCGGTCAGCTTGAAATGACGCCACTAGCCGCAGCATAGCCGGAGCGACACTCGTTTGTTCTTCCATTTATAGAGTAGTCCAGAGTGCCACATCCTGTCGAACGCCTTCTCAATATCTAAGAAGACGCCCAAAGACGTGCGATCCAGATTGTGCTCGGCCGCCAGGTAGTCCACTCTGGTCAGCTGTGTAGCTGTGGAGTGCCCTTTCCTAAAACCGTGTTGCTCCGCCCGGAGTTATATGCACGGGTGGATTCTTCTTAGTATTATTCTCTCAAATAGTTTGGCTATGTGCGGTAGCAGCATAATCGGTCTATAACTAGCTGCTCTACGCCTGTCCTTTCGGCAGAACGATGACCTTGCCGGTTTTCCAGTCCTCCGGGAAGTGTGAAGTTTGCAGTATGCCATTGTAGAGCCGTCCTAGCTCTACAATAGTTCTATTGGGCAGCTGTCGAAGTGCAGCGTTCGTGACCCGGTCGTGCCCCGGCGCCTTCCTCGATTGCAGGCGGGTTACTGTCCTCCGCAGTTCAGCGGGGGAGACGAACCACTCTCCTGCAAGCGGTGGCGCGGGCGACGACAGGAACTCTCGTACGCAGCTCTCCTTTTGGGCATGTCGTAGGTGATCCACTTTTCATCACCAGTGATCAATATTTTCAAAAATGGTTCGGTTTCATTACGTTTCAATAGAGAATCGCAAATGAGTACACGATTAATTAGGTTTCTTCCAGTGAGCTCGTGTGTTGAGATAAATATCGAGCTTTTACTTATAGCCCGACTTTTTCAAATTGGCCAAAACTATTTTGTGATCAATCCTCAATTCCTCGGCTATGTCTTAACTACTAATATGCCGATCTTGCTCTACTTTTTCAAAAATGCTATTGACTTTATCCGTATAAGGGCGACTAGAGCGAGCTGCATCTCTGACATCAAAATTCCCCGACTGAAAACGCTTGAACCAACTTTGTGCTACTCTTACTGACACTGCATTAGGTCCATAAACGTTACAAATTTTTTTCGCGGCTTGAATCGCATTTTTCCCTTTTTTGTAATAAAACTTCAGAATGTATCGAATTTCTTCGTTAGATTTACTCATGTTGGCGGACAGAAAAACAATTGAAAAATGGCGGGAAAGTGTTTTTTACTTTTTATTTTTATTTTTCTTATTGTCCTGTATGCACCTATATAGGACAACAAAGAGGACTTTTTTTAAAATTTTATACCAACAAATTACAAAGATACTTTTTCCCCGACTTATTATACTATACCACCACAACTAGTGGGTTCACTATGTAGTATCACACTGTTGTCAACTACTGGGCAGTTACTTAATTGGTGTGATTAATATATTATTCATTCAGTTTCAATTCAGTAAAAGAGTAAAATTAACAGATCGTATTCAATTTCACATTATGTTGAGAAATTGATAATATCAATGTCAAAGTTAAAATACATTTGTTTAAATTGACCTTTTGTATTTTAAAGTCAAAAAAGTTAGGCCACTGCTTTAAAAAGTTCCTATTATATTTATTGTTATTAAAAATGTATTGCTGAAAATATTAAGATGAAAAAAAAATGTAATTTTAAACATATTTATGCTTGTAAATAACCATCTATTGATCGAGTTTTAGTGGGAAACATCTAAGGAACATCAATCAACCAAAATGATCCAAGGTATGTCATATGAAAACAGTACCCGAATGAGAAAAGCGTTGCTCTCTTGCCTTAAATCCATCTTACTATAATATTTCAACGAATAAACGCTTGATGAATAAATATATTTTACATATTAGGTGAATTTTAAGAACGGAATATGAGAGTAAATATGGGATGAGAATAAGAAATTTACCTGTTTCTAATAGGGCTGCGAATGTTACATGCGATATTCCGATGTGCGGCGATAGTGGAACATCATGAGGTTTAAGTCCCCTAAGCTATGGTTTGACTTAATTTCTAGAGGCATTTCGATAAATATAATTTAATTTACATGACATTAAAACATACAATATTTATTATCATAATAAAAAACTAAAACTATAAACTTAAATTATTATACAGTCCTTTCCCCGCGGTATAGTGTCAATATTGCTCAACTGCCTCGTTGGTCTAGTGGTCGCAAACGCGTTTGCTGATGATGAGGTCCCAGGTTCGAATCCGGGGTCGGGCTAAAATTAGTTATTGGGTTTTTCTGTCAAGAAATTCTCAGTAGCAGCCCGTAGTCAGGAAGTTGGCGGTGTTTTAAACCCGTGCCTCGGAAATAACGTAAAGCCGTTGGTCCTGTCCCTGGTATCTCCGGTCGTGTCGGATAACCGTCCCATCGGACTATATGTTGTATACACTGGCACTATAATCCTATCCTGCACAGATGGCTAGTTTCCATTGGGACCAGCCGCCGCGACCGAAAATCGGTCTAGAGGTCATTATTATTATTTAATCATTCTATACTGAGCCACACCTGGCCTAGCGATAATGCTATTGTATTTTTAATTACTACCTTTAATAAAATTGCACTGTGGTCTTGACTACTTTGACGTGTGTCATAGGAAGGACGAAAGGATAAAAAATGTGTAAGTGATATTTATATGTTTTTGATATCACCTAATTTGAAAAGAAAATAACAAAATAATATAAACGAATAAAATAAAACTACTAAATGTTTTGTTTTATTACAGAACGCTGCAAGGACACTGAATAAATAATGTCTGTAAATTAAATTCCTTAGAGCTTCGGGGCTCCTAGAATTGTTTCGAAAATGAAGTTTAATTTGTAAAATAACTGTACTGTTCGTGTTCATTGCGAAAGTGCAAAAGTTTGGAACACATCGTTTATATTTCTGAATCCTTTTAGAACAGCGACATTAACGTTTTAAATCTGAAATACTTAGACATTGTTTCCGATATTGTTTGGTCGTATATTTATAAGCATGGTTAAAACTATTTTTTGAAATGTCCATATTCGTTTACTTTATTTAACATTATGATGATAACGAATACAAAACGTCTAATGGCATTCACGACATTTTCTGCCAATAGGGCGGCGAAAGTGAGGTGAAATAATTGACAGATTTCATAGCAGGGGAAGTTAATTTGTTATTTAAGTGTAGAGATTTACGAGTAAGTTAATATTAGTTATATTTTATAATAATTAGATTAGACATCAATAAACGAAACTGAGGATATTCCTAAACATTGTGAAAAAAATTTAAAGATTACAACACTATGGCATTGTTTTGAGTATATACATACAATAGAAACTAAAGAAGTTATTATTAAATCGCAACTTTTTAATGATGATGACACTGTGACTGTCTGCGTAACAAATAAGTTCACCTTAGTCCCAACTAGCGATATTTCGCGAGCGTAACGTAACGTTAATACGTCCTCTATATTTTCATTGCATACATGCATTATTATACTTAAAGTTCCGTGAGCAAATCCATTAGCAATCATTATCATCAACATCAAAAAAAGTCAGCCGCCGACCATAAGCATCCGCCATAAATTTCCGCAGAATTTTATTATTTTGAGTTAGGAATATGATTCTGCCTATTTTCTGTTTCATGTCTCTCTGTCGCCTTTTACAACAACCTTTTACTTTCTTTTGCGTGGTAGTAGATTATCTTACGCCGCCAATACACGGTGACATTATGCATTTTTTTCCAGGAACGTTAAATAAGAATACTAAGAAAGGAAGCTCAAGGTCTCTCAACTCTTTTTTTTCTCAATGTAGTATTTGCGTAAATTTAAGAAATCATTACGTAACAAGTTTAGCTGTAGTTACATTTGTTCAGTAATAAGGAAGAATTTTAAAAGAAACAAAAAAAAACTCGTTAAACTTTAAACTGAGGTAATAAATAATTTGCGTAGTGATTACAGGTTGTTTATTGCCTAGTTATACGAATTACGACAGCTATTAGCTCTGATCTAGCGTTCACCTGAATAGCGGTACTAACTTCTCAGAGCTGTGTCAGAGGTGTTAGCTATAATTTAGGTATATTTAATGTTAGATTTTTTTATTAATTTGTGACAGAAGAAAACAAAGGTAGAATAATTCTAAGTTGCAAAACTACCGAGAGGTGTAAATAAAAGTAAATAAATTACCACGTTGTGTCCGGAGGGTGTTGTAAGAGATTTCTATAGGAAAGGACAAAATAACACATGACCACCGATAAATAACTGTACTGTTCGTGTTCATTGCGAAAGTGCAAAAGTTTGGAACACATCGTTTATATTTCTGAATCCTTTTAGAACAGCGACATTAACGTTTTAAATCTGAAATACTTAGACATTGTTTCCGATATTGTTTGGTCGTATATTTATAAGCATGGTTAAAACTATTTTTTGAAATGTCCATATTCGTTTACTTTATTTAACATTATGATGATAACGAATACAAAACGTCTAATGGCATTCACGACATTTTCTGCCAATAGGGCGGCGAAAGTGAGATGAAATAATTGACAGATTTCATAGCAGGGGAAGTTAATTTGTTATTTAAGTGTAGAGATTTACGAGTAAGTTAATATTAGTTATATTTTATAATAATTAGATTAGACATCAATAAACGAAACTGAGGATATTCCTAAACATTGTGAAAAAAATTTAAAGATTACAACACTATGGCATTGTTTTGAGTATATACATACAATAGAAACTAAAGAAGTTATTATTAAATCGCAACTTTTTAATGATGATGACACTGTGACTGTCTGCGTAACAAATAAGTTCACCTTAGTCCCAACTAGCGATATTTCGCGAGCGTAACGTAACGTTAATACGTCCTCTATATTTTCATTGCATACATGCATTATTATACTTAAAGTTCCGTGAGCAAATCCATTAGCAATCATTATCATCAACATCAAAAAAAGTCAGCCGCCGACCATAAGCATCCGCCATAAATTTCCGCAGAATTTTATTATTTTGAGTTAGGAATATGATTCTGCCTATTTTCTGTTTCATGTCTCTCTGTCGCCTTTTACAACAACCTTTTACTTTCTTTTGCGTGGTAGTAGATTATCTTACGCCGCCAATACACGGTGACATTATGCATTTTTTTCTAGGAACGTTAAATAAGAATACTAAGAAAGGAAGCTCAAGGTCTCTCAACTCTTTTTTTTCTCAATGTAGTATTTGCGTAAATTTAAGAAATCATTACGTAACAAGTTTAGCTGTAGTTACATTTGTTCAGTAATAAGGAAGAATTTTTAAAGAAACAAAAAAAACTCGTTAAACTTTAAACTGAGGTAATAAATAATTTGCGTAGTGATTACAGGTTGTTTATTGCCTAGTTATACGAATTACGACAGCTATTAGCTCTGATCTAGCGTTCACCTGAATAGCGGTACTAACTTCTCAGAGCTGTGTCAGAGGTGTTAGCTATAATTTAGGTATATTTAATGTTAGATTTTTTTATTAATTTGTGACAGAAGAAAACAAAGGTAGAATAATTCTAAGTTGCAAAACTACCGAGAGGTGTAAATAAAAGTAAATAAATTACCACGTTGTGTCCGGCGGGTGTTGTAAGAGATTTCTATAGGAAAGGACAAAATAACACATGACCACCGATAAATGGTGATATGTCATCTCATATAAACCAGATGTAAAACACCCAGGCCGACCGATGCCATGCTTCTCGAAACTTCTCAGTTCTCTTGAACTTTGCACTTTTTATGTTTAGCGACAAAAATGTATAATGCTTGTATTACGTCATATTCTTAACTAAGTAATCCATAGCTTTAATGGAAGACTACTCAACTCAGACAGAAGCGATTGGAGCTTCCTAACCATCCACCATGAGGAGGATCCAGGATTTCAATTACCTATATATACTATGAGGATAGCCGAAGGCCAAGCGCTATTACGCTACTACTCGTTTTGTATAAAGATTCAAATAATATTAATTGATTATAGGTACATACATATTACTTTCATTTAGAAGATAGCACGTTTTTTACATAGAAGTGCCAAAATGGCAGATATCAATAAAATAGCGTGGTACTAAAAAATATAAATAAATTATTATTCTTGTAAGTCGCTAGTAGGTTATTCGCTCGTAGGTTCGCCAAAATTAAACATTTTATTAGGAGCTGTAGATGAACTATGACATTGGGAAGTTTAAGACCTCAGTAACCCCTCCCCCCCAATAATTGCTGCAAAGCACTCAAAATTTCAAAATTAATGATAATTAATATTATTTATTTTCTCGAATTAAATTAAATACAAATTAAATTAAACGCGATAAAATCCGTGAAAGTAGATTTATTCAATGTGTAGTTTTCGGATATAAAAATTATTATAAAACGTGATTGACTGCCTCGTTGGTCTAGTTTTTACGCGACTGCTGATCATGAGGTTCAAATCCCGGGTCGGGCCAAAAAAAATCAGTTATTGAGTTTTTCCGTCAAGAAATTCTCAGTAGCAGCCTGGAGTTAGGAAGTTGGCGGTGTCTCACCCCCGTGCTTCGGAAAGCACGTAAAGTCGTTGATCCTGCACCTGATCTCTCTCCGGTCGTGTCGGTGTACCATTCCATTGGACTATAAAAGTAAAGGAATAGAGAGTGCACCTGTGCTTGCGCATACACTTGGGCACTATACGATGGACGGATTGAGACGCCGATGGCTAGTCTCCGTTGAGGCTGGCCGGCGTGACTGAAATTCGGTCTGGAGGACATTATAATTATTAATGTCATTAGTCCATACGTACAGAGCATGGAAAATGCGTATCAAATTCATGTGAAGAGATGAATCTTCATTTCGATCCTTACATAGTGACAAATAAAGCAAACATCAATCACGTGATTTACCGTCGGAAATGTTACAGGCAGGGCGTGCGCGAATGAGAAAGGTGGCATCTCAATGTAATCAACGTCCATGTAAAACCTTTTATAAGTCTCGACAGCTGATGAGAGTATAATAAATTATTATATGTATTGTATATATTCTGTATTCTATCATTTAATGCATGAACAACGCAGATATTTTAATTAAAAAAAGGAGCAAATTAGTTGATATTAAACCATATAGAATTATGGATCTATTTTGTAGGCACTTTATTTTTTATTTTAATTTAAATATTTTTTATTGCCAACAAATGATGTGTAAACACATACACACCTTTCGGCAAATTGTACAGAAGACAGAAGAGTACAATCTGCCACTTTGCCTTGCGTATGTGGACTATGAGAAAGCCTTTGATTCCGTCGAAATTGGGCGGTGCTACAGTCCCTTCAGCGGTGCCAAGTTGACTGTCGGTATATCGAAGTACTGAAGTGTTTGTACAGTAGGGCTACGATGGCTATCCGAGTACAGAACCAGAGTACGAAACCTATCCAACTGCAGAGAGGTGTAAGACAGGGTGACGTAATATCCCCGAAACTCTTCACCGCTGCATTGGAAGACGTTTTCAAGCTACTGTACTAGACAGAATAAGGTATTAACATCAATGGCGAGTACATCACTCACCTTCGATTTGCCGACGATATAGTCCTTATGGCAGAATCGCTGGAGGACCTAAGCGCTATGCTCAATGACCTCAATAGTGTCTCCCAACGGATAGGTCTTAAGATGAACATGGACAAAACAAAGATCATGTTTAATGTCCATGTCACACCTATGCCAGTAGTTGTTGGGAGCAATAAGCTCGAAGTTGTTGACGAGTATGCTTACCTGGGACAAATAGTCCGACTAGGTAAGTCCAACTTCGACCTAGAGGTCAATCGACGGATTCAACTCGGCTGGGCAGCGTTCGGGAAATTACGACAGATCTTCTCGTCAGGTATACCTCAAAACCTGAAAAGCGTGTTGCCAGTGATGACTTATGGATCTGAGACGTGGTCCTTCACTGCTGGCCATATGAGGACGCTCAAGTCTCCAGTGGCAGCCTCGTATGGGTAGGCGAAGTGTAGGGCGACCCCCCACTAGATGGAGTGACGACCTGGTAAGACATGCAGGAAGTCGATGAATGCAGTTGGCTCAGGACCGTGCTTTGTGGTATTCCTTGGGGGAGGCCTATGTTCATCAGTTGACTTGTGTAGGGCTGTAATGATGATGATGATGATGTGTAATGTTGTAAAAGATTCCTCATATTCATCACCATCATCTTATAAACAGCTCGCAACTGGACTCCCTGTCCACTTTCATAATGAGGAGTACATATGCTGAATTATTCACCACTTACTTTGGAATACCGGACGTCTGGCACCTGTCGTGTTCATTTCCTAATGTGAGTATTTAACATCGCGTATAAATACAAAGACGTTTAGTGGCAGCGTAAGAGAATCTACTACTCTATACCATCCTGTGGGTGTCGATGATAATTAAACTGCGGTTGTGAATTCACCTTCCAAGCGTGGCAACTATGGCAAATTTTCCCCTAAGGGGAATTTAAGGGCTAGACTTACGTTTAGCTGCAGGCGGTGGCAGCAGCAGTGAATTTACCTTTTTCGACAACCACGATATAAAATGGGGATGTTTTTACAACTCCACCACAGCCGACTTAGGACCATTAGTTGGCGAAAAGTTGTAGTAGACAAAAATACGAGCAGAGCTATTAATTTAAATATCGAATAATTAAAAGGTAACAAATTTTGTGCGGTGGTGACGTATTAGAATCAATTTTCTCTTTTTTGATCCGAGGGTGTCGTAAAATTTGACGAAAAGCGAAGTGAACGTACAATATTAATTTGTAAACATAAATAATCTAAAACATCCGAACTGTGATATATGCATCGGCTTAAATGCGGAGGTACTACGATTGAAAATTCATCTACTAAGATTGGCGATACGAAAAAATCTACTCGAAATAGGTCTTTATTCAGAACATAATAGGATAATGATAACGGCTCAATTTCAAACAAGTAACAAAATCATTCCATCGTCGTGTTGTTTTTTTTTTATTGTTCACGCTGCTACGATTGTAGCTGCTGCATGAATGTATCGCCACATAGGCTTGCACGGATTTTAAAAGTAATAATTATTTTTTTGTATGGTATCCCTTCTGATGCTGGCCACACTATCCTACCTAGCTCGGGTCGTGTGTTCCCATTCGAGTCATTATGTTTAGCTATTCAAAATATTTCACATTTTTAATGATATTTAGGGGCAGGGTTTTTGTTCTAAACATTCAAGTAACAATTTACATACATTTTTTAGGGAGGGTATCTATAAATCGCTTCGAATGAAGCCGTTCCACATAATTGTCATCGAACTTCACTTGGTAAGTTCGTTTGATATTCAATTATATTTCACGGCTTCATTCTTTGCGATTTATTGTTAACGTATTGTAGGATGTTTAGAGGATAAAAATGTCAAATAATATAAGTGTACAACACTAGGAGCACTATGGATGCCTTGAGATACGAGAAAGAAAGACACTAGCTTTATCACTATACTGTTTAATTAATAAAACTTACTGAATAGTATACAGTGGGTACGACACGAAAACAATTATTTCTTATTTAATTAGTAGCTTTACAATAACACAACCATAGTGCGTCTTAAAATAATAGTAGCGCCATCTATTATCCACTAGATAAACAAAATAAACTTAATATTAGACAATAAGCAGGTAAGTTATCACACATTAATATAATATATTATGTAAATTTAAGTATTACTGAGCTATATTATTTAATTATAATATTCAAAATCATAATCAATAATACAATTTTATTTCAATTACAGGTTACAATCGGCAGAAAATATTGTTGTGGCAAATAACCAATTAGAATCTGCTATTGTTTGTTTATTATAAAATTTTGCAAAGACAGAAGAGGAATGGGACCAACCAGCTGTTTTTCTAATAACATCAATATTGACTCCGTGTTTATTGACTGCGGATGTGGATGCATGACGAGTGCTATGTGCACTGAATGTGGAAGTGTCTATGCCACTATTGTAAAGTATATATTTTATCCAACGGCTGAGAGTCAGGGATGTTATTTTTTAATATGGTGTTTTTTTTTATAGGATAAGACTGACAAACGAGCACACAGTCCACCTGATGGTAAGTGGTTGCTGCGGTCCATAGACATCTACATCTATCATCGATTACAAATCAAAATGCAGATGAGTTGTCACCCGTGAGGACTAAGATGGAATGCCTCATTTCCAGTAAAAAGGGTCTCCGGTTCTCTACACTCACCATAGGAAACACAGCAGCGTTAAGCTGCTATTTTACGCTGGTATTCTGTGAGAGCGTGGTCCTTCCCCGGTCGAGCCGACCCATTCGTGTTACAAGTACGAGGTCTGTTCGAAAAGTATCGCGAATTTTGAATTTCCGCGGGCTACGTATATTTGATTTTTGATTTTTTTGTAGCCTTATGTTGGTACTCATGTCCCTTACTTATACTGACAAGGTCGGCCATTTTGAATGTTTAGTTAATTTTTGACAGCTGTTTTGTTTGGATGTGTTTTGGCTCGTCTTCGATTTTTGTCTATTCCAAAAAATGGATCAAAGAATCTGTATTAAATTTTGTGTGAAAAACAAAATAAAGTGCGGGGACGCATTCCAAATGTTGACTATGGCATATGGTGAAGCTACTTTGGACCAAAGCAACGTTTATCGGTGGTACAAAATGTTCTCAGAGGGCCGAGAAGATGTGAACGACGAGCAGCGTACCGGACGTGAAGTTCGGTCGAACGTGAAGGTTTTGCTCACAGTTTTCTTCGATTGTAGGGGCGTGGTGCATCATGAGTTTGAGCTTGCCACAGGGTAGTACGGTCAATAAGGAATATTACCTGCAAGTTATGCGCAATTTGCGCGAAGCAATCCGCCAGAAACGCCCGGATTTGTGGAAGAACAAAAAGTGGCTTTTGCACCATGATAACGCCCCTGCTCACACATCGTTGCTTGTGCGCGAATATTTATCCAAAAACAACACAGTAATGGTCTCACAGCCACCGTATTCCCCAGACCTGGCCCCCTGTGACTTTTTCCTGTTCCCAAAACTGAAGAGGCCCATGAAAGGACGACGCTGCGCCACGATTGAGGAGATAAAGACGGCATCGAAGGAGGAGCTGAAGAAGATCACGAAAAATGATTTTTTTAAGTGCTTCGAGGATTGAAAAAAACGTTGGCACAAGTGCATTAAGTCCGAGGAGGATTACTTTGAAGGAGACAAAATAGATATTCATGAATAATTCGCGATACTTTTTGAACAGACCTCGTACACTACTAATATAGCTGCAGCTTCGCTCTACCATGTAAAATTTACTAATAAATAAATATTCATTACTACGAAGTGATTGAGTTTTATTGATGTAGGTTTCCAAGCAAGTTGCGGGACATATTTCAGGGCGAACATTATAATAAAGTAACCTCAACCCTGGTTGGGGAGATTAAGGTTTAGATGGTTTGATTAAATCAGGTATAGTTATAGCTATATCACTTAGAGAATTTATAATAATATTAGATAATTTTATTAGCGCTAAAGTCTGAACACGATGTGCAGTTACTAAAGCCAAGAGTGTTACGGTCTTTTTAGAAAGAGTCTCCAAGTCGAGCTCAGAGTTAGGCCACTGTTGAGTTAAATAATTTAGAACTATGGTTGGATCCCATGTCCAATTATACTTTGGATTAGTGGACCTTAACCTGTAAACTCCTTTCATGAATCGTTGTAGTCTATCGTCATGAATTAAATTACCTAGTAATAAGTATAATGCCGATTTGTAAGTTTTAATAGTGTCATATTTGGCACCCTTATCAAGTATAATGGAAATAAAATGAATTACTGTAGAAACAGAAACTGCAGAGTAATCATAACCATGTATATTACAATATTTAATCCAATTTTAATACATCCATCATATTGTTTACATGTAGAATCAGATAATGAAGACAATATAATTTCTACAAATCTCGAGGACAAACATCTCTTAAATAAAGTTTTCCTGAAAGCTTCGCGGCTACTAAGCTCAAAGTGCGGTGTAGGTTGTGAGGCATTCTGAAAGAAGACAATAGCAAATCTTTATTTGGTTTAAAATATACTGGCTTAGAACAAATTAGTTTTTGGAACACTGGGAACCAGGGTTGCGTAGGCCACTATGGTACTACTAGAATGCCTTCTACTCTTTCATTAATAATTTTTTGTATAACCTTTGTTATTAGTGAAAAGGGTGGAAATGCGTAGAATAACATATTTTTCCAAGAAATGGTAAAGGCGTCAATGGCCCAGGCATCTGGGTCATTTTGCCAAGCAATATATTTATGGCATTTAGCATTGCGTCTGCTAGCAAAAATCTGGGTAACCGTAGCAGCGAGTTAATTTATTAAACGCCTTATCATGAAGTTCTCATTTAGTGTCCAAAATTTCTTACGAGACAACTGATCTGCTTCATAGTTGTCATTAGTATTTATATAAGAAGAGAATATAGTAATTCCACGAATTTCACACCATTTCCATATTTGTCTACAAATAATATTTAAATGCTCGAACTGTATGCTACCCATCCTATTAATGCAAGACATTGCAGTAACATTATCAATTCGCAATAATATTTTAATTATATATAAATTACTATCAAAACACTTTAGAGCCAGAAAAGCTGCCCTTAACTTTAATTCGTTAATATGCAAAGATTTTTCATGATCTTTCCAGTAGCCTAAACAGTTTTTCATGTCACAATAAGCACCCCAACCTGTAGATGATGCGTCAGAAAATATTTCCAAATCATATTCATCACTAGTTAGCGGATAGAAACTATGATCAATATGGGTTTTCCACCAAAGCATGTCAGTCTGAAGACTTTTAGGAAGCTTTACGATTTGTTCGTAACTAGGGTTGCCAAGTATGCAACGATATTTGAATTGCTCAAATCGTTTAGTGTATAACCATGAATATTTAATCGCAGGGCATGCGGACACTAGAAGTCCTTAGAGTCGAGCAAATTCACGAAGTTTACATTTACGTAGTTTAAGGAATACTCACTACCCCATATCTTCCCGTGGGTGTCGTAAGAGGCGACAAAGGGAAACTGATACAGAAGATGGGCAGCAGCATCTTTTTGATAAAAGCAAAAAGCAATTTTTACTGAGGTTGCCAACCCGCTCGCCAAGCGTGGCAACTATGGCAATATTCCCCCAATGAGTAACGACACAAATAAACGGCCCCCAGTCCCCGGCGGCCCTGCTTTTCCTGGCTACGGTGGCGACCATGGTAACGGCGGGCAGGGGGTGCTAAGAATCTCCGGTGGAGGTTCGGTTGCCACCTACGACGATTCGACCTGGCAACATATAACCCTGAGGACTGACGAGAAGATTCTGGAGCTGGAAGAAGAGATAGATAAGTTACGCTGGAATATAATAGGACTATCCGAGGTCCGAAGAGAGGGGGAGGACACGGTAATCCTTGAATCCGGCAACTTATTCTATCACCGGTAGGGCGACCATCTGTCCCAAGGAGGTGTCGGATTTATCGTCCACAAGTCTCTCGTTAACAACGTTGTAAAGATTGGGAGTGTGTCGACGAGGGTTGCGTACCTTATACACAGAATCACCAAACGGTATTCGATGAAGGTCATACAGGTTTACGCACCAACCTCGGTACACCTCGATGAGGAGGTGGGGAAATGTATGAGGATATCTCTATAGCCATGCATTCCTCCAAAACCCACTATACGGTGTTAATGGGAGACTTCAACGCAAAACTAGGCACAAGATAGAGCGGCGAGCTGAAAGTCCCTACTTTCAGCTCACCGCTCTCTCTTCGGAATAGGGCAACGGACCCCAAGGGGCCAGCAGCTGGCCGACTTTATGGAGAAAGAGGGACTCTTTATGATGAACTCTTTCTTCCAAAAGCGCCCCCACAGAAAGTGGACCTGGTTGAGCCCTGACGGTTCGACAAAAATGAGATTGACTTCATTATGACGACCAGACGACAACTGTTCAGTGATGTCTCAGTGATCGCGAGGGTGAAAACTGGCAGCGATCACCGAATGGTGAGAGGCACACTGAACCTAAACGTTAAGTTGGAGAGGTCACGTCTAATGAAGTCAACGCTCCGTCCCCCTCGTACTCTAATCCAAAGTCCCGAAAACTTTCAGCTCGAGTTACAAAATCGTTTTCAGTGCCTAGAAAATTGCAATGAAGTGGACGATATGAATGACAAGCTTGCGGAAACTGTCCATGCGGTCGGAGCTAAGTTCTGTAAGACCCGTCGCAAAAAAACACAAAAACTCTCCGATCACACTCTTAATCTCATGGTTGTTAGACTGGAGATGAAGTTGCAGTCTTCAGCAGATTTGACAGAATACAGGCAACTGAACAGACAGATCTCCAAATGCATGCGGCAGGACTTGCGCAACTACAATGCAGCTTGTATTGAAGAAGCGATTGAGCGGAACCAAGACTCCAAAGTCTTTGCCAGAGATCTGTCTGCCAGAAAGAGCCAACTGTCGAAGCTGAAGACCGAATGTGGCAGCTTCGTTTCCGGGACACCTGAGATTTTGAGTGAGATTGAGAGGTTCTATGGGCAGATGTACACGTCATCGTTGGAGCCACACGCAACTGTGAGTAACGATCCAAAAGCAAGTCTTATTCGACACTATTCCGATAATATCCCGGAAGTCAGTCTGAGCGAGATTAGAATGGCTCTCCAGCACCTTAAAAACGGCAAGGCCCCAGGCGAGGATGGAATTACAGCGGAGCTTCTGAAAGCGGGTGGAAAACTGGTACTTGAAGTCCTTCATAAGCTCTTTAATTCCGTCCTCTATGGTGGCATTACACCGGAGGCGTGGAACAGAAGTGCGGTGGACTTGATCTTCAAGAAAGGTGACAACGCTCTCTTGAAGAACTACAGACCGATTTCCCTTCTACGTGCTGTTTTCGATAGTCCTTACGAATCGTATCGCATGCAGACTCGACGACTTCCAGCCTCCCGAACAAGCCGGTTTCCGAAAAGGCTTTAGTACCATAGACCACATACATACTCTTCGGTAAATTGTACAAAAGACCACAGAGTACAATCTGCCACTTTGCCTTGCGTATGTGGACTATGAGAAAGCCTTTGATTCCGTCGAAATTTGGGCGGTGCTGCAGTCCCTTCAGCGGTGCCAAGTGGACTGTCGGTATATCGAGGTGCTGAAGTGTTTGTACAGTATGGCTACGATGACTATCCGAGTACAGAACCAGAGTACTAAACCTATCCAACTGCAGAGAGGTGTAATACAGGGCAACGTTATATCCCCTAAAATCTTCACCTCTGCATTGGAAGACGTTTTCAAGCTACTGGACTGGAAATGATACGGTATTAATATCATTGGCGAGTACAACACTCACCTTCGATTTGCCGACGATATAGTCCTTATGGAAGAATCGCTGGAGTACCTAAACACTATGCTCAATGACCTCAATAGTGTCTCCCAACGGATAGGTCTCAAGATGAACATGGACAAAACAAAAATCATGTTTAATGTCCATGTCACACCTATGCCGGTAGTTGTTGGGAGCACTAAGCTCGAAGTTGTTGACGAATATGTTTACCTGGGACAAATAGTCCGACTAGGTGAGTCCAACTTCGACCGAGAGGTCAATCGACGGATTCAACTCGGCTGGGCAGCGTTCGGGAGATTACGACCCATCTTCTCGTCAGGCATACCTCAAAACCTCAAAACTAAATTGTACAACCAGTGCGTGTTGCCACTGATGACATATGGAACTGAGACGTGGTCCTTCACTGCTGGCCGTATGAGGAAGCTCAAGGTCGCTCAGTGAGCTATGGAGAGGGCTATGTTCGGGGTTTCTCTGCGTGATAAACTTAGAAACGAGGATATCCGCAGTAGAACCAGAGTAACCGACATAGCCCAAAGGATTAGCAAGCTGAAGTGACAATGGACCGGCCATATAGCTCGAAGAACCGACAACCGATGGGGAGGAAAGGGTCTCGAGTGGCAGCCTCATACCGGCAAGCGAAGTGTAGGGCGTCCCCCCACTAGATCGAGTGACGACCTGGTAAGACATTCAGGAAGTCAATGATCTACTGAATCATTGACTTCCTGAATGTCTTACCAGGCTCGGGACCGTGCTTTGTGGCATTCCGGGGGGAGGCCTATGTTCAGCAGTGGACTTGTGAAGGGCTGTAATGATGATAATGATGAATGATGAAGGAATTTAAAAATATCCGCTTTAATTTTTAATTTTTTTGAATCAGGTAATTTTATCGCCATGTTCTTGAAATCAAAAATGAAACCCAAAAATTTACATTGAGTGCATGGTTCCTAATAAGGTAAGCTTTGTATAAAGTTTTTTGTAAGATTAATATTACTTTTGCATTCTAAGAACGAACATCCCATACAAAATATATCATCAAGGTAAATCACAGATATAATTCCATTAATTCTAAGAAATTCTATTACTGGCCTAAGTAATTTAGTAAAAACATAAGATGCTGTGCACGAACCGAACGGTAGGCAATTAAATTCAAAAAGCACATCATTCTACTTAAACCGAAGGTATTTTTTATGAGATGTATGTATAGGTACAAGAAAATAGGCGTCTTTTAAATCTTTGGAAGCCATATAATAGTTTTTGGTTATCAATATTGATGCTGTACGGTAGTCCTCCATTTTAAAAT
This sequence comes from Parnassius orleans, assembly GCA_029286625.1. NCBI lineage: Eukaryota > Metazoa > Arthropoda > Insecta > Lepidoptera > Papilionidae > Parnassius > Parnassius orleans. Next base: position 1,245,624 of record JAGSMP010000243.1, on the reverse strand, counting down.
GTCGCGTTTCAACGAACTTATTTAAGCATTTAAGATTCTATATAAATCTATGTTCTCCGTTCGGTTTTGGCACTAAAAATACTAAAAATGGGATATTGCACCAATATCTAAAAGGGTTTTTATTAACTTATTAAAATTATGAGCTTCGGGGGAGGTTTTTAGATAAACGTTAGGATTACTAGTACGTTTGAATGGTATTTGATAACCTTTTACCCAAGACAGAATAGTTTTGTCTGCAGTAATTTCATCCCATTTATGGGCAAAATACTGAAGTCGTCCCGAATATGGTACCTCGTTTACGTCCGGCGAGGCGTCGTGGGTGACGGTGGCCGGCATGAGGTGCTAGCAGCCTTCGGCGGTGCCTCCCCCGGGCGTAGTGTTGGCCGCTGCTAGTTATAAATTTGCGGCTGCAATTTGTTGTCTACCTTGCGATGTTGGGTTAGGTAATTTAAATGGCCAGTGTTCCTGATTGTGCTGAAAGTAGAGCAAGTAAGTAACTTTCATTTTTGGGTGTTTTTAAGTGCATCACCCGAATGATGAATATTTTTTGCAGCTTTAACTTTTTCAGTAATATTAGCTCCAAACAAAGGATGGTGTCTTTTAGTTTCTTGGATTTCTTATTAATAGAGGAAATTATGAAATTTCTACGTGTTCTTGATTTTATAAAATGACTATTGCAAAGAATGCGATAAGCGTCGCTTAAAGGTTTGAAAAGTTTATGTTTTACCGTTTCGTTGGAAATGATCATATCGGCGACAGCAGCTAGAGCTGCAATGGCGATGCCTAGCTGCTTTTGTTTAAACAAAAGCGACAAGTCTCGTTTTATAGGGGTCTCTGTTAGGGCTGCTTTAACCTCCGGGTTTAGAGCCGGTTCAATCAGAAGGTCACGTGGGAGGGTATAAGGTAAGTTTTTAAAAGACTTCCTTACACGCCTTTTGCCAACCCTTTAGCAATTTTGTCTTGCCATCGATTTGCTATATCCTTATGTATCGCTGGACCCATTTGGGTCTCGATCTTAGGTGCATCACCAAGCAACACCAGTATGTTTTCGTCGAGTTGTTTCTCTAACACCATCGGCTGTGAAGGTTCACTACCAGCTGAAGTTCCAGGTGTCGGAGAAGTTGATCTATTATCAAATTGCGGTTGCGGTGACTGTGGTGCCACTCTCGGCCCTGGCGATTTTGGAGAGTTCGTTAGGGAACCAGCTACTGGAGAACCATCCCATGACCTGATGGGCATATGTAGGTGAACCTCCTCTTCGACCGGAAAGAGCGACTCCGCGCATGAGTGACAAAGCGTGGCACGTGCTCAGCGGACGTTGCGGTGAATCTGCGGCAATCAGTTCTTTATTAGAATGTTTGTAATAAGAATGTAAAATTAGCAGTACGCATCACTTTTTACGTGACAGAGGTAACCCAAATACGGTATCTCGCATCACAACTTCATATTTTTATTTCTTTTTTTTTTTAATTAAAAAGATTTTTTTTCGTTTTTTTTTTCTTTTATTTAGATCAATAATGACAGTAGTAGCCCAAATTTAGCAGTACGCATCAATGTATTGAATCTAAATTATAAAACTCCCCGTTCGATTCCTCCACAAACAAAGATTCTCCAATATTGGAAACTTTGGTTAACTGCTTTTGTAGTTTTAATTTTTTTTTCTTAATTTCTTCTTCACTTCGTTTATTTTTCTTCCCATTTTTTGCCGGAAATTTGTTAAACTTCTGTACAATAAGGCTAGAGAGAAGTGCGAAGCCTTGAGCACGGAGACGCAGAATGACTCGAATGGGAACACACGACCCGAGCTAGGTAGGGTAGTATTGCCATTATCAGTAGGGATACCATACAAAAAAAAATTTAAATAAAACTACTTTTACGGATTTTATCGCGTTTAATTAAACGCGATAAAATTCGTAAAAGTAGTTTTATTCAATGTGTAGTGTTCGCGTAAATATAAGAAATCATTATAAAAAAATATTACTTTTAAAATCCGTGCAAGCCTAGTATATGGAGGTGCTACTACAATACTTTAACAATAAATCGCAAAGAATGAAGCCGTGAAACATAATAGCGGCTTAATGTTGCTGTCTTTCGTATGGTGAGGACGGAAATCCCAGACACTATTTACTGGTATTAAGACATTCTATCTCAGTCCTCAGAGGTAACAACGCATTAGCATCTTGATTCTCAAAGTAATATAGATCATTACTATCCATGGGCTGTAGCATTCACTTACCATCAGGTAGACTGTGCGCTCATTTTGTTATCCTTACTTCTTCGTGCTAATTCGACAGATCATTATATTATAAAAAGTGACTGTCCTATTTATAGCATCGAATGTTATTTATAAGCTATTTCTCGGAAACCGGTTTCAATTATATTATTTTTTATTAAATATGCGATTACACCTCAAAGGTGACCCCTTTTGATTTTTAGTAAAATAAATAAATAAGGAATTATGTTTTAATTGTAGATATTTAGAGGACGTTTCAGTTGTTACATTAATTTAAGCTTGCAACATCGCGTAGTCCACTCAAAACAATAAAAATAAATTCTAAATTAAATGTAAAAACCAACTTCTAAAAACAAAATCAACAAAAAAGATCGAATAATGGCTTATGAAGCTTCGTGGCTTTAAATGTTCGATATATTATGGCTGAAAACCTTCCTACAACTGATTGCGGTTGGTTAAACTTAAGTATTTTTTGAAATACAAAATTACGTATTATGTAATAATAGCGACAGTAAGTAGGCAAAGTTGCAGATATTTATCTAATCTACACATTTTATAAAATACACCTAAAAATACAACCGCAATCGTCTACACTCAGGTGCGGTGCGGTGCGGATAGCACTACGGCATTTAGCCGTAACAACTATGTTACCATTTGTTAATGGAGTGTGTCAAGAACGAAAAAGATAGGCAGGCTGTGTTGAAAGTTGAAAATGTTGAAACGCACATGTCTTGGATGTCGATCTAGTGCAAATGGTTTTATCAAACTCCAAATCAAAGATGTCAAGAGAGTTATTTCGGCTTGCTTCTAGGACGGAATTCAGTATAAGTTTCTTTTTAGGTTAGTAATTTAACTAGTACTCACAATTATACTTTCATTTTGTTCTAGTGTTAGCAGTAATTATTATAAGGTATGATGGGATTGGGATGTGGTTTCAACATAAATCCCAAAACAAAATTTAAGAGAAAAAATAAAAATAAATCTATGTCTAAGCACCGACATTATTCACAAAATATGTCAATTCTCGTAACTGTTTGTAACTGAGTAGTATAATACTGAAGTATTCCCATAGTCGATTCGATAGGTACCCATTAGACGTAGTGGCTGTATGCCGTTCTCGTATGCCGCAGCATCATAGAATACTATAATACATACACAAGCAGAATACTAAAAGCTATGTACAGTATTAATTTAGCTATATTCGAGACGATAATTTATAATAAGATAATGATTTTTTTTAAATATTTCAACGTTTGGATTTAATTAAATAAACAGTCGTTGTAAAGCTTTACTGTTAGAAATACGTCGTTTCATTGATTTGACACTAATAAACATTGTGGCTCACCGGTCCTGACGTTACTCTTTAATTATTTTTTCTATATAAGTATTATGATATTGTCGTTATAGCGTGTGACCTGTTATATACATTTTGATTGAAGAAACAAATTCTAATAAAATATTATTTTATTGGGGTGGTGTGATATATCTCACATGAAACAATATTATTAAAGCTCTGCTAAAAACAATATGTCGTTAGATTAACACCGTACAATTGTATTTGAACAATACCACTTTCAGTAATTTACCGATTTTTTCTTTAATATTTTTATTATTACACGTTTAAATGTAATAAAATTAATTCGTTCGGTGCTGCAAAATGTGACAGAGAGAATGAAACCAGGAGATGGCAGCAGCGTATTTATAATAACAACTAAAAAAAAACTTGCAACGTCGCAAGCCCGCCTGCCGAATGGAAACCAGGGGAAAAATCTCCCCTATGAGACAATCTATGGGGTGGCCTATCTTAAGTAGTAGACTTCAATAGTCTGTAATGATGATAATATTGATAAACAACATTGTTTTGCCATGGCTTCAAAAGGCAATAGTAAACATTTTTATTTGTAAACGAAAACATATACATTTAAAGAGGTTTTACGTTACCTATTTGAACTAAGAGTTCAAAGAATCATGCTATTAATGACAATTACTGACTGCAGAAAGAATAATCTAGTTGATTACTTATTCACTGGAATAACAGTATTTGTTTATGTGTTCGTGAGTAATATAAAATTTAACTCCAATTTGTGTTTCTGATTGGAGCTGTTGCTTCAATGGTTATAATTTTTTTTTATTATTTTAAAATATTTTACTTGAATATGGTTTTCACTTTCATACATAAAGATGAAATTATAATTTTTTAATCAAGTGATTTTTTTCTTTTTTTAAAAATAAAAAAGAATATAATACATATATAATAAAGTAGAATAGAAGGTATATATTATGTAAATTACTTTAAGGAATTACTACTATTACTAATTACCCTTACGCAACAGTGATACTGAAATGACTATCAATATATTAGAATATAAAAAATATTAACATTTTGCTTCTTTTATTTCGTCTTTAATTTAAAAGATTACAAGACTTGCTATAAAATAACATTTTAGACGCTATGATATTATTGCAACAATTAAATTAATATTTTAATAATCATTGCATCTTCAATATGCGACTCAATCCTAATCATAGTAAGGGCTGAGTTTTTAATCGTCAGATAAAAGCTATTAATAATTAATAACCAGACTTTCTATAGAATAATGAGGATAATTGAACTTTCTTATTCATACAAGAGTTACTTTTTAATTTGTTTATGTTGCTTTATATCCTATGGATATGTTACCGTTACAGTGACAGCCCATTAAAAATAAAAATAAAAATAAAAAATAAAAACTGCGGTTGCCAACCGCAGTTTATTTTTTATTTTTGGTCATTATTAGGAAGACGCTGCCGCCCATCTCCTGATTTGTTTCTCACGGAATGATATAGCATACTGCTCCCCATACCCTAAAAAAAACTAAATGATAACGTACGTCAAAAATTGTGATTTACCGCAGCTTGCAAAAAAACAACTGAATCATTTAATCGTATCAACAGCTTGTTTATAACTCTTCGATCCTAATGTTTTTGAAGTTTCAAACAGTAACTGTTGAGAACAATAAGATTTCGCTCAAAACTTGCGACAGTTGCTACAGCTTGCGCTTTGTTCTTTTTGAACTGTCCGATAAATGTGACGAGATGAAAGTGTTCAGTATAAATAAAAAAACGATGTGATGAATGTTTCAAATTATATTGGAACATTTAAACTATAAGAAAACACACTTATTTAAAAAAAAAACAAAGATCTCACATCCCGACTACCATTTGGCACGAACCTGAACAAACTCTTTCCTTTTTTCAGATCCATATATCTACGCATACATGCTCATGGGTTCAGGGTACTTTAATTTAGCCCATCTTCAATAGCCAATTTAATCAGCAAACTCCTTGTTAGGGGGAGTCCCTTGCCAACTCTTAGCCACTCACTTATGTAGCATATATTTGCTCCGCTCTCCTCATTCATTCTTTCTATGTGTTTAGACCACTAAAGCATTCCTTTCTTAATCCTGATTAAAATATAACAACAACACGTCTTATATTTTATTATATGTAATAAGTAGCATCAGATAAATTTATGATTGTCGGTAGAATTAATATCTGATTTATTGTTTTGTTTACCAAGTGAGCTCGCATTATACAAACTTAAGTTCGAACTTTAGTTCCAACATTAAGTAGACTAATTAAAACACCAATTGTATATAATATAGCTTTGCGATATTGTTATTTCCATATGCGAATACCTTTTAATAGCTATGTCAATTTTAAATTTTGTATCATGGCTGCAGAAAGAATGGTTTGGCTTTACCGGGAAAGGACCACGCTCTCACAGATCAGCGTGATATGGCAGCATAAGGCTGATGTGTTTCGTATGGAGATTGTAGACCATTTTTGCTGGTAACGAGGCATTCTGTCTTAGTCTATAGAGGTAACAACGTATTTACATTTTGATTGTTATCGAGGACGGATGAGAAGGCGCTTACCATCAGATGAACTGTGTATTTGTTTAACACCCTTACTTTTATAAAAAATAATTAATATTAATATATTCTGTGTCATTTAACTTTACCTCCCTTTGATATTTTTTTTTGATTTTGACTTTAAAAAACGAGCTTGGTAAACATTTTTCATGAATGGAAATACAAACTTGAAAACTCGATATGAAACTAACTTTTCCAATAAATGTGCCAGAAAGCTTTTAAGCTTTAATCGAAAGTCGCAAGCGCGCTTCGTCACTAACCGAATTGAACCAAAAATTATAAATATGTTTTCGAACTTTTTTATTTTGCAAGAATTTTCAATATTATAAAATTATTAAATGACTAAGGATTAACATTTTCAATCATAAGATATTCATTATTATTTACCATGTAGTGGCTGGTGGTGTAAGAATATCCACTACCACATATCATCCCGTGGGTGTCGTCAGAGGCGACAGAGAGAACCAAATCAGGAGATGGGCAGCAGCGTCTTCCTAATAATGACTAATAATAAAAATAAAACTGCGGTTACTAACGTGGTAGAGCCATGCTGCAGCTATATTAGTAGTATAGTTGTAGCACGAATGGGTCGGCTCGACCAGGGAACGACCACGCTCTCACAGAATACCAGCGTAAAATAGCAGCTTAACACTGCTGTGTTTCGTATGGTGAGTGTAGAGAACCGGAGACCCATTTTACTGGAAAAGAGGCATTCCATCTTAGTCCTCACGGGTGACGACGCATCTGCATTTTGATTATTTATTGAGGATAAATGTAGATGTCTATGGGTCACAGCAACCACTTACCATCAGGTGGACTGTGTGCTCGTTTGTCACCCTATACTATAAAAAAAAAATACTAAACGCAGCTTTTTTTTATTTTTAATCCGCTTGCCAAGCGTGGCAACTATTGCTAATATCCATACTATGAGGCAATATATGGGAGAGGCCTATGTCCAGCAGTGGACTTTAATAGGCTGTAACGTAACGGAACTAGAACCAATTCATTTTAAAAACGTGCAAAAAAACATCTAAAAGAAAAACATCGTAGTCACACCTGTACATATGTCTGTGTCTAAAATATTTCGAGGACATGTGAAGTCCGCCAACACGCACGCACTCGGGCAGCGTGGCGGACTAATTGCTATGACAAATATCCCCCCTATGAGGCAATCTATGGAGGAGTCCTATATTCAGCACTGAACTTTAATGGGCTGTCACTGTAACGGTAACATATTCATAGGATATAAAGCAACATAAACAAATTAAAAAGTAACACTTGTATGAATAAGAAAATTCAATTATCCTCATTATTCTATAGAAAGTCTGGTTATTAATTATTAATAGCTTTTATCCGACGATTAAAAAGTCAGCCCTTACTATGATTAGGATTAAGTCGCATATTGAAGATGCAATGATTATTAAAATATTAATTTAATTGTTGCAATAATATCATAGCGTCTAAAATGTTATTTTATAGCAAGTCTTTGTAATCTTTTAAATTAAAGACGAAATAAAAGAAGCAAAATCTTAATTTTTTTTAATATTCTAATATATTGATTGTCATTTCAGTATCACTGTTGCGTAAGGGTAATTATTAATAGTATTACTTGCGTCTTCGGCTGAGGAGTTACAGGAGATGGTAACTGCTATGAGTGGAGCTTTTGTTAGAAAGGGAATGAAGATGAATGTAAAGAAGACGAAAGTGATGGTGTTTGAAAGAGATGAGTCAGTGACAGACTGCAATATCGTGATTGGAGTTGAACAAATTGAACAGGTAAAGGAATTTGTGTATCTGGGTTCAAAGTTTACAAGAGATGGAAAGTGTGAGAGTGATATCGAAAGAAGAGTGAATGCAGGAAACATGGTGAATGGAGCTTTGCACTCCTTTATGAGCAGTCGGAAGGTGTCTAACAAGGCTCGTTTGGCTGTGCATAAGGGGGTGTTGGTTCCGACACTCATGTACGGAAGTGAAAGTTGGGTATGGCAGAAGAAACATGAAAGCAGAATAAATGCAGTTGAGATGAGAGCGTTAAGAAGTATGATAGGAGTTAAATTGAGTGACAGGATAAGAAATAGTGAGATAAGGAAACGTTGTGGTCTGAAAGAAGATGTAGTGACAAAAATTGAGAAAGATATGCTGAGATGGTTTGGCCATGTCGAGAGAATGGATGAAGAACGATTGACAAAAAAAGTATACAAGGCGAGTGGAATGAAAGTGTTGGAAGGGGTAGACCTAGGCGGACGTTTGTAGACCAAATCAGGGACGTCTTGAAAAAAGGCCAGGTCAAGAGTACCCTAAACCGAAGAGCATGCATAAAGGGAATAATGAAAGTGGACGAAGCGAAACAAGTATGTAAGGATCGTAGCAAGTGGAAAGAAGTGGTCTCTGCCTACCCCTACGGGAAATAGGCGTGATTATATGTATGTATGTATGCATTTCAGTATCACTGTTGCGTAAGGGTAATTAGTAATAGTAGAAATTCCTTAAAGTAATTTACATAATATATACCTTCTATTGTACTTTATTATATATGTATTATATTCTTTTTTATTTATAAAAAAAGAAAAAAATCACTTGATTTAAATGTTATAAATTGATCTTTATGTATGAAAGTGAAAACTATATTCGAGTAAAATATTTTAAAATAATAAAGAAATTATATAACCATTGAAGCAACAGCTCCAATCAGAAACACAAATTGTTATGTTAATGAGTTAAATTTTTATATTACACACGACACATAAACAAATACTGTTAATCCAGTGAATAAGTAATCAACTAGATTATTCTTTCTTCAGTCAGTAATTGTCATTAATAGCATGATTCTTTGAACTAAGAAAGTTCAAATAGGTAACGTAAAATCTCTTTAAATGTATATGTTTTTGTTTATACATAAAAATGTTTACTATTGCCTTTTGAAGCTATGACAAACAATGTTGTTTATCAATATTATCATTATTACAGACTATTGAAGTCTACTACTTAAGATAGGCCACCCCATAGATTGTCTCATGGGGGAGATTTTTCCCCTGGTTTCCGTTCGGCAGGCGGGCTTGCAATCGCAGTTTTTTTTTAGTTGTTATTATAAATACGCTGCTGCGATATCCTGGTTTCATTCTCTCTGTCACATTTTACAGCACCGAACGAATTAATTTTATTACATTTAAACGTGTAATAAGAAAAATATTGAAGAAAATATCGGTAAATTACTGAAAGCGGTATTGTTCAAATACAATTGTACGGTGTTAATCTAACGACATGTTGTTTTTAGCAGAGCTTTAATAATATTGTTTCATGTGAGATATATCACACCACCCCAATAAAATAATATTTTATTAGAATTTGTTTCTTCAATCAAAATGTATATAACAGGTCACACGCTATAACGACAATATCATATTACTTATATAGAAAACATAATTAAAAAATAACGTCAGGACCGGTGAGCCACAATTTTTATTAATGTCAAGTCAATGAAACGACCTATTTCTTACAGTAAAGCTTTACAACGACTGTTTGTATAATTAAATCCAAATGTTGAAATCTTAAAAAAAAATCATTATCTTATTATAAATTATCGTCTCGAATATAGCTGAATTAATATTGTACAGAGCTTTTAGTATTCTGCTTGTGTATGTATTATAGTATTCTATGATGCTGCGGCATACGAGAACGGCATACAGCCACTTCGTCTAGTGGGTACCTATCGAATCGACTATGTGAATACTTCAGTATTATACTACTCAGTTACAAACAGTTACGAGAATTGACATATTTTGTGAACAATGTCGGTGCTTAGACATAGTTTTTTTTTCCCTTAAATTTTTTTTTTGGGATTTTTGTTGAAACCACATGCCAATCCCATTATACATTATATTAATTACTGCTAACACTAGAACAAAAAGGAAAGTATAATCGTGAGTACTAGTTAAATTACTAACCTAAAAAGAAACTTATACTGAATTCCGTCCTAGAAGCAAGCCGAAATAACTCTCTTGACATTTTTGATTTGGAGTTTGATAAAACCATTTGCACTAGATCGACATCCAAGACATTTGCGTTTCAACATTTTCAACTTTCAACACAGCCTGTCTATCTTTTTCGTTCTTGACACACTCCATTAACAAATGGTAACATAGTTGTTACGGCTAAAAGCCCTAGTGCGGACACACCTGAGTGTAGACGATTGCGGTTGTATTTTTAGATGTATTCTATAAAATGTGTAGATTAGATAAATATCTGCAACTTTGCCTACTTACTGTCGCTATTATTACATAATACGTAGCGACTATTATGACTCAATATGTAATTTTGTAATTAAAAAATATACTTAAGTTTAACCAACCGTAATCAGTTGTAGCAAGGTTTTCAGCCATAACATATCGAACATTTAAAGTTACGAAGCTTCATAAGCCATTATTCGGTCTTTTTTGTTGATTTTGTTTTTAGAAGTTGGTTTTTACATTTAATTTAGAATTTATTTTTACCGTTTTGAGTGGACTACGCGATGTTGCAAGCTTAAATTAATGTAACAACTGAAACGTCCTCTAAATAACTACAATTAAAACATAATTCCTTATTTATTTATTTTACTAAAAATCAAAAGGGGTCACCTTTGAGGTGTAATCGCATATTTAATACAAAATAATATAATTGAAACCGGTTTCCGAGAAATAGCTTAACATACAAGAAACATTTACACGTCGATTATAGAGCCTCGTCTTTTTTGGAACGGGTTAAAATTATAAATCTATAATATATTAATAATATATAATATGTACGATTTTTCTTTTGTGCATTAAAGTTTAAATAAATAAAAAAATAAATAAATATAAGATAAACATCAGACCTGCAGATCACACCATAGCATATATTTAATTTTTATATTTAACTAGCACGGTATGTTTCATTTATATTAAAATTATGCAAATCCCTTTAGTAATAGCGTAATGAGGGTCCAAAACCTTCCTTACCTTATAGTTTAAAAACCACATCAAAATCCATCAAGTGATTCTCAAGTAATAAATGACCGTACACAGAAAGACTGATGTTGCATTTTTGTTTAAAGAGAAGCTGCAGGTATATTATTGTTGTAGCACGAATCGGTTGGCTCAACCGGAAAAAGACTACGCTCACACTTAATACTAGCGTTAAATAGCAGCTTAATGCTACTGTACGGTGAGTGCATCATACGAAACACAATAGCATTATCTCTACAAGTTAGTTATACCAGTTACTAGACTCCAAAGAGTCAGTAATTCCTTCAAGGGGCAATGTATACGCTTTTACAACAAAGTGCCAGAAAATATGCAGATCTTTTCTACCCTTTTGGTAGATTAAATTATTTATTAAGCAAAAATTGTCTAGTAATACTACTAAAGAGTACATGACTGATAATAACCCAGGGGCTATTCCCAAGGGAATGAGGTGATCGCTACTATGCTGTTTCTAAATGTTATCATAACAATTGTATAAAATATTATATTGTAAATTGTGCTTTCTTTTTAAAAAAAAAAGTCCCGCTGGGTTTCCTGCTGGTTCTTCCCAGGACAGAGGTTTTTTGCAAACCAGCGGTAAAAGTAAAAAATGACTTTCAATAAGTATTATGTATTGTAATCTATATTGAATAAAAATGATTGTATTCTATTCTTTCATATGGCATAAGGTTTCTCAGTTTGTGTTCGCACCGATATTTAAATGTTTTATTAGTTTTAAATGCTTCGATTACTTTATATGATCAATGATATTATACAAAAGAAGTGTCCATTTATACAAGAATAATATTATTTCACCTACAGACATAAAAAATATTACTTATTATTGACCGATATTTATATTCAAACGTGGTAGAGCTATGCTGCAGCTATACTCGTATTAGTAGTATAGTTGTAGCACGAATGGGTCGGCTCGACCGGGGAAGAACCTCGCTCTCACAGAATACCAGCGTAAAATAGCAGCTTAACAGTGCTGTGTTTCGTATGGTGAGTGTAGAGAATCGTAGACCCTTTTTACTGGAAACGAGGCATTCCATCCTTGTCCTCACGGGTGACAACGCATCTGTATTTTGATTATTTATTGAGGATAGATGTAGATGTCTATAAGTCACAGTAATCACTTACCATCAGGTGGACTGTGCGCTCGTTTGTCACCCTAGCCTAGAAAAAAATTATATGCACTGACTAATTACAATAGAGCTAAGTTAGAGTATTTTGTATGTTCTTCCCCATTTAGTAACTTTTGTCTTTTTCTTAGCTGATATAATACCTATGTTTCACGAAATATATAATTCCGATTCTGATTCTCCATTGTTTTGTTAGACGGCTACATGGCGCAGTAGCTTAGCAAGTGTGTTGTAGCGCTGAGGATCGCGGGTTCGATTCCCGCAAGGAATAAGTATTTGTGTGGCTTACAAATAATTGTTCCGGGTATGGATGTTTCTCCTTGTTAAGTTTATATATGTAAACCACGATACAGGAGAAAATCTTAGTGTGGAGGTAAAGTTTTATTAAAAAAAAATGTTATGTAGAGGTGTTTCTACGGCCAGTGATGACAGTTTGCTAATCAGCTTTTTAAGATATTTTCTTAAATGTCACAACTCTAAATTACCGTCGCCGCCACGAAATCCCATTACTCATCTCAACGCTCATTTTCCTGCCAGCAAATTGATGTCTTAAATGATAACAATATTAAGAAATTCCAAGTACGCGCTCAGAAAGTACTATGGATTTTATCTCGTTTAATTATCCGATAAATCCATTAAAAACCGAGAAGGATTTTTATTCAATATGTAGTGTTTGCGTAAATATAAGAAATCATTATGAAATGATATAATTTAAACATGAGTAGAAATGCAAAATACATATTCGTTTTGTACATCACAGAAAAAGAGAAATACTCCTATTCAGTAATAAGCTTAACCGTTGTTTGGGATTTAAGTCGACACAACGGTGAAATATATTCGGCTACTTGAAACAGATCCATCTTTTGATCAAGCGTTACTTAAAAAGAGGGAGTGAACATCAATCACTCGTCGTGATCCCGAGTGAATGAGAAAAGCGACGCCAAATCGCTTTAAATCGATTTTAAAACCACACGAATATAAGTGGTCTTATTAATCAAAACTTCTATATTACGTTTGCACTGTAATATGATTGTAGTTGGGGACAATATGAGAAGAATTATCAAAGTCATCTTTAAAAATGTAAAAAGTTTCTATGTAAATACGATGAAAGTATCGAGTATGATTGATTTTTACTTCTAAGGGAACGCATTTTCTATGAAATTGATTGGTATGGACGTAAAGTTTGTTGTAAAAAAAACAGATGAAGGCTTATAATGATTATTGCCTGTAAGCAAAGCTTAGCTTTGCTAAACAAACAGAAAGTTCTAAAAGAAAAAATAACTAAAAAAAAAATAACCTCCAACGCCTCAAGTAATACAATAAATCCATTATCCATCCATCCATTACAGCGTATAAAAGTCCACTGCTGAACATAGGCCTCCCCCATAGATTACCTCATAGGGGGGATTTTGCCATAGTTGCCACGCTTGTCAAGTGGGTTGGCAACCGCAGTTTTTTAATTTTGTCGTTATTAGGTAGACGCTGCTGCCCATCTCCTGATTTGTTTCCCTTTGTCGCCTCTTATGACACCCACGGGATGAGATGGGGTAGTGGATATTCTTACACCGCCACTACACGGTAACTTAATCTATACAAAATATAAATAAAATTGAAGTGTCTGTCTGTAATATTGAAATAGCTGACTTCTATTAAGCTCAGGGAGTTATTTGTATGCTATTAAGAAATAAATAACAATTTTAAAAATTTTGTCTGTCTGTCTGTGTGTCTCTCCGTTTGTCCAGGCTAATCTTCGGAATCACTGAACTGTGAATAAAACTTTACGAACAGATAGAGAGCTATGCCTGTAGAGATTTAGGCTATATTTTATCCGAAAAACCTTAAGATTAAAAAAAAAACGAAAAATTGATTAAAAATATTCTTTGATTATCTTAAATCTAAATATCGCTACATTCATAGGTCCTGTCCAGGCGAAGCCAGGGCGAGTTACTAGCACAAAATAAAACATTTGACGTATTTCATACCACATATATTCACGTTTTATTACGATACTAATCTCGGGTGTTACATCAGTGCGTGCATTCTGTACGTTCTGGTTCGGGCTCACTCCTTGTACATTTTATTGCTCCATTGTTGGAGCACGTGAGTGATGGCCGCAATACCTCATGTGAATGGGCTCAGTTGCTTTTGTTTACTGACACACATCTCAGGGAATGTTTGCCATCAGGAGAAATGATATATTTTTTTGGAATGAGAGTAATATTTTTATCGTTATATCCTTAACACTACAAATATTTAAAAATAGCACAAACAATAAGGATTTGAAAATGTTTTACCATTCAGATTTGTACGTGTATAGCCACGCTGCAGCAATGTTATAGTTGTAGTACGAATTGGTCCACTCGACCGGGGAAGGACCACGCTCTCACAGAATACCAGCGTAAAATAGCAGCTTAATGCTGCTGTGTTTTGTATGGTGAGTGTAGAGAACCGGAGACTCTTTTTACTGGAAACGAGGCATTCCATCTTAGTCCTCAGGGGCAACAACACATCTGCATTTTGATTCTTAATCGAGGATAATTGTAGATGTCTATGGGCCACAGCATCCACTTTCCATCAGGTGGACTGTGTGCTCGTTTGTCACCCTTATTTAAAAAAATAAATTACTTCTATTCATAGCGAGCCAAGCTTGTCATTTTATACCCTCAAAAAAGATAAAGATGATACAGCAAAACTTTATGATATACAAAAAGTAAACACTTCATGCGCTCATGCAAATAAATTCAAAGGTATTAAAATGAAAAATAGAATAAACATTTAGGTTTTTATTTTTTAATTTTATCTTATCTCATTTTATTAAGGGGATTTCGTACAAAGGATGAAAATGACAGTCCTATTGTACCTTAACTTATATACAGATAAAAAATAACTTAAATTGTAATAAAAGTAAAACTCCACACATTATCCCTCATCTGATGTAGGACGTTTAGGTTAAAAAGTTCTATCTTGTGTTCTATTATGTACTAAGAACTTGAAATAAAAATTGATGCTATGCTATACATATATATTACGTTTGTTTGTGCATATTTAACATAGAATCACATTACTCTTTAAATTTGAAAAATAACTTTGCTATTGTCTTCTATTTCATTCACCTATTGCACCCTACATTTTCCAGCCGTCTAAAAAGTTAGCCGGTTCAACATTTCTTTTATAAAAAATTAAAATGGTTTATAAAATTATTTTTACAAAATGCCCTCTTCACATTTTTTTTATAGGAGAGGGGGCAAACGAGCATGCGGCTCACCTGATGATAAGTGACTACCGCCGCCCATGAACAACCGCAACACCAGAGGAATTGCAGGTGCGTAGCTGGCCTTTTAGAAAGGTGTAATCTCTTTTATCGATGGTCCCTAAGTCGTATTGGTCCGGAAAAATGGCCGGTGGTAAACAATTCCACAGAGAAGTTGTACGAAGAAGAAAAATCCTAGTAAAACGCACAGTGGTGGACTGCCAAGCACCCAGATGGTGAGGTGCGTTTGTGAAATTAGGCGGCTGGAATTAATCCGAACAATTCCTCAGAGCACTCCCCGTGGTAGATTTGATAGAAAATGCAAAGGGATGCAACATCCCTATGCAGTGCCTGTGAATCGAGCCAATCAGAAAGAACTCGGTCGTCGACGATTCGAACCGCTCTGCGCTGGATGCGGTCAAGTGGAAGGAGTTCGCACTGGGGAGCCCCGGACCAGAGATGAGAATAGTATTCCACGTGAGGCCGAACTTGCGCTTTGTAAAGTTGCAAGCGATGTGCTGGCATGAAATACTGTTTCGCCCTGCTGGCCTTTAAAAAGTACGCCAAGCTTTTTAGAGGCCAATTTGACCTTCCCTTCCAAGTGACCAAGAAACTGCACACTACTCGATATGTCGACGCCGAGGATTCCGATGCAAGCTGAGCTCAGTTTGAGTGCCTTGAAACTGAGGAGATACGACAAAGGAGTTTTTTTAGCGGTAAACGCGCAAACTTTTAGATTCTGGGGATTGAACTGACTAGATTTAGTCGCCCCCAATCAGAGACTTCAGCAAAGACTCGACTTCAGACACAGTTTTGTTTCGGTACTCGGGACATTTTCGCGAAAAATATTGGCACGGCCGGTGTATAAGGCATCACCAGTGCTGTCGTCTGCATGTGATAGTTAATTTTAGTGATAAACTGACAATTTATTATTAGATATTTCACGAGCTGCTACATTACAAAAATAAATTATTTGTAAATTTTAAATTCAACTGTTTTGACTGAATTTGACTTCATAAAAATAGAAAGAACTACGAAAAATAGTAGAGAGACGCAGGCGGGCAGTATAAAATTAGATGATAGATCCAGTGATTGAAACAATGAGAAAATCACCAAAATCTTCATTTTGCAAAGGAGTTGGCATGACATATGGGTGAATAATTTTTTACCACCTCAATTGATTTCGATGTTTAATATATCTATTTAGTTTTTTGACGTCAGTTTTACTTTTCAAAAGTTCAGTAGTGTCTTCAGCCGCCTCCGTCCGGCCGAAGAGGTTATTTGCTATTATTATTTCTTTATGACTAATCGAATGATTTATCTATTGGCACGAAATCGACCGAACAACAACATGTAAACACCGATCGACCGTCCAAAACCGGCAAAAACGCATAGATTAGAATATTGCTAGAGCAATGTTATTATAATGGACGAATATGATTATTTCTACTGTATTTGTTATTTATTCAGACTAAGCTTAATTATTTTACGTAATTGATTCACAGTTCGAGTTCTAAGGCCGTCGCACCACTTCGGGTCCTTCAACCTCTTTCCAGAAGAGTTTGAGTTCTCCTTAAAGTTGTGCGACAACCTTTGTCGCTTCCATTCTACACCTTCACGCATTTCCTCAATCAATGCTTTCGTGTGAACTTTCTGCAGCTTATATCTTTCTTTCATCTTCTCTCTCATATCCTTATCATTACTAGAAGTAGTTCTAACCATGCTTTCTTCTTCTTCTTTACAGCTTCTTTCACTTCGTCATTCCACCATGCATCTCTTCTTTTACTACTGCCTCTTTTATTGTTCCACACTTCTTCCGCTGCACTTACCATTCCATCCCTAAGGTTCTGCCATGTTCTCTCCACACATTCACTTCTGCCATCGATGGTGTCAAGCTTTTCGGCTACCTCATGATATTTGTCCCTAGTATCTGCTTCCTGAAGCTTCCAACTGGATGCGACAGACCGACTGTGGTTCTGTTACCGCCGTCCGGTAGCGCCAACCCGCGAACAGACCCTAAATCTAGTAATCACTAGATGGTGATCCGTTCCTAGGTCAGCACCCTGAACACTCGCGTATCCATCACCTGTTTTCGCAGTCGGTCATCCACCAGGAACAAATCGATCATACTTCTCATTCTTACTTTCTCTAGTATACATATGGATTTTCTTGTGATTAAACATAGTGTCATGTCAGAAGACCCTTCCTTGCATACCGCCAGTATAGCTTGCCAGCATCATTAACCCTTTTATCGCCAAACTTTTAAGCACCGACTCGTACCCTGGTCGAGCGGTACCAACCATCCATTCAAATCACCACATACAACAATTCTTTCGTTTCCTTAGCCAAATCTAGAACTTCTCTTATTCTCCCAAAACTCCTCCAGCTCAGCCCTGGACGACGAAGCTACCGGCATAAACAGCTAAAAGGAATAACTTCGTCAGTCCCAATTTAAAGCGAACCCAGAAGTCTTGAGTTCACAATCTTATATTCAGTCATAACGTCGACCAACCGAGACGACAGCAGCACCCCACTCCTGGCGGGCGCTCTCCTCTCGGGACTCCGGACCATAGAGCTAACGCCCCCCGCCGAGCTCTCAGCTCCACTGCCCTTCCGTTTGGTCTCTGACATACACACGACATCTAATTCTCTTTCTTTCATTATTTCAATCAACTCATTCGTCTTATCTTTCATGCTTCCTCTAACATTCCACGTGCCAACTCTGCACTCTGTCCTCCACCTTCCGCCGTGTCGGGCTGTGCGTGACGGGTGGCGGTCCCCATCGCCGCTTTGCACGCTGCATTCCACACCAACGGGGACTAGCTGGTGTGCGTCGCCTTGGGGGGACGCCCTAACCCTCGTTAGCATGGGTGCGCAGCTGTGTAGAATTGCAGCCCTGAAAAGGGCTGGCAGGGGTCGCGACGTGCACGCTTCTACAATGACCCCCACCCTTATTTTAAAAAAAAAATTACTTCTATTCATAGCGAGCCAAGCTTGTCATTTTATACCCTCAAAAAAGATAAAGATGATACAGCAAAACTTTATGATATACAAAAAGTAAACACTTCATGCGCTCATGCAAATAAATTCAAAGGTATTAAAATGAAAAATAGAATAAACATTTAGGTTTTTATTTTTTAATTTTATCTTATCTCATTTTATTAAGGGGATTTCGTACAAAGGATGAAAATGACAGTCCTATTGTACCTTAACTTATATACAGATAAAAATAACTTAAATTGTAATAAAAGTAAAACTCCACATTATCCCTCATCTGATGTAGGACGTTTAGGTTAAAAGTTCTATCTTGTGTTCTATTATGTACTAAGAACTTGAAATAAAATTGATGCTATGCTATACATATATATTTTTGTTTGTGCATATTTAACATAGAATCACATTACTCTTTAAATTTGAAAATAACTTTGCTATTGTCTTCTATTTCATTCACCTATTACCTCATTTTCAGCCGTCTAAAAGTTAGCCGGTTCAACATTTCTTTATAAAAATTAAAATGGTTTATAAAATTATTTTTACAAAATGCCCTCTTCACATTTTTTTATAGGAGAGGGGCAAACGAGCATGCAGCTCACCTGATGATAAGTGACTACCGCCGCCCATGAACAACCGCAACACCAGAGGAATTGCAGGTGCGTAGCTGGCCTTTAGAAAGGTGTAATCTCTTTTATCGATGGTCTAAGTCGTATTGGTCCGGAAAATGGCCGGTGGTAAACAATTCACAGAGAAGTTGTACGAAGAAGAAAAATCCTAGTAAAACGCACAGTGGTGGACTGCAAGCACCCAGATGGTGAGGTGCGTTTGTGAAATTAGGCGGCTGGAATTAATCCGAACAATTCTCAGAGCACTCCCCGTGGTAGATTTGATAGAAAATGCAAAGGGATGCAACATCCCTATGCAGTGCCTGTGAATCGAGCCAATCAGAAAGAACTCGGTCGTCGACGATTCGAACCGCTCTGCGCTGGATGCGGTCAAGTGGAAGGAGTTCGCACTGGGGAGCCCCGGACCAGAGATGAGAATAGTATTCCACGTGAGGCCGAACTTGCGCTTTGTAAAGTTGCAAGCGATGTGCTGGCATGAAATACTGTTTCGCCCTGCTGGCCTTTAAAAGTACGCTGCTTTTTGAGGCCAATTTGACCTTCCCTTCCAAGTGACCAAGAAACTGCACACTACTCGATATGTCGACGCCGAGGATTCCGATGCAAGCTGAGCTCAGTTTGAGTGCCTTGAAACTGAGGAGATACGACAAAGGAGTTTTTTTAGCGGTAAACGCGCAAACTTTTAGATTCTGGGGATTGAACTGGACTAGATTTAGTCGCCCCCAATCAGAGACTTCAGCAAAGACTCGACTTCAGACACAGTTTTGTTTCGGTACTCGGGACATTTTCGCGAAAAATATTGGCACGGCCGGTGTATAAGGCATCACCAGTGCTGTCGTCTGCATGTGATAGTTAATTTTAGTGATAAACTGACAATTTATTATTAGATATTTCACGAGCTGCTACATTACAAAAATAAATTATTTGTAAATTTTAAATTCAACTGTTTTGACTGAATTTGACTTCATAAAAATAGAAAGAACTACGAAAAAAATAGTAGAGACGCAGGCGGGCAGTATAAAATTAGATGATAGATCCAGTGATTGAAACAATGAGAAAATCACCAAAATCTTCATTTTGCAAAGGAGTTGGCATGACATATGGGTGAATAATTTTTTACCACCTCAATTGATTTCGATGCTTAATATATCTATTTAGTTTTTTGACGTCAGTTTTACTTTTCAAAAGTTCAGTAGTGTCTTCAGCCGCCTCCGTCCGGCCGAAGAGGTTATTTGCTATTATTATTTCTTTATGACTAATCGAATGATTTATCTATTGGCACGAAATCGACCGAACAACAACATGTAAACACCGATCGACCGTCCAAAACCGGCAAAAACGCATAGATTAGAATATTGCTAGAGCAATGTTATTATAATGGACGAATATGATTATTTCTACTGTATTTGTTATTTATTCAGACTAAGCTTAATTATTTTACGTAATTGATTCACAGTTCGAGTTCCATTCGTAACTAGTGGATACGCTTAAGGTAAGACTAGTAAGGGTATACGGACATGTCATACCCAATGCGGTACGTAGTACGAGTATGTTGGAGGGAGGTGTATCAATACCTATGTGGATGTGTGGTGAAAAACCACGCGGTAGAGCCAAAAAGCGCTGGCTCGACGTCGAAAGAATATAATATATAAGATTCAATCGAGGACGCTTTAGACCGTTTAAAATGGAGACGGCTGAACAGGAAAGCAAGTATAACACATAGAATAAGAAGTAGTTCCTTCACATTTAATACTCGAAAATATTATTCATCTTATTTACTACTTTAATATCATTGATAAAATTAGTGATTTCCATAGCTTTAATACGAGTAATAAATTTAAACTTGCTTTTCTACAGTACAGGCTCCATAAAAGAAGGGGCTTATTTTTGATTAGATGTACGAGTATAACTTATTTACATCTACCCTGTCATATTACTCAAATGCCATTGCTTAGATTTAAGGGACATGATGTGAAAAGGGATTCTAACGAAAAAATATTACTTTTATTTAGATTGTTATTTATATGAAAAATATAAGAATGGATATAACGAGCTTTCTTATATCATCTTAAATTATGTATGTGTACATTTTTTGTAAAGTTAAATTGTAACTATTGGGAAAAAAATGTCTACTTGTAAGTTTCTTACTGCTTCTTCTCACAAGGTCTCCCGCAGTGGGGACTTGTTAAAACGATGGCGTAGCTTTTTTGGCTTCCAAAAAGTGCTCTGTAAAGGCCAGTTTTGAATAGTAATATTTTGACTGTAGCTTGACTTTGATTTTTTCATTTAATATAATATTTGGAAATAACGAATCTAGTATTTCGAATAATAGGGATATTTTTCTCGATACTTTTTTGGTTCGACATAATGACCCTATCTTGCATTCAGATTTTAAGTTAAATTTCATAAATCCGTTCAATGTTTCCCTTATCGCTCGCTAAATGGGTTGTGGAAACTCGGAGAAAGTAATATTTTCATAACAATGCGCTGGCAACAAAGGATAAAATGGAGTATTTCCTACCGTTTATTCCTTGCCTTTCTTTTCTATGGGACATATGATTTGATTGAGTGTTGTACATATCAGAAAAAGAAGCGGTAAATTATTGAAGAAATTTTATATCATGATACTTTCATCATATTGCTCTTTTGTAAATCATTTAAACGTTATATCCCCCTATACAGTTTCATCACAGAGATGTCATGATTCCATATTATCCCTTGGGGGTTGTTTGAGTCAGCAGAGGGAAATAAAACAGGCGTTGGGCAGCACCATCTTCCTCATAACATCTCAAAATAATAGGAAAATATCTCATATTTTTTAGGTGAACTGATGCAAATTGGATGTAATTAGCGACTCGCCCTTGCTTCGCCGTTGTAGGATTTATTAATGTTGAGTATTCAGATTTAAAATAATCAGACTATTAGTTTTATCAATTTTTCGTTTGTTCAAAAAAACTTGGTTTAAAAAAAATCGAATTAAATAAAGCCTAAATCACTCCTTGGATCACTCCTCAATTAACTACAGGCACACATTTTAGACAAGGCAGTTATTTCGATATTTCAAACAGATACTCCAATTTTATTTATATTTTATGGTATAGTTTAGCCGTAGTATCTTAAGGACTAAGCACGCGCTGTAAATTTTACAATATACGAGTAAAGTGGATTCGATCCCAGCCTTTGTTCATTGCAGAATGATTGCCATTGGTCATTGTAGAGTGCGTTTTTAAGTGCTGATTACCACGTGCTGTGATCGATGGTGAAGGAAAGCATAGTGAGGAAACGTTCATGTCTGAGGAATAAACATATTTTGAAGACATGTGAAGTATGTCAACACGCACTGGAGCAGAGCGGCTACTGCTTGCTCCATAACCGTCTCTGCAATGAACGAAACCTGTGCCCAGCTGTGGGTACTTTAATTTTAGTTTAATACTATTGTAGTACAACGTAACTACACTATTTTTTGTAACAATATTTCACTATTTACTTACATCCCAAATATTGTTAGTTCAATGTAATGTCATAAATGGTAATGAGAAAATTTTAATAATTTATTAATGAATGAGTAGGATCTATTAATGTGGCATAGGGAATTCAAGTTTTTCGGATAAAATGTACGTATCTCAAATCACTGCTGACATTGCTCTCTATCTGTTCGTGAAGTATCATCACAATCGGTTGAGACATTCCGAAGATTTCTTCAGAGCGGAGGTTCGCTGGTGAAGCGCCTCGAGCGGAGTCGTAGTGCGACTGGATGATAAAAAGACAAAAGAGGAGCGGATAGATTACCCAAACCGACACTTCATCCAGTAGCTGCTCCTCGGATTCCGATGGGACAGTAACTGATAAAACCCCCTTCACAAAAGTGAAGTCCAAGCGCGGCCCGAAACGCGCTACCAAAAATCGCTCCCCGTCCCGGCAGCCCCTGCCGCCGTATCCACCTCCGCAGCCCCCGTCGCTGTACCCACCCCCGCATCTCCCGCTGCCGCCTCCACCTCCCCAGCCCCCGCCGCTGCCACAGTCCCCCGTTTGTCACTAGACATCCCCCCGCCTTCCAAGCCTGCATCTCGCTGCGCCCCCACCCTCGCCAAAAAACAGGTCCCGCCCCCTGTCTTCCTCAGAGACAAGGCGCAATTTAACCAAACCTACGTTGTAGCAGGTCTCTCCAAAACCTGCTACAACGCAGGTATTAAATATGAACAAGCCACCAACATCGGTGAAGCCATTAAATTCATCCCGGAGTCGATAGATGACTTTCGTCGCCTTACCAGGCTTTTCACAGCCGAGCGCGTGTCCTACCACACGTACGCTCTCCCGGAAGAGCGTAAGGTTGGGGCCGTCATCCAGGGAGTTCCATTCAAACTCTCCAACGAAGACAATCATGGAGGATCTTAAGTCCCAGGGATTCCCTGTCGAGGCTGTGCACAAGATGCACAGCAACAAGGGCAAGAGGTTCCCGCTTGCTCTTGCAATCTTGACCAACGTGCTGGAGGCAAAAATTATCTTCCGGCAGGTACGCACCGTGTGCGGCCTGTCGAGAGTGAGGGTCGAGCCCCCCCATAGGCGCGGTTATTCGGCACAGTGCCACCGCTGCCAACTTTATGGGCATGCGGCGGCCAACTGCTCAGCCCCCCCCCCCCCCCAGGTGCGTTAAGTGCCTTAAAAGAGTGCCCTCGACCCAGTAATGCCGAATCCCCACCTGCTTGCGTCCTATGCGAGCAGCCTGGCCACCCGGCCAACTACAGGGGATGCCCTCGTGCTCCTCGCTCTCGCTCTAGCAGAACTGCCATACCAGCTCCACCGCCGGTCAATGACTGGTCATTCCCGGCTCTCCCTTCAAAAATGCCCCGTCAGGGCCTTTCCCAGCCCCTTCAGGGCCCCTCTCGGCCCCCTCAGGGTCCACCTAGGCCCCTTCAGGGCTCCATTCGGCCCCCTCCGGGCTTCTCTCAGCCCTCAAAACTTCCAGTTTTCCCCTGGGGCCCCAAAAGGGCGACCCCCCGCGGACCTCCTTCGCCCCTCACCAGGCACAACCCTCTTTGGCTGATGACCTAAGCACAGTTTATTCTGCTATTAGGAGCATCGATATTGGGAAGATTGCCATATTAGCACGCAAACTGCGCGCTGCCCAGTCCCCTCAGGACCGTCGCCTTGCTCTTGCTGAGCATCACAACCTTCTGTGTTCGTTGTAAGTTAAGTTAATTTAATTTAACTTACCATTACAATGTCAGAACACGCTACTATCCCAAAGTCTCTCGGTCGTATTAAGCCTAAGGGTTTATCGCTTGTATCCTTCAATATTCGCGGTTTGCGAACTAACCTCCCCGAGCTTAAGCTCTTTCTTCAAGATCGTGTAGCCGACCTTCTCCTCCTTCAGGAGACCCATCTCCAACCTAAGAACCTCAAAGGCCTCTCCATCAAAAAGTATTATCTTCTTCGTAACGACAGACCTGACCGCAAAGGCGGCGGTACTGCCATTTACTACAAGAAGATACTACATTGCTCCCACATCCCCACTCCGCCGCTTGCCAATATGGAAGCCACAGTATGTAGGCTGGCCTTGACTGGACATCAGTGCATTGTCATAGCCTCCTGCTATATTCCTAGTGGAACTCTCCCCCTCAAAAAAGATTTTACGTCATCCTTGCATCAGGCAATTCAGTCATAATGTTTGGAGATTTTAACTCCAAGCATACTGAATGGACCTGTCTTACTACTACTCATAGTGGCAAGAAACTGCTTAATATCACGCAGTCTCTCGGCCTTACCGTTCTAAGTCTCCTAGGTGTCACTCACTATCCCGACAACACCGACCACGCCCCTGACGTGCTAGATTTTGCAATAGCAAAAGAAATTACCCTCAACCTCAGGGCACTCGAGACCCTTGACGATCTTGGATCCGACCACCACCCTGTCTCTCTCATACTTGGCCGTCAGCCACCTCCCTCAACCCCCTCCACGAAAACCTTCACCAACTGGAAGAGCTTCAATACGTCCATAGCCACAACTATGGACTCTCCAGACTCCCCCATCCCCCTCTTTTCGGACTATTTCGACAGTACCGAAAAAATCGACACCGCGGTCGATTCTCTCACCACCGTAATTAAATCCTCCCTTAAGGAGAATGAAAGGGTCGTCCCGGTTGCTAATAATAATGGTCTTCCCCTACATATTAGCAACCTAATGAAAGCCAAGAGAGCTGCTCTCCGGAGAGCAGCACTCTATCCAACCCCTGAATATAGACGTATGGCCAATCGTCTTCAACGAGAAGTCCGTTCACGCCTTTCCGAACTTCGAGACCTCGAAAAGAGTAATCTCATGGAGAATATATCTCCTTCTCATACAGCGTACTACCAGATGGCGAGAGCCCTCCGCATAGACGCTATCACTCACACTCCCACTCTCTCCCGCCCAGACGGTACTTTTGCCTTCGAGAACGAGGAAAAGGCTGAGTGCTATGAAGACAGCATCACCGCTCAATGCTCCCCTAGCTCACAGCCCACTGACCCCTCCCACATCCAGACAGTGGAGGATGAGGTCCGCCGTCGGAACTCGCCTCCCACAGCCTCTGACCCTATCACTGTGTCAAATGATGAGGTCTCATCCATCATCAAAGAACAGAAGCCTAAAAAAGCCCCGGGCGCGGATGGCATCTCCAAACAAGCCCTTAAACAATTTCCTGAGCAGGTGATAACCCTATTAGCTATTATCTTCAACGCCTGCTTCAACCTTAGTTACTTTCCCAACACGTGGAAAGAGGCAACTGTCATTGGTATCCCCAAGCCAGGAAAGCCTCCAGTCACCGTCCCATCAGCCTCCTCAAGGCCATGGGCAAACTCTTTGAAAGAGTCATCCTCAATCGCATGAGGCGCCATCTGTTTCCCACAGACGGTGACCCTCTTGTCATCCCTCACCAATTTGGTTTCCGAGCGAAACACTCTTGTCCCCAACAAATTCACCGTATTGTGGAATATATCCTCAGCGGTTTTTATCCTCGTCGCCATAAGACCATCGCGGTCTTTTTCGACATAGCAGAGGCATTAGATAGAGTCTGGCACGAAGGCCTTATCTACAAACTCTATAAAATAGGCCTCCCTGATCGTCTTGTCCGTCTTGTGGCCTCCTACCTAAAGGATCGTACCTTTTGTTTTAGATACGAAGGCACGTTCTCCTCTCAGCGTCATATCAAAGCCGGTGTCCCTCAGGGCTCTGTGCTTGCCCCTCTTCTATATATCCTGTCCACCAACGACATTCCCATCCCGTCGAATGGTGTTCAGCTCTCCCTCTTTGCAGACGACACTGCCCTCTACTGCAAATGCATCTCACTACCCTTTATACGGAACAAGATCCAAAAGTCAGTTAATGACTTAGGAGCTTGGTTCAAAAAATGGCGTATCGATGAGACCTCAGAGAAGAGCTCCGCCGTTCACATAAACGACGCCGCCCCACTACCATTCCGCCAATCCGTATGCTAGGGACCCGTTCGTAGGGTTTGTATACGACCCGTTATGACTTACGCGGCCCTCGATTTTTGCTCACGCTAAGCTTAAAATCCTGAACAAGCTTCAACTAGTCCAAAACTATTTTTGTTGTCGGGCTACGAACGCACCCTGGTACGTCCGCAACGCCGATCTCCACCGGGACTTAGAGCTCCCCACAATTCAGCAATTCCTAAAATCACTCACTGAGAACTTCTTCAAAGCCTCAGAGTCTCACTCTAATCACCTCATTCGTGAGGCAGCTTCCCATGCAGCCTCACTTCCTCTCGCTATCAAGTCCGCAGACCAATAAACTCTCTCTCGGACTCCCCCAACCAGCTTTCGGCTGATCTGGACTGCCTCTTGGCGGCTCAGGCCGAATCTTCTTAAGTTGCCTTAGTAAAGCGCAACTCTCAGCGGCTACTCGCCGCCTGCGCCCCCTTATCCCTTAAGGGGGTCGCATCAGATTCGGCGGAAAGGCCATTCAGGCCAAAGCCGTTCCCAGGTGGTGTTGAGTGGGTAAGGCACTTCTTCAAAGTGAGTGCCACATAACCACGCAGCCGGCTGCGTGGTATGCTATGAGCATTCACCACCTCCCTCCCCCGCTTTCGGAGAGTGTCCTTGCATTGGGAGCAAAAAAAAAGCGGATAGATTCGGCGTAGGGTTCAGTTTTGTTTTCTTTTTTGGTGTGTGATGGTGTATGTCCGTGTCGCATGACGAACTCGCTGCTCTTTAATTAATTTTAATAAAATTTAATAAAATTTAGTTACTATTATTTTCTGTAAAGTTTAAATTAAATTTAAATTAGTAAAAGTATAAACAAGTTTATTATTTGTGTTGTGTGTTGTGCTTTTATTTACCCAAAATTTTGCCCACAAGACCTGTTGATAATAATGGAGTCAGTGAACGCGACTTTTCTTCGACATATATATATATATATATATATATATATATATATATATATATATATATCTCAACGTAGCCGATTTGGGTATATATATACCCAAATCGGCTACGTTTTTGTAAATAATTTTAATAACTGCTTGATTAAAAAGTATGACCTTTTGTGTAGTGAATATACAGAGCTTTCGACGGGTGTCAAAAATTAATTAAGAAAAAAAACATAAACTACCGTTACATGCATTTTGCGTATAGTCGCCTAGTAGGTACATCAGTTTGAATTTTTTCAACTCATTGAGGAATCTCAACAAGTCATTAATTTTATAAATGACCTCGGGGAGCAACCTTGGTGATCAGAGGTACTCAACTTTGTAGCCGGCAAACGCTGGACAATCAAGTAGAATCTGGACAGTCGTTTCCTCGTGCCCTATGCAAGCTCTGCACAAAGGACTGTCTGTAACTACTAAAGTAAAGAGTACCTTTAGTATAAAAAAGTGTTGAATAAATAAATATATGGATATATTAAGGGAACCGAATCCTGTTCCGGCATTGGTGACCAGTAGATCTAATAAAGAAGATCTTATTTAAATTTAAAGTTAAATAAATAATTTTATGGTTTAAAATTGCTTAAAACCGCTAGTTTGTTAATTTTAGATAGCGGAACGTAATATTCATAAGCTTGAATCCACGTAACATGTTTGTGGCAACGGGCCAGAGATTCCTAGCAGCTGTTACACACACAGTGCATAAGTTGCATAACAGTGGAGTATCATATGATTATTATGCGTGTAAAATGTCTGTCTTATACAATGTAGTCATGCAAATAAACCCCTCAGCTCAATATAAGATAGTTATTTCGATATTTCAGACAGACACTTCAATTTTATTTACGTGTATAGATTTATCCGTCCGCTTAACATATATATTTCCTCTTCTTCTAAACCACGCTGTGCCAGCTAGTTTTTATTCATCATTCTACGAAATTTTGGTTTTTACCGTCCTTGAATGAAATTTATATAATTTGACGGTCGGCAAGGCCTCATTCGTTAAACCGCAGTGTGACCCGCGTGCAAGTGAGGGTGATATTTAGATAAAAAGTTAATATCTTACGTTTGTCTGAAATACTTTTTCGTTTTTAATTTTTATTTCAATTTTACCTCCACATTAGATATTTCTCTTGTATCGTAGAGGCGGTTAACGCACATGAATAGCACACGGACAAACATCTAGAGCAGGGACAATTACTTCTAGGCCATACAAATTGATGTGGTGCAGGATTCAAGCCCGCTGCCCGCAACGATGCAGCCAAATTTTACAGCCACCATATAGATTATAATACAATTTACAAACGGCAATATCAATTAATATAAAATTGTGTAAATGCAGGTGGATACAATAATAAAAAAATATCATAAATTCTAATTAATGCATAAATGATTTTCTTTTTTCGTGAATTATACACTCAATAAAAGAAAATTGTATTTATGTCAACGCCTTATTAGAATCAAAATCCCCAAAGAGTACCTGTCTTTGTCATATTTTGCAATATTTCTCCAAAACGGCACAAGCTCTTTAAATAGTTTTTACACTAAAAAAAGGTCTTAAAAATATTGACATTTTTAATTGAGAGTCTTATTTTTATTCCCCGTTTTCCTCGATAAATTATCATTTTACCCAAAATTGAATATATTCGCGCGAGCGTGCCTGCTCCGTCGCCCTGTAATCCCCCGCGAGCTCTGTCGCAGTCCGTTTTCGGACATCGTCGAGGGTGGACCGCGCGTCAGTGTTAGAGCGACTTCGTGCAAATATATTTTAGTTTATAGTCAATTATAAATATTTTTATTAGTAGAAATACTTTATTTAGTTAATATCTGTACATTGGTAACTAGAAATATTGTTTTCTTAATAAATTAATTTTTAAAGTGCCAAAAGAAGAAGAAATTTTGCGGCGACGATGTAAAAAATTTAAAATGGAATAATGAATGAAAAATGTAAAAATTAATGAAAAATGTAAAAATTTTAAATTGGAGAGGGGTTTCTCTGCGTGATAAAGTTTAAATGAGGATATCCGCAGTAGAACTAGAGTAACTGACATAGCCCAACGGATTATTAAAGTGAAATGGCAATGGAATGGAAACTGATAAACAATAGGAAGAAAGGTTATCGAGTTGCAACCTCGTACCGGTAAGCAAAGTGCAGGCCAGCCTCCCACTATATGGAGCGACGACATGGTAAGATATGCAGGAAGTCGATAGACGCAGGTGGCTTAGGACCATGCTTTGTGGCATATATAGACATATATAGGCCTTGTGAAGGGCTATAATGATAATGATAATGAAACTAAATGTACTTACTACGAATACTCAATCTTTATTCCTTTTCACGTATTCTCATACGCTTTTCTTCACACACACACACAAATAGGTCGCAAATAATACTTACCTACTACAATTAGGCAAGAGTGAATAGGCTTTTGTTAAGTCAGTGCACTTCACCATCTTAGGCTACATAACCACTTACCATCAGGTGGATTGTAGTTGCTTAACTACTTGCTGGGTAAGAATAGTAAAAAGAAAAGAAATTTACCCTGTGAAAGTTTGCATGTAGATATAATTTTTCTAACCAACCATAAAAATGTATTACGTGTAAAGGAATATGTATATAAGAATAAAGGTTATCTCACACGGGACAGTAATAATATAATATTATATCTTCCAGTATCTGCGCATGAAAACTTTTAAAATCTCTGAATCCCGAAGTATGTCCATATTAAGAGGCTGAAAAGAGCCACATTGATCTGCATGGGGATCGTTTTGTGATTTCACATCACAATAATAATACAATTGACTAATACAATTGAGCGTATTTCAGGTAGCGGTTTGCAAAACACGATTTCACAAAATTCTCTCAATAGAAAATAATTGCAACGTAGCTTCTGAAAATACTTAAATTTTCAACTTTCTCAGATTTCCATAAAATAATGTTGAGTATAATTAGTACAATTATATGTCACATGTTAATAAAGCTATTGGACTATTTTGATTTTTAATAAAGTAATTTTGTTTTAATTTAAATAATTTATTTTGCCCTTCTATATCAAGTAGCGTTTTTTCTGTCACTCCTATTGAATTTGAGAGTGCTCGCTAAAATTTAGCGTCTCTAGACGGATCTGAATCGCGCACTGACATGGCTGTTAAGATATTGCAAAAATAATCGAAAATATTTAGTTTTACTTTCATGCCGAAGACAATCTTGTTCTATTTTATTACGGTTTAATAATATTTAATACGGTTGTAAAGCAAGTATTTACAAATGTTTTCATTTGTAAATACTTTTTATTCAATTATATTTTGTTATTCAATTATTTACAGTTATTATCACATCTTAGCTTACATTAGAAATTCTTGGTGGGATGCGATGTTTAAATAAATACCTTATTTTCGTCAACAACTATAATATATATATTTGTAGTTTTTTACTAGTGGAGCTTGAACACAATCTTAAAAATTTTCAATGAATTAAAAAAAATTAACTACCAATAATTATTTAATTTTCAGTCAGTGTCTTACATTTGAAGATAAGTTACCCTATCCTACCTAATTTTTACGTCGTTTCATCAGCAACATTCTTAGTTTTGGATAAAACAAACCTTGTCAATTTCAAAGAAACACGACTTAGTTCATTTTGAAAGAAATGCACGTCATTACAAGATTTCTATGTAAAACCAACGCTGCAGATGGGTCTTATTAAAAAGTTCAAATTTTTATTTTGATTAATTTAATTGGAGACTAAAATAAATGTGAAAGGTCTTTTATCTGAAATAATAATTTTCATCAAAAATAGCATAGACTTATAAAAGTCATACACATGGTCAATCATACTGAAGATGATCAATTGTACTATAAAATATTTAATAGACTATTTCCAGTATAATGACCCAAATGTCATCATTAATGTATGACTGGCACACTTAAAAGTGTTATCAGATGGCTAAATGATTAACTATCATATTATGATAAGGTCATGCTTTTCTTTAAAAAGCTGCAAGAAATTTTAAATCACGGACCACTTGGTTTGTTTTACTATTCACTTAATTAGCGAAAAACAAGATGGACGGATAGATGGATTTTATGCAGATGATAATTAAAGTTTCTATGTAAATAAGTGTAACATAGCAGATATAATATTCATTGTTAGCGGACATCCATACTTGGAACAGTTTTCTGCAGCACTACGCCTACAAATTATATCAAATAAGAAAATAGCAAGGCCAGCATCATTTTCTTTACAGAAACCGTCAAAGTGTTGCTCAAGGCACTATGAATAAAGTAGCTGATAAAAGTTACACTCATAAACTGTTAACAAAAATTGTTACTGCAAATGAACTTATAGAAAAAACTATTCCGCCGTGTCAGGTGCAGGAGTATTATTATAAGGAGAAGGGGTAAAATTTTGTTTTAGAGATGCGCAATCAATATTGTTTTTCTGCAATTGTGCATAAAATAAAAAATAACTTCAGCCAAAGAGCATAACTGGCATTATACTCAGATCCATCAATTGGTATAGAAAAAAATATTATACCAGGTTTCAAAAAACCAATCAAAATTCAAAAATTCATAAATAATAAAATCAAAAAATGTAGATCTGTATGTTTATATATACATATAATAATTTATGGCCGCTTAGTAACTGACGGTAACTCAATACCTATATAACATCCTACAGTCACGCTGAAACTAAGAGGAGAGAATCAGTGTAGAAAACGTAATAATTTATTGCGAAAATTTTGTGATAAAATTAAAAAATTATTACACACTTGTCCAAGATACCCAATACGTTACAAAAAAATATAACAAATAATAAACTAATGAGTTTGCGTCAGTTTTTAAAAAGATATAACAAAAATAAATGTCAAAAAGTTCAGGATCTAATTGACGATATACAGCTTACACTTAATCACACTTTTGGAAACACACAAGAGAATTAAGAACAGACAAAATCTTTATTTTACAAATTTCCGCCGAGTTATAAGTAGAAGGCCAAATAGGCCATGTGCCAATTTGATTCAATATCTTTTATATGAAGTGATCTTGACTAAGTTTCATCAATTAACTGTTGATAAAAATAAGAACAGCAATTTTAGAATTGTGTTTAAAAGAAACACTATCAGTTGAACCTTGCAGCTTGTTTGTCATTTTTATTGAAAATACCTATAAATGTTTATATTATTAATAAATCATTCCCATAATATTTTGTATTATTTTATATTTTGCCCTATCTGAAACGTTCTAAACTCTATAGAAAATGTGGCGTATGAAATGACTGACAATCTCTAGAATATTTTATCTAGGTACAAAGATGTTTAACGTTTTCGTGGCCTACACATGTTATTTTTCTCAGCATTAGGTAAGGTAACCTTCTGTATCTGAAATGAATATGAATATTGCATATGTATACGATACAAAAGTAAAGTAACGGGCTATATAAGTCCCTCTGCTGGGCACAGGACTCTCCTCATTTCTGAAAGGGTTTTAGGGCAAGGAAATGTACGCCACGCTGGCCCAATGCATGTTGGCAAACTTCACATGTCTTCGATTTTTTTTTCTTATTCCTCAGACATGCAGATTTCTTCACGATGTTTTCCTTCATCTCCGAGCACGTGCTAAATCAGCACTTAAAATTGCAATTAAAAATTTCATTGGTGCTGCCGGGGATGAAACCCGGGCGAAATTTACAGCGAGCGCTTAAACCCGGAGCTACTAATACGAAACAAATAAATATGATTCAACAAATATAATAAAAACTCTTACGTACTTAAAACTTAAACACTTGATAGCTCGTGATGCCTACCAGACGAAGCTACAGCATCACACCGTGCAATGTAATTGAAGATGCTTAACTGCGACATAACTCTCAGTGATGCGCAAGCATAATAAGCAGTATATCACTTATATACTTTTCACCTCTGCAGTCTATTAATCTTTGCACTTTTCTAAGTAATACAGAAAGTAGTCGCTAGACGGTGTTGACGTCGGCTAAAATCTCTGCGGTCGCCGTTTCGTCACGGTCATTCAGGCTTCTTAAAGCCTTATTCATAAATATCGGTAACGTCGACAAAATCATACATAAATACGTACGTATATGTACGACTAACATTAAAGTTTATCAGTGATATGACTATAATATTAATAGAAGACAACCTAAATAATAATATTTTTTAATACTGTACCTGTCACAAATATTATTTTTACAAAACAAAGCAAGGGAATAAAAAATTACTTTCAATAAAATGCTTACTTCAAACAACTTAAAAGAATAAAATAACTTCACATTCTGTAGTCGGTGCAAAGGCAACATAGTTTATAAAGGAATTAAAGCCCGGACTTCTGAATGTAACGTAATTTTTTAAGTACTTCGAGGTTTCGACTTTTACATTTTCTTATAAGTAATTTTTCTATCCTTTTTAAGTGGAATAAAACATCAATATCGTCTAAATAGTTACATCAAAAACTTCACCTCTATTTTATTACCCTTAGGTATGAAATTATTTCTCCAAATTTATATGGAACCACCCCAGAAATATAAACTTTTTAATAAAAAAAGAACATCATAATCGATTTTCAATTGACGAGGATATCGCGTAACATGCATACAAAGAAAAAGAATAACAGTCGAATTGTAAGCCTCCTTGTTTTTTTGAAGTCAGCTAAAACAACAAGGAAATAACAAGTTGGTGAAAGAAAACTATAAGTACAAGTTCTAAACTTGTCTAATATATTAGTGAAGTATGTAGGCCTTGGTTGTAAGTGATAAGCACTCACACAGCGCAAGTTGAAATCGATTGTCGCCTGCACCATATTGTTAATTACAATTTTATATTTTTAAAGAAACTATCCCGAAGAAACTTGTTTGTCTAAGAAATTAAGAAAGAAAAAATATTTCGAGGATATGTGAAAGCCGCTAACATGCACGAAATTTTCTCAGGAACGAGGGAAGGGTTGTGCTCACATGTGGGACGTATTTTGGCTATTGATTTACATTATTCATTGGTTTAGATTTAAAAAACAATATCATGAATTGAGAGACATAACTTTGTTACTAGGAGAGATCGCCCGCATTACATCCTTTAACGGTCTGTGGTAATGTAAACACAAAATACAAACTCAAACTCTGGGTGTTGGCAACATAAAAGGTATTTACTCACTTGTTATTTATTAAACGTGTACATTGAAAGGGAATTAGCGTACAGCCTGTTTACTAAACATTAAATTTGTGTATAAAATTTTACTTTACGTCGTAAAGAACTGCGATATATTTTAACTTTAATGGACGTTTAATTTTTTTTTCTTTTCATGGTCATGAATTAATGATCATGATCTTGTATTCTCACTAGGTTTATCATAGCTCAAAATCAATGCAAGTTGTTTAAGTTTTTTTTTAACTCTAATATTCTTATATTAATCTTGCTTTAAGTACCGAAAGCTAAAATAACATTTACGGATTAGACTTTTAGAGAATTTCTACGTTACATACTGTCTAAATATCTGTCTATCTCTCTAAATACTCAACAATTTACGAGTGGGAGAACTGAGCATGGAACAGTATCAGCTACTTCTGGAGAGAACTAGTGTTTCTCTAGAGGGAAACTTTCCCGATGGGGAAGCTGTTCGGATATATCCCAACTTACAACTCGTCAATGCATACAATCAGACTATGTTAACCAAGCTAACAATGAAATTGTACGCGATAAATGCACGAGATGTGTCTAGGAAACCCAACAACTATGGACAGAAACCTCTACCTGCTGCTATTACAGGGGACTCAAATAACGCAAGAAGCATAGTACCACACATAAAGTTAGGTGTGGGTACAAGAGTGATGTCAAGAATGAACATCAAGGTCTTGTCAGTGGCAGCATGGGAGTAGCTCGGCGATTAATTAGGTTAGTTAGGTCTTCTGGACCCAAAACTTGGACCAAATATTGGACCCAAACATTCGCCAAAAGGCAAGCTTATGTAACTCTTAGTAGATTACAATCTTTAGATAGCGTAGTAATAACAAGTTGATAAGACAGGTCTACTTAGCTTTGTGTCAATCCATACTCACTTATGGCATTATTTCCTGGGGTGGTGCTTCTAAAACAATATCGCTCCCACTAGAACGTGCTAACAGAGCAGTTCTAAAGGTAGCCACTTTCCGTCCATTCATGTTTCCTACACATCAATTATACTTGGCAAGTAGTGACTGTCCGTTAGTTGTTTATCCTGAATATCATATTAAAACAACATACCGAACTTCCATTTAACTTTAAATCCATAGACAGGAGAAGAATGGACTTAGTTTGTGTAAACCCTCAAACCAAACACGCATTTGTGAACAGATTTTACATATTTATAGGACCATTTCTATATAAAAAGCTCAACAAGTCACTAAAGATATAATATAGTGTAAATTGTAAAAAATGTAATATAACTGTAAGGGAATTTCTGAATAAATTAAATTACGAAGACACAGAGAAGTTGTTAGAAATTCTAAAATAGTTTGTATTAATTGTAGGTAACAAATAATTGTTATTTAGTTATTTTATTTATTATATAATATAGTTTAATAATTTAAATTATCTAGTGTCCTACATTATTAAACCCATAGTGTAAGTGATGGTCTGAAACACAGGTGCTCAACCTAGTTCAGGCAGGTAGCTAATACAGAAACAGAAACAGATTTTTTTTATACAATATAGATTATAAATAATACTTATTGAAAGTCACTTATTTGTTTAATTACCACTGGTTCGAAAAAAAACCTCTGTCCTGGGAAGTACCAGCAAGAAACCCAGCGGGACTTTTTTTTTTAAATAACATCTTACAATCATGTATGTTACACAATTAACCACACAAAACAAATTAGAAATAGCTTGGTAGCAAACACCTCATTCCCAGGGGTTATTATCATCCATAAATTCCTTAATATTATAATAACCCTTTTTATACAAACTATGTTTAATAAAGTATTTGAATTTTGAGCAGGTCGAATTTTGTATATTTTTTGGGATTTTGTTGTAAAAGCGTATACATCGCCCCAAAAATGAATTGAATGTAAAATTTACAGAATGAATATCACTTATTTTTGTATAACTACTTTTATTTTTGTGTACGTACATTACATTTTCATAAATGTATTGAGAGGCCAAAGTTAATATATTAATTTCCTTAAATCTTTAGGTTTTAAATCATAGATTGCTCCTATGGCCCTCTTCTGTAAAACATATATAATTTCAGTGTCAGTTGCGTGTCCCCATAGCAAAATACCATACAACATTATGCTATGGAAATAGCTAAAGTAAACAAGTCTAGTTGTTTCTACACTGGTAAGATTTCTAATCTTTTTTACAGCATATGCTACAGAACTAAGTCTGCTTGCTAACTTTGATATATGGGGGCTCCATTGAAGCTTCGCGTCTAGTGTTATTCCAAGAAAAATGGTGGTATCGACAAGACTCAGTTCCTCCCCATTTATAATTACATTAATATTTAATTGTCTGACATTTGGAGTCATGAACTTCATACATTTCGATTTAGTGCTATTTAAATGCAAGTTATTAACATTAAACCAATTTACTAATTTAGATATAGCATTATTTACTTCGTCATATTTTAATAATTGTCGTTTTAATTTGAAAATTAATGAAGTGTCATCAGCAAATAATACTATATTATGGTTATCCCCTATGTAAGGTAAGTCATTAATATATACAAGAAACAGAAAGAGGCTGAGAATTGAGCCTTGAGGTACGCCCATTTGTACTATCGACCCGGAAGAGCTCATACTATTAATGACAACTTTTTAAGTTCTGTTACTTAAATATGAAACAATTAATTTAAGAGCATTACTTCTTACACCGTAGTGTTGTAGTTTCCTGATTAATGTTGAATACAATCGAAGGCTTTGGATAGGTCACAGAATATACCCAAAGCATCAAATCAGGAAACATTCCGCTTGCGCCGTCGCCCCCGTGCGGTCGTACGCTGGCGGGGTCCGCCGCTGACCGAGCACCCGTCCCCGTACGGGTCTTCTCCCTCGGTTGGCACAGTTTCTTGGAATAGAACGTCAGTCCCGTCCCGTCCCCCTCAGCTGGCGCCGCCGCCACCGTGCGGTTGTGTTGGCTGACCACTCTTCCGTCCCTGTACGGTTGAGTGCCCTCCCACACTCCCGTCCCCGCACGATCAAGGTTTGCTCTCCCGCTCGGCTAGCACAGCCGCCCCTGTGCGGTTGTGCTTAGCTGTCTCGCCGTCGCCGTGTTTCCGTGCCCATGAATGTGGGTTCGGGCGACGGTGGGAGCCTTCCCATCTCCGCCAGCCGCCCCCGTGCGGTTGTGTTGTGCGCCCCGCACTCACAGTTGGACGGTGAGTGCCTTCCCTCCCTGCCTCCGCCCGCTAGTGCCG
Organism: Parnassius orleans; assembly: GCA_029286625.1. Lineage (NCBI taxonomy): Eukaryota > Metazoa > Arthropoda > Insecta > Lepidoptera > Papilionidae > Parnassius > Parnassius orleans. The sequence goes on along the minus strand of JAGSMP010000243.1, from coordinate 1,207,669 downwards.
CCGCCCCCGCGCGGTTGCGCTGGCAGTCAGTGCTCGCCGTCCCCGTACGGTGAGTACATTCTCGCACATGCGACTCCCACTCCATCTCTCCAGCACCGCCGCACTTTGCGGCTGTGTTGGTTGATCCGCGCTTCCGTCCCCGGATGGTTGTGCCCCACGCCTCCCTCTCCCCGAGGGAGGTCGTCTCCGATTCGACGGTAAAGCCTTCGGGCTAGAGTCGGTCCCAAGGTGGTGTTTAGTGGGTAGGCACTTCTTCAAAGTAAGTCCCACATAACCACGCAGCCGGCTGCGTGGTAAGCTAGGAGCATTCACCTCCTCCTTCCCCCGCTTCCGGAGGGTGTCCTTGCATTGGGCGCAAAAAAAAATCAGGAAACACACCATATTCGATACTAGTATTAAAAATAATAGCTAGTTGAGGCGCGATTATATCGATTATAGACGCAATAACTTTAACGAAAATGCCCCACAGATCCGCAGTTTTCTTAATATCAATAGTTTTAAAATATTTTACAATATCTTTTGATGATATTTTATGAAATGTAAAATTCTTTGTACACGCATTTACATTTTGTTTAAGTAATGATTCGGCGACGGCAGGAGAAGAATTCAGAGACATAGTGATTAAGATCGGAATATCCGTAAAATATTTCTCAAAAACCATTGCAACATCCTGATCTGATTTCGTTAATTTGTTGTTAAAAATTAACCGGTAGTTTGAATTGCGAGAGTTGACCTTACCAGTTTCACTATTAATTATACACCACGTCGTTTTAATTTTATTAGAAGCCGTCTTAATTTTGTTGCTCAAATGCAAAGACTTGGCTTTGAAGCACACTCCTTTAAATATTTTTGAATATTTTTTAACATATTCCCTAAATTCGACGCTAAGGTTATATGTCCTTTCATGGTAAAGTTCATATAACCTTTGTCTGCTCTTATGGACTCCTACTGTGGCCCATTCATTGAAAACCTTGCGACTGTTCAAGGAGAACTTTTTAGAAGTAAAAATATTATCAAATTCATTGCAAATAAGTTTAAACACTGTTCCATACAAAAAATTAGGATCATTTTGGTATGAAAGTGATGGAAGTTTCTTCACTATGTTACTTCTAAACTTCTCCAAGCGACGTGCATTTACAGGAACAAACACAATTTTCTCATCTACTTGCTTTTTGTGAACATAAGGTAACGAAACTAACTGTCCACAGTGATCAGAACTCAATTTTTGAATTATACATATACGCAACGGCTTAACATTTGTAAAAATGTTATCTATACATGTTGCACTACATTCTGTAATACGCGTTGGCCCTAAAAATAAATTTAAAAGACCATATGATTTCAACAATGATCTAAATTTAATATTGGTGGAGGAAGATTCTAGGAGATTGATATTAAAGTCTCCACATATTACAACAGATTTATTCTGTTTATTAAGCTCAACAAAAACTTCCTCCATAATTTTTTCAAAAGTATTGTATATAGAACATGGGTGTCTGTAGACGCTCACAACAATGAGGTGCTCAAACTCAACACATGCCATTTCTACAGTTCGCTCAACAGAGGCTCACAATATCTTTACGTTCTTTACATGATAATAATTTACAAGCTAATATTAACGAGCCACCTCTTAAAACCGTTTCTCTATTGAACGAACTGACCACCTGGTGATTACTGAAATTAAACATTATGTTATAAGCTTTTAACCAATGTTCAGTTATACATAAAATATGAATATTGTTGCTATTTAAGAACAATTCAATTTCTAGCTCCTTGCCTATCATGCCTTGTATATTCTGATGCACCAGGTGTAAACAATTTTTATTATCATCACTCTGTGGAGTCATACAATTAAGGTTTTGTAAGCTACATTCTAAATTATTTAAATTATTATAATGCTAGAGATTACCTCTATTGTCTCAATATCTAATTTAAATTACTTGGAAGTGATTCCAAATTACATATGCCAAATTACATGTAGCCAAGTCCTTGGCTGAGTTAATATATAAACAATAAGATAGCACATTTGCTATCTGTCTTAAATTATATTTGGATAGGTAATATCTCTAGTCAAAAATTTCTTAATGAAATTATTTATGTCTATTAAATTAATTATATTATTATAATTATAACAATCAGATGTCAAGTTTAAATTGTTATTAAATGAATAGTTATTCATTAATAAATTTAAATTGTATCTTATTTTATTTTCCTGTGGCCAACCCTGTATGTAAGGCAATGTAAACAAGATAATTTTATGTACATTTAAAGTACTTAGATGATCAATATATTTTAATAATTGAGTTTTGTTTACATTGCCTCTTCTCCCAACAAGAATTATTAATGTGCTATTAGGGCAAAACTTACTAGTTAAAACTTTATTCATTATATGACTAAAGGATGCTCCAGGCATACAACAATTACTAACCTGATGTCCTTTTAAACAGTTATTTAACATTGTGCCCAAATTTTTGCCTATGTCATCACAATACATAATAACTTTATTTTTATTAATATTTAAATTACTTTTTAAGTTAATATTCTTTGTTATGGTACTGTTATAGAGTGTAGGTGAAAATAATGAGTCCTTACTGTTATCATTATTTTTTACACATATTGTCCTCGATGAACCTGGTATGGAGCGCTGATACTCACTCTGATGAAGCGCTCCTCATTACACTTACATGACTTTACCAGATCATTCATGGACAATATGTGTTCTTTTATCTCATCCTGAGCCGATGCATATTTATTTGATATAATTTGTAGGGAGTTTTTAAGTGATAAAATTGTTGAATTTAGACACTCTATATCAGTTTCATAACAGTTATTCATATTTTCCATCTCAATTGAATATAATTTAAGTTTATTGATTAATTCTTGCTTTTCTTTACATACATTAATTTATATAATTTTGACATTAATTTTAGTTTTAATTAACTTTTGTACTTTCCTAATATATTTATTAATTTTTATGTATTTCTTTAATTTTCTTCTACTGCAGGTAATCCTTGCTGCTGTTCTTGATGTGACATAATCATCACCAGTCAAATCGATTGTTGTGGAGGGTTGCAATGCTTTAGAAGATTCACATTCTATGAGCTCATGGAACAGACTTTGAGTTTGGGACGCTTTCAAGTTATCTATGTATTGTTTTAATTGCACAATCTGCTCATTAGCCTCACTTAACTGTAACTGGAATGCAGCAATTAATCTGAGGGATCCCTCATATTCCTTGCTGCATTGGTCAAACTCATCGACTGTTCTCTGAAGTTAATCCTTTTCTTTTAAAACAAAAGTATATTCTTTATAATATATAGGAAGCCGAAGGAAGGCCACAAAGCTGCCTTTGATCTAGATCTGTTATTATGTTATTAACATAGTAATCACTCTAAGAACCAAAATATGCTATGTGACATCGATAAGCGCACCTAAATCGGTCAAGCCGTCTCGGGGAAAAATTCGCTACAACGAATGAAAAAATGTTTATTTCAGCGTCCTCTGGCAAGTTAACATCATAACACCTATTTAAGAACCATCGCTGATGAATTACAAACCCTTTACAGAAAACCGTACCTAAATCGGTCAAACCATTTGTGAGATAAATGGAAACACTAATTTACACAAATATGTTAATTGCAGCGCCCTCTGGTAATTTAACTTCATAACACATATCTAAGAACCATCGCCGATGAAGCACAAACCCTTTGCAGAAAACCGTATCTAAATCGGTTAAACGGTTTTGGAGATAAATGGGAACATTCGTTTGCAACATTATTCGTTCCGTCGCGGGTAAAAATACCCTAGTCTGTATATTTTTGCTGTATCACGAAACTAAAGCTCAGCACTTCAAGTGAGCTACTTTTGTGAAAGATTAATGATTTTGAAAATGTATAGCATCGTGATATTGTACTTTTTTGTATTCAGTGTTGTTAAAATGATTTATTTTGTTAATGAGATTTTGTTTCAGGTAGGGTTGCCAGGTGGCCGGGACCCACCGGGACAGTCCCGTAGAACGAACTTTTGAACCAGTCAACCGAAGCGGTCAAATATGACGGATATTTAAAAATGGCAAAATAAAAAATAGCTTAAAGAATTTCGAATGGTTCGGGTCGTCCCGTGGGGCTGACGCGCTGGTGGAGGCGGGAGAGGGGGAAGCTTAGTTTTTTGCTAATCTGTCTGTACCAATGCAATATTTTTGAAGGAATTTTAGTATGATGTTGAACTTATGTATGAAAGAACGAAACTGCCTATTTGGAGGCAGGACTGTAGACAAAAATAATCTTCAGTTTGAGGTTTTCTAAATTTCTAAAAATGCTGATTGAACCTGATGGGTCGAAATTATTTGCAGCTGTAAGAATTAATGAGAAATATAATTAAGTGAAAATAAAGATAATAAAAAATACACCTTCAGATCTGGAAATCCTACTACAAGGAGATAATGAGTTTTATTAGACCACAAAAAAACAAAAGTGAAAATTAAGTCACTAGTGTAACGTGGTAGAGCCATGCTGTAGCTGTATTAGTAATGTAGTTGTAGCACGAATTGGTCGGCTCGAACGGGGAAGGCCCACGCAAAATTGCAGCTCAACACTGCTATGTTTCGTATGGTGAGTGTAGAGAACCGGAGACCCTTTTTAATAGTCCTCACGGGTGACAACGCATCTGCATTTCGATTCAGATGTAGATGTCTATGGGCCGCAGTAACCACTTACCATCAGCTGGACTTTGTGCTCGTTTGTCACCATTATCCTATAAAAAATAGTTTAGTTAAACAACGATACCGTATTGTATCGTTTGCTCAGATTTGTTTATATTTTTGAGAAAATTACCCAGTCTATCTGAGCCAATACGCGTGTTTTTAAGTGATTTTTTTTTATTTTACTTATATACACACAACAAGATACAGAAACAGTCTTATAGTGAGTTTGTACAAAGGTTTTACTTATTCCATAATTTGCTGAAATATCTTCCAGTAGACCCACAAAGGAAAATATTATATTAAAAAGTAAACTTAGTGCATACTACTACTACTACTACTACTACTATAAAAATACACAAAATGTTACGTAAATTAAAATTATATTTTATATTAATTATATATTATAGTAAATTTAAATTAAATAAAAATAAAATAATACAATAAATAAAAATAATATATACAATAGCTATATATAATATATATAAATAATTAAATAATATATATTAATTATCAGGATGTAAAGAAATTATCTCTAACACGTTTTTTAAATACCAATAATGTTTCAGAATTTCTTATACCAGACGGTAGTGAGTTCAACAATCTAACCGCGTGGACAGAAAAGGAGTAGGAGTAAAAACCGGAATTATGGACGGGAAAGCTAAGAAGAGTTTTAACAAGGTATCTGTATGGTTTATCCGGAGAATGGGTGAAAGAAAATCGACTCCTGAGGTATGAGGGAGAGGATGGATTTTGCAAGATGTTATAGAAGAGACATAACAATAGAGTCTTTCTACGAAGTCGAATTTGGAGCCACTTGAGTTGCTTGCGAAACTGAGATATTCGTTCAAATTTCTTGAGCCCAAATATGAAGCGGATACACTGATTTTGCAAGCGCTCGAGTTTGTTAAGGAGCTCTTCTGTAGCATCCAAATAAGAGGCGTCAGCATAATCAAGCAGAGGTATGATAATAGTGAGCACGAGTGATATTTTAGCTTCCAGGGGTAAGACATTTTGAAGACATATAAAGGAATGCAAAGTAAAGTGGACCTTACAACTAACCTCACCCTTCCCCGGTCGAGGCGACCTACTCGAGCTACAACCATAATATAGCTGCAGCCTGATTATATAGTAAAGATAGTTTGATTTCGAGGCCCGACAAATAATATTGTTGCCTGAAATTTATAGTGCTATTATATGATGTATTGGACGCCGAAAGAAAACGTTAAGAGAAAACAAATCAGATAACAAATAAGATTAAGCTGAGGTATGGGCCGTTTACAGTTTGCTTTTATTCTATTGTTCAGAAATATTCAAAACATAACTCAAAAGAAAAAAGCCTGTTCTATAACTTACCTTACAGGTGTAACGGAACAGTTTATTTCTACTTTCGAAATTTAGGAAATAAAGCGAGATTTATGTTTGTTTTTCATAGTCGTTTAGAAGAGTACGTTAAGTTCTTTTATTTTGATTCAGAATGTAAAATATTATTTTTATATCGTTTATAACTTTCTAAGAGCCGTGTTAACTCAGGGACTAAGTGCCCGCTGTAAATTTTATAGTTCGATCCCCAGCAGCACCATTGAAAAAAATTGCAAGTAGCAATGATTGCAATTTTAAATGCTGATTACCATTTGCACAAGAAAACATAGTGAGGAAACCTGCATGTCAATGTCAAAAATATTTCGTAGTCATTTGAAGTCCGCCATCACGCATTGGGGCAGCTTGTCTGACATTCCCTTGCCCTCTCAAGAAATCGTTCTCAGAAATAAGCAACTATTTGGTTTCAATAAAGTCGAGGCAGGGGGCACTAAGCTCTCCCACGCTTTTCAACCTTTATATGAACGGGTTGATTGATGAGCTCAGCAGCACCGGTATTGGTTGTCATATAGACGGAGTCTGTGTCAACAATGTCAGCTACGCAGATGTATGGTGTTGCTGAGCCCATCGAGTGGTGCTCTAAAGAAAATGATCAATATATGTGAATCCTATATAGCGGCCCAGGGGCTTAAATATAACGCTATAAAGAGTGAATTTATGATATTTAGACCGGATAATAAGCGTTACACTAATATACCGAATATTACGTTAGGCGGTACTCCTTTAAAGAAGGTGGAGTGTTTTAAGTATTTGGGCCACTGGGTCACGGAGGATCAAAAAGACAACTTAGATATTGAAAGAGAGAGGAGGGTGCTGTCTGTTCGCTGGAACATGTTGGCTCGCAGATTTGCACGATGTTCTAGTCAAGTTAAGGTTACGCTTTTTAAAACTTATTGCCAGTCCTTTTACACGTGCAGTGCGTGGGTAAACTATACGCAGAGGGCATACATACCTGCGCATACAATATAATAACACGTTCAGGTTGCTGAAGAGTCTGCCGCGCTGCTGCAGTGCCTCCGCCAAGTTCGCGGAAGCTCACACGGACGGATTCGCTGCAATCATGCGCAAGCGCTGTGCATCGCTACTTCGGCGCGTGCGCGGCAGCCCCAACACCATCCTGCGTACACTGGCTGACCGCTGGGACTCGCCGATGTTGGCTCGCTGGATACGGCTACATGCTGCCTTGTAGACTGGCTTCTTGCCACCATTGGTACAGTTTCATACTTGTGTCGTCAACCAATATGTTACTAACACTAGATATAAGAAAACATTTACTAACAACTATAGATATTTGTTTTTGTCCGAAATAAATGAATTATTATTATTATTATTATTAAAGTGGCAAAACTAATTTAAATGATTACATTGACTATGGAATAGCTAGAAAGAATTTGTAGCCTTCAAATATTTGACGATTATTTGATGAATGCTATATGTAAAACGACCAAACTAGCGACGTAGAGCATCTTAGATTCAAGACGTTTGGCACTGTGTTCTCAATCCACTTGCTCGTCGTGACGATTACGGAAAATGTGGTCGACTATGAGACTTCCTATCCATTCATCTATTACAGCCTATAAAAGTCAACTGCTGAACATAGGCCTCCCTCACAGATTGCAGGGATTTTGTCATAGTTTCCTCGCTTATTAGGCGGATTGGCAGCTGAAGTTTCTTTTTTTATTTTGAATGGTTATCAGGAAAATACTGCTATCCATCTCCTATTTCATTTCCCTCTGTCGCTTCTTATGACGTCCGCGGGAAGATAATGAAGGGTAGTGGATATTTTTACACCACTATGCGGTAATAGGGAGGTTTATCCCATAGACTTCATGTCCAATAGTGGACTATCTATGGGCTGATGAGGATTACAGTATATATAATATGTTAAGTTTGTTACTACGAAATAAAATAGTTTTAATGAGACAGCACAGATTTAATAAAACTAAATATAAAAGTGCCTTCTTTATTTCATTTCGTCCTTAAGTAGGTATGTCTAATGAACCGTAATAAATTCAGTCTTTTATTGCAACAAGATTTCCTCCTAGCTAAAATTTTTCTTTTTTGAAAATTATTCCACACTGCCACTTGAATATAAAAATGTTTAATTAACTTTATTTTAAAATATAACTAAACTAGCAAATATCCGCCTTGAATGTAAAAAGCCATATTATTCGGAATATTGGTCTTGAATCTCAGTGATTTTATTAAAAGTGGATGTCTTTGTTTAAGTTAACATTGAGCTTTAAAGCGAGAACTTATCAACTTTGATAATCTTTTACTTTGGAAAATTAATCTATACCGGGTCCTTTAAACATTTGTTGTCCTCAGCAAAGAAGACTACAGGTTATAGGTGTAGCTGACGTGTGAAGACCAATATGGAATGACTCATATCCCGTTGTTTTTTTTGTGCCTGTATCTTTCAAAACTTAGATAGCTTTAACTAATTTACGTATGATTAGGTAACAACCATCCAGACATCTCCACCGTTTTTCATATTCATGATATTTGTACAGCTCAAAACAAACGTAGCAGCTCAGGGACTTAGCGCTAACCGTAAATTCCACAGTACGCGTGCAAACCGGGTTCGATCCCCGCTCGCACAAATTAAATTGTTAATTGCAATAATATCAATTGCTGAAATAGCACAAGAAAACATTGTAAGGATACATGCGTGTCTCGAAAATTAAAACATTTCAAAGACATCTGAAGTCCGTCAAAACGCATTAGAGCAGCGCGGCGGATATTTTCTTGCCCTAAAACCCTCTTAGAAAAATAAGAGGGGGCCTGTGCTTGCCTTGTGCTTTACTGTGCCCAGTGATGGGATGGCTATAGTCTATACAAAATTAGGTTGAAACTAATTCTATTCAATGTTGTAAGTGTATTTGTCAGAAAGTGGTAAAGTGACGCTAACTGCCGTAGGTCTAGTAACCGAGTGAAATCAACCCCTGAGCAAATAATTAAACAAAGTTAAACATAGACCCAAAAACTAAAACAAATTTAAATTAGTTAAACCTTGTTACTTAATAACTCATAGGTGATAGAAACAAACATGATTTGGATGAAAGATGGGCAGAAACGTCTTCCAAATAACAACTAGAAAATAAAAAACTGGGGTTGCCAACCCGGTTGCCAAGTTTGACATCTATGGCAAGTAGCATTACCCCTCATGAGGCAGTCTTTGGGGAGGCCTATGTTCAGCAGTGGATTTTAATAGGCTGTAATGATAAAAAGATTTCGAGCAAGATGCACTTTTATGGTCCGTTTACGAGCGCTTCAAAATACTCATTAGATATAAATAAAGAACATTATGGCGAAAAAGTGTTCTGTAGCACTTTTAAAAAGAACATTTTGAAAAGTTCCAACATAAAACTTACAAATCTTATTATATTTCTTACTTTGTTGTGGAGTGCGCGGATGCTCCATTTGAGTACAATTCATATTGCACAAGGTATAATATAAAATATTTCCTAGCGTCAAAAGTTTTACAACTAGCTATTCTTGAATTCCACACATTATTTTATAGCCGACTTCAATAAAGGAGGAGTTTTTCAATTCTACCGTTTTTTTTTTGTGTATAAACGCTTTTGTTACGCGATATATTCGTCATTTGTGTACCGATTTTAATACCTAGTTCTTTTTTATTAAATATAGCTGCATGGCTGGTCCCAAAATTGGGAAAAAGGTGGATGAAATTTTTAAATGAAATATTTTGATGATATTCGAGCTTGTTATGTTATACCTAACTCCACTCAAGAAGGCCAAAAATTAACATTTCAAATGTAGACGGTACCAATGCATAGTATATTAAAGAATTAAAGCTCTGAATTCAGAAGCTATTATTTGGTAATCATTTAGGCTTTATTGTTTTTTGAAGACTGATTTTACTTTTTATTAAAGTCAATTTTTTTCTTAGACGTATTACGTAACTTGTATAAATAAAAGAAAATTAACATTTCTGCTTTGATAATTTGCACGATGCACGAACTTTCATTCTGTTTTTAATTTAAGTAATTATGCTTTTTAAATTATATTATATAAATCCGAAAGCAGTGATTCGTATTTTTTTTAAATTTAAGTGTAACAAATGAGCACACAGTCCACCTGATAGTAAGTGAATGCTGTGGACCATAAAAACCCACATTTATCCTCGATCAGCAATAATATTGCAGATGCGATGTCAGCCCTGAGAACCGAGATGAAAGATTATTCATTTATTTATGTCAGTGCAACGTAGAGCTGTAATTTCATTGCAAGAGCGTGGAAGAGTGCAATCTGAGAAAGTAAATATATTCTTGGTGTTGGTCCTTAGTTCCTTCGACAGTAAAATAAGCTCGGCAATATAGAAGATTGTTCTGATAGAGAATGAAGAAGACTCATCTAGGAACCGTGACTTCAGATACAACAGTACACCGATTGTTACAAGCTGTTATGATGCATGGTTTCATATTCAAACAGTTTACGTGGTAGAGCCATGCTGCAGCTATATTAATAGTATAGTTGTAGCACGAATGGGTCGGCTCGACCGGGGAAGGACCACGCTCTCACAGAATACCAGCGTAAAATAGCAGCTTAAAGCTGCTGTGTTTCGTATGGTGAGTGTAGAGAACCGGAGACCCTTTTTACTGGAAAAGAGGCATTCTATCTTAGTCCTCACGGCTGACAACGCATCTGCATTTTAATTCGCAAACGAGGATAGATGTAGATGTCTATGGGCCGCAGCAGCCACTTACCATCGGGTGGACTGTGTGCTCGTTTGTCACCCTTATTCTATAAAAAAAAAAAATTACTTTACCACCGTTTCTCAAAGTACAGTAATAAAATTAAATAAAATTTATTCATAAGATAATATACAACAACAATAAAATAAAATTACAGTTGTATAAAATAGTTCAATTATTTCAATTATATATTTAGTCAGGTTATAATTTAATTTATTTGATGAATAGCTTTTCATAGTTTGAAAAATCAGCCCGTAGTAAAATAAAGTGATGACTTCGTGTCCTAAAGTGGCGTCGTAAGAGAACTCACTAGCCCATAACATCACTTAGAAGTCGTAGGCGGCGATAGAGGGAAATAAAACAGAAGATGGGCAGCAGCATCTTCGTGATAACAGCTAAAAACTAATAAAAAACGGCAGCCGTCAACCCGCTTGTCTAGCGTGGCAATTATGACATGTCACTATGTGTAGGGAAGGCCTGAAATCAGAATTAGACATTTGAAAGGCTATGTATGCATGAATGAATAAAATAGAATTCATAAACTTTAGGTAAAGTTAGCACCGACGTCGCTCTGACAATAGGGTAAGTCGGATTGAAGAACAAACTTAACTTTGTAGTGAGAAATGGCCTCTCATACTCGTACGTAGTCCACATCACAATCGAACTATAAATGTAAGTTTGTAATCTGAATTCCGATTTCTTCCTTCAATTTTAAAGTGAGACCTTACTTTTTGTCAAATTCAATGATTTTAGGTCATCGGGAAGTACCCTATAGGTTTCGAGTGTGAGTTTGCGAGTATCAAAATCTGTTACGGCCGTACATTTATTGTGTTGACTTAGAAGCTCTAATTCAAAATTTTATGAAATAGTAGAATTTTTTATTTCATATTAGTTTCATATTGACACTTAGTCGTCTCGATCGTCCCTGAGAATAATAGCAACAAAGTGATTGTATAAGGCTACCGTTTATTCACGTTGAGGTTAGGTACCATAATTTTTTTTTTACAAAAGCTGACGAAAAATATATTTATATTGCTCTTAGCAAATTTTAATTTTGCACCAAAGGAATCCAATCAAAATTGTCAAATCAATTACAATATATGGCTTTACTTAAAGGCAATTAATAATGTAAAGCTCGCTATCGCGACTGGAGCAGGCGGTTGGTTACAGATAATACTAAACTGTGCGCAAATCGAGATATATTTTCATGTAAATATAACAGCGGAACTTGCGTATTATCTTGAATAATGTCCAATGAAATTCAAAGTATTCAGTACACAATACTACCACAATACTATGTGAGATATACTGAATAATTAATGATTTTTTACGTGCTAGAGCCAAACTGCAGCTTGTTAATAGTATAGTTGTAGCACGAATGGACTCGACTGAGGAAGGTCAAAGCTCAACGTCAACGCAATAGAATACCAGCGTAAAATAGTAACTTAATGCTGCTGTGTTTCGTACGGTGAGTGAAGAAAACCGGAGACCCTAACACAATTTTCTATAATACACTAGCAATCCGAACCGGCTTCGCATGGGTGATTTCTTTATCTCACCAGAAATCACCCGTGCGAAGCCACCAATCGGGTCCAATTTTTAATCTAAACCATTCTCGAATCAACTTAATCACACATACAAAATTTCATCAAAATCGGTCCAGTCGTTTAAGATGGCTTCAGTCGCGTACAAACAGGACAGAAGAATTATATATATAAAGATAAAACAGGTACATACGTTTTATCTTAATACAAGATAGTGAGAGGGGACCACCACCACTACACGGTTATATAAAATGCCACACGTAGTGTGTAAATATTCAATATCGTCCCGTGGGTGTCGTAAGAGGCGACAAAAGGGAAACTGAAACAGGAGATGGACATCAGCATATTCCTGATTACAATCCAGAATAACAGAAAACAGCAAAATCTTCCCTTTGAGACACTATATGGGGGAAGAATATGTTCAGCAGTGGACTTTTATAGGCTCTAAGTGATGGGTGAATGGATTTCACTAAATGTAGTTTTCATCGACCATCACAATGAAAATTAAGTTATGCATAGTATGGACGCAAATATCATACTTGTTCTGAGTAACATGCATTGAATATAAAATCAGGATTTCCTAAAAGCATCCGGAGCTTATATGGCGAAAGAAGAAAACATCTAAAAGGTTTATAAAGTTCACCGGAAGAAAAATCTGCGACATCACGCTTTGTCGGAAGTTATTACGTACAAAATTTTTCACATTCGAATAATATTAAATATATTCACTTTCATTTGTGACAACCATAAAAAATATGATAGCAACACGAATACCGCCTAAAATATTAAAACAAAATAATTTATTTATTTAATCACTATGATTATCATCATCTTGACAGCCTTTTACAAGACCCACTGCCGAACATAGGTTTCTCCAAAGTAATACTACAATACAAAGTCCTGCGCAACATGCATCCATCGACTTTCTACATGCCCCACCAGGTCGTCACACCATCTTGTGGGGTGCCGTGCTATAAATTCCTTACCGGTACGGTGCTACAATTTGAGGAGCGGCTTTTGCATATCACCGAATGATCCTAACGTTGTTGTTGATTCACAGATGATGGAAAAAATGATGTGCACCTTTTTTTCCATCATCTGTGGTGCCGATCAGAGGCAGATCCCAGCCATGGTTTCATCGCTCCTGTAAAATTGCATCACGCCATAAGCAGGAGTGACAAAGAGGAGAGCCTAGGCTGACACATAGAAGTCCCTGGATGTTAACTCCGGCGCTCTTAATAAGAATTATAATTCGGGTCCAGATCCTTCAAAAGAGTCATTATCAAAGCACTCTGATTTTGATTCCTGGCATCGGCATTCTGGTCTCTCGCCAAGGCCGTCCAAGTTAACTTTTATAAGCCATCTCTTTCATCTCTGCACAGGGAGGATGACTCACTGGCCCATGCCGCAAATAGAAAGCCGATCTTTTAGGCTATCTTTTTGCAACCAACTCGACTCCCAATGTCGGGGGGAATGTACCGCTGACAATCTCCTGGTGTAAGTTCTCCATACCGGATGTGCGGTTTACAGAGCGCTCCACTCTCAAAGCACTCCTCTCCCTAGATATATCATCAAGTCAAGTAGGCCTGACGAAATCCTCCTAATTGTGCAGAGGACATTTGCTCCATTGTTGGTTTGCTTGGTACAAGTCCTAACGCTTCTTAGTGGAACTATTTCTCGCTAGGCGTAGTTCCGAACTCATGGAAGGCAGCTTTAGTGCACCCGAGCACTAAGAAAGGCCAACTATAAGCCTATCGCCATCACCTCATTGTTTTCCAAAATAATAGAAACCATTAATTTAACTGCCAGCTCTTCGGTACCTTGAGGACTACCAGGTGATTTGTGACTGTCAACAACGATTCTGTTGGGTTCGCACAGCTGGTGATCTTTCAGTTTACCAGTAAAGTCCAAGGAGCCTTCGAACGGGTTTGGCACAAAGTGCTTCTTTCGAAGCTTCTTTGCTATGGGCTTCCCTAAAAATTGTGTAATTGGATCACTAATTTACATTAATCAGTCTTAGTAGACGGTGTGTGCTCCGACTACAAACTTTTTAATGCTGGTGATCCAAAAGACTGCGTGCTATCTATCACCTACGCTGTTTTTTCTTCATATCTATGATATGTTGCAAACCAGTAACATTCATGTGTATGCAGACGACAGCACTAGTGACGCTTTTTATACCAGCCGCGTGTACTAAAACAAATTAGTGTCTGAAGTCGAATTTATATTGAACAGTCTCGGATTGAGAACGATTAAATCAAGTCCAGTTTCACCCTCAGAAGACACATGTTTGCGCGTTTACCTTTGTGATATCTCCTAAATTTCACTCAGGGTACTCTTTTTGCTGCCTCAGCCAGTGTCGGAATCCTTGGCGTTAACATATTGAATGACGTACAGTTCCGCGGTCACTTGTAAATGAAGGCTATATTGGCCTCTAAAAAGCTTTGCCTGTTCGGTAGAGCGGGGCAGTATCTCAAGCCGGCACATCACTTGCAACTTTAAAAGGTGCAGGTTAGGACTCACATGGAATACAGTTCTCATCCCTGGGCCGGAACACCCCAATGCCAGCTCCTTCCACTTGACCGCATCCAGCGAAGAGCGGCTCGAATTGTCGTCGACTAGGTTCTTTCTGATCGGCTCGATTCACTGGTGCTGCGAGGAGACGTTGCATCCACTTGCATTTTTATCGCATTTGCCACTTGTGGTACTCTAAGGAATCGTTCGGATAAATTCCAGTCGGCAAATTTCACCAATGCAAATCGTGACATAACTCAATATATCATACACATTATCTGGATGCTTTGCGGTCCACGACTTCTTTGTGGAGTCGTCTACTGGTTATTTTCCGGACCAACCTTCAAGAAATGAGCTTACTCCTCTATAAAAGGCCATTGCATTGCAATCTCTTACTCCCTTTATATTACAGTTGTACATAGGTGGCTTTCGACACTTACCATCATATGTGCCGGATGCTCGTTTGCCTCCTCTGCTATAATTTTTGTAAATAAAATACGTAAAATTTATGTTTACGCAAATATATTATATTCAATAGCGCAAATATAGGATATTAAGTGTCGAATAATTAAGTGTAATAGAGAAGTTGCATTAAGTTTTTTTGCCACAAATTTATATATTAATGAAAGAATAATTCATTAAAATATATTTAAATATGTTAATTAAAAAAAATCCATTTTTTTAGTAATTATTATAAAAAATAGTAAAATTTTTGAATGAAAAAAAAACGACTTCTGATTGGTTGTGACGTCATTATAGCCGTGCAGGCTGTAAGCCAATTGCAATCATGCAATACTTTTGCATTTTCTATAGTCGGATCACCATGTATCATAACAAAACATATATAACCTGTATTATGCAATGACAATTTTGACAACGTATACTTGAGTGTTTTATCATTTCACCATACGGTTGCGTTACTAAAGCGATATAATAACGTCACTGGCGTTTTAATTTACATTTTAGAAAAAACATTTTTAATTGTAAAATTACATGAAAAATCAATTGTATTTTTTTTTAATTTTTCTTAATAATTATCAGTAAACTTTAAAAAAATAATAAAAAACATGCAACTTCCCTATTATCATATAATATAATTATAATATTTATACATTATTTTATTTACACAATGCTATATAAACATAATTAAGCGAAAACTATAGAATGGTTGAAAGCAGACGAGGAAGAGAGATTTTCCAATGACTTACTGGACTGGAGCCAATGTTCAGATAAACTGAAATTGATCCCACAGACGAAATTTGGAATTGGAGTTTCTAAGATTCCGGTGATCCGTAAATGCGCTTGGTTATCCGGATAATTCACGTTCACTACAATATAACTTGAACCACGTAGTCTGTGTACTGATTCTTTGTTGCCTTGTAATAAAAAAAAATGATTTATTGTTAGTAAACGTGGCGTAGGTTATGGATTGATAAAATAAAGTAAAATTACTACACTTAAACCTAAATAAATAAACATTGAATATATATTTTAATACACACTAAAAAGCTTGGTACAGCCGTGACTAAGCATCTGGCTACGGTACTGAGAGCTGAGGGTTCGCTTGTCGCACGAAACAAATAATGGTTACATGGTCAAAAATTTATTAAATCTAAATGTTTGTTATATGTGCAATTGAAATTCTTTATACAACAAGATGTTATTACCACCTGATGGTAATTGGATGAAGCCCATAGTCATCTACATCTATCCTTTGTTAGGAATCAAAATGCAGTTGCAGTTGGAGTGCAGTGCATCAGAAAGTGCATACGTTGTAACATCGAGGTCTAAAATGAAATGCCTCGTTTCCAGTAAAAACGATTACCAGTTCTCTACCCTCACCATACGAAACAGCATCAAGCTGCTACTTCAAGATGGTATTCGTATCATTGTTCATTATTCATATATTGGATCGACCCATGCGTGCTACAACTATAATAAATCTGCAGCTTGGCTCTACAAGACGTAAAAAAGTGTACATATAATGGTTTTAAAAAAAAAGAAAAAAGTAAAATACTTGACTGCCTTGAAAGAACGGTTAATTCTCAAAATAAAATGGCCACTTCAGTGGCTTAAACATGCTTCTTAAAAGGGTTCAAATTGTATTGCACATATTTATGAATGAAGGTTTATAGAAGCATAAATGCTCTTGTTTTACGCACAATTACGCATATCGTTTATAAAATATTATAACAGTTTTCGTGTTTCCCCGAAATTCTTTTGTCTTTACTCTTTCGGATGATGCTCGCGTTTATACTGTAGTTAGCGCTAGAGTCACCCCAGGCGCATCAATAACCGTAATATATATGGTTGTATCACGAATGGGTCAGCTCGACTGAGGAAGGACCATGCTCTCACAAAATACCAGCGTAAAAGAGCAGCATTATGCTGCTGTGTTTCGTAAGGTGGTGAGTTTAGAGATCCGGAGACCCTTTTTACTGGAAACGAGGCATTCCATCTTAGTCTTCAGGGGTGACAAAGCATCTGCATTTTAATTCTTAATCGAGAAAGGATGTAAATGTCTATGGACCACAGCATCCACTTACCATCAGATAGACAGTGTGCTCGTTTGTCACCCTTATATAAAATAAATAAAATTATCCTTAATCGACGAGCGTATATGCGTAGGTATATGGATGTGAAAGAAGCGAGAGAGGAGTGTCGGGATTACACCAAATGGAAGTCTCTGCCCACCCCTCACAGTAACAGGCGTGATAGTTTATGTTTTGTTGTGTTACGTTATTTTTTTAAATATCCTCACATTACGGGAGAAATTACTAAAGAAGAGTTATCAGTTTTACCAATATTTATCTATCTCTCAGGTTATGCGGAACAAAATTAGCTTCATCGAGCTAATTATTAACCGAAATCACTTTACGAAAATTATTTCATAATTTTACTTGTAATATTAAGAGTAAAATGTTATACGAGCAAGTGGATACCCTTCTCTAAATGCTCATTACCAAACAAACTTTCTGTAATACACTTAATTTAACGTAGATTAATCTACAAAAGTTTTCC
Organism: Parnassius orleans; assembly: GCA_029286625.1. NCBI lineage: Eukaryota > Metazoa > Arthropoda > Insecta > Lepidoptera > Papilionidae > Parnassius > Parnassius orleans. The sequence continues at coordinate 1,189,793 of JAGSMP010000243.1, read as the reverse complement.
ATTTAAAGAAACCAGGAGTATCTTGGAATCCCAGTGATAATATCTTACTCATTAAGCGTCTTACTGAAGAAAATTGGTCGTTTTTTTTAATGATTTAAATTTAAGGTATTAACATAGTTACTGTTACAGCATATCAAAAGCCTATTGCTGAACATAACTTCGCCCCAAAGAATGTCTTATATGATATCGTATGGGCCACAGTTGCCACTCTTGTCAGGCGTAGTTTTAAGTTGTAATAGTACTAATATATAATAATACTAGACACTTTCATATGTATTTAGTAAAAAGCTGTTATTTTGATATTAAAAACAGACACTTCAATTTTATTTATTTGTATAGATAAGGACGCTATTGCCCATCTCCTGGTTTGCTTCCTTCTGTCGCCTCTTACGCGACGATATCCTGTTGTGGATATTCTTACTTCGCAATAACACATTACATCATATAATATAATTAAATATATCATGAATTTTAGCGACGAAAATTAGTTATAATAATTCAGTTTTGGCTTTTAATAATTTATTAGTAATTAATAGTAGAAGTACAAAGATGCTGGTGCTTTTGTGACCTTCCTTGGGGGAGGCCATGTTCAGCAGTGGACTTGTGAACGGCTGTAATTATGATGATGATGATGATGAATAGTTAAAAAGAAACATCTAAAAAAGGAACACTAGATGTTAATTTTTAATTAATTATAGCCATTACTACTATTCCACCTGATGGTAAGTGATGTCACAGTCTGCTTTAAAGAGCACATTGTAATACGATGGATTAACAGATGCTGGCAAATGATTTAATTCCTTTGCTGTACGAATTGTGAACAACTAAACAAATTTTAGCTAAACAGTTTTTATGAACAATAAGACAAACATGTCGCTGAGTTTAATACCCTGTTGTAATTAATAAACTGTTGATTTCCAATTTATAGAATATTATGATTTATATATATATATATATATATATATCGATTACAAAACATATATTTACAAAACAATTACATATTATGTAAATATTCTAAATAAAATATAAAAAAAATTAAATAGCACTCTTCATATAGTTTGAATATTTTTATTAGCAATGTCAACGTAAATATACTTACGTAGTGGGTTAAAGTATTAAAACATTTTTTTCATATAAGTAACACTGAACAATTTTTTTTCTCGTCTTCCTAATCATACGTGGTAGAGCTATGGCTGCAGCACGAACTGGTTGACTCGACATGGGTAGGACCACGCTCTCACTAATTACAATAATTCCTTAATTAATTATAAAATAATATGTAAAGACTACCAGCGTGAAACATCAGAATAATGCTGCTGCATTTCGTAGGGTAAATGAAGAAAAACGGTGACACTTTTTACTGGTCATCAGGCATTCCGTCTTAGTCCTCAGGGAAGACAAGGCATCCACATTTTAGGAGATGTAGTCTATGGGCCACAGCACCCATTTACCATCAGGTGGACTGTGTGCTGACTTGTAATTAAGGTGTTCTTCAAAAAACAAAATCAGATTTAATCATAATTGAAAAAATAATTATGCACGAGATAAAGCGTTTGTGAAATAGAACAGCGAACACTACACGTCGGAGTGAGTGATTACCGTTAAACTTCCTGGATTTAGAGTTTAATCACAGACTGTGATCGCATTAGCGCGCACGGTTTACCAGCAAATCAAACCGTATTACCTCACGTAACTGGACAGGTATTTAACGTATTTCAATCAGTAACTAATAAAGAAACTAGTTTTTAGCACAAAAGCATATAAGGTTAAATGGGTGCTGAAACGTCGGGAATTAATAAAAATAAGTTAATTAGACGCGATATAATCCGTAAAAGTAGTTTTATTCAATGTGTAGTGTTCGCGTAAATATAAGAAATCCTTATATAAGGTTAATATTAAAGAATAAATAAAAATATTTTTGAAAACTAGTAATTACACTTTTTTAACCTTGTAGTGGCAGTGTAAGAATATCCACCACCCCATATCCTCTCGTGGGTGTCTTTGGAGGCAAACTGAACTAGAAGATGAGAAGCATATGAGGCAAACTATGGGGGAGGCCTATGTTCAGCAGTGAACTTTTGATTGGCTACAATGGAAATGTAATCACACTTTTCTAGGTAGTAGGAATATTTTTCTGCCTATGAGTCTGTTTTGGCAGGTGGTTTTGCACTACTATGTTCCGGTCTGAAAGTTATAAGATCAAGTATAGTAAGTATAAGTAAGTATTAAGTTGTAAAGCATTCCATCTTAGTCCAGTCAACGCATCTGTAGCCTTTTTCTTTGAAGTTGGCTGCAGGTGTCAATAGACTGTAGTAGCTGCAGTACCATCAGGTGGGATGTAAGTTAGTTTGTCATTTCGGTTTTAAAAAGAAAAGGCTTTAATGTTCACAAGGTGGTATGTCTATTCTGCCCAGAGGTTCATCTGGAATGGTGCCACCCTCGTTTCTATTTTTGACGCGAAGAAGCAGTGTTCCGCTTTGAAGAGTAAAAGAGCTAGTATAGTAAAGACACTGTAATGCATAATATCATTAAAATTCTACGGGACGGTTTATAGTAGCCACTTACCATCAAGTGCACTGTTAGCGAGCTTGTCCCTTAAACGTGAAGGTGAAATATTTCAGTCTGAGTCGATAAATAAAAAAGTAAAGTAACGAAAATATCGGTAAGTGTTTATATGGCTGGGAAAGACACTACCGTAAAGTATCATTATTGTTAATGTCAGCTCGTAAACAGTTCATGGTCATATTTGGTTAAGATAAATTAAAAGTAATAGATAAGTTAATAATTTTAGCTATAATAAATATTTTTTTTATTTATTGAAGAAAATTGTCTATGACACCAATTTATTTCATCTATATTTATGTAAATTGCTACGCAAGTTAATTTAACAAAGATTTTTTTAACAAAACATTAAAAATTTAAAAAATACAAAAGTAGGTACATCCCGCAGAAAATAAAATAATAACATATTCGTATTGTCTTTTTCGTTTTTCACATACGAAATCCCTTATGCTCGCTTTCATAGCAGCAACGACGAAGGCGTTGCCTCCGGATTTTTCCAGTTGAATTAAATATTATATTTTCGTGTAGTGCTTTCTTGGCATGTTTGTTTTGTTACAAAAAATCCCTTGTTTCCTTAACAATGTGTACGTTACTCACAATTTATGATGACATCATTTCGATTATGAATAAAATATATGAGAAGAGAATATTTTAAAATTTAAACTTGCTATTTCAAACAGTTTAATTTATATTTTCAACTAGCGATCCGCCCCGGCTTTGCACGAGTGATTATTGAATCTTGGCAACAGCACCACCTACCGGGTCTAATTGTGAATCTAAACCATCTAGGGACTCATCATGATCCACACTCAAACACACACAAAAAAAATTCAACAAAAGCGGTCCAGCCATTTTGGGGATTTGCGAGACTGACGGACAGCAAGTGATTTTTGTATAGAGATTATTTTCAAGCCAATTCATAAAAGGTATATAATATGAGGACAATCATGTCCTCATATTATACACGTTTTATGACATCATCATTACAGTCATTCACAAGTACACTACTTAACATAGGCGTCCCTCAATAAATGCGCCAAAACACTCGACTTCACTCAATCTAGTGAAGGGCTACCATAGACATAACTTACCGGTACGAGGCTGCCACTCGGGCTTCTTCCTCATCGGTTTTCGCTTTTTCAAGCTATATGGTCAGCTTATTGCCACTTTAAGTTACTGATCAGCGGGGCTATGCTATGTAGCGGTTACTCTGGTACTAATTCGTATATGCTCTACATAACGTCTATCACGCAGATTTCCGAGCGCTATGCTTGGAAATCCTTTCCATATCATAAATGGATCGTAAAATTCCACATAATGCTAGCAATAGAGGACAACTTCACAGATCCATAGGAGAAACTCACGCACGCGCACTATATGCATACGTTATTCACACTTGTTTTGAGGCTTTAAGAAATACTTGACGAGAATATAATATTATTAAATTATTATGTCGTATCCCCGTGTAGTGGCGGGTTAGAATACCCACTACCCCATATCTTCCCGTGGGTGTCGTAAGAGGCGACAGAGGAAACTGAGGCAGAAGATGGGCAGCAGCATCTTTCTGATAACAGCAAATAATAAAAACTGCGGTTGCCAACCCGCTCGCCAAGCGTGGCAACTACGGCAATATCCCCAATGAAGAAAGTTACGAAGAAACGGCCCCCAGTCCCCGGCGGCCCCGCTATTCCTGGCTACGGTGGCGACCATGGTAACGGCGGGGCAGGGGGTGCTAAGAATCTCCGGTGGAGGTTCGGTTGCCACCTACGACGACTCGACCTGGCAACTTATAACGCACGCACTCTGAGGACTGACGAGAAGATCCTGGAGCTGGAAGAAGAGATAGACAAGTTGCGCTGGAATATTATAGGATTATCCGAGGTCCGAAGAGGGGACACGGTAATCCTCGAATCCGGCAACTTGTTCTATCACCGGGAGGGCGACCATCTGTCCCAAGGAGGTGTCGGTTTATCGTCCACAAGTCTCTCGTTAACAACGTTGTAAAATTGGGAGTGTGTCGACGAGGGTTGCGTACCTTATACTCAGAATCACCAAACGGTATTCGCTGAAGGTCATACAGGTTTACGCACCAACTTCGGCACACCCCGATGAGGAGGTGGAGGAAATGTGAGGATATCTCTAGAGCCATGCATTCCTCTAAAACCACTATACGGTGTTAATGGGAGACTTCAACGCATAAAAGCTAGGCACAAGAGAGAACGGTGAGCTGAAAGTAGGAAATTCGGATTAGGGCAACGGAACCTAAGGGCCAGCAGCTGGCCGACTTCATGGAGAAAGAGGGACTCTTTATGATGAACTCTTTCTTCCAGAAGCGGCCCCACAGGAAGTGGACCTGGTCGAGCCCCGACGGTTCGACAAAAAAATGAGATTGACTTCATTATGACGACTAGACGCCAACTGTTCAGTGATGTCTCAGTGATCGCGAGGGTGAAAACTGGTAGCGATCACCGAATGGTTAGAGGCACACTGAACCTAAACGTTAAGTGGAGAGGTGTCGTCTAATGAAGTCAACGCTCCGTCCCCTCGTGCTCTAATCCAAAGTCCCGAAACCTTTCAGCTCGAGTTACAAAACCGTTTTCAGTGCCTAGAAGATTGCAATGCAGTGGACGATATGAATGACAAGCTCGTGGAAACTGTCCATGCGGTCGGAGCTAAGTTTTGTAAGACCCGCCGCAGAAGAACACAAAACTCCGATCACACTCTTAATCTCATGGCTGTTAGACGGAAATGAAGCTGCAATCTTCAGTAGATTTGATAGCATACAGGCAACTGAACAGACAGATCTCCAAATGCATGCGGCGGGACTTGCGCAACTTCAATACAGCTCGTATTGAAGAAGCGATCGAGCGGAACCAGGGCTCCAAAGTCTTTGCCAGAGATCTGTCTGCCAGAAAGAGCCAACTGTCGAAGCTGAAGACCGAGTGTGGCAGCGTCGTTTCCGGGACACCTGAGATTTTGAGTGAGATTGAGAGGTTCTATGGGCAGCTGTACACATCATCGTTGGAGCCACACGCAAGTGTGAGTAACGATCCAAGAGCGAGTCTTATCCGACACTATTCCGATGATATCCCGGACGTCAGTCTGAGCGAGATTAGAATGGCTCTCCAGCACCTTAAAACGGCAAGGCCCCAGGCGAGGATGGAATTACAGCGGAGCTTCTGAAGCGGGTGGAAACCGGTACTTGAAGTCCTTCAGAAGCTCTTTAATTCCGTCCTACATGGTGGCACTACACCGGAGGCGTGGAGCAGAGTGCGGTGGTCTTGTTCTTCAAGAAAGGCGACAACGCTCTCTTGAAGAACTACAGACCGATTTCCTTCTGAGCCGCGTCTACGTGCTGTTTTCGAGAGTCATTACGAATCGTCTCGCACGCAGACTCGACGACTTCCAGCTCCCGAACAAGCCGGTTTCCGAAAAGGCTTTAGCACCATAGACCACACATATTCTTCGGCAAATTGTACAGAAGTCCGAGGAGTACAATTTGCCACCATGTCTGGCGTATGTGGACTATGAGAAAGCCTTTGATTCCGTCGAAATTTGGGCGGTGCTGCAGTCCCTTCAGCGGTGCCAAGTTGACTGTCGGTATATCGAAGTGCTGGAAGTGCTTGTACAGTAGGGCCACGATGGCTATCCGAGTACAGAACCAGAGTACAAAACCTATCCAACTGCAGAGAGGTGTAAGACAGGGTGACGTTATATCCCCGAAACTCTTCACCGCTGCATTGGAAGACGTTTTCAAGCTTCTGACTGGAAAGGATACGGCATTAACATCAATGGCGAGTACATCACCACCTTCGATTTGCCGATGATATAGTCCTTATGGCAGAATCGCTGGAGGACCTAAGCATTGACCTCAATAGTGTCTCCCAACGGATAGGTCTTAAGATGAACATGGACAAAACAAAGATCATGTTTAATGTCCATGTCACACCTATGCCGGTAGTTGTTGGGAGCACTAAGCTCGAAGTTGTTGACGAATATGTTTACCTGGGACAAATAGTCCGACTAGGTAAGTCCAACTTCGACCGAGAGGTCAATCGACGGATTCAACTCGGCTGGGCAGCGTTCGGGAAATTACGGCACATCTTCTCGTCAGGTATACCTCAAAACTTGAAAACGAGGCTGTACAACCAGTGCGTGTTGCCAGTGATGACCTACGGAACTGAGACGTGGTCCTTCACTGCTGGCCGGATGAGGAAGCTCAAGGTCGCTCAGCGAGCTATGGAGAGGGCTATGCTCGGGGTCTCACTGCGTGATAAACTTAGAAATGAGGATATCCGCAGTAGAACCAGAGTGACCAACATAGCCCACCAGATTAGTAAGCTGAAGTGGCAATGGGCCGGCCATATAGCTCGAAGAACCGACAACCGATGGGGAAAAAGGTTCTCGAGTGGCGGCCTCGTACCGGCGGATGAAGTGTAGGGCGTCCCCCCACTAGATGGAGTGACGACCTGGTAAGACATGCAGGAAGTCGATGGATGCAGGTGGCTCAGGACCGTGCTTTGTGGCATTCCTTGGGGGAGGCCTATGTTCAGCAGTGGACTTGTGAAGGGCTGTAATGATGATGATGATGATGATTATGTCGTAATTTCACGAACACTCTCCAGCCGAGTTGGAGCCGTCGATTGCCCTTTAGGTCGAATTTTGACTTACCTAGTTGGACAAACTGTCTCAGTTCTCTACTTGTCAACAATTTCGGGCGAAGTGTTCCAATTTTTGGTTTCGACATAAGTGTGACATGAATGTTACCCATGACCTAGGTCTCTTCCATTTTCATCGTAGGACCAATAAGGTGACAAACACAATTGAGATCATCATGAACAGTGCTAGGAGCTTCCAGCGATCCCTCTATAATCTAGAACTGTATCTGCAGTATCTATAATCTATAACTGTATCGTTAGCAAGTTGCAGTCCAGTATCTTTAAAACTTCTTTCAATGCAGCGATGAAGAGTTTCGGGAATATAACGTCACCCTGTCTTAAAGCTATGATTTATGAGAAAATATATGGTGTAATTAAAGTAGTTTGGATCTTTGGTTTTCTAATTACTCACCGGCACGATAACTTGGCCAACATTAAATTTTGCGACAGCTTGCTTTTAAATACTTTTTCTTCAATTAATACTGCGTAGTTGGCCACAATAAATATCTCTCTTAAGTTTTCAGTACATTTTCGTGATTATGAAAAGATAACTACACCTTCAATTAAGTTTGTAGCGTGGTTCAATCAAAACTACATAATCTTAAGGAAAATTTAAATTTTCAACGCTCAACTTTGAAACACTAGAAAATAAAGAAGAAGCAATTTTTTATCATTGTACTCGTATATACATTGTATAGGCACCTTAGTACCGCGTGTTTTCTTCTCTAGCTCCGATAACTGCCTATATTCGGTCTGGTATGCTCTGAATGATGTTTTTAACATCGATTTGCGGTATGGTTGTCCAAGCGGTCAATGCTGCATTTCGGAGCTGATCGAGAGTTTGTTGTGGGCTAGGATAGGATTTAATATTTCTTTTAGTCATGTCCCAGATATGCTCGATTGGATTTAAGTCTGGACTACGAGCTGGCCACTCTGATTTTTGTATACCGACCTCTTGAAAGTATTCATTCACGAAATGCACTACGTGTGGGCGTGCATTGTCGTGCATTAGAAGAAACTAATCGTGTCTAATGAACCCAAAATAAGGTAAAAAATGATTCTGTAGGATCTCTTCAACGTATCGAGCAACAGTTAGCCGGTTGTTGACGATAACCAACTCTGTACGAGCGTTGTTACTTATTCCTCCCCACAACAGTGGTAGAACAACGCGGCAGCTTTTACTGTCGCAAGGATGGGTCGGCTCGAACCGGGGTGTTACCACACTATTCTGTGAAGTCGTGACCTTATATAATACCAGCGAGAAGTTGAAGTTTACTTCTGCGTTTCACCTGGTGAGTAAAGGTGGCCGAAGGCCCAATCCCCCCCCCCCCTGCTCATTCTAACCAAGGCACAGGTGTCCTCTCTAGCTGATACTTCGTATTTCTCCTACCCGGGGTACAAATCAGAACACTCCTTTGTGCCCCGGGATGGAGTTTACGTGTACGTCAGAGAGGACATCAGTTTTTGACACCTCGGCAGTCTTGAAGATACGGACCTGTCCATCCTATGGCTGCGCGTAGACATACGACGACCATCCCCGCGTCTACGGGTGCCTCTATAGGTCCCATAGCGGTAGTGCCGACACAGACCGACTCATCGACCACGTCGGAATGGCTGCTGACTCCGTACTACAACAGGTCCCATCCGCAGAGATCGTGATGCTCAGTGATTTTAACGCCCACCACGCTGAATGTCTTGGTTCCCGTTCAACCGATCATGCGGGTAGATCTGTTTATGACTTTGCCTTGGCATATGGTCTGAAATAACTGGATTGTGACCATGTTTTTATCTATATCTATATCCGGGCGGATATAGATCTCCGTTGATGCCCCTCTTGGCTCTTCGGACCATTGTCTGATACGGAGTACGGTGCCACTCACGCTCCCATCGCGGTTGCTATCTGCAGGTTGCCGCTATGTTTGGCACTATAGGTCAGCCGATTGGGACGGGATGCGGTCTTTTTTTGCATCCTACCCTTGGGGGCGGGTTTGTTCCTCGCCGGATGATCCCAACGTTGTTGCTGATTCTGTCGCTGTTGTGGTACTTTAGGGAATGGAACTATTCATTCCATCATCTGTAGTGCCTATCGGAGGCAGAACTCAGCCATGGTTTGGTTACTCCTGTAAAATTGCATCATGCCATAAGCAGGAGTTCTACCGAGCCTGAGCTGACGCATCAACTTCTCGGTATGCAAACACCAGCGCTTTTAAAAAGAAGTATAATTCCCCTTCAGCTCCTTCAAAAGTCATTGCTAAGGCAAAGTCAGAGCACATTGGTAGAATTGGCGAGAAACTAGTTCGACTTCCTTCGGGAACACATGCATTCTAGTCTCTCGCCGAGGCTGCAAAGGGACTTCTGTCAGCCATCTTTGCCGTCTCTGCACAGGGAGGGCGACTCACTGGCCCATGCCGTAAAGGAGAAAACCGATCTGCTAGGCTCTCTCTTTGCGTCCGACTCGACTCTCGATTACGGGGAGAACACACCAACGACCATCCCGCGGTGTGAGTGCTCCATGCAGGATGTGCTGTTTACACAGCGCTCGGTGTGCAAAGCACTCCTCTCCCTGGAGTCAAGTGGGCCTGATGGAGTCCCACCAATTGTGCTAAAGACGTGTGTTTTGGAATTGGCACCGGTTTTAACGCGTCTTTTCCGGTACTCCTACTCCCTAGGCGTAGTTCTGAACTCATGGAAGACAGCTGGTGCACCTGATCCCAAAAAGGCGACCGCTCAGATCCGTCCAACTATAGGCCTATCTATCTCTTTTTAAAAGGCCGGCAATGCATTTGCAATTCCCATGATGTTGCAGTTGTTCGTGGGCGGCGGTAGTTACTTACCATCAAGTGAGCCGCATGCTCGTTTTCTCCCTCTCCTATAAACAAAAGCACCATTATGGAAACTCATTATTTGCGCAGTGGTAATGGGTAGAAATCTTTCTCTTCTTTTTCTCCATACTCATTTTCGACCGTCTGGTGCATGTAATGCAATCCTACACTCGTCTGCAAACAAAACTTTAGCCCACTGCTCGTGAGTCCAGTTGGCGTGTTCTCGTGGGCAAAACGAAGTCTTGCTACTTGGTGCTGTATGAGAAGCTCTGGGATGCGTGCTTTTAAATCCATTTAATACATGCGTCTTCTCACAGTACGCACTCTAACATTAACACCCCTCGTGATTTGGAGTCGCTGGCAAATTTTAACTGTGGTAAGGTAGCGATTTCGCAAGATTTCTAGGACAATAAAGCGGTCGCGACGGTGCATCTTACACCTCCACTACCTGGTCTGCGGGTGTAGCTGCTAGTCACCTGGTATCGGTTCAAATCATACTGCATTGAAGAACGCGGTACTTTAAGTGCTATGGCCACTTCACGTTGTGTCAACCCTTGGTCGATTTATGCTATGGCTTGTGCAACCTGAGCGGGTGTTTGGGGCATTTTTTTGCATCTTTAGCTATTGGATTGAACGTACAAAATCAAAAGTTCAGTTACCGAACGGTACACTTTTCACAATCCTAAGTTTAAACAACAAAGTTAGTCGCTCATATGACCCGATTCAACTAAAGGTTAAAAAAAATGTCACATTTCACTCGAAAAAATAGTGAATTACATACTTGACCTACCTTCTCAAGAAATATTAATTATAGACACTCACAACTTTGTTATCGCAAGATAAGGGCTTGACCAAAATTCCGTGATATGCACCGGCGTTATGTTATGTGTACATTAAGTTAAATTGCTGATCACTATATTTCCATATATTTCAATATCCCACATCATAGTCTGTGATAGTTGTCAGTCAAATATATATATATATATATATACATATATATATATATATATATATATATATATATATATATATATATATATATATATATATATATTACGTTGTACGGTCTTAGAATCTTCATATTCAATCAAGATAGACGACGATATAGTTGTTTATATAGCCACTGTTTTCAAAATTGCTTAATTAAAAAGAAAAGAAGAGTCTAAGAAGAGTGGTTAAAGAAGAGGACGTATTTTCGGATTTACAATACTTTACTCAAAAAACTGAGAGTAGGACACAAAATTTCCAATAAAATATCAATGGCTGAACATGTGTTTAATTATATTTTCACAAAATTGACACCCTATATGTAAAAGTAATGAGATTAATTAACAATTTTGTCACTACAATGTTCCACTCAAAAGCCTCGCATTTTAACGCCATTTTTCTGTCCATATATAATTTTTGTCAACATGTTATCAAATGGGATCATACATCATACATATGGTCTTAGATATTATGAGACAAACTTTCAAACTAAACTTTCATTGTTCCTCATTTATCTTTGAATCATATATTTATCATCATTTACATAATATGATAATGTAATAGCGGCCATAATTTAAAAAAAATTAGTTAGCTCTGTAGAAATATTACCTGAAAGCATAAAAATGGTTTTTATCCCACCAAAAGAAAAAGAAAACGTGCAAAGCTCACCTGTGGATAATTACATTAGCTTTTAAAAATATGACCCAATAAAGAATATTTTTATATGACTATATGAGCTATGATTTTTGACTAAAATCATTTATAAATAGCTTTCATTGCAATCTTTTCAGAGAAGTCCTTATTATATTTACATTACTTTTTAAAAACACAAAGGAAAAAAATTGCAAGAACTATGTATCAGGTAGTAATATAATTGCCAAAGGAAATCTATAAATGTTTAAAAAAAGTTATTGAACTTGAGGCTTTGTTCGGATGAAAATAAGACGGAAATTGGAATGAGAGTCACTAAGCTTGCCGTGATCCGTTATTTCACAGAGAGTTACAAGTAACCAGAGTGGATAATCATATTAAGTTGATTCTAACTTCTAAGGTAGGAATAATATTATTTGCCTCATTATAATTTTTTTTAAATATATATAAATAAAGGCTTACAGCTAGTTGCCGGTGAACTTATGGAGGTTTGAAGTGGAAGGAAACGAAGACTTTTTCCTATATAACTTTAATTTTCTAACTTACAAGCTAACTTAACTACTGTGACAATGTGAGTACACAGGAATACTAGACAACCTTGGTTTTAATACTATGTTGAATATTCTTAAGTCACGTAAGTAAATTGAGTAACGTCTTTAAAGACGTACTGTTATTTGCTTAGCAGGCGGTGCTGTATGGTAGGTGACTTCGTGATGGCACGCAAGGTCCTGGTAGGCATATATAACTCCTCCACCCTCAGCGCGGCGACTATTGCAGCACATTCAGCGAAAATGACGCCGGGACGTCTTCGGGGGTTCCCACTCGTATAATATTTAAAGGATTTTCTTGGGTTTTTTTTGGTTTTCTTCTTGGTATGTATCGTCAAGTTAATATTACAACAGTCACTATGATAATTGTAGCAGCCATTAATACATAAAAAGGAATAGTTGTGTGATAAAGTGGATCCAACCGTGCATTATCTATCTGTACTGGGGCTTGTAATATTACTTTTTCCTGGATATTATGAAGTCCTTGTAAGATGCTGGTGGTAAAGTTAAGATGAATTGCCGGGATTCGGTTCTCTCTGAGATCTGGTATCTTTGTTAGCTTGACAGAATGTCCCTAAATTTCATCGTTACTGTTCACAAGTGTACTTAACCCTCCTCTTTTAAATCGGAGAAAAAGTAGCCTATAAGTTGTCCCGGGTCCCTAGCTACCCACACATAAAATTTCATGGAAATCTGTCAAGTAGTTTTTGCGTGAATCGGGAATACACAGAAAGACAGACATACAGATAGACAAAAACTCTAAAAACCACTAATTTGGCTTCAGTGCCCTTTATTTAGTCCCCTGAAATTGTTTTTTCCAGAAAATATTAGAATTACATACACGACTTTTCTACAGATTTATTATATGTATAGATAATAAGTACATTTATTAAAACATCTTTTCGGATTATAAATTAAATTAGACGTTATCGCATTGATATACCTAAAACCTTTTGCACATTATAACAAAATTGCTTGTGTCTTATAAGAAATTTCTTATAAGAAATTCAGTCGCACTGGTTGTTATGTGAGACCATACATATTGCAAGATATTTTTTCTCATGTCGGATCAGACACGCGCATACTAGTCATTTTTTTGGCTGCATGTTCGATGTCGTGCCTACACAAGAAGTCTTGCTTAGACACGACATGTACTCAACTATGTAAGCAAGTTTGCGCGTACACATTCGGCGCGGCTGCCTCAGCAGAAACACGTGTAGTGTCCACGCTTTCATTTAAATTAAACTTTTATCAAACATGAGTACCATAAATGTGAATATTGAACCTTTGATAGCTCTACTATAAGAAATACCTGTAATTGGGACAAAGCTTATAAGGAATATAAATTTAGGAAATTGAAGCCCGCCTGCCACCTGGGATGAAATATTATGTTCCATATTAATAGAAAATTTTAAATATTTCCCCAATGGTGGAAAAAAAACGGAAAAGGTAACTGTATCATATTTTTTAATACGACATTAAATTATTTGATCGCCATTACTTGGTTTATATATAAGGGTCTGATGAATGACACCTACAGCTACGGCATTTTCTTCTGTGGTACAAGTAAGCAATCACTATTAAACGCTGTCGCCTGTCCATTTGGTACCCGTGTATCCTCCGTGAATTATGGTTACAAACAGACGATAAGACGTCTTGCATGAATGTGTACGGTAAACCTACAAGACATTTTCTTTTCTATTGTCCGTGTCTTATAATGTGCAAAAGGCCTTCATGTATCTTTCTATAACGTATAAGACGTTTCGTTGGCTCTTGTCCGAATGACATACTCAACTCACCGACTCTCTCGTTTGCTTGCTCTCGTACGCTCTTGTTCGCACGCGCTTTCTGGCGTATTGCGAGTGTAGGTGTACAAAAAGAGCTGTTAGACCAATTAACAATCAGCGTTCGAAAACGTTTCTTCTAGTACATTGCGTTTCCTATTCGTTCATCGTTCGCGAACTACACAAGACCTAGAGTGCTATACAATGTGCACATATCGTGCGAGTGCACGCATACACACAAGTTCAGTTCAATGTGGAGCAGTAGCGCCACACACCACGTAGTGGCGAAAGTAGGACAACAAAGTTCGGCGTTAAGCAGCAGCCACACCCACCACTTAGTGGCGAGAGGAGAACAACCGAGTTCGGCGTTTAGCAGCAGCGCCACCACCACGCAGTAGTGAAACGAGGACAACGGAGAGTACGGCGTTAAGCAGCAGTGCCACACACCAGTGGTGGCGAGAGGAGGACAACCTTTGAAAAAATTATTTTCTTAAGAATTTCTTTTACTTTAATTATAAAGTACTTGTAAAATTTGTGTGTAGATTTAAGAACTTAAAATAATTGTGTAAAAAAAAACGAAGGAACGGCGAACCTATGCCCATTTTTCGCCAAAGTTTCAAGTGCAAAAGTCTTAGAACTTTTTTTTATTTCTTTTGACTTAGTTTAAATTGGTTGTTTTTTTTTGTATTTATACTAAATTTGTTTAATATGGAGAGAACCTTATTGCATTACAAGATGTTCAAAGGACAGAAAAACAAGTACATATGTTAAAAATAGACTAGATGATAATGTAAAAATGTGTTTTTAAAAGGCACTTTTGATGGCGAAAACCAAAGTGGCTCCAATAAAACAGCTAAACATTGCTCGGATAGAGTTATGTGGTTCTGTGTTGTTGACTCGTTTGTTGGCAGAAGTAGCAGAAGAACTAATTTTAACATTCAAGTTATTTCTATACGTTTGAATACTGATTCTGGTAACGTAATTAACAGGAACCATAGATATCTTGTTACATGTTGTATAAAACACAGATATCTAATATACAAAACAATAAATAAATTAAACGCTTTTTTGCCTTGACATACACTCCGCAGACCTGAAAAATGTACACTGGAAATCACACAAAATTCACAGATCATTCATTGAATCTGTCGGTAATAGTTTGTTTGGAAACATTTTAAAATTTTCTGGTGACAATCTTTACTCAATGTGACTGTTCAACCACAGACTATCACGTGTTTAACAATTGACATTGTCAGTATGAACCTGAACAATGAATGTTTTATTTCATTTTTTTTAGGATAGGGTGAAAAACGAGCACACAGTCCACCTGATGGTAAGTGGTTGCTGTGACCCATAGACATCTACATCTATCTTCAATAAAGAATCAAAATGCAGATGCGTTGTCACCGTGAGACTAAGATGAAATGCCTCTTTTCAAGTAAAAGGATCTCCGGTTCTCTACACTAACTATACGAAACACAGCAGTGTTAAGCTGCTATTTTACGCTGGTATTCTGTGAGAGCGTGGTCCTTCCCCGGTCGAGCCGACCCATTCGTGCTACAACTATACTACTAATATAGCTGCAGCATGGCTCTTCCACGTATATATTATTTGATGTATATCTAACTCATACTATAAATATATTTTTGCTTTTTACACTATTTCTCGATATATACTTCTCCTCTGACAAGTCTTACATGCCTCAGTGCTAGCATTATGCTCAAAAAAGGGTACAAATATTTCTCTTCACGTATTAATGTACAGATTATCGTCCGTGTAAGCGTCGTGTAAATATATAGTTCGACACACGTACTGTGTACACTCACGGGCACGCACGCACGCCTTGGTGGCCACTTCAAGAACATTGCTTTAACTAAGTAAATGATTCATCTCAACTTTGAATCAAAACGCGCATCAAGTCATTATATAACCATTGAAAATCTCAACACGTAAGTACAGCATTCACGTAGATTCACGATGACGATAACGATTTAACAAGGGCTTATGTTGACTTAGTATTTTTTTATAGGAGTGAAGGCAAACGAGCATGCGGTTCACCTGATTTTAAGTGACTACCGCCGCCCATGAACAACTGCAATACCAGGGAATTGCAGATGCGTTGCCGGCCTTTTAAAAGTGGTAATCGGTTCCACAAGGAATTTGTGAGGAAGAAAACATCTTCTAAGTTGCACAGTGGTGGACCGCCAATCATCCAGATGGTATGGATGGTATCGCGAGTTTTGTTGCAATGTGCGATGGTGAAATTGAGCGGCTAGCATTAGTCCGAACAAAACTCCCCGTGGTACATGCGATAAAATACGCAAAGAGATGCAACATCCCTACGCAGTGCCAGTGAGTCAAGCCGATCGGAAAGAACTCGGTCGTCGACGATTCGATCCGCTCTGCGCTGAATGCGGTCAAGTGGAAGTAGCTGGCACTGGGAGCCCCTGCCGAGAGATGGGAACAGTATTCCATGTGAGGCCGAACCTGCGCCTTGTAAATTTGCAGGCGGTATGCCGGCATGATACTGCCCTGCTCTACTGAACACGCCAAGCTCTATAGAGGTCAATTTGGCCATCTTTTCCAAGTGACTACGGAACAGCACGCCACTCGATATGTCAACGCCGAGGATTCCGATACTGGCTGAGGCAACAAAGTGCCTTGAAACTGAGGAGATACGACAAAGGGTTCCTTTTAGCGGTAAACGCGCAAACTTATGTCTTCTGGGGATTAAAATGGACTAGATTTAGTCGCCCCAATCCGAGACTTTGTTCAATAAAGTCTCGAGTTCAGACAAGTTTGTTCCGGTACTCGGCGACGTTTTCTCGAGAAATATTGGCACGGCCGGTGAGCAGAGCATCACCAGTGCTGTCATCCGCATAGCAATGTATGTTACCGGTTTGCAACATATCATTGATATGCAGAAGAAACAGTTGGTGATAGCATGCAGCCTTGTGGAACACCAGCGTTAATAGGTTTGTAATCGGTGCACGCACCGTCTACTACGACCTTGATGTCTGATCAGCCAGAAAGCTGGTGATCCAATTGCACAATCTCGGGAAGCCCATAGGAAAGAAGCTTCGAAATAAGCGCTTTGTGCCAGAGCCGATCGAAGGCCTTCGCTATGTCCAAACTAACGGCCAAACAAGAGGCCCTTGGACTCATTACAATTAAACAGTCAGATTTAATAAATTTTTCAAGTTGAATTGTTTAGTCGGCACGCATCAGAATTGAGAAACAGTTTGTTCTTGAGAATTTCTATATTACGTTTATGTATGTCGCAATTCTAAAAGTGTTTTACAATTAAAAACTTTTAATATTTCATTTAGAAAACCGACATATCTAAGGGACTATTTTATTGATATTTAAATGTAAGACACATAAACACTCAGGATTGTCACATAAATAGGTAGGCAGAAACTACGGACTTCGGTTCGGCATGATCTCGCCTTTTTCACGTCCACGCATAATTTGGCCCATCTTCAATATATCACTAATCTGCTCGATAAACTTCCGTCTAGGGTATCCCTTGCCGACTCTGTAGTTCATATTCATATTTAAATATATTTCATTATTATTCGATCTCATTACCACCCTGCGATTTTTCAACATTGGACTTCTACCCGTAGATGCGCCGCATACATCATAATTAACTTCACGTTTCAAGTTGGTGCAAACCTCTTGCATGGATCGCAAGTCCATAAATTGCATGCGTCACGCTCTACTTTTGTCACAGCGTGCTTCCCGTTGTATACTTCTTTGTTTTCCACTTCTATATATCACTCCATTATCACATCAATTTTCAGTAATTTCCCAGTCCATCTGCCAAAATAATCCAATACATATTCAAGTCTCGATGGCTTTTTTATAGTCAGTAACGGTAAGATTCATTTTTGTCGTTCGCACTGGCTTTCAATCTGGATGGGTCTGCTATGTCCTGATCTGGAAGACATTAAATCATCCATTCACGGTTCGATAGCTTAGTGGCTTTATCATGGGTTTAGTTACCCCGGGATTCGTGTTCGAATCCCACACTTAACAAGTGTAATTTTAGATAATCCTCGAAAATAATTTTTTCATCATAGTTTATCAGCATTATTGTAAAATAAGCACTAAGCATTTTTGTTTCATTCATCTCCACCATTTATTCTATCAGTTTTTCAATTTCTCAAAAAAAAACTTGCATGTTTTGCAAATAAAATATAGCCGCGTATTTATACATATCACACGTGGGATAGCTCTCCATATGTTCGTAAATTTTCATCAAAATCGGTTCAGTCATTCCGGAGATTATTCCGGACACACAGACAGATCGACACAAATGTTAAAAATGGTTTAGCATGCAAATATCTTAATATAAGTCAGTTATTTCGATATATCAGACAGAGGCTTTAATTTTATTTCTATGTATAGAAAACTATTACCATAAATACTAAAATATTACGTATTTTTTATTTAAAAATTTTGAGCAGTTAAGATAATTCAAACAGGTAAAAAAGCTCTCGTCACAGCAGCTCAAACACCGCAAAAAGCGTTAACAAGCACCGAAGCTACTGCGAGTTGTGAAAATACTTAAAATATATGAATTCAGATGAAACTAGATTTTAAAGGACATATTAATATTCTATTTTGTTTACTTCTTCGCGAAAGTAAAGTGGATCTGATCCGCTATATTTTTCCGTCAAATTATATGAATTAAAAAGCAGGAAAATTGTCTGGCTGTGGCTTTTATATTATTCATTCATTCATTGTATATTACCTTCAATGTTACAGCCTACCAAAAGTTTACTGCTGAACATAAGCCATAGATTTCCTCATAGGAGGGATTCAGCCATAATTGCCGTGCTTTGCAGGCGGGTTGGTAACCGCAGTTATTTATAATTTTGAATTATTATCAGAAAGATGCTGCTGCCCATCTCCTGTTTGAGTTTACCTCTAACCCCTTTTACGATCCCGCAAGACGATATGAGTTAGTGGATATTCTTACAACGCCACTACACGGTTCCCGCTTACAAAGTAACAATGCTATATTGAAGTCTTGTACCATCGATCTAATGAATCCTTTCAGTTGATTGAACGGAGTAAATACCATAAGGTAAATTAATTCGATTTCGAATTACTTCCGCAGTTCTAAACAAACTCTTTAGAGTATACTAGGTGCGGTGGCTGGTTCTAGCTGTTACGGTGTATTTTGAAATGAAGAAAATGAGAAAAATAGTAAAATCTACATTGTGAATTTGGAATCTAATCGATAAGGGTGTAAATCAGTTATGCGTTCGTTGAAATAATTTTTAACTAACTTCAAAAACAGAGCAAGCTATGAATAGGACTATGTTGTAATATTTGCATGAAAATATTTTGTAGTTTTATTATTATAATATAAGTAGCTATAAGAATTCTCCCTTTTTTGAATAAGATTTATATCATTTTCAAATTATACAGTTATAAGATTTAAAAATGTACACTTATAACGTAACATCTCCCTGTCTGTCCGTTCGTCTGTGTACTTATGACTCAAGAAACACTGACCCGATTTACATGTGGATTAGATATAACTTATATTTAAGTATCTGTGCCGCTAGGAAAGAAGGATTTAAGTATAAAATGGTAATTTAACAGGTGACGCTGAAAACACTGAGTGATTTAAATTATTTACACTATACACTCTATATTAAAGTCATTAAAGCGTTATGAATGCAACAAATTAAATAAAAAACATCCCCTTTTTCATGGTTTTGCATGAAACCTATTAAGAATACTAGTGTACTCACTTCTTTCAATATAATATGTTTTGGATGTATCTTTTTTCACAAATATTATTTTTATTCAAATGTCCCAAATCTGTTTCCACTTATCATAGCTCCTTAACTTATAATACTTATATCCCATTTCACTTTTGCGTCTAGTTTAAAAAGATAATATAGGTCTGATTTTGGAAATAGCATTATATATATATATATATATATATATATATATATATATATATACATATAATGCTATTTACACAATCGAACCCAGGTTGCTCACGTAGTCCAAATTACGGCGAGCGTTTAGTAGCCTTGAGCCACTACTTACCTTCAAGTGATATTAGTCAAGCACTGGCTGATAACAAGTGAAAATGCCTTATAGTCATTTCCCTGAAAAATATATATATATATAGAATATATATATATATATATATATATATATATTCTATATATATATATTTATATATAATCCGGTGATTAGTCTTAAATTAGGCGCTCGTAACCTAAACATAAAAAAAATACTTAATATTTTGAAAAATTAAACAAATCTTCAATTACTTGACAATACAATTTAATAATCAACAACAAAATCCAGTTAAATCAGAACAGCCCTAGGTAAAGCTCGTTAAACCTTTATGGTTTTAAGTATTTTTTTAATATAAAATAAAGGTGAAAAACGAGCACGCAGTCTACTTGATGGAAAATAAATTCTGTAGCCCATAGATCTACATTAATCCTTGATTAGGAATGACAATGCAGAAGCGTTGTCACCCCTAAGAGCAAAGATGGAATGCCGTGTTTCCAGTAAAGTCCGATTGTCTACACTCACCATATGGAACACAGCAGCATTAACCTGCTATTTTACGCTGGCATTCTGTGAGTGCGTGGTCCTACATCGGTCGAGCCGACTCATTCGTGCAACAACCATAATATAGCTGAGCGTTACTCTACCACGTATTCGCTTTAATAAATAATAACTTTAGATATATACACCCTTTCGATACTTTCCACATGTATTTTAACAATTTTACTTTAGGGGTAACCACATAAAACAAAGAGAAACTTTAAGTACCTCACGGTTCGTATGACCCCGACCCTGTAATTACGACCGTGCCATTAGCTTTGACGCAAAGTTCACCTAAGTAGCGGTACTTTTCTTACGACATCATTAACCTTTACTTTACTTTGAACGATTTAAAACTATGCCACACACATACATAGTGAAGTTGAATTTTGTGGGCCTTGAACAATAGTGATGTCTTCCAGAACAAATTTCGGTCGTGGTGACCAGTGTGGACGGAGACTACATAGCCATCAACGCATTACAGTATTATAGTGCACAAGTGTGTACACAAACACAGATGCACTCTCATATTTCGACAGACCAACGGCTTTACGTCTCAGACTAATAATATTAATTCGTTCTGATCTTTGCGTGCTTACCGAGGCACGGGGTAAAACACCGCCAACTTCCTGACTCTGGGCTGCCTTGATAGTAAAGCACAATAAGTGATTGTGGCCCGACCCGGGATTCAAACCCGGGACACTTGATCAGTCGTCGCGCTTACCACCACTAGATCAACGAGGCAGCGAAGTGATTAAATACCTACAGTATAAATCAAAATCCTTGTATGTAAAAGGAGGAGATGGACCCCATACCACAGAGGGTCTCCGGATCTTGTCACTCATTGTACGAATCACAACAGCATTATGCTGCTATTTTATGCAGGTGTTCTATGAGAGCTCAGTTGAACCTCTTAGTGAGTGTGGAATTCAAGGTAAAGGCCCGACCTATAGAAAATTTATCTACTTATTTACAGTATTAACAGCTAGAGAGATTACAGATTGTTAATTTGATTCAAATCCTTGAAAACTTTTTGTCTATATTTTTTTATTTAGTTGGATAAGATTTCTCCATTTTACTACTTAAATAACAACTAATTTATACGAAGTTCGGAAAATGTAAACTTAACTACATTCGATGAATTTGTATTACTATTACATAACTTTATGTAGTTGACGCGCTCTGATGGGTTCTTTGTAAACTCAAAAGTTTATCTTGTGTACCCCGCAGGCATAAATTGAAACTATACAGGTTATGCTCGAAGTTCAACAGTTTTACTAACTTACGTCATTGAAAACAGAAATAGTACTGAATTTATTTATAAATCACACAATACCGTAAGTACAATGCTGAACAAATGTCTTCCTTATAGTGTGAGAAAGAGCAGCCTTGAGCTACCTGCGTGGTACGACTCCATAAATAGCATTTTTCTAATCAGATGGTCACTCCATCTTGTGAAAATATGAGTGTAGTGACATTTATTTTATTTTTATATATATATTACAGCTAAAAGCCGAAGTGCGGATACACCTAGGTTTACCCGGCTACTACTAGGTGCAGCCTATTGCGGTTGGTTAAACTTAGGTATATCATATATAATTTATAAATTAGATAAATGTCTGCGGTTTTAGGGTGGCCCAAGTGCCATTCCAACCTCACCTTAACCTACTGTCGCTGATATTACTTGATACGTATTTCCGTATTTTTACAAATTTAACAGTACACCTAAATTTAACCAACTACTGCTGGCCGCACCTAGTTCTAGCCGGCTAGAACTAGGTGTAACCGCACTTTGGCTTTTAGCCGTAACATATACATTAATGTAAACAGACGGATTTAATGACTTTTGGAATTTCCCACTAGTCTACCAGAGTAGTAAAGAAATAAAAAGAGGTGAAAAAGGAGAAAAGAAGATCTACTACCATATCTACTACAGCCGATGAGAATTTTAAATCACTTGCGGATTTAGAAACATTATCAAAAGAGTTTTTGATTTTAGTGCAGAAATCAGTCACCATGGTATCTCAATTCCGATATTTTCCTGCACTCTCGATGCAGCCACACATACAAGCACGTACTCACGCACGCACGCACACGCGTTAAGGTTATCAATAAATATGCTCGTTGTTGTCTTGTTTTACCTCACTGAGAATCAGCGAGGCAATCTTCGGGGATTCCTTTGTTCAGCAGTGGACTTTGATGGGATTTAATGATGATAATGATGACAGCTTATTACCTTTAACTACTGGGTTTTTACTTCTTCGCATTTCTGAGAGAGTTTTAGGGCAACATGAGTACAATATGCTACCATATTAACTTCACAAAATGTCTGAGAATTATACTTTTCTCAGACCTACAGGTTTCCTCGCGATATTTTTCTTCACCGCCGAGAGTGTGCTAAATTAGGACTTTAAATTGCAATTAACAATTTTATTGGTGCCGGTAATTACGTAACAATTTAAAAATTTAATTTACCATCCTACTATGACTAATACGATCGTCGCTCCTACGAATTTGGTCTTAACTGTCTATCATGTGTAAATATTCTATTAGGTGACACGCCACTCGTGATAGATGACGTCGTCAGCAGATTTCATGTCTGTATATTACAAACCTTGAGCCTAGTGACTTTAAAAGAAAACAGCAGAAGACTAACGTCTTGAAAGATCCTAAGAAGAGGTGCTGTAATAGATGCAACATGCATACTTTCGACGTTTTTTTCTCCTGACAGAGGAACTCCATTTTGAAACGGTAGTAAATTATAAAACACTAGCGATCAGGCGCGGCTTCGCACGGATGATTTCTGGATCTCGACAGCAGCGCCACCAAACGGGACTAAATGTGAATCTAAACCATCTAGGGATCCATTCAAATACACACAAAAACTTAATCAAAATCGTTTAAGCCGTTTTTAAGTTTTAGCGAGACTAACGGACAGCAATTGATTTTTATTTATAGAGAACTTTTTAGTTTTGAGCGTAAGAATTTAAAATTTTTCATTTCAAAATTCAAAATTCATTCATTTCATAATTAAATACATTAGCACCCTCACTCTCAGTAACAGAACTCACTCAGTACCTGTCCTCAAAAAGACAAAAAGTTCACACGACACGACGACGATTTCCAAAATTGCTGGAAGCTATAACTATACCTTTTACATAAACAGTCAAAGAGTATACATAAATAGTGTTATTAACATTACTAACACTCGCGTCAACCACTCCAGGTAATCTTTAAATGCTTGTGTTAGGAGTGGTTCATGATAGTTACCTGTAATATTTTTCTTTATAAGCCCCTGTTGGTCATGGTCCTATCAAGTCGCAGGGACGATCTGTCTTAATCGCAACATTTAGCAAGCTGTTCGGTGATCGCAATATCAAACGTCTTGACTTTGTCGCTGTTCTCAATCACCCGTCTGGCGTAAACGTCATTAGTTACATAATAAGTCAGTGTAGTGGCGGTGTAAGAATATCCACTACCTCATATCATCCCGTGGGTGTCGTAAGTGAGGACAGACGGGAAACAAATCAGCAGATGGACAGCAGCGTCTTCCTAATAACGATTAAAAATAAAATAATTACGGTTGCCAACCCGCTTACCAAGCGTGGCAACTATGGCACATATCTATACACATATGAGGCAATCTATGGGTTCAACAGTTGCTTTTAATAGGCTGTAACGGTAACAGTAACATCATCAATGCCATAGATATATTTTCTATTTTTTATTGTCGTTTTTATGACACTCATAAACAAGATGGGATGATGGATACTCTTCCGCCAACACAGGACGTAATTTAGCAAAGTAAATCATTACTTTCCTTGTAAGTGATGAAAAATATTGTAAAGACTTTTCCCACCGATTACAATGTGGGTGTCTATCATGGCAAGAGTGAATAGTCTTTTGTTGAGCTAAGTCTACTGCATCACTACTTATCATCAGATGAGATATTATTTAATCACCGGCTTATAATTTAAAAAGAAATTAAAAAATGGAAAGGTTTAGCGCTCCAACCTTTTCCTTGCTCCAAAATTCTCTCAGAAGTGAACCGTCTAGACAAGTAAGTGTGTAGGATGTACTTTATTGTTATACAATGTAATATTATAGAACGATTAGGTAAAATTGTTGAACTTCTAAAATAATTTTTCGAGTAGTCACTAATTATCAAGTGCACCATTCACTATGATACCAAATAAGGTAATATTTGTTTATTTTATTTTTAAAGCAATAAGTTAATGTCAGATTAGTTAATATTATTGATCAGTAATTTATTGTGTAAAGGAAAATGTTAAAGGTAATGCTCAAATAATAATGTTACAAAACAAAAAACGAATTACCTACCACACTAAATTATCGTTACGTAATGAACTACAAGTCTTACGTGTTTACCTAAAATGAATCAAGCCAACGCAACTGATTGTTTAATTACAGTTCATGTACCTGGCTTGTTAGATTTAAATAATGTGCAAGAAAATTGTTGCGAGTTCGATTCAGGCTGCCTACACAATTATTTAACAAAATACCGAATAAAGAACGTCTTTGATACAGTCACAATTAGAATTCACTGATGAATATCACGCTCTTTTTAAGAAGTCAATTTCATATTTGAAAGGCGGACTGACAATCCCAAAAATAAATCCCAGGAGACTTTCCATATATCGATCCTTACAAGGCCTAGATCTTTTACTACTTACTTTCTTTAGTACCCAGACCGGCAACGGAGAGCAGTGTCAAAGGTGCATGATGTTTTAAACTACGATTTCCAATCCACCTGTCAAATGTTGCGATTAGGGAAAGTTTTCTTCTTCTCGAAAAGGTCTACGTCCTTACTCACTGCTAGCTTACTGATCCGGCTGAATTGGTAATGGGCCGGCCGTATAGCTCGAAGAACCGATAACCGATGGGACTTGTGTCGGGCTGTAAAGCTCGGTCGAGCCAAAATCAAATAACTGATTTTGGCTCGACCGAGGACTCAAACCAGGGACCACATGATTAGCAGTTGCGCTTACGACCACTAGAGCAACAAGGCTATCAACTGTGTAACTTATATAAGCAGTTTATTGCCTCTTTAATTTGCGTATAGAAAGGGATGGCTATTTAGGCTACTAATATTATAAAAGAGTAAATTTCCCTGCGACACAAATCTCTGCATTTTGTGCTCTATTTCTGAACTTTATAAAGATTTTGCAGAAATCTAATGAAAGTAAATCTCATAACTTCGTACAGTCCCCTAAGGACAACAAACTGTTGAATCATGTTTTGCGGGTAACTAAAATTCAATTAAGCTTAGTTAACTTAATCTCATTAATTTCTCTCCTAAGTAAAATAAAAGTATTTTGTTTTACACAATTAAAATATACAACGCTCTACAAATTTAATTAAAGGTGTGAGGAACACTTTTTGTACTCTTCTACACATCTTTGAGATTCAATTTGATTTATAAGCTTCCGTTTCCGGTATAGCCTTTTAAGGATCCCTTCAAAGGTCGAAGTAATGGTTAAAATTCGCTGAAACGCGCAAAGAATTGTGTGAATAAGTATTTTTTTTACATTTATTATCTAATTAATCTATTCTACTTGCAAAGGCCGGAAAGACCTGAAGGCTTCAGGATGCAAAGTAGCGACGGGAAACCAACGTCAAGGGAGTGAGTTATCTGGTACCGTTATCTCCAATGTAATCGTACCAGATATGTTATCTCCAAAAGCTTGAAAATCGTGTCGTTTACGGCAAATCCTTCCTACAATAGGTGAGGCCCGTGTCCAGAAAGAGACTTACGGGCTAATGAAGAAGAAAATAATATTTTCTTATATTTACGCGAATACTACACATGTAATAAATATATTTTTCGGATTTTATCGCGATTAGTTTTCACTTTTAATTCCAGACGTTTTGGGCACTTTACAGCATATTACAGCACCCATGGTCAAGGAGGGGGCTGAATTGTTTGACGTCCTGATATCATAGTTAACGACGGCTACCTTCAACTTTTAACTAACTTTTTTTGGTTCGATCTACCCAGAACGAGCTTACAGTATTTTGAAGTATTGTGGTAGTACGCTTGGGTTTGGATTTAATTTTATAAATTATCGAATCTAAAGCAGATGGTAGCACTCAGCCATCTTCTCTATTGAAATTAGGATGTTTTTACATACTGCACCGACGCTCCGGGAAGTCTGCAATATGTCAACATGTTCAGGATCAGGATCATTAAATGAGCAAGACATCAGATACAATTTTTAATGCTCAAATTAATATAAATTATACCGTCTCTTGCCTTACAGTCGCGGCAACTCTGAGGCTACGTAAATATCACAGTATATTAATAAAATATTTAATAACAGTTTTATTTGCTGATTAACAACGTTTTCAACAATGAAGGAAAATATTGTGAGTAACCTGCATATTTAAGGAATAAAATATTTCAAGGACATGCGAAATCCGCCAATATGCACTATAGCAGAGGAGGTTTATATTCAGCAGTGGAATTTACATATAGCAAACTGGAGAATTCGGAAAAATTGGAAAAAGTGAAGGGAAGAAGAAAAACATACATTTAATAGTGCACAAATATACCACTATATAATTAGCAGAATTTTTTCCCTCGTCTGTTCTTTTTAGCGCCTATTTAGGTGCCGGAAAACTATTCCGATCTTAACTTCTTACTAATACCTAGGGTTCAATATCCATTAACACAAAGGAAATTTTGGGGTATACAATAATACGTTTGCATGCAGAAAGAATTTGTCGCGGTCCAGGAACATGGATTTTATACCCTACCGTCGTAGCAAAATTGAGGACCTTGAGTGCAAAGGTCACTCATCAATCTGCCGAAAAGTTTTAGACTTGCAAGATGGTACTCCTAATAATTCTCAAAGGCAGCACATGTAGCTATAATTTCTTCTTGTTTCTTATTATTTAAATTATTTTTACGTAAATTAAAACTCTAAAACCAATATATACTTTTAATTTTTACGAAGTTTTTGAAAGAATAAAAATACATCTGTGTATTCAAATTTGCAACTTGTATTTGCATTTTTAAATAAATTGTTGCAAATTTATAACTGCCTTCGCAACAACTTCTTCAACCTAACGATTTACGCCGGAAGAGAATCGCGTGTAGCCAACCGTGCTTGTAATGTCTTGCAGTTGAATATTAAGTCTTCAATGTTGGAAATAAAATTCATAATCGAATAGCTGGGAATGTTCTTTAATTTGTTAAGCTAATAGAAGCCCATATCAACTGTTACAGTATTATCAGATGCTTTGATGTAGTGAAAGCTGTTTCGAAATCAGATACAATTTTTAATGATCAAATTAATATAAATTATACCGTCTCTTGCCTTACAGTCGTGGCAACTCTGAGGATAAACGCTCTACGTAAATATCACAGTATATTAATAAAATATTTAATAACAGTTTTATTTGCTGATTAATGACAAGCTTGATTGCCCCGTGTAGTGGCGGTAAGAATACCCACTACCCCATATCTTCCCGTGGTGTCGTAAGAGGCGACAAAGGAAACTGATACAGAAGATGGGCAGCAGCATCTTTCTGATAAAGCCAAAAACAATAAAAAACTGCGGTTGCCAACCCGCTCGCCAAGCGTGGCAACTATGGCAATATACCCCCATGAGCGACGACACAAAGAACGGCCCCAGTCCCCGGCGGCCCCGCTATTTCTGGCTACGGTGGCGACCATGGTAACGGCGGGGCAGGGGGTGCTAAGAATCTCCGGTGGAGGTTCGGTTGCCACCTACGACGACTCGACCTGGCAACATATAACGCACGCACCCTGAGGACTGACGAGAAGATCCTGGAGCTGGAAGAAGAGATAGATAAGTTACGCTGGAATATAATAGGACTATCCGAGGTCCGAAGAGAGGGGGAGGACACGGTAATCCTCGAATCCGGCAACTTATTCTATCACCGGGAGGGCGACCATCTGTCCCAAGGAGGTGTCGGATTTATCGTCCACAAGTCTCTCGTTAACAACGTTGTAAAGATCGGGAGTGTGTCGACGAGGGTTGCGTACCTTATACTCAGAATCACCAAACGGTATTCGCTGAAGGTCATACAGGTTTACGCACCAACCTCGGCACACCCCTATGAGGAGGTGGAGGAAATGTATGAGGATATCTCTAGAGCCATCCATTCCTCCAAAACCCACTATACGGTGTTAATGGGAGACTTCAACGCAAAACTAGGCACAAGAGAGAGCGGTGAGCTGAAAGTAGGAAAATTCGGAATAGGGCAACGGAACCCAGGGCCAGCAGCTGGCCGACTTTATGGAGAAAGAGGACTCTTTATGATGAACTCTTTCTTCCAAAAGCGGCCCCACAGAAAGTGGACCTGGTCGAGCCCCGACGGTTCGACAAAATGAGATTGACTTCATTATGACGACCAGACGACAACTGTTCAGTGATGTCTCAGTGATCGCGAGGTGAAAACTGGCAGCGATCACCGAATGGTGAGAGGCACACTGAACCTAAACGTTAAGTTGGAGAGGTCACGTCTAATGAAGTCAACGCTCCGTCCCCCTCGTGCTCTAATCCAAAGTCCCGAAAACTTTCAGCTCGAGTTACAAAATCGTTTTCAGTGCCTAGAATTTTGCAATGAAGTGGACGATATGAATGACAAGCTTGTGGAAACTGTCCATGCGGTCGGAGCTAAGTTCTGTAAGACCCGTCGCAGAAGAACACAAAACTCCGATCACACTTTAATCTCATGGTTGTTAGACGGGAGATGAAGCTGCAGTCTTCAGCAGATTTGACAGCATACAGCAACTGAACAGACAGATCTCCAAATGCATGCGGCGGGACTTGCGCAACTTCAATACAGCTCGTATTGAAGAAGCGAGCGAAGCGGAACCAGGGCTCCAAAGTCTTGCCAGAGATCTGTCTGCCAGAAAGAGCCAACTGTCAAGCTGAAGACCGATTGTGGCAGCATCGTTTCCGGGACACCTGAGATTTTGAGGAGATTGAGAGGTTCTATGGGCAGCTGTACACGTCATCGTTGGAGCCACGCGCAAGTGTGAGTAACGATCCAAGAGCAAGTCTTATCCGACACTATTCCGATGATATCCCGGACGTCAGTCTGAGCGAGATTAGAATGGCCTCCAGCACCTTAAAACGGCAAGGCCCCAGGCGAGGATGGAATTACAGCGGAGCTTCTGAAAGCGGGTGGAAACCGAGACTTGAAGTCCTTCAGAAGCTCTTTAATTCCGTTCTCCATGGTGGTATTACACCGGAGGCGTGGAGCAGAAGTGCGGTGGTCTTGTTCTTCAAGAAAGACGACAACGCTCTCTTGAAGAACTACAGAACTACTTCTGAGCCGCGTCTACGTGCTGTTTTCGAGAGTCATTACGAATCGTCTCGCATGCAGACTCGACGACTTCCAGCCTCAAAAACCGGTTTCCGAAAGGCTTTGCACCATAGACCACACATACTCTTCGGCAAATTGTACAGAAGACCGACGGTACAATCTGCCACTTTGCCTTGCGTATGTGGACTATGGAAAGCCTGATTCCGTCGAAATTTGGGCGGTGCTGCAGTCCCTTCAGCGGTGCCAAGTGGACTGTCGGTATATCGAGGTGCTGAAGTGTTTGTACAGTAGGCTACGATGGCTATCCGAGTACAGAACCAGAGTACGAAACCTATCCAACTGCAGAGGTGTAAGACAGGGTGACGTAATATCCCGAAACTCTTCACCGCTGCATTAGAAGACATTTTCAAGCTACTGGACTGGAAAGGATACGGTATTAACATCAATGGCGAGTACATCACTCACCTTCGATTTGCCGACGATATAGTCCTTATGGCAGAATCGCTGGAGGATCTAAGCACTATGCTCAATGACCTCAATAGTGTCTCCCAACGGATAGGTCTCAAGATGAACATGGACAAAACAAAATCATGTTTAATGTCCATCACACCTATGCCGGTAGTTGTTGGGAGCACTAAGCTCGAAGTTGTTGACGAATATGTTTACCTGGGACAAATAGTCCGACTAGGTAAGTCCAACTTCGACCGAGAGGTCAATCGACGGATTCAACTCGGCTGGGCAGCGTTCGGGAGATTACGACCCATCTTCTCGTCAGGCATACCTCAAAACCTCAAAACTAAATTGTACAACCAGTGCGTGTTGCCAGTGATGACATACGGAACTGAGACGTGGTCCTTCACTGCTGGCCGTATGAGGAAGCTCAAGGTCGCTCAGCGAGCTATGGAGAGGGCTATGCTCAGGGTTTCTCTGCGTGATAAACTTAGAAATGAGGACATCCGCAGTAGAACCAGAGTAACTGACATAACCCAAAGGATTAGTAAGCTGAAGTGGCAATGGGCCGGCCATATAGCTCGAAGAACCGACAACCGATGGGGAAGAAAAGTTCTCGAGTGGCAGCCTCGTACCGGCAGGCGAGTGTAGGGCGTCCCCCACTAGATGGAGTGACGACCTGGTAAGACATGCAGGAAGTCAATGGATGCAGGTGGCTCAGGACCGTGCTTTGTGGCATTCCGTGGGGAGGCCTATGTTCAGCAGTGGACTTGTGAAGGGCTGTAATGAATGAATGAATGAATGAATGGTGCTGATTAACAACGTGTTCAACAATGAAGGAAAATATTGTGAGTAACCTGCATGTCTCAGGAATAAAATATTTCAAGGACATGCGAAGTCCTCCAATATGCACTATAGCAGAGGAGGTTTATATTCAGCAGTGGAATTTACATATAGCAAACTGGAGAATTCGGAAAAATTGGACAAAGGGAAGGGAAGAAGAAAAACATACATTTAATAGTGCACAAATATACCACTACAGAATTTTTTCCCTCGTCTGTTCTTTTTAGCGCCTATTTAGGTGCCGGAAAACTATTCCGATCTTAACTTCTTACTAGTACCTAGAGTTCAATATCCATTAACACAAAGGACATTTTGGGGTATACAATAATACGTTTGCATGCAGAAAGAATTTGTCGCGGTCCAGGAACATGGATTTTATACCCTACCGTCGTAGCAAAATTGAGGACCTTGTGTGCAAAGGTCACTCATCAATCTGCCGAAAAGTTTTAGAATTGCAAGATGGTATTCCTAATAATTCTCAAAGGCAGCATATGTAGCTATAATTTCTTCTTTTTTCTTATTATGTAAATTATTTTTTCGGAAATTAAAACTCTAAAACCAATACATACTTTTTAATTTTTACGAAGTTTTTGAAAGAATAAAAATACATCTGTGTATTCAAATTTGCAACTTGTATTTGCATTTTTAAATAAATTGTTACAAATTTATAACTGCCTTCGCAACAACTTCTTCAACCTAACGATTTACGCCGGAAGAGAATCGCGTGTAGCCAACCGTGCTTGTAATGTCTTGCAGTTGAATATTAAGCCTTCAATGTTGGAAATAAAATTCATAATCGAATAGCTGGGGAATGCTCTTTAATTTGTTAAGCTAATAGAAGCCCATATCAACTGTTACAGTATTATCAGATGCTTTGATGTAGTGAAAGCTGTTCCGAAATCAAATATATTAATTGCCATTATTAGTTAACTTTAGTACGGTACTATTTCTGTTCTATAATTTATTATTGTAAAGATATTTAAATATTATTAAAACTGTTGATATTTTGTAATTAAGTTTTAATAATATTCAGTTTACGTCATCTCATTACATTATTTATATAATTTTATTGATAAAATCTATAAAATCGATACATCCACACCATCTGGATGCTTGGCGGTTCACCACTGTGCGTTTTACTAGGAGTTTTCTTCTTCGTACAACCTTTCCACAGGCATTTTTCCGGACCGATACGACTTAGGGACTTTCAACAAAAGAGTTTACTCTTTTCTAAAAGGCCGACAACGCACCTGCAATTCCACTGGTGTTGCAGTTGTTCATGGGTTCATGGGCTTCTATAAAATAAACTTACTCAGTTACCTAAACAGGGCAATGAAGGCTATAAATTTTGGAATAATTTTACGTGGTTGAGCCATGCTGCAGCTATAGTACGGTTGTAGCACGAATGAGTCAGCTCGACCGCGGAAGGACCAAGCTTTCACAGAATACCAGCGTGAAATAGCAGCTTGATGCTATTGTGTTTCGTATGGTGATTGTGGAGAACTGGAGGCTCTTTTCACTGGAAACGAAGCATTTCATCCTCAGGGGTGACAACGCATCTGCATTTTGATTCTACTATCACCGGGGAGTTATAGTATTGTCCAAGACCCTGCGTTACCGATACGGATGTCAGTTAAAGGTGATAAAACCACATACAAATTTCAAATAAAAAATCATTTAAATTGCATTTAATTTTTATTGATTTGATTTTTATTAATTTAATTTTTATTTATTAATTTTTATTAATTTGATTCTGATAACGCACCAAGATCAATGTAACAACTAAATCAAGTTTCTTCTATGAACTTAATTTATTGATATAGTAAATAGCTTGACCAATGTAACGATTTAAAATCCTTTGATTAATTTATATTAATTAATAGCGTCTCAAAATGTTTAATTATTGTTACAATACGAAGTTTAACGACAAAGACCTTTTCAGAAGTCTTTGAAAGACAATATCTGACAGTGATAATTAAAACGTGCCATTAATTTTCAACAGCAGTATTGTTTCAATATTTATTGTTCAATAAATATATATCAAAAACACTTAATAAAATTAAAATAATTATTGAGAGTGCATTTAATCAGCAACGTTATAAATTTTACTTATTCTATGCCAACTCTTGACTACAATGCCACATGTCGGAAAACGATGATGAAGCCCAAGTTGGTACATAATGATCTCGAGACCGAATTTTGGTCAGGGCGACCAGTCTCAACAGGATTACAGGTGCCCAAGTGTATGCGCAAACACAGGTGCACTCTGTGTTCTCTTATTCTCGTAGTCCCATGGGACGGTAATTCGACACGATCAGAGAGAGATCAGGCTCAGGACCAACGGCTTTACGTTCTTTCCGAGGCACAACAGGGGTGAAACATCGCCAACTTGCTGACTCTTGGCTGCTATTGAGAATTTCTTTCCGGTAAAACCCAATGACTGATTTTCACTGACTGATGATCAGTAATTGCATTTACGACCAATAAACTAACGAGGCAGTTATTTAGTGGGAGGTGGCCAGTTGTTAAATAGCATTGTCTTGTGTAACAAAAGAAATCCTTCAATGAAAAGAAAAATAAATTTTGAGTGTCCTTATGACGTTCTGTTACAATAAATGTGGCATAGGGCTTGCTTCAATTGAAGTAATGATATCATCACTAGATGCGATGTATCAGCTAGATGTTATAATGTAACTGAATGCACACATTATTTTTTCTCGCTGGCGTGACACTTATATATCTTTACTATTTTTAGGATAGCAAAGATGCACCAAGTTTCGATTAATGTTTTGAAATCTAGATACATAATATATACTCGTATGTCGCAGCCAACTAGCTTAATTAGCTTTTCAGTTAACAGCCTGGACATTACTTGATATGTCACCCTATTAACTTCATTTAAAGAGACAGGAGCTGGTCTGTGCCTAATTATGCGTTACGTGCTATATTATATAAATGTACCCTGCTTTCGCTGTCGGTGACATTACAAGATATGTGCAATTTTAAATTAGTTGCATCGGCTGATACTTTAATATTTTAAATTGATATATTCGGAGCAAAAATTCAAATTTTTGCTCCGAATGCATAATAGTTTTTGCCATTATATTCCATTTTCATATCTGTCATCTTTTTATCGTGCAAAGTAAGATATTTCAGAGCACGACTAACTAAGCGCCTGTCGCACTTTAACGAACGTTATTACCGGGGAGAAAGTGTGGTAAGTACATTACTGTCGCTCACTCTTGAAGTCATCGCTACTACGTAGACCCTTTAAAATGACATGTGATGTGACACCTTAAAATATAGTTTTATCGAACCGTTTCACTTTGTTGAGCAAATTTCTTTTATAATTTTACAAATAACTTTTTTAACGTTTACAAAAAATGAGTATTGAATTTGAAATTTAAAAGGCGTAAGTTCGGCTTCATAAAATACTATTCTGTATATATATATATATATATTAGCACACAGTCATACAACTAAGAGCGGCTAGAATCTCCAATGATCAAGTTCTTTATGTTCAGCTTGATTTGTGAACAGACATTGAATTTAAAGCAGCCACGGCTACAGTACGAGGGTCATCCAGCAAGTAGCGGCTAAAATTTCCGAGACCAAGTTTTCATTTGTAAACAGCCAATGAATTGAATTAACGTAGAATTTTTGAAGAATTTTTCTCTTGCAAACGCTAAGATCCCACCGTCTTACCATGTGACTTAATTCAAAATTCCACTCACACCAACTTGCTGTCTGAAAAAAACCACTGCGCACTTTTTCAAAATTTTTACAAGGCCCTATTGTGTGGAACTATCGCCAACCGAACCTATATGGCTTAGGAACTTTCAAGAAAAGAGCCTTCTTCTTCCTCAATGACCGACAACGCGTCCAAGAATCCTCTGGTGATGCAAATGTTCATGGGCAGTGCTTGCTTATCTTCAGGTCAATGACAAGCTCTTTGGCCTTTGTCCAGAAGAAAATCGAACATAAACAAATAAAAGTTAGATAAAGAAAAGAAAGAAAAACATTCCTAAAATTTTATTGTAGCCTTAGTTCGAATCACATAGAAAGAAATAAATACACACTGGCCATATATAATGTGCATAATATATACGTATTATGTAATAATTTAGTTCTATATTGTTACAGAAAAATCAGCCCTCAAGGCTGATAACCATATAAAAGGATATCACAAGGATATCACACAACATTAAAAAAAATTACATTTGTACTTGCGAATAAAATACTTAGTTCAATTGCTTCGCTTTTATATTCAGTCAGGTTGTAATTTAATTGATTGATAACTTTTATCTGACAATGGTAAAGTTAGCTCTTAATCAGAAAAAAATGTTCATTTAGGCACGAATCTTGCAGTACTTTTATTAAAGAAGAATTAAATTAATTTTATGAACGATATTTCAAAGTTCAAATAACTAATGTTGGGATTGAGGGTAAAATAATTAAGAAAAATAAAAAGAATTGAGAGTGGAACTGTAATCTCCCACTCTATCTAGCAGTATAAAGTATCGCGCAGTCGACTAAGAGGGATCAGTTGGTAATTCTACGAGTTTCATTGTCGTTATTATGCCTGTTGTGCTAAAACATTACATTTACACTGAGATTCTGCCTAAGTAAGACAAGAGACGTGGTTTTGTTCGTTGTAGTGGTTTTTCTAGTGTAAGCAAGGAAGATCGTGTTGCTGAATGGCTGCCCTGTGTTACAATGAGATGGGTAGTGTTGCTGTTGGTTTGCATAATTTGGTGTTATCATGTAATTATGCCCTTCATGTTACCCCAATGTGTGATTGTGATGGGGACATATTACGGTTGGTCGAACTGTATGTGCTGTATACTGACTGTGTAGTGCAGTACGCTGTCTCATTCCTGATGATGATTAATTGCGTAAGCAAGAGAGCAAGTTGAACATCCGCTCTCACACTTTTATTATTTTTAACAATTAACCTCCAGAGTAATTTCTAATACGATTAATATTCTTTATTTAAATAATTTTGAGAATAATTTTAACACTAAATTATTTAGCTAGCAAATTGCTTTTTTTGGGATGTTAGTAAGTACTAGTGTTGTCGGTAACAGGTGCCAACTGTCACGCGTATTTGTTATCTTTTTTTTTAAAAAAAAACAACGATGTTTTTTAACTTTTTTAATAATCTTTGGAAAATTCCAGTCGCGCGCAAATTTTGTGCGAAACTACTAGTATATAATATACATAAACTTTTTATGTACATATACAATACTTTTTTTTTCAAACATTTTGTGAAATAATAAGTCATTTAAAACTATTCATAAAATGGATATATTGGATATAAAATAAGAGCACTTTTAATATAGAATAGAATAGAATTGAATCGAATGGAATTATTTTTATTCAATATAGATTACAGTGCGTAATACTTATTGAAAGTCATTTTTTACTTTTACCACTGGTTCGCAATAAACCTCTGTCCTAGGAAGATCCAGCAAGAAACCCAGCGGGACTTTGTTTTCAGTCATATACTCTTCAGTAGTATAACAACCCTTACTAGACAATTTTAGCTTAATAAATATTTTAAGCCTTTTGATAGATAAGGTCTGCATATTTTCTGGGACTTTGTTGTTAAAGCGTATACATTGCCCCATAAAGGAATTACTGACTCTTTGGAGTCGAGTAACTGGTATAACTAACTTGTGCTTGTTCCTAGTATTTACAGAATGTATATCACTATTTTTAATCAAAACTATTTTTTTTTGTGTACATACATTAAATTCTCGTAAATATATTGAGAGGCCAAAGTTAATATATTTATTTCTTTAAATTTTCTCTGATTCCTTCGGACCTAGGGTATAAATTTTTCTTACGGCTCTCTTTTGCAAAACAAAGATAGTTTCAATGTCAGTCGCATTACCCCATAGCAAGATTCCATATGACATTATGCTATGGAAATAAATAAAATAAACTAATCCAGCTGTTTCAACACATGTGAGGCCTCTAATTCAATCACACAAGAAAAATGGAACAAAACATAAGAATATTTTTACGTTTAGACCATTATATTATAAATACTTACCTACTCCTGACCTTATAAAGAAAAAGACAATATAATACGTAGATATAAATCAATATTTATTTCAAACTAGGTACGAAGTAGTTCATATTATATACGGAAATATTATTAAACTGTTGCAATTTAATTTTATAATTACCATATTTAAAGACATGCATTACAAAAATTGGCAACCACTGATTCATTAATCTCACTAATATTATAAATGTGAAAGTTTGTGAGGATGTATGGATGTTTGTTACTCTTTCACGCAAAAACTACTGAATGGATTTTAATTAAACTTTACAATAACATAGCTCATTCATCAGAATAACACATAAGCTGTAATTCATAAAGATATTGTGTAAATGGGCCAAAATATAACAATAAATGTTAAGTAAGTCTGAAAAAGATCATCTGCGAGCTATTATGGTGTGACGTGCAAAAACTGTAAGAGTTACACGAATATAATGTACGGTGGGATTGTTTCTCCTAAAAAGTCCGTGACAGTATATATCTATATTTTATGTGTAAGCCATTACTAGCAAAATAGTGAACCGTGAATACAATAAAATTTGATACTTTATTTCCATTGCACATTTTGCTGTAACAAGTTGATATTTCAAATAACTTAAAAAATGACAGTCAAATATTTGAAAAATTGCGACGATGTAAAATTGTGCGGTCCGAACCGATTTGGATGGGACTTTCACTGGCAGATAGCTGATGTTAAAATGAGTAACTTAGGCTACTTTTATTTTAGGGCTCCGCACAAAAAATACAAAGCGAATGCACAACTCGACATTATCACTTGATATGTTATCAATGTTACATTATCATGGATGTCGTCATTGTACTAATTGGTAATTGTTCAGTTCAGACATAATAAACGAACCCGCGTTCATACAGAATGTCACAAAGTCAAAAGTTTTTTTTAATTTACCCGTCAGACCAACCTACCACATGTGCTGTGCTTAAGGCCGAACATGGTGTATAATTCCGATAGATAGTGAATTTTGTTTAGGCTAAACATAAAATACTTAGAACGGCGATGGGGAACAGTGTCAAAAGGGCAAGATGTCTCGTACTGCAATCACCAATCCTTCTGCCAAGCATATCGGTTAAAACAAATCCTTCCTTTACTAAGCCCGTAGGCATGGGCATAGGCTCATGCTCAAACACAGATTCAGTGGTTGTCGCTCAGAAACTAGACTGGTGGAATACGCAGCGCCGTGTAATGGGTCCCACGCGTCGTATTTTTTACGGTGTCGTATTTTTTTTATATAAGAGGGTTCAAACGAGCATGCGGCTCACCTGATGGTAAGTGACTACCGCCGCCCATGAACAACTGCAACACCAGGGAAATTGCAGGTGTGTCCAGCATTCTTACGTCAAAAATATTTCGGACTGAATTTTTAGATAAGTACAGTCTCTTAAATAACAATAAATATAATGTTTTTTTTAATAAAATAATAAAATATAATTTTATTATTTCGTTAAAGGAAAATATACTTTCTGGATAATTATAGTAATTTATCTTCGTTACAAAAGCTATAAATCCGGTTATATTACAAATCACATGATTTTTTATTAATAATATCGATCCGCCCCGAATTCGCAAGGAAGATTTCTGGATCTCGACAACAGCTCCACTTACCGGGTCCAATTGTGAATCTAAACCATTCAGGGACCCACTCAAACACGAACAAAAAAAATTCAGCAGAATCTATCGAACCAGTTTAAAGTTTTAGCGAGACTAACGGACAGCAGTTGATTTTTATTTAAAGAGATAAAATGTTGTTCAAAGGTCAATTTGTGACGTACAATCACCAGGAATCATATATGATTTACATAAAATATATTTTTAATACTTTATATAATATGCAGGTTCTCGCTTGGAAAATTGCAAAAGGCATAAAATTATTATTTTATTTAGAATAAAATATTAAGGAACACTACATAAGCAACACATAACATTAATTTTTTTTTCGTATAACCCATTAGAATCAAAAGGTTGACAACAATTAACAATTCAACACTAATTGTGACAAACAATTTCACAACTACTAAAATACTCAGAGACCGCTTCGAGTCAAAGATACAAAACAAAGGGAATAAAGGAAACAACGAGCACAAGCCGTGTCTTATCGCCTCTTTGTCTCTTTTGCAAACCCTACGTTTTTAGCTCAACAGAGCTGTCAACAGGGTTATATAATATTTTTATTTACAATTCCAGCACTTTAATTATTAACGACAAAGATTTAAAACTCAGATCTCCTGAGATACTGTCTTTGAATGTGCCGTGATTACTTCAATACTTGT
This sequence comes from Parnassius orleans, assembly GCA_029286625.1. Taxonomy (NCBI): domain Eukaryota; kingdom Metazoa; phylum Arthropoda; class Insecta; order Lepidoptera; family Papilionidae; genus Parnassius; species Parnassius orleans. Next base: position 1,150,220 of record JAGSMP010000243.1, on the reverse strand, counting down.
AGTTATTCATTTATATAATTATTATCGACTTCCTAATGTACATTTCTTACCATAAACCAATCAAAAGGATTTTTTGCAATCAATAACAGGTATACATGTGTAATAAACCATGTGTAATAATTTCGACGACTCTTAAAGTCAAAAAGCACTAAGGTAGTACGGTAAATTTTATTTCGTTTTAAAGTTTAAGAACAGGTGGTGGTAGGCCATCCTATTTAAAATTAAATATTATATAAGTTTAAATACAGTGAAAGGGAGTAATATTCAACATATTTATGTTTTTATTAGTGACCCCTGTTGTAAAAAAAAATTATCAATTAACAGTTGTAGAATCGAAGAGGTACAATCACCAAAAGCAGTGATGGAGTTACTAGATGGAGTCTAGGACAAAAATTATCAAGTTTTTTTACAGAATATGGGTCACAAAAGAGCACATAGTCCACCTGATATGTAAGTGGATACTGTGGCCCATAGATATCTACATTTATCTGCGATTGAGAATCAAAATGCAGATGCGTTGTCACCCTTGAGGTCCAAGATGGAATGCCTCATTTCCAGTAGAAAGGGTCTCCGGTTCGCTACGCATACGAAACACAGCAGCATTAAGCTGCTATGTTACGCTAGTATTCTGTGAGAGCGTGGTCTTACCCCGCTCGAGCTGACCCCTTCGTGCTATACCGTTTCTTCTCCGGACAGAGGAATCTAATTATTAAACGGTAGTTGTAACAAAAAAAAAAACCAAAACGATGAGCATGTTGACGTTCCACAAAAAATAAAGAACTTAAATTTTATTTCATAAAGAACCAATTATCTTTATAATGAAGAAGTAATTATACAATAATTTTGTTTCATAATTACAGATAAAAGTATTTCATCTTAGTCCTCAGAGGTGACAACACAACTATTACCTTCTTTGTTTGAAGTTATTTGCAGGTGTTCACTTACCATCAGATAGACTTTAAGTTCCTATCAGTTTAATCCGAAACATCTGATATTTTCCCCACAAAGTTGGGTTACATCCGTGGTGACTGGAACCAAAAACTCCAGAGACTACGTTTACCCGTATAACGTGCCCAAATTAATTTGAAACTTCGCTCGAATGACGTAAGCACGCCGTAACAGCAAAAGTAGAGTTTGTCAAACACTATCGAGTATGGAATTATTTATTGGGTGGTTTCTAAATAAAATTGAAAAATGTATATTATTTAATATTAGGTACATTTAAAAAATATGTACATATTACGACATTTTCGGACCAAATAAGCATCAATCGCGCAGAAAAATAACAAATCTAGTCAATCGCGTAGGATCGATATTGAACTTGTTGCGTGTACTAAAGTATTGATGACGAGAGCAGTCAGAAGGGTGTTGAGGTCAGAAGGGGAGTGCATATTCCGGGCCAAGCCGCAAGTTAAATTGGCGAGTTGTAGATTGTTAGGATTTGTTGGATTTTATAAAAGCCTAATATAAACATGGCGACATTATAAAAAAAAAGATTACACAACCATTCCTAATTACATTGTTTCGTTTCCGTATCACTTCAAACATCACAACCAAAATCATTGTGCGTGCTCTTAGTAGTTATTATATATAACCGAGCACGAGATATTTATCTATTCTTTAAGAACTCGTAACTGCCAACAAACATGCGATGAAAGTTCTAATGAATTACTCTGTCTGTTAATAAAGCAATTATAAATACGGCCATATTAATAAACGTGCCATTTCATTTTGACGAATGATAATGATAATCACAGATTTAAACTGTCAATTATGATGTCATTAACTGCGTAGTGCTTAACAAAATTTGCAAGTGCAGTGTTAACTATCGATCTCCGAATCACATTTTGATTCTTAGTTGAGGTAGATGAGGTAGATTGATGTAGATGTCTATGGGCCACACCATCCACTTACCATCAGGTGGACTGTGAGCTCGTTTGTCACCCTATTCCATAAATAAAAAAAGCTGTGTCGTGACTATCGTCGTGATGATAAAATTTCACGAAGACACAAGTAGCTCAATATTTTTTTATTTTTGAAACACATTTATATGAACAAATCAACCAAAATCAGAAAAGCAAAACTAAAATTCAATAAGATGTCACATCACAATTACATCGATTTTGCTGCAGCTTATTATGGTTGCATCCAGTACAACTGGTCATGTCGAATGGGGTAGGACTACGCTCTCACAGAATCCATCCATTACAAGCCTATAAAAGTCCACTGCTGAACACAGGCCTCCCCCATAGATTGCCTTATACGAGGGATTTTGCCATAATCGACACGCCTGGCAAGCGAGTTGTTGTTTTATTATTTTGAGTTGTTGTCAGGAAGATGTTGCTGCCCATCACCTGTTTCAATTTGCCTCAGTCACCTCTTACGATACCCACGGGACGATATGTGGTAGCGGATATTCTTATACCGCCACTACACGGCCTCGCAGAATACCATCGTGAAATACCTGCTTAATGCTGTAGTGTTGCGTATGGTGAATGTAAAGAATTGAAGACCCGTTTTACATCTAACGAGACATTCCATCTTAGTCCTCAGTAATTTCGCGTATAGGTTTTTTTTCTATAAAATATATCGTATCGCTCGTTTGTCACCCTTACGATATCGCGTATATATCGTAAGGGTGACAAACGAGCACACAGTCCACCTGATGGTAAGTGGTTGCTGTGGCCCATAGACATCTACATCTATCTTCGTTTGCGCATTTGAATGCAGATGCGTTGTCAGCCGTGAGGATTAAGATAGAATGTCTCTTTTCAAGTAAAAAGGGTCTCCGGTTCTCTACACTCACCATACGAAACACAGCAGCATTTAAGCTGCTATTTTACGCTGGTATTCTGTGAGAGCGTGGTCCTTCCCTGGTCGAGCCGACCCATTCGTGCTACAAATATACTATTAATATAGCTGCAGCATGGCTCTACCACGTTTAAAGGTCCTTTAAAGATAGAGACAGGACCAACTAACGTCTATGTCAAATGTCCACTGTTGTACATGGGTCTTTCCCGCTATTTGGATGATTTGTTTGATTGATCATCAGTCTTTAACATTTAAATATACGTGGTAGAGCCATGCTGTAGCTATATTATGGTCGTAGCACAAATGGTTCGGCTCGACCGGGGAAGGACCACGCTCTCACAGAATACCAGCGTAAAATAACAGATTAATGCGTTTCGTACGGTGAGTGTTGAGATAGAAGACCCTTTTCACTGGAAATGGGGCATTCCATCTTAGTCCTTAGGGGTCCGAAGGGATAATGCATCTGCATTTTGATACTTGGCATTAAGTCCGCTTTATGTACCCTTTACCTTAAGGTGTTACATTTAGGTTTTTTTTTAAATTGAATTAAATAATTAATAACGGGTGGATGTAGATGTGTATGGACCACAGTAGGTGGACTGTTTGCTCGTTTGTCACCTTTATTTTATTTAAAAAAATTATAATTTAGTAATTTTAATGAATTAACAATCAACTAAAATCGGAAAAGCAGTACTGAATTCAACGAAACCTTTGCAAGTAGTAAGCTACTGCTCAGGTTAACATTATATCAAAGCTAATGGTGCGGTTCTAATTACAGGCTCTAGGCTATACGAGTCGTGACTCTACTTAAAACTTCATACAGCGGCTTTGAGAGTGCTTATTGAATTGAGCAAATATTTTTTATAAAAGGCATTTAGATTTAATTTTAATATGATGTAAATATTTAGTTATAGTTTCATTCATTGAATTAAATAATGTCTTTAGAACTATATAACCTATGTGGCAACATTAAAAAAAATACAGAATAATACATAAAAGTAATAAATATGAAGAAATAGAGAAAGACCGAGAAAAACTTATATGCAACTCATAAAAGATGCAGTATAACCGACTTCACATTTAAAAATATTTCAAACATTTTTAACTCCCCGCTGAGAATGTGATAACAATTCAAATTGCAATTAAAATTCAAGTAGTATCAGCTTACGTACAGTTTACGTTTGGATCGGTTCGATTACTGTTTTTGACAAGTGACATTCAAAACTCTATTAATTCAGTTTTACTACTAATAATTATAATAAAAATAAGTCTGTTTTTAAGTAAAATTTGTGGTGTAGTATTTAATATTTATGGTTCTTTTTCCTCAAGTGCTTATATATATTTATGTAGGCTATAAAATCTGGTCTGTCACAAAAATCTTTATATGTGTGAAAATTTTAAAGCTATCTTAATAATTGACAAACTGTTTTGAGGTCTCAGTAAAAAATAAAAAAGTAAGGCAGCCTACATACATCTAACGACTATACACAGGGCTCCACATTACTTAATGTTTTATAGGTAGGAAAGAGTCCGCCGCAATGTTCCAATGCATGTTTGCGGTAGTCATATGGCCGCGATTTTTTAAAATTTGTGAGACATAGGTTTTCCCACGTAGTTATACTTCACCATTTCACCGCCGGACACGTGGTAAATAAGCAGATAACATTTTTATTGGTCATCGCGGGAATGCTTCACGGTTTTTTTTGCGTGCTACGAAATCTTACGGCGAGCTACACGGCTCGCATATTTGTTTAAATAAAATTCATAAAATCTGAAAAGAAGCTATTGCACAATTGTGAACTACATCTATGTAGTAAAATAGTTATTCAACGATGCCACGAACTATTTCATCAAATAGAGATAAAAATCTCACAGTCCACATATTTTTCAATTACTAACATAACAAACGAAGTTAATGAAATTATTGCTATGCCGATAGACACCGAATACATAAAGTTTCTCACTTAATCACATTTTTGTGTACACAGTATCCAGTATAATAGTTTTGTTAGTCATTTTGCAAACGTGGCAGTTGCGGTAAATCATCCCGATAACAGCCACCGGTCTAGAAATTTTAAATCTGACAGTTTTTGACACTGCCCTCATTTCAGTTACGTTAGTAATTACTACACATATTATTCATTTATTTAGCACTAAGAAGATGCCGCTATCATTATATTAAAGGTAAATGTAAAAACCTCTTAATTTATCTATAAGAGTAATGAAAGTTTTGTAATAACAGACCAGTTTTAATCACTTTACACTACAGATTTATATTACACTATAGATTAGTAATTAAACTAAAATAATTTCAATTGTTATATTATTGGAGGATATATTTAAAATACACTGTTAAAATGAAATAATGATAAAACAAAGTAATGAAGGTCAGAATTTCTTAATCATTTTATAAATATAATTACTTAAGCATTGTTGGCGACGCGAGTTAATATTTCCAAAAAACTATTTCTTATTGCGCAAAAGTATAAGTCAAATTTATATTAAAGACGAATCACTTAATTTCTTAAAGAAACAGACATTTGGATTAACTTAGAGTCATTAATTATATGGCAATTGGCTATGTAATACGAATAAATAATTAAATGTTTAATTATTTGCATAATTTAAAGATGTGTGTTATGTTTTATGATAAGAGATAAGATACATAACGGCTAGATAATGATAGCAAATGTTAGAAATAAATAGTATTATATACAAAACAGGGATAGTTATAATTTTAGAGCGAGATGGCACAAGCCTCCTATAGGGAATCGAGGGTCGTGCTCAGATTGGTTGTTCACTTTGCAATGGTATTTAGCAGCGTTAAATTATAGTAGAAAAATATAAAAAATATAAATTGTTTAAAGCGATAATTGTTTTTATGAAAATTTCAGGAATGTATGAAAATATATGTAATAAATATTTCAGGAATGTTTCATAAGATAATATGATAAGAAATGTTAAAAGCATTTAATTTTATTGATAAAATAACGAAATAATAACAAAATTGCATAAGAAAATTAAAGTTGAATTAAAGTTTAATTATCGCCGCTTAAATAATTTAATTTGTTAATTAAACGATTGTATTGTTTAAGATATTCATGTTTATTGATAAAAACCATTGTTTCAAGTACGTGTGTTAGATATTTAAGATTTATGACTCCAAAAATGGCTTGTAAAGTTGCTGTATTTTGATAATTATTTTATTATTATTTTATGTGATATTAATGTTTTAATTATTATTGTAATGTGTCTTTGTTATACTTTTTGTGAAATATAATTGTGTAATGATATTATGATGGGTAATAAAGTAATGGGTTCATAAATAGAAATGTGATAGTGAAAATTAGTGATTAATATGTCGAAATGGCGTTTGGCGCGCGATTCTCTTTAGAGTATAGCTTTCATAGTACAATAGGAGGCTGATATATTTGCAATTCATTCGGGAAGTTTGAGACCAGCTACAGTTTCCAGTTTTAAATCAAGAAAGAAAAGTAATTAGGGCTTTTGTTAAGTTAACCGATGTTTCATTTCAAGATCCTCAGCGTTCACCCTAATAGTAGGGAAAGATAGGAAATACAGTCCACTAAATGACTGACGTCAAGACGGGTGCCTAAGGAATGGTCCCGCCATTCCTTAGGGACCCGTAATCTTAGTTGTCAACTCTATCTTTTGAGAGAGGAACAGGTTCTGAGTTGAGCATCTCACTCAGGGGTCACGCCCACCTCGTTGTTCTCGAACCCAACGTGGTGTGGTATTGGACTGTGAATAGAAGGTCAATAATTGGTTGATCTCTGCTGCAGGGCGTGAGATGAAGACTGTTTTCCTGTTCAAGTATATAAATGTTGGTAGTTTCTATTATTTAATTTATTAGTAACTAAAGGCAATGTAATACTACTTTTGCATTTTATAACAGATACCTTCAAAAAAGAGCCCATTCTTTTTTAAAACGCCGGCAACGCATCTGCAATTCCCCTCCGAGTGAGTCCCACATAACCACGCAGCCGGCTGCGTGGTATGCTAAGAGCATTCACCACCTCCCTCCCCCGCTTCCGGAGGGTGTCCTTGCATTGGGCGCAAAAAAAATCGTCGGCGTCAAATAAATCATTCCGCTTGCGCCATCGCCCCCGTGCGGTCGTGCGCTAGTGGAGTCCGCCAGCTAACCGAGGACCCGTCCCCGTACGGGTCTTCTCCCTCAGTCAGTTCAGTCGAGGAATTGAACGTCAGTCCCGTCCCCTCAGCTAGCGCCGCCGCCCCCGTGCGGTTGAGTTAGCTGACCACGCTCCCGTCCCCGTACGGTTGAGAGTGTCCTCACGCCGCAGCTAGAGCCGCAGCCCCCGTGCGATTGTGTTCACTGCCCACGCTCACCGTCCCCGTACGGTGGGTGCATTCTCGCTCATGCGACTCCCACATCCTCACTCCAGCACCGCCGCCCTTTGCGGCTGTGTTGGTTGACCCGCGCTTCCGTTCCCGGACGGTTGTGCCCCACGCCTCCCTCCCCCGAGGGAGGTCGTCCCCGATTCGGCGGAAAGGCCTTCGGGCTAAAGCCGTTCCTAGGTGGTGTTTAGCGTGTAAGGCACTTCTTCAAAGTGAGTCCCACATAACCACGCAGCCGGCTGCGTGGTATGCTATGAGCATTCACCACATCCCTCCCCCGCTTCCGGAGGGTGCCTTGCATTGGGCGCAAAAAAAAGTCGTCGGCGTAGTTTCAAATTATTACACAACGGTTAAAGAACTTATTTTAAACTTCTTATTTATAAATATGGTGTACATTTGAAAGAACACTACGTTACCTTATAACAATTAGAATCGTTAATAACGAATTAAATGACAAGCGAACTTAAATTCCACACAATGGTAAGTGGCTACTGCAACACTTGCTACCAACTTCAAACAAAGAAGGTTACAGATACGTTGTCACCACTGAGGACTAAGATGGAATACTTGGTATCCTGTTATTAAAGTGGCTCTATGCACTTCAGACCCAGCGGTTCACGCACTAGTGCTTGGCGACAGATATTGGGAAGATAGTACCTACCCAAAAGACTCCTAAGAAGGAAAAAGTCCTACCAACCATTAAAGTTAAAATTTTATTAAATTATTCCATCGACAGACTGACCCTTTGTACAGGCTTGTTTGTACAGACAGTATTGTGGCGATAATTGGATCCTTATTTTAAATTTTATTCATAAAACAGATAAGTATTGACTTGCGTATCAAAGTATATTAACTCTGGCTTGGCATGTGGAACTGCATCAGCATATTGGACTTTGTTGTAAGTCGGATACTGGAATACTAACATTTAGAGAGCATCTTTTTTTTTTTTAAACATTTACAAAGCCTACAACGAAATAACTACAAAATGCGGAATCTAAGCGTGTGGTGGGAAAAAGAATCTACCACTGCTTTTCATAATATCAGTATCGTTAGACGCGGCTACGCTAAAGCTAGAGAGACCTATTATTATACTATAATTTCGTATATATTAGATGTGATTCCAGACGGAGAGCAGCGTCAAAAGGGATAGACATCTGGTAGTACGATCGCCAATTCTGTCAAGGGTGCCGGTTGAGGCTAATACTTCCTACCACAAGAAACGCCTATGCGCAGCAGTAGACTGTTACGGGCTGATAAAAGGGAATAAAAATTAGATACCAAAAAGAAAATTACTTAAATTGAAATTTTAATAAATGTAAACGAGTAATCGCAGAGTAAATGAATTACTTATTTGAAGTTGCCAAGCTTGGAAAATTTTCATGATTAACTGTTTCAATGTTAATTATTCAAAAATTATTATTATTAAAGAAGTGCAGAGCCCGAGCGCGAAGCAAGTGAGATTAGGCGTTCCTGTCGACTTATTTTAATTTCTATAGCAAGGCGCATCATATTGGCAACACCAACATAATATATTTATTCCATCATTTAAACTGTTTCTCCGGGGTAAGACCACGCTCTCACAGAATACTAGCGTAAAATAGTAGCTTAATGCTGCTGTATGTATAATAAGTGTAGAGAACCGGATACCCTTTTAACTGGAAATGAGGCATTCCATCTCCGTCCTCAGGGGTGACAACTTATCTGCATTTTGATCCATAATTGAGGATAAATGTAGGTGTCTATGGGTCACAGCATCCACTTACCATCAGGTGGACTGTGTGATCGTTGGTCACCCTGATTCTATACAAAAAAACAATCAGAATTTAACTTAACGCTGCTACGAACATACCTCACTTACTTTATAAGTAAAAATGTTTAATGAAAGGACGAGAAAGTTATAACGGCTTCCACAATGACATGAAGACGGCAACCATTTACAATGAAAGGGAATCGCGTGTAGCTGCTTGCGTTTTTCTGACTTTTGGGTTTTGGATATTATGCTTTGTTTTAAGAGAAAAGAGTTCACCGCGAAATTTGTCTACTATTATTTGCTATTTTTAGAAATAATATACTCGCTTGTTCTTTTAAACTTTTTAAAAAAAAATATGAAAACACGCATAATGATGAAAACGCATAGAGACATTTAAAACGAAATGGTTTTGGCAGTGAACCTAAAATGTAATTAAATTTCCAACAATTCAATTTTCACCCTTTTTAAAAAAACAACCAATGTATCGGCAGTTTACATACATACATTTCACAAAGGCAAACTTCCATCCATCCAGACCCGGAACAACTATTTGTAGCATACAAATATTTGTTCCGTAGGGTATTCAAACCCGCGGCCCTCAGCGTTGTAACTCATTGGTAAACCACTGCGCCACAGAGCCCTCAATGCATTTAATTTAACATGAATATTAAATTACTAACTTGTTGTATTTAGTAAAGGAATTCCTTATTTTTATCAAACTAAGAATTCAAAGATTGTCCTCTCTATCTTACTTAACCTGAAAGCAATTCGCCTTTGAAGAAGGAACCCCTCTCATAAATCCAATATTTCTTAAAATATTTCAGGATCAGGCAAAATCCAGAGAAATTTAAAAAATATTTTAAAGTTTGAACTGAATTCATTTTAAGCAATATTTTTTTAGGAGACAATTTAAAATTGATGATAAATTTTTCTATAGTTTCAACATAATTGTTGTAATGAAAACGTCATACATACATACATAAACTTTCACGCCTTATCACCCAGAGAGGTAGGCAGAGACTACAGACTTCCAATGTGCTCGAAGTATTGAAACTCTTAAACATGCAGATAGCCTCACGATGTTTACCTTCATCACCGAGCACGTTGTAAGTCAGCACTTTAAATTGCAACTAACTCTTTCATTGATAAATCGAACTCGGCTCACTCGGGTATTGTAAATTTACGGCGAGCACTTAGCCCGTAAATCGATTTTTCTTTGCCCTGACTTCTTAAAGCCACTTTAATTTAAAACATTTAAATTAAAAATCCTTTTATTACAACGATGTTATCGGAAGGGCTCTTGACTTTATAAATGTTTCCTCGGTTTTAGAGCTTTCTATTATAAATATTTAAAGACGATAGCAGGAGACCTGACGATATGCCTTAGGTCCATTGGTAGAGATGCAAAACCCTAGCCCTAGTAGGGTGCTACGTGCGTAGACACTTTGGCGGCCTCTGATCTCAGAGGTACTCGTTTAGAGCCGGCGCTGCATCAGAAGCAGCAGAACTGAGTTAATAGATCGAGTCTCTGAGAGACGACTATACATACTTGTGCCATTTGCCGTAGACAATATTGGGCCGTGGGGTTCGCGTGCAGTGAAGTACTAAAGGAACTGTGTCCGCTGCTAGTCATTGCCGCTGGTGACAAAAGGGCTGTTTGTTTTCTCGCTCAAAGGCTAAGTATAGCCATTCAGCGAGACACAGTTAATTAGCACTTTATGATAATTTTAGTTTTTTGTTTAATTGATTTATAAAAAATATATTATAAATACAAATAGTTGTTACTTACATTGAATTAATAATTCTTTTCGATACTATTATCACATTTTTAATAAAAGGAAAAAGTTTCAGACTGATTTCTTTTTATTTAAGTTAAGTCTCACCAATCTTCCTTTATGCAAATGGCCGAGGCCTGAGTTATTATAATCCGGCTTAATCTTGTTAATTTGTCTCTTAGCTTAGAATGGGGTTGAAATCATTTATAAATTAAGTCTTTTTACTTGCGCAATGAAATGGTCTAATTGCATTTTAATTTATATAAATGTTTAATTTATACCTTTATTTTATATATTAACTTTATATTAAAGCTTTTATCCTAATAGGTAATAAGATTACTACTACTACTTATAGTGTATTTTAGCATACCCCGACAAATAATATGAAATTACCAAATCATTAACCCACGAACACTACACATTGAATAAATCTATTATTAAACGGGAAACATATTTTTTGCCAACCTTTTTTTTACCCGGCCTAAAACAGTCTACTGCTGGACATGGGCCAGTCCTATAATAGGGAGGATTTTACATAGGCGGTTAGGTTATCGCGGTATCAGACGGTTTGCACCTTCATCGCTGTATCCCTTTACCGGGCTAGGTATTGTACGTCTCGCACAAACGAGATGCCTATTCCACCATCTGTTGGAAGCCATAAGGTATATCTTGCAAGTCCTTAAGTTACCTCTTACAACTGTGAAACGAGATGGGTTGATGAATAAAACTATTTTTACGGATTTTATTGCGTTTAATATTACTTATCTATAACTCCCGACGTTTCAGGTGCTTTGCAGACATGATCACAGAGGGACCCCCATTGGTCTAATTAAATCTGTGAAAATAGTTTTATTAATCAATAGTTCTTTTACGTGGTAGAGCCATGCTGCAGCTATATTACTGGTATATTTGTAGCACAAATGGGTCAGCTCGAACGGGGAAGGACCACGCTTTCACAGAGTACCAGCGTAAAATAGCAGCTTAACGCTGATGTGTTTCGTATGGTGAGTGTAGAGAACCAGATACCCTTTTTACTGGAAACGTGGCATTTCATCTTAGTCCTCACGGGTGATAACGCATCTGCATTTTGATTCGTAATCGAGGATAGATGTAGATGTCTATGTGCCACAGCAACCACTTACCATCAGGTGGACTGTGTGCTCATTTGTCACCCGTCTCACAGTCGTAAGAGGTGACTTAAGGACTTGCAAGATAGACATCATACCTTCCTATAGATGGTGGAATAGTCATCTCGTTTGTGCTAGACATGTTATACCTAGAACCGCGAAGGGAACCAGAGCCGAAGGTGCAAGACGTCTGATACTGCGATAACCTAACCGTCTGTGTAAAATTGTCCCCATTATAGGAGAGGACTTCTTTATCCAGCAATAGACTGTTTTGGGTTGATAAAAAAGGTTAACCAAAAACAAAGAGATTTAAATATATAGGTATACTATAGAGCGGACATAGGGAACATTTGCATACAACAATTTTGAGCTCGCGCGTGTTTGATGCCCTCTAGCTAAACATAGCAAATTTACGCTGAATATTTATTAGGAAAACATTTCAGCTATTCCCCAATAGGTGACGCTAATAAATGTAAGGTAAAAACCCGTTTTTACCGTTTCAAAAACATTATCGATACATCAAAGTATCGATAATGTTGTTGAAGGTTACTAAGTTTGTAATGCTTTACGATATAATAATAGGGAATATGCATGCTTTTTATGGTATAAATCTATTTATTATGACTCTCATCACACCAAAAAAAATCATATAAACTTTTTACGTCGTTTTTGTATCATAAAATAAAATATTTAATTTCCAATAACTAAGAATCAATTGAAACAGCAGTCACATTTGTGGCATCTTGGATGAAGTCACTAGGTCCATTAGACACTATAATAATAGCATATGATTGGTCCGTCGGCGTTGAAGGCACATCGCGAAACGTCAAATCCAATAAGTGAGTGCCTCCATGTTTTTCGAAATCGTTTCTTTTACAAAAATACACTTTAAATCTAACATATTTTAGGAAAGCATTGAACTTAAAAGTCGTTACACGATAAATTATTATACAAATTCATAAGTTTGCGTGTTTACCGCTCAAAAGAACACCTTTGTCGTATCTCTTCAATTTCAGAGCACATTCCTTGTTGCCGCAGCCAGTAGCGGAATCTTCGGCGTCGACATATCGAATGACATGCAGTAGCATGGTCACTTGGAAGATAAAGCTAAATTGGCTTCTAAAAAGCTTGGCGTACTCAGTAGAGCGGGACAGTATTTCATGCCTGCACACCGTTTGCAACTTTACAAGCGCAGGTTCGGCCTCACGTAGATTATTCTTCTCATCTCTGGGCCGGGGCTCCCCAGTGCGAGCTCCTTCCACTTGATCGCATAGAGAGCAGAGCGGCTCGAATCCTCGACGACCGAGTTCTCTATGATTGGCTCAATTCACTGGCGCTGCGAAGAGATGTTTTATCCCTTTGCATTTTCTATCGTATTTACCACGGAGTGCTCTGAGGAATTGTTCGGATTAATTCCAGCCACCAAATTTCACCAACACACATCGCGACAAAACTTACGTTACCATCCACATGATTTGGATGCTTGGCGGTCCACTACCGTGTGATTTATTATGATTTTTCTTAGGAATCGTTTATCATCGGCAATTTTTATGGACCGATACGATTTAGGGACTTTAAAGAAACGAGCTTACGCCTTTTTAAAAGGCAACGCATCTGCAATGCTCCTGGTTTTGTAGAATTGAATAGATAAAATTATAAAAAGAAGGCTATCTTATTGACTGGTTGTACTGGTTGTACTGGCTGACATAGACGTTTCACGTTAAAACCAACGGGCGTGTGCCCCGACACAGGCCCACGCGATTTCTTTATTGGTATGGGTACAGTATCGTTTCCTGTTTTACCTCCTTAAATATTGTAGATGATTAAATCTGTATCCGGTATAATATGTTTTATCGATAGCACCAATCGATAAGCTTTGTAAATCACTAACTCATTTGGTGACGTTACTGGATAACAGAGGGCGCTTATTACAATATAGACAAATGTTCTAGAACAATCTACCAGAAATAATAAAATTTAAAAATTATGGGGTAAATATACATTATACTTGCGATAATAAACCGAAATCACATTCAGTTTTTGCTACTTAACAAGACTTACAACACCTTAATGCACAATTGGGCATATTTTCTTTTAAAAAAAAATTATATTTAGGAATCGACTGCGTCTTGAGCTTTTGACGATGTCACTAAAACTAAATGACACAAGTCCGAAATATATCCTATAGGACATAAGTAAGAGATGACCATTTTGTTGCTGATGACGGGTCTATTACTACTACTTATATGTCTTTGACCAAAAATAAGTTTCCTCCGTTTAATATTAAATGGACCAAACTTAAATCACTTAATGGTTATTGTTTTTTATAAAGTTACCCGAATACTAGGTTTTTCTCATGTATTGTGGAGGACTTTTACTAACATAAATTGCAGATGGACACACAAGCGCACACAAAGCTTGTTCCATGCGGTATTCGAACAAACGACCTCGTAGCGTTACAGCCATACATGCGATTATACTCGCTGGCTACCTAACGTCAAAATATACAGGGTTATTTTGCAATAACCGGCCAAAGGAGACGGTCTATTTCAGGCCCAGTCTATGTACACTATACCGTAAAAAGCGAAAACTCAGGGATTTTATTAAAAATAAAATAAGGGAATAAATCAAACTAAATAACTTGCTAAAAATAAAAATGCAATCCCAATTTTTGATGCTGTTACAAGATGGCGTACTTCCAGTCATAAAAAAGACTTTTCAAATATCATTTCTGACAAGTGACGTGAGTCATGAAATAATGTGGATAACGTGTTTTTTTTTGTTTATTCCGAGTTTGGTCGCATAGTTGTAAACTCGTGAATGCGTTAATTGTGTTTCTTGTGGATTTCTTTAGCGATTTGGCTTTTTTATTTGGACTTTGGATCAGTCACTACTTGTTTAACTCGGCTTTTTTTTATGAACTTCATGATTCACGTGAGATTTTGATTTCTTTGATATCGGACATCTGTAGAATTAAATTTTAAATCAGCAGGCAGGTATGTACTAAAAAAAGATGTTTCCTTAAGTTAAACGCATTTGAATAACATGCTTCTCTCTATAGTCTGTCAATAATCATTTCGTTTCTATATAAGTTCATAATGCCTGCAAAATCTTAATATGATTCACCTGTTAAAACATGTTGCACTGTTTAAAATGTGCTTCTGCAATATTTTTCTTTTTTCTACAATAAGGTTTGTGAGGGTAATATGGTCACATTAAGCTTTGCTGCGCTATAAAATCAAAAGGGAAAGAGCCTAGGAGAAGGACAGAGACAAAAACACAAAGTCGTATACTTTAACTAATATAGTAACAAAAAAATAGCAAACAAGCTTTGGCAATAATTAGGAATACTTCGAAAAATTAACTTAAAAAAATAACTACACTACACAATACTAAAATCGACTAAAATATTTACCATAAGTTCAACTGTCAAAATGACTTCGATAAAGTAGCGCCCTTTTGACCTTTTATTATTTGATTGAATGATGAAGAGCTATCGTATCACAAAACTGTCTATGCAAACAGAGTTGTAGTTTTTGATTTATAAGAAAGTGACCATATTAACAGGATTACCACATTACCCTCACGTAATATAGTAAAAAATGAGCAACATTACATTGCTGGAGACTTGGGTCTAGAAATCATTACCATTCTTAAAAATCTAGGTCAATTGGTAAGAACACACATACTTAAATCAGATTGCTTAAGGCTTACTAATCTGAATATTTATCATTCAAGCAGTAAAAAAAAAAAAATATCGTAAGCCTATGTTTGAAACTAAAGTACAAATATATTAAACTTAATAACTTTTAAACCTATGTTTGAAATTAAAATACAAAATAATTAATGCTAAATGTGCACTTGTATATAATTCATCTTTATACAATACTCTCTTTAATCCCCTACAGAATCCTCATGGCGGTTGTGTCTGTTATTCATGTTTGGTTGCAGCGTGTAAAAATGTGCAAAGTGCTGCTAATATTGAGGAAGGACAGCTAAGTTCATATAGTAAAGTTATGAAGTTCATAATGGACAGTGGGTTGCTGTGCCCACATAATGACTGTTGTCTGGCATTTGGGATGAGCTCGGTATCAAACTTCCATAACCACACCGGCCTCATTTTTGGATGGCATTTTAGTAAGAGAGGATTTTAAAGTAGGATAGATAAATAAAAAATAAAGCTGTTTTATTTATATTATTCAAAATATGACTTTTATGTTTCACTTGCTATACTTCATAGGACTGTTAGCCTTTGTTATGACATTATTCAGGTTTTAAATGTCTGTCAAGACTTGTTCTGATATGCTGAAAGCCTGTTATATGATTGTACCCTAGCAATTATAACTATATCAGTGATAAGGATACACAGCATTTCAGAATTCAAATAGCTAATAATAAATGGATCAATAACCACATGAAAGTTAACAACGAACGTCAAAACGACATCAATTCGCCATTAGTGTTGCATGTCTTGGTGAGAATAAAATATTAATACTACTGAAAAATTCGCCTTTAATTTGTGGATTTGAATGATCATAAGTAGTTAAATATTTTATTTTAATTTATTTCCCTACTAGTACAAAACCAGGGCAATGCTTCATACAATTTGGGACCGTCTCCTTTACAGTGAAGGTTCAGAATAAGTAATATAGGCAAATGGTGAAGAAAAATTAATTAAAAAGTCTCAAACATTCTGTGCTCTTTATCTTTTAAATTCAAAATGCGTGGTAATGCATTATTTTAATTGATTTTACTGCGCACGCACACATTCGTAAAAGGGCCGATCGGTAGGCAATATCGTTGTTGCCCATAAATCACATTCAAATAGGGATGATTTAAAAATAAATTTAGAAGCCTTATTTACTCGTATTTTCAAAGTCTGCAATAACGGTATATCATTATTTATATATTTGAACTTAAGTTTAAATGACAATGTCCAGAATCGCCCTGTGCAATAAAAGCATCGGACATACACGATAATTAAATATCAATTTTATTATATAAGTTGCACATAATTTTATAACACGGACTAGCTGCATGGCGAAATGAATATTAAAAAGTATTCTATTCGACTAATAACATTAATCACCGCCATCTTCGCCACATGTGGTGTCAAAAAATGATTAGGGATGCCCAATGTTGCATATTTTTTAATCTGAATCACATTTTGAATTTATTTCGAATAAAGTGCAAATAGAAGCTTGAATAAAAACATTCAATTACTATTCCTTTATTATTATTCCCTTAAAGTATGATTTAAAAAACCTTCTATACCTAATGAATGAGGTCATACTCGATTTTAAATTATAGGTAGTTAGAATAATGCTGAAGTGAATAAAACCTACATATTTCATCATGATCATTATTCAGGGTTTTCTAATGACTGTTAAAAGTGTGTGGTTTACTTCTAAATAAACGATCACTAACGAATTTATGACAATTAATATAAAAACACTTATTGCTACAGACTAGATACAGGTGTTATTATTAATATTGTTACAAGTATAGAAGAAGTAGAGAAGTATCGTGTCATGTCAAAAGTAGGACATTGTCATACTTGTTATATCTTGGTATCGTATGACAAAAGTTGATGTTATACTGTTTGTAACATATGGCCGTAGTAAATCTTATTAAATATCGATAAATCGTATCGTATTTATCACCCCTAGTTTTGACTTCACTAAATGGTCACTTGTCACTTGTCAGTCTCTCACATAGACTTAGAATACGCCAGTATATTCTAAGTCTGTGGTCTCTCACCTGTGCTCTCACTCTGTCAATTACATTGGCGTCGCTGTCGCTCGCTCTTCGTAATTATATCGGTGTGTTTTGATGACTTTCGGGACTATCTATTGAATATTACGACTTGGTTATTTTAACGGACTCTGATTGCTTTCAAAAACGATTTACCTGGCTGTGCTTTTCGTAATTGTGTACCGTTCAAACGATAACCTGGCACTCATAAACGAACTTACGCATACGCAATGGAAAGTGTATTTTGTGTAAATTGTGGCTCTGCTGTTGGTTTTATGTTCTTGGAAGATGAACAGATTCGTCACTGTGTACAACAACGTACTGCACCTCTTTTTGTAATTACATTTCTACTTTGTCTGCATATTCCGAGTCTCTTGATGTATTTAGAAGATGAACAATAAATATGTGTTTTATTTCTAATTCTCAAATAATAAGTTAATGTAGGTTTAAAAACAACTTACTACCTAACTGGTAAGGCTGGTTTCATAGTCACGCGTTTTAACAGCGCCGTCCAGACGCAAAGGCTTGCCAATGCACTAGATAGTAGACGCGACTATATTCTATGCATTTATATGTTGAACTTACTTACATTTAGGCTTTAGAACAAAAACTACATACCCAATTATGTAGGTAGGAACTAATAATAGCTGATATTGTTTTTCAGTTTCTTAAAAATATTGTTTTTCAGTTTCTTAAAAATCACTCGGAGCTATGAAAAACCATAATGTTCGTGGTTCGATTATAAGCTCAAAATCTTATACTTTTTTTGAAATATATCTATTCTGCAGCTAGTCCGCTATAAAAATAAAATCATATAGGAATTTACTAATTATCGAAAATACATCACATAATTATCCGATGCTCTTGGTTACAGGGCGAACAATGTATGGGCGCAGAGCAATGTCCTTTGACTTCTCTTTGAAAAATAACCCTATATAGTTTTTAAAAGTATCAAGAGTAAATTAAACACAACTTAAATGTGTCATCATTATTCATTACAGCCTATCAAACTCCTCTGCTTAACATAAACCAGCCGATAGGGATATTTGCCTTAGTTGCCACGTTTGGCTCGCCAACCCCCTGGCAACCGCATTTTTTTTTATTTTGAGTTATTACGAGGTGGATTCTGTCCATCTTCTATTTCATTTTCCTCTTGTGAATTGTACATAAGAAGATAAATGTATCCTAGTTTATTTTCCACAGTGGTTTAGAAAACAATAATATATATTTAAGCACAAAATGTAGGGACTGTTAACGCTAACGAACCTCTTTGTTACACCTGCTGACTACAGCTCAAACTACAATTTTACGTGTCGCTGACCATTCCTTCTCAGTTCCAACATGATTTAGAATAAAATTGGTGTAAGTTAAATTCAATTTTCGCAGAAAAATCTGAAATAACTTTCGAGACAATACAATATTATTATTCCAATAATTGTAATATAACTTTTTAGCATCGTTATAAAATATACAACTATGACCTTATGTCAATTCATAATAAGTGTTAGTATATATATTTTTTAGAGAATAAGGGTGACAAACAAGTACACAATTGACCTAATGGTAAGTAGATACTGTGGCCAATAGACATCTACATCTATCCTTGATTAAGAATCAAAATGCAGATGCATTGTCACCCCTGTGGGCTAAAATAGAATACCTCGTTTCCGATAATAATGATTTCTTTGAGTGATCATCGTTTTGTTATATTCAAATCATTCCAATCCTTTGAAACATTTGTAACAAAAGTTTTAATTAAAATTTAAACTGTTTTTAAAGCTGCATTACACGGGTAATAAATTTTTACAATATTTTGGCTGAAAATATTAATGCATATAACGGAGAGTTAAATTTTCGCCATTATCATCCTAAGACGTAATTAAAACTTTTAAATGTTTTATTATGAAGTAGACTTAATATCTAGTTTGAATGTCTAATAAAATTTTCTAGTGACGGTTTAAAAATATCCACTAACTACCCCATATCATCCCGTGGGTGTCGTAAGAGGCGACAGAGCGAAACTAATCAGGAGATGGGCAACAGCGTCTTCCTAACAACGACTTTAAAAAAAACAGCGGTTGCCAACCAGCTTGTCAAGCGTGGCAATTATGGCGGATAATTGCCTCATAATGGGGGACCCCTATGAGGTTATTTAAGTGGGAGACTTATGTTCAGCAGTAAGCTTTAATAGGCTGTAACGGTAACAGTAACGGTCTAATAAAAGGTATTAATTACATAATTCCATGACACTAATTTTTTCTCTTACGACATTTCAAACAAGTACTTGGTTACGCGAGTTGGTACTTTTCTATTATATTTTCTTAATTATTTTCTGTAATAAGTCCCACCTAAATATTGGACCTGAAATCCCAGAACACTATGGGACTAATTTAACAGAAATGATAGTATTTTACTGGCTTCCTTTTCACAGTCACGCATCGGTTTCTTCTCATGATATCATCAGATTGTATACATTATACTACACAATAAATTTCAGGGTCTTTTATTTTACACTAAACCTTTTTAACAAGTTTTAAGTTATTTGACTTAAGACTTGATAAAAAATGTCAAAAGAATTATATTTTAAATATTACTAGTACAATAATTATTTTCTTGATTTTTATTGGAAATGGGTGGACATTAACCTAAACCGTTTTTGGGTTTTGTCCTTAACGAAGACGGACTTATGTATGTTATAAGAATCATGTAATCATCTCGATGTACGTCTCCCCCTTCATTATCCCCTTTTTTGTTTAATAATTTATTATAGAACATGATTTTTTTATTACCTATTGATCAATTACTTTTCAATTTTGACCTTTGATTACCTATGTATCAATTTCTCTTTATTTTTGCTTTAGAACATTGCACAAAACTGGTCTTATAAATTGCCAAAAAGAAATTCCGCCTTTCACCGTATCGTCTCTGAACAGAGGAAACTTATTTTTAAACTGTAGATAAAAAATTACAACACATATTGAAGATTAAAAATGAAATTTTATTTTCTTACCTTTCTTACCTTGAAAATTAAAAGTATTAATTTCATTTCATGAGGAATTCCATTTCAATCGTCAAAGATGACGCATCTGCATTCTGATTCTTAATTGAGAACAGATAGTAGATGTAGGCAACCATTAGGTTAGCTGTGTGCTTGCTGCTCGCCAACCTTATATAACCCCATAAAATGTTTGGAAGATAGTCACGTTGATACTTACAAGACGTCTCCCACTTTTAACAACACTCCTAATTGTCAGTCCATTTATTTCTTGTCTAGTATAAAAGGAAATGTTCTTACCGCCCACGATTTCTTCTTACGACACTCATGGGACGAGATAAAATGATGATTTCTCTAAGGCGGCCTGCGTAGCATGATCTTAAGGTCCGTTCTAGCTACTAATTTCGCCACACTACTCCCCCGCTGAGACCGTAACTACGGACGATAGTAATCCGGAAAACTTACCGTGCGTCCGCTTCTGGTCGTTTTGGTGGTAGTTTGACCATTGTCACTCCGGTTTTGTGGAACGGTATCTGCGGTCTCTCTGGCAACATACGCTGGCTTTAAGCGGACAATTGAGATCCTTTGCGACCTGCCTTGGATTTCTACGCGGAATGATTTGGAGTCACGTCTCACGACTTTGAAAGGACCTGAGTAGGGTGCCTCTAGTGGTCTTCTTGCGGCACCCTGGCGGACAAAGACATGCGTCGAATTTCTGAGGTCTTTGGGCAAATAAATTAATCAACTGGAGCTGCCATGTCAAGACGTGGGTTGTGGAATCAATCTGCTGACGTGCGCGCGTATTTGACCAGCCACGGATGTCGCGTCCGTCTCCATGTTGGGACTTGGGGAAAAGAACTGTACAGGCAAACGGAGCGGTTCGCCGTAGACTAGCTCTTCTGCAAAAAATTGCAAGTCCTCTTTCCAGGCGCTGCGGAGAGGAGGACCCATGGTAGAGCTTCAATCCAGTTTGCAGACGAGTGGCAAGTGATGGCGGACTTCAGTTGATGGTGCAGTCGTTCTACGAGACCATTGGCAGCTGGGTGATAAGATGTGGTAGTGTGATGTGTTGCACTGACCAGCGCAGCAAGGTCCTAGAAAGTGTGCAATAGGAACTGTCTGCCGCGGTCTGTGGTGATGTTTTCTGGACATCCGAAGCGTGAAATCCATCCATTTGTTAGGGTGATGGTGCACGTCTCTGCTGTCATGTCCTGGAGTGGGTACGCCTCAGGCCAACGAGTGAAGCGGTCGACAATCGTGAGGCAGTACCTGTAACCAGAACATAACAGTAAGGGACCGATCAGTTCAAGTGTATATGCCGAAAGCGTGCTGAAGTTAGCATGAATAATGCGAGCGGTGCTGAAGTGTGCCGAGATATCTTGGATCATTGATAGTGCTAGCACTCCTTTGCCCATTGCCTACAATCCTTACGATAATGCCAAGCCAGACGAACCTTTGCGTTGCCAGCTTGACAGTAGTTTTCGCTCCCAGGAGCGAAGCGTCATCCAGATGACTCAAATTATGTAGTGCATCAAATACCTGTCTGCGGGATGAAGGTGTGATAAACGGCCGTGGACTCAGGGTAGAGACATCACAGTATATCTGCAGGTCCCGTCCCGGTGTCCTAAGCTTCTCCAACTTCAGGGTGGAGCCGTTCTTCAGCAGATCCTGTAGCTCGCTTTCGGTGTCTTGCTCACTGGCTAGGGACTGGTAGTCTAAGGGCATAGAAATTTCATTAATGCGGGATAGAGTGTCAGCGACAATATTATCCCTTCCGGCGATATATCTGATGTCCCTAGTAAACTGGCTGATGAAGTCAAGGTAGCGAAACTAGCGTGGCGAGCAGCTCGTTCGGTGCGTTGTAAAAGCAAACGTCAGTGGCTGTTATTGTGATCTGTTATAACCGCGAAAGTTCGTGCTTCGACCATGAAGCGGAAGTGATTGAAGGCTTCGTAGATGGAAAGAAGATCGTGATCATAAGGGCTATACATCCTCTGGCTTGAACTTTGCTTCTTGGAAAAGAATGCCAGTGGTTTCCATTCGCTGTCCTGGTATTGCTGCAGGACTGCTTTTATTGCCGAATCTGAAGCATCTGTATGAATCGCCAACTCTGCTTGTGAATCAGGGTGTACCAATAGTGTGGCTTCAGAAAGACTGTACTTGCAGTGATTAAAGGCCTCCAACAGAGCGGGTGTCATGTTGATAGGCTGCGAACCTTTGATCTTTAGGCCGGCGAGCATTTGGTTCAGTGCAGCTTGAATGGTAGCTGCATTTGGGATTAAGCGGCGATAATAGTTTACCATTCCGAGAAAACGTCTGAGTACCTTGAAGGTTTTTGGTGGAGGGAATTCTCGAATAGCCTGCACCTTCGCATCAGTGGCTGGATTCCCGCTGCTGAAACCTTAAATCCTAGGAAGTTTACTTCAGACTACCCAAACACGCACTTGTTGGTATTTATTAAAACGCCGTATTCCGTCAGTCTTTGAAAAAGTTGCCTGACGTGTTGCTGATGCTGCATGCTGTTGGAGCTGTACACCAGAATATCGTCCAAGTATCCAAAAACGGAAGTCCAATCCCCGGAAAACCTCGTCCATGAAGCGCTGGAACGTTTGAGCGGCATTTCGGAGGCCGAACGCCATGAACGGTAACTCAAATAAGCCGAATGGTGTTGTAATTGCGGTCTTGCATACGTCAGCTTCAAATATTGGTATCTGGTTGTAGGCTTTACCCAAATCCGATATTGAGTAGACAGTACTTCCGGCCAGCTGGTGTGTAAAGTCCTGCAGTCTTAGTTACAGCTGGGCCCGGAGTAGTGCGCATGTAGTGTACCGTTGAATGTTTAATTAACTTTTGCTTACCAGCAGGACGAGTAAGGTTAGGAAACTCTCACAGCAGACGATGGTGAGCGCAGTCATCGATGGTTGTTCGAATAGATGAGATTGCCTCTGTTGAAGTCTGACGCTCTACAGCAACTGTCTGCGACGTTACGCCATCGATTAGACGCTGGTTACGGCAATCGACTAGAAGGTTGACGCCGATGATAGGCTTCGAGACGTCGGCTACGGTGAATCGCCAAGTAAAAGCTCGTTGAAGTACTGAGTCGCACAGGTCTGAACCTGTATCTATGAGATATTGCAGCTTTGTTTTGCGGTCCATAATGATCAGGCGGCTCGAAATCGCTAGGCAGTTGTTTACCGCCACTAATAGCTGCCTGGATAGTTTCCCTTTTTCTGGTAGGTACAGGGTTGAGTACACTTCCGTGCTTTTTCACCAAACCGGTAGTAGTAAAAGCAATGCGGGTGATCGCTTGGACGTGAGTGTAAACGGGGGCGGTGTTTTCTTCTTGGACCGTTAGAGCGTGAACGGGAACGCCTACGTATCTCCATACTCATTGCTTGGCTTTTTTTTTTGCATTGGCTGAGCTCTGTCACTGTCCACATTAAGGCTTCAATGGTGTTATTTATTGGTGCCGTATGTTCAAATTACGGCATTAGCTACTTGCGCAAGTACTGAACTGTTGGCTAGCATAGTTGTAGGAACAACGTCATTGAGACGGTCTGCAAGCTCGGCCAGGTCTTCTAGCGACATCTTCGTTTGCTGCGCGGCAATGCAGGTCGGCAACTGTGTAGGAAGTCGACTTGCCCACATTGTCCTGATGAATTCAGATGGTACATTCGCTCCAGCTAGGTGCTGCAAATGCCGGAGGAATTGCGTCTTCATGCATTAACAGCTGTTTGATCTTTCGTTCCTGGGAAGCAGAGAGTCTTCGTATCAGCTCCGCCTTCAAAGTATCAAACTTGTTTGCGGCTGGTGGGGAAACTATTAATTCTCGTACTTCTGATGCGTGTTGCGGTTCCAGCTGTGCCAAGACGTAGTAGAATTTCGTGGCGTCAGCGCTGATGCTGGACAACATGAACTGCCCTTCCAGTTGCGTGAACCATAGTTCAGCGTCATCAGAGTTGAACGGGGTATTCTTACCCCAACTCGGCAGGATTCTCCCAAAACACCAGCGTTGGCACCTTCAGTTTGCATCTTCTTCGAAGTATTGAATGTCAGAGGTCACCAGTGTAAGTGCGTAGGAGTAGGATCGTATGCCGTTATATTTAGCAATTAAATTACTGCAGACCACTAATAAGTATATTTATTAACACGCAAGTACAGCTTAAACAAGAGTACAAAAAAGTATTTCATTGCATTCAAAACATTGATTATATAGCTGAAAATAATTAATAATAATTAAAATCACAATATGCTATTTGTCTTATACTACACTCCGATTGGTCGTATTCACAATGAACACAATACCTGCGCAGGCGGCCATTGAACTCCACCCACGCCGCCATCGATGAGAACAATAGGAACTCTGCTAGCGCTGCGACCAATAGGAACGCATGCACCCTAATGAGCGGGCGTTGCTAATCGGTGACGTAGGACATCGTCCGATGTATGACGTAGTGGTGGCGTGATCTTAAGGTCCGTTCTAGCTACTAATTTACTCGCCACACACGGTTTATATTTATAGTAGTAATTTTTCGTAAAGCAATATCGTCCATTGGTATATTATGTCTATTAATATATATTACAGTCAAACGCTGAGAATAAAGTTAGAAAAACACCAGCTTAAAACTTATTTTTGTGGTATTGCCGCCAAACTTAAAATTCATCCATCCATTACAGCCTCTAAAAGTCCTTTGCTAAATACAGGCCTCCCCCATAGATTGCCTCATAGAGGGGATTTTGCCATAGTCACCACGCTTGGCAAGTGAGTTGGCAACCGTAGTTTTTTATTATTTGGAGTTTGTTTCAGGAAGATGCTGCCAACACCTGTTCTAATTTCCCTCTGTCGCCCCTTACGATACCAACGGGACGGTATGCGGTAATGGATATTCTTACACCGCTGCTACATCGTATACTTAAAATTACTGTTGCCAAATTCGTAAAATCGCTCATCGGACCAAATTTGTGATACCATCCATACCATCTGAATGGTTGGCGGTCCACCACTGTGAAGTATTCTACCTCGCACCACTTCTTTGTGGAATCGACTACCAACAGTAATTTTTCCTGACCGAAATGTCTTAGGGACCTTCAAGAAAAGAACTAATTCATTTTTAAAGAGCCGGAATCCCTCTGGTGTTGCAGTTGTTCATAGGCGGCAGTAGTCACTTGCAATTAGGTGAGCCGCATGCTTGTTTGCCCCTCCTCCTATAAAAAAAAGAAACAAAAATCGCCTTTATGTTCACTCAAAAGCGTTTTATTAAATTCCTCTCTTTTTAACGTTTGCTTAGCAAAGTCAAAGGAAATAATTAATGGTGAGTTTTCTACTAAGTAATAAAATAAAGAATTCGAAATTAAGGTATCCGCAAGCCGACACAGCTCAATGGATTAAGTAAGCTGAAATGGCAACGGGCCGGGCATATAACGTGGCAAACCAAAAACCGATAAAAAAGGAAGGTTCCCGAGTGCTAAACTCGTACCGCTAAGTGAAATCGCCCATTAGATGGCGTGACGACACCACACCTAGTTCTACTCTTCGAGGAGTTCCAGTAGCATTCACCGTAGTACACTTTCAGGTCACTGTAAGTACGGGTAGAATAACAAGTGACGCGCGGGGGATTTCCGGCTCGGTAATAGTGATATTGTCCTGTAACAATTTCACTAGGAAAGACAGACAAGAGTACCTACTCTGTAGTGAAGCTGACCAGTGTAAATCGTGATAAGCAATGTAGCTATTTGCATACATTTGCAGTTGCAGTGATTTGCATACATTTGCAGTTGCAGTGATTTGCATACATTTGCAATTGCAGTGATTTGCATACATTTGCAGTTGCAGTGATTTGCATACATTTGCAGTTGCAGTGATTTGCATACATTTGGAGTTGCAGTGATATGCATAAATTTTCCCGATCGGGACCATGTTTTGTGGCATTTGTTAGGGAAAGCCTATGTTAATCAGTGGATTGTTTAAGGACTGTAATAATGATGATGGTTAATAGTAGCATATTGTTCGAGCTTTCTGAAACCAGCGCTGTTAATTCGGCGACAGCATAAGCTAAGTGAGGTCCATTTAACTAACGCGCCACAACACACGTCATTAATGTATTTTAAATGTGATTTGTTACTTTTTATATGCTATTTTTTTTATATATATTAAAATATTTACTTTTTATATGTTATATCTGTACAAGTTGTTGTTTTATTTTTAATTTTGTTAAACCTTATATTAATTAATGTGTTTAGAAATATTAAGCTTAAGTGCTTTTTTCTTTATAGAATAAGGGTGAGAAACGAGCACACAGTCCATCTGATGGTAAGTGATGGCTCATAGAGATCTACATCTATCCTCGATTAAGAATCAAAATACAGATGCGCTTCCACCCCTGAGGACTAAGATGGAATGCCCTCGTTTCCAGTTAAAAAGGTTTTCTGTTATCTCCACTCACCATAATAAATACAGCAGCATTGAGCTGCTATTTTACGCTTTTATTCTGTGAGAGCGGCGTGGTCCTGGTGGTGGGACCCCGGTCGAGCCGACCCATTCGTGCTACAACCATAATACAGCTGCAGCATGGCTCTAGCACGTAAAGTATGTATGTAATATGTGCCTGATAAATTGTGTGGTGTGCTTGCAATTAACGTTTCTTTCTTTTTCTATTTCATCTACAAAGTAATAATAATATACATCACTAAATATTACGAGAGTTCCTTTTTGTTTCAAACGTTATAAGTATGTTTTTACTCAAGAAAAACGAACAAATATCCAACTTTCACTTAAATCAATTACGTTATTCAAATGTGAATTCAATTTTCTACGAGCAAAATTATTTTCCACAGCCATATATCTGCGAATTTCGTTGGAATTTAATAAATCTCTCGGGCGTTTCCTTTCTCCGTTAACTGGGTATGGGAACCCAGTGACCTTTGGTTTTTTACCCGTGTTTTAAGAATATGTAATACAGGAAGTGTGTAAAATGTATTTTTTGTATTTTATTTCTTTATTCTTTATTGCGACAAATAGTCGCACGAAATACGAGCTTTATGCTATATAGTATTCTCTATCAGCTTTTTAATAGAACAGAGTGTTACAGCAGTAAATATGCCATACTGCAGCCATATCACTGGTATAGTTGTAGCAAAAATGGTTCGGCTCGACCGGGGAAGGACCACGCTCTCACAGCCAGCGTTAAATAGCAGCTTAACGCTGCTGTGTTTCGTATGGTGAGTATAGAGAACCGGAGACCCTTTTTACTGGAAACGAGGCATTCCATCTTAGTCCTCACGGGTGACAACGCATCTGCATTTTGATTCTTAATTGAGGAGAGATGCAGCTGTCTATGGGCCACACCAACCACTTACCATCAGGTGGACTGTATGCTCGTTTGTCACCTTTATCCTATATAAAAAAATACAAAAGCCGATGGAAGTAACAATGAGTGTAATGTGTGTTTAAAGAAAAAAAAAATCTTCCACATTTCACAATATTGTTAGAAAATTAAGTTTTGTTACAGATAGGCCAAAAAAATCGCTAATTCATTATGCTAATTCAGAAGTCTACCACGATAACGAAAAAATCCACTTAAGAACATATTCGAGCTTTATGAAAAAAAATGCTCTTAGGGCTATTTTTAGTTTACCCGAACACAAATTCGAGCATTATGAAAAAAATATTCTTAGGGTTATTTTGAGTTTACTCAGAGATCATTTAATAAATCAAAATTATTAAGATTTTAATAAACTACTTAACAACATATATATCCGTGTCCTTAGTAGTTCCCAACGCATTAAATATTATGTACCTACGCACATAAAATGTTTGCGCCTAAATTATGCAAAACCAATGTAGGAGAACGCGCTCCACTAAGACGCATTAATAAAAGTATAGAATATTAGTTATATTTAGATGTTGACTATTCCCTTTATCACATTTACAGTTTCACACGCATGTTGTTAGACATTAGTAATATAAATATTTCACAAGACAGATTGCTTATTGTTAGCTATATTTTTTTCCTTTCGTCTTTTTTGACAGTTTCGTGTTGCTGAGTATTGTTAATTTTATTTGTTTATTCACTTAAACTCTGTTTACTGTGTATCATATTAACTTAATATTACTCTTACTTTGTGGGTTACGGTGCTGGTTACATACTAATGTTATTTACAAATTGTTATTTGGTTTAAGCTTTATGATGTAATTGTTTGTTCTCCTGAATAAAATAAAATATTATTTTTTCATTAATTACAGCCTATCAATACTCCACTGCTGAACATAGGCCTCCCCATAGATTCAGAGATTATAGTTTTCTTCTTCTTTATAGGATATGCCCTGTGTCCAGAAGCGCGACGTATGTAGACTGTCATTTTCTTTACTACCAAAAGCAAAATGACATTATCAAGTCAAGCAACTTCCTCATGATGCATCTACTAAATGGAAATATTGAAATATTAATAAGCGTTCAAATATTCTCGAAATATTTTTTAATTTTCAGGTGTGCAAACATGCATCACGATGTATTCCTGCAGCGCCGAGCATAAAATACATATAAAAACATAGTCAAATTAAGAACATCCTAGTCTTTTGAAGTCGGCTTAAATTAAGATTTTCTTTTTAAATTCAATAAATATTTTCAATAACTCAGAGAACAGGGCCGCTTTATTTCATAAGACTCCACCCAAGTTTGAATCCCACTGATACGTTTGAATCGTAGATAGAAATTATTTAGAGACGTCAATTACCACACGATTAGCGATAAAGCAAAAAAATGTTACCGGATCTTAAGAAATCTGAAACATGAAAAAATGCGAAAATATTAAATCCCTTATCCTGTACTGAAGCAGCGTGACGGACTCTTACCAGCAACAAAAACCCTTCACAAATGTGAAAATAATTTTGTTCACAAAAGTTTGACTTTATGTAACTATACCTAAATTACTATAAACATACAATATTCATTAAATAAACTACATTAACTTACAACTATAAAAATCTTCCTGTCTGAATGGCTATACTTACTTTACCTTTGGGCGAGAAAAACACAAACTTTTTATCTCCAATAGCGACGACCAGTCGTGAGTACAATTCCTTTATAACGTGGACCTGAGTCTCTACAGCAAATAACACTTTTTTAATAGAATAAGGGTAAGAATAATAAACAAGCACACGGTTCATCTGATGGTAAGTGGATGCTGTAGGCCATAAACATCTACCTCTATCCTCGATTAATAATCAAAATACAGATGCTTAGTCAACTCTGAGGGCTAAGATGGTATGCCTCCTTTCCAGTTAAAAGGTTCTACAGCACAGGTATACAGCAGCATTAAGCTGCTATTTTACGCTGGTATTCTGTGAGAGCGTGGTCCGACCCATTCGTTCTACAGCCATAATATAGCGACAGTGTGGCCCTACCAGGTGTACGGAACTATCTAAAAAAATCTTACAATCAAATATACAATCAACTCAAAAAAACAATGAGTTTTTTGAGTTGATTTTTTGGTGAAAAACTATACCTAAATAAAAAGAAATTAGTAGGAAGTACTCGATAACCTTTAATTATGTATTCATTGCTCGTTTTCACGCCGGAAAAGTATCGCGTGTGTTGTGTTACCCTTCAGATTAAATATAAAACCTTGCTATTTGTATAAAAACAAGACAGGGGGAAAAAGAATTGTTACCTAATTAGTTACTTTCAAAGTATCAGTTATATTCAAACAACTATAATAAGTTAGTTAAGTAGAACGATAACTCTAATCAACAAATGCGCTAACATTTATGAAGACATAACATTTCTGATATGTCTTGTTTTAAATTGAAATGAAGTTTAAAAACTGAGGAAGTTACTCTACACTTTCTTCTTCTTTTTTATGGAAGATTAGGCAAACAAGCATACGGCTCACCTGATGGTATGTGATCACCGTCGAGCACCTGCCTTTTAGAAAGAAGTAGACTCATTTTTTGATAGTCCCTAAGTCGTATCAGTGAGGAAAAACCGATGGTGACAGTAAATTCCACAATGTGGCCGAGTGTGGCGGAAAATTCTTCTTCTGTATAAGCCCTTAAAATCCACTGCAGAACATGGGGCTTTCCCGTTGTAGGGAGGATTTCCCTTAACCCTTAAATTTCACGCTGGATAGGCGGGTAGACGATCGCTGTACAATAAGTATCGCATCACTGACGTGAGTAGACTTGCAGTATATGAGATTTCATCTCTCCATTTTAACCCATGGGTATCGTAAAACGTGATTATATGAAATGCTAGAACATTGTTTTGCCTTTTGATAGATAATATACTCGGAAATTACACTACTAAGATTGAATAAAACAATTCAATTCAAAATACAGATAAAGCTATTGTAAGACTTCATAATTTTAATTTAAATCTAATAAAAGTAACAAGAAAACAAGCGGAGAAAGTTAGAAGTTTTAAGATAAGAAATTCAAAAAACTACAAAAAGATGTGATTGTTAATAGCAATTTTAATTGCTCGACGTTGAAGGAAATTATTATTTCAGTCGCGCGCCGTTTTCTCACCATTGTGAGGAAATGCTTATATCTGAAAAATTAAATATTTAAAAGACATGTGAAGTCTTAGTGAGCTCCATACACTGGGATAGCATGCAGACTAATCACTACATATCCATATCCTTCGTAGAAATAAGAAGAGACCCATACTCAGCCCCGTACCAGTAATACAACACTGCTATTTAATTAAAGCTGGGTGTCTTACTAGTGTAGTGTGAACAAATAGGAATACCTTATAAATTCTATATGTAACTTCTGTATTAATACATTTTGAATTTGAATTTTATGTTTAATCATAACATATTCGTGTTGAATAAAACTAATTTTATAGATTTTATCACGTTTAATTTAACTTACCCGACGTTTGCTGTAAAGCAGTAAAAGTAGGGCTTTTTGCTTTACAGCACCGTGGTAACCGTGTAACAGGGGAACTGAGGTATATTTGATGTTGAGGGAATTTAAAATAAATTAAATAAATAAAACTCTATTAAATCTGTAAAATTAGTTTTATTCAATGTCGAGTATTCGTGTAAATATATTAAATCATTATAACATATTGATCTTTTCAATTTTAAAAATAGAACAGAAAAGTTACAGGAATATAATTGGGTGGTTTTAAAAAAGAAATCAGTAATCAGCAAAAACTGATAAGTAAAATTGGTAATAATGCTTCACATACAATATTAAATATAATGCAAGTGAGAGCCTTCTACCTTTTGAAATGGGTAAAAAGAAATATTAGCACTATGCTTTACAATAAAACGTTAAGGCCGGGTCTGTAATTTCATTTTAAATTTAAAGTGGTAATATCGCGTTTTTTCTGCCAGGGATAAAATAAATCTTGCCAAACTTGCCAATTTATGAAAAAAGGTGAAGCCTCGACTAAAATCTATATAAACCTTGTTAATTTTATTTTTGTAGCATTGATTAATCGTCAGTTTTTCGTATTTATTAATTTATCGCTTTATGATTACTTTTCTGCCTTTCCAGTTAAAAGACAGAGAATAAAATAAAAGTCTACTATAAAGTGATTACGCTATACGTTAACAGCGGATACAAGTACCTACATAAACCTGTCTGGTATCATATTATATCGGGAGAAAAAATTCGGAAGCTTCCAACAATGAAAATACTAATTACAAACCAAAAACATAAATTTAAGAATCAGATCTAAAAAAGATCTTTATTGGTTAATAATTTCTTATATTTACACAAATATTAGCCATTTGATTTACCGCGCTTAATTGAATATATTTTACTTATTTTTAATTCCCGATAGTTCTGGTGCTTTATAGCACCCATGGTAACGGTTAACAATACCTGAAACTTCGAGAATTATACTTATATATAATAAACCTTAAATATATTAAATATATAATAACTTAAATATATTATTATATTATATAATCTGTAAAATTAGTTTTATTAAATATCTATATTGGTTATTAGAAGCAACATCTACGGTGGGTGGTGTCTGGAGGTGTTTATGGTATCTCTTATAATCGCATCTTATGAAAAGATAGGATTCAAAACCCTAATATTATAATTATTCTTAGGTCATGTAAAATTATAGGTATGTTTCAAATAACATAGCATAATAACTGATTACGAGTAACTTCTAACTGCCTCTAGAGTGATTGCTCAAGCCGACGTTTCACACCGGAAAAGAATCGCGTGCTACCATAACTTCTACCTTGCCTAACCTGTTACTATTCTCTTTGAATTTAAGCTTGTTGCTACTTCTAAAAATGGAATAAGAAAGGATAGACATTGTTAAGTATTTCAATGTATTATATGACATTCATGATGAACATGATGACTTTGGCCCTATCTTGATTTGGTATGACGATGTTACGACTCAATTCGATTTCGAGTGTATAGCCCATAGAGTCTCCTATATTATTCGACGTGATATGACAGGAAAAGATGTGCCAGCATTATGACTTCAAAATTCTTAAGCAGAATCATTTTTGCCGTGTAGTGGTGGCGCAATAAAACCACTACTGATCATGCAGTGGATACAAGTAAGGGGCAACAGAGAAAAACTGAATAGGAGATGGACAGCAACATAACAATAATAACAAAGTACTGCGGTTACTGACTCGCCGGTCAACTATGGCAAATATCCCACCTATAAGATATCTAATCAATGTTTAGCAGTGAACTTTGATAGGCTGTAATGAATGAATGAATGAACACAGGGATAGAGTAAAATTAACAATAATTGTTATAATCAAGACTAGTATAATCGTTTAGAACCATTTGCAAATTCTTTATACTCGTATGAATGAATGAATGAACGAATGAATGAATGAATGAATAGAATGAATTTCTTTATTTTGCAAATATGGGTGATACAAAATGTGGTGACAAATATATAGTATAGATTCCACCATATTTTACCAGAAGGCATGCAAAAAATATGAATTAATTAATTCTTTTATCAATTTACGTAGATATGTCATTCATAACACAATATCACATTAGATTAACAAAAATAAAAAAATAAAGTCTCTTCAAATTACATATAAGTCTAATAAGTCAATCGGTACATTATTATCACTATTATTTAATTATTATAAGCCATCGTCAAACTAATTACATTAATAATAATACAATTTATAAATAAATATCCATGTGACAAACGTACAAATTTTAACATAACATTTTGTCCATTAAAAATTCATTAATATTATAGTACACCTTGTCTGCTAAAAAGTTTCGTAGCCTTGTCTTAAATAATGAAGTGTTGAGATCCCTCCAACACTTGGGTAATTTGTTGTAAATAGCCGGCCCCATACAGCAGACACTATTGCGTATTAGTGCTGTTTTTCCCTTAGGAATGTAAACTCTACTATTGTCGCGTCTGTTTCTTGGGGCAAGGTCTGCTAGGCACTTAAAACGGTTCTGGTTCGACTTTACAAAGACTGCCATCTCTAATATATATATACAAGGTACAGTTAATATTTTATATTGTTTAAAATATGGCTTGCAACTATCGGTACTCTTCATCTTAAACATGGAGCGTATACACCTTTTTTGGGCCGTGAATACCTTTCCTTTTTCGCAAGAGTTACCCCAAAATATTACACCATATCGTAGGTATGTTTCTACCGTACCATAATACGCAGTAAGGAGTCCATCCGTACAAATTATAGTTGACAATATGCCTAGAGCATAAGCAGACTTACTTATATTTTTACAAAGATTCCTAATGTGCGATTTCCAATTCAATTTTTCATCAATTTCCAACCCCAAAAATCTCGTGCTTTCGACTTCGGCAATGTTATAGTTATTATATTGTATTATGAGTTACTATAACCTTTGTTTTGCTTAAATTTATTATTAAATTATTGTGATCTAGCCATTTTATAATTGTTTTTAGAGAATTGTTTATGTCATATTCGTACGTATTAATATTTTTACAAGGTATTGTTATGGTGCTGTCATCTGCAAATAGCGTCAAAGGTTGTTCTGTGTATTTAGGTAGGTCATTAATATATAAAATAAATAGTAACGGTCCCAGTACACTCCCTTGCGGAACTCCAAAGCTGACTTTACGTTCCGATGATCGGAATTTCTCTTCGTATTTATTAACCTCATTAAAATTCTTAATTTCAGTTATTTGTTTTCTATTGTTAAGATAAGATTCTATAAGGTTAAGTACATTACCCCTGATGCCATAGGCGTGTAGTTTATATAAGAGGGTAGGGTAGTGGACATAGTCAAACGCTTGGGTCATATCACAAAATATGGCACAAACTGGTGTTCTTTTGTCCATATTATTAACAATATTGTGTACAAAGTCGTATATTGCCATATTTATTGTTTTACGCTGCCTAAATCCTTTCTGTTCCTCACACAATATGTTATGTTTTTCTACATATTTATATAGTTTATTGTATATGTACTTTTCAATTATTTTTGAAATTATGGGAATGAGTGAAATTGGTCTATAGTTTTCAATTAACTCTCTATTTTTTTCTTAAATAATGGTTTTATTATAGAGGTTTTTAAGGCATCTGGATATATGCCAGCACAAATACAAAGATTAATTATATAAGTCAGGTGATTAGATATCTCATTAGCCACATATTTAATTACCTTTGTACAAATGTCATCATAACCTACACTGCATGTGTTTTTCAGAGACATTATTATTTCCTTTACCTCATATGTTGTACTAGGCTCTAAGAACATAGAATTAGGTACAGTGTTTATATTAATTGCTTTTGGTTTACTTTCGGCATGAAGTTTTGGCTGAATTTTTTCGACAAAGTAGTTGTTAAATACATCACAAATTTTCGCTGGGTTAGATATAACTTGGCTACTTACCTCAATTTTATTTATATAATGTTTTGGAGTATTATTTTTGTTTTGCTTAATTATCTGCCAAGTCGTTTTTGACCTATTTTTGGAAGTTTTTATTTTATAGGTATTTTGTGCTTTTTGAGTTAGGTTTATAATTTTTGAATATAATAGAATAATTTTTAAAGTTTGTTTTATTGATATGGTTAGGTTTAATCTGACTGCCACAAAGTTTTCGTTTCTTTTTACTACATAATTTAACACCTCGAGATAACCACCTAGGTTTTTTTAAAACATTGACTTTGTGTACGATAACCGGAAAACATAGATCATAAAATAGTTTAAAAGTATCGATAAAATTATTGTATGCTACATTAGGATCATCTGTGCAGTAAATTTCTGAAAAGGAAAGGTTTTTTAAACAATCTTTAAACTTTAACATGTTTTCGTTATTATAATCCCTTCTAGTGTTATACCAATAGTTAGTAACATAACATTTCTGAACAGGGTATTGTAAAATCTGTGCTGTATGATCTGATAATGCAAACTCTATCACATTAGACTATATTATTGTAACTAACCTGTTCTATTTTAAAATTAAAAATCAACATGCTATGTTTCATTCAACATAAAATAAAAATACGAAAGTTATTAATACAGAGGTCACGTACTTATAACTTACTAGCGATCCGACGGCTTAACATGGGTGATTGCTGGATCTCAACAACAGCGCGACCTATCATCCAGAGACCCACTCAAACACAAACAAAAAAAAAAATCAAAATCGGTCCAGCCCGTCTCAAATGATGATCTTTCATACATGCGCAATTGATTTTTATTCGTATTCCTTTCCCGTGGCCTATGGAGACTATTTACAGGCTGATGAGATCTTTCCATCTACGTGCCAAAAAACCTATACATTTTTGTTTAAGAAAACATGAAGGGTCATGAAGACTCAAAGCGCTTTGAAAGTCAAAAATATACGAATCCGAATAACACAAATAATGCAGAATATCCACTTAAACAGTTGCGGAGCCAGGCTTTTACGAAACCTTTATAATTTCATTATACAGTGAAATGGAAAGGAAATAGAATGAAAATTCTTTGAAGCTGATTTTACTTAGTTTTAGCAAGTAGTATCATGTTTTTATGCTAGTAATATATTTTTATATACAGTAAATATTTTAGAAATATGTTTATCAATTTTAATTTGAAGTAGATACGTAAATTTAGTATGTAATGTTTAGTACGATATATTGTATAATAGTATCTTAGATGATAACATAATTACTGTAAATTGCCTGATCTGATGTGTTTATACCTGATTTATGTCAAATTTACATATTTATTAATTTAGTTAGTGATTAGCTGATTAGTTAATAAATATATAAATCTACCATTATTATCAATAATAGTTTTATATAAGATAATAGTTTATAGTTAATAGACCACAGCAACTAAACCGTGTGTGGTTTCTGCTGTAGGGCTAAAAACATTTTCACTTTGTGTGCCAGTATGTTTCTTATATTTTTAATAAAGAAAAAAAATACAGTTTCCAACAAATACTCGAGTAAAATGTGTTATATTATATGAAAATAATTCCAGCAAGAGTGATAAAAATTAAGATGCAAATGTCAAATATACTACACAAAAAAACGTAATATACTTTTTTTCTTACAAGTAGCTTTTTGTGGTTGAGATTCAATTTATATAATAGGTCGGGAAAAGTTTCTTCGTATTTTGTTTGCATAAAATTGAAGAAAAATCTATTTGGTTGTACTGTTTGTACCTGCCTGGCTTTAATATCAATACATATAAGACATTAAGTAAAAAACACTTTCCCGCCATTTTTCAATTGTTTTTCTGTCCGCCAATATGAGGAAATCTAACGAAGAACTTCGGTACATTCTGAAGTTTTATAACAAAAAAGGGAAAAATGCGACTAAAGCCGCGAAAAAAATTAGTGACGTTTATTGACCTAATGCAGTGTCAGTAAGAGTAGCACAAAGCAAATTTTGATTTCAAAGATGCAGCTCGCTCTGTTCGCCCTCATACGGGTAAAGTCGATGCCATTTTCAAAAGAGGAGCAAGATAGGCATATTAGTAGTTACGACATAGCCGAGGAATTGGGGATTGACAAAAAAACAGTTCTGACCTTTTTTGATTTAAAAAAGTCTGGCTATACAAAAAAGCTCAATAATTGTGTACCACATGAGCTCACAGAATGAAACCCAATGAATCGTGTACTCATTTGCAATTCTCTATTGAAACGTAATTAAATCGAACCATTTTTGAAAAGATTGATCACTGGTGATGAAAACTGGCTCACCTATGACAAGAATGTGCGAAAAAGATCATGGTCAAAGGGTAGTCAAGCTCCACAGACTGTAGCGAAACCCGGATTAACACGCAATAAGGTGATGCTGTGTATATGGTGGGATTGGAAGAGCAACGTTTGTTCTGAGCTTTTACCGCCGGGCAAAACCATCGATCCGGATCTCTACTGCCAGCAGCTAATGAGACTCAAGCAAGAAATTGAGGTCTTTCATCATGATAACGTCAGACCACACACATCTTTGGCCACGCAGCAAAAATTGAGAAAGCTTGGTTGGGAAGTGTATGAGGAAGAATATGGTGGATGCATTACATCCACCATATAGTCCTGACCTTGCACCCTCAGAGTTTTACCTGTTTCGGTATCTTCAGAATTTTTTGGGTAGTGTTAGGTCAACATCAAGAGGGGACCGTCAAAACTACTTGACGCATTTTTTTGATCAAAATCCCAAGATTTGTACAGCAACGGGATTATATCACTACCTACCTACAAGATGGCAACAAGTTATCCAACAAAATGGCACATATATGTATGTTATAATTAAATATAATAAAAACTATGGAAAAAAAATCGTGAATTTGTATATAAAATACGAAGAAACTTTTACCCCGACCTTTTATATACGTTCAATGTCCCTTTTGTCCTGTTTTGTCAATGTTTGTTATAATTTTTACGTGGTCGAGCCATGCTGCAGCTTAATTATGGTTGTAGCACGAATGGAGAAGGACCACGCTCTAACAGAGTACCAGCGTAAATTAGCAGCTCAATGATACTGTGTTTCGTATGGTGAGTGTAGAGAACCGGGGACTCTTTTTCTGAAAACGAGGCATTCCAACGTAGTCTCCAGGGGTGGCAACACATCTACATTTTGATTCATAATCGAGGATAGATATAGATGTCTATGGGCCACAGCATCCACTTACCATTAGGTGGACTGTGTTCTCGTTCGTCACCCTTATTCCATAAAAAAAATCATAAAAGGCTTTCATATATGTTAAGCGATAGTTTTGACAACTCGGAACCGATTTTTATGGTGCTTATTATATTAAATATATTTTTTTTTATTTCAAAAGTGGTCAAATAAAAAAATTGAAAAAAAAACGCCTAAGGGTTGGACGGAAAGGAATAGGAATAAAAATCTATTTCCAAATGTATGAAAGATCATCACTTGAGACGGGATGGACCTACTTTGATAAAAAAAATTATGTGCGTTTGAGTGGGTCTCTGGATGGTAGGTGGCGCTGTTGTTGAGATCCAGCAGTCACCCATGTTAAGCCGTCGGATCGCTAGTAAGTTATAAGTACGTGACCTCTGTATTAATAACTTTCGTATTTTTATTTTATGTTGAATGAAACATAGCATGTTGATTTTTTAATTTTAAAATAGAACAGGTTAGTTACAATAATACGAGTATAAAGAATTTGCAAATGGTTCTAAATGATTATAATAGTCTTGATTATAACAATTTATAGTTAATTTTTTTCTATCCCTGTGTTCATTCATTCATTCATTACAGCCTATCAAAGTTCACTGCTGAACATAAGGGTCCCACATTGATTAGATATCTTATAGGTGGGATATTTGCCATAGTTGACAGGCAAGTCAGTAACCGCAATACTTTGTTATTATTGTTATGTTGCTGCCCATCTATTCAGTTATTCTCTGTTGCCCCTTACGATATCTACTGCATTATGAGTAGTGGATTTTATTACGCCGCCACTACACGGCAAAAATGATTCTGCTTAAGAATTTTGAAGTCACGATGCTGGCACATCTTTCCCTGTCATATCACGTCGAATAATATACGAGACTCTATTGGCTATACACTCGAAATCGAATTGAGTTGTAACATCGTCATACCAAATCAAGATAGGGCCAAAGTCATCATGGATGTAATACATTCAAATACTCAACAATGTCTTTCCTTTCCTTATTCCGTTTTTAGAAGTAGCAACAAACTTAAATTTAAAGAGAATAGTAACAGGTTAGGCAAGGTAGAAATTACGGCAACACGCGATTCTTTTCCGGTGTGAAACGTCGGCTTGAGCAATCACTCTAGAGACACTGAAGAGTTAATCAGCTATTATACTAGCTTATTTGAAACATACCTATAATTTTACATGACCTAAGAATAATTATAATATTAGGGTTCTGAATCCTATCTTTTCATAAGATGCGACTTTATCAGATATCATAAACACCTCTAGACACCACCCACCCTAGATGCTGCTTCTAATAACTTATATAGATATTTAATAAACTAATTTCACGGATCTTATTATCGTCTTATTATTTCGGACTTACTATCGCGTTTATATAGTAACCCGTTACGATGGGTGCTATAAAGCACCCGAAATATCGGGAATTAAAAATATTGCCTATTACTGGTGTAAATATGAGAAATTATTAACCAATAAAGATCTTTTATTAGA
This sequence comes from Parnassius orleans, assembly GCA_029286625.1. Lineage (NCBI taxonomy): Eukaryota > Metazoa > Arthropoda > Insecta > Lepidoptera > Papilionidae > Parnassius > Parnassius orleans. The sequence goes on along the minus strand of JAGSMP010000243.1, from coordinate 1,110,040 downwards.
TGTGATTCTTAAATTTATGTATCTTGATTTGTTATTAGTATTTTCATTGTTGGAAGCTTCCGAATTTTTTCTCCCGAGATAATATGACACCAGACAGGTTTATGTAGGTACGTGTATCCGCTGTTACCGTCCAGCGTTATCACTTTATAGTAGACTTTTATTATATTCTCTGTCTTTTAACTGGAGAGACAGAAAAGTAATCATAAAGCGATAAATTAAATTGGTAAATCCAATTGGGCATGCCCTAAGCGTATTAAAAAAATTACGTATAACATGATTATACGGAATTTTTTAAAGTAGTTTAAATACACACAAGTTTTCACTAATAACCTTATTATACTTCCAATTTTCCGATAATTTTATGTCAAATTTCAATTTAAAAAAAAGTTTGGAAAATCCAAAAGTGCACGGCACCACTCATAATGCTCATATTATCATCATATCATCATTAAGGTCACTCCATAAAGTCCAAGACGCATTTAAGTATAAATATTACATCCTACTTACTTTTAGTACGTACTACTATTTTTATTCTGTGCTTTTAAAATATTGTAATAAAAATCTCGGATTATTATTATAATCAAGTATTTAAGAAATTTGGTTATTTGAATATTGTGTATTTGTACAGCGATCTTTTTGAGCCGCTGCAAACAACCGATACAATGTCCACTCACGACGGCGACTGACGCCGAACTATCTGAGTCACGCAGTCTCGATTTAGTAAAAATTTATTTATACAAGACTGCCGAAAACACCGAAAATTTCGCCATTTCTTAGCCGAAAAAAAATTATTATAACTAAACAAAACAAAATTAAACTGCCATATACATTCAATGGCTTCCCACATGATAGATGAAGAGTTTTAAAAATAGATTGAGTTGAACAATTGATATTTTCAAAAGTTATCGTGTTTACGAAGCCATGTGAACTTGATAAATCCACACCATAAGCCACTTAAACCCCTTTTTTTATGTAAAAATAGCATTAATAAATTAATCGATTTAAAAAAATATTAATAAGTTCAACAATAATTTATCTTTCTGACAATGTGCTTTTTATATCACTTATATGTACAATATGATTGCTAGATACGATTTCATGCGACAAAACGTTGGAATCTTAATTTTTAGGCCTTAGTAGAACATACCTTCGCGCCTAGCGCTTACGGCATGCAAAAGCACGAACAACTGACAATTAATCAATGCTACGTAAAGAAAATTAACAAGGCTTATACAGATTTTAGTCGAGGCCTCAGTGAATTTCATAAATTAAATTTGGCAAGATTTATTTTATCCCTGGCAGAAAAACCGCGGTATTACGACACGGTATTACGGACGAGAAAGATTTAATACAATGTAGGAAAAAAAACACGTTTGTAGTAGGGGAGCTCCCATTAATTTTCGTATTTTTTTTATTTATTATTTTTATATTTATATTATTTGTTGTTATAGCGGCAACAGAAATACACATTCTGTGAAAATTACAACTGTCTAACTATTACGAATCATGAGACATGAGATACAGCCCGTTGACAGACAGACGGACGGACAGCGGAGGCTTAGTAATAGGGTCCCGTTGGTTACCCCTCGGGTACGGAACCCTAAAAAGGGTCTCCGCTTATCACGCTGTTATACTGGTATTCGTACCATTACCATGTATAGCTGCAGCGTGGCTCCACCACGTTAAAAAATGTTCTGTAATATTCCTACTTAAAGTAAACCCTTGACAGGCAAATTTTAACTTATATTACAAGATTTAGCATTACAAACGCCCTTCCACAATAAAGAATAAATATACACAATATTATAATACAATGCATTTCTTAATGTTAAAGATGATACTCAACACGATTTGTTTTCTATAAGCAAATATCAAAGCAAGGAAATTCTGCGCCCATTAACACTAACGAACCTCACTATTACAACTGCTGACTGCGGCATTGGTATCGAACTCCATTTAACGCTCCGGTGACCATTAGTTCTTGTCGCTAATCGCATATCGGAGAAAAACATACAACTAACCTATGTATAGTATTATAATTATTTTCATATTTAAATGTAACTTCAGCTGGTTTTAACAGGCTAAATCTTGGAACCGCATTATATATGTATATATGACTAGTTATCCATGTATAGTATTATAATTATTTTCATATTTAAATGTAACTTCAGCTAGTTTTAACAGGTTAAATCTTGGAACCGCATTATATATGTATATATGACTAGTTATCCATCTTTTTTTAAATAAAAAATCTGTTCCTATGCCAAATCTTTACAAAGTTTTATTTTTATTTTTATTGATTTATACTTCTTTCCCGATATTTTTTTATTTATTGTCTGTCTGTCTGTCCCTTTGAACACAGTAGACACTGAAACTAATAGATGCCATCCGAGCCTTTTAGACACATTGTGACTTTCCAAAATAGAGTAAGGAGCCTCAATAAAAAAAATAAAGCACTGTGTCCTAATTAACCGTAACCCCGATTTTAGAGAAAACGATAACTAAATACAAGGACATTTTTGAAAAATTTATAAATTTAACGGAAAATTGAACCTGTAAATTTTTATACTATGGGATTTTACATGGCCTCTATTATTGCACCAATCGATATTTCTGCTAAAGAGCTACAGGCTAGCTTACAGCTTGCATTACAAACGCACTCACTCAGTTACACACATAGTCTCCATTAAAGTAATCTATGGTTTCAGTGTCCTAGATGGCGGTCGCATAAAATGTACCCTGCCGCTAAGCCGAACGCTTTTTAGAAGAAATTTATAAAACGTCATATTAAGAATTATTCCGTAGAAAAGTAAAGGACGAGCTTGATTATCCTAACGCACTCGCGTGTAAACATTTGAAAATGTTTTTATTCATTTATTTATTCATTCATTACAGCCCTTCACAAGTCCACTGCTGAACATAGGGCTCCCCCAAGGAATGGCACAAAGCACGGTCCTGAGCCACCTCCGTCAACTTCTTGCATGTCTTACCAGGTCGTCACTCCATGTAGTGAGGTTCCGACCTACACTTCGCATACCGGACCATTTTTATGTTACTATACAAATAAAATATTAAGTTACGCTAACAATGACAATCATAATTTCTTCCAGACCAAATTTCGGTCCCAATGGCCATAATGGTCTTAATGAAGACTAACCATATGCGCAGAAAGGATCATAAGTGCACGAGCCAGGTTCACTCCTATTCTCTCATTCTCATATTCCTATGGGACAGCAATCCGACACGACTGATGTAAAGTACAGCAGATAGAGGTCCAACGGTTTTATGTAATGTCCCAGACACGGGTGTAAAACACCACCAACTTCCTGGTTTCGGGTTTACTGAGATAAAAATACCCAATAACTGTGTTTTGCCTAACCCGGGATTTGAACCCGGGAACACATGATCCGCAGTCGCGCTTACGACCACTAGATCAATGAGATAGTTGATGAGTTAAATAAAGTTAATGGTTACAATTTAGAGGAAATAATTTTTTAACGTATGGAAAACTAAAATATATTCTTATATTTTATATAATAAGGTCGATAATTTTCTTAACAATGGTAACATTAATTCATAAATTTGATGGTTGCTAGGAGTAACACTGTTCAGGCTCTCAGTCAATCAATCAATAAATATTATTATTGTACACCACAAAAAATAAACAAAAAAATATAAAGTGTACAAAGTAGACGTAGACGGTCTTATCGCTATGAAAGCGATATCTTTCAAACAACCTGTCCAACTGTCATACATATTCGAAAAAAATACGGTATTAATTCCGGGTTAAAGTAAACCGCTTTCTCTTAAATGAAGTTCTTTCCTCGTTAGAATATATTTCTCTTTTTAGTTTTAGATACGACCATCCATTTATCTATCTCTATTTCAAAAATAGGAAAAACTATTCACTGAAAAAATATTTGAGGATCAATAGGATAAGCTTAAAAAGACTATGTAGAAAGAAATCATAATAGAATGAAAGCGCTGTGTTTTAGCGGCCTAAGAGAATCCCAGCACGTTCCGCGCTTACATTAGAGGAGAATTGGGAAAATGCCGAAAACACCTCACTGCCTCCGTTAGGTTTTTTAAAAGATCAAAGAATCAAAGGTGTGAAATGTCTGGTACTATATTCAAAAATAAGCGGACATAGTAGAGAGCGTAGCGTTTTAGGTAAATACTTTTTATTACGGAAGAGGCCCAAGTCTCGTTATGGACTGATGAGAAGGAGAATGAGTATGAAAAGGATGAAAGTTAAAATCTTTATTTATATTTTTCGTATGGTGGCGGAAAACGAACACAAAGCCCCATATTTACACCCACCGGTCGTTGAAACTGGTGCCGGAAAAGTTGTATAAGGGAAATGCCTGCAGTTTGACTCCCTATTTGTCTAGTGGTCATAAGTGCGGCTGCTGACCATATGGTCCATAGTTCATATCCAGATTAGGGTCAAAATAATTTGTAGGGTTATTCTGTCAAGAAATGTCAAACTGTCAAAAAACATTTTGTAATTTTTGTTTCTTTGAATAAAGCTATTTTTAACGGATTTTATCGCGTTTAATTTACTTGTTTCATATTTCCGACGTTTAGGGTACTTTACAGCACCCATGGTCACGCGGGGACTGAGATGTTTAACGTCCCGATGTCATACTTAGCCCTTCTACCTTCAGGTTTTGAATATTAATTTTTGGTACAATCTACGCAGAACCAGCTTACAGTATCTTGAAGTGTTTGCAGTGGTATGCTTGGGTTTGGATTTAATTTTGTTAATTATTGGATTCCAAGCAGATAGCAGCACCCATCCATTTTGTTTATTGATATTAGGTTTTTTTTTAATTTCAATAGCCTCGCGTATCATCCTTGGTAGGAATGGGTATTCTTTTGCGAGAATTTGTGGTCCATCAAATCTGATCTAATGGAGGGGATGGTCTTGAACATGTTTACAGACTGCAGACTTTTCGGAGCGTCGGTGTTTCACGTCAGTTACATGTTCTATCACACGTCCTTTCACACACATTAAACGCGATATTAAAATCCATAAAAATAGTTTTATTCAATGTGTAGTATTCGCGTATATATAAAAAATCATTATTTTTGTTTCGATTAATATTACAAAAGTATCCCATTTATAATAGATTAGGTTCCCTTTCACCCCCAACACATATTGAGGGCCGTCACTTATGACTGTATAATGCAAGAATAACGTGTATTTGACATCCACTTTATGTGCCTTACCCTACTGTCCGCTCATATAAAGTGAGCACCAAGCCGTTCGATGAGGCTGTAAAAGCCAACTGGCTTATGAAATGAAATATATTGTTACTTCTGGAAAAATAAATAAATAATAGTTTTATTATTTTGTTTAATCTATTAAATCTACTACCGTTTCGAAACGAGGTTCCTCTAGAGAAGAAACGGTGAAAGAACCGCACAGTATCCTCTTTTTATCATTTTTAAAGTTAATATTACCAGGTATATTTTTTTTACTTATCTAAGCCAGTGCTTGACTACACCATCTCGCCTGATGGTAAGTGGTGATGTAGAAAAAGATGGTAAAGCGCACTGACTCAACAAAAACCTATAGTATATACAAAGTGGAAAACGATAACAGAACCATCAATAACTTAAGTATGCTCTATAATGTACTCAAAAGAAGAATGACTAAGAAATTGGAGCTTATGATTGCATAGGAAACCCGAGCAGACCAGTCCCCGTAAGAATAGAATAGCATCATTTTTATTCAATATTGATGACACGTAATTTTTATTGAGTCATTTTTAACTTTTACAACTGGTTCGGAAAAAACATCTGTCTTGGGAAGAACCAGCAAAAAAATCCAACAAAAAAATTCAAAACAAGCACACATTCCACTTGGTAGTAAGTAGATGGTGGGGCCCCAGACACCTACATTTTTCAATCTTTGATTTAGGACCAAAGTATAGATGCTTTATGACGGATCCATGGCGCTGTGGCCTAGCATTTAGTTGCGGCGCTGCGGGCCGCAGATTCAAATCCCGTACGGTACAAGTATCTGCATGGTCTACAAATAGTTGTTCCGGATCTGGATGTTTATCCTCGTGTAATTTATGAATGTAAACTGCTTCTCAGTTACTGGAAAAAATCTCTTGTTAGCAACAATACTGCAAACTTGTAACGGATGTAACTTGTTGGAAAGCACAAATAAATTTGATAAATAAACTAAGGTCCCACAATTTTATCCGTAATTGAAATCTGAAGGCACCATTTACCATCAGGTGGGGTAGTAGCCAAGTACTGGCTTAATATAGTGAAATAAACGGCCAAGTGCGAGTCGGACTCGCGCATGAAGGGTTCTGTACCATCGTATTATACGTTTCTAGTAGGTGAACAAGTTCCAGGAGAAAATCTTAGTGGTTTACGTCCTTTAAAAAAAGAAAGAAAATAATGTCCTCATATTAAGTTAAACAAAAAACAGGGTCTCTTTTATCGGAATTGTTAGTTTTGTGAGTTACACCCTGCTCTTGTTAGCACTTCGGGACTTCGTTCTTATGAGTTGCATCTCATTCATGTTAGAACTACAATAAACATTTAAAACATCTTCTACGAACCGTTATGTAGCCGCTATCACACAGCATTTTCATTCTACGGAAGAAAATAACATTTAAATCAACCCTTGAACCCTCTTAATGTGTAATACAAATAAGAAGAAACGTGCCACGAAACAAGTGACCAAAATTGACGAAATGCAGTTAAACTAAATATCGCAAGAGCCGCCGAGCAGGAGCTGTCTGGGCAAAGGCTACCATCACCGCAAAAAAAAAAGTAGACGTAACTTGTTGGAAAGCACAAAAACTCTCGTCTGGTTGCACAATTTTATCTGTGCTTGAAATTTGAATGCACCATTTACCATCAAGTGGGGTAGTAGCCAAGTACAGGCTTAACATAGTTAAAAAAGATATTGTTTTCTTTATGTGTATGTACGTATAAGAAGTACGCAGTCAGCATTCTTTGCGCTATAACGCGGGGAGTAGGAATTTATTATAATTTAAGTTTAGAGTTTTAGTTTTTATATGGTAATAAACATTGCATATTTTAATATTAAGTAAATAAATTATTTATTTAAAGAAAACATTTTAACAAACTTTATTACAATAACATTTAAACCAACTTACAGCATTAAATCAAACAGACAAAAGAACAAGGAACAATCCGAGCGTTAATCGGGCCAACATTGCCGCGGAGCTTAATGACAAAGGTTTTTTGCATAAATGTCATTTACGTGAATTTAATACAGTTTCAAAAGTCCTCTGTGAATATTATTACGAAGTTAAACTTTGTTTTATAACTGATTAATATTCAGCTATGCAAATAGGAGTTAAGAGTCAATTATGTTTATAGCGCCTTAATATACCTATTATTTTGCCTTACGTCTTATTATTTTGTAATTACACCTTCTTATTTTGTTAAGTTATTTATGTATATAGAGCTACTATTGATTTAAATAAAAAAAGTCTATAATAACGTTTCCACTCTTAGGAAATTTTTCTGTAACTGCATATGAGTGAATGGTATGTTTTTAATCTTATGATGGTAAGCGGATGCTGTGGCCCATAGACATCTATATTTATCTTCTATTTAGAATCAAAATGCAAATACGTTGTTATCCCTAGAGGAAGAATATGAAATGCCTCGTGTACAGTTGAAAGGGTCTCTGGTACTCTACACTCACCATACAACACAGCAGCATTAAGCTGCTATTTTCGCTGTTATTCTAGTGTGGTCCTTACCCCGGTTGAGCTGACCCAGTTGCGCTACAACCATAGCATGGCTCTACTACGTACAAAATTAATTATTTGTTGCTTATTCTTATTTATATTTGTAAAGGATTCCAATACGGTATCATAACAGAGGTACATGTTATACAAGTAAAATAGATAAAAAGTTATGTGTCACATTAAAGGCAACCACGGAAAGCTAGAAGAGAGATACAGCGTCGCTAAGGCCCGTATTAATAAACGTTTCTCAACGACGAACTCAAGTGCGTAATCATTTGATACGCCCTCATTACGAAATCAGCATCTCAAGATCGTTGCTAATTAATAAACACATAAAAACAGTATCTCAAAACGCTGTACTTACGAATACTGTTCTGTGACTTGCACTCATGTATACACACTTGAGAGTCGAGTTTCGTTTATTAATCAGTGTGGCACTCATTAATTCTAAATAATAAATCTAAAAATAATTCTAATAAAGATTCTTCTGCCGTGTAGAGAAAACATTAAGGCATTAAGTATATTAACTGTACACTTTATAAGCACAAAAATATAAAATAAATAAATAATTGTTCTTCTGTTTCACTAAGTATTTATTTTTAATATGTTACACGTTGAAAAAAAATTAAGACAAGGAAATGCACTATTTATGTGCTTGAAACTAGGTAACATTTTAATGGCAATGTGCCAAGAAATACCAAAAGCCATTATATGTATTTTAACAATACAGGTATAATAATGTAATCGAAAATACTAACACTAAACTTTTCAGGGGTTAAGGACTCTTACATTCTTGGCACTACTTTTAAATACATATTTATTCGTGGCACTCTTATAACTCTAATGCTAATTGTTTTTCGACCCGAGTTCTCAAGCGTTTGAATTTTATATAAATTTTCCAAACAAATTATATTTTTTTTTATAAAACTGAAAAGACAAACGAACTTACCATCTACCTCATGGTAAGTGGCTACTGCAGCCCATGGACACCTGCAACCAAATTCGAACAATATTAAGGTCACACTCGCACTGCTGCTTGGCGTCTGAAGTAGATGGGAGGGTGGTACTTACCCAGAAAGATGACTACAAGAATCTTTTCTTGTAGTCTTTCTGGTCCTGCCACCTAGGATACATTAATGATCAATGTAACTAAAACATTTTTCTTCTTTAAGCTTATAAAAATCATATTATCGCAATGAAATAATAAAGTAATAATCAATTTTTCTAGTGAATAGCTACCTGAAATACAATAGTTACAATATTCCTCTTACTTAAAGAAATATCTCTAAAACAACTCATTTAAGTGAAGACTATATATAAAGGCGACGCTACGTTATTAACACCCAATTCAATTTAATGAGGTTATCGCGCCACCGCAATAATTATTCTCTTTCGTGAACAGATTGCTAATTCTCTCGTCTTATATTTTCTTTTTTATGGTAAAATTCTTAGATGTTAAGATCGTTTCAAAACGTATTGAAAAATTAAATAAAAAATTAATACGAAAATAGCGGCTTCCTGAGGGTGATATCTGGACCACATACACAAAATTTGTCGTTTCACTTAGAAGGAGTACACACGTACAGAAGAAATATATAATATAAAGATCTCCATGTTAAATGTCTCCACAACACAGGAGAAAATCTCAGTTTAAAAACATAAAAAGTCTTCATCATTCTATAAAAGTCCACTCTTAGATAAAAGCCTCTCCATTTACAGGGCATTTTATACAAATGCTTATTTCAGATTCAGGAACACACATTTATCTGAACAAATTTAAACACCGTGTGGTATCGGCATAGCGCGCAAATGTTCACGGTTAAGATCCATCGTTTTAAATGAAAAGCGGGGGAAGGATTGCAGGAAAATTAATAGAATTTTGTTTTTTTTTAATGTTGAGCAATTGGCTTATGAGTTCTATTTTTAAATAAATTTGCTTTTTAGAAACATATAACACGAGTGCTTTCCATATTTAAATTTCGAGCATCTCAAAACTTATTGAGTGACCTACGTATATTTGAAGAAGAAAAATAAATAACCAAGAAATTATACAAGAAAATTTTTCGTTCTGTCCTTCTTGTAGTAAAGGTGAAAATGCATCTATAGCTATTTTAATTTATGTGAGATACAAAATTTAGCAGTATATTCATGAGGTATTTATTTTACTTTAAAGACAGGAAACTATAGCAAATACATAATATCTATAACCTTAGTCTATATGTTTGCAATTTCTCTATTTTGTTTATCAAATGTGTTGATTTCAACGGAAATTCTAAAGACACTGTAGCATTTAGTCTTCGAAAATATTAGAGATAAAAGTAAGTTATCAACTATGAGATGAGATTAATGGAGCAGTCATAAATGTTACAATTTTAGAATTTTACGTTGCTTCAAATCACTTTGGCTTTTTCACGTATTGAAGCAACAATTTTCATTCATATTTTTATTGACTTGGTAAAGCCACGCTGAAGCGTATTATGTTTGCAGTGGGAATGCTCGGCTTGATCGAAAAAGGACTACGCTTGAAATAATTACCAACTTAAAACAGCAGCATAGTTCTTCAAATTATAATAATTTATTTGTAAAACATATGTAAAAAGTTACAAACTTGGTGGAAAAGGTATGATAAGTAACACTATATTTCACCTTAGAAGGCATACAAATATTTGGTTAACATCCTCACCTTGCATTATTAATATTAATATTTAATAACATTACAATTTCAATAATAATTAGTATGTTTAGGAAAACTTGCATAAATTATTGTTTTTACTATCCATTAAATAATTCTTAATAACATAATAATTAAAATATAATAAATAAATCGGACATTAATTGTAGGTACTAAAAACCATTCATTTTATCATCAAAATATGATAGAATAGTATTTTTTATTAAAAAACCCGAAAGCAATTTCTTAAATTTTTCTATATTATCAGTCTCTTTGATGTTTTTTGGGAGTTTACACACATACATAATACATAAACACTCACGCCTGTCACCCAGAGGGGTAGGCAGAGACTACGGACTTCCATTTGGCACGATCCTGACACACTTCTCTCGCCTCCTTTACATCCATACATCTACGCATACATGCTCGTCGGTTAAGGGTACTCCTAATCTGGCCCATTTTCAATATATCGGCAATTTGGTCGATAAACCTTCGTCTAGGGCGTCCCTTCCCGACTTTTCCGTTCACTTCTGAAACATAAATTTGCTTTGTCACTCTTTCCTCGTTCATTCTTTCTACATGACCAAACCACCGAAGCATTCTTTTCTTAATCCTGGTCACAACGTCATCTTGCAAACCACACTTTTCTCTTATCACACTATTTCTCACCCTGTCATTCAGATTCAGCCCTAGGATACTCCTTAATGACCGCATTTCTTCAGCATTTATTCTACTCTCATGCTTCTTCTGCCAGACCCAACTTTCACTACCATACATTAAAGTAGGGACTAACACAGCATTATGAATTGCCATACGTGCCTTTTTTGACACATTCTGACTCTTCACAATAGCATGTAGAGCCCCATTCACTCTATTTCCTGCGTTCACTCGTCGTTCTATATCCTTATCATATCTACCATCCCTGCTAAATAAACATCCCAAATATACAAAGTCATCCACTTGCTCAATCATCTCCCCTTCTATTCTTATTTCACATAACGTTTTACTTACTTCTCTTTCAAAAACCATCACTTTCGTCTTACTTGCGTTCACTTTCATACCCCTTTCTTTTAATGAACAGTTCATTAAAGTAACCATCATTTGCAACTCGGCCGCCGACGATGCAAATATGACTTGATCATCGGCGTACAAAAGGCATTTGACGGTTAACTCACCCATTCTCAACCCACATTCTTCAACTTTCAAAGTTTGCAAACAACTGTCCATAAATAGGTTAAACAGCCACGGGGAAGCTACACAGCCCTGTCTGACACCTTTTTGAATGCCAAACCAGTCCCAGTAGACCCCATTGATCCTGACACAAGCACTAGAGTCCCTATAAAGAGACCTTAATGCCTGTATCAAACCAGCGCTCAAACCAAATGAGTTAAGTGTTTGCCATAACACATTCCTGTCCACTCTATCATAAGCCTTTTCCAAGTCCATGAATGCACAAAATACTTTCTGATTTTTGGCCAAAAACTTCTCCAAATCATGCGCATGGAAAAGACTTGATCCGTACACCCCAACCCCTTTCTAAATCCAGCTTGCACATCCCAAATTTTTCCATCAGTTTCTTCCATAACTCTTTCAATTAACATCTTAGCATACAGTTTACCCACAATGCTAAGCAAGCTAATCTACAGTAGTTTTACAGTTCTGCTGTGACCCTTTTCCTTATATATTGGGACTATAACGGCTTTGCACCAGTCTTCCGGTACCCGCTTCAGTTCCCAACATAAATTAAACAAGGTGTACAGCAGGCCTGCCACCACTCCCTCTCCAGCCCTTAGCATTTCGAGTGATACTCTATCATATCCGGCTGCCTTACCTGCTTTCATGCTTTTCATTGCTTTCATTATTTCATCTCCAGTTATCTCCCTACCTCTCTCCACTTCTTTCGGAATTTCTATTTCACTTAATTCAGACGACTCTTCACTCATAAGCACGCTGTCAAAGTATTCCTTCCATCTGTTTAAACTCGAAACTTCGACATTCAGCATACAGCCATTCTCGTCTCGTATAGCATTAATTCTAGGTTGTTTTGAATTTCTCCTGGCAGTTCTTACGAGTTTCCATAATATTTTAATATTAGACCAAAACCCTGCAACACTACGCCCGGACCTGCGACGAGCTGTGAAGTGGAGGGCACGTCTGCAGCCGAACCACAATCAGGAACGAACCAGGGAGGGGAAAATAATGGGGTTGAAGTTAAGCGCTGGCTTAAAATAATATATAAAAAAAAGTTCGCTAGACCTTATAATCTTAGTGGGGCAGCACAGTAGAGGTACAGGAGGCTGATAGCAGCTGAGATAGGAGCCGAAGAGGCCCATTCTCTCTGCCAGAAGCCCTGGGACGAAATTCCTCTGCCCATAATTCCAGACCCATCGGCAGAGGCTCTCCAGGCGGCAGGCGGCAGAGTCGTCCTTGGTTTTAAAATGATAACTTTTAAAATCAGAGGAGGTTCTGACGTGGTAATGGAGCCTGAACCGCCTCAACTCCAATACCTCAGCCCTCCACCTCGCGGGGTGAGCCTGGAACGTTAGCGAGAGTGAATGAGACACAAGGCGCTGATCTCGCCTCGGTCCGAGGGCCTCCGCTGGTGTCGGCCAGGGGTAAGGGGAAGGGAGGTGGGAGCGGTAGAGCCAAAGGTACGGCGGGGGTCAAGAGCGCCAGTAAAGGACGTCTTCGTACTCAGCGGGCGGAAACGACCCTTGACCCCCACGTCTATAAATGGCTAATCCCAAGGGTAGGACGAGGGTCCTCCAGGCAAATCTTCACCATTGATTGGAGGTTTGCTTTGCAGAGGACAACATCGACCTCACCCTCATACAAGAGCCTTGGGTGGCCAACGGTCAAGTACTGGGATTGTCGGCTGGCGGTAAGATTCTAGTCAATACTAAAAGCAGTAGACCCAGAGCTTGTATAATTTACAATAAAAACATTGAACGTTCAGCTGTTCCAGAGTAATACAACGATGACCTGGTCACAGCTTTCATAAATCTCAAGGGATGCACAGGGGCCAGAGTAATCATTTTCTCAGTCTATCTTCCCAGAGAGAACCCTGATCCTGCCATCGAGTTAGAGCGAGTGGCGGAGTTCGCTCGAAAACACAACGCCGAAATTGTGGTGGGATGTGATGCTAATGCTCACCATACAGCCTGGGAAAGCACTAAGATCAACGAAAAAGGTGAGTTACTTTATAACTTTCTCATATCCAATCGCCTGGTAAACCTAAACTTAGGGTGTACACCAACCTTTGTAACGCGTGCTAGGCAAGAAGTGTTAGATATAACCTTTGCTACCAATAACATATCCAGGCGGATAACTGACTGACATGTTAGTAGTGAAAAGTTGATATCTGATTACAAGCACATTAAGTTTGTGATTGGAGCATCACCAATTTATGAAACTGTTGCTTTTTGGGATCCAAAATTAACCTCATGGGATGTCTATAGAGATAGCCTAAGGAGGAATTTGGAAACGTTTTCTAAAAGCATAAAACGATTAAAGGTCTGGAGTTAACGGCGGAGACGTTAACCGTAAGTATCCGTGAAGCCTTCGTAGACAGTTGTCCTGTCAAAACCAAGACCTCAACACGAAAAGTTCCTTGGTGAAACACTAAGCTAAATGAGCTTAGGGAAAAGACCAGGAAACTATTCAAAAGGGCTAAAAAACAAGGAGTGGGATATTTATAGTGCAGCCCTAACCGTATATAATAAAGAAATTAGGAAAGCTAAGAGAGCATCGTGGAGGAAGCTATGCAAGGAAGTTGAGTCTTTGCTTTGCAAAAAAATCAAAAAAAATGTATCGAAAGCTAAACCTAATCAGACCGGGCTTCTTAAAAAGCCTAATGGTTACTTCACTACTAGTGAAACAGAAACATTGGAGTAAGTAGCGTCAACCCATTTCCCAGGGTCACATAAGGCTTTTGCCTCGAAATCTTTCAGAGCCCTACGAAGGCCTTGTAATGAGGACTGGTGTAGGCTGCAAAGATAATGACTAAACCAGGTGCAGTGGGCAGTTGACTCCTTTAAATTATTTAAGACAATCGGGGAGGATGGAAAAATTCCCATCCAACTATAGAGGGGTATCGATATCCTTCTTCCTTATCTGGTGAAAATCTTCAGAGCAAGTTTTGCATGGGGATATATTCCAGAACAATGCACAATTGTCAAAGTTCTATTTATACCTAAGACTGGTAGAAAGGACTACGCTTTACCAAAGTCCTTTAGACCTATAAGCCTATCTTCTCTTAAGACATTGAAAATGGTTATAGATAGATATGTTACACCAAAATACTTACCGCAGAGGCAAATCTACGAAAACAGCCCTTATCAGTGTTATTGACAGGGTCGAAAAAAACGCTGGAGGATAAAGAAATAGCTCTTTGTGCCTTTCTAGATATTTAGGACGCCTTCGGCATTAACTTCACATCACTGCTGGTTGGGAGCCTGACACCTAAAAATGTTGACCCCACAACGATCAGGTGGGTGAAGTCGATGATCTCAAACAGAAAGGCAAAAATTGAGCTGTTTCAAACTTCGAGTGAGGTTGCAACTACAAGAGGCTGTCCACAAGGAGGTGTTTTATCACACCTTCTTTGGACTCTTGTGGTTGACCAATTATTGTACAAGATGGCAGACCTTCGCATTGACACACAAGGTTATCCTGATGACCTTGTTGTCATTGCGAGGGGCTTTTGCCAAAGTATTTTATTATTAATCATACAAAGAGTCCTCAACACCATAAATAACCGGTGTAGGGATAACAGTTTATCAGTTAATGCTGATAATACTGTTATAATTTTACCAAAAAGAGACGTTTGGACATATTAGTCATACCAAAACTTAATGGTAAAGAAGTACCATTCACCACTTGGAAAAGAAGTACCATTCTCCACTTGGGCGTAACAATCGACCAAAAACTAACGTGGAACTCTCACCTTAGCAACGTATGTCATAAGGCTAAAATTGCTTTAGGTAAGTGCAGTCGTACCTGGTCGGGAACAACTGGGGCTTGCGTCCCAGTATGATCCTATGGCTGTGCAGCAGCATAGTGAGGCCGATTCCTACCTACGGCTCCACTGTCTGGTGTAATAAGGCCAACCAAAAGACGACTGCGGACAGACTAAATAGTCTATAAAGGACTGCCTGCTTAATGGCAACTGGAGCGATGCGATCATCGCCTGGAGTGGCTCTTAACCCTAACGCCCCTTGATCTTTATTTAGACAAGGAGGCGAGGGCTAGTTTGTATAGGATTAACGCGCAGGGTGGTTTTCAGGGAGCTTGCTTTCCTATAGATTGAGATCCATGCTCGACTCAATCAAGGAAACACCGGTCTTATGCATGATCTCAGATATCATGCGTTCACTATATACTTTTAACAAAAAGTATACAGTGGAACTACCCTCCAGAGAAGACTGGCTGAATAGACAGGTCATCTGTGAGGTTGGTAGCCTTATATGGTATACCGATGGGTCAAAAATGGGCCTCAACATAGACCTTGGAATTCATGGAGTGACCCAAATTCAAACTCAGTATGAATTTGGGTAGATTCACCTCTATCTTCCAGGCAGAAATTTTCGCCATACTTCAGTGTGCGGAAATCAATCTGCAAAAACACTTCGTCAACCATATAATCTATATAAACTCTGATAGTCAAGCAGCACTGCTAGCGCTGAGATCAAACTTGGTGAACTCGAAGCTAGTTGGAGACTGCGTGAACCGTCTAAACGCCCTGGGATGTAACAACAGGGTCGTTTCAAGATGGGTTCTAGGTCACGCGGGTATTATAGGCAATGAGCTTGCCGACAAGCTCGCACGGGAGGGCTCAAAAATTACACAATGTGGACCCGAGCCATTTTGTAGAATCTCAAAAAGCCTAGCCCAATTAACCCTTTAAACTCTTTATGACAATAAATCACTTAAGATCTGGTCTGATACACCACGCTTAAAACATTCTAAAACCTTAATCCGGGCTTTTGATCGTAAATTTGCTTCAGAAGCCCTAGGATTAGGTAAAAATAAATTGCGCATTCTGGCAAGAGCCCTGGCCGGACACTGTTGTCTTAAAAAGCACATGTCCATCTTGGGACTAAGCAACTCAAGGATGTGCCAATTCTGTTCCTTAACGGAAAAAACAACTTTGCACATCCTAACTAATTGCGGACCCTTAATGCGCAAACATAGCACTCATCTGAGAAACTATGTACTCCGCCCAGAAGAAAAGAAATTGCTCACAACTAAGCAACTCCTTCCATTCATCGAAGACGTTGGGCTTAGCAGTGAACAATAGCCATTAGCAGCGATCATAATAGATCTTTTGAGTCACAGTGATGCTGATCTCTCTCTCTATACCTGCATAGCTGCTCGCCCATAATAAATAAAACGAAATGTGCTTGGTCCGCTTTTGGTGTAAAACATTTATATTAGTGCTCAGAGGTGACAATGCATCAGTAGCCTTCTTTATTTGAAGTTGTCTGCAGGTGTCCCTGGGCTGCAGTAGTCACTTACCATTGCGGTAAATAATCATATGTTAAACAAAAACATGACTTACAATACGTATTATGTCATAATCTATATTAAAGAAAAAAATATTAATTCTATTCTATTCATCTGGTAAACTGTATGTTCGATTGTCACATTAATACTTTAAAAAATAATTGTTTTTTAAATTTATACTCAAAAAATTATGCCAAGTATTTATAGGGTTAAATATTACGGGCCTGATATTAAATTAATAAATTCTAACAACTGTTGAACTCCACAAATGTTAGGGTCATAAACTTTATATTTAAAACAGTTATGAATATAAAAATTGTATTGGTTCATTAACAAGGGGTTAATAAGACTTAAATTGAAAACCTAAACTTTCATCGTCGTTGATAAAGAATAAAGATTAAAAAATAACACAGCAGTGCAATGCAATGTTCAATAGCCTAACCGCATGAACAGAAAAGTAAAATTAAAAACTGAAATCATATGTCTATGTCTTCATAATATAATCATATGTCTTACTACAGGATCAGAGATAATCATACGACAGGAAAGTTATGAAGACTTTTGACAACGGGTCTGCATGGTTCATCTGGAAGATGGGCGAAGAGGAAAATCGGCTTCTTAAATATGAGTGAGAGAATTGTGCAGGATATTACAGAGGAGACAAATTAATCGAGTGTCCTTGCGAAATCGAATTGACTCCCAATTCGCTTGAGCTGATTGCTAAATGAGATATTCGGTCAAATTTGCTAAGCCCATAATATGAATCGGGTAGAGATTTTGCCTCCTTAGCTTCCAAATAACAGGCGTCAGCATACTCAAACAGAAGTTGTATAAGAGTGAGAGCGAGTTTGGTATGTATGGGTTTATTAAAATAAACCCCTACATATTTTACTACAATATGTAGAAAAATCCTCTATAAAAAGGAGCAACGACAGTGGCTCCATCAAGTAGAATAGTATAGTATAGTATATATAGAATAGAATAGAATAATTTTTGGAAGTGTCTATTCATACGATAATTGAACGATTAATGTTTACTGAGTTATACGAATTTTTTGTTTATTTTTAATCGTCCGATACATTTTAATATTTTAAATGTAAAAAATAATAAAATATTTGTATAATAACTTTAGACGATTGAACTAAATAAAGCATTTACTTGTATGTGATACTTGTATGATTAGGCTTTTTGCGTCATATCATATGGTTTATTTGTTTTTAATCGTCCGATAGATTTAAATATTTTAAATTTAAAAATAATAAAAAAAATGTATAATAATTTTAAACAGTTGATTTAAATAAAAAGATGCTGTCTGCACCCTAAAGCCGCTTACATTATAATGATATAAAATATTAAATATTTAATTGTAATAATTATCGGACGAATAAAGATTTTTTATTTATACGATTATCGTATGAATAATTATTTTTTAATCATACAATTATCGTATGATTAGCAAAAAAATATAGACTTTTACATAATTCTTATTGAAAGTCATTATTTTATTTTATTTATCACTGGTTCGGAAAATACCTCTGTCCTGGGAAGAACCAGCACGAAACCCAGCGGGATTATATTTTTATATGAATTATGATACCTCCCGTGTAGTGGCGGGTAAGAATACCCACTACCCCATATCTTCCCGTGGGTGTCATAAGAGGCGACAGAGGTAAACTGAGGCAGAAAATGGGCAACAGCATCTTTCTGATTACAACAAAAAGCAATAAAAAACTGCGCTTACCAACCCGCTCGCCAAGCGAGGCAACTATGGTAATATACCATGAGCAACGACATAAATAAACGGCCTCCAGTCCCCGGCGGCTTGCTATTCCCGGCTACGGTGGCGACCATGGTAACGGCGTGGCAGGGGATGTTAAGAATCTCCGGTGGAGTTTTGGTTGCCACCTACAACGACTCAACCTGGCAACATATAACGCTCGCACCCTGAGGACTGACGAGAAGTTCCTGGAGCTGGAAGAAGAGATAAACAAGTTGCGTTGGAATATTATAGGATTATCCGAGGTCCGAAGAGAGGGGGAGGACACGTTAATCCTCGAATCCGGCAACTTCTTCTATCACCGGGAGGGCGACCATCTGTCCCGAGGAGGTGTCGGATTTATTGTCCACAAGTCTCTCGTTAACAACGTTGTAAAGACTGGGAGTGTGTCGACGAGGGTTGCGTACCTTATACTCAGAATCATCAACCGGTATTCGCTGAAGGTCATACAGGTTTACGCGCCAACCTCAGCACATCCCAATGAGGAGGTGGAGGAAATGTATACGGATATATCTAGAGCCATGCATTCCTTCAAAACCCACTATACGGTGTTAATGGGAGACTTCAACGAAAAACTTGGTACAAGAGACAACAGTGAGCTGAAAGTAGGGAAATTCGGAATAGGTCAACGGAACCCAAGGGGCTAGCAGCTGGCTGATTTTATGGAAAAAGAGGGACTCTTTATGATGAAATCTTTCTTCCAAAAGCGGCCCCACAGAAAGTGGATCTGGTCGAGCCCAGACGGTTTGGCAAAAAATGAGATTGACTTCATTATCAGACGAACGATTGATCAGACGACAACTGTTCAGTGATGTCTCAGTACTCGCGAGGGTGAAAACTGGTAGCGATCACCGAATAGTGAGTGACACACTGAATCTAAGCGTTAAGTAGGATAGGTCACGTCTAATGAAGTCAAAGCTCCGTCCCCATCGTGCTCTAATCCAAAGCCACGAAAACTTTCAGCTCGAGTTACAAAATCGTTTTCAGTGCCTAGAAGATTCCAAATGCATTCGGCGGGACTTACGCAAATTCAATACAGCTTGTATTGAAGAAGCGATCGAGCGGAACCAGGGCTCCAAAATCTTTGCCAGAGATCTGTCTGCCAGAAAGAGCGAACTGTCGAAGCTAAAGACCGAATGTGGCAGCATCGTTTCCAAAACACCTAAGTTTTTGAGTGAGATTGAGAGGATCTATAGGCAGATTTACATGTCATCGTTGGAGCCTCATACAAATATTAGTAGCGATCCAAGAGCAAGTCTTGGGATATCATCGGAATAGTTTCGGATACACTATTCCGATGATATTCCGGCGTCAGTTCGAGCGAGTTTAGAATGGCTCTCCAGCACCTTAAAAACGGCAAGTCCCGGGCGAGGCTATCCTCGCCCGGGACTTGCCGTAATATAAGTAATTCTATGAATTACAGCGTAGTTTTTGAAAGCGAGTGGAAAACCGGTACTTAAAGTCCTGCATAAGCTCTTTAATTCTGCCATCCATGGTGGCACTACTCTGGAGGCGTAGAACAGAAGTGCGGTGGTCTTGTTCTCCAAGAAAGGCGACAACAATCTCTTGAAGAACTACAGACCGATTTCCCTTCTGAGCCACGTCTACGTGCTGTTTTCGAGAGTCATTACGAATCGTCTCGCACGCAGACTCAACGAGATTGATGCGTAATTTTTTGTAATCTATTTATACACCAACTGTTACACTTATTTGTAATCATTTTAATTATTTATCTCTGAAATTAAGTGGCTATTATTTAGATATAGTATTTTATTTTAAAATTCCAAAGTCAAAGCTAAAAACTTAAAAGAAGCAGGGGTGGACAATACCGAGAACGTTTTTAATTTCATTGTTAATTTACCAAATTAAAACTAAGACGTAATCCCTTGATAAGTTGTGATGGCAGGTTTTTTATAATTTTGCCAATTTATGATACGACCTCATACATATCCTTCGGCAAATTGTACAGAAGACCAAAGAGTACTATCTGCCACTTTGTCTTGCATATGTGGACTATGAGAAAGCCTTTGATTCCGTCGATATTTGGGCAGTGCTGCTGTCCCTTCAGCGGTGCCAAGTGGACTGTCGGTATATCGAAGTGCTGAAGTGCTTGTACAGAAGGGCTACAATGGCTATCCGAGTACAGAACCAGAGTACGAAACCTATCCAACTGCAGAGAGGTGTAAGACAGGGTGATGTTATAATATCCCCGAAACTCTTCACCGCTGCTTTGGAAGACGTTTTAAAGCTAATGGACTGAAAAGGATACGGTATTCACGTCAATGGCGAGTACATCACTCACCATCGATTTGCCGACGATATAGTCGTTATGGCAGAATCGCTGGAGGACCTAAGCACTATGCTAAAGAACCTCAATAATGTCTTAAGATCAACATGGACAAAACAAAAATCATGTTTAACGTCCATGTCACTCCTATGCCGGTAGTTGTTGGGAGCACAAAGCTCGAAGTTGTTAACGAATATGTTAACCTGGGACAAATAGTCCGCCTAGGAAAATCCAACTTCGATCAAGAGGTCGATCGAAGGATTCAACTCGAGTCTTTAGTAAATTAAAAATGACCCTGTATATGTATGTGTGTGAGTGTGTGTGTATTTTATGGGTATTGTATTTACATGTGTCATACTTATTTTTAATGTATTTAAGTAAAATAGGAATGAATAGTTTGTTTTTATTTTCAAGTTTTTTTTTTATAGAATAAGGGTGACAAACGAGCGCACAACTGGGCAGCGTACGGGAGATTACGACACATCTCAAAACTATATTGTACAACCAGTGCGTGTTGCCAGTGATGACCTATGGATCTGCGACGTGGTCCTTCACTGCTGGCCGTATGAGGAAGCTCAAGGTCGCTCAGCAAGCTACGGAGAGGGCTATGCTCGGCGTTTCTCTGCGTGATAGACTTAAAAACGAGGATATCCACAGTAGAACCAGAGTAACTGACATAGCCTAAAGGATTAGTAAACTGAAGAGGCAATGGGCCGGCCATATAGCTCGAAGAACCGACAACCGATGGGGAAGAAAGGTTTTCTAGTGGCAGCCTCGTATCGGCAGGTGAAGTGTAAGGCGTCCCCCCACTAGATGGAGTGACGACCTGCTAAGACATGCAGGAAGTCAATGGATGTAGGTGGCTCGGGACCGTGCTTTGTGGCATTCCTTGGGGGAGGCCTATGTTCAACAGTGCACTTGTGAAGGGCTGTAATGATGATGATGATGAATTATAATAGGACCAGCATCGTAGCGATCACCTAATTCCCAGGGTTATTTTCATTCATGTGTTCCTTTATATTATAATAACCTTTACTGTACATTTTTTTTAATAAAACTTTTAAACTTTTTGATTGAGTATTAAAAGCGTATATATTGCCCCATAAATGAATTACTAATTCTGTGAAGTCTAGTAACTGGAATTAAAAGCTTTTTTGTTCCTAATGTTTAAAGTATGAACATCTTTATTCTTATCAAAGCTATTGATGTTTTTATGTACTTACATTACAATTTCATAAATATATTGCGATACTAACGTTAATATGTTTATTTCCTTAACTGTTTTTCTGAGGGACTCGTTACAATTTAATTTATATATAGCGCGTATGGCTCTCTTTTACTCTGCCTATATAAAGCGTATACATCTTGTTTTTGGGTAAAATCAGAGCAATTTTGAGGACCAATGAGGACAATTTTTATATTATCGTCAACAATAATTAATGCGCTTATAAGAAAAGTTCCAGTAGGCTGTCCCTTTACGGTTTCTGTAGCAAAGATATCTGAAGAGCTCTTGTCGCTATAAATATTTCCATAGATTTGATTAAACCGGTGTGAAACTTGGAGATGGCAAGAGGTCTGACAAATGTCTTTAATCCCTTAGGAGAGAGGTAAAGCCCTTGTATGGGACATTGTGTGCGTTGACACTTGCGACTCTAATCTCAAGAGATAGAATGAGGGACGGGTCTCACCTCGAATGGTGACATCTATACTTAATGTAATCAGGAGGAAGAGTTCTTTGTTTTTTGTTTGTTTAAAACGCTTATTTCTGGAAATACCAGTCCGATTTGAAAACTTTTTGTATATTATAGCGATATTTATGAGAAAAAGTATAAGTTATCTAACATTGGGTTACACCTCTCAGCTAGCCTTAAATATAGATTTTTTTAAGCAAGTCAGAAGAAAAAGCGCCCCGGAAATGATTTATCCGCGTGCGCTGGCGTAATAGATAGTAATACGTAAATACAATGTTCCACAAAAATATAGATCTTTACTCCATCTAAAAGAAAACTATACGAGCATATCCGTAGGTTGAGTCAACCTATATGTTTATAGTTATTTATATATACATTTATTGAGATATATATTTATAAATGTGTGTATTTATTTATATATGTATATCAATTATATACATTTTATATATATGTGCATATTATATGTATGTGTTGCATGTATATATTTTAACTTAATTTGATTATAACTACTTAACTGCCCATAACTCACTCTCTGTTCTACCCAAGGTTAGCTGGTAGAGAATGCAATATAGTATTAAGCTCGCCTTTTGTACACATATTTGGTGCAATAAAGAATAAATAAATAAATAAATACTTATGCCTATTTCTTACACATACGGCATAATAAGGTATTTGTGACACAAATTATTGAAAATTTATGAGCGTTTTTTTTAGGCATGGCAAATTTATCTTAAAAGTTACAAAAAAATTACTTCATCATCAAGACAATTTTATGAAGATAAACTTTGCAATGTACAGCATGTTATTTGGTATGTTACATAGTTTAAGAGATAACGAACAATTAAAATAATTCAACACTTGTCTCGGCACGCGAACGACGCATAAACCCTAACCGCCCGATTGCAACCGAGAGAAACCAGCAGTGAACTCATCTATATATAAGCGAGGTTTGTTCATTTATTTTAGCTAAAAAATTGGCAAAGTAATAGAGTACTTTTATCTTTCGGCATAACTTTTACATTTTATCCACTCACGTCACCCTCACTTGGCACAAAAGTGTGAAAACAGTACAAGATACATGAAAAGTGTGTAGTGTGAGGGGGAGGAGATAAAATGTAACTTTGCTCTATAACGTACATAATTATGCCGATAGATAAAAGAACTTCATTAATTTTGCTAATATTTGTCCACATAGCTATCTAAAATGCTCAAACAAGGTTCTGAACAAGGTGTCATGTCATGTGGCACGGCTCAGACGCTTGATATATGCGGATGAAACCGCGGGGCACAGCTAGTACATATTATGCTACTTACTATCCGTATAAACTCTTAGACAGAAAAATGAATAAGATTTTTTATAATTTCAATTGGATTGGAAACAAATACAAAAAGAACGACGTGGAAACAACCACATACTAAGATCTATAAATATTTGTATTATTTTATTTGATAACTAGCTAAATTAGCCTATATTGTATCTATAAATGTAGCCTTATTTAGATTTAAGATAAACAAACACCATATATCAATTTTTCGCTCGCGTGCGTAGGCTTCGACCACCTAACCCTAGGCCCACCCTACATGTGTCCCCTGGGTGATGCTAAACGAGCGACAAAGCCGAATGGACTTGGCTACTCGTCGTATTGTAGCGGCGTATAATTTACCATCCCTTAGTTCGCACCATGAGCCAACAAATAAAAGAAATGGCCCCGAGTTCCCGGCGCCCCTTTAATGGGGCAGGGGTGCAAAGATTCTCCGGAGAGAAACCGGTGACGAGGTTCGCCACCCGTCACGTTCTGTCTCCCGGAGGGGCGAAAAGTGGATTGCAGAGGCCCGTCTGGCTACGCTGAATGTATGTGGAGCAATGAATGATAAGATGGATGAAATATGTGAAATGATGAATGATAGAGGAATAGATGTGTTATGTGTAAATGAGACGATACGAAAGGGAAAGGATGCCACTGCACATGGCATGTATACCGCTTACTGGTCTGGTGTAGACGAGACCGAGTGGGCATGCCAGGGAGTCGGTGTCATCATTTCAGAAAGAATGGGTCAATATGTGAAAGGGTATGAATGTGTAAGCCCAAGGCTGAAATGTATACGAATGAAAGTGGGCTTAAAGGAGTTGTTTGTGCTAGGGGTGTACGCCCCAGACATGTCTAAGCTCACTTATATCCGAGCAGTTTTGGGATATGGTAAGAATGGTGTTGATGAAATTTAAGGAAATGAAAATTAAAGTTGTAAATATTTACTTTGCAAACATCCGCTTAATAAAATAAAATGATGTGTCTTACCTAGTTTGAAGAGCACCTCCGCCCTCCCTCAATTGCGTGCACTATCCCGTCACCACTAATCCCAGCACCACTACTCCCAACACCACTACACTAGAGGAACACACCACCGATGACAATACGACACGTGTTTCGCCTCTACACGAGGCATCCTCAGGCGATGTAGACTCTGCGGTGGCTGACCGCTAAGTGAGCGGCGAGCCAAAACAACTGCCATTTATACAGCCCGCTGACGCAACGGCTCCTACCTAAGTAGCGAGCGACTGCGTCATGCGATAATACTATCCTGTTATTAGAGGCAGGCTTAAAGATATTTAAGAGAGGTGAGTTAGAAACGTTTGTTTGTTCATTCAGCAGTGCAATGTTACTATTATTATTTTTAATATCTCTAACTGTTCCAGCACACAGTCGCAGCCCTTTATTACATGTATGTAAGACTTTAAAGGGCAGTCGTTGGCTAGGTTGTGTCCAGTGTCAAAAGATGTTTTGTAAAATGGGTTTATCAGGATTGCAATTAGACACGTTATAAAGAGCATTTAGCCGCGTACAGGGTACAGTCCCGATAAATCATTTTGCTAACATCTTTTGGACACTGGACACAACTAGCCAACGACCGTCTTTAAAGTCTTACATACATGTAATAAAGGGCTGCGACTGTGTGTGCTGGAACAGTTAGAGATATTAAAAATAATAATAGTAACATTGCACTGCTGAATGAACAAACAAACGTTTCTAACTCACCTCTTAAATATCTTAATGCTCTAACAATAACAGGATAGTATTATCGCATGACGCAGTCGCTCGCCACTTAGGTAGGGAGCCGTTGCGTCAGCGGGCTGTATAAATGGCAGTTGTTTTTGGCCTGCCGCTCACTTAGCGGTCAGCCACCGCAGAGTCTACATCGCCTGAGGATGCCTCGCAGAGGCGAAACACGTGTCGTATTGTCATCGGTGGGTCTTTCCCAGTGTAGTGGTGTTGGGAGTAGTAAAGGGATAGTGGTGACGGGGATAGTGCACGCAACTGAGGAGGGCGTGGAGGTGCCTTCAAACTAGGTAAGACACATCATTTTATTTTATTAAGCGGATGTTTGCAAAGTAAATATTTACAACTTTAATATAATGGATTTCCGCAAAGTAACGCCTGATTCTATTAATTATCGGAAATGAAAATATTATTATGTTAGGAAATTTTATTGGAAGGGTTGGGGTGAAGAGGTCTGGTTATGAAAGGATATTGGGAACGTTTGGCGATGAAAGTATAAATTAGAATGGTGAAGACCTCCTCACCGTATGTGCGGAAAATAATATTTTTATGACGAAACCTTTCTTTTGTCGTAAGAGGATTCATATGTATACATTGGAAAGAGGTGATGATAGAAGCATGATAGATTTCATAATTTTGGATGAAAGAATGAGGAGCGCAGTGGTAGATACAAGGGTTTACCGGGGGTCCAACGTAGGGACGGATCATTACTTGTTCTTATGCCGAATTAATGGTCTATTTAGGCGTTGGCGGCATCAGACATCTGTGTCTACCACTGCGTTACAGTGTATAAGAATAGAGAGGTTATAAGTTGAAGGTGTGACAGAGAAGTATAAATGTAGTCTGAGAGAAAAATAAAAGGTTTGAATGAATTGTGTATGAATGATTTAAACTTGAAGACTGTATGGAATAATGTTAAGAAAGTTTTGGTGAATGCAGCCACCGAAGTATGTGGTGTAAGTAAGAGAACGAATGAAAGGAAAAATAATACGTTGTGGTGAGATGATGAGGTACTAGCAAGATTGACTAGCAACCAAAGCTGGTAATTCTGGCGGTATGAATGATGAGATTGAAAGAAAAAAGGCAGACATTAGACGTATAAATAAGAGAGTAAAAGAAATTATTGAAAGGAAAAAGCAAGAAAGGACGGATAAGAATGCTTCCGTGGTTTGGTCATGTTGAAAGAATGAACGAGGAAAGAGTGACAAAGCAAATTTATGTTGTAGAAGTGAACGGCAGAGTCGAGAAGGGACGCCGAAAGGTTTATCGACCAAATTGGCGATATATTGAAAATGGGCCAGATTAGGAGTACCTTTAACTGACGAGCGTGTATGCATAGATATATGGATGTAAAGGAGGCGAGAGAGGTGTGTCAGGATCGTGCCAAATTTAAGTCCGTAGTCTCTGCCTACCCCTCTGGGTGATAGGCGTGAGTGTTTATGTTTATGTTTATGTAAAGGCATATAGATAATATTTGTATAGTTTATTTATTAGTAAAATGTATACAATACGTAGTTAATTATCATTTTTGTTTTGTTATTTATTCTATATTGCTACACCTACGTCTAATTAACAGGCGTCTTAAAACACTCAATACCCCAGGGTAGCGTACTGGGCTGCTTGCTGTTTTTAATATATGTGAATGATCTTCCAAATATATGTAATATCCCCTGTGTTCTTAAAATAAAATTATCCACAGTTACATCAAAATTACAAATCGTAAACACCGGTCCCTATGCCATGTCAATAAAAATATATAACAAAATTCCAGAACGTATCAGAAGCATTAAAAGCATAAAAAAGTTTAAAAAGGAAGTTATTATATTATATTTAACGAAAAAATGTTAATACTCGTTGCAGGAGTTTTTTTAGTGATTGAGTAGGAAATAGGAAATAGGAATAAATAATATAGTATGATCTCAATAATATTTAAGTTAATTGTAAATATTCATTAAATGATAATTTTATTAATAATACTATAATGTTAATGTAATACTAATATAAATAATTGCCAATATTTGCAGTGCCCTTGCAGGGTTCTTGTTATGAACAATTTTTTTAAATTAAGACCAAATGTACAATAAATATCAAATAAATTAAATTGAATTGAAAAAAAATTCTCACCACTCCACGTGTTGACTGGTAGAGAATGCCTCAAGGCATTAAATCCGCCCTTTTTATTCTTTTGTTTTAAGGAATGCAATAAAGAATAAATAAATAACATATAGCCTAGATCACTCCTGGCATTGCTCACTATCTGTTTGTGAAGGTTCCTTAAAATCGGTTCAGCTATCCCGAAGATTAACCCGTTCAGACAGACAGTAAGACAAAAATTTAAAATAGTTATTTATATGTTGATGACTTGCAAAAAGCCCTCTCAGCTTTCCACGACACCCACGAAACGAAATGGGGTAGTGGATATTCTTCAGATACCACCACACGGCAAAAAGTTTAAATTAATATATATATAATATATCATAAATTCTACTCATTGAATATAATAATTGAGCTCGTTAGTAACTACTGAAATTTAGAATATTCACGTTATTATAACAAAGTATACCTCAGAAGGTCGGCAAAGTTACAAATTATTTTGAGGTGTGCTTATAAAACTTGATACATATTACGTAAAGGGTTAATTAAAATTTTGTTTAAATTTATAACAAACGAAATTATTTTACTCGTCCTAAACAAAATTTAGGTGGTACTGCATCACACTAATGAGTCAGCTCGACCGGGGATGGCCACTATTGTCCAGAACAAATTTTAAGTGGTTCTTTAGCAACCTTATGTGTCGACTCGACCGGGGATGGCCACTATTGTCCAGAACAAATTTTTACGTGGTACTATGGCACACTAATAAATGTCACCACCCATGATAAATGACACCAATGGATGGGCTCGACCGGGTATGCCATTATAGCCCAGAGAATTTTTTTTCGCACAATATCAGCTAATGCTGCAGCGTAAATGCCGTATGATATGCCGTATACGATTTTACAAAAAAGTCCCAGAAAATACGCAGACCTTATCTATCAAAAGTTTTAAAATATTTATTAAGTAAAAAATTAAATAAAACTATTTTTACGGGTTTTATCGCGTTTATTTACTTATTTTATATTCCCGACGTTTCGAGCACATTGTAGCACCCATGGTCACGGGGGTGGCTGAGGTGTTTGACGTCCCAATGTCCCAACCCAATAAACGTGGTGATTAAAGCAAATCCTTCCTACAGGTAACTGCTCATGCCCAGTAGTGAACTTTTAAGAGGTAAAAAAAAGAAGAAATATTATTCGGTTACTTTATGTGCCTTTTAAATGATTTAAAAAATATTTAATATAATAGGGTAACTAACGAGCACACAGTCCACCTGATGGTAAGTGGATGATGTGGCCGATAAAAATCTACATTTATTCTCAATTGAAAATCAAAATTCAGATGCGTTGTCACCCCTGAGGACTAAGATGGAATGCCTTTCCAGTATAAAAGGGTCTCCGGTTCTCTACACTCACCATACGAAACACAGCAGCATTAATCTGCTATTTCAGGTATTCTGTGAAACTGTGGCCCTACCCCTGTCGAGACGACCCATTCGTGCTACAACCACAATATACCTGCAGCCTGGCTCTACTACGTGTACATACCACATGACTTTTTCATTAAATGGTCAATAAAATCAAAAAGTATAATTTAAAAGCATGAAATTCGCGTCGTCCACGTTGAATATCTGTTTCACGGTGACTGTGATTGCAGTATTCTATAGGATAGTTTTTTTTTGCGCCCATTGCAAGGACACCCTCCGGAAGCGGGGGAGGGAGGTGGTGAATGCTCATAGCATACCACGCAGCCGGTCGGTCATGGAGACCTATTTTGTATAGTTTGTAGATAAGGCTTTCGTGCCAGACTCTATCAAACGCTTTCGCTTCGAGATGCCATCCGCGCCCGGAGCCTTTTTGGGCTTCAGTTCTTTGATGAGGAATGAGATCTCATCATTGGACACAGTGATAGGGTCAGAGGCTGTGGGGGGTGAGTTCCGGCGGCGGACTTCATCCTCCACTGTCTGGATGTGGGAGGGGTCTGTGGGTTTAGAGCTGGGAGAGCATTGAGCAGCGATGCTGTCTGCGAAGCACTCAGCTTTTTCCTCGTCCTCAAA
The DNA here is from genome assembly GCA_029286625.1 of Parnassius orleans. Taxonomy (NCBI): domain Eukaryota; kingdom Metazoa; phylum Arthropoda; class Insecta; order Lepidoptera; family Papilionidae; genus Parnassius; species Parnassius orleans. The sequence goes on along the minus strand of JAGSMP010000243.1, from coordinate 1,080,150 downwards.
GGCAATAGTACCGTCGGGGCGGGAGAGAGGGGGAGTGTAAGTGATAGCGTCTATGCGGAGGGCTCCCGCCATCTGGTGGTACGCTGTATGAGAGGGAGAGATATTCTCCATGAGATTACTCTTTTCGAGGTCTCGAAGTTCGGAAAGGCGTGAACGGACTTCTCGTTGAAGACGATTGGCCGTACGTCTATATTCAGGGGTTGGATAGAGTGCTGCTCTCCGGAGAGCAGCTCTCTTGGCTTTCATTAGGTTGTAAGGGAAGACCATTATTATTAGCAACCGGGACGACCCTTTCATTCTCCTTAAGGGAGGATTTTATAAGGGTGGAGAGAGAATCGACCGCGGTGTCGATTTTTTCGGTACTGTCGAAAAAGTCCGAAGAAAGGGGGATGGGGAGTCCGGAGAGTCCAAAGCTGTGGCTAAGGATGTCTTGAAGCCCTTCCAGTTAGTGAAGGTTTTCGTGGAGGGGACTGAGGGAGGTAGCTGCTGGGCCCATATCCTACAGAGGATAGGTTTTGCGATTTCACATGATATACACTGTTTGCGATAACAAAAAGTGATTAAAGCATGGTGATTGGAAACAATATTGAAATTGTAATTGGAAACGCTACTAAATGATAAACCTAAGTAAAAGGTGTAATAGTGTAGTTTTACAACATGTTTACAACCCTTAGTATTAAAGTATAGAGCATCGTTTGTAATAGTTAAGACAACAACCAAATAGAGAACTTAGTAAGACAGCTCTTATTGTACAACACAAAGCCGGCCAATCAGAGCGCGGCACACTATAGAACATTGGCATTATAGAACATTGTTAAGACCCGAAAATAATGAAAATAAATTTTATGCTCTAAAAGAATTGTAAACATAGTATTTAATCAGATCAAGGTATATAGATTAAGGAAATAAAATAATATTTCTCGTGGTGTACCTTATTTCCCACCTATAGTCAAATTAAAGAATCGATGTACCGAAATATTGTTAAAATTTAGGATAATTTCATTAATGATTTTTTAGACTATTAATATATTAGGTCCTTACATATGAAATTAGCGTTTTTTCGTACTGACCACTTTGATCTGAAATATCTCCTCTTTGGTTAAGAATTCCAAATCCAAATTTATAAATTCATTTAGCTGGTACATTTGAGTTTTGAAAACAGTCATTCATTTGTTTTTTCCTCATTATTTTTTTCTTTGGCGCCGCTTATTACCGCACAATTGAAAACCTGAAATGTGATGAAAAGTGGATACTGTACGATAATCGGAAGCGCTCGTCGCAATGGCTGAACCCTGGAGACCCTGCCAAATCTTGCCCTAAACGAAAATTGACTCAGAAAAAGTTACTTGTGAGTGTTTGGTGGACTAGCGCCGGTGTCGTTCACTACATCTTTCTAAAATCTGGTCAAACGATTACGGGAGATATCTATTGTCAGCAACTGCAAACCATGAAGGAAGAACTAGCTGCTAAACAACCGAGATTGATCAACCGCTCTAGGCCACTGCTACTTCACGACAACGCAAGACCACACACTGCACAACAAACAACTACTAAGTTAGATGAGCTACAATTGGAATGTCTGCGACATCCACCGTACTCCCTGGACCTTGCTCCAACAGATTACTATTTTTTCCGGAATTTGGACAACGTAAGAACAAGGAAAAAAAATCAACTCCGATGCGGCAGTCCAAACCGCCTTCAAAGAGTTTATTGATTCTCGCCCCCATGGTTTATTTTAGTAAAGGGATCAATGAACTACCTATGAGATGGCAAATGTGCATAGATAACAACGGTGCATACTTTGAATAATTAAATATATTTTGCAAAAAAAAATTGACTTTATATTCCTCCCGTACAAAACGCCAATTTCATATGTAAGGACCTAATATTAAGAAATCTTTATAATGTTCTGATAGATGACCAATCTGATGGATTACCAGTCTGACCATGTATAATACATTAGACTAGATTATTACAAACTATAAAGAGGCAAATACAGGCAATGGCAAGCGGCTCACTTTACGGTAAAGGTCCGGTCTACTTAAGCGCCTCGGGGCCCGGTTACATTATAGAAAGTCACTACCGAACAACTGGAAGAAATAGTCAACTAAAGAAATCCTCTGAAGAATATAGTGAACAACTAACTGTGAACAATTTAGGAACAACCGATAGTGAACAATCGTAGTCAACAACCGTAGTCGACAACCCATTGTCAGAAGTTTTCCGCCGAACAGTTGAGCAGTCGAACCGTTGGCCACTGCCTTGCCATTCGTATTCTACAGTTCGTGAATTTTGATTGGACGTCCGTCCATAGTACTCCAGCCACACCCACAAAAAACGGCAGTAGACGACCACCGAAACCTATAGGTGTAGGACGTGAGCGACTCGCGGAGTATCTTTGATAACATTTACTCCCGAGTTTCGCCCGTCCGGCACATACACGGTACGGCCTAGTACAAGTATGACTTTCGACCACTAGCTTACAGGAATATAGATTATATTGCAAAAAATTGAAACATGCCCGAAAATTTCTAGATGACATACAAAATTGATGTCGATGTTTATATTTCGCTGCTGAAAGCGCGATTCATTCAGTAATTTAAGATGCTATCTTTATAATACGACATATCAGAAAAGGCAAGAATGAAGATTAATAATAATGGCATTGTAAAATATACTATTATGACGATATTTTTAAGTTCTATTTATGACTTTTATTTAGATTTATCCGTGAAACTTGGAAATTTAAAAAATCATTTAAAATGAAGAAGATAGCTATATGCGCCTATGTGATTCTGGAATAAATTAAATTAAATTCAAACCCAAGCACACAACTGCAAGATTTCAAAATACTCGTACTGTGTAGATGTAGATCGGACAAAACGACAATAGCCTAATTGTTAGGGATACGGACTGAGAAACTCAAAAGTCGTGGATTCGGATCACCTATTTGACTACTGCTATGAACCACTCCTAGCAAAAGCATTTAAGCTTACTTGAGCGGCTACGGGAATATTAATCGTGTTACAGCACTAGCACTGCTAGTATTCTTTGAAATAGAAAAAAAACAGATTCAGAATCAATTATTTAGTGGATCGTAAGTAATACATATTAAAGATGTTTAGCTACATATAATCAAGTTCAACTATGTTCTACACTGTGGGCATACGAAGTACAATATTTTTGCAAATCAAAGTAAGTATCAAAAAAAACTATGAAATGCGAAAGCAAAATGGTGTATATTACGTATAAGAGTTTACACTATGAAAATTACACTATTACAGTACCACCTCCACAGCCTATCAACAGTCCACTGCTGAGTATAGGCCTCCCCATAGATTGCCTCGTAGTGGAGATATTTGCCATAGTTGCCATGCTTGGCAGGCGGGTTGGCAACAGTAGTTGGAACGAAGTTCCTTATCGCACGGTACGAATTTGACGGATGGGGGCTAGGCGAGAAAAAGTGTAAGATTTTTCCGTCACGACCCCCTTTCTATATTGCCAGCGAGATGGAATAATATCCATCTCCCTCGCACTTTTTATTATCTTGCCATGAAAGAAATATTTTATTTTAAATGACGTCATTTTAATAGAAGCTTGTAATTCATTTATTTGTATTTGATAATCAATATTATAATACGTTTATCAATAATAATATACTACGAAAGGAAGTTCGTTCCAACCGAGTGTTCCACGACACACACATGTTTTTATTTTTTATTTTTATTGTTATCAGGAAGATGCTGCTGCCCATCTCCTGTTTCACTTACCTCTGTGACCTTTTACCACACCCACGGGATGATAAGAGGTTGTGGATATTCTTACACCGCCACTACACGGTACATATACCTTGCGGTCTTAAAAACCCTCAATTTTGTGATTGTGATTTATAATTGAGATAGAGTTGATGGAATAAAGCACTTTAGTAAAATTGAATGAGCAGTAAAAATCAGACGACAAAATGAACTTATAAATGTTTTCAACTGATTTATATCGTAAGAACTGTGGTATAAAATCACCTCTTTATTGCGTAGTTAGTCCTTCAATTAGGTTCTTTCAAGAAGGTAGTAACCGAAAAGTTTGAAAACTTTAATTACTCCAGGTATTTTTGATTTTTTACTAACAGGATACAACTCTGGTAGACTTGCATCTCTTCATTCCTATGTATCGTATTTTTAAATTATCGATTTCATATAATTTATGTAATAAAGTTTATTTCTAATGACTATGAATAATCAGCCCCGTTTTTAGTTATAATCAGCATCTTGCCTTCAAATATTTAAATAATTTCTTTTTGTATTTTAAAATATAAATGAATGTATCACGTTACCCCGACAAAATATATATTCCAAATAACTTGTTGTTGACAGTGTTAGTTATGGTTCTTGCATAATCTATACATTTATGCAAATAAATATAATCGAAGAGTCTGTCTGTAATATCGAAATAACTACCTATTTAAAGCTGAGTAGGATCTTGTAAGCCATTTATATAGATGTTTTTAAATTTTTTGTCCTTCTGTCTGTCTGAACGGGCTAATCTTCGGAATGGCTGAACCGATTGTAATGAAACTTCACAAACGTATAGAAAGCAATGCCAGGAGTGATCTAGATTATATTTTATCCAAAAACCCCGGAGACTTTCCTTTGAATAAACAAAAAATTTATATATGGATATACATTTATAGATCCCACACAGGAGAATTCAGCTACTTATTAAATAAAATAGTATAAATAGTTATACATTTAAGTATGTAACTGTTTCCACGTCATTCTTGTTGTATTTGTTTCCAAACCAAATAAAATTTTAAAAAATCTTATTAATTTTTCTGTCTAAGAGTCTGTCCGGACAGTAAGTAGCATAATATAATGTATGTCAGCATTTGAGGTGAGCCTCGTCCCATATTCTATCTCTTAAGATAAGAGCGGCAAATGTCAACGCACACAATTTCCCACACAAGGGCTTTACCTCTCTCCTAAGAGACTAAAGACATTTGTTAGACCTCTTGCCATCTCCTCCAAGTTTAGCAACGCTTTAATCAAATCTAAGGAAATGTTTATAGCGACAAGAACTCTTCAGATATCTTTGCTACAGAAACCGTAAAGGGACAGCCTACTGGTACTTTTCTTATAAGTACATTAATTACTCTTGACGATGGTATAAAAATTGGTCCTTGCTTTGATCTTAAACAAAGATACAGGGTCCTCAAAATTGCTGTGATTTTACCCAAGAAAAAGATGTATAACAGTGCTTTATTTAGGCAGAGTAAAAGAGGGCCGTACGGGCTATTTATAACTTAAATTTTAACGAGTACCTCAGAGAAACAATTAAAGAAATAAACATATTAATGTTAGTATCCCACTTTATTTATGAAAATATAATGTAAGTACATAAATACATGAATAGCTTTGATAAAAATAAAGATGTTCATTCTGTCAACACTAGGAACAAACAAGCTTGCAGTGCCATTTACTAGACTCCACAGAATCAATAATTCATCTATTATGGGGCAATGTATACGCTTTTACAACAAAATCAAGTAAATATCCAAAGTATGTCAATCAACAAGTTTAAAAGTTTTATTAAAGAAAAAAGCTACAAAAAGGGTTGTTATAATATTGGTCTTTACCTATGAAATTGCCGATAGGATACCACACGAGCTCACTGAAAGAAACATAATGAATCGTGTACTCATGTGCTATTCTCTATTGAAACGTAATGAAACCGAACCATTTTTGAAAAGATTGATCACTGGTAATGAAAAGTGGATCACCTACGCCAATAACGTCCGAAAAAGATCATTGCCAAAGGGTAGTCAAGCTCCACAGACTGTAGTGAAACCTGGATTAACACGCAATAAGGTGATGCTGTGTGTATGGTAGGATTGGAAAGGCATCGTTTATTATGAGCTTTTACCGCCAGGTAAAACCATCGATTCGGATCTCTACTGCCAACAACTAATGAGACTCAAGCAAGAAATTTAGAAAAAACGGCCGGAATTGATCAACAGAAAAGGAATGATCTTTCTTCATGATAATGCCAGACCACACAAATCTTTGGCCACTCAGCAAACATTGAGAGAGCTTGGTTAGGAAGTGTTAATGCATGCACCATATAGTCCTGACCATGCACCCTCAGATTTTCATCTGTTTCGGTCTCTTCAGAATTCTTTGTGTAGTGTTAGGTTAACATCAAAAGAGGACTGTCAAAACTACTTGTCGCATTTTTTTATCAAAAATCCCAAGATTTTTACAGCAACGGGATTTTGTCACTACCTACACGATGGCAAAGAGTTATGAAACGAAAAGGCATATATATATTTTAATTAAATGTAATTAATCTTTGAAAAAAAATGTCTTGAATTTGTATATAAAATACGAAGAAATTTTTTCCCCGACTTTTCATTAAACGCTTAGACCACATATCTGCTTGTGTAACATTCCTTACAACCTTTTGTCCATTTCTTTAGGCCACTAGTCTTCAGAACGCGCGTTCAACACGACTGCGTGATTTTCATTAACTACAGGTCGTGGAAGTCTCCCGTACTTAATCACGCGCGATTAACCTTTACACGACGTTCTTTCCTCTCTGAATAAAATACAGAAGTAATAGCGCGCGAAAGAGTCAACGCATTTAAAAATGGATAAAAACAATCACTCACGATTGCGCGTGCAAGCTTTCCTGCGTTCAATCGCGCACACTCACACACAGACAAAGCACGTGTCGTGTAAAGGCGCCTAATATTGTTTTGATTCTAACGTCGATAGCTGCTGCTGATTCAGCCGTAGATTGAGTATCATCAGCTTCCACAATCGCTTTTAATTCGTCATTATCGCCCAAAGTTTTCGAACAACCACGGGGTTCTTTTTTCAGGTCAAAATTTCCAGAGCGGAAGCGGGTAAACAGGTGGTGCGTTCGTTTGTATAATTTGCTCCGTAAACGTCGTTGATGTTGCATGCCCATGTGCAACATTACTGCCACGATGGTACTCATATTCCATAACTACTAGAAAATATAATAATAACGTATCCATGATGGTAAGGTAAGTCCAACTCCGACCGAGAGGTTAATCGACGGATTCAACTCGGCTGGGAAGCGTTCGGAAAATTACGGCACATCTTCTCGTCAAGTATACCTCAAAACTTGAAAACGAGACTGTACAACTAGTGCATGTTGCCAGTGATGACCTATGGAACTGAGACGTGGTCCTTCACTTCTGGCCATATGAGGAAGCTCAAGGTTGCTCAGCGAGCTATGGAGAGGGCTATGCTCGGGGTTTCTCTGCGTGATAAACTTAGAAATGAGGATATCCGCAGTAGAACCAGAGTGACCGACATAGCCCAACGGTTTAGTAAGCTAAAGTGGCAATGGGCCGGCCATATAGCTCGAAGAACTGACAACCGATGGGGAAGAAAGGTTCTCGAATGGCGGCCACGTACCGGCGAGCAAAGTGTAGGGCGTCCCCCCTCTAGATGGAGTGACGACCTGGTAAGACATGCAGGAATTCGATGGTTGCAGGTGACTCGGGACCGTGCTTTGTGTTCTTCCTTGGGGGAGGCATATGTTCAGCAATGGACTTGTGAAGGGCTGTAATGATGATGATGATGATGATCCATGATGACGAAAAAGATTCAAATGCGATGAAAACATAACGCTAATCAATAAAAAAATAACTAATTTTGAAAAAAGAATTCCAAGTTTTTGAAATAAAATTAATTTGAAAGTAGAATTCTTAGCCAAACAAAATTATTTTGATTTGAAATGGCCAGTACTGCATATCAGCAATTTCATAGCTAAAGTCCTATTATTAAGGAATACATGAATGAAAATAACCCCTGTTCTACATAATAATTTCTTATATTTACGCGATCACTACTCATTGAATAAAACTACTTTTACGGATTCTATTGCGTTTAATTAACTTATTTAATTAACTTCCCGACGTTTCGGGTGCTTTATTGCACCCATAGTCACGGGGGACCGAGGTGATTGACGTCCCGATGTCTCATATATAGGGCAAAAAAAAACGACCTATCAAAACCCGCAAAAGAACACATACCTGACATGAAACACCAACGTTCCGGGAAGTCTGCAGTTTGTGATCATATCCTAGATGGCACCCGCCATTACATTGGATTTGATAAACCACAAATTCTCACGAAAGAACATCGATTCCTGCCAAGGATGATACGCGAGGCTATTGAAATTAAAAAACATCCTAATTTCAATAGAGAAGGAGGCTGGGTACTACCACCTGCTTGGGATCCTGTAATTAATAAAATTAAAGCTAAACCCAAGCATACCACTGCAAGACTTCAAGACACAGTAAGTTCATTCTGCATAGATCGGACCAAAACTAATAATTAAAAAAGCTGAAGATACTCCGGGTTAACTCTGACATCGGGACGTCAATCACCTCAGTCCCCTGTCACAATGGGTACTGTAAAGCACCGGAAACGTCGGGAATTTAATAAAAATAAGTTAATTAAACACGATAGAATCCGTAAAAGTAGTTTTATTCAACCCCTGTTCTGTTATAATTCATATAAATAATATAATCCCGCTGGGATTATATTTTTTATATGAATAATTTTTGCTGGTTGAGGCAGAGGTATTTTCCGAAACAGTGGTAAATAAAAAAAAGAAATGACTTATAATAATTATTAAATTTTTCAATATTGAATACAAAATATTCTACACTATTCTATTTGATGGAGCCACTGCCTATGCTCCTTTTTATCGAGGATTTCTCTCCATATTGTGATAAAATGGCCCGTAATAAGAGGTAAATATTATATACCTGTATAAATTCTAGTCATTGTTTTTGAGTATATATTTAAAAATCATTTTATACAATTAAAGTGACAATCGAAAATACAGTTCAACTGATGAAAAGAATAGAAAAGCAATTTTTTGTTTAATATAAATTTATAGATACATAATAATTATTGAAAGTCATTTTTTATTTACGATTTTATAATATATTATGAGAAAATAGATTTTATTATTTATTATGAGATTATTTACCACGATGGTAAGTGACTAGTTTAGTCCAAGGACAACTGCAGCCATGTTCAAACAAAGAAGGCTACAGATGCGTTGTCACAGCGGAGCACTAAGATGAATGTTTCTCAGTCAAAGTGGACCAAGCACATTTCCATAGTGTGAAATTCTTTCACTAGAAATGCAATCAAAGACTATCTTATATTTTTGAAACGTGCTTAATCCACTATATTAAAAAAAGCAAACTACGTTTCATTGAATCGTTCATTCAAAACAGCCTATATAAGTCTGCTGCTGAACATAGGTTTCCTCATAGATTACCTCATATATGAATACTTTCTATTGTTGCCATGCTTGGGAGTTGGCTTGCAACTGATTTTTTTTATTATTTTCGAGTATTTGTCAGAAGATACACAATTGTCATGCTACCCGTTTCCTGTTTCATTTTCCTCAGTCGGCTCTTACGACACCCACGGGATATTAGGGGTAATGGATTCCCTTAAGCCGCTACTACACGGCGAAATTACGTTATTACTTAATTATTACTTTGTACATTGTATTAAGATTTAAGTGAGTTAGATTCTTATTACATGCTAAGGACCTGCCTCGGCTTTGCGCGGATAGGATCTATTAATATGGCGTTACTTACATTATAAATTTTTTGTTTATCAAAAAAAATCTTCAAAATTTTCGAAAAAAATAAAGCCTAGATCCCTCCAGGCACTGCTCTCTATCTTTTCGTAAAATTACATTACAATAGGTTCAGCCATTCTGAATATTAGCCCGGACAGATAGATATACAGACAGGCAGTCCGTCTGTCTTGTTTTAATGGCAATTAAATAACCTCCAAAGCTTAATAGTAGCCAGTTATTTCAATATTAAAGACAGACACTTCAATTTGTTTATATGTATAGATTTATTAATTAACTCTTTAGATATAATATAAGACATGCTAAACAGCAAGCTGTTTCCGCGAGATAATAATTATTGCGGTTGTGTGATTGCATCATAAAATTATATGGGTTGCCATAATACAGCGTCTTGTATTATGAACTTTCATTAAGGTTTTATTAATATTTAGTTATTATCGCTTTAATCATAAGTGTAAATAATCTTGGGTTATAAAAACAGAAAAATATCTTTGTGTAAATATTGTTAAGATTATACAGATTCTATATTTTTTTTTATAGAATAAGGTTGACAAACGAGCACACCAATATGGTGTTGTTGACCTATGGTGTTGTTAAGATTAGCCGGCCACGTTCGAGCGTGTGCCTGCTATACCACCATATGTCAGAGGTGTCACAGACAAGATTGGCTACATCTTGAAGCGAACTTCTATTAGAACATTTTCAAGCCGCCGAAGAAGATTAGTCACTTACCATCCGTCATGTGCAATATCCCTCTACAAGATGCAGTGTACAAGCTTGATTGTGAATGTGGTCTCTCATATACTCGTATAGGGAAAACAAAACAATCTATCAAAACCCGCGTAACATATAGCTGACGTGAAACACCAACGTTACGGCAAGTCTGCAGTTTATGATCATATCCTAGATGGCACCCGCCATTACATTAGATTTGATAAACCACAAATTCTCGCGAAAGAACATCGATTCCTGCCAAGGATGATACGCGAGGCTATTGAAATTAGAAAAACATCCTAATTTCAATAGAGAAGGAGGCTGGTAATACTACCACCTGCTTGGGATCCTGTAATTAATAAAATTAAAGCTAAACCCAAGCATACCACTGCAAGACTTCAAGACAGTAAGTTCATTCTGCGTAGATCGGACCAAAACTAATAATTAAAAAGCTGAAGATACTCCGGGTTAACTCTGACATCGGGACGTCAATCACCTCAGTCCCCTGTCACAATGGGTACTGTAAAGCACCGGAAACGTCGGGAATTTAATAAAAAAGTTAATTAAACACGATAAAACGTAAAAGTAGTTTTATTCAACCCCTGTTCTTGAATAGAATCATATAAAAATATAATCCCGCTGGGATTATATTTTTATATGAATTTTGCTGGTTGAGGCAGAGGTATTTTCCGAAACAGTGGAAATAAAAAGAAATGACTTATAATAATTATTAAATTTTTCAATATTGAATAAAAATATTCTACACTATTCTATTTGATGGAGCCACTGCCTATGCTCCTTTTATCGAGGATTTTCCATATTGTGATAAATGGTCTGTAATAAGAGGTAAATATTATATACTCTTATAAATTCTAATATCATTTTTTGAGTATATATTTAAAAATCATTTTATACAATTAAAGTGACAATCGAAAATACAGTTCAACTGATGAAAAGAATAGAAAAGCAATTTTTTGTTTAATATAAATTTATAGATACATAATAATTATTGTCATTTTTTATTTACGATTTTATAATATATTATGAGAAAATAGATTTATTATTTATTATGAGATTATTTACCACGATGGTAAGGACTAGTTTAGTCCAAGGACAACTGCAGCCATGTTCAAACAAAGAAGGCTACAGATGCGTTGTCACAGCGACGCACTAAGATGAATGTTTCTCAGTCAAAGTGGACCAAGCACATTTCTTAGTGTGAAATTCTTCACTAGAAATGCAATCAAAGACTATCTTATATTTTTGAAACGTGCTTAATCCACTATATTAAAAAGCAACTACGTTTCATTGAATCGTTCATTCAAAACAGCCTATATAAGTCTGCTGCTGAACATACGAGTAGGTTTCTCATAGATTACCTCTATATGAATACTTTCCATTGTTGCCATGCTTGGGAGTTGGCGTGCAACTGCATTTTTTATTATTTTGAGTATTTGTCAGGAAGATACACAATTGTACAGTTACCTGTTTCCTTTTCCTCAGTCGGTTCTTACGACACCCACGGGATATTAGGGGCAATGGATTCTTAAGCCGCTACTAAGCGAAATTACGTTATTACTAATTATTACTTTGTACATTGTATTAAGATTTAAGTGAGTTAGATTCTTATTACATGCTAAGGACCTGCCCCGGCTTTGCCCGGATAGGATCTATTAATATGGCGTTACTTACATTAAAAAAAAAATTTGTTTATGAAAAAAAATCTTCAAAATTTTCGAAAAAAATAAAGCTTAGATCCCTCCAGGCATTGCTCTCTATCTTTTCGTAAAGTTACATTACAATAGGTTCAGCCATTCTGAATATTAGCCCGGACAGATAGATATACAGACAGGCAGTCCGTCTGTCTTGTTTTAATGGCAATTAAATAACCTCCAAAGCTTAATAGTAGCCAGTTATTTCAATATTAAAGACAGACACTTCAATTTGTTTATATGTATAGATTTATTAATTAACCTTTAGATATAATATAAGATATGCTAAACAGCGCTGTTTCCGCGAGATAATAATTATTATGTATGTGGATTGCATCATAAAATTATATGGGGCACACAGCGCGTCTTGTATTATGAACTTTCATTAAGGTTTTATTAATATTTAGTTATTATCGCTTTAATCATAAGTGTAAATAATTGGGTTATAAAACAGAAAAATATCTTTGTGTAAATATTGTTAAGATTATACAGATTCTATTTTTTTTATAGAATAAGGTTGACAAACGAGCACACCAATAGCGGTGTTGTTGACCCATGGTACAGCAGATTAGCCGGCCACGTTCGAGCGTGTGCCTGCTGTACCAAACCATATGTCAGAGGTGTCACAGACAAGATTGGCTACATCTTGAAGCGAACTTTATTAGAACATTTTCGCCGCCGAAGAAGATTAGTCACTTCACCATCCGTCATGTGCAATATCCCTACAAGATGCAGTGTACAAGCTTGATTGTGAATGTGTCTCCATATACTCGTATAGGAAAACAAAACAATCTATCAAAACCCGCGTAACATATGCAGTTGTGAAACACCAACGTTACGGCAAGTCTGCAGTTTATGATCATATCCTAGATGGTACCCGCCATTACATTAGATTTGATAAACCACAAATTCTCGCGAAAGAACATCGATTCCTGCCAAGGATGATACGCGAGGCTATTGAAATTAGAAAAACATCCTAATTTCAATAGAGAGGGAGGCTGGGTAATATCACCTGCTTGGGATCCTGTATTTAATAAAATTAAAACTATACCCAAGCATACCACTGCTAGACTTCAAGACACAGTAAGTTCATTCTGCGTAGATCGGACCCAAACTAATAATTAAAAAAGCTGAAGATACTCCGGGACGTCAATCACCTCAGCCCCTCGTCACCATGGGTGCTGTAAAGCACCTGAAACGTCGGGAATTTAATAAAAATAAGTTAATTAGACGCGATAGAATCCGTAAAAGTAGTTTTATTCAATGTGTAGTGTTCGCGTAAATATAAGAAATCATTATGTAAGCCTTCAAATTAAAATAAAAAGCAAATATGAATTGGTAATAACGCAATCTAATGAAAGCCATCAGTTATTTCTGGCATTTTACATCGCCGCCTTTTATAACGCCTCGATGGACGAAATAGGGCAATGATTTCTCGATGCCGATACCACGTGTTGTTTAAATTTATTCGGATAAATGCGTGTCCCTGAATTTGAAATAAGCATTTGTATAAAATCCCCTGCAACTGGAGAGGCTTATATTATCTAACAGTGGACTTTAATAAGATGATGAAGATTTCTTATTTTTTTTAAACTTCTGCTGTGTCGTGGAGACATTTTACATCGACATGTATGTTGTCATGTTAGTTTGCTGTAAAACAAACATCCATACACGCAACAATTTGTGGCCCACGTAAGCATTCGTTCTATGCGGGCGCTAAAGACAGACGCTTGGCCACTGCTCTGCCAAGACGTATCTGAGATGAACAACAACAATAAAATGTATAAATAAGCTGGTTTCTGTTGTAAAATAGAAAACACCGCCGATTTGGACTACCGAGACAAATTCCGAACACTGTAAAACCATCTATCGCAGTGTACATGTGGCGGCGCTGTTGTCGCGCCACGAGCGAAACGCACCGAAGCCTGAATCGCGTTATCAAAGTTCCGAAGTTACCCGCTATATTTAGCACAGCTCGGAAAAAACACATGGAGCGTTTACCGTTCCCCGGGCTGATCACCTTGCTCGGCGGGAGATCTTCCCTTTTTCTTTCACGGCTAAATATACTTTAGTGCTACAAGTGTACGCGAAAATACAAAAGCAATGCTCATTCTAACTAAACCGCGTCACTGTTTATCCCCTACCCTATGATACAATCTATGGGAGAGGTCTATGTTCTGTAATGACTTACAATGTTTAAAAATCTCTTTGAGGATTGAGGAGGAATGTTTGTTGGCGATTTAAATACCCTCTTAACCTGAACACAGCAGTGAGTTCATAATGCTTGGCGTCAGAAATAGAAAAAATATGGTATAATATATGTTTGCTATATACTATATTTTATCTATTTCTAATTAAATTTCTTATTACTCTAACTATCTTTATATTATATATTTCTTCTTTACGTGTGTTTGTCACTGTACTCCTCCTAAAAGACTGGACAGATTTTGTGTGTGTTTAAATGGGTCCCTGGATGGCGAAGATTCATAATTGGACACGGTAGGTATATTGCCTTAGAAAGCTATTTTCTTATAAAATTTTTATTTAATTTTTGAATACGTATTGAACCGATCTTAACATCTAAGAATTTTACCATTAAATATAAGACGAGTGAATTAGCAATCTCTGTTCGCGAAAGATAATAGTTATTGCGTTGGCGCGATAACCTCATTAAATTAAACTGGATGTTAATAACGTAGCATCGCCTTTAAACATAGTATCTTAATTTAAATAAGGTGGTTTAGAGATCTTTGTTTGAGTAAGAGGAAAATTGTAAATATTGTATTTCAGGGAGCTATTCACTGAGAAATTGATTTTATTTTATTATTTTATTGCGATAGTAAGATTTATAAGCTTAAAGAAGAAATATGTTTTAGTTACATTGGTCATTAATGTTTCCTAGGTGGCAGGATCAGAAAGACTACAAGAAAAATTCCTTACAGTCGTCTTTCTGGGTAAGTACCACCTATTTTTGCCGCCAAGCAGTAATGCGAGTGTGACCTTGTTATTGTTTGAATTTGGTTGCAGGTGTCCATTGGCTGCAGTAGCCACTTACCATAAGGTGGACGGTAAGTTCATTTGTCTTTTTAGTTTTATAAAAACAAAATTACAATTTGTTTGGAAAATTGATATAAAATCCCAACGCTTGAGAACTCGGGTCGAAAAACAATTAGCATTAGAGTTGTAAGAGTGCCACGAATAAATATGTATTTAAAATTAGTGCTAAGGATGTAAGAGTCTTAACCGCTGAAAAGTTTAGTGTTAGTATTTTCGATTACATTATTATACCTATATTGTTAAAATATAATTTCCTTTGGTATTTCTTGGCACATTGCCATCAAACTGTTACCTAGTTTCAAGCACATAAATAGCGCATTTTCTTGTCTTAATTTTTTTAGCGCAAAGCTTTAAGCTGGTATTACGTGTAACAAATTAAAAATAAAAACTTAGTGAAACAGAAGAACAACTATTTATTTATTTTATAGTTTTGTGCTTATAAAGTGTACAGTTGGCGGACTTAATGCCTTTATGTTTTCTCTACCAGTTAGAAGAACTGTAGTAGCTCATGGGCTAAGTGCCCGCTGTAAATTGCACACATGTTACGTGAGTAACCTGGGTTCGATAACTGTCGGCACCAATGAAATCGTTTGCTGATACTTAAAGTGCTGATTTACCACGTGTTCGGTGATGTAGGAAAAAAAGGTGTCTGAAAAATAAAAAATAAAATACTTCGAACACATGTGAAGTTCACGCAACACGCATTGAGTTAGTGCGGTGGATATTTCCTTGACCTAAATTCCTCTCAGAAATGAGAGGAGGCCTGTGCCCAGGAGAGGGGCTAAGGAGGTAAGGAGTATAGTAGTTATACTTAATACTTTTTTAAAATTGAAGCATGTGCCAAAAAAGGCTACAAATATTTAAATCGTTGTGAAATACCATATGAATGCAATAATGCATAATTATCGCATTTTAAACATACATACAAACATAATATCATGTAATAAATAGAAAACATTTAAGAAGATTGACCATTTCGGAAAAAAAATTATCAAGTCTTAGCGACGGTTGTATCTCCTAGCTTTCCGTGGTGCCTTTAAGTAATGTGACACATGCATTTTTATCTATTGCACTTGTATAACATGTATCTCTGTTATGTATCAACCTTCTTGGAATTATTAATAAATACAAATAAAAATAAACAATAAATAATTAATTTTGTACGTGATAGAATGTGTTTGCTCGACCGGGGTAGGACCACACTCTCACGGAATAGCAGCTTAATGCTGCTGTGTTTCGTATGGTGAGTGTAGAGAACCAGAAATCCTTTTAACTGTATGTTATATATGTAAACAAGGCAATCCAATAACGCATCTGCATTTTGATTCTTACATTTGATTTGATTGATACAGGATAAATGAAGATATCTACAGGCCACAGCGTTCACTTACTATCAAGTGAACTATGTGCTCGTTTGTCACCCTTATTCTATATTTTAAAAAAAAACATACCATTCACTTAAAAGCAGTTTCAGAAAAGTTTCCTAAAAGTGGAAACTTTATTATAGATTTTTTATTTAGAACATAACTCTACATACATATGTAAACTCTCATGCCTGTTTATTTTAACAACTTAAGAAAATAATAAGGTGTAATTACAAAATAACAAAACGTAAGGCAAAATAATAGATATATTAAGGCGCTATAAACATAATTGACTCTTAGCTCCTATTTGCATAGCTGAATATTAATGAGTTATAAAACAAAGTTTAACTTCGTAATAATAATATTCACAGAGGACTTTTGAAACTGTATTAAATTCACGTAAATGACATTTATGCAAAACCTTGTCATTAAGCTCATGGCAATGTTGGCCAGATTAACGCTCGGATTGTTCCTTGTTCTTTTGTCTGTTTGATTTAATGCTGTAAGTTGTTTTAAATGTTATTGTAATAAACATAAAATATTCTCTTTAAATGAATAATTTATTTACCTAACATAAGATATGCAATGTTTATTACTTATAAAAATATTTATATTTTATAAAATATATAAAATATATATAATTTATACGTGGTAGAGCCATGCTGCAGCTATATTAGTAGTATAGTTGTAGTATGAATGGTCGGCTCGACTGGGAAGGACCATTGCCTCACAGAATACCAGCTGGAAATAGCAGCTAACACTGCTGTGTTTTGTATGGTCAGTGTAGAGAACCGGAGACCCTTTTACTGAAAAGAGGCATTCCATCTTAGTCCTCACGGGTGACAATGCATCTGCATTTTGATTCTTTATTGAAGATAGATGTAGATGTCTATGGGTCACAGCAACCACTTACCATCAGGTGGACTGTGTGCTCGTTTGTCACCCTATTCTATAAAAAAAAAAAAAAACTAAACCATAAACTTAAATTGTCAGCGGGCTGTATCTCATGATCCGTAATAGGTAGACACTTGAAATTTTCACAGAATGTGTATTTTTGTTGCCGCTATAACTACAAATAATAATATATATATATATATTATTATTTGTAGTTATAATAATATAAAATAAATATATTATATATACGCGCTATAAATAAATTAAAATAAATTGAAAATTAAAAGGGGCTCACCTACTAGAAACGTATATTACGATGGTACAGAACCCTTCATGCGCGAGTCCGACTCGCACTTGGCCGGTTATTTAACTATATTAAGCCAGTACTTGGCTACTACCCCACCTGATGGTAAATGGTGCCTTCAGATTTCAATTACGAGAGAGACGAGAGGAGAGTTTATTTATCAAATTTATTTGTGCTTTCCAACAAGTTACATCCGTTTTGCAGCTTGCAGTGTTGTTGCTAACAAGAGATTGTTTCCTGTAACTGAGAAGCAGTTTACATTCATAAATTACACGAGGATAAACATCCAGATCCGGAACAACTATTTGTAGACCATGCAGATACTTGTTCAGTGCGGGATTTTGAATCCGCGCCCGCAGCGCCGCAACTAAATGCTAGACCACTGCGCCATGGAGCCGTTATAAAGCATCTATGGTTTAGTCCTAAATCGAAGATAGAAAAATGTAGGTGTCTAGGGCCCCACCATCTATTTACCACCAAGTGGAATGTGTGCTTGATTGTCAACTTTATTCTTGAAAAAAATCCACAATTTGTATATTTCTATAAATGTCGGCGCAGAATGGAATCCTCTGACCATTTACCGCTGAGAGTTCACGACCGTATTTTATCTCTATGGATACTTTTCTATTTTCTGTGATGTCAGTGCTATAAGGTGCTTCTTGAAAGTGCTTTAAAAAGATTAGAGGCCTTGCATGTGGTGAAACAGCTAGATTAGTTTATTTTAGTTATTTCCATAGCATAATGTCATATAGAATCTTGCTATGGGTTAATGCGACTGACATTGAAACTATCTTTATTTTGCAAAAGTAAGCCATAAGAGTAATTTATAACCTGGGTGTGAAGGAATATCTTAAATAAAAATTAAAAAAAAAATATATTAACTTTGGCCTCTCAATATTTTTACGAAAATTTAATGTATGTACGTACACAAAAATAAAAACATTTTTATTAAAAATAGTGATGTGCATTCTGTAAATACTAGGAACAAGCAAAAGTTATACCAGTTACTCGACTCCAAAGAGTCAGTAATTTGTTCATGGTGCCATGTATACGCTTTTACAACAAATTCCCAGAAAATACGCAGACCTTATCTATCAAAAGCTTTAAAATATTTATTAACACAAATTGTTTAGTAAGGGTTATTATACTACTAAATAGTAAATGATTGATAATAACCCCTGTGAATGAGGTGATTGCTACCATGCTGTTTCTAAATGTTTTCATAACAATTGTATAAATATTATATTATAAGTTACGCTTTGAAAAAAAGTCCCGCTTGGTTTCTTGCTCGTTCTTCCCAGGACACAGGTTTTTATTCCGAACCAGTGGTAAAAGTTAAAAATGACTTTCAATAAGATTTACATGTAATAAATATTGAATAAAAATGATTCTATTCTATTCTATTCTATAGACATTCACTTAATATTAATCGGACTATTTACTCTTCTCTATATCAGTGTTTAGGTTCCTCTTCTACTTCTATTCCTTCTCGTATATTCTCTTAACTTTCTCAGGGTAGAGCACCATTGCACGCACCGCTCTTTTTCAGTTTGAAGAAGCTATAATTACATATAAGTCCTTTGGTATGACAATTCACATGTACGAATAGCACTCTTTGTTGAAAAATCCCATAATACCACTAACGGACTGGTTTAAAAAAAATCATTTAATTTACCTATGTCGCTTTATGAATTATTTCACCTAAATTTCTCACATCTTCTCACATCTAAATTTCTTTTTGTTTCATTTTTTTTAAATAGAATAAAGGTGACAAACGAGCACATAGTCCACCTGATGGTAAGTGGTTGCTGTGGCCCATAGACATCTACATCTATCTTCTGTCAGCCGTGAGGACTAAGATAGAATACCTCATTTCCAGTAAAAGGGTCTCCGGTTCTCTACACTCACCATACGAAACAAAAGCATTGCTGTTATTTTACGTTGGTATTCTGTGAGAGCGTGGTCCTTCCCCGGTCGAGCCAACCAATTCGTGCTACAACTATACTATTAATATAGCTGCAGCATGGCTCTACCACGCAAATCACAATACCACGTAATACCATCATTTTATGAAGGTAAATAATAAACACAACAAAACCTTATGTTACAACTATTAAAATAAACCTTAAAAAATATTGGAGACAAAAGTTTCTAAAGACCTTTGTGGTCAGATAGTTTAGCTATTTATTCATGCATTACAGCCTTACAAAAAGTCTACTGCTGGATATAGGCCATAGATTTCTTCTATAGATTGCCAAATAGGCGGAATTTTGTCACAGTTGCCACATTTGACAAGCAGATTGGAAACCGCATTTTTTTATTAATTTCAGTTAATCAGATAGATGCTGCTGCCCCTATCCTATTTGAGTTTCCCTCTGTCTTCTCTTACACTCACGGGATGATATGTGGACATTCGTTCAGCGCTGCAAATTGCCAGTTTGCATTGGGATCCTAAATTGTGCGTGCCCTAATACACATTTGGTCAATTTTTATCTTGCTTTGTTTACTTTACTTTTTTAATTTTATTTAAAATATTGTCAATATAGGTACAACAATCCAATGTTGCCAAGCCGCAAATCATTTCTTCTAGTAACTGTTCCTTAATAAAACTAGCAATCCACCTCAATTTTGCCTAAATAGGATCTATTAATGTGGCAATATTTAGATTTAAAATATTCACAGACCCATTAATTTTATTAAATTTTCGCTTTAAAAAAAATTGTTAAAAATATAACCTAAATCCTCCTGGCATTGCTCTCTATTTATTCATTAAGTTTTATCACAATCGGTTCAGCCATTCTGAATATTAGCAAGGACAGACAGAAGGACACACATACAAAATTGTAAAATTGTTTTTCTAATGTCATAATAGCATACAAATAACCATATGAGCTTAATATAAGGCAGTTATTTCAGTATTACAGACAAACACATTAATTTTATTTGTATGTAACTTGAAATCTCTAAGTAAACACAATATAAAAAACTGTCAGCAATGTAAAATTATCTAAATGTAAACGGATTTTATCTGCACATTTATAAAATGTACGTTATAATCCCATTAATATCTTAATAATTAATCACACTTCGAAAACATTAATCAAATAATTATGTTCGTGAAATATTCTGGGAATTGCCGGCTGATCATGAAAAATAACGTCCTCTCATTTTAATCCATGCTCTCATCATAAATTTTGCGCTTGTCGTCGGTTCTCACGTCACTACATTGATCTCCAATATTCAAGTGATATAGGGAAAAAAACGAATCTAATATTTTCTTATGTATTAGGTTATGTTATTTTATAAATATATTACGAGTACAAAGGTATTGAAAATGTTAGAAATAGTAGAATAAAGTTGGACTTATCAAGCTTTTCAATACAATAATAATGGATCATACTACCTAGTTTGAAAAGTACAATCCCACAATCTTGAGCATTACTACTACTGCTGCATCCAACATAACCACAAAAAAGAAGACTACTATACATATACGGCATATCTGCCATAGTTGCCACACTTGGCAGGTTGGCAACCTGCAATCTGCCAAGCGTGCCAAGGTTGCAGGATTGGTAACCGCAATTTTTTTTAGTTGTTATTAGAAAAAAGGTGCTGCCCATCTCCTGGTTTATTTCACTCTGTCGCTTCTTACGACACAAACGGGATGATATGGGATAGTGGACATTCTTACATCGCAACTATCCGGTCGATGTAAATTGTATTGTGTAAATCAATCGGTTAAGTAGTTTAAAAGTTACGATCACAAATAAACGCACCGACGGTTTTATAATATATATTATAAAGAATAAAGATGAATTTTTGATAACAGTTAAGTTGCTCTATAGCGCACTAAGCGTATGTAGCGGCGCTGCGGGTGGCGGTTCCGAATCGTTTGCTAAAAAGGTGACCTACTTTTATTCAATGTTGCCATCGTTTTAACTATATATCATTTAAAAGCTTAAAGAGTCATAAATAAAGACTTTCTAAGGTTATGAACATTCTCACATAACTTGAAGGTTTTAACTTTTTTATAGAATAAGGGTGACAAACAAGCACACAATCCACCTGATGGTAAAAGGATGCTGTGGCCCATACATCTACATCATAACGTCGGTTAGGAATCGAAATGCAGATGCATTATCACCCCTGAGGATCAAGATTGTATGCCTCGTTTACAGGAAAAAATCAGGATCCTCGCAGTTTTTCCCCATCTCCTGGTTTATTTCCTCTTTTTTTTATAGGATAGGTGACAAACGAGCACACAGTCCACGTGATGGTAAGTGGTTGCTGTGACCATAGACATCTAAATCTATCCTCAATAAAGAATCAAAATTTGATGCGTTGTCACCCGTGAGGACTAAGATAGAATGCCTCTTTCCAGTAAAAGGGTCTCCGGTTCTCTACACTCACCATACGAAACACAGCAGTATTAAGCTGCTATTTTACGTTGGTATTCTGTGAGAGTGGTCCTCCCCCGGTCGAGCTGACCCATTCGTGCTACAACTATACTACTAATACAGCTGCAGCATGGCCCTACCACGTATAAACCTCTCCTTACCTCTGCCTCCTTTTACTACATTCACGAGACGATATGAGGTGTTGGGTATGGTTACACCACTACGGCACTCTTACATTTACCAAGGTAATATCTAATCCACTCCAATCTATCAGCATATTTATATCAGTATCAGAAAACAGTACAGTATCAGTATATTTTTAACCATCACCATTTTTTTTCACTTAATATTCTGCAAAAATGGTCCATTCAATATCTCGGAGTTTTTGTGCTGCCACAGTAAATACGCGAAAGTGTCAGAGTTGTTAGTACACCGTGGTGAAATCAATTCTTAGAACGTTAGTTATGCCATAGCAATAATGCAAATGTGACGTATAGGTTAAATGACCATCAGATACTTTGTGGTGAAAATGATACCATAACCAATTCACGAATATGGCACTTAGGCAAGTTGACCATGATTAATTATATGCATAACAGCATTAAAAATGCTTGGTTAAAAACAAAAGACCCATTATTCGCATGTTTACTCATAAATATACTTTCTCATTTTGTTATTTAGCGTAAGCAGTAATTAGTATAAGGTATCATGGGATTGGAATGTCGTTTCGACAAAAATCCCAAAAAAAAATTAAAGAGAAAAAAACTGACTTTGAGGACTACATAAACAATAAGCCCTCGGTAGAATAATTTACCATGGCGACTGATTTTTATTACATGTGATTCGCGCATTTACTGTTCTAATATATCATAACCTATAATAGATACAGATTTGAAACTTTTCCACAATATGTATTACTACATTGGGGGAGGATTACGCCATTAAATAGTTTTAAGCGAAAATGACAGATTCGCAAGTTTGCCATAAACGTGATGATATTTCCGATGAGTTTTACATGCTGCACCTCTTCTTTCCTAGCCTCAACTATACAATGCTCCGGCGTTTGTTCCCAACATTGATAAACTTAATTACGTGTTGCTTCATACAACCGCAGAGGCACGGTGGGATGTCTCCATAGGAAAGAACAATATCAACCTGGATCTATCCAGCACCAGTAGATACTATAACACTACGTGGTAGAGCCATGCTGCAGCTATATTAGTGGTATAGTTGTAGCACAAATGGGTCGGCTCGACCGGGGAAGGACCACGCTCTCACAGAATACCAGCGTAAAATAGCAGCATAACGCTGCTGTGTTTCGTATGGTGAGTGTAGAGAACCGGAGACCCTTTTTACTGGAAACGAGGCATTCTATCTTAGTCCTCACGGGTGACAACGTATCTGCATTTTGATTCTTATTCGAGGATAGATGTAGATGTCTATGGGCGACAGCAACCACTTACCATCTTGTGGACTGTGTGCTCGTTTGTCACTCTTATCCTATAAAAAATATTATAATGGTAACGTCCATTCATGACACTTGAAAAACTCTCCCAAGTAACCCTGTACGGGAGCAATTATTATTCTCAACCATCATTTCCCATTTTCTAACAAACAACGACCGGTTGCTTCAGAAACAGACACTGGAGTCGCAGGTCGCGTATTGATAATTGAACTGTCAAGTTTCTTGAAAAGAGTTGCAGTGGAGTTGTAATATTTTTTTTAACATTTACTTCCTATTTTGACAAGAGTAAGAAATAAACACGAACATTTAATTTTGCTTAACTGTAATATAATATTAAAACTTCAAATTACAAGACTATTAGATTATCAAGATAGACTAAAAACTTTAAGTATGATTCAACAATCGTTGGTGTTGCAAAATGCAAACAAATTACATAAACAAATAGAGACAAAATAGTCAAGATTACGGGAACGTAAATTTTTTTTAACTATTTAAAATCTATTTTATTTCTAATTACAATTATAATTTTAATTACTTAATTAATACGTCTTCACAGAAGTCAATGTCAAAACGAAGTGGCCGCTCCCATGAGCTCTGCCTGATATGTCATGCAACCAAAAGCGCTGACTCTACAGTTACTGGATACTGCCTAATG
This sequence comes from Parnassius orleans, assembly GCA_029286625.1. Taxonomy (NCBI): domain Eukaryota; kingdom Metazoa; phylum Arthropoda; class Insecta; order Lepidoptera; family Papilionidae; genus Parnassius; species Parnassius orleans. The sequence goes on along the minus strand of JAGSMP010000243.1, from coordinate 1,055,934 downwards.
CTTATGCAGCCCCCTCTAGGTACAAACCCTAACAACCCTATGGTCTTGTGGTTGCATAAGTAGCTGTAGCGTATTATTGTTTCAACACAAAAACTGAGTCGGCTCGACCGGGAAAGACCACGCGAAATAGCAACAAATTATTTCTATGTTTCATATGGAGAGTGTCAAGAACTGGATACCTTTTTTACTTATAACTATACATTCCATCTTAGTTTTTAGTAGTTTTCAGGGATGTGCATTTTGGTACATCCACCTACCATCGTGTACACTGTGTTCTCGTTAATCAATATTACTTTTATGATAAAATATTTACTTAAAGGTTTTATTTTGAGTACGTATGTATTATTTAATATAATTTTAAATACAAAAAGCTTTATATTTGGAAACATAATTTAGTTTTTAACGTGGTAGATTCATGCTTAAGCTATATTATGGTTGTAGCACGAATGGGTCAGCTCAACCGGGGAATAACCACGGTCTCACAGAATACAAGTGTCAAATAGCAGCTTATTGCTGCTGTGTTTTGTATGGTGAGTGTAGAAAACCGGAGACCCTTTTTACTGAAAACGAGGCATTCCATCTTAGTCCTCAGAGTGAGGCATCTGCATCTTGGTTTTCAATTGAAAACAGATGTAGATGTTTATGGGCCACAAATGCATTTACCATCAGGTAGACTATGTGCTCGTTTGTCATCCTTATTCTATAAAATAAATAATATATATGCGTTAAAAGTAGAATATTATCTAATTTTTAACATAAAAAATAACTGAATTTTATTATAATTTAACGTTCATTATAGAATATGATTTATAATTAAACCTTACAAAGTAATTTTATGGAAAAACATACACACATAAATGATCATAAAGGCTAGCGGGGATTGTTAAAACGAAAAACGTTCATTCAAAGATCTCGTGGGCGGATGAAAATGCAAACGGCACTGCCTCGGGCATGTTTCTGAAATCCAAACGAGAACTTACACGATCACGTTCGTTGAAATGGAATTTTAAATGAAGGTACTGTAGGCACTTATCGTTATGTATTATACGCACGTGGTAATTCTGACGAATTATAAATAATATCTCATTCATTCTTGCATTAAATCTAAATTCCACTAGGTCTACCTCACAGATTGGCTCAAAGGGATATTTGCCATAATTGTCACACTTGGCAGACGGGTAACAACTGCAGTTCTTATTGAGGTTTTATCAGGAAGATGCTGCTGCTTATTTCTATGTGAGTATGTTATAAACGTAAGCTGAAATAAAGTACTTAAATTGCGACGAACATTGACAGTCTTTTTAAAAACACAGTTTAACGTATAAAATGATTTAATCTTCTTTCGAAGATGGTTAGTTACAGAATGAATGAACATTAATGTTAATTAAATAAGTCTTGGACAATTATCATATCGCCATCGGATAGGTGTGGGAGTTGTTCCTCTTACAATACTTAGAATTATCACTTGACTTCTCACGCATATTCAGATGTGGCTGTTTAGAATATTGAGCCAGGGACGAATTGAGGTGATATAACTCCTCCCTCCACAAGTTCGGGATTATCCTCGGCATTATCTCGAATTTTCTAGATTTTACATATTTAAATTAATTTATGTTTAAAAATAATACTTAAAATAATTAATATAATAACTAAAATTATAATGTTCACTAAACTAACACTTTTATTTGTAATTTCACTTTTTTCATTTTCTCTTAACTCACTTTCACTAATTTCTTAAATATTATTCTGCAGCAATAGATTCAGAAACTGTACGTCTGCTATATTAATTCCATCGAGATCACAGAACACAATTACTCTCTACCGAGAGATTGAGATGCATAGGCTTCTTCAGAGTACTTGACGGGTTGAGTATTATCTTTGGTAAGTTTATTACTGGTTGTTTTAGGTAAGTTATTTCTTTACCTTGAGTCTAATGTATTTTCAGTTCTTATTCTTTGATTTTAACCTTGCAGTTATCATCCATAGTTAAGAGATAGGTTCCTAGTAGAATCTCTTGGTTTACTTCATTGTCGCTGAATTTAGTCATGGCTGTTTCAGTTTTTTCATATTCACCACGTTTGCTAGGAGGATGGGTTATCGCAGTATCAAATGATTTGCACTTTTGACGCTGCTCCCGGTTGTAGATATGAATAATTTTATGCCATATGCCGCAGGCTTTGAATAATTTCTGACATTTTCCTTTGTCAACGTAGTAGAATCACGCCAGCTGTAGCAGTATAAGCTATATTGTGGTTACACCAAAAATGGGACAGCTTGGGCGGGAATGACCACGCTCTTACAGAATACCAGCATAAAATAGCAGCTTAACCCTATCATTGCTAAAGGCAAAATACTTGCCTGGCCAAGTTTCGTAATGCTGTCAAAAAAATAAACCATAATTATCTTCAATAAGACTCAACGGTCCTCGCACCATCTAGCGTCGATGTAATAAAATTATTTCTACAGCTCTCAGTTCTTCCACCATTTTGCAAAACTGTCATTTGAAAAAATTTGGCGTAAGTGAGGTGATTTTTTGGGACGCTCCGGCAAAATCTATTTAATTTTCAAAATTGGCCGTGTAAAAATTGAGTGAATCTATTTTATTATATTGGTGAATGACTATTTTATCGTATTCCATTATAATTTCGACAATATATAATATTGGTATCTAATTATGAAAGTGAATCTTCGAGCTTGCAAATGCCCGTGAACTGAATATGCTCGGCTAAATATTTGCCTATGCCCTGAAGTAAACTTATTTGTGGCGAAATACTTACCAAAGCTTAGTTATATTTTTTAATTATTCCAGATGTCAAATAGGCAATTTGTTTACGTCTAATGATTTGGTTGATCAAAGATAAAACAAAGTGATGCGGAATCTTCAGAAGATAATACTCTTCTTAGAATTTTGCCAAAAAAGCGACAAAAGAAAGAAACGAAACCGAATTCTAAGCTTGTATACCCAAAAGGGCAAGACTTTGAGGAATCGTCGGATGATAACATTACTCCGATTACTTTGTCACAGAAGCGACCAAAGGCAACGAAATTCTTATTTTACGGATTTTATCGCGTATAATTTTTTTTTTATTCCCGACGTTTCTATTGCTTTTCAGCAACCATGGTCACGGGGGAACTGAAGTGTTTGACGTCCCGATGTCATAGTTAGCCCAGCTACCTTCAGTTTTTAATATTAATTTTTGGTTCGATCTACGTAAAACGAGCTTATAGTAAGTATCTTGACGTCTTGCAGTGGTATGTTTAATTTTATTAATTATAGGATCCCAAGCAGATGGTAGCACTCATCCATCTTCTTTATTGAAATTAGGATGTTTTTAATTTCAATAGCCTCGCGAATCATCCTTGGTAGCAATCGGTGTTCTGTTGCAAGTATTTGTGGTCTATCAAATCTAATCTAATGGCAGGGATGATCTTGAACATGTTCACAAACTGCAGAATTTTCAGAGCGGCCGTGCTTCCAGGGCACAGCATAAACATAAACAATATTATAATAAGACTGTTTTTCATGAATACGTGATTTTGTTTTACGTGATATAATATGTTGCTGCGCCGATATATATAATTTTTTTTTCCTCGAGCATTGGCAAAATAATGTACAAAGCAATTTCCTTACCGCTCATAGGCAAATATTATGCCACGCGTGAAAAACCATGTTACAGATTTTTTTTTACGTCGATACACTTGTTAACTGCATAGAATCACTACCCTGTTTGATCTTATTCTGCCTGGTTTGCAATGCCCGTTAAAGGGTTAATGCTGCTGTATTTTATATGGTGAATGTAGAGATATTTTGCCGGTAACGAGGCATTCTGTTTTATCGGGTCCAACTGATGATAAATTGCTCGTTTGTCCCCCTCATTCTATAAAAAAAACCCTTTTAGCCTCTTTCGGCACCCATGGGATAAAAGGTGATTTCCTAGACCGCCACCACTCAGTAATTATATTCTATTTTGGTCCAATTTACCTGTAATTTACATTAAATTTACGCTTTGATTGAAATATTTTTGATATTTCAGTAGTTATCAGGAGCAGAGGTACATGAATAGGTAATGATATATAGAACAATTATCGTTTGTATCATCAAACAATACCCATTGGGTATTGTAACGTTCATAATACGCCAATGTTCCAAATTATTAAGTTCAATTTATTTTTAATGCTATTATTTTTATAAATTTTGAACGTCTACAACACAAAGAACAATGGCGAAAAATTGTTGATGGAATTATTAAGCATCTACATTATAGATATCATTAAGATAATTTACATAAATTATGCTTCATAAATTAAGCTTCTCTCCTATCTAAGTCTGGAAAAAAAACATAATACATAATTGAAAACTAAATTGACTAGTTGTTGTTTTTGTTTCGATTTGCTAATTAGAGCAGTGAAAGGTTTTATACCATACGCTCTTGTCTGATGTGTATTTTGTTCAATCTATAATACCTTTAATTCCTGACTTCTTGCAGTAGTGTGACTGAGGACAAATTTTAATTCAGGAATTTTAACTTTAACTTTTGGAACGTAGTTCCTTATCGGACGGTACGGATTTGGCGGATGGAGGACAAAAAGTGTAAGATTTTTCCGTCACGACCCTCTCTATACTGTTTTGTTTTAAATGACGCTTCATTTTAATAGACACTAGTAATTCATTTATTTCTATTTGTTAATCAATAATATAATACGTTTATCAATAATAATATACTACGAAAGGAACTTCGTTCCAACCGAGTGTTCCACAAGTCCACGACACTCACGCATGTTGGTGAGGGAGGTGGTGAATGCTCGTAGCATACCACATAGCCGGCTGCGTGGTTATGTGGGACTCGCATCGATACACCATTTTTGGAACCAAGCTCCTAAGTCATTAACTGACTTTTGGATCTTGTTCCGTATAAAGGGGCCTTTGCAGTAGAGGGCAGTGTCGTCTGCAAAGAGGGAGAGCTGAACACCATTCGACGAGATGGGAATGTCATTGGTGTACAGGATATATAGAAGAGGGGCAAGTATGGAGCCCTGAGAGACACCGGCTTTGATTTGACGCGGAGAGGAGAGCGTGCCTTTGTGTCTGAAACGAAAGGTACGGCCCTTCAAGTAGGAGGCCACGAGACGAACAAGACGATCAGGGAGACCTATTTTGTATAGTTTGTAGATGAGGTCTTCGTGCCAGACTCTATCAAACGCTTCCGCTATGTCGAAGAAGACCGCGATGGTCTTTAACGTTGAGGATAAAAACCGCTGAGGATATATTCCACAATACGGTGAACTTGTTGGGGACAGTTTTCTTGCCACTAGGAGTGTTTCGCTCGGAAACCAAATTGGTGAGGGATGACAAGAGGGTCACCGTCTGTGGAAACAGATGGCGCCTCATGCGAGTGAGGATGGCTCGTTCAAAGAGTTTGCCCATGGCCTTGAGGAAGCTGATGGGACGATGACTGTAGGGGAGGTTGTGAAGCTTTCCTGGCTTGGGGATACCAATGACAGTTGCCTCATTCCACGTGGTGGGAAAGTAACTAAGGTCGAAGCAGGCGTTGAAGATAATAGCTAAAAGGGTTAACACCTGCTCAGGAAAATGTTTAAGGGCTTGGTTGGAGATGCCATCCGCGCCCGGAGCCTTTTTGGGCTTCAGTCCTTTGATGAGGGATGAGATCTCATCATTGGACACAGTGATAGAATCAGAGGCTGTGGGGGGTGAGTTCTGGCTGCGGACCTCATTCTCCACTGTCTGGATGCTGACCGACGTACTATTGCCTTCGAGGAGGAGGAAAAAGCTGAGTGCTTCGCAGACAGTGAGTGTAAAGAACCGGAGACCCTTTTATTGGAAAAGAGGCATTAAGTTTTAGTCATCAGGACGAGACAATAGATGATGTCTATGGGCCACCGTACACACTTACCATCATGTGGACTGTATGCTCGTTTTAACACCCTTAATCTATATAAAAAAAATTGTATATACCTATTTATTTATTTTTTGTGTTCTTATTACAGTATTAATTACTCAAATAACGACCGACTAAAATGTACAATATTTTTTATCAACGATACAGACCAAAATAATCCTAAGCAATTGTAGTTAATTCATATAATGTGGTCTATATACATGAAGTATTACTTACTACAGAGTACACATAAATTATTCTGAAGCACATTTGGAATTCATTCCATACTACCATTTGGCAGTAAAAGGAAGATTCTAATGTTTCATTTCGAACTAAATTTAGTTTAATTTTTGCTTAAATTCGTAATAATAGACAATTTATTTTTTATTTTCAATGGAGAACTATATCCCTTAATTCTTGAAATAAATAAAATATTAAAAATTACTTAAGACAAAATATACCAACTTAGTGGACATTTCCTTACCCTTAAACCTGTTCCCAGCTGTGGGACGTATATGTTGCTGTAAATTTTTTTTTTTTACTTTATTTGTGTCGGAGCGATATTGGAAACAGAGTAGACGCCAACACAACTGTTTTGATTATTTGGTATGTATGTAAGCACTTAAGAAAAGTGTAGGGCGATTTTTTTTTAATTTATTTATATTGTTACCTGTAGTCTCACTCATATGACGAGCTCTTTATTGTGGTCCCAGATAAAGCTGGTGCCATAACTGTCTCGATGCAGTTATATTATTAAGTTTCATTTAAATATAAAAGCATTTATGGAAAAGAAAATTTATTACTGTTTTAATAAAAAAAAATCAATTTACACTTATTATATAAGGGTTTCAAAACTTGTTTCGATGCAGGATTGTTTTACTCCTATTTAGAACGCAAGTTTCGTTACAATACTTATTTCGAAACTGGTTTCGAAACTTAGTTACGAAAGCGGTACAAAGTCGAAAATACGGGTAACGCGTGTTCCGTCTTATTCTACAAATTAAAAGTATGGCGGTTACAGCAACTTATTTCCAATTATTTGGTTACATTACCTTTTTGAGTGGACTAAGGAATATCCCCACCGGCACCAATGAAATAGTTAATTGCAATTTTAAGTGCTGATTTACCACGTGCTGGGCGGTGAAGGAAAATATCGTGAGAAAACCTGCATTTCTGAGAAATGAGAAAAAAAATATATTTCGAAGACATGTGAAGTTCGCTAACACGCATTGGGGCAGCGCGACGGATATTTCCATGTCCTAAAACCCTCTCAGAAATGAGAGAAGGCCTATGTCCAACAATGGGACTTATATAGGCTCTAACTTTAAGGAATATTTCAAGTTCATGAAATCAAATAAAATGCTTTACATTAAATTGGGTGACATTAATAACTTCAAAGAAAAAAATCGCCCCTAACCACTTAAGAGATAATAATTTACACCTAGCGGTGGGAATATAGACGATTTTGGCACCGCTATGGTGAATTTTTTTCTTAAAATTTATGTTGTAAAAGAAGTTGTATAACCTATGTAATGAAAGAAGAATAATTAAAATCTGAATATATAAAATACAACATAAAAATTAAAAACTACATTTCAATTATTATTTTAAGACCATCCAGCAGTAGAAAATTTTGGTATCTCACCAAAGCGATCCAGACAAAATTCTGTCGGCCTACTCTTCCTCCGACAAATGGCACACTAGCGCTTACAGCTAAAGAGAAATCGATCTGAAATTCACATCTGGGCGATAGCAACAACGGTTCACATTAACTATCTCACCGCGGTACCTCTATGTCAGAGATCCACATCACCATGGAGATTCTTGAAACCTTGCAGAGTCTCATTTAGGACAAGAATAGTGCCGAAATCCTGGAAGCTTTCCAATGTGCAGCCTGTGCCTTAAAAAGGAAGTCATGCCCACCCTGCCAATTATCGGTTAATATCAATTATCTCCATACTCTGAAAAATTATTAAGCGTATATTGAAAACCCACCTTATGGCATACCTAAAAAAGAATAACCTCCTCAGCAACCTTCTATAAGTCACATCAACGGCGAGCCTTTAGAGAAAAATAGAGAAGCAATCGCTGTTTTCTCCGATGTCTCAAAGGCCTTTTCCAGAATTCCAGTGACCTGAATACAATCCAGTTGTGGGTCGATATCAACCGTGTGCTCGAGCCGGTCCAGTCTAAAACAGAAACTGTGATTTAAAATGTCAATATCACATTATAGGCAGTCTTCGAATGGGGCGGTGCAAATCTTGTGAAATTCAATTCCTACAAAACACAAGTGTGTGCCTTCACTAAAACAAGGAGCCCGCTCACCTTGGCTCCTGCTACGAAATGCTACGAAATGTATCACCATTTCGGAAAGAAGAGGCACTTGGAATACACCGAGCACCTTCAGTTGTTGGAGGTGAAAATTCCCTCAAATCTGAAATTTGGATGGTTCATTTAGTCTAATACCAAAGCAGCTACAAGAAAGTTTGGTGTCCTTGCAAAGGCGTTTCGGTACTTCACGCCGGGACAGCTGCCTACTTTATATAAACCGTAAGTCCGGTCGTCCACGAGGGTATTGCTGCCATACATGGGCTGGCGCTGTATAGTGCAGCTTTAGACTTAGTAGAAACGCATGCTAAGAGGCTGAGCATGCATTTCTACTGAGTCTAAATGCCTCGATTTTGATTAAAAACAGTCTTACCAGTCTCGAACAAATACACAAAGTAGCTATCCTTTTAATTTTCTAGAGGATATATTTCGGAGAGTATGCACAGGAATTGTGAAACTTAATTCTTCCCTCTCCTTACACCATCAGATAACCAGACGCTTGGCCAGTCTCTACCTCTTAGTTATCGACTTACCATGTATTCAAACCACACAGTTTGCTACATCGTTCGTCATGCGTACAGCAAAGGAGTGGAATAAATTGCCAACATCTGTCTTTCCATCCGATTACAATGTGGATTTCTTCAAGACAAGCCTATATAGGCTATTGTTAAGCTAAGTCAGTGCCATTTACCGTCTTCGGCTGCATCACCATTTCCTATCAGGTGGGATAGTAATCAAACTTTGCATATAAAATTAAAAAGGGTTTTTAAGGATGCAACACTAACTCGTTTTAAACATAAATGTGTTAAAATTTTAATATGGTAAGACTCCTTTTTTGCCTAGGCTTTACCATCTTGTTAGGTACCACCTTTACTTACCTATTTCTGCCGCTAAGTAGCAGAGCATCCACTGCTGTGTTCCGGGACTAAAGGAAATAGGACTCCTTATAAATGAAGACTCATCTGTAGTTTTTTTAAGTTGTTTGCAGATGTCCATGTGATGCAGTAGAACCACTTACAATTATAAGACTGTAAGTTAGTTTGCACTTCAATTCCGAAGGGTCCGTATGAACTTAATTATTTATGTATGTAGATACCTCATCCATTCCGGGAATTTTAGGTAAGGTAAGTATCGAATATTTTTCTAACGAAAAGGTAGTCGGATTTAAAGACAAACTAAACTCTAAATGTTGTCCCATACATCGGTCTACATTACGGTTGATCCTATAACTGCAAAATGTAAGTTTATAATTGCAAAATTGCTGAATGTTCGGATTTTTTTCCTTTACTTGTGCTCTGAAACATTGCTTCTTGGTAATGCGTGAAACCTAAATATATAGGTTTTGATAAGAAAGCTTATGAGTATTAAATTATGTGATATAAGTTGACGTTTTTATCTTGCGTTGATTTAGAAGTTTGAAATTTTATACCTCAAGAAACCGTAGACCTTCGTATTTGATATTAATTTCAACTTGATACCTCTACCTGGTTTCTGAGATAAAAGGTCTTGACAGACGGTCAGACGGATGTACGGAAAATAAAGAGATCCTACATATTTAGAAGGGTTCTAAGTTTTCTTTTACGGTACAGAAATTTAAAAAGCATTCATAACTTTAAATATTTGCCTAAACCCCGTATACTGGGTAAGGAACAAGTTTGTGACCGTCAATATCCACGTATGACAGTTCTACTCCCAATTATTAATCTGTAAGATTTGATTTAGAGTATTTTAACACCAGTTGTTGGCATCTAAATTCTCGTCCATTTATCAACATGGGTATAGGTTAGGTGTAGGCGTGCAGGTTAGGTTGATTTTAGGGAAAACTGTATTAAGTAAGTTTTAAAATAAATAAAATTGTTTCAAAAATCCAGCAACTACGAGAACCTAGAATAATAGAGTAACAAACACCCTGGCATACATTTTTTTATAAAATGAGTGTGACAAACGAACACACAATCCACCTGATGGTAAATGGATGCTGAGGCCCGTAGACATCTACATCTATCCTCGATTAGAAATCAAAATGCAGATGCATGGTCACCCCGAGGATTCAGATTGAATTTGTAAGGGTTTTTAAGAGCCTTGTTTCCAGTAAAAAGGGTTTCCGGTTCTCTGCACTCACCATACGAAACACACCAGCATTAAGCTGCCGTTTTGCGCTGGTATTCTGTGAGACCGTGATTCTTCCTGGTCAAGCCGACCCATTCGTGCTACAAATATATAAGTACAACATAGTTCTACCATGACGTATAAATTTTGAACATTTTGAACTGTCACCACTATGGACACAAATATGTATACTTATCATGCCGCCCGTCGGCACCATCCCGCTACACGCCTGTCGGTCATTTTCTACACTTCCAAGTTTCACTATGAAAATGCAAACTTGAGAGACACAAGCGTGCTTATGAAATTTGAAGAGGAACTTTATACGATCACGTTTCCGTAAACAGAATTATAAGACTAGACATAATACTTCACACTGGACCAGTCTGAGATGCATGCTAGTTTTAACTCATAGCGAGCGATTTTACTCAGACTTTACTTCAATTCAATTTTAACTTTTTTACACGATTAACGGAATGAATGAATAAATCGAACTTAAATTAAATTAGATTGTAAGTGTTTTTATTTTAGTGTAGTCTATTCACAAAAAAGGAAGTAGGCTAAAATAAAGAGAATGTAAGAGAGGGATAAAGGGAGAGACGGAAAATCATGTTCGAAATTTTATATCCACTGTTGAAACCAACCGACAATTCAACAGCAATAAACCGTTTTAATAATTTTTTATAATTTATTTTTACTTTAAATGGTCAAAAAGGATTTTTTATAAAAAAAATAGTCTTTACCAAACTATTTAACGTCACTAGCGCACACAAAAAAAGTGTATTAAAAACTTCTTTATAATGCTTTTTTATCCGAATTCGGTGGAACTCAAAAAGAGGGTTATGTTTTTGCTGGTATTTATGTAGATTTTTCTATGTCTCATATTATTTCTTGACTCAGTTCAGATTTTTTGGATTTAACTTAAATAAAATATAACATTTCGTCACACGTAAAGTTACAGCCTTTAAAGGTAAGACTCCTGGGTAGTCTTAACTTTGGGGTACCGCGGAAGACACTGGAAGTGTCCTCCGCGGTACCATTACATATTGGTGGACTTCACATGTCTTCGAAAAATATAAAAAATCCCTTTTTAATTTTTCATACATGCAGGTTTCCTTTCTGTTTCTTTCGCAGCCGAACACCTGTTGAATCAGCACTTGACATTGCAATTAACAATTTATTATTCCGGCAAGGTTCAAACCCGTTTTGCTCGCGTACTGTGAAATTTACAGCGAGCGCTTAGCCACTGAGCAACCAACTTTGGCCACACGTAACATAATAATATCAGTAAATGAGACATTTATTTGACATAAACGAGTTCAAAAGCGCATTCGGAGTTCATTCGTAATATGGCTTGCTACTTAAGTAAATATTATTTCGAACTAAATTAACTTAAGCTAATATTTTGATTTCAAAATTCAAATGAAGCTCTATAAGGAATTCCTATTTAAATATATAAAGCTTAGGTAATCTATCGAGTTATTTCGGTCGGTTAAGCTCAAAGGCTGAAGGAAATAATAAAAACACTAATTCTCTTACTTCTTTTCTCTTATTTTTTTTTAATAAAACGTTGGCATTTTCTCCTGTATTGTGGAGGCAGTTTACAGACATAAATTTCACAAGAACAAACAGACCCGTAACAGTTATTTATAGATCATACAAATACTTGTACCGTGCGGGATTCGAACCCGCGGCCCTCAGCGCTGCAACTCATTGTCAAGCCATTGCGCCACGGAGTCGTCAAATTACTAGTTTTTAATAATTTGTCTTAAGTTAGCTGTTAACAAGACCTAATCTTTAAACTTAAAGTTTTTTGTTGCCTATTCCGCCTCAGTTAGTAAAACTTAGCAACGCTGCCGTTATTATTAATCGTTGTTAATACTTTTTGGGAGGTACTACAGAACCGCTTTTGTTTTGCGTTATACTTGGAAGACGACCAAATAACATGCGATTAGTTCAAAAAATTCACTCAACAAGCTACAGAGGGGGCTCTAATAGAATTTGCTCTATGTGATAGACTTTGTAAGGAGAATATCCGCAGTAGAACCAGAGTAACATACATAACAAAATAACTCTGTGAGTCCTATATACAGAGTTATTTTTAAACTTAAGTTCAAATATATAAATAATGACATATCGTTATTGCAGTTTTTGATAATACGAGTAAAAAAGGCTTCTTTTTTTGTTTGACACTATCCCAAATAGAATGTGACATAAGGGCAACAACGTTTTTGCCTACCGATCGACCCTTACGAATGTGTGCGTTCGCAGTAAAATCAGGTATAATAATGCGTGGTAATGGCATTTTGAATTTAAAAGATTAAAAGGTTGTTCGTGCTATAACTATACTACTAATATAGCTTCAGAATGGCTCTACCACCTAAATAACATATACATAGAAAGGAAGTGCCTTATAAATTAATAAGTGCCACTAGTGTAACAGAAATACAGACGCACACTCTCACTCATTAAATCGACTCTTATTTTAAGTAACATTAAATCAGAGTTAAGCTGTAATTTAATTACCAACAGTATGTACGGTAGAGGCTGTTATGTCTCTAGCAAAGTTTGGGGCCACAGTAAACGATACATTATTTAGGTAACCAGGTGTAGGTCATTGTATTACAAGTATACACATTATATCTTTTTTATCCTCAGTTTTCGTATTTTATGTATTAAGAATTACAAGGTAACTTTTTAATAACTAGAAGCATGCGGTGTATACCTTTAATTGATTGTGCAATTAGTGTCAAAGTTGATGTATGCATACTATTTCTGCATTGTTGCAACAATCGTTGGTGTACTTAAATAAACAATTAGAGACAAGCTGTAGCGTATTATAGTTGCAACACAAAAACTGAGTCGGCTCAACAGGAAAATACCACACTCGTGCAGGATACCATCGTGAAATAGCAGCAAATTCTTTCTGTGTTTCATATGGAGAGTGACAAAAACTGGAGACCCTTTTTACTAATAACTATGCATTTCATCTTAGTTTTCAGTAGTCTTCAGGGTTGTGCATTTTGATACAGCCACCTGCCATCGGGTAGTGTGTGTTCAATATTACTTTAATGATAAAATATTTTCATAAAACTTTTATTTTGAGCTAGTTTGTATTATTTAATATAATTTAAAAAACAAAAAGCTTTATATTTGGAAACATATTTTTTTAACGCTATATTATTGTTGTAGCACGAATGGATCAGCTCAACCGGGGACTGATCACGGTCTCACAGAATACCAGCGTCAAATAGCAGCTTATTGCTGCTATGTTTCGTATGGTGTAGAGAACTGGAAACCCTTTTTACTGGAAACGAGGCATTCCATCTTAGTCCTCAGGGGTGAGGCATCTGCATCTTGGTTTTCAATCGAAAACAGATGTAGGTGTTTATGTGCCACAAAATGCATTTATCATCAGGTGGACAGTGTGCTCGTTTGTCACCCTTATTCTATAAAATAAATAATATGTATGCTTTAAAGTAGAATACTATCTTATTTATAACATAAGAAAAACTGGATTTTATTATAATTTAACGTTCATTACAGAATATGATTTATAATTAAGCCTTACAATGTAATTTTATGTAAAAATAGACATATAAATTATCATAAAGGGTAGCGGGGATCGTTAAAACGTAAAAAAACTTACATTCAAAGATACCATAGGCGGACGAAAAAGCAAACAGCACTGCCTCGGGCGTGTATCTGAAATCCAAACGAGAACTTACACGATCACGTTCGTTGAAATGGAATTTTAAATGAAGGTATTGTAGGCACTTACCGTTATGTTTCATATGCACGTTGTAATTCTGACGAACCATAAATAATATTTCGTTCATTTTTGCATTAAATCTATCATAAGTCCACTAGGTCTACCCCACAGATTGACTCAAAGGGATATTTGCCATGATTGTCACACTTGGCAGACGGGTAATAACTGCAGTTCTTATTGAGGTTTTATCAGGAACATGCTGCTGCTTATCTCCATATTTATGTTAATAACTATGTAAGTATTTTATAGTATACAATAAAGGATCAAACGTAAGCTAGAATAAAGTATCAAATATAACCAACAATTATCACACATGTTCCATAAAATAAGGGCGAAAAACGAGCACACAGTCCATCTGATGGTAAGTGGATGCACAGGCCTAAAGACATCTATATCTATTCTCGATTAAGAATCAAAACGCAGATTCCTTTTTTGACACATGAGGACTAATATAGAATGCCTCGTTTCTAGTAAAAAGGGTCATTTGGATACCAAAAGCCAACAAAATGTTAAGGATTCGAAACAAGGAAATTATGTCCAATCCTGATTGCTCAAAAATTGTTGTGTACAATTACGTGTTACCATAAAACTACGAAAAAAGACGCAATAAAAATTCTCTGTAGGTTTTTAAAGTAAACAAGAACGGTATTGGCAAAACTTTCCACAGTAATTCAAACAGGGCTTAAGCCAAGTTAAATTAATTTTATATTTGTAGAAAACGAAAAGAAATCGCCTGACGTAAAATATCCAGACCGGCGACGGGCAGCAGCGTCAAGGGTGCGAGAGTCTGGTACTGCGATCGTCAATCTGCCGCCAAGCGTGGCTACTAAGACAAATACTATACACAATGGGGCCAACGTCCAGCCGCAGCACATTTGGTGCATTATTCGAAACTCCAAATTTCAACATATGGTTTATAATCGTACGTGCTTGCACGTGCTTGTCGTCAACGTGTTAGAATCACGCTGCAACTATATTGTGGTTGCAACAAGGATGGTTCCACTTGACCGGGAATGACCACACTTTCCTTAACATCATAAAATAGCAACTTAATGTTGCTGTGTTTTATGTGGTGAGTGTAAATAACAGGAGCAACTTTTTACTGGTAACGAGGCATTCTGTTTTAGTCGTCAGGGGTGACAACGCATTTATATTATGGTATTCAATCGGGGATATACGAGGGGACATTTTAAAGTTCGCGGAATGGGGGTAAGGGGTGGAAATAAAAATCCAAATTTATTTTTCCTTTTCAATATGTTCATCTGCTACCCTAATACATTTTTCGGATCTTTCTATTAACTTATGTATACCCTAAAAAAATTATTTGTCTTTGTCTAAATAAGACGCCGAAACTGCTTCCTTCACTTCTTCATCACTTAAAAACTTTTTCCCACGAAGTTCTTTTTTTAAGTCAATAGGGACCAGGTCAGGACTATAGGGTAGATGTGGCATAATTTCGAAGCCCACCTTCTGCAGGGCAGCCATCGCAACATAGCACTTATGAACAGGCGCGTTGTCGTGCAGAAGAAGGATTCCTTTGGTCAATGTTCCCCTTCTTTTTCTCCTTTATCGCTTCCTTCAATTTTTCTAGGATTGAAGCGTAGTATTTTCCGGTTATGGTTTATAATTAATCAATAGGATTCCCTCTGAGTCCCAAAAGACTGTCGCCATGTTTTTCCCAGCCGATTATGCCACCTTAAATTTATTGGGTGGTGGTGTGCCTTTTTTGTGCCACTTCATAGAGTCCTGTTTGGACTCAGGTTCATAATGGTGAATCCAAGTTTCGTCACCAGTAACAATTTGAGCCAACACTCCATCTTTGTCTTCCATACAGAGGTTCAAAAATGCACGAGAACACTCCACGCGCTGTTGCTTTTGAGGCGGTGTGAGCATTCTAGGCACCCATCTTGCGTTGACTTTAGTCATGCCAAGATGGTCATGAAGAATTTTGAAAATGGTTGTATCTGATACTCCAACCATTTCTGCGAGCTGTTTTTTCTTTAGGCGGGCATCTTCTAATATTAATTTTTCGACTTTGTGAATAATTTCCGAAGTGGTCACCTCAATCGGCCTTCCTGGCCGTGGGTCGCCTTCAAGTGACTCTCTGCCTTATTTAAAAAGGGTATGCTACTTGTAAACCATAGCTTTACTTGAACAAGAGTCTCCGTAAACGGATGACATCTCTTACAGTATAGTCTGAACTGATTTTCCGCGCTTGGTAAGGAACTTTATAACGGCATGGAACTCGTTTTTCTCCATATTTCACAATTTCTTCCCGATTGACTTGTTTGGTTGACGATAACTCAAAGACTAACGATCTAATTACAATAAAACCCGGTATTTATACTAATAATGAGTTGCTCAATTAGCACGTAATTCAGCGACATCCCCACTTATTACCTACCTACCCATTCCGCTAACTTAAAAACGCACCCTCGTATGTAAGTGTCTATGGGCCACAATATCTACTATCAGGTGGACACAAGTCCGATAATACGAAGTGATAAAGATTCCGAGACCGCCACCACTCAGAAGAAATACCGTTTTGTTGTAGTCTGATGTACCTACAATTTACTATAAATTTACGCTTTGATTGGAATATTTTTGTTACCAGCAGTTATCGGAAAAGAGGTATATAAATAAGTAACGAAATAGGGAAAGATTTACTGTTCGTATCACCAAATTTAAATACCCGTTGGTTATTGTAACGTTTATAATGCGGAAATGCTTCAAATTATTTAGTTACAAATTATTTAATTTATTAATGCTATCTTAATAGTTTTTAAAAGTTTATTATATACATCGCCATAGCTTCATCACTTCTGTACTGCACAATATAGATCTTCCTCGACTACTACCAACATGAGCCACCAGAGTTGATCGATTTTTTTTGGGACCCAGTTGGTCTAATAGTGAGCAGATCCTTAGCCTCCTTAGCAGGCCTTATAGACCCTAAAGGTGGTGTCACATCTGAAGATAAGAATGCCTTGTTATAATTTAAAATTAAATAAATTTGTACAACTGAATTCAATATAAATTATTAAGAATTACTCAAAAACTATTGGTCAGACCTGGATCAAATTTATATGACACCACATGAGAACCAACAGCTTTCAAATAAAAAGAACCATCGAAATAGGTTTACACAGAAAAAAGTTATGAGGTAATACACATAAAAAAAGAACATGCAGTCGAATTGAGTACCTCCTCCTTTTTAAAGTCGGTAGAAAAGTAAAGAAGTCTCCTGTTCTTGACACTTATGATAAGTGGAGGAAAAAGAAGTAATGGAACACAGCAATAGTGTACTTTTTTCTTTAAAAAAAACTTTACCCCTCAAAGTAGGGTTTGCTCCTGCATCGTGGATTCGGTGAACATACATAATTTGCACAAGAAAGCACATCTAAAACCAGAAACAAGGTTTCTCTTCTTGGTGTTAGACTAGATGGTGGAAAATACCAACCTCCTATCTATTTCTGCCATCAAGTCGCAGTGCGTGCACTGCTGTATTTCAGTCTGAAGGGTATAGAGAGCCAGTAAAATTACAGGCTGTGAGATATTTCATCTTAGTATTAAGAATGTATCAGAAGCCTTCTTTGTTAGATGTCGGTTGGACGTGTCCATGGGCTGCAATTGCTATTTACCATTAGGTGAATTTGTTACACGATGAGGCCATATTAAACTTTACACAAATTACCGATGGGGTTAGAATTCCGACGGCTTTAGTAAACTGTGTATATGGTTATGCAACAACAGTAATTGAAAATTCTAAATTCCAGCAAATGGAATTAACGGTGACCAGTCCGTTCAAGGTCGAGCCATACTTAGAAAATATGTAAGTGCATGATAGGATTAATTTGAATTTTACTGATAATGATAGTCATAGGTTAGAATCAGCTTTTAACGGATAATCTCTTGAAGTTAAGAGTCGATCATATGAACGAGGAGGAAAAACAATCGATAATTAATATTTGCAAAGAATATAAAGATATATTTTATTGTGAGGATATACCTCTTTCATTCACTAATGAAGTAAAGCATTAAATAAGAACAAAAAACGAAGACCCAATACATATTAAAGCTCATAGATTACCACCTACACAAACGGCAGAAATTAGAAATCAGATGGAAAAAATGCTCAAAGATAATGTTATACAAAAATCATTTTCACCTTGGAGTGCTCCAGTCTATTTGGTACCTAAAAAGTAGATAATTCGGTTTGGCGCGGCTTGCCGTCCACCACCTAAACGCGCCCCAAAGGGTGGTTGCCGTAAAGATGGTTCGCGGCTACCGCACGATCTCCCGCGAGGCGGCGAGCCTCCTTGCTGGATTGCCGCCATGGGATCTGGAGGCGATAGTCCTCGCGCGCCTGCACGAATGGCGCGCGGGCACTATGCCGGGGAAACCCGCTGCCGCGGCAAGTTGTCGCGCAGCGGACAGACTTCCGGCATGATCTCATGGCGACATGGAGAGAGCGACTAAAGCGATAAGACCCTCTTGAGGAGTGGCTTGAGAGACGCCACGGTGTCCTCACCTTCCGCCTGACGCAGGTCCTCACCGGACACGGTGTGTTCGGGAGGTTCCTGCACTGAATCGGGCGGAGGAAACGCCAGGTGCTCCACTGCGAGGATCGACCGGAGGACACGGTGGAGCACACCGTGGAGGTGTGCCCTGCTTGGGCGGAGCACCGCCGTGT
The DNA here is from genome assembly GCA_029286625.1 of Parnassius orleans. NCBI lineage: Eukaryota > Metazoa > Arthropoda > Insecta > Lepidoptera > Papilionidae > Parnassius > Parnassius orleans. The sequence goes on along the minus strand of JAGSMP010000243.1, from coordinate 1,037,138 downwards.
ACTCGTAGCGGCGATAGGCGGCGACCTCTCGCGTCCGGCCCTGGTCGAAGCCATGGTCCGGAGCGAGACGGAATGGGATGCCGTCACCACCTTCTGCGAAGCAGTGATGCTAGCGAAGGAGGTGGCGGAGCGGGAGAAGGAAAGAGCAACAGCTTTCCTTCCCGGCCGCCGCGGAGACGCCCCAGGCGTCGGGGCTACGTCGTGGCCCCTGACCACCGTAGGCGCGGACCTGTGGACGGCGAGCAATGGTAGCTCGCCGTCCGTCCGTCTAACGACGACAGGCCGTGTCGACGGCGCGTTTTGTTCCACGCGCGCCTCAAAGAGCTGTCAGCAGCGTGAAGGGCCCGCAAGGGCCGACGCCTGCCGGGGCTGCGGGCTGTTCGAAAGAGATACCGCGGCTCCGGAACGTAAGGGCACTGAAGGAACACGGATGGTTTTAGTCAGTAAAGTCTGACACTCCTTCCGCTCCACCCACAGCGAAAGGCGTCATTAGATGATTTTCCATCCGCAAAAAAAAAAAAAAAAAAAAGGGCAATATTTTGAAACTAATTTAAATAGCAGTTAGATAAATCCTATTTCCTACGAAAATAAGTACTTTATCTAGGGCATACCATAACTAGCGAAGGGTTAGAACCTAATAACGATAAGACAAGTGGTATTAAAATATCTTATACCCAAAACGACGACTGAAATCAAAAGTATTCTTGGTCTCATAGGGTATTACAGGAACTTTAAGTGATACTGAATCGAGATATAGCACTAAAGAAAAGGACTTTTTGGCAATTATTTGGGTGGTTAAGCATTTTACAACTATACGGACCATAGACCTTTGGTTTGGCTCTGTGCGCTGAAGGAACCAAATAGTAAACTTACTAGGTGGCGCCTAAGACTGGAGGAATATGACTTTGAAATTAATTATAAGAAAGGATCGCAAAACTCAAATACCGATGCATTGTCTAAAGTAAAAATAAATAGTTTAAGCGCAGATAGTAATAAAATTGTAGTTAGTCTAAATGGTAGAAAAATTAGGAAATAATGGTTAATATGTTAGATAATTATGATGAGTCTATATAAGCAAATATAGATAACGAAGAAGTAATTTACGCATCTGATTCAGATCCAGAGATAGTGAAGTTAAGCATAGATAAAAAGGAAGCTCCTGCCTTAGACATATCAGAATCAGACGACGGAGCTACTGCTCACTCAATATCAAATAAGAAACATGAAGGAATACCAATTTTAAATGAAGCGGTAGACACCAAACCTAGACAAATACTTGTCTATATTTAGCATAAAAATGATATTCTTGTGAAGGACATTTCCAATAGTAGTCAAAAAATAATTGAGGTACACATGCCAGCTCTTAATAATGAACATTTATTTCAGCAGTTTTTTAAAGAGTATGTAGATTTTAAGCGGAAATATTTCATTTATTTTGAAACTGAAGTGTTTCAAAAAGTATTTAGTAATGAAATCCTGGAATAGCACCGATACGGATAAGTGCACCAGTGATTCAGAATAGTCTCTGGACTATTTTTAAGACATTAGATTTAGTAACTGTAGCTAAGTACTTAGATAATAATATTAACCAATATTATAGATTAAAAGATATGATTTACTCGGAAAACGAGTTGCGCAGTGAACTTGTAGGATTAACTCTGCAAATAGAATCCTTTATGGAATTTACAAAAGATAGATTGAAGCAAATAATGCCTAGCAAAAGATTAAAAAGAGGTTTAATAAACCCATTACGTTCTATTGTTTAATTAATTTCAGGCAATCTAGATAATGATGACGCCATGAGATACAATACGGAGATTTTCTAGCTTAGAAATAGAGAACATTCGGTAGAAAGAAAACTGTCGCTTATGTAAAAAGCCTTTGATAAATTAGTTAACATTTCGGATGACTTGAAATATAACTTAATTCATTTGAATATTAAAACTTCACAACTGAAAATATTGCAGTATAATTAGTCTAAAGTATATAACGTAGTAAGTCAAATGAAAGCTCTATATCAATACCTAAATAACTTACGTACTATTTATAATGTAGTTCAAGAGATAGAAACGGCAATTGCTTTTAGTAGAGTACACATACTCCACCAATCTATTATTGATTCTACAGAACTTTTTAATAATTTATTGGAAATAGAGAAACATTATAGATTAGTGTATACGGTAGGTAAGGACAATCTCACGAAATTAGAGAGCACTATAGTTACCTAAATCTTATTCTGATAGTAATAAGTTAGATTTTGTGTTAGAAGTTCCCTTTTTGACACGGTCACATATAATTCCTATACCTATATACGATCCTAGTTCCTTAAAAGCCTCTATCATAATTCCTAAGTATCCCTACCTTATGGTGAATGGATTGAAATACAGACCCGTTTTCTGTAAGGAAGGTAACATCGTACAATACGTGCATACGACGTGTATAGAACAAAAAATGCTGCTTAAAAACTATTCTGCATTTCATAAGAACTTTATTCGAATTGAAGACGTAAGAAGCCACATCGTAATCGATGGAATATGGTTACTTTTTAATAATATAGTACTTACCGAAAATTGTAATAATAAAGTGAAGCACAACCTGAAAGGAAAATTTCTAGTAATCCCCAATCGAAACTGCGAAACATAAATTGGTAACAAAATCTTCATAAAGCAGCGGAAATAAGGACGCCCAAGACCAGCTTGCTATTTAGACCTGTCATCATGCCTGAGCTACAACAGAAAATCAAGATGGAGGACCGCCAAGTCGATCTTCGCGACGTGTACCTCAACGACATAAAAAACATTCTAAACAGTGCAAAAAAACAACAGTGAAAGTGTTGATACAAGTGAAATTTTGATAACTCAAGATATAAGTGTATGGACAATAAGTATTATTATAATAATATCTATATTTACATTACTATATTTGGTCGTTAAATTTAAGGTCTTTAAGAAAACAATTTTGTTAAAACGAAATCATCTGGAACCAAAAGATTTGTCTCCAGTTGATTTCTCTCTTGGGGGGAAGGAGTTAAGGATACTCAGCCTGTAGATATATGCTTTGTCAGCACATAGCAAAGCATAGCAACAAGTTGAAGGAGTAAACTCAGCATTTACTTTACACGCGTATAAAATATTGCAAAATACATTATAAAGTGTCTAGAACAAATTATGCTGACATTCATGACAATAAGTTATACGACACCCTTTGTTTCCTGTTGTTTCCAACTTACTTTAGAAATTATATTCATTATTGCAAAATACATAATAAAAAATATCTGGAACAAATTATGCTTGCGTTCATGATAATAAGTTTTGTTCCCTGTTGTTTCCAACTATATATATAAGTTATATTACATTTTTATTGTCAATTTGTTCTCAGACTTCGCTTGGTAAACACTGTATCTCTGTTTTATTCAATAAAAAATATATTTTGTATTGAAATCGTGTATCTATTCCTTGACTTGCCCTCAATCTGTCAAATGTCAATCTCAATTACCTCAGTAATCTGAAAAAAATTGGCCTACTTTATAAAAAAAATTCTTAGAATTACTTATGTCAGTAGCAAGTTACATAATGTATTCTTGTTTATGTACACAGGTAAATCTCGCGACAAGCTTTTATATCATATAAATTGTGTAATGTAATAAATTGATGGGTTTGATTTAATTTAAAGTTTATTTTCTTCTATTTAGAGCATTTAAAAAAAGCTTGTTTTTAAAAATGTTTATTTTACTATTCTTCCAGCACCACCAAACTATCCCCAACCTTTGCCAAGTTATAACTCTTTACAATTGGTATGGCGGTCATCTTATTTTCCACCATTTTTTACTTTTTTCATCACCGCTAGAATTTGCGCAGGGTGTAGGTCGATATTAGTTAAGACACGACCCCACTAAGTCTTACCGTTTATTCGGGCAGTAGTACACCATCTCTTCGAAAAGCTGAACGCGGACGTCATTTTATTCGTATTCTTCTTAGCAAACCCTTTCATTTGATATCCATATCATGAGAGTGCATAGAAAATAACTAGTCCACCATCTTGGGCGGTGCGCGATATTGGATTTAGAATGACTTCACTTAGCTAACCATGCATTGTCATCCAAACTAAACATATATGCAAAATTTCAGCTCAATCGGTTGAGGATAACTGCTTTAAAATTTAGTTGCAAAATTTGACCCTAACAAATAGACAAGCATTGCAAGTTAAATAAAACTTTTAAAAAGGGTATACAACACTAACTACTTTTAAATTTGTAATAGGTGGTAAGATTTCTATATTGCATACGAGTCCGTCTGGTTAGATATACCACCTTCTTACCTGTTTCTCCCGCTAAGCAGCAGCGTGTTCACTGCTGTGATTTGGGACTGAGATGACGACTCATCTGTAGCTTTCTTCCTTTTAAGTTGTTTGCAGGTGTCCATGTAGTAGAGCCACTTACAATTAGGTAAACTGTAAGTTAGATTGCACTTCAATTCCAAGGGTTCCGTATAAACTTAATTATGTATGTAGATACTTTATCCATCCCCGGAATCGGAGGTAAGATAAGCATCGAATATTGCTCTAACGAAAAGGTAAGACGGATTTAAAGACGAACTTTACTTTAAATCTACTTATGTCTTTAATAAGGATATCAATTGGATATATGTATCTAATATACAATATTAAAAACTATAATAAAAAAACTAAAACTAGTAACTTAATTATCATACAGTCCTACTCCCCGCGGTATCGTGCCAAGAACGCTGGCTGCCTTTCCCCGCTGAATGGCTATACTTATCCTTTGAGTGAGAAAAGAACCAGCCCTCTTATCACCAGCAGCAACGACCAGTCGCGGATGGAGTTCCTTTAGGAACTTCACCGCACGTGGACTCCACGGACCGATAGCCTCTACAGCAAATGGTACAAATATGTAGTCATCTCTCAGAGACTCATATTTGCGCCACTTACTCAGTTCAGCTGCCTCTGATGCCGCTCCGGCTCTAAACGAGGTACCTCTGAGATGAGAGGCCGCCAAAGTGTCTACGCAAATAGCATCCCACACTTGGGCTTTACCTCTCTCCCAAGGGACCGATGTCATACCGTCGGGTCTCTTGCCATCGTCTCTAAATATTCCACAAGGCTCTAAAACCGAGGGAACATTTATAGAGACAAGAGCCCTTCGGATGACATCGCTCAAAGAACCGTGCCGTGAAAACCTAACAGTACTTTTCTTACATGAAAGTCCGTGGAACCCAAACCTGTCGACGCTGCTACCACAGGGGCAATAATGGGATTGACAAATCGCCGCTCCTAGTCGGATTCCTACGGTGATGCGCAAGCTTTCTCCATCAAGTAATGTGCCGAGTTTATTTGATAGTAATGCGTGTAACCAGTGACTAGATTCCTTAGTCGAAACAGCTAGAAGGCGTGCCTGATCTTGGTCACTATGGAAATTAGGAAACAAATCTTTCTGCACGTTCTGAACCAACGGAATATCCCATTGTTTTTGTTGGTTAACTTCCAGTGGAACATTTTCGCCGGGACAGATCGTTCGCCATGTCTGCCCTGCCTCCGTAGCAAAGCACAAGTCTACTTTATTATTTAAAATTATGTTACATAAGTCACTGACATTATGCATGAAAGCAAGGAAAGCAGGCAATGCAACGCTAGAAAGATTTCTCACACCAAAACCACCAAATATTATAGGTAAAGTAGATTGAGTCCAGGCTGTTGTATTTAAAGTTAAATTTAGAATTTTTTCTATAGATATTTTAAGATTATTATCAATATCTTTTAAAATATCCGAAAATTTCTAGACTGGACTCGAGCGGAGTAAGTATGTTAATCTAGGTACAAGGAGACAATATTTAAAAATAGTAAGAGCAATGTATAATTTATACAATTTGTCAACGTGGTTTAAAAAGTGATCAAATTTTGTTTTTAAAACAGGTTTAATACTATCGAAAATCAACGGAGCACCTAGCAGGTATAGCGTTTCCTTACTGACAGTTTTTATTCCTGGAGAAATATGATTGAAATGTTGAATTAAAGTGTCTCTGTTAGAACTAGATAAATTATTGAAAAAAAATATTTCACATTTATTGCTATTTGGTTCAAAACCAATATTTTTAAAACTTCGAAAAATATGAGTAAGATCACTGAGGACGTCATCTGCTCTACCTCCCAGTGTACCGTCGTTCAGGTACCAGACATTTAGCTTGGATTTCAAATTTGAAATAATGGGTTAAATTCCCAAACTGAAAAGTGCTGGACTTAGTGGGTCACCCTGCTGAACACCGACAGCAGAATCGATAATATGCTTTTCGTAAAACAAGTTAGTATTTTGACTGTAACATTGCCAAACGAAATGATAAATTTCGGGGGTATTGTTAGCCAGACTTTAAATGTTCTCCCATACATCGGTCTACATTACCCCCTAGGTTTTGATGAGCAAACTCGTGAGTATTAATTAATTATGTGACATAAGTTGACGTTTTTTTTATTGCGTTGATTTAGAAGCTTGAATTTTTTATACCTCCAAGGAACCGAAGACCTTAGTATTTGCTTTATTTGTTTATTGTAGTTATTGTTATTTGCATTGTTAATCTCAAATTGATGCTTCTATACGTTCCAAAGAAAAAAGTCGACGGTCAGATGGATCTACGAAAAACAAAGAGATCCTTTAAGGGTTTCAAGTTTTCCTTTTACGATACAGAATAATAACTTCAAATATTTACATAAACCCGGTATACTGTTTAAGGAACAAGGTTGAGACCTCCAATATCCACGTATAACAGTTTTACTCTCAAATATTAATCTGTGATTCTTTGGTAAACTCTGGCGTGAAGGTTTGGTTGGTTTTAGAGAAAACTGTATTATGAAAGTTTTAAAATAAATAAAAAGTTTCATAATTAAGCACGAAAATGTATGTTGCCTTATAACTAATTCTATGCATAGAGTTAAATTTTTAACTATAAAAAGATTACAGTTCAAAATCAAGCAACTACGAGAACCTAGAATAATAGAGTAACAAACACCCTGGCATACATTTTTTAATAAAATGAGTGTGACAAACGAACACACAATCCACCTGATGGTAAATGGATGCTGAGGCCCGTAGACATCTACATCTATCCTCGATTAGAAATCAAAATGCTGATGCTTTGTCACCCCCGAGGACTCAGATTGAATTTGTAAGGGTTTTTTAAGGGCCTCGTTTCCAGTAAAAAGGGTCTCCGGTTCTCTACACTCACCATAAGAAGCACAGCAACATTAAGCTGCTATTTTACGATGGTATTCTATGAGAGCGTGGTCCTACCCCGGTCGAGCCGACCCATTCGTGCTGCAACCACAATATAGCTGCAGCATGGCTCTACCACGTAAAAAAACTGACCACGGGGAGTAGTCAGAGAAATTGTTCGGATTAATTCGAGCTGCTGAATTTCACCGTCGTACATTGCGAATGAACTCAAAATTCATCCTCATCATCTTGATGTCTGGCGGTCCACTACTGTGCGATTTACGCGGAATTTTCTGCCTCGCACAACCAAACTGTGGAATATACTGTCGCCAGCGGTTTTTCTGAACCGATACAACTTAGGGACGTTCAAGAAAAGAGCATACTCCTTCCTAAAAGGCCGGCAAAGCACCTGCAATTCCCCTGGTGTTGCGGATGTTCATGAACGACGGTGATCACTTACAATCAGGTGAGCCGCATATTCGTTTGCCTCCTCTTCCATAAAAAAATTATAATAGTCTTTACCAAACAAGTCAATGCCACTATCACACACAAAAAAAATGTGTTAAAAACTTCTTTTGATTGCTTTTTCATCCGATTTCGGTGGGACTCAAAAAGAGGGTTGTTTTTGATAGTATGTATATATATATTATGTCCGTTTCCATGTCCCAAATTATTTCTAAATTCAGATTTTTAGATTTAAGTTTAATAAAATATAACATTTCGTCACACGTAAAGTTACAGCCTTTAAAGGTAAGACTCATGGGTGCAGTCCTCGCCTTCTTTTTAACAGGGTTTTAGCGCAAGGAACGCCAAATGCATGTTGATGGTCTTTACATGTCTTCGAAATAAATAAAAAACCCTTTTCAAATTTTTCTACATACAGGTTTCCTCTCTGTTTCTTTCACCGCTGAACACCTGTTGAATCATCACTTGAAATTGCAATTAACAGTTTATTATTCGGGCAAGCTTCAAACCCGTTTTGCTCGCCCACTTTGAAATTTACAGCGAGCGCTTAGCTCTTGAGCAACCAACGTTCGCCACATGTAACATAGTAATATCAATAAATATGAGACATTCATTTGACATAAACGAGTTAGAAAGCACATTCGGAGTTCATTTATAATATAGCTTGCTACTTTATTAAGCTAATATTCTGATTTCAAAATTCAAATGAAGCTCTTTAAGGAATTCCTATTTAAATATACCTACGCTTAGGTAGTCTATCGAGCTTAGCTCAAAAATAATAAAACACTAGTTATCTTACTTCTTTTTTCTTATTTCTTATTTAAAAAACGTCAACAACCCGCAGCCCTCAGGGCTGCAACCCATTGCTATGCCACTGCGCCACGGAGCCGTCAAACTACTAGTTTTTATAATTTGCCTTAAGTTTACTGTTAACAAGACCTGATCTTTGAACTTAAAGTTTTTTTGCCTTTACGCCTCAGTTAGTAAAACATAGCAACGCTGCCATTATCATTAATCGTTGTCAATACTTTTTAGGAGATACTACAGAACCGCTTTTTTGCGCTATACTTGGAATATAGCCAAATAACATGCGATTAGTTCAAACAATTCGCTCAGCAAGCTATAGAGAGGGCTTTGCTCGAATTTGCTCTAAGTGGTATACTTTGTAATGAGAATATCCGTAGTAGAACCAGGGTAACGTACATAACCTGATGTATCAATAAGCTGAAATGACAATGGGCCGGGCATATAGCTCTAAGAACTGACAACTGAAGGGGAAGATATTATGTTCTTGAGTGGTAACCTCGTACCGGTAAGATGAAAATGGAATGGACCTAGTACGAGATCCAGGAAGTCGATACGTGCAGGTGGCTCAAGACCGTGCTTGTGGCATTACTTGAGGAGGCCTGTGTTCGATAGTGGACTTGTAAGTATATAACTACCCATGATATTGTCCAGTGGATGTCCACTTTACTATGCTCGGTAACGAGTAGGTATGTTAGCTTAAAGTTCATTCATACATTCATTACAGGCTATTAAAGTCTATTTTTTATTTTGTTGTTGCAATTAGAAAGACGCGGCTGCCTATCTCTTGGTTTTATGGCAGTGCTATCGTCGCGCCACAAGCGAAACGCAACGAAGCCTAAATCGCACTATTAAAGTTCTGAAGTTAACGCGCTATATATATACAATAGCTCCGAAATAACACAGTGAGCGTTGGCCGCTCCCCGGACTGATCACTTTGCCAAAGTCTGTATCCCTCTGTGGCCTCTTACAACACCCACGGGACGATATCATGAGATAGTGAATATTCTTACACCTTCATTACACGAACATTATCGTCATCATTATTTAAAGCCCATCACTCAATGTTGGACATAGGCCTCCACCATAGATTGCCTCATAGGGGATATATTAGCCATAGATGCCACACTTAGTAGGAGGGTGGGCAACCGTAGTTATTATGTTAGTTATTACTCGTATTAGGAAGACTCTGCTGCTCCACTCCTGGTTTACTTCGCTTTGCCGCCCCTTACAACACCCACGGAACGATATCATGGGTAGATTACTTGCATCTGCACTACACGGTCATTATCATCATCGTCATTACAGCTCCAAGGAATACCACAAGCACGGTCCTGAGCCACCTGCACCTATCGATTTCTTGCCTCTCTTATGTTACACATCTTCGTACGACAGTCGTAATACGCTGCAGCATGGCGAAATAGCCTATTACATACCTCGAACGCGAAGTGGAGAAGTTGGGCTTTATTTTTATTGAGTTAAGCTGTACGTGTCTATTGTATGCAGTAGCCTCTTACCTGACTATCGCAGCTATCATTTATATACTGTTATAGCCTATGAAAGCTTACTGCTGAACCAGGGCCGCGCCGCCCCTGTGTGCGAAGTGTGCGGCGCACACAGGCGCCAAGACAATAGAGGCGCCGCCATCGAAATTATTTTTGTTACACTTACACAACAACATATTCTTTGTAGTGGAGTATCGATAAGTAAGTAGGTACAATAGGCGCAACATATGCCTTGTAAATAACAAAACATAATTATAATGCGCTTATTGTACAAGTCTTCTAAGATAATATTAACGTGTGGGGTTTAATTTTACGCTTTGGGTTTTAGTTATCATTAGTTACGAGCTCAGCGTTAAAATCAAAAGAACCGCCGCGAGTTTATTTGAATGAATTATGAACGTAACCCGATGCGATGCGTGCGACGCAAGCGGGGTGGGGTCACGGGGATTCCCCGACTTTAAGGAACGAGACTGCCAAAACAATTGAACAATCAGTCAATTGAAAGAGGATGAATTTGAAACTTCCAGATCAGACCCCTAAGACGTCATAAGACACCAAAGAGTTTTGATTATGAACACGAAGACCATACTATAAATGATCCGAAGACCGATTTTAAAATTAATGTATTTTTTTATATATTGGATCAAGCTTTATCCTTATATAATTATCCTTCGTAGACGAAAGATTTAATTTATTGAATAATCAAAATGACGTGTTTAATTTTTTATTCAAACTAAGTGATGACCAAGATCAAAGTCGATTAAGAAGTAGCTGTCATCGTTTGCAGAAAAAACTTTCTGCAAATGATTCATTGGATATTAACGCCGATGATTTGTGTGAAGAAATTGTGTCGTGTCAGTCTCTTTTCAAAAAATTAAATTATGATGTGGTGAAAATTCTCGAATTTATATATTTGACAGCTGTTTGCCCTAACATCACCATAGTATTATGAATTTTGCTAACTATGCGGAATAAATACTACCGTAGCAAGCGCGGAAAGGTCCTTTTCTAAATTAAAACTTATAAAATTACCTGCGCTCAACAATGAGCCAGGAAAGATTAACAAATTTAGCAACAATATCAATAGAGGAGGCCATATTAGACCATACACGAGATTATTAAGGATTTCGCCATAGAATTGTATGGATTTCGCAAACAGAAAAGCGAAGTATGTTTATATTCTTACATATTTTAGACTCTTGTTGTTTTTTTTAAACAGCATACGTAATAGTTAAATCAGTATTATTAGAAAAGTCAGCTATTTTGTTATTAATATCTAAGTATACAATTAGATATAACATCATAAATAAAGTATGTAAAAATTAAATTCGTGTTTTATTTTTCGCAGTAATTGGCAAGCGGAAGCGAACTCGTTTTACCTATTTAGGAAAATATTATCTAAGTATATAAAACTGGAGAACATTTATTTCGGTCAAAATTAACCAATAATTAAAAAAAACATAAGTTGAAACATGAAGATTCGGCACAAACAAACATGGGGTCGGCGCGGCCCTGTGCTGAACATAGGCCCCTTATAGATTGAGATATTTGTCATAGTTGGCAAGCGGGTTGGTAAGCGCAGTTTTTTATTTTTGTCGTTATAAGGAAGACGCTGCCGCCCATCTCCTGATTTGTTTCCCTCTGTCGCCTCTTACGACACCCACGTAATGATATGAGGTAGGGGATATTTTTACACCGCCACTACACGATATCATTTAAATATGATAATAGAAATATTATTCATAGAAATATGAGCATACTATGACAGTTTATTTTGTACATTAAAGCAAATGAACAAACAAAACTGTCATAGTTTTGTTATATTTCTATTAATTATATATGTGTGATTATATTCATATGATAACTTATAGCGGTGTAACCTGAGGGTGTAACTGATGTAAGTTAGCTCGTTTGTCGTTTTAATATAAAAATCATTTTACTAAATTCTAAATAAAATATTTGCTTCTTCTTTTTTATCGATGTTTTTATTTTTAGCCGACTGAGGTGGAGGGTCTCAATTCGACTGTATGTTGTTGTATGTATGTTAAGAGATATCTTCGTCAATTGTGAACCGATTTTGATGATTCTTTCTTATTTGAATATGTTATACCTCAGGAGTAACCTGGATAAATTTGGAGAAAAAATTCCACGCTAAAAGGTGGCAAAACAGGGGACGAAATTTTTAATGTAACCATTAAGACATTTAGACTACATTAAGATTGTGATATTGCTTAGATTTCAAAGAATTAAAAGGAGTATTTAATTAATAATATAACATTCTGAAGTCAGGGCTTTAAATTTACCAAACACTATATTACTATAGCATTGACTTCAGAATGTGAAAATATTTTATGCTTTTTAGTTCTTTGAAGGCCTTTACTTTTTATTAAACGTTAATTTTTATTTCGTTTTCGAATGCTGCATTATCGGTGGCATTGTATGATTATTTGTTTAATTGTACTTGTAGCACAGACAACCCTGAAGTCGATAGTGTTAATAAATGTCAGTTTTATCTGAAGAAACTACCCTTTTAATATTGTTTATAAGGTACTTTACAGTAGTGCATTAATGTTTTACTACTGTGAGTACAAGCGGGATTATAGAAATTAATATTCACGGAAAAGTTTTTTCAGTAAACTTTTCAGTGCCTAATTAAAAATTCTCTCCTAGCGCAGCTCTGCTTAAACATTTTTTTTTGCTATTTATTATTCAGTATTAGACCAGATATAATAAACGTCGCTATTAAACCTACAGAAGTACCGATTTTAGAAAATGTTTTAATAGAATCTGTATCTAAAAAAAAAATACAATTTGCAACATATCTACACGTTTTGAAGTCCATTAAGCCTGATTCTACTGTTATTAAAATTATTTCTTTATGTGTGGACGTTCACAAGTTACCGAATTTTTTAGTTTTAATAAGTACCTCGTGTACATTATGCTCCTACCGCTGCTACTTGCGCTGCCAAAATAACTTCCCGAAATACTTCTACGGCAGCATCGAAGGCAGTGAGTAATTACATGCGTTTTCAATAACTTATTTCGCTTAAAGTTCACGCAATGGCGAACGTCAAAATAGTTACAGCTTCGACGTACTTTTGCTCTCAATAACTCTCTCAATCGCAAGAAGTTATAAAAACTTTAATATTTTAGTCGTCGCTCCGTTTGATTTATGTCAAATACAATTAAAACAGACCGCAGGAGCACTAAGCGTGTTTGGCGGGAACCAAGTATAATAATAGTAATATGGCGGCGAATAAGCTATAGAGCAGTATGTAAACATTCACTTACACTCACGCTGCTCTGTCTTTGACTTCCACACGAAAAACCGCCAATTCAAGGAGCGTAAGGCAGCGTGGCAGTGAGCAGCAGAGGCAGGGGCAGGAGAAATTAAACTTGCGCTGCCCACTTTCATGCTCACTGCCGAATATAGATGTGAGATGATGTGTCTCTATAAGAAATGTCTTCAAACAAATTTCACGCGACGCTTAATATCTAATTAAGTTTTCATTGAAATCCATTACAATAGCTTTTTAACAAAAGTAACTAATGTTCAGTAATTTACCAAACAGGAAAACAAAGGTGGAGGCAGACTATTTTTTTTTTGAAACGATTCTTAAATAGCCTGACGAATAAAGTGTCATTAATCGTTGTCAACACTTTCCAAACCAGCTTATAGGCAGTTTCTGTTTGTTACAAAAACTTGGAAAATTGCCAACCGTTTTTCGATTAGTTCTATACATTTTAAGTGAGTTTCTTACAAATTCTGCAACTTAGATAAGTTAAAAAATCTATGTTGTCTGAGCTCTTTGCTGTTTAAGTATTCAGGCTATGAAAATTCTTGGAATGGAATCACCTTGATGTATGTCTGCTTGCCTTGACGTTTATAATAATGTCCTCCAGACCGAATTTCGGTCACGGCGGCCAATCTCAACGGAAACTAGACATCTGCGCAGGACAGGATTATAGTGCTCAAATGTATGCGCAAGCATTGGTGCACTCTCTATTACCTCACTGTCATAGCACGATGGAACGGTAATCCGACACGATCGGAGAGAGATCAGGCGCTGGGCCAACGGCTTTACGTGCTTTCCAAGGTACATGGGTGAAACACCGGCAACTTCCTTACTCCGGGCTGCTACTGGAAATGTCTTGATAGAAAAACCCAATAACAGATTTTTGGGTTAATACGAACCCGGAACCTCATGATGAGCAATCGCGTTTACGACCACTAGACCTGACACCTAGACGAAACAGTCCATACATATACAAGATACAGAAGTTCTATCTTTTTTGTCACCTAAATTTTACAATTTAATATCCACTGTGACTCAATTAAAATAAGTGGTGGATTTAAGTATATTATTTTTATAAAATTGAAGAAACAAACTAACTTACAGTTCACCTGATGGTAAGTTGCCACAGCAGCCCATAGACACCTGCAACCAGCTCCAAACAAAGAAGACTCCTAATGTGTTGTCTAAGCCTGTGAAGACTTAGATGGAATACTTCACAATGTATACTAGCTCTTCTATTAACTCCTCAGACCGAACACAGCAGCAGTCTTACCACCTTAGATATATATAACATCATCTTTATCAACCCACAGTCGGTTACTACTAGATTAAAACCTTTAAGTAGCTCCACTTATCCACTGAAACCTAATGGGAACAAGTTGCTGCTAACCACCTTGTGCAGATTGTTGTTCATCTTTAATATACAAAAGAGACTATCATCATCTGCGCAAATTAAATTAACAACTCAATATGCAAACTCGAGTCTCGAGACCCATAATGTAATGTGAACCCCCTCAAGACCGAATTTTGGTCACGCAGCATGTCTTAACGGAGCCTAGTTTAGCTAATAGACTATTGGCTACTACGAGTATTTTCTAATTTATTATCTAATTTCTTGACAGAAAAATCAATAACTGATTTTTGAACTGACTTGGGATTCGAACTTCAGGTTCGAATCCCAAGTCAGGTCCAAACACCCATAACATTTACACTTTATTTGACATCATTAACGAGCAATATGATATTAACTTAACTAGTAGTCATGTTAACCATTGTTACTAAGCTAAAGTGCTATATGTCAGTTGTTGTTCACTACAGTAGTCGAATGGTGAATTTAAACCCACGACTTTTGAGTTTCACAATCTTTATCCTTAATCATTAGTCTAATATTATTATCTCATTTATGATCGTCATCCTAAGATAAGTTAGCCTAGTCCAACAAAACTTGACAGCTATTGTATATTTTGTGAGAAATTTTTCTCCTGTTATTGTAAATTTTGTGAGAAAGACCTAAATTTTGATATAAAAATATATCACCTACAATTTTTAAGGATGCCTTTTCTAACAGCTTTCATTTTCTTTAACGATCGTCGTATTTTGGCGGGTATAAATTAAAGGAATAATTTCTCAAGACATTTTAGATATCTATTTTCGCTGGATCACGTCTTTATAATTTATCTCTTCTACTTTCATAAAAAAGTTATACAAAAGGTTGAAAATAAATGGGCTAAAATTATAAAGTGTCAAATCTCAATATTTAATGAATGAACTTTAATAGATTTCCTATTCTAATTATTTGTAGTTGCAATCATACATACACCTATGTGTTACTAGATTTTGTTTGTTCCTATTTGTTTACAGAATATACTTCACTATTTGCATGCATACATTACCGTTACCGTACTCCTTCGTATTTAGTTTATAAATTGCTCTATTTAGCTCTATTCTGAAAAACAAAGATAGTTTCAATGTCAGTCTCAATAACCCGTTGCAAGATTCCATCCAACATTATGCTATGGAAATAACTAAAATAAACGAACCTTTCAACACAAGTAAGGCATCTAATCTTTTTACAGCGTATGCTGGAGAACTCTGATAGCTAGCTTTCTTCGCGCCAACTTAAATTCCGAGAAAAACAGAGGATTTAAAAAGACCCATTTCATTGAAAAGCACACTTTCACCAGTTTAACTTTAGGGGTGGTAATTTTAATATATTTAGTTTATTACGATTCAAAATTCTTACTTTGATAAAACACTATTTCCCTTCGTCATATTTTAAGAATTTCCGTTTCATTCTGATAATCAAAGAAATATCACCAGCAAATAAAACTATATTATGGTTATTCCCTACATGGTAATGTTTCATTCATTAAAATATGTTGTAAAAATGTTAATTACATGAAAACTAAAAACAGGAAGGGGCCCAAAGTTGAGCTCTAAGCCCGTAGATTTTATTATAAAAGTATTTACTGAAGTAGCACAGTTTGTAAAACGAAACTTATCGTTAGTAACACGTTTCTTAAGAAAGTTTTTACATTTCCTCTTCCAAGAAGAAGTTGCTAAATAACATACCATCTGTACTATATATTTCCGAACCGTAGTAGCTCAGGGCTTAGCGTTTGGCATAAATTGCACAGTACGCGAGCCGGGTTCGATCACCGTTACCAATAAAAATATTAATTGCAATTTTTAATGCTGATTTACCAAGTTTTCGACGATGAAGGAAAACATCGTGAAAAAACCTGTTTTTCTGAGGAATACAATATTTCGAAGTCATTTCTATCCCTCCATCACGCACTGGACCATCGCGGAGGACTAATTGCTCCATACCCCCGCAGAAATGAAAGGAGACCTGTGCCCGGCTCTTGATTACGTCCAATACAAAAGTTGTAACTTGGTAACGAAATATACTGTTAAGTTACAACTTTTGTAAACTTAACGTTTTAGAGCCATGCTGCAGCTATATTAGTAGTATAGCTGTAGCACGAATGTGTCGGCTCGACCGGGGAAGGACCACGCTCTCACGGAATACCAGCGTAAAATAGCAGCTTAACACTGCTGTGTTTCGTATAAAGAGTGTAGAGAACCGGAGACCCTTTTTACTGGATACGAGGCATTCCATCTTAGTCCTCACGGGTGACAACGTATCTGCATTTTGGTTCGTAATCGAGGATAGCTGTAGATTAGACGTCTATGGGCCACAGCAACCACTTACCATCAGGTGGACTGTGTGCTCGTTTTTCACCCTTATTCTATAAACCTACGGTTAAACAAAAAAGATCCCATTATTACGCCCTTACCATCACCATTACCCTTACAGTCTCTCAAAAGCCTACGGCTGAACATAGACTTTCACCATTGGTTGTGTAATAGAAGAGTTAAAGAGCAGTAAATTTAAATGAAAAGTAATTGCGCCAATTCTTAAAAAGTAAAATAGGAAATACCTAAGTATCCCCAAATATATATATTGTTTTAAAGGTGACTGCAGGTAAGAGTCCGGTGCCCGACTGCAGCTGTGCATGGGCTGCTACAGCACGTCACGCACAATGCGCTGTACGAGAGTTGCTCCGATGCTGCACCGCCACCTTACGCTTACATGGTAGAGCCACGCTGCCGCTATATTATGGTTGTAGCACGAATGGGTCGGCTCAACCGGGGAAGCACCACGCCCTTACAGAATAACAGCGTAAAATATCAGCCCAATGCTGCCGTGTTTCGTATGGTGAGTGTAGTAGCTCTTTTTACTGGAAACGAGGCATTCCATCTTAGTCCTCAGGGGTGACAACGCATCTTCATTTTGATTCTTAATTTAGGATAAATGTAGATGTCTATGGACCACAGCATCCACTTTTCATCAGGAGGACGGTGTGCTCGTTTGTGAAAAAAAGTTAACGCACGGCGGCAGCATGGGCGGGCGCATATTCTTACGCTGCACAGCTAAACTGCAGCTCATCGCTGTTGTGTTACAAATACGTTCTTTAGACGCGTGCATACGTGCGTACGCGCGTACGTGCATACCTGTGTACATGCACTTTTATACGTTTATAATAGTTTACATTATGAACTATTTAAACAATTATACCAACAAACACACTGTAACTTTTATACAGTGTGTTCATTTGGTATAATCAGAAGCAGGAAGCTTGCTTTTTATTATATACAATATGAGAGCAACCAGGTATTCCTTAAATAGTTAAAAGCAATTCTATGTTTTGAATGAAAATAATAATATAATTTATTCGGTGAAAAATAAACAAAGCTTACTGGAGCGGCTCCATTAACCACGCAGAATTAAAAAATAAAACCTGCACCACGGATGCTAAGTTTAGAGACTGCTAATTTTATATAGAAATCTTTAGCCTCCATATTTCATATAGGTATTGGTGGGAAATTTTCTGTGTATTATACAAGCATTTAATGTGAGCCTTAAGATAACGTGTATTTAAAATTGTCAAAAAATTCAAAAAAAAAAATAAAGGACATTTCTACATATCTTAAATTCAGAAAAAGCATGTTTCTAACAATAGGATTATTATGCGATGTAGCTTTACTTTTCTACCGGCTTCAACAGGAGGAGGTATTCGATTCGACTGTATTTTTTTTTATGTGTGTTACCTCATAACTTTTTTCAGGGTGAACCGATTTCGATGATTCTTTTTTTGTTTGAAAGCTGATGCCTCATATGTGGTCTAATATAAACATGATCAAGGTCTGACCAATATTTTTTGAGTTATGCTTAATAATTTACATTAAAGACGGTTGTACAACATTTTTAATATTAAATTATCTTAATATTAGATATTGTAGATTTTTATGATCTTTTCTAAAATTTTGATTGTATTATGTTATATTTCTGTTGATGTTTACAAAACAAATATAATTCAATTTGTAGAAATAATATATATCAGCTTGCCTATAACCTAAATGGTCGTATAGCTTTAATCCAATTTGCTAGCTTAAAATAGTCCACTGCTGAAAATAGGCCCACCCCATAGATTGCCTCATTTTGCCATAGTTGCTTCGCTTGACACATGTGTTGACAAATGCAGTTCATTTATTATTTTGAATTGTTATCAGAGAGATGATGCTGCCCATCTCCTGGTTTGTTTCCCGTTGCCGCCTCTTACGACACCCACGGGACGTTAAAGAGTAGTGGATATTTTGACACCGCCACTACACGGTTGGTATAGCTTTAATACGTTTTTATATTAGAGATTAAATTTAATCAAATTTTTTTTTATAGGATAGGGTGACAAACGAGCACACAGTCCACTTGATGGTAAGTGGTTGCTGTGACCCATAGACATCTACATCTATCTTCAATAAAGAATCAAAATGCAGATGCGTTGTCACCCGTGAGGACTAAGATGGAATGCCTCTTTTCCAGTAAAAAGGGTCTCCGGTTCTCTACACGCACCATACGAAACACAGCAGTGTTAAGCTGCTATTTTACGCTGGTATTCTGTGAGAGCGTGGTCCTTCCCCGGTCGAGCCGACACATTCGTACTACAACTATACTACTAATATAGCTGCAGCATGGCTCTACCACGTAAAAATTTCAGAAAAGTTAAAAATTTGTCGATTTTGTTATATGTACATAAATGGTTTCTTTTTACTTATTTATTTATTTAATTTTCCTCGATAATTTAGAACATAACGAAATCGTTCGAAATTGCAATTAAAATATATAAGAATAATAAAATTTCGACTCCCACCAACACCGCTAATACTTAATTGCAGTCTTATTAACTCAGTCGCAGTCTCAGAAGGAGGACTGTGTTCAGCAGTGGACTTTTGATAGACTGTAATGCTAAATACATAACTTATCTTTTATTTAAGCAATTGTTTGTATACTTTTTAATAGGGTTTTTTTTCTGCCTAGGTGACCATCTGGAAGTTGTACCACACTTCCTACTATTTTTTACCGCAAGACAACTGGCAACCACTCACCTAATAGTTAGTGGCTACTGTAGTCTACATAAACCTGAATATCTGCAACGAATTTGAAAAGAGAAAGCTGTGAATGTGTTCCGCCGTAAAATAAAATACTCACATTATAATGATTTCTTTACACTTAAAATCGAAGTACAGAACTTATGTCTCGTTAAGTTACATTCTAGATACCTTCCCATATGGGGCACAGCCCTCGTTTCATTTCTGAGAGCGATTATAGAGCAATGTGCCACTCTGCTCCATTGCTTGCTGAGGCACTTCATGTGTTGCTCAAAATAACTTTTCATAGATTGTGGGTGACAAAAAATGGGTGAAAAAACACACAATCCACCTGATAGTAAGTGGATGTTGTGGCCCATAGATATTTATATTTATTCTCGATTAAGACTCAAAATTCCGATGCGTTGTCACCTCTGAGAACTAAGATGGAATGCCTCGTATCCAGAAAAAAGATTTTCTGGTTCTCTATGTGGTGACAATGAAATAACGGAGTTCAGATGACTATTGTTTTTATTAATAAAGGCGGTTTAGTAATAAACAATATTTTAAGACTACCCACAACACCTTCCCCTTAAAGAATAAGTTTTTAATAAAGTGATTTTTTTTTAAATAATCTTACCAAGTAAGACATGAATAAAAAACTTACGTAAGTACAATTTTTATTTATTTTTTACATTAACCTTTTTTTAAAAACAAAGGATTAATTAAGCAGGTTATTTTTATTTTTATTTACTTTACTTCGAGTGAGAGGAGAATAATTTTCATTAACTTCAATATTTAACATTTTTGGTTCATATTCATCTTTCGAAGAATATTTCTCATCCTCACAACTCCTAGAAGTAGTTTTTGTTGTAATTGAATTACATTCTTTATTCTCATGTACTATTTGTCCTGACGTTCTATTTTCTTGTGTTTTATCTTTTATTAGATGTCTGCGATTGCGGCGATACACCATTCCTCTTTTAGTTTTGATAAAATATGAGCGGGGAGTCGCCGCTTTTGCAACGATATAACCTGGCATTTTACAATTTTTTCTATCATAGTCACCTCATCGCCGACATTTAATACAGGTAAAGGCTTGGCACGTAAATTATAATACATTTTGTATTTATTTTGTTTATCTAGCATAACTTTGTGTTGTCTCTCATTATTTACATGTCCTATTTTTAAAAGGTCCGGGTGCACAGGTAGCCTGCATTTTAACCTACGACCCATCAGCAGCTGTGTGGGAGAATTCAAATTATCGCGAGGCGTATTTCGATAACTTAGCAAATTTAAACAAAAGTCACTTCCACTATCTATGGATTTTTTAATATCTTTTTTATTGTTTGCACGGCCCTTTCACTCTTGCCGTTTGATTGTGCGTAATTGGGTGATGACGTTATGTGTTTAAATCTCCACTCCACCGCAAAGTTTTTAAATTCCCGACTTGAAAAATGTGGACAACTATCGCTTATTACAATGCCTGGTATCCCATATCTAGCAAAATTTTCTCAGTACGTTTATGATGCTTTTAGGAGTAGTTTCATGTAACAATGGTACTTCCGTAAAACATGAATAATAGTCCACAATAATCAGATATGATTTTTTACATACTGAAATATGTCCGTCCCGATTTTACTCCATGGTAAATTTGGAATAGAAACAGCAATCATCGGTTCCTTACTAGAGTTATTTGAATTCTCTCGATACTCTACACACCTATTTACATATCTCTCTATATCATAAGAAATCCCTGGCCAGAATAACACTTAACGTGTGCGCCTTTTACAGCGGTCTATCCCTAAATGCCCATCATGTATGATTTTAACATTTCGGTTCTTAAAGAACTGGGAATTAATATTTGTTTGTTTTTAAATATAACGCCATCTATACAAAATAAATCTTCTCTCGTAGACCAATAATATTTTAAATTATCTTCAATATCTCGTTAATATTACGGCCAACCCTGATTTATATATCTCATGAAACGTTTTAAGTTATTATCTTTTAAACTTTTAAAGTCTCATTTTTAATTACACTTAATTTTTTATGTGAAACGGGCACATTAGAAACTTCTTTATATAAACTATGTTAGAAACTACTTTATCCCGCCGTCGCACCGCCGCCGAGACCGCCGTCACGCCACACGCCGCCGCGCACAGATAGCACCTCAACGCGCACGGGCCCGCAGCTCGCCGAACTGCCGAAGCTACCTGCTTCCATCACACGGTAGCGAAGCCTCCATAAAAGCCGAGAAGCCGGGCTTGCCCTATCGAACTACTCAATCAATAATATCAACTAATAAATAACTCGTAAACTGTTTCAAACTATTTCAAATTTCCCGCGCACTCCTCTGTTCTACACAGTTCATGTCCTCGTAGCCTTATTATGTAACGCCAACACTTGGCAGATTGCTTTCAATTAGAAATACACTGATTCGTGTTCTCTCTGTCTCATAGCGAACACGCAAAGGACTGTCAAAATTAATGAAAGCAAAGCAATATGGATCGCCGGTCGCGGCAAAACTGCGCGATACTGCTGTCATAAAAAAGGAGTTGAGTTGAGCGATTAGTCGTCTCTCTCGCACGTGTGGGCTTTTACCGGGCTTTCGAGAAGACGATCACTCCCTTTCTAACCTGTGGCAAAATGTTCTAAATAAAATACAACTACGATTGTTTATATAGCAATTAGTATGGAGCGATAGGCTGGGCTTTCGGTGTGAAGTTAGTCGAGCGCGGGGGCGCGCGGGCGATACGTTTGCAAGTTCACTTCACATTTCAATGTTTACTCTGACTTGAGCGAATGAATATTGCGAGTTGAAAATTTATGCTTTTTTAAAGATTTTTAGTGAAAATGGAGGATAATAGCGTTCCTTGTTATGAATTGAAGTATGTTAAAGTGCTAATCGGCTAGGAAAAGGTAAAATCTTTAAACTTTGTTGAGAAAAAACAGCTCTTATCCACGCCGAAACCAACGCCTGATCTGTGTATTTCTCAGAAGAGTAAAACCCACAAACGGCAATTTAATAGTTCTGTTTACAAAACTCATTGGATTGTTGGCTGCTCACATACCAATAAGTTGTACTGCTGGTGCTGCATATTCTTTTCCAACGACAAAACAGCTTGGAATACTAATGGATATGATGATTTAAATAACTTATCTGGAGCCATTTAAAAGGCATATGAATTCTCAAAAACACATGAATGCGGTAATTTCGTTTAGTAATTTTGGAAAAATCGGATTGAAACGTCTTTGTCGCGCCAGTTATCCGAGGAAATTACAATACACAACATGCATGCTGATCACAACCGTACTGTTTTTCAAAGATTTGTCGATATTGTTTGCCATTTAGCACAACAAAAACTTCCTTTCAGAGGTC
The DNA here is from genome assembly GCA_029286625.1 of Parnassius orleans. Taxonomy (NCBI): domain Eukaryota; kingdom Metazoa; phylum Arthropoda; class Insecta; order Lepidoptera; family Papilionidae; genus Parnassius; species Parnassius orleans. Next base: position 1,014,035 of record JAGSMP010000243.1, on the reverse strand, counting down.
ACGATGAGTCGAAAACTTCATTAAATAGAGGCAATTTTTTAGAACTTGTATCGCTTCTTTCGAAGTATGATCTCGTGTTAGAAAAGCATATGCAGCATCAACAAAGCGACAAACGGCCGAGTTATTTATCTAGTACAATCCAAAATGACATTATTAATTCTGTCGCTGATGTAATGAAAACTCGCATCGAGTACGAAGTAAATGTGTCAAAATTCGTTTCAATTATTATTGACGAAACTCCCGATGTTAGTCACAGAGAGCAATTGTGTCTGATTCTCCGATATTATTATGGAAACGATATTCACGACCGTTTTTTGGGGTATGAAGATGTGTCTGAAAGTCGCACAGCAGACTAACTTTGTAATATCATATTGGAATTATTAAACAAACATGACTGCACCACAAAACTAGCTGCGCAAAGCTATGACGGTGCAAGTGTCATGTCCGGTGTCAGAAATGGAGTGCAACAAAAAGTTAAAGATGTTTGTCCCCAAGCCATGTATATTTGGTGAAATGCACACATTTTGGCATTAGTTTCATCTAAATCTAGTAACAGGATTGGGGAAGTCAGCACTTTTTTTTCAGCCCTTCAGGCTTTATTTAATTTTTTTTAATAGCAGCACAAAACGGTCGTCTTATTATGATGCACATTGCAGCAAAAAAATTGGCTAATGCCCCCGCAACTCGTTGGACGTATACGTCACGAATTGTGAATACAGTATTCGTACAAAAAGATATTCTGATTAATATGTTTTCGGATATGTGCGACAATCCGCAGAACTGGGACGGCGATACGATCTTGGTCACCGAGAACTTTGAAAACACATTGCGTTCATTTAATTTCAATTTTTTTCTTTCAATTTTCCACCGGGTATTTGAAAAAACGGACTGCTTGTACAATATTTTATAAAAATCACAAGTTGATGTCGGTTATTGCAGTAATAAAATAAAGGAGTTTCAGATATGGTTACGTACTGAATTTCAGTCACATTTTGATCACATTTATAAAAACACATTGCAAAATAACTCTGCTCCTCGTTTGAGACGCAATGTGCGCTGTGCTCAGATAGAATACAAACGACTTTTTGTTGAAATAATTGATAACATATCTTCAGAAATTAACGGCCGATATTCTGAAATTTTCATATTAAAATTTTGCTAATTGTTCAACAACAAACAATTCGAAAAATATCGTTCAGATTTTCCTTTAGAGGCATTAGATTCATTATTTGAAAATTACGCAAACCATTTTGATAAACAAACATTGAAAAACCAATTGATTTCATTGTATTCCTCCCCTGAATTAAAAGACCGCAATGTTTTCGAACTCATTGACTTTATAAACGAAAATAGTCTTGAAGAGGCCTTTCCCCAGCTTTTAAAGTTAGCTTATCTTGTCGTAACTATTCCAGCCACAAGTTCCTACGCGGAACGTGCTTTCTCATCTCTGAAGCGCATCCATACTTATTTGAGAAATACACAAGGTCAAGAGCGTCTTTCAGACTTATCAATTATCGCAATTGAAAAACAGTTATTGGTACAATTAAAACGTTCACCAACATTTTACGCGGACGTAATCAAATCTTTCCTTAAGAAAGAGAGACGATTCGATTTAGAATATAAATTATTTGTTTTTTTTTTAATTTTATACATAGGTTGTTTGTACTTTGTTCATGCTTTTCTTTTGTTCATGTATTATATTGTATGTAAATATCTTTTTCTTTCGCTCAAGCAAACCCAAACGGCTTTTTTCAAAGCCACCGAAGGTATGCAATTGCTGATGTGTCATACAATCTATTTAGCAGTAGTATTTCTTATGTGTGCTTTGTTAAACACGTCCTCGATAGCACTGAATATGAAACTGAAGAGTGGAGACAGATCAAGACTGGTGTATTTTTATAAAACTGCGAAAACAACAAAACTATATCTTGGGCTTGCCCTAGTTTGGAGCCCTAGCTTCGCCACTGCCATCACACGCTTGCTATCTATTGACATTTCATCCACCTGACATATTTTAATTGCTTTCTCCAGAGTCAATTCATCTGTCCGTAACAACCGGTCCCTTACAATTGTGCTCCTTATGCCGCACACAATACGGTCACGAATCAACTCTTGCTCTAAATTTTAAAGTCACAATTTTTACTGAGTAACTTTAACGCTGTTACATATTGGTCAATAGATTCTCCACTTTCTTGATACCTCGTAAAAAAATTATATCTCAGTAATGTTATATAAGATTGAACACCGAAATACTCGTCAAATTTTCTCATCAATATTCCAACGACCTCACGCTGCTCTTCTGAATCGAATGTAAAAGTCTCGTAAACATCAAATCCATCTGATCCAATCAGATTAATAAGCAAACTCGCTTGTATGCTTCCCTCTTCTTTCTGCACCCCCGATGCTTTAAGCAAAAGATTGAATTGTGCCTTCCACTTCTTCCATGTGTCAGCCCGGCCAACGGAGCTGCCATCTAAACTCAATTCAGTTGGTGGTCTTGCATGCTCCATCCCTTACACTTAATTTAGAACACAAATTAACGTTATTCAAACGTAAAATCCAAAACTATTTAGGTATTTTAACCGCTGCCACTATGTAGTGACAATGAAATAACGGAGTTCAGATGACAATTGTTTTTATTAATAAAGGCGGTTTGGTAATATACAATATTTTAAGACTACCCACAACACTCTACACTCTCCATACGAAACACAGCACAAATAAGCTACTATTTTACGCTGGTATTCTGAGAGCGTGGTCGAGTCGACGCATACAACTCTGTTATTCGGGCTCTTTTCCACGTATTAACAATATTCAATTTATTTGATATTCCTCAGACAAGCAAGTTTCAGTAATCAACAATCAGCACATAAAATTGCAATAAATTATTTCATCGGTGCCGACGAGATTGAACCCAGGTTACCCGCGCACAATAAAATTTACGACGAGCTCTTAGCACCTCAGCTACCACGTAAGTAAAGTATTTTAAAGGTGCAACAGTTCCGAATAAAGATTTATTATAGATCGAGTTTATATCAAGTAACACTTCACCGCTCGCGACATAAATTATTCAAGGGGATATTGGAAATTTATATTCTAATCGCGATTTCCTGTTAATGGAATTTTCTATCAGGCGCTTTAAAAATACATGCATAATTTGATGCTTCGTCGAATTTAATTCCCTTCGAAAGATGTAGTATTTATGTAAGTACCTAAAAATATAAATTAATCTTATTTCATATACCTTTTTATTCTTTTATATCCTGATGACGCTGGAGGCGAAACGGAGAGGTTTTCATAGTTAGTAAATCAATAATTTAAGTAAATATTGTGAAACAAGTGTATTTCTTAATCACAAAAATTAAGCTGAAGTTTCACCAAGTGCCAACAATCGAAAGTATAGACTGTAATTTTATTTTAATAATAAGTAAAAAGTTAAGCCTGTATACGTGCCACCGCTGGACACACAGGCCCCAGTAATGTGTTAGAAGGTTTTAGGGCAAGAAAGTGTCCGCCGCGCTGCCAAAATGCGTGTTGGCAGACTACCTCCCTAATTTTTAAATTTCTTAGACACACAGGTTCCCTCACGATGTTTTCCTTCACCGCTGAGCACGCGGTTAGGTCTTTCTGTAGTACGATGTGTGGAGCTGTGATGCAGGTGGCTCAGTACATCGTTTTGTGACATTGCTTGGGAGACGCCTATTTTCAGCAGTGAATTTGTAAAGGGCTGTAATGGATGGATGGATGCAAATAGATGATGATTTATTTATTGTTCTCATAGAATCTCGTCCCATAATATGAGATATGTAAAACAAATGCAGATAACAAAAATAAAGGCTACGAAGGAGTCGTGAAATATATACAGAGTAAAACAGTAATTAATAACATAAGATTTTCTTCTGATTCATGAGCACAACCGTTCTGTGAATACTTACACTCAACTGATTGCACAGGAGGTACAGGCAGCAGGAACCGTGTGCGTATAAAAGATCTACCCACGTGTAAAAAGTCGCCGTTTATACGGAAATCGTGTGTGTTTAAAAAGCGTCTAACCTAGCGAGGGAGATTCCTTCGTAATGTGCCATTTGAATTAAATAATTTAGAACTGGAATATTATGTATGATTGTTATATTATGCCAAAATAATCATTTGACACTCAAGATTTATTTAAACTAGTATATAAGCTTTCAATGTATCACTGAATAAAACTAATTTTACGGATTTTATCGCGTTTAAGTTAACTTATTTCACTTACTTTTAATTCCCGACGTTTCGGTTTGACATCCTGATATCATAGTTAGCTTGGGCTTCCTAACGAATCGGGGCGACAAATACCTGTCTCTCCTCAGAATCACAAGAAATCACTTTCATTATTTCATTTAAATAACGGAGTTCCTTTATAGCAACTCATGGTTCAAAAAAATAAATAATGAAAATGTAAGTTTAGTTTAAATTTTCTCTCTGCTACTGATTTAATGATTTTTACATCTCTGTGTTATTTAATATGTTTTGGAGACATTTCGGATCTAATGTTCAATACTTCATTCTAAGCTTTCTTTATAGCTGTTCCAAAATTCATGCATTTTAGTTAAGTGATTTATATGACTTTTTAGTTTACAGAGTTCAATAAACGTTTTAAAGACGGCGCATTAACTTGCTAAAAGTTTTACTTATTTAAAACTTAAAAAAGTAAAACACGACAAAAGCTTTCGTTTCATAAATTAATAATAAAGCTTTTTCAGAAATACAAACAAAATTTCATATATCAAAAAACAGTTTTAGTTCTCTTTTATTGCCACTGCTCAAATTATTTTTACTCACAAATCATTTATCTTCTTAGTTAAAAAAATTAAAGGGCTTCATAACAGTTGGGCTTATAGATAAAAGTACCTACAGATTTACAGAAGAGAAAATGTCAATGAAATAAAATTTTGTAACATAGGGACAGAGTCTGAATAATTAATATTTTGTAGTAAAGGTAAACGAAGCATTTTTTAAATAAAAACCCAGCAAACACAGTACACCTGATGATAAGTGGATGCTGTGGCTTATATATCTACATACATATATACATATAGCATCTTTTCTCGATTATGAATCAAAATGCAGAAGCATTGTCACTCCTGAGGACTAGAACGGAATGCATCATTTACAATAAAAAGTTTCCGGTTCTCTACACATTCCATATATAACACAGCAGCATTAAGCTGCTATTTTATAATGGTAAACTGTGAAAGCGTGGCCCGTCACCAGTCGAAAAGACCTATACTGAGGCTGCATCGTAGATCTACTACGTACGAAGCAATTTAGTGTTAATTGAATTGAATAAAATATGTAGGTGTTTATGGGTTCTTACTATCAGGAAAACTATGTGTTCGTTTGCATTCTTACCCTTATGAAAACATACAGAAAAAGCATTTTTTAAGCCAGATCCCAATTTACTGGTAACGAGGCATCCCTTCTTAGAGTTCAGGAATAAGGGATGAGAACGCATCTACATTTTGGTTCGTAATTGAGGATAGATTTAAGCCTCTATGAGACAAAAAAGGGTTTTGCACCACACAAATCCTTTTCTACTCGTTTATAACTCTACTTCTATAGCAAAAGGAAACTTATCAAGTGTGGCTAATAATATAAATGTATCCAAATGTGATATGACATTATTTATAATTAAATATATTTATTATTACCGTGTAGGGGCGGTGTCAGAATATCGTCCTGTATGTGTCTTATGAGGCGACAGAGGGGAAACAAACAAGGGAATGGACAGCAACGTCTTCCTAATAACAACTAAAATAATATAACTGCGACTGCCCACTCACCTGCCAATCGTGGCAGCTATGGCAAAGATCCTCTATGAGTCAATCTATGGTGGAGACCTATATATATTTATTGTATCGGTCTATTTGGACACAAAATCATTACGGTAAAATGGTTTTCGCATATTAGGTTCTTATATTATTGGCGAATAAAATTTCAGAGAACCGAACAAAATAAATTAGGCGTATAACATTTTAACAAATTTATACAATATGTGCCTAGGGATAAAATAAGATTTATCAATTTGATTAAGACTCAACCTTCATGAACAAGTTATAGAAATGAAATTATTTCGATCGTTACACACATCAAGAAATAAGGAATTAGAGAATTTAATAGAGTTGAAATGCAAGCAATTTTTCAAACTTAGTTACAACTGTTTTTTAATTGAATCCATCCATTACAGCCTATAAAAGTCCACTGCTCAACATAAGTCTCCCTCATAGATTGCCTCATGAGGGGATTTTGCCATAGTTGTCGCGCTCAGGGAACGGGGTGGCAACCGCAGTTTTTTATTATTTTGAATTGTAATCAGGAAGATGCTGCTGTCCATCTCCTGTGTCATTTTCCTTCTGTCGCCTCTTACGACAATCTCGGGACGATATGGGGTAGTGGATATTCTTAAACCGCCACTACACGGGACTTAGTTTAATTGAATATTTAGAAATATGTTTTTTTAACTATAATAAGACAGTGCTTGACTACAATCTCACCTGTAGGTGAATGGTAATTTAGCCCTAGATGGTAAATCCGGTGCGATTAAGCTTAGCGCAACAGAAGCCTATTTACTTTAGCCTTGAAGGCACCCAGTTTGTGATCGGATGGAAGGACAAACACCGGAAAATTATTCAAGTCCTTTGCTGTACGCAAAACGAAAGACAAAGCAAGCCGTCCGGTTCGAACACGTGGAATATCGACAGCAAATGGAGACCCGCCATCCGGCTGGTTGTCCGATGGTGGAAAGGGGAGGGAGGAATTAAATAATGTAATATCTGCGCATCCGTTCCGAAATGTATCCTATGTAATACCGAGAGCCTGGTTACTCTGAGTCTGTGCTAGGATCTGAGAAGATTGGTTTAACCATAATCAAGGGCACTAATAAGAAGCTGCCTCTACACCTAACCTAAATTCTAGTTTCCTTGCGCACTGAACTCAATGTACTAACCGCCTCAAGTTGAGGTTCTGAGAAATCTCAACCCCTTCCAACTGAAGGCCCTTGATGTTCTTCGAAGTCAAAAAATTAAAAATATAAAAAAACTTATTTTACGTCAAGGACATGTTTTATATTTAGTGCATATAATTACAATATGTTGATATATAAAATACACAAGAATTTATAACTTAAATTAAGTATATAGTTAGGCGATCCCCCTTACTTGAACCCCCATAAGGAAACTCTGTAGGTAGCTAATCTACGGAGGAGGCCTTTGTTCAGCTGTGGACTCGTGAAGGGCTGAAGTGAGAGCGATAGTAATAAAGTGATATTATTATAATATCAATGTTATATTTTATGCATGAATAAAATTATATATCAATACGGCATAACGCCTTACAGATCGGACAGGGATATTGTTATATTTTGTACAATAGGTTTCCTAATCAAATGTTTTTCATATTATTTGTTTCGGTTTTCGCTACGTTGATAAAATTAGAAACGCCTGAGCGATATGAGTTACCAATGCCTTTACCAATCTTCCAATGCAGACCTACTCGTATCACAGAATGTGTCACTAGCTGATACATTTTTTGATAGGTCTCTGTCCGGTAGAGGACTTGGAGGAGGTGTTTTAGCAAGGATTTGTGGTCTATCAAATCTGATGTAGTGGCGGGGGCGATCCTATACGTATTCACAGACTGCAGACTTCCCGGAGCGTCGATTCTTCACATCAGCTATGTGTTCTTTAATGCGGGTTTTTATTGATATTTTAGTTTGTCCTATGTAAGAGAGACCACATTCACAATCAAGCTTGTACACTCCTGCATCTTGCAGAGGGACATTACACTTGACTGATGGTAAATACTGACTTATCTTCTTCGGCGGCTTGAAGTATGTTTTAATGGAAGCACGCTTCAAAATATAGCCAATCTTATCAGTGCCACTTCTGACATATGACAGTACAGTAGGCACACGCTCGACTGTGACCGGCTTCACACGTTCACTATGCCGTAGTCCCGGGACCCGAAGCTTGTTGTCGTGCAAAACTTCCGTGACGTATTGGAGCTTGGCGGCCACATGCTTACTGTCACAGATCCCTCGTGCTCTCTGAAATAAAGATTTACCCACGGTAGCTATGAGAGGTGGTGATGAGAATCACCGTCTAAATATATATCTGTATGGGTATTTTTTCAATGCACAGTGTGGCACAAGGTATTATCAGGATTCCGATTTACTACTCGTAACACATCTATAAAAGCTAAAGAATTGTTTGCCTCTTACTTTATTGTGAACAGAATTTTAGAATTTATGGAGTTAAGATGCTCTAAAAATGCAGTTACTTTATGTAAAGGTAGAATTGTGAAAGTGTCGTCTACGTACCGCTTGTAGAATCTTAGATTTACGGGAGAAGTAAGCAGGGCTTTCTCTTCAAGGTCTTCCATGAATATATCGGCGACAATGGGAGATACATGTAAGCCCATCGCCACACCATCTACTTGCTTTATGAACTCTTCCTTCCACAATATGTAGCCAGATGTAAGGCAGTTTCTGAGTAATACTGAATACTGAATACTAATTCTACGGGTATGTTGTTTTCTTCCAGCATTCTAGTTACAATACAGATGCAATATTTAACGGGTAACCATGTGAACAGTGACTGCACATCAAAACAGACCATAGGTCTGTTTTGATGTGCAGTCACTGTTTGTCCAGACAGTGTCTGGTAGACATCATTGTCTACATCTGGTAGACAATGATGTCTACCAGATGTAGGTCTTTAATCTCACTGAAAAAAATAGTAGGAGTCCTTTGTGTGTGCTTGTTTTTTTTTATGCAGATGTGCTCTTTTTTCTTATGACGGCGGTCTAGTATGGAGAATTCCTGTTGACTGCCCCGTTGGTCTAGGGATCATAAGCGCGATAGCTGATCGTGAGATTTCGGGTTCGAATCCCGGGTCGGTCCAAATCGGTTATTGAGTTTATTTTGTCAAGAAATGCATAGTATAAATTCTTTCTCCGCAGCCCAGAGTCAGGAAGTTAACGGTGTCCCACACCCTTGTATCGGAAACACGTTAAGCCGTCGGTCCTGCGCCTTAACTCTCTCCGGTCCGTTCCGGTGTTCGGTCCGGCGAACTTCAAATGTCTTCGAATACTTCTTTCTTAGATATGCAGGTGTCCTCACGATATTTTCCTTCACCGACGAGCCAGTGGTAAATCAGCACTTAAATTTGCAATTCACAATACCAGATTTAGATTCAGTGCCTAGAAGATTGCAATGCAGTGGACGATATGAATGACAAGCTCGTGGAAACTGTCCATGCGGTCGGAGCTAAGTTTTGTAAGACCCGCCGCAGAAGAACACAAAAACTCTCCGATCACACTCTTAATCTCATGGCTGTTAGAAAGAAAATGAAGCTGCAATCTTCAGTAGATTTGATAGCATACAGGCAACTGAACAGACAGATCTCCAAATGCATGCGGCGGGACTTGCGCAACTTCAATACAGCTCGTATAGAAGAAGCGATCGAGCGGAACCAGGGCTCCAAAGTCTTTGCCAGAGGTCTGTCTGCCAGAAAGAGCCAACTGTCGAAGCTGAAGACCGAGTGTGGCAGCGTCGTTTCCGGGACACCTGAGATTTTGAGTGAGATTGAGAGGTTCTATGGGCAGCTGTACACATCATCGTTGGAGCCACGCAAGTGTGAGTAACGATCAAGAGCGAGTCTTATCCGACACTATTCCGATGATATCCCGGACGTCAGTCTGAGCGAGATTAGAATGGCTCTCCAGCACCTTAAAAACGGCAAGGCCCCAGGCGAGGATGGAATTACAGCGGAGCTTCTGAAAGCGGGTGGAAAACCGGTACTTGAAGTCCTTCAGAAGCTCTTTAATTCCGTCCTACATGGTGGCACTACACCGGACGCGTGGAGCAGAAGTGCGGTGGTCTTGTTCTTCAAGAAAGGCGACAACGCTCTCTTGAAGAACTACAGACCGATTTCCGATTTCGATTTCGTCTACGTGCTGTTTTCGAGAGTCATTACGAATCGTCTAGCACGCAGACTCGACGACTTCCAGCCTCCCGAACAAGCCGGTTTCCGAAAAGGCTTTAGCACCATAGACCACATACATACCCTTCGGCAAATTGTACAGAAGTCCGAGGAGTACAATTTGCCACTATGTCTGGCGTATGTGGACTATGAGAAAGCCTTTGATTCCGTCGAAATTTGGGCGGTGCTGCAGTCCCTTCAGCGGTGCCAAGTTGACTGTCGGTATATCGAAGTGCTGAAGTGCTTGTACAGTAGGGCTACGATGGCTATCCAAGTACAGTTTTACCAGAGTACAAAACCTATCCAACTGCAGAGAGGTGTAAGACAGGGTGACGTTATATCCCCGAAACTCTTCACCGCTGCATTGGAAGACGTTTTCAAGCTTCTGGACTGGAAAGGATACGGCATTAACATCAATGGCGAGTACATCACTCACCTTCGATTTGCCGATGATATAGTCCTTATGGCAGAATCGCTGGAGGACCTAAGCACTATGCTCAATGACCTCAATAGTGCCTCCCAACGGATAGGTGTTAAGATGAACCAGAGTGACCGACATAGCCCAACAGATTAGTAAGCTGAAGTGGCAATGGGCCGGCCATATAGCTCGAAGAACCGACAACAGATGGGGAAAAAAGTTTCTCGAGTGGCGGCCTCGTACCGGCGGACGAAGTGTAGGGCGTCCCCCCACTAGATGGAGTGACGACCTGGTAAGACATGCAGGAAGTCGATGGATGCGGGTGGCTCAGGACCGTGCTTTGTGGCATTCCGTGGGGGAGGCCTATGTTCAGCAGTGGACTTGTGAAGGGCTGTAATGATGATACCAGATTTAAAAAAAATATGTGGTATATGAACACCGTTGAAGTTACAAATGTGCAAGATTTAGTACTGACTCCTAAGTAATTACGGTCCTACAGTAGAAGAGACTCGCAATTAGTCAAGTAGTGAACTGTCTGCGTGCCAATGAATAAAATTTTGGGAGCAAAAAATAATGAGTGGCATTCGATAAAAATTGAAGTCACTTTACGAGCTCTATAATATTGTGCTTCTCGTAACTACTTTGTTATTTAATTCTCCTTCTATTAAAAATCCATTTTTTTATATACTAACTAAGATAGAATGCATCGTATCCAGTAAATACGGATTCCGATAGTAAATAGGGATTTCTCTACGCGCATCATACGAAACACAGCGGCATTAAGCTGCTATTTTACGATGGTATTCTGCGAGAGCGTGGTCCTTCCCCGGTCGAGCCGACCCATTCGTGCTACAAACTATACAATTAATATAGCTGCAGCATGGCTCTACCACATATAACCACACTTGGCTTAGCTATAGCATTTTATTAAAACATACCATTTTAGTAATTCACACTTTCTGTATGTTTCCGTTTCCATCTAAATTCCTAGTTAATTGAATAACTCCATGCTCTATCCCTGGACACCTATAAATATCTTTATTAATTTTAAGCACAGGGCATTTTATATGGTTTTCAGTAATATATTTTATAGCTAAAGGGATAAAAAAGGGCTATTTGCTACTCAATTTTCACATCCATTAGCTTTAAATACATTGCAGGAAGTTGACCTCTCCATTAAGAGGACTCTTTCACTTCTAAATATAAGAAAGTAAAGAAGACCTCTCTACATTTCTATGGAGGTATAGAGCAAGAGAGCAGCCTGCTCTTGGACCAATTATCGGACCTGAAAACTTTAACCGTCGACCAAATATTCCAGCATTAGAATCCTAACTTCCTGTATATACTTTTTGTAGTCTTTGATTGTAACTAAAAGTTTTAGATTTTCCGACAGGAATCACACTCGGAACTTCCCCGTATTATATAAAATTTAAAAAACGCCTAGCTACTTCTACTACTCTATTGAAATTTATACTTACATAATATTAAAATAAATAGAACATAATATATTTATTATACATAAACAGCATAATGCTAGTTTTATAAGGACTTTAATACTTAGAATGTTATTTAGATCTTCGTTTAATTCAAATGTATAAGAATATTTTGCTTTAATTTACCAGTACACAAATAGTTTTATTTCTGTCACTGAACCAGTAGATTCCATTCAAAGTTTTGTTTCTGTATGCCATTCCTATAAAATACTACCTCAGTTCTCGAAAGCGTCTCCTTGTTTGTTTTGACCATTGGCCTTTAGGCGCATTAGTTACCACAAGACAACCTACCTATAATAATTATATACCTATCAGGTAAAATTTAAGCTTATTCGTCGCTCTATTAGAATTATAATCTCTCTGTTATGAGCACCAATTTTAATGGTGCAGGTCCAATAGCAAACTGGTAATGCTGTTCCCCGTCACTACTTTTTGAAAAATTTGAATGGATTTTCTGCCGCTGGCCACCAGAACGCTATCCGTTAATGTACCACATGCCAGTGGGGTTGGCTTTAATAAAACTTGATAATACCATATACCCTGCGAGTGGATATCGACTGTACGCTCACTGAACCGCCTGCTCTACGTGATAAGAATGGGCAAATCTTCTAAATAAGGCCAACCGGCGTTTTCTTAGAAAGGTTCTTTATTGTGATGTGGGTATAATAATTTTGCCTGTACTAGTAGTTAGAGTTCGTCGGCCTGTACATACTAAAAAGGTTTGCTAATATTTATACCCGACTCCACAGAGTCAGTAATTCCTTTTGGGGTGATGTATACGCCTTTACAACAAAATCCCTGAAAATATACAAAGTGTGTCCTCTACCAAGTTCAAAAATTTATTAAACGAAAATTATATATAAAGGTTTATCATGATATTAAGGCATTTACGGGTGATAAATAACCCTTGGGAATGAAGTGACCAAGCTATTTCAAATTTGTTTTATGTTCATAATTGTAATTGTTTTAAAAAAATGTTCTTCCCAGGACCGAGGTATTTTTCGAACCAGTGGTAAATTAAAATAACAATGATTTTCAATAAATATTATTTATCATGTATATGGGTAAGAACAATCTCATTTTATTTCCATGTGTAATGTGTAGATAAAATGACATGTAATCTGGATAGTAAAAATTTACAATAAAATTTTCCAAATTCTGTGGATCATGTAGATTTATACGTGGTAGAGATATGTTGCAGCTATAAGTATCATGGTTGTAACACGAATGGTTCGTTTTGACCGGGGAAGGACCACCCTCTCACAGAATACCAGCGTAAAATAGCAGCTTTATGCTGCTGTGTTTCGTATGGTGGGTGTAGAGAACCGGAGACTCTTTTTACTGGATACGAGGCATCTGCATTTTGATTCTTATTCGAGGATACACATCGCGGATAGGAGGTCACAGCATCCACTTACCATCAGGTAGACTGTGCGCTCTCTTGTCACCCTTTTTCTATATAAAAAAAAGATCTAAATGAAATATAGCAATTATTTTGGTAGGAATTCGATTGGGTTGGTACCCCCTTAACCATTTCTATCGCAAAACCACAGTGCACCCATCAAATTGAAGGATAATCAAGTGCTAGTAGATCTCGAGCCCTGAAGGATCCATATAAATTCATAAATTATAAGTAAAGTAAGCATGTTCTAACGAGAAGGTAAGTTGAAGACAAACTAAAATTTGCAATGTAGTGTGCACGGTGCCTCGATCGCAAATGTAGGTTTATTATCGCAAAATAAATATATTTACAAATTAACGATTTTTAGTTATGATCCTTTAGTTGTGCTGTGAAACTTTGATTCTTACCAAATTTCATAATTATTTTATAAAAAAAAAAACGTTTCCTCCACACTTGTATTTTCTCCTATATCTTGGAGCAGTTTATATACATATATTTCACAAGGATAAACATCCAGACCCGGAATAATAATTTGTAGGCCATACAAATACTTGTTCCGTGCGGGATTCGAACCCGCGAGCCTTAGCGCTGCAACTTATATATAGCGCTGCAACTCATAACATAAGCCACTGCACTACGGAGCCGTCAAAAGATTCTTAGTCAACGGGAAGTACCCTATAAGTTTTGATTAGTGAGTTGCGAGTATCAAAATATGTGACATGAATGGCCATATCTTTTGATTGCGTTTACTAAGAAGCTTCCATATTTGATATGTATAAGGGATAGTAGATCCTAGTATTTCATGTTAATTTCAACTTGATATCTATACCTATATCTGAGAAAAAAGTCTTGACAGACGGACGTAAAAGGATTCCGTTATTTCTTTCTAAAGTGCGGATTCCTAAAGTTTTATAAAGGACTGACAACACATTGACTTTGTTTGTTCGAAATTGTTTGTAATATTGTTGTATCCACTTATCATTGGGCGGACTGTTGGCTCTAAATGATGATGTACTTAAATGATAAAATTAAACGGATGCCTGTTGTATGTTATATAATATACACTTTTAGTGTAAATTCTTAAATCATAAATCTTTATTTGCAAGAATCACGGTATAAATTACAATTTATAAAGTGCAGTCGTGTTTCGCTAATAATAGCATGCAAATTATAATTTTAAAATGTTTAGACAATATTAATAATTAATTAAATCAAAAAAATTAATCTCAAAAAAAATCTTTTAAGTCATAAAAGCATTCAATTTTTAACCAATCATACAAATGTTTCTTATATAGTCTTTCACTTAATAATTTAAATTCTTTAGGTATTTTATTATATATTTTTACATACATATTTAGGCAACTTTTGTTATATTTAACGAGCCTAGGAATAACATCTAGGACAAGTTTTTCTGGGTCACGTCGGTTTCGAGGATATATATCACTTGCTTTAACAAATAATGACTTATTTTTAAAAACAAACACGCCAACTTTATAAATATACAGTGACGGTAGGGGTAATATACCAAGTCTTTTAAATAGCGGTTTAGAGGATTCACCTGGCGATATCCCGCATATTGCACGAATACATTTTTTTGGGCTACGAATGCTCTATTTCGATCAGTACCATTACTCCATATTATAAGTCCATAGCGTAAAATAGACTCTACGTATGCGTGGTACGTTGCAATTGCCGTTTTAATATTTGTAATGTTTTTGACATGTTTAAGAGCATATACAAATTTATTAATTCTACTGCATACGTTATCAATTTTTTCTTTCCAGTTTATATCTTTATCTAACGTTATTCCCAGAAATTTTGTACATGTAGCTTCTTTTAGTTTTGGTATATTAAATTTCATATTATGGTTGGAATTGATAGATTTATTAAATTGTATATAATGGGATTTATCTAGATTAATTTTCAAATTATTTATGTAAAGCCATTCTATTAGTGTGTCAATTGTATTATTAATGTCATCTTCATGATTTCTAATTGTATTATTATTTTTATTACATGTCACAATAATTGATATGTCATCAGCGTACAGAATACATTTATGATTCGTACTTTCGACAATGTCATTAATATATAATAGGAAAATAATCGGTCCTAATATACTTTCTTGCCGAACGCCGAATTTATTATATTTTTATCCAGATGAACAAGATGTCAAATTATTGTTTTTATCTATTTTATCAATGATATAAATAGAACCAATATCGAACCGGTATCGCTATGTGGTGGGGAAGGATCGGGCTTAGGTGCAACAGAAGCAGACTCTGGTTGTTCCCCGCCATCCTGTCGATCGGTAATCTCCTCCACCGAGACACTCTGCCAATCTGCCACCACCGCCTCTCCTCTATCTATCGCATCTAGCATTAAAGTTGGCTCACTGCCTTCCCGTGGAGATGTCTCGGCATTAGAATGCGTGTTCGTGAATGCTGTACTGACTGGCGGAGCGTTATTTTTATTATCCGGTATACCACGGCAGGGGAGATGGCAATTGGATACTGCGGGTGAAATGCTGATGCACAACATACGTCATTCGCAGTTTCAGGTGGTATATCGCAGCAGTTGGTCTATGTGTCGCTTGCAAAGACCTTGACCAGCAACTAAAACCGTATACATTCTGTTACCTTCTCTACTTACAATTGTAGCTTGGGACCAAAATGGTTTACGGGACATATAACAACGCGCCCAAGCCTTTTCATCAATATTATATCACCTTACACTACTATCACAAGATGTTTGCATGTCTGTATTCGTAGGGGGTAAAATTAAATCTAATCGCGTTCGCGGTTCACGACCAAACATTAATATTGAGGGTGTTTCACGGGTGCTGAATGCTGCTGCGATATTCTTAACAACAATTCATTCATGCGTTCATTGCTTACATTTAAATTATTACTTAAGATACATTTAAGCATTTTCTTACAAGTGCGTACGGAATTTTCGGCTTGGTCATTACTCCAGGGGTGATAAATAGGAGACGTCATATATTTTATACCATTAATTTTACTAAAATTTCGAAATTCTGCATTACATAATTTTGGATCGTTGTCTGAAACTAATAACTTAGGTAAACCAAAAGTACAGAACAAATATTTATGTTTTTGTATTAACATTTTAGTGGACATAGTGCTGCACATGTGGAGACATTCGACCCATTTACTATAACTGTCTACAACAAAGAGATACGTGCGGTGTCCGAGTTGCATGTAGTCTATGTGCACGCGCTCCCAGGCGGCGGCCGCGCGGGCCGCACAGCGCTGCACGCGCTACAGCTCGACACTAACCGCTCGATAGCAGAGTCGATTCCCGGCCACCACATCTTACCGCGCTATGCCTTTGGTTTTAACTATTCCTAAATAACCAATATGAAGCTCTTCTAACATGCGACCCCTATATATTTTTGGAATAACAATTCTATGACCCCGTATAAGACAACCGTGTTCTACCTCCAAATCTGTTTTACAATTGAAATACGGTTGAATGTTTTTGTAACGAACTTTTAGAGACCAACCATTACGAACATATTTAATTACTGTTTGCAAAGTTTTATCCCGTATAGTTGCATCTCGTATATCGTTAAACGAAACAGGCAACATCGTATCATCCAAAAAATTTAATAAGACGTATTTTCGTGATTCTCTTAAGCATTTATCATTAGGTGTCCGAGAAAAATAGTCCGCTACTACATTTTTATCGCTAGACACGTATTGAATCACATAATTATATGCTGAAAAAAATAGGGCGTAACTTTGGAGGCGCGATGCCGCCATTATCGAGACTCCATTTTTCTTACCAAATATGGCTAATAAGGGCCGATGTTCTGTTTTCAGCACAAAAGGTTATTTTCGACCAAATAAATATTGGTGGAAATATTTAACGCCAAATATTACACTCGGTCTGATGATAGTTCACGCTTAACTTGTATAAACGCCTTCTAATGACGCTCACTCTAAGTCCACACTGCATCATTACGGAGTAGCTCATGAAATGGATGTAATATGGATGATGACCTAGGTATGAACTTACGATAGTAATTTATAATGCCTAGAAACCGTTTTACTTCTAAAATATTTTGTGGTCGTGGAATGCTTAGAATTGACTCAATCTTCTTTGGACACGTCTTAAGGCCCTGTTTGTTTATAATGTTACCTAAGTACGTAACACAGCGTTTAAAAAAATCACACTTTTCTTTTTGTAATTTTAAACCTGCATCTTTAAGCCTATGACCTTTACCTAGGACTTCACGTAACCTGCTCAAATGTAATTGCTTGTTAGGGGCCGTAATACAAACGTCATCTAGCTAACAACTAACACCGTCAATACCTCCTAACAAGGTTTCCAATGTCCTTTGAAAAATAGCGGGTGCATTAGCCAAACTATATACAAGCCGGGTATATTTAAATAAGCCACGGGTTGTATTAATGGTGGTAAGTTCCTGTGACTCCTTGCATAATATAAACTGATTGTATGCGTTGCTTAAATCATTTTTTTATATCTCTCGCCACCCCCTATTTTTCAAAGACTTCCTCTATGCGCGCCATAGGGTATTTATCGATTAGTAAGTCTTTGTTTAATGTTAATGAGTAATCACCCGCGGTCTTTACTTTACCGTTCTCTTTTAATACGGGTATGATAGGGGTCGCATATTTAGACTAATATACCTGCTCATCCTTGATGTTAATACCCGTTTCACTGCTTACTAGAGCCTTGGCCTCTCTCGTATAAGCTGCCTGTTCAGCTATTTCCAAAGCCTTTGCAAAAGATAGACTTGAAATATCTTGCTCGAATAGCCTATCCCGCTCGGAGCCCGTCCCCAAGCCTAGGATGAAACGATCCAATAGAACCGTTTCTAAGGCGGTTCCAAAGTTGCAATAACTTGCAAGACCTCGTAGTCGCGCCATTCTTCTAATGGCTCGCCTGGGTTTCTTGTCGCTCCGTAGAATCTCGCTTTGTCTTCGAAAGAACTGTGTTTTGGCTCAAAGTGCTTATCGACCAGTTCTCCGTAACATAGCGATGCTATCTCGCGCGGGTACGCAAGGTTACGTACGAGTCGATAGGTTTCATCCGAGAAATTTGCTATAAGTATTGCACTTTTATTATCTTCACTGATGTTATTGACTTTGAATAATTGCGTCAATTTTCCTTTAATAATCGAATACTCACTATTTTTATAGTCAAAGTTCGGTACATTTCCGATGTAAGCTATTTTTTTTTCGGGTACTTGTACACACCTCGTCGCCAAATGTAGTGTATGCGATTTAAATGAAACGACCGTACTGCCAGAGAGCTGATTTTTTACTGACTAATTACTTCGAGTTACCTGTGCGCATATACATCACTTTCATATCTAAAATACTGTGCTTAAATCTTAATATTACTTAGTTTTATATCAAATTAGCACAGGTTCCCAGTGGAACGTTGTGTAATTACTTCAGTAAAACCAAAGCTTTTATCACCAAAATACCTAAGGGACTGAAAGGAACATTCTTCTTTAATTATTTTGTGGAATATTACATTTACGTATTGCCCGAAAAGACCAAATAATTTTTGGTATAAAATTATTGTAAATATTTGCCCTAATATTAAATTTCAAGAAATGAAGTAAAATTTTAATTATTTTCGACGTAAGAAAATAAAACTTCGGTTGTTAATTTTTTTTTTAATTTAATGGTCTTTTTCATTATATGATAAAGTCATTATTGTTTTTTAATAGAAATGCGACCACTGCGACCTAGGAATACCCACAATGTAACAAACGAACTAATGGTAGGTACACCTGTTAGTATGTAGCTACTCTAGCCTATGGACACTCTCAACCACTTTAAGGAAAGAAAACTACACGCGTGTTATTACTCTTGATGTTATAATAGTCTCGTTATGACTAAAAAGGATCTCTGGTTTTTTTACTCACCATACAAAACACAATACTTTACGCTGGTGTTCTATGATATTATGGCCCTTTACCATGTATATATATATAAAATGTCATGTTGAGGCGATGAGAAAATGCAGATTTCCCAGAAAAGTCTTGTATTTTCACCAAAAACACAGAGAGCACCTTCTTCTCGTTTTACGGTTATCACCATATTGCCCATTTATTCGTCATCTCTTTCACACGCATCTTTTCTCGCTCGCACTCACTCCTGTCTGTATAGCTATACTATTTCACAATCCTACACTCCGCTATCCTGACATTTGTCTGTCCTCAGACAACCTTACAATCAAATTACAAATCTCACGTTAAATCTACAATAACAAGTGGCCACTACGACTTATTTTAATTGACTAAAATAAGATGTAGTGATCTTATTTTAGTGTTACAGACCAGAAATCTTACCACTAGGTTTTATAGAAACTCACATATGATTTTGGTTACATTATCACTGATATCTCACATGACATATCAAATCAACAACCTTTTTGTTTATATTTACTTTCAATATTCAGGGTAATTTGAAACATGTTATATAATGTTATTTCTATTTTCTATTTCTAAACACATAACAAAATAAATTTGATTACATAATATGAAAATACACAATATAGTGAAACTGGAATATGCCAATAAATGCTACAGTTGCTATAAAAGGGTTATACTTTTATTTTCCTTTCATCCATCTCCACCTTTTTATTAATTAAGTGAGCCGACCAAATGAAGCCATGGCTTATTTTTTTTAGGCCCTTCAGCATCACGATCTCCACATCATAGCGATCATTGCGTTTAACTTTTGATACCTGATATGGTCCTAGATACTTTGGTTTTAGCTTCAGTCCTGGACCAAACTGCGTCCTTTTTATAGCTACCAAATCTCCTTCTCCATATTGGGAACTTGGCTTCCGCTTTTCATTAAAAGTCTTCCTGTTCTCATCTTGTACTTGTAGGATTTGTTGTTTTGCTTTGACTCAAATATCTTCTCTATTTTCCTCATACTGATCAATCTCCTCTTGTCTTAACAATTCCAGTATCTTCAGGTCTTCCTTACATCTCATACCGATACCAACCATAACGTGAAATGGAGTTGTGTTTATGCTTCTTTGGTAGGTGCTATTTATGGCCCTTTGCACTCGACTGATATGTCTGTACGACAACGATGGACTTTCTATACATAACTTAGCCAAAAAACAGCTAAAATTGTTCTGTGTAATCTTTCTACCTGGCCATTTCCCCTCGGCACTCCCGTGGTGACGGTAACATGCTGAATGTTCTCTTCTTGGCAGTACTCTTGAAATTCACCCCCGGTAAAGGCTGTTCCTCGGTCGCTTATTATTCTCACAGGATTTCCAAAATGTTGTTGGTGTACTTTTAGCTTTTTCACAGTCTCTTTACTTGTTGTACTCCTCGTAGGAAAGATCCACGTGAACTTAGTGAAGCCATCCACCATTGTCAATATGTGATTGTACAGTTTCTTTGTTTCCGTCAGTGGTCCCAAATGGTCTATATGAAGTGTGTGTAACGGAGTACCTTCTTTATCTATTGGATTCAGATATCTTTCTTGCTTCCCAGCCTTCTTTGTAGCTAATAAACATGGTATGCAGAATACCACAAACTCTTGCAACTTTTTATCTAAATCCTGGATGTAGTAATCTTGTTTTATTATCTCTTTCATCTTTTTCATAGAAAAATGCCCCTTACTGTGCACTTGTTTTATGATCTCTGTCTCTAGCGACTTAGGTATAATCAGCTGCTTATGCTCTCCTTTGTAGAGAAGCCCATTGTCTAACCAGTAATCTGAAAAAGAGTTATGTTTCACACACTGCCTTCAATCCGTCATCATTTTGTTGAGCCAGCTTTATTTGGTGTTGCAAACTGTTGACAGTAATAGTCATACATGGGTGTCGGCTTAATGCATCGGTATTCTGCATCTTCGTGCCAGCCCTGTGCTCAACCTCGTAGTCAAATTGATCTAAGTACAATAGCCAGCGAGCAACTTTTCGTGACAATTCCTTTTTCTTTAATGTCAGCTCAAAGCCTTGACAATCGGTAACTATTTTGAAATGGATACCATATAAGTACACTCTAAACTTTTTTACTCCCTCGATGATAGCTAATGCTTCTAATTCATAGCTCGAATACTTTGATTCTGCATCAGTTGTCCTCTTGCTCATATAATAAACAAGGTGCCAGCCATATTCGTGTAGCTGCAATAGTATGGCAGAATAGGCAACTGCAGAAGGTAAGTTAGAATCATAAATCTTTAGTACTGGAGAATCTGCTAACATTCGTTTTAAGTTTCCAAATGCTATTATTTCCTTTCCACCAAACTCAAACAAAACATCCTTTTTGTGTAGGTCAGATAGTGGTTTTGCTATATGTGCATAATCTTTGATGTATTTTCTAAAGTATAAGGTGAGGCCAAGAAAACTATGAACTTGCCTTGCTGTTGATGGTCTTGGGTATCTCATGACAGCATCTATCTTCTCAGTAGTGGGTCTCACTTCTCCGTTCTTCACTAAGTGTCCTAAGTACTCTATTTCTCTGGAAATCAATCGTGCTTTTTTCCAATTTATCTCCAACCCATACTGCTCTGAAATCATAAGCACATTTTTAAGACGTTGCACAGTTTGGGCTTCATCTAGAGCCGGAATCAACAAGTCATTGACGAATATCATGACTTCACCTTTTGCTAGTAAGTCTCTAAAGATTATAGTAATAAATCTCATGAAATATTTCGGATAGATACTCAAACCAAAAGGAGCTCTTAAAAATTCATATTGCCCACTGTGCGTAACAAAAGATGTATACTTAACTGACTCTTCACATACTTTTATGGAAAAATCCATTTTTCAAATCGAGCACACTGTAGACCCTAGCGTCCTTTAATTTATCTATAAGATCTTCGATTACTGGTAATGGAAACTCGTCTTTAAACATTTTTCTATTCAACATTCTATAGTCAACACAGACCCTAACAGAATTGTCTTTTTTCTTGACTAATACAAGCGGGCTACTATATTCTGAGTAACTTACGCGTATTATGTCCTTTTCAAACCATTCTGCAACCTGCTTATCCACTATCTCCTGCTCCTTCAGCTCCAGACGTCGCGGTCGTTGTGCCACAGGTATATAATCTTTGAGCACGATTCGCAGCTGCAGTGGTACTTCCTTCGTCTGATGAGGTTTGTAGTTCCGTACGCAATTTAACACTTTCTCAGCACCGGATCCTTCATGTGACCTACAATAGAATCAGATGAGCATACCTCACTCGCATAATATTCCAGTTGTTCCCATTCTTTATTATAAAATTTCACGCAACCCCCATTTAACACAACTGTAACATCGTTAAGAAATTCCTGACCAATTATCACATCATATGGTATATAGTTCTTACGTAGTACATGAAATATAATATCTGGGTAGCACTGTTGTTCCACGCACAAGTTAACACGACACTTTCCCATTGAACGCACTGTTGATTGTCCGATACATGACAACAATAATTCGTCCTTTTCGCATTTTGGTTTTCCGATAGCCTCGTATATTCTGTGAGAGATTATGTTTACGTCGCTACCCGAGTCTACTAATGCCTTTATCTGAAGATTGTTTATTTTCAACACGACAATTGGCTTCTTCTCTGTTGATAGTGACACTTCTTCCCCGTTGTAAACAAACGCCGCCATCTTCGATTCATCGTCGTTCGAAATGAATCCGATTGGGGCGCTGTCGTCTATGTCATTCACCGGCGTGAACATTGGTCGCTTACTGTGTTGGTAGTCCTGCCGTTGGTTACCAAGATGGTCGCTGGAGGCGCCACCGTCGTCTTGGGTGACGTCTGCCGCGAACATCGCGCTCTTCGTTTGATGATGTTGGTAGTTCCGTCGTGTTTTGCCGAACTCTTCCGATAATTGACGATTGGAAGTCGGCGTCGCCGCCGATCCAACATGGCCGAATTGGTTGCATTTAAAACATTTCAGACCTTTGTTTTTGTGCGGGCAATCTGCTGATGCATGTCCAACTTCTCCACATACGTAGCACCGAATCCATGGTTTGCCACTTGTGTGATGCTTGCTAGTACTCACTGAACACCTCTGCACCTGCACCGCACTTAGTATTTTTTTCGATATAGTTTCGTAGATCTTCAGCTTTTCTTTCAGATCACTATAGGACGTAACACCATATAGCATGATTTTATTTGTTTCCACGTCCACTATTCCGTCTACGATATATTTAATCGCTACGTAGTCGGGCATCTTGCCGCGTTTTCCGAGTTCTTTCATAACGAGCATGTAATCTTAGCATGTCTCGTTTGGCCGTTTCTTTCTGCTACTCTTAAGCTCGTGTATGGCTTTAATATCAACATGATCGGGGAATTCTTTAAGCAGTGCCATCTTTAGCTCGTCCCAGCTCTTATGTGGTCGCTCCTCCCGTAGCCATAGCTGTGCCGTGCCGGTGACCAATCTTCTCGCGATAAGAAGCTGCTGCAGCGGGGTCCACTCAAAAATTTGGGCATTGCTTTCCACGGCCTCAATCCACCTCGTTGCTGAATAGGTATCATCTCGCGCGCTAAAAGTGGGTATAAGCTCCGCCGTCATCTGAAGCATGCTCCCGCCGCATTTTTTCGCCTCGTATTCCGCAAAGCAGTCAGTGTAGTCGTCTTGCCGATTTTTCCTTCGATCTTTAGCGTCTTTAGGCATTTCGTCGTTTCGTCTTGTAACCGCCGTCGTACGCGTCCTACCGTGCACGTGTTCGCCAATCTTGCACACGTCGTTTTCTTACCGCCCATCGCAATGTGATGAATTTCCTTTTGTATCCCGGACGAACCCCCAATTTTGTAATTTAGGGGCGAAGAGAAAATGCAGATTTCCCAGAAAAGTCTTTTATTTTCACCAAAAACACAGAGAGCACCTTTTACGGTTATCGCCATATTGCTCATTCATTCGTCATCTCTTTCACACGCATCTTTTCTCGCTCACTCCTGCCTGTATAGCTATACTATTTCACAATCCTACATACATATATACTTCACAAATGATATATATATATATATTATATATATATATATATATATATATGTGTGTGTGTGTGAAGCTAAGAAGTTTTCGCTTCTGTCGTGCAGTCCTACGACTGACAGTTTTTTTTTTTTAATAACATTGACATATTGTAGGCAATAGTATTAAAACTCCCGACTTTCTTATTCTCCTTGTTTACAAATCGTAGGAAAAGTAACTGGCCCTTAACTAGGAACAGTTGTGATTTAAATTCTCATGCGAAGATTTAAACGTCGTATGTTCAAAATTAATAATATTTAAGATGTATCGAATAACTAAGCAAAGATATTAAATCATGATTAAGTGTACGATTACATTAAACTTTGGGAGGGTTTGAACGGATAAACATTGATCTATCTATTACATATTTATTACCGAATAATATTGCTTTGATACGAATATAATACTACTTTATCATAAGTTAACACCATTAAGAGCGGTGTGTGACTCAATAAACCATTGATCAATTTACCAAAAGGAATTACTATATTATTAGAGGTTTCAATATTCTATTTTCTGGTAATGAGCATGAATCTTGAAATACTTAGTAAAGTACTAGGTTAATCAATAAATTTTCAGAATAGGACAACTATCAATGAGTTATAGAAATGCGTTCTGTTTGTTTCGAATCTCAAATTCGTTAGTTAGACCAGAAAAAACTAAATTAAAAACTATACCCATTTTTTTTTAAACTTCACATTTGGCCATAATTCCTGAAAAATTTTTTCAAGAAAATGTATTTCTGAAGAACTTTTGTTGACAATGCTTCGTCTTATTCTACAGTGGCTTACTGGTGCGCTGAATTTAAACGCGGCAGAATCGCCTGCAATGACGCTACTCGCTCCGTACAGCCAACAGCCGCTACGCAAGAAAACGTTAAAAAATCGAAGAAATTGGTAAGGTAGATCGATGTGTGATCCTTTATTTAGCTGAAATTCTAAAGAATTCTTTTGAGACAATTCAGTTTATTTTAACTCATACCTTAAAATTCAAAAAGGTGGCCGCGCGCTTGGTTCCTCGAATGTTAACTGACGCCCAAAAGAAAGCAAAAGTTGATATTTCAAAGCTGCATTTAGCAATAATTGAAGAAGATTATATAATTTAAGATTATATAATCCTTTTTGCGATCGTTTCGTAACCGTAGATGAAACGTTCGATGGTACACCTTTTTTACCCGGAGGCGAAAAACCAAAGGTAGGTGTGGAAAAGACCGTCTTCCCCGTCAGGCACAAGAAGTTCAAAGTGTCTGCGTCCGCTAGAAAAATAATGGCCTCTGTCTTCTAGGATGCGGAAGGTATAGTAATGATCGACTATTTAAGCAAAGTAGAGACAATAACCGGAGATTATTACGCATAATAAATAAAAAAACTACGCAAAGAAGTAAAGAATATACGTCGAGGAATATTGCGTGCTGAAGTGCTTTTCCATCCTGATAATGCCCCTGTCGATCTGATGTTGCAGGCGCTGCCATCCGAACTGCAGTTGATGCAGCACCCACCATATTTTAACTTACCATCAGGTGAACTACATGCTCGTTTGCCCCCTCTACTACAAAAAAAAAATCTCCGGACCCAGAGTAATTTTTGCTTAGAGTGATTTTTACCTTTTTACTCACCTGAAAAAGTACTTGCGTGGTATAAAACTCAACAGCGATGATGAGGTGATGTGTGCTATAGAGGTCTTTTTTGAGTCCCAGAATCAAGCCTTTTTTTCCAACCAACTTGCAAAATGCTATTCAAGGTGTATTAGCTTAAAAGGCGATTACAGTGGAAAAATAAATACAACTTACATATACTTATCCTAGAGTTTCATATCCAAAAACTTATTGATTAACCTAATAAAGTAAAAGTATCAGCTAAAATACAACTCATAGCTGGACAAAATTCTCCTTTTAATTTTGATTTAGTTATGGATCAGAAAAGAGTCCGCTATGGTACTCCTTTTCGTGTTAGCGGACATGCTTATGATATTTTCCTTCAGCGTTTGTTCAAAAAAATTCAAGTGAAAATAAAATTCTGGGGTGTTGGCGAGGATTTCACGCGGGTATATGGATAAATCTTATTTAATTAAAGCGTACTTTCACGTTACTGAGTTAACGCAAGGAATTTTGCTGAGTTAACCATGTCTATTTGATATTAGTAAGAAAATCTCTTAAGCACGACCTGATGTGGAGAGGTAAAGAATTCCACAAGAACACAATTATTAGACAAAAGCTATGCTAATGCTACTATGGGAGAGGTCCACGTTCAGCAGTAAGCTAATAAATAAACTATTAACAGACTGATGGAAAGGAAGATGCAATTTGAAAAAAAAAAGATGTACTCTCAATATTAGATACAATACCATACGAGACGAAAAGATATACCCAATTACTTAAAAACAAAATTACAGGTTGTTGAGCATAGCGTTAGAAATCAAGCTATAAAACTATTTAATATTTCAATATTTAATAATCTAACATTTTTAGGGCATTAGGTCCCTAAAAAAAATGTTAACATATTTAAACAAAGGTTAAAATCTTTTTTATTGGAAGAAAGGTTCTATACAGTGAATGATTGATGATTACACTGAGTTTGGTAAAGAGTAATATTGCAAGCATTATTTAATTATTAATTAATTTCTAGACAATTTTAAGTAAATACGAATAATGTTAATTAGTTTTATTTAATATTTTATGTTATCCCACACAATGTATATTGTTTTTGGAATAAATGACTAATGACTATAAGTTTTCCGTATCATCAGAATCCAGCCTGAATTGTTACATCGTTCATAACAATTGAACCGTGTAGTGGCGTACAACCGTACCAGGAGATGGGAAGCAGCATGTAGCTCAAAACAGCTGAATAAATAATGATTACATATACTTACGCGAACACATTGAATAAAACTACTTTAACGTATTTTTATCGCGTTTAATTCTACAATTTTTTTTTAAATATATAAGTTTTATTCAGCTGAATAAAAGTATAAAACTACGGTTACCAACCCACTTTCCGACGAGTATGTTTACCTAGGACAAATAGTCCAAATGGGTAATTCCAACATCGACCGAGAGCTCAATCGACGGATACAACTCGGCTGGGCAGCGTTCGGGAAATTATGACTCTTCTTCTTATTTTTTCTTTTTTTTTGCGCCCAGAAGCAAAGTAAAGGGCTACCCTCCGGGAAGCGGGGGAGGGAGGTGGTGAATACTCTTAGCATACCACGCAGTGAAAACCTAAGTGCCTACCCACTAAACACCACCTGGGACTGGCTTTGAGGGCCTTTCTGCCGTATCGGAAGCGATCCCCCTTGGGGAAAGGGGGCGCAAGCGGCGAGTAGCCGCTGAGGATCGCGCCTAACTAAGGCATTGGGAGAATTGGGAGAAAACTCGGCCTGAGCTGCCAGGAAGCAGTCCAGGTCGGCCGAAAGCTTGTTGGGGAGGTCCAAGAGAGAGTTTCTCGGCCTGCGAACTCGATAGCGAGAGGTAAGCGTCAGAGAGGTAAGGTCACGAATGAGATGATTTGAGTGAGACTCTGAGGCTTTGAAAAAGTTCTCAGAGAGTGATTTTAGAAATTGTTGGATTTTGGGGAGCTCTAAGTCTCGGTGAAATTCGGCGTTACGGAAAACCAGGGAGCGTTCGTAGCCCGACGACAAAAAGAGTTTTGAACTACTTAAAGTTCGTTTAGGATGCTAGGTTTAGCATGAGCAAAAATGGGGGCCGTGTATATCATAACTGGTCGTATACAGACCTTATATAGGGTTCGCTTGTTGCGGAGAGACATTTTACTGTGACGGCCCAGCATGCTGTTGAGCCTAACCAGGTAAAAGCGCGCGGTGCGAGTTACTTTCTTAACATGGGGCTCGAAAGTGAGCCTCGTGTCAAGGGTGACACCTAAGTATTTGGCGGTTTTATGCCAGGGGATGGGGGTTCCTAATATTCGGATTAGCGGAATGGTAGTGGGGCGGCATCGTTTATGTTCGAAGCAAACGGCGGAGCTCTTCTCCGGGTTCTTCACATCGATACGCCATTTTTGGAACCAAACTCCTAAGTCACTAACTGACTGTTGGATTTTGTTCCGGATAGATAGAAGTGAAGTACCTTTATAATAGAGGCTGTGTCGTCAGCAAAGAGGGAGACCTGAACACCATTCGACGGGATGGGAATGTCGTTGGTGAACAGTATATATAAAAGAGGGGCAAGAACGGAGCCCTGAGGGACACCAGCTTGGATATGACGCGGAGAGGAGAGCGTGCCTTCGTGTCTGAAACGAAAGGTACGATCCTTCAAGTAGGAGGCCACGATACGGACAAGACGATCAGAGAGGCCCAATTTATATAGCTTGTAGATAAGGCCTTCATGCCAAACTCTATCAAACGCCTTAGCTATGTCAAAAAAGACAAAAACCGCTGAGGATATATTCCACTATACGGTGAACTTGTTGGGGGAATGAGTGTTTCGCTCGGAAACCAAATTGGTGGGCGATGACAAGAGGGTCGCCGTCTGTGGAAACAGATGGCGCCTCATGCGAGTTAGGATGACGCGTTCGAAGAGTTTGCCCATGGCCTTGAGGAAGCTGATGGAACGGTGACTGGAGGGGAGGTGGTGAGGCTTTCCTGGCTTGGGGATGCCAATGACAGTTGCCTCTTTCCACGTGATGGGAAAGTAGCTGAGACCGAAGCACTTTTGGACTTCTGTCCTTTGATGATAAATGAAATCTTATCTTTGGACACAGTGATAGGGTCAGAGGCAGTGAGGGATGAGTTCCGGCGGCGGACCTCATCCTCCACTGCCTGGATGTGGGAGGGGTCGGTAGGATGTGAGCTGGGAGAGCATTGCGCGGCGATGCTGTCTGCAAAGCACTCAGCCTTTTCATCGTCCTCGAAGGCAATAGTACCGTCAGGACGGAAGAGAGGGGGAGTGTGAGTGATAGCGTCTATGCGGAGGGCTCTCGCCATCCAGTAGAACGCTGTATGTGAAGGGGAGATATTCTCCATGAGTTTACTCTTTTCGAGATCTCTTAGTTCGGAAAGGCGTGAACGGACTTCTCATTGAAGAAGATTGGCCGTATGCCTATAGTCAGGGGTGAGATAGAGTGTAGCTCTCCGGAGAGCAGCTCTCTTGGCTTTTATGAGGTTGCTAATATCTGGGGGAAGACTATTATTAGCAACCGGGACAACCCTTTCATTCTCCTTAAGGGAGGATTTTATGAGGGTGGTGAGAGAATCAAGCGCGGTGTCGATTTTTTCGGGGGTGATGGGGAAGTCCGGAGAGTCCATAAAGACTCCCTGAAGCCCTTCCAGTTGGTGAAGGTTTTGGTGGAGGGAGTTAAAGGAGGTGGCTGATGGCCAAGGATGAGGGAGACAGGACGGTGGTCGGATCCTAGATCGTCGAGAGTCTCGATTGCTCTGAGGTTGAGGGAAACTCATTTTACTAACGCAAAGTCTAGCACGTCAAGAGCATGGTCGGTGTTGTCGGGATAGTGAGTGACAGCGAGGGGACTGTAGACAGTAAGGTCAAGAGACTGAGTGATATTAAGCAGTTCTTTGCCACTACGAGTAGTAGTAAGACAGGTCCATTCAGTATGCTTGGAGTTAAAATCTCCAAACATAATGACTGAATTGCCTAATGTGAGGATGGCCTCGAAATCGCTCTTGAGGGGGAGGGTTCCACTAGGGATATAACTGGAGGCTATGATGATGGACTGACGTCCAGTCAAGGCTAGCCTACATGCCTTGGCTTCCATATTGGTAAGCGGCAGAGTGGGGATGTGGGAGCAGTGAAGTGACTTCTTGTAGTAAATGGCAGTACCGCCGCCTTTGCGGTCAGGTCTGTTGTCACGTAAAGAGAATACTTTTTGATGGAGAGGCCTATGAGATCCTTAGATTTGAGGTTGGTCTCCTGGAGGAGGAGGAGGTCGGCTTCGCGATCTCGAAGAAAGAGCTTAAGCTCAGGGAGGTTATTTCGCAAACCGCGGATGTTAAAAGAGACAAGCGATAAACCCTTTGGCTTGATACGACCGAGAGTTATGGTAGGAGCAGAAGGCTCTGACATTATATTAAATTAAATTAAATTAAATTAAATTAAATTATAATAAACCAATTTAAATTAAATTAAATTAAAATAAATTATAGGGAACACAAAAGGTTGTAATGCTCAGCAAGAGCAAGGAGACGGTCCTGAGGGGACTGAGCACCGCGCTGTTTGCGTGCAAGGATGGCAATCTGCCCTATGTCGACGCTCCGAATAACAGAATAAACTGTTTTCTGGTCATTAGCCAATTGGGGCGGTGGAAGTCTGCGGGAGTTCAGCCTTTTTGGGGCCCCAGGGGATAACTGGGGGCGGTGAGGGCTGAGAAAAGCCCTGAGGGGGCCGAGGAGGGCCCTGAGAGGGCCTAGGGTGACCCTGAGGGGGCTGAGAGAGGCCCTGAGGGGGCTGAGAAAAGCCCTGATGGGGCATTTTAGATGGGAGAGCCGGGAATGAACTGTCATTGACCGAGGGTGGAGCTGGTTTGGCAGCTTTGGTAGGACGAGGGCGAGGAGGGCGAGGACAGCCTCTGTAGTTGGCCGGGTGGCCAGACGGTTGGCATAGAACGAACGCGGGTGGGGATTCGGCATTATGGAGCTGTGCTGGTCAAGGCACTTAACGCACCTGGGGGGGGAGCAGTTGACCGCCGCATGCCCATAAATTTGGCAGCGGTGGCACTGCGCCGGTTGACCGCGTCTGTGAGGAGGCTTAACCTTTACTCTCGACAGGTCGCACACGGTGCGTACCTGCCGGAATATGTCTTTTGCCTCCGGCACGTTTGTCAGGATGACAAGAGCAAGCGGGAACCTCTTACCCTTGTTGCTGTGCATCTTGTACACAGCCTCGACGGGGAAGCCCTGGGACTTAAGGTCCTCCAGGATGTCCTCGTTGGAGAGTTCGAAGGGAAATCCGTGGAGGACAGCCCTGACCTTACGCTCTTCCGGAAGAGCGTACGTGTAGTAGGACACACGCTTGGCTGTGATGAGCTTGGTGAGGCGACGAAAGTCGTCGATAGATTGGGGGATGATCTTAATAGCTTCACCGAGGTTGGTGGCTTGATCATATTTGATGCCTGTGTCGTAACAGGTTTTAGAGAGCCTGGTAAATTGGCCCTCCTCTCTGAGGAAGACAGGGGGTGGGACCTGTTTCTTGGCGTGGGTGGGGGCGCAGCGAGATGCTGGCTTGGAAGGGGGGGGGATGTCTAGCGACATTAGGGGACAGCGGCAGCGAAGGGGGCTGCGGGGTGAGTGCAGAGGTGTAGGTTGCGGGGGCGCGGCCGGCGGCGGGGGCTGCGGAGGCGCGGGCGGTGGCAGGGGCTGCCGGGACGGGGGGTGTGCGAATAGTTGCAGCGCGTTTCGGGCCGCGCTTGGACTTCACTTTCGTGAAGGGGGTCGCGTCAGTAACTGTTCCATCGGAATCTGTCGAATCCGTGGAGCAGCTACTGGATGAGTTGTCGGGGGTTTGGGCGGACCTCTTCCGGGAGGACGACGATACGGACGCGGTGTCCGAGCACTCCATGGCGTTGGAGTCGGGGGACGCGGGCGAGTCGGTCTGCGGGGCAGCCATAGGGGCCGCCGAGCAGGACGCGACGGGGGCCTGAGGGGCAAGGGAGGTAAGAATTTTAGCGAGAACGGTTTCGTCGATGTTAGGGATACATTGGGTGAAGACGGCCCTAACTTGGTTAATGTCCAGAGTGGACATGATGAATTAGACAAAACAAAACAAAAAAAAAAACAAAAAAAAACAAAACAAAACAATTAACAGCCAAAAACAATAAATGAACAAACCTCCCTGCCAGGAGGCAGGGGGGCAAGAACTGCGTGAAAAAGTAGAGAGTACTCACAGTCGGCGACTGTTCTGCCACAGCGTGAGCAGGAGAGCGAGAAGGCACTCACCGTACGGGGACGGGAGCGCGGTCAACTAACACAACCGCTCGGGAGCGGCGGCGCTAGCGGAATGTATTTTGACTCATCTTCCAGTCATGTACATCTTAAAACTTGTAATTAAAATTGTACAATTAGTGCTTGTTGCTACTGCAGATTTATGGATCTTAAATTATATTCTTGATTCTTGGCCATACACTTGAAGTGACGCCCTGCTAAGTGATGCAGGAAGTCGATGTATGCAGGTGGCTCAGGATCGTGGTTAGAGGCATTACTTGAGGGATCTTCCGCAGTTTCCTTTGTTTTGCAGTGGACCTCTAATGGGCTAAATTAGTAAAATCGCAGATACTGGTACAAAATATTCTGCCTAGAACACCATTTTTGTAGAATTCACAATCTTACTTATTTTTTCAATAAGCGACAGTATACGTGAATATCTCGAAACTTAAAAACAAGATTATACAACCAGTGCATGTTGCCAGTTACATATAGATCTGAGACGTGGTCTAGTGGTATGAGTAGGTGTATAAGCTATGACGATATCCACAGTAAAGACAGAGTAATCGGTATAGCCTAACTGGTAAGTAACCTGAAGTGGCATTGGGTCGGCCATATACCTCGAAGAACCGACAACCGATGGGAAGGAAAGGTTCTCGAGTGGGAACTTGATACCGGTAAGCGAAGTGAAGGGCGGCCCTCACTAGATAGAGTTACGACCTTTATCAACACAACAATTTTAGAGTCAAAACTTTTTCAATTTGGAACATTCATCTACGTTACATTTTACTGCTGCATAAGGAAATATTCATTCATTTCTATGATCTTTCTATCTGTACATCTCTATGTGGATAAGTGAGTCTTTCTCTTTCTTTTTAGCTGCCTTCGAAAAGAGAGTAGTTTCTGAATTCGACTGCACGTTCTTTTATTGTATGTACGTTATAATTGAGAACCGATTATAACAATTTTTATATGAGATAGACTAAACCAAAAGAAAGGTTCCATTTAAGTTTGAAGAAAAAATTCTACCCCTAAGGAAGGAAGATAGGGGATGAAATTTTAACGTAACAACTTAGACGATTTTCTAGTTGTTGACCTTGAGCTTGTGCTAGTCCTTAGTCCACACAAAAGAGTCAAAAAATTAAAGCATAAAACTAAAAAGTATAATATCCTGTTATCCACATTAGCTCCTGAAATTCGAGGCCGTTAATTCTTTGATACACAATGTCTTAGCACCGAGTTCAGAAGATGTTTTATTGAAATTATTTTATTATTTTTTTAATTCTTTGAAGTTTGTTTAATTCTTATTAGAAAGGAAGAAAAAATATTTATTTAACACACACATTAAAAAACAAAAAATATACAGACGCAAGGGGCAAAAATATGCACGCATCGGTTTTAGAATGCTTATATGCATTAACACTTTCACAGCGAATAAAAAGCAGTACATAAATGCGTAATTATAAAAAAAAAAGAAACATTATCACTGTCCGATTTTCAGACACAATAGTAAGACAATAGCAATGAACTATATGTAGTACACGGGACAGTGAATAGGTTAAAATGTGATATCAAATATGTCTTCAACTCAGCATAATGCTGCAAAGACAGCGCTTGTTTTCACATTGAGCCTCGTAACTTCACAAATAATATAGATATATAGATAAAACATACACTGAGACTAACGTAACTTACAGATAGTATAAATGTTAGGTATATAGTGTACAATACCAACCAACATACTTACACATAAAATATTGACATGACATTTGGCTCTATGTGGAAAACATCTTTTATTTTTTTCATAAAACACAGGCAAAGTAAATTTTTTACATTCTTATGTTTCATTTAAAAAAAAATTGCTTTATTTTAAAAATGAAGTCGCGTACAGAAATCAACATTGCAAAAACTCATCACGTTCTTCTTTTTTGCCATCATAATAAAAATCAAGCGTAAAACTGATGTTTTCTGTTTAATAAAATAGACTGCTCGTTACAAAGCCTTTTAAATTGCTCTTGGGTAACGAGGTAGCGTAACAAGTTAAACGTGAATCAATGAGAACAACCTAAATCTCTACATCAACTATGTCTAAAGAGGTAGATGAAGGGCCCTTGTTAATTTCTTGTTAGAGACTGTGCCTTTATTTATTATTAGCAAAAGGATATTAATGATGTAATTAAATTCATTTTTTAGAAAAACTAGTTTATAGAAAACAAGTAAATTTTAAAGCTATAAAACTTCACTTTTTTAATTATAAATTTGAAGCTACCTTTTCTATTCTTATCGAAATTCAAAAAATTCAAATAAAAGGGGAGGTTGTTAATTTAACTGTATGTTTTACTGTTGTTTGATGTATGTATGTAACGCTATATCTTCGTCGATTTTGAACTGATTTTGATCCATCCTCAATTTGGGGCCTTAATTCTTATATACACTATATCTTAGCACCGTTATCGTAATGTGAAATTATTTTATTCTTTATAGATATTTGAAACCGGCTTTTACTTTTTATTAAAAGTAAATTTTTGCGAGTTAATCTTAATAGATAGACATATAGTGTCGCGGACTTTTCTTTAGAACTCTAAGATAAACAATTCCACTATACAATATTTTCATATAACTATATCACTTTAAGTAGCGCACGCCATGAAAACTCTCAGAAGATACGATTTTTTGTCAACTTAATCGACAAATATCATCATATTTTTTTACCTGGTAGAGCCATGCTGTAGCTATATTAATAGTATAGTTGTAGCACGAATGGGTCGGCTTGACTGGGGAAGGACCACGCTCTCACAGAATACCAGCGTAAAATAGCAGCTTAATGCTGCTGTTTCGTATGGTGAGTGCAGAGAACCGGAGACCCTTTTTACTGGAAAAGAGGCATTCTATCTTAGTCCTCACGGCTGACAACGCATCTGCATTTTAATTGGCAAACGAAGATAGATGTAGATGTCTATGGGCCACAGCAACCACTTACCATCAGGTGGACTGTGTGCTCGTTTGTCACTCTTATTCTATTAAAAAAATTTTTTGGATTTTATATACCTTCAACATTCCTCTTGAGTTAGCATATCCATAACATCTGGCGACGGAGGGAGATGAAACAAGAGATAGGCAGCAGCATCTTCCTAATAACAGCTCACAATAACAAAAAAATGCGGTTGCCAAGCGTGCTAAGCGTGGCAACTATGCAAACTTCCCATATGAGGCAAACTGTCGTGGAGGCCCATGTACAACACTGAACTTTTGATAGGCTGAAATATATTAAGTAGTGTTTGTATATTATTTATTTAATGTGTATCATCTTCTTCCGATAATTTCTATTACTAATATTTTGTAGTTAATAGTAATAATTGTTTTTATTGTATAATTTTTCTTATTTGAATGGTTTTTATCATTTATAACTTATCATTATTTTTCACTACGCCCGGAGTTGAGTAGAAATTAAGTCCGGTCTTTGTAACAATTGAATTTAAGTTGATAACAATAAAATATAATGAATAATAAAAATAACAAGAACCTATCTACACATGGTAGAGCTACGCTGCAGCTATATTATGGTTGTAGCACGAATGGGTCGACTCGACCGGGGAACGACCATGCTTTCACAGAATACCGGCGTGAAACAGCATAATAATATTGCTGTATTTCGCATGGTGAATGTAGAGAGTACGAGACCCTTTTCACTCGAAACGAAGCATTCCATCTTAATCTTTATGAGTGAAAGATTCTTAATCGAGAATAGATGTAGATGTCTATTGAACACAGCATCCCCTTCACATCAAGTGGACTGTGTGCTCATTTGTCATCCTTATTCTATAAAAAGCCTAGGTGCAGAAATCTAACTAATAAAAGATATATTTCATAAGATACTTTACATGAGCTTATTATTTTTTTGGGCCTCGTGTGTTTGCAGTTCATGTCTGCCATATTTATTTTATGACGACGTCGTATACTATAATGGTCTTACCCTCACAAAATTATGACCAATCGATTGATATATCACTTTTCATAATCTAAAAACTAGTTTAGGCTGTTGCGGGCGGACATGACAGACATACATCTTCTTCTTCATAAGCACTGTCTTCGTCACGCTTGGCAAAGGGATGGTCGCCGGCCTGGGTTTTTTGCATCTGGCATAAACGAAATCTTTTTTTATAGAATAACGGTGACCAAATGTAGCTCTATGTCTATCTTATGGTAAGTAGATGGAGTGGCCAAGACACCTACATCAATCCTCGATTAAGAGTCATGATGTACATTATTAATTATTGTGTAAATTATATGATTGATTTTTTTTAAGAAACAAACTATGTCCCGCTGGGTTTCTAGCTGGTTCCTCCCAGGACAGAGGTATTTTATTTATTTATTTTTATTTATTTAGTTATTCTTAATTGTACACCTTAATTCAAAGGTTTATCAAGGGCGAATTTAATGCCTTTTGGCATTCTCTCTCTTTCGAAAGCAGTGGCAAATTAAATATAAGAGTGACTTTCAATAAGTATTATTATTTATAGTCTATATTGAATTAAAAAAACTCTATTTCTATTTTATCCGTTGTCACCCTGAGGACTAAACCGGAATATCACGTTTCCAGTACAAAGGGTCTACAGTTCTCTACACTCACCATAAAAAACACAGCAGCATTAAGCTGCTATTTTGTGGTATTCTGCGAAAGCGTGACTACGTGCTGCAATATAGATGCAGCGCAGTTCTAACACGTTAGAAAGTTATACCGACATATATTCGAAGCCATAACATTTTTCTGGCATTTCTCATAGTCGTGTCATATGGCACCCACGGGGCGAAGTGGAGTGATGGATTCTCCTACGCTGTCACCACATAGGAAGAAGAAGAACTTATCTCCTTTTCCGCCTAGAAGTCTGTCTGGGTAGATAACACCCTCTTAACTATTTCAGTAGTAGTACTTGCAGGCTGAGACATTAGATCTTTGTACTCAGTGGTGACAACGCATCTATAGCTTTCTTTGTTTAAAGTTGGATTCAGGAGTCCATGGATTACCGTTACCGTTACAGCCTATTAAAGTCCACTGCTGAATATAGGACTCCCGCCTAGATTGTCTCATAGGGGGGATATTTGTTGGCAACCGTAGTTTTTTTATTATTAGTCGTTATTAGGAAGACGCTGCAGCCCATCTACTGATTTTTTTTCCTTCTGTCGCCTCTAACGACACCCACAGGATGATATGAGATAGTGGATATTCTTACACCGCCACTACACGGTAATGCCATGGATTACAGTAGCCACTAACTAATAGGTGAACTGTAACTTCGTTTGACACTTCAGTTTTATAAAAAAAGAAGACACGTATAAACGTACATACTCGTACATACATACATGCATGCCGACAAAAATATATTTTTCCATCCTTCCTTTAGGGAAACACCTCTCAGAGAATACCAGCGTAAAATAGCAGCTTGACACTGCTGTGTTTCGTATGGTGAGTGTAGAGAACCGGAGACCCTTTTTACTGGAAAAGAGGCATTCCATCTTAGTCCTCACGGGTGACAAGGCATCTGCATTTTGATTGTTTATTGAAGATAGATGTAGATGTCTATGGGTCACAGCAACCACTTACCATCAGGTGGACTGTGTACTCGTTTGTCGCCCTATCCTATAAAAAAAAGACACCACAATCGCATAAAGATTTTGGAATGAATATTATTTTGGGATAGTTTTGTTATAATAATATTAGGGACTCTATTATTTAAATAAATATTTGAATTTCGGTGTACATACTTTATTAAATCAAGAACAGACCACCATTTTGAGTTAACTAAATTGTGCCTGTGGTGGATTACGGATGAGTAAGTGCGCTTGTTAGTTCAATATAATTAGAAGGTATCGAGTAACCACACTGAAGTTAATAGACCACAGATCGCTTTACGTGAAGAGGATGGAAATGGGATCGCTTAAGGATCATACAATATTACTTTGAATGGTGTATTGACTTAATCCGTATCTTAATTAACGGAAAATCTTCGAGAAGATATCAAACTATTTGACTATTATACTATAAGGTATTTAGGAGAGCCATATTAGCTATATTTTGCTCATATAACTTTCTATCTTAACTAGAATTAATATAATTTTTACCTGACTTCCCCAGAAGGATTTAATATTAGTGCAATAACACATAACGTGTCATGACGGATTTTAACAAAAGAAAAATAAATTCATATAATATAATATGTAATTTAAATACGTAAGATGAATATTTATTTTTGTCTTAATTATTGAAACTAAAAATGGCACTATGCCAAAAAAATAATTAAAATTATTTATGGTAGAGCCATGCTCTACAGCTATATTATGATTGTAGCACGAACAAGCTGTCTCTGGGAAGGGATGGCTTTCACAGAACACCAGCTTGAAATACCATATCTGCATTTTTATTCTTAATCGAGGATAGTTGTAGATAGCTAAGAACCACAGTACGCACTTACTATCAGGTGGACTGTGTGCTCGATTTTCACCCTTATTTTACGCAAAAAATAACAACGATAAGCTAGAAAGATTAAGAATTAATATGTTCCAAAAATAACACCATTTAGAACGTGCTACAACATAGACAGTTGTAATGCTGATTATCAGTGGGAGCATATTGGGTACGGAGATCCAAGTGTGCCAACTTAAATGTTTGAATTTTTATGGTGTCAGATACCCAACAACCGATGGGGAAGAAAAGTTCTTGACTGACAACCTTGTTCCGGCAAACCGTGAGTAGGGCAACTCCCTGCACCGTTGATGCGGTGGCAGTTGGGCCGCGAGGGGAGAGGAGTGTCAGTATTGCAAGGCGTCGCTCTCTACTCTCCGTGATCGAAACTTCGTTGGGGTCGGGAAGGTTGGTACTTCCGACTGTTCGATTTTCCTGGCTCTATTACCTCGGCGTACTGAACTCGAGGAAGTCCGCTGCGTTGATGGATTTAGATGTTGTCGAGGACTGCGCGCCTAGTGTTCTGGTGCTCCTTACATTAGAAGGAGAAAGAGGAGGAGTGATGTGAAAGCCGTGGCCCTGCCAATATGCGGCGAAGGCAGAACACCATAAGGTTTTAGTTGGTGCGAGCCCGACATAGCCAGTCCTTGCCCCCGCGAGGCGAGTATGCGTAGGCATTTCCCTATATTAAGACAAAGGACATTATTATTATATAAATATTATTTAGCGCCTATTGATAACATCACCTCAAAAATGTTCTCTCCGTAACAACTTAGCAATTAATAAATATACGTCTCAAGATGTGTTGTATATTGTTTTCCATGAAAATAGTTGTTGTTAAGATTTTCCACAATGAAAAGAAGGAAAAAATATTTCCGAATATATTATTTTGAAGGGTGAGGTTTTGTTCACTCACAAAGGAAACCCACCGCTTGGAACCTTATTGACATAATGGAAGTTACCTCTTTGTTAGCTTGTTCAGGAATACTCGGCCTTTTTCGACCACTTAGGATTTGAAGTATAAAATTTGCTAAATATCTCTATTTACCTATGCATACATCTTGTACTTGATCTGATAGCAGCAACAGAATAATGGAAAGTATAATAATGAAACAATAAACTCTTCAAATATATTAAGAACTAGGCGTTCCCTCGACTTCTTCCGCGTGGAATTTATTAGGATTGGATTTCATGGGTATCAATTTTTACGCGGAACCTTAATTCTTTTTCTAAAATATAAGTAACCTGATCACTCCCTATAATATCAAATGTCCGCCAGTGAAATTCCCGTCAAAATCGGTCCAGCCATTTCGGAGATTAGTCGGAACAAACAGACAGACACATAGACGAAAAATTTTAATTTTTTTTTGTTATAAATACCGTTTATACCTACTTTTATATACATTTAGTAAAAAGCCGTTATATTGACATTACAAACATACACTCCAATTTAATTTATTTGTATAGATGGCCCGCAGACCGAATTTCGGTCACGGCAGCCAGTCTCAACATAGAGTAGCCATATGTGCAGGAGACGTTTATAGTATACGAGTGTGTGTGTGTGCAAACACAAGTACACTCTCTATTCCCTTGCTCTCATAATCTGATGGGTCGGAAATCCGATACGACTGGAGAGATGAGGCGCAGAACCAACGGCTTTACGTGCTTCCCGAGGCATGAGGATGCAACATCGCCAACTTAATAACTAAAACAATATAATAACTAATTTTGGCCATACCCGGAATTTGAACTTAACGATCAGACGCACTTACGACCACTAGACTAACGAGGCAGTCAAATATAAATATAATATTTAAAAAAATCTTATTATTAAAGTGTTTTTTATATTTATAGTAGGTATTTCCTAACAAACCCTTCTTCATCCCTCTTTAAATATGTTCAATTCAAGTTTAGTATTATGCGGAAAATTGATAGAAGTTTTTACTTTTAGGGTCGTGTCCGACCTAAACTTCCCAAGCCATTTGTTAGGCTTTGTACATGTGTTAATTTAGTAAGTTTCTTCTGTTTAATCTAGAAAGAACAAACTTACTAAATTAACACGTTTTCATGCAGCGTAGAACGAATAGAAAGTAGAAGGGAGATATTTAGCACTCGGAGAGAAATAGAAAGAAATTGTAAGAGCAAGCGAGAATTTTTAGTTTTAGTGGTGTACTATATCATAAAAAGAATAATCGCTCTTGAGGATTGAATCGACATACTTACTATTTGTAGAGAACATATGCGGCTAAATCTAGAGTCAAGTCTGGCTTTTCTACTTTCTAAAAATGTCTGGCAACTTTATAACAACATGACTGGCAACTTTTAAATAATAATTTAGCAAATTTAAACTTAAATTACAATTTCATATAAGTTCGAGTAAGGGATCGGGAGCGAGAATAATGTGTTACAATTAAACTGGTAATTTTTTTTTATTTGATAATTGTATTGACACTATGTTGAAAAATAAAGAAAATGTTATTAAAAGATTAAATAATTCTCTTTAAGGACACTGACAGACAAGCAGCGTGTGATGTTGTTGAGTAGAATTCTAATAATAATAAACGTGGTATAACCATGTTGCAGCTATATTATAGTGTGTAGCATGTTCTTACAGAATGCACCTTCTTACAGAATACCAGCGTAAAATAACAACTTAATGCTGGGTATAGTAATGGTGAGTGTAGAAAACCGTAAACCTTTTTTACTGTAAACGAAGCTTTGCATCTTAGTTCTCAGGCGTGACAAATAATCTTAGTCTATATTTTTTAGAGAATAGATGTATATTTCTATAGGCCAAAGCATCCACTTACCATCAGGTAGACAAAAAATATGATTACGATGTTAACCAACTTGATGAACAAGCGTTATGTATTCACATCATTTGACATTAGAAGCAGCTCACTCCTGTACATAAGCCTCTTAAAATCAGAATTAAAATTAATAAACTTCACGCAGTGAACACCACTCAATTCCGCCGATGTATCCGCATCATTGGATATTAATGTTTTCTGTCTTTTGGAGTTGGAACCAAATCAAACAATGCTTACTTTTACAAGTAGAATGTGTCAAGACACAGCCTGAAAAAGTTGTCATTTTTTTATAGAATAAGAGTGACAAACGAGCACACAGTCCACCTGATGGTAAGTGGATGCTGTGGCCCATAGACACTTTATCCTCGATTAAAAATCAAAATGCAGATCACCCTGTTGTCACCCCTGAGTACTAAGATGGAATGCTTCGTTTCCAGTAAAAAGTGTCTGTGGTTCTCTACACTCACTTTGCGGAACACAGCCTTAAGATGCTATTTTATGCTGGTATTCTGTGAGTAAGTATGACTACTGGAATAATGTGACTTTTCGTCCAACTTCTCCTAGATAACGCTCGATATCACTGTGCAAAGCTGAATCGCGAACAGAAGTAGAAGCTTTTATGGTCAACCATGTCAAAATTCACCTTACAACTCGGACTGATCGCCCAGGTTATATATATTATAATAATAAGTACCTACAAATAAATAAAATTGAAGTATCTGTTTGTAATGTCAAAATAACAGCTTACTACTAAATGCATATGAAACTACATACGGTACTTATAACAAAAAAAAAACAATTTTAAACTTTTTGTCTGTCTGTCTGTTTATTGCGGCTAATCTCCGAAATGGCTGAACCGTATTTGAGGGAACCTTCACTTGATAGCCAATATTATAAGGAGTTACTTTTATTTTAGAAAAAGAATTAGGGTACCGCGGAAAGAATACATTCTACGCGCGGTCAAGTTGCCGGGAACAACTAATAATATAAGAGAGAGAGCGAATTTTGTGAGATTGTATGTGAAGGATAACCATTTTGAAAAACTCTTTCATCAAAAAGTTATGAATATATTTGTCAACTAAGTCTGAAAAAGTCGTACCTCTTGAGAGCTTCCGCATCGTGCACTGCATCAAAAGTTGAAGTTGCACAAAAATAATGTATGGCTGAATTGTTCCTCTTGAAAAGTTCTAAGAAAAGGACCACGACTATCTTCTCAGGATAACTCATTAAGATATTACCACTTTGATATAAAAACTCTCTCGCAACATAATATTTATGGTGGTGGCGGACGGCGCGACGTCGGCATGTTGGTCTCTCTGTGTTCAAGAACAAAGAATCAATTTATTTTAAAATAGTGAAACTAAAAATGTGGTTTACCATATTAATAACACATACTTAACATTTAAGATTTGCTAAACCAGGGAAAAGCTGGGGCGGCCCGCCATTCATTAATAAAGTGCGTTTACAAGAAATAAATAAAATAAATTTTTTGTCTTTTAAATGCCATTGGTGATTTTCACCCGTCCGTATTTCATATTTTTGGCTACTATTTATGTATGTATATATTCGACTCTATGTCCTTAATAATTTCGAGATATGTATTTAGTTTACGCAAGTTTTTAATTAATTATAAAACTACATAAAAGTCTATGTTACCCGCGCAATAGTGACAAAAGTGGTCAAATTAAAAAAATTGTACAATCGATTTCAGTCTAAATAAAATGAGAACATCATCAATGTAGTCGAAGTCAATCAAATGTCTACGCATTATTGAGAATAACTCAAATATCTAGTGATTAAATCTTGATCAAATTTATATGGGACCACATGATAAAACAAAAAAGAATCATGAAAATCGGTTCACCTAGAAAAAAGTTCTGAGGTAACGCACATTTAAAAAAATACAGTCGCATTAAGAACCTCCTCCTTTTTTTGAAGTCGTTTGAAATTAAGTATGACGGAAATAAACTGTGAAAAGATTACGTCTTTAAAAAAATAAGCAAAAGTCGCAAAAGTATCGTGAATCACATATATTAAATTAAATTTCTCTGGTATGACATTTATGGTTTTTTAATATACAAACGCAATTAATTACGGAACTAATACTTTCTGCTTGCTTTGAAAAAGGCTCTTAAGTGTGTTTACTAGTTCTTTCCGGGCAGAAGTATTTTACTAACCAGTGATTAAAGCAGAAATCCAAAAATCTTTCTATATATTTATTTATTTTATTATTTATTGCACCAAATATTTTGTACAAAATGCAAGCTTAATGCTATATGGCATTCTCTACCAGCTAACCATGGGTAGTACAGAGAGTGAGTTATGAGCAGTTAAGTTGTCATGATAAAATTCAATTGAAATATATAGATGCAACACATACATAAAATATACACATATATGTAAAATATATACAATTGATACATATATGTAAATAAATACACACATTTATACATATATATTTCAATAAATGTATATTTATCATTGAGAATTATTTAATTATGGTAAGTTTATAAAAA
Organism: Parnassius orleans; assembly: GCA_029286625.1. Lineage (NCBI taxonomy): Eukaryota > Metazoa > Arthropoda > Insecta > Lepidoptera > Papilionidae > Parnassius > Parnassius orleans. The sequence continues at coordinate 970,026 of JAGSMP010000243.1, read as the reverse complement.
TAGATTGTTAAAACTATATAACTGTGCATTAATTTTGTTTAAGGAATCCTTTCTTGGAAAAGTAACGGTTAAACGAGTTCAAATTTGAACACTAAAATGTAAATCAGCCTTGTTTCGTATATAAAGACTTGCCCTTGTATTCATAAAAGATAAAGACTTCGTTCCTGCTCCTTCTAATTGTATTTTCCTTTGATTATAGAATCAACGAGCCAATGAGGAAGCTCAAGGTCGCTCAGCGAACTATGGTAAGGTTTATGCTCGGAGTTTCTTCTTGGGAAGGGCTGTAATGATGATAGAATAAACGATCAATTTTAAGAGTAAAATAATTGATTACTTAACAGCTGACTGAAGCAACAAAAGTCTCCTCTATTTGAGAGGAGAGAGACAAATGGACCTTTTTTTGTTATGATTTCGTTTTGATGTTTTACTTCGCCGACAATCGTCAGTATAAATTCTAATAAGCGAATAATAATGGAAGACTTTTTAATTAAGGCAAGTCATAGACGTACAAAATTATTCATTTGGTGTTAAAATAATATATTGTTTACTTTGAAGTAAAATATATTAGTGCTATTAAATCTAATAGTAATAAGGTAATAAAAAAGTCGAAGTGTGTCATGGTAAGCCTGGGAACTGGGAAACAGGATTATTAATTTAATTTCATCTAGGGACCTGATACAGTACTAAATTATTGGGCCGTGCTATAGTCTGGATATAAGAGCGTCTTAAATTTTAGTTAAGTATGCAGACCTAGTTTGATCCCCGACGGCACCAATAAAATTTATAATTGCAGTTATATATTCTCATTTACCTAATATTCGGTGGTGAAAGTAAATATCGTGAAGGACCCATCATCTCTCACAAGCTTAAGATAATCCAAAAAATGTAAGGTAGCGCCTATTACTGAGAAACTGTCAGAGACCAGGCTAAGGGGAGATGTGTTATACCAATACTTGATAAACACGCAATGAAGAAATGATATTTTATACACACAAAAGAGAAAATGAAGCAGACTACTAACGACATGGATGACAAATGTCCATAGAGACATGAAGTTCTGATGTTTATTTTAACAATGCCTCTAAGTGAAATATATAGCGACAAAGGATAAAGAAAGCCGACTCGTGTAACAGGGAGAGTCCACCATCACGCATAGAAGCAAGCAACAGCGGGACGTGTGTTATCACCATTATCATCATTAAATCCTATTAAAAGTCCACTGCTGAAAATAGGCCTTATATAATAATTTTAACTTGTTAATTCTTGTGTAATCGGCTACTCTTTTTTGAAAGGCCGACAATGCACCTCCCCTTCCACAATTCCCCTTTTGTTGTAGTTGTTCATGGGCGGCGGTAGTCACCATCAGGTGAGCTGCATGCTCGTTTGCCCACTCTCATTTAAAAATAAGTGGGGATATTTGCCAAGTTGTCAGGCGGCTTATCACAGATGTCTAATGGAATATTCTGTTTCAGTTTCCCTATCTCAACTCTTGAGATACCCACGGGATGATATAAGATGGTGAATTCTCTTACGCTGCCAATACACGCCCCGTAGGATACGAGAAAAATTTAGTTATTTTATAAAATTTCTGTGTAATGCAATTAGATTTGTCACAGAAGCTGAATTTTAACTTTCGATATTACAATGCCAGAAAGATTAATAATTAGTGTGAATTATTTCAAAATTTAATTTATTCCAATGATGGAATATAATTTAAAAGAGAATCAAACCGTGCAAAACCGTTTGTGATGCTTTAAAGAAGTCGTTTTTATACAACTTTTGACCTTAACATAATTATTTTACCTTGGAGTTGACAATTATAATATAGCATAATATATTAACTTTAGAAAACGTTTATCATGACTGTTTGAATGTCTTTGATCATGACCCTTGTCATATTGCAATAGAGTAAGAATAAATTGCGATGTTAATTGTTCATATTTTTGTATGCATGTTAACATAGACTAATAAATTAAATTATGTTATTTTAACTTTTAATAAAAAAATTAAAGCAGATTTCCAAGAACTAAAAAGAATAAAATATTTTTCATTCTGAAGTACTAAGTAAGACATAGTGTTAAGAATGATCAAAGCACTGACTTAAAAATATTAAATTTTTTATTTGTTTTAGTTATTTCAATCATCATTATTCATTCGCAACTTACTGAATTAGAGATATCGCTTTACATAATAATAAAAACATACAGTCGAATTGAGAACGTCCTTTTTTAAAGTCAGCTAAAAATAGGCATTTGTTTTAATATAAGAAATCATAACATAAGGGATAATTTGGTAACAATTCGCAATATTTGATGATCCCACTATTTGAAAATCGATTGAAATGGTACGCAATAGTTTCTGTGAATTTATCCAAACGTTATTCAAAAGAGATCAGCGCCCGAAAATAGGGTCAGTAGTAAGCCTATTCACACCATACTTTAACCTATTATATTATGATTTAACGGATGATTGGCTACAGAAATAAATCATAAACAGACGTAGGCTATTGATGACACAATAACTTACAATATTATTTACAATCAATGCTCAAATTAATTCGGATGATAAAGAAAAACAAGGAAATGTCATTTCAATGTAAAGTAATATTGTGAATGAAAAATAAATTTGTATTTCTTTATTGTATGAGAAAATATTTTTCCTTACATATACCATACATTTCACTTTATGGATTTGCGTTGCGTCAAAATAACAAATAATTTCAAAAGGTGTGAAAAGGAATGATTGCATAGAATAATATCTCTACCTAATTAACGAACAAGACTCTGTCACCAACTGATAGCGAATAGTTCATCCTAGGAAGCTTAAGTCTCATATATATACTAGCCTCGTTTTCTATCAAGATTACCTTGAAAGTGCATTGTAATAAAAAGAAAATAAATAATTATATTGTATGAACTATTATGTAAAATATCATTATCACAATAATTTACAACAACGATACTACACATCGTACAATAGAATCGATCGATCTCATGTTGTCCCGCTCATGTAAATGAGTTTTGTTCAGTGAACAGTTGAACTTGTCCTTGTCTAACGATCCGCAACAACACACATACGGTGCTCGAAGTAGTCGGATTTTCTAATTTATTTTTATCCGAGAGTTCGTGTGCGTTACGTGTTTGTAGTGTGAGTGGCCAAAAAATAAAAGTGTAATGTTATATTAGGGTTTTTTTAAATTGTTCTATAAAATGTGCAGTGCGCATGCGTAGTATTGTCTAAACCTGACAAGTGGCAGAGCGGAAACACGTGTTCGTTGAAAAAATTCGCTAAAGCTGCCCGATGTCAAGCTTTCGTAGTATTTAAGTGACCTTGTAAACAAAAATGGCAAGAGACAATACGGGAGTCGAATCGGCGATCGATCTCGACGCGATTTTAGCGCAACTTGGCCCTTTTGGGAAGTATAATATTGTGAATTATGCACTGTTATTGTTCCCAATTTATTTGGCGGGGATGTTTGGATCGGTGTTTGTTTTTGAAGCTCCTGATATAAATTACAGGTCAGTATTAATATAGTTTACATACAATAAATTATTGCTTCTTATTTAAGAATTGCGAGAATTTCAAGTTGTATTCCCGATATTTTTCGAAAAAGCTAGTGTTGTGTACAAGACTGATGTGTACTAGTGCGCATGCGTAATTTTTTCCTTAATTCGTGAGCATTCCCTAGCCTAGAGGATACCGCATCTCCATTAATGCTCTCGTTTATGTTCTTTTGTCCTTATCTTGTCTATTAAGACGATGCGTAAAATTAAACCCAATTTAAGAAAATAACCCATGAGACTATTTAATTTTTTTTTTGTACTACATATATACCTTTATTGTGGTCTTTAAACGTAGTATCAATATCAATATTACAGCTTAATAAAGTGCACTGCTGGACAAATGCCTAGAATAAGGGTGACAAACGAGCACCTGATGGTAAGTGGATGCTGTAGCCCATAGACATCTACATTTATCCTCAATTAAGAATCAAAATGCAGATGCGTTATCACTCTTGAGGACTTAGATGGAATGCCTTGTTTCCAGTAAAAAGGATCTCCGGTTCTCTACACTCACCATACGAAACACAGCAGCATTAAGCTGCTATTTTACGCTAGTATTCTGTGATAGCGTTGGACCCCGGACGAGCCGATACATACATAACCACAATATTGTGGTTGCAGCACGAATGAAATTCCGTATTGCTGAAGCATGGCTCTACCACGGAATGTGGTAGCTTTTTTATATAGAAAAAAATTGTTAAAAACAATATGCCTCTCCCATACGTTGCCTCATAGGGGATATTTTTATTTATTAGCTTTTATTTTTTTAAATTGTTATCAGGAAGGTGCTGCTGTCCATCCCATGTTACATTTCCCTTTGTCAACTTTTACGAAATTCACTGAATGATATGGCATAGTGAGTCCTCTTACGCCACTATTTTAAATATATTGAGTCCAATTTTCACGGAGTTACAAGCATTACGAGATATATTACAAAAATATAAAGCGAAAGTGACAGTTTACTTTATATACCTCCTTTCGCCATTTATCCGTAAGTTTACTAATAGTAAAAACAAGTTCTCAGAGTCAAGTTTTTAAAAAATACTTCTTTCTTGTAACTTATTTCACAAATTAAAAATAGATAACACAATTTTCATTTAAATGTACGTAAGTAAGTAACAAATGACTTAATAATAGGTAATACCTCAGAAATATATTTTCCCTTACACAATAGGGTGATAGGTAGGGTTGTCAACTTTTTTCTAAAGTATAATATTGTACTCCATTTTATGTAAGTGTACTTTATAATATAATAAGGTACGCTAAAATACTCTATTAAATAAAACTACTTTTACGGATTTTATCGCGATTAATTATACTTGTTTTTAATTCCCGGCGTTTCGGGTGCTTTCCAGCATACATGGTCACGGGGGACCGAGGTGATTGTCGTCCCGATGTCAGAGTTCACCCGGAGTAACTTCAGCATTTTATTTATTACTTTTGGTCCGATCTACGCAGAATGAACTTACTGTGTCAAAAACTAAGTATAATGAAACGCGATAAAATCCGTAAAATTAGTTTTATTCAATGTGTAGTGTTCGCGTAAATGTAATAAATCAATATTCAATTCAAATTAACTCTGTCTCTTAGCCACAGTTCCACAAATCAAGCTAGCCACAAAAAGCTGTTTTATATCACAAAATTACAGTAAAAAATATTGTTTAAAATTGAAATAAATAGTACTCTACCCTTTTTTAATCTATATTTTTTAACTTTTCTGAAATCAGATATACTTCACCACTTCTTAAAAAGGGATGACAACCTTAATGAACTTACGTTCAAGGTGAATGGTTGACGAACCTGGATAGGACGACTGATTAATAATGAAAAATCTATCCAATACGACGGCTCCGTGGCGCAGTGGCTTAGCAATGAGTTGTTGCGATGGGGGTCGCGGGTTCGAATCTCGCACGGAACAAGTATTTTTGCATGGCCTACAAATAATTGTTCCGGGTCCGGATGTTTGTCCTCGTGAAATTTATGTTTGTAAACTGCCTCCACGATACAGGAGAAAAGCCTAGTGTGGGGTTAACTTTTTTAAAAGAAAAAAAAAATAACGAACCCAAAGGCTAGAGAAGGGTGATAGCTATGCTTAACCAGAAGTAGATCAACGAAAACCGTGCAACCGCGGTGTTAAAATATCCATTACCCCATATGAGCCGTGCGTGTAGTAAGAGGTGACACAGTGAAACAAACAAGGTCATGAGTAGCAGGTTCGTCCATATTACAACTAGGAAATATAATTACGGTTGACAACCAGCTTACCAAGCGTGGAACCTATGGCAAATGTCCTTCTTATGAGCAGTCTATACTCGTAGAGAGGCCTATGTTGACACTTGACACCTTTGTAGGATACGCCCGACTACGCCACACGCCCCACCAAACATTTCCTGCTAATGCTTTATTACGCTTAAAGAAAATAATATTTGACGGTTCCGGGGCGTAGTGACTTAGCATTGAGTTGCGGTCTGAGGGCTGCGGGTTCGAATCTCGCATGGAAGAAGTATTTGGTTGGCCTACAGAACAACCTAGTATTACGCGGGTTGGGTTGATTTATAATAAACTTCAAAAAATGAATAACCGACTTAAAAAACTAATAGGAATAAAGTAATTTACTCATAATAGCTTCAGAAATCGGTGCTAAGAGATAGTGTAGTCGTGAGTATAGTCGAAGATTACATATTATTCAGTTAGAAAGAGCCCAGCGTTCAGTTCTTAAAACAACGCTAAAGAAACCCTTTAGATATCCAACAGATATATTGCATCAGAAAAGCAAAGTCCTTACTGTGCGTCAATTATACATCAGCTCTCAAAGTCCATCAATCTGTAATAACATGCAAAGATTATAAAATTTAATGCAAAGATATGCAAAGATAATTAAATAAATAAGTAAATATGTATGAAATAACAATATAGATTCACAACGAACTCGTGTAATTAAACAACGTATAAATGTCACGAAGGCTAAACATGTCGCCGTGTTATACCTAATAACTCCTGTTATTTTGACCTGTATTATTTGCGAGAAGAAGAGTTATTAAATATAATTATCTGTATCATTGAGTCAATAATTGAGCATGTTATTAACACAGTATGCAGAAGGATAATCACAGATAAATATAAACATTTAATTTCGTTTGTCTATATAATAATATTATTTGCATATATTAAAACGGCTTAATCCAGACTATTATTGCAAAATTCATACATAAACGCTGATTCCAAATTTTAAGAAGCAATGATGGTAAAAGAAATTACTGGTGCGAAAATATCAGCTCTACATTACGATAACCCACCTTTTTTGAGAGTGAAATCGTCGTGGGTAGAGGTCTGTCGTGGGGGCAACAGACAGTTTATGTTAGACCGGCTAAAACCCATTTTCATCTCTTCGCACTTTGCTGGGACTACGAGAACGCTGTCACACGCTATCGCAGCCACGACAGCTGTAACCCGTACAGGATCCTTCACGTTGAGTGGGTTGACCTGGAACTCTCCAATCCATCTTCAGATCAGAGAGAACACCGAACCAAATTAAGGAGTTATATATAGGTCGACTGATTACTCCCGTGTCCGCTAACCAGGCCTTAATAGAGCCCCCCGAACGGGTTCCCGCCTTGTCGTGGTGGGGGGGCTTAGTAGCCGTAGCTTGGTCACCCGCGGTGAACTAAGAGGAACCCACATGGCTGGCCCGAGGTGTAGGACCGGCCCGAAGAAGCCACACTTGTGTTTGTGGGTTGCAGCGAGTGCCCTCTCCCCCTACCGCTGCAGCCGAGGTGGAGTCGCGGAGGAAGAGGAGTGTTGGTATGGCGATGCGCCACTCGCCATATCCTCCGCGACTCTGATGGGGCCGCACCGTTGATTGATGCGTTAGTGGTGGGGCTGCGGGGGGAGAGGAGTGTCGGTATTGCGAGACGCCATTCTCCCTACCCTCCACAGTCGAATCTTGGGTGGCGGCGGAGCCATAGACTAGATCCGCCGCTGGGGTCAAGAAGGCGAGTGCTTCTGAGTGCTCGTTTTTCCTGGCTCCATGGCCTTCGCGCATCGGACACGGGGGCGTCCGTTGCGCATGTGAAGTTGAAGGCCGCGGACAGGAAAAACAGAAACAGAACTTTTTTATTCAATATAGATTATAAATAATACTTATTGAAAATCACTCTTTTGTTTAATTATCACTGGTTCGAAAAAAAACCTCTGTCTTGGAAAGAACCAGCAAGAAACCCATCGGAACTTTTTTTTTAATAACAGCTTACAATCATGTATGTTACACAATTAACCACACAAAACACTTATTATCATCCATAAATTCCTTAATATTGTAATAACCATTTTTATACAAACTTTGTTTAATAAAGCTTTTGAACTTTGAGCAGGTATTTTTTTTATATTTTCTGGGATTTTGTTGTAAAAGCGTATACATCGCCCCAAGAATGAATAACTGACTCGGTGGAGTCGAGTAACTGGTACTACTCGCTTGGATCTGTTCCTAGTATTTACAGAATGAATATCACTTATTTTTGTATAACTACTTTTATTTTTGTGGACGTACATTACATTTTCATAAATGTATTGAGAGGCCAAAGTTAATATATTAATTTTCTTAAATTTTTATCGAAGCGACTCCTTAATTTTTAAATCACAGATTGCTCTTATGGCCCTCTTCTGTAAAACAAATAATATAATTTCAGTGTCAGTTGCGTGTCCCCATAGCAAAATACCATACGACATTATGAAAATAGCTAAAGTAAACAAGTCTAGCTGTTTCCACACTGTTAAGATTTCTATACTTTTTTACAGCATATGCTGCAGAACTAAGTCTGCTTACTAATTTTGATTTAGGGCTCCATTGAAGCTTCGCGTCTAGTGTTATTCCAAGAAAAATGGTATCGACGAGACTCAGTTCCTCACCATTTAAAATTACATTAGTATTTAATTGTTTGACATTTGGAGTCATGAATTTCATACATTTCGTTTTAGTGCCATTTAAATGCAAGTTATTAACATTAAACCAATTTACTAATTTAGATACAGCATTATTTATTACGTCATATTTTAATAATTGTCTGAGGAGGGCGAGCCATGTGTGATGATATATCATATATAGATGTGTGATATAGCATTATTTACTTCGTCATATTTTAATAATTGGCGGAGGAGGGCGCGCCATGTGTTCTGGTGCGCCTTACCTGAGAAGGAGATGGGGAGGAGTAGTCCTCTCCCGACCCATGGGACACCCAGCGCTGGAGGGGCCGCGGCTGTGTGCGAAAGCGTTCCCGTGGTCCTGCCAATATGCGACGAAGGTGGAACACCGTGTGGTTTTAGTCGGTGCGAGTCCAACATAACCCGACCTTGCCCCCGCGAGGCGGGTATGCGTAGGCATTTTCCCATGTAAAAAGAAGGCCTTAATAAAGAGCCGAATTAGTTATCCTCTGGAGCCCGACTCTCTGGATGTGGATAAGAAAACCTTCCGGTCTCTCCCTCTCTCTTTTCGCAGTCTTCCTTGCCTTCCTTCCTTGCCCACCTATCCAACGTTATCAGCATATCTTCCAAGTAAAGCAAACCAGTAGGCGCATTAGGTCTTTCGCGGGGGCAACAAACAGGTTATGTCAGACCGGCTAAAACCCATTTTCACCTCTTCGCACTTTGCTGGGACTATAGGAACTCTGTCACACACTATTGCAGCCTCGACAGCATTAACCCGTACAGGATCCTTCACGTTGAGTGGGTTGAACTAGAACTCTGTGTCCGCTAACCAGGCCTTAATAGAGGGCCTGATTAGTTATCCTCTGGAGCCCGACTCTCCGGGAATGGATAAGGAAACCAGCCGGTCTCTCCCTCTTTCTCTTCGCAGTCTCCTTACCCGTTACAGCCCTGTCCAACCTGTCCAACGTTATCAGCATATTTTCCAAGTAAAGCAAACCAGTAGGCGCATTTTTGAAAGCATGTGGATACCGAACATCGCCTTACGGCATTATCAGGGAATATTGTTACATGAATAGTTAAACAATAAACATTTTTAGTTTGCTCAATGTAGGTACGTAAATACGAAGAAATATAACAGTATATTGAATAAACCATGAGTAATCCATTTGTTGTATTGTGTACTTTTCACGCCAAATATACGGAAATAGAAAATAAAGAAATAGAAACGAGTTTGTTGATTTTGTTTACTTACTTGACATGAACTAATTTACCGAGACTACTGTAGTACGGTTTGTTGTATTATTTTTGTTCTTCAAACTATAGCGATTAGGTCTATAATTGCAGTCTATGTTTGTTTTCTTTCACTTGACAAAGACTTACTGAATAAATTTTTTATTAGGTAATTGGTAGGGCTATTTTTCTATCTGGGAGTCCGTCTGGACTGGCATTACAATCTTATCGGTTGGACAACTAGCGCGTTTGTCCCTCGAATGTAATAAAAACTACTCACTGATATTTAAAATAAACACCTCAGTTGACATCAGAGCATAATTCTATTTTTTTAGATAGGAATAACTTAATTTTGTAAATAAAAATTAGAATGTGACCAGATATAATATTCGTCAAAGTAAGATAGGAATAAAATGCCCTGAGTCAGATGAAGCTATAATAGACAAAAGGCTAACAGCACTGATATCTCACATTAATTAATAATGTCGAACTTTAACGCCTTTATTTTATAAAATGCTAGTGGGTAAAAATTTATGATGATGATTACCAACACACACATATATATAACATCTGTAAAAAGATAAATATATTCTTAAATACTCGTAATAAATTCGTATAAATTCTTAACCATATAGGATAACATTTAAATTTATCTGTTAAACCACTACATATAATACGTGGTAGAGCCACACTGTATTATGGTTTTAGCACGAATGGGTAGGCTCGAACTGGGACGGACCTCGCGCTCACAGAATACCAAAATAGCAGCTTAATTCTGCTTTGTTTCGTATGGTGAGTGTAAAGAACAGAAGATCTTTTTCGGCAGTAACGGGACATTTCTCAGGGGCGACAGCGCACAGCGTCATTTTGATACTTAATCGAAGATAGATATAGGTGTTCCTGGGCCACAGTAATCCACTTATGTCGTTTTACCCTTGAATATTATGGTTTGTGACTACTACATTTTTATCATTCTTATTAATTGCCGTTAAAAGAGACATTCTAATAAAAATATTATTAAATACTCAAATGGATTTTTATATTTGCTTACTTCGAAACAAACTGTGAATAGAAACAGAAAGCTTACAAGGGAATGCAAATGTATGATAATAGCTAATTCAAGTGTGGAAAATACTTCGTTTGCTAGCTATAGAGGCAATGCATTTTAGTCTAAGTGTATTTAGCTGCAAAGATCTGAATGAAGTTTCTTGACACACACACTCATATACGCATTTCTCTTTTTTTAACAGTCTGTAAATGTTCACTGCTGTAACCAAATAATTTTTATGTGTACATGAGTGCTGTTCTTATAATAAGTTGAGCGTGGTTAGGAGCAGCGCTCCATCTTTCTCTCTAATGAATCGACTCGACTAGGGAGAACCAGGATCTCAGAGAATACTAGAAGGTTTGGTTTTCCAATGATCAATCACCCTTCCCACTACCACCGACCGCTTGACCGCGTATAGCTAGCTTCTTTTACTGATTTTACTATAGCTAACTTCTTTTACTTTTTTAAAGCTTTATAATAAATTATGCAGATTATTTCCGATTTTATAATTTAATTTAAAAACACGTATACGTGAGTTTCGTTCACCTGCCTGCTTGAAGCTCTAAAATTTGAACACCATAAATATATGTAGATTTGCAGATCATTAGCATACAAGTGCTAGACTAGACTAGGACAAAATGTGACTTATAGAGTTAATGAAAATTGCAAACAGATGAAGAGGCAACACGCCACCTTGTGGTACACCAGCTGCTGTAGTAGACCAGGTGGAAAAAATATTTTGCACCTGAATGCGCTGTCGGCGACCAAACTAGTAACTTCGAAACCAGTCAACTACAACTGGAGATATGTTGAGAGAGCACAGAACGCCTAACAAGATATCAAAATCTACAGTATTAAATGCATTACTAAAATCTAGCAACGTAAGAATATAAGCTTTTATTTCTCCATACCATACCGAATATCATCGGTGATTTGTAAAATTGCAGTAGTAGTAGGCGTTATTTATATTTAAGAACAATCAAAAACCATTTATTTTATAAATTTTTCGAATAAAATATAGCCTAGCCTAGACCTTTCCTGGTATTGCTCTCTATTTGTTAGTAAAGTTTTATCGCAATTAGCCCGGAAAGACAGACAGACAATAATATTAAAAATTGTTGCTTATATCTTAAGAGCATGTAAATAACCCCTTAGCTTATAATAGAAGCTAGTTATTTCAATATTACATAAAGACACTTTAAGTTAACAAGTCGAAGACATTTTAAGTCCGTTAAGACGTCGCGAAACAGGCCGGTGGATTTTCTACTTCTATTATCCCTCAATAAAACAAGTATGTGTCCAGTAGTAGGATAGGTTGTTTATTTACTTTAGATATTATTATTACTATTACGTAAAGACATTAAAATTTTACGACGATAGAATATTTACTACCCTATATCGTCCCGTGGGTGTCGTACCCTATATCGTCTCGAGATGGGCAGCAGCATCTTCCTGATAATAACTGAAAGTAAAACATAACTGTGGTTACCGACTTGCCCGCCAAGCGTGGTAACTATGGAAAAATCTCCCCTATGAGGAAATCTATAGGGGAGGCTTACGTTAAATAGTTGATTTTTTTGTTGTTGTTGATGGAAGGATGAATATTGAGATATGATAGAGTTACGTCTGGGTACACGAAATGTGTCGATAAATTTTCATCTACCGAATGCGATCGTATTCGCCATATGAATTTCACAAAGGCACTGTAAAGTTAGGCATAGTTAAGCTTGAATACAATATCATGCACGGATTCCATATTTGGTTTACGATCATAGAGGCCCAGACAATACGCTGCCTACGTTGTGTATGGTAGATATGTTACAGAGCTTTTGAACAATATCTGATGGAAATTCGCATGCGATTTCACATTGCTATCAAATAATAGTATATACGAAATATTTTGTAACTATCTTATGACATTCATTCATACAGCCTTTTAATAGTCCACTGCTGAACTGCCTTCCCCATAGATTGCCTGCCTCATAGAGGGGATATTTGCATAGTTGCGTGGTAGGTGGGCAGGCAACCGTAGATTTTTATTAATATGAATTGTTGACTATCCTATGGTACTAGATTTTTTTACGCAGCCACTACACGACATCTTTTTTCACGTGATTCCATAAGTTATAGTGTGGATCTCTCTCTCTCTCTCTCTCTCTCTCTGTGTGTGTGTGTGTGTGTGTGTTTTATCTATGGATATCTGCGGTTTTTATGGTTTGCAATAGATTGCGGTGTTGCCAGCCCAATTACACCAGATTCGAAATACCCAGACTGGTGATGAGGCAAGCGTCAAAGTTGCGAGACGTTTGCCACTGTCCTTGCCAATCCGCCTGCCAGGAGTGACGACCGTAGCTATCGAAGATAAATTTCGAATTGGTCGCCGTGAACGTGATGTGAATGGAAAATATCATGTAATTAATAAATACGGCGAGATTTTGTTACGATGAAATCAGTAAAAACGTAAACCATTCAGTAAAAAAAAAACTGGTTTTATCGCGCTTAATTTAAGATTTTTTATAATCCTGTTTATTGGAGCTGACTATGGATTTTTTATAGACTAAGGGTTACAAACGAGCACACAGTCCACATAGATGCTGTGACCCATAGACATATACATCTCACGATTAAGAATCAATTATTAAGAATCAAAATGCAGATGCGTCCCAACCCTGAGGACTAAAGTGGACCTCGTTAGTAGTAAAAAGGATCTCCAGTTCTCTACACTCACCATATGAAATACAACAACATTGTGCTCCTTTTTTACGCCGGTATTCTGTGAGTGGTCCTTCCCCGGTCGAGTTTCAACCATAATATATTGCTGCAGCATGGCTTTGTCACGTAAAATGTCAGAATGTTCCTATAACTTCCGATAGATGGAGTTATAACCATGTAGTTTATGTCAAATATAAAATAAAAAGACCACCGATAATTGAAGGATAATTGAAGGACTTCAGACTGCGACTACCAATATGTCTGCTAAGCGTAATGACTAAGGCAAACCAGGGAGGGTTTTGTTTAACTTGGGAATTTCAGGCTTTCAGGCAGGCAGACAACGGGAGAGGCTCATGTTTAGCTGGGGAATTTCAGGCTTAAAGCTGAAGAAGATATTCTTTAGTTTAGAATATTCTACAGCATCTAAGTAGAGAGCAGAGACTAGGGCGTCTTTGCTGATTCGATAGTTAAGCGCGATAAAATCCCAAATTATAGTTTTATTGAATGTGCAGCATTCGCATAAAAATAAAAAATTATAATGTATTTTTTTTATTATGGTAACAAATATTGTGTATATTTGAATGTTATGGAAATAAATGGTTTAATTAAAAAATATAAAATATCGCTTTAAATTTCAAGTTAATAATTTGATAACAATTCGCTTTAAATGATTCCACTTTTCGAAAATTGATTAAAATTATGTGACTTTGTCAAACGTTATTCAAAAGAGGTCAGCGTCCGAAATAGGGCGAGTGGTAAGCCTATTCACTCCATACTTTAGCCTATTATATTATGATTTAATGGATGATTGGATAAAGAAATAAATCATAAACAGACATAGGTTATTGATGACACAATAACTTACAATATTATTTACAATTAATATCTATTTACATTCATTCCGATGATATAGAACCATAAGTAAATGTCATATCAGTCAATGTAAAGTAATATTGTAACATATGTTTTGAATGAAAATGTGTAATGTAAGATTAAACAATTGTTTCCTTTATATAAATCATATATTACAGAGCCACGCTGCAGCTCTATAATAATGGTAGCACTAGCACGAATGAGTCCGCTCGTTCGTGGAAGGACTACGCTCTCACAGAACACCAGCGTAAAACAACAGCTTAAAGCTACTGTGTTTCCTATGGTGAGTGTAGAGAAACAGAGACCCTTCTTACTGGAAACGAGGCATTCCATCGTAGTCCACAGGGGTGACAACGCATCTGCATTTTGAATCTTAATCAATTATAAATGTAGAATTCCGTGCGCTATAGCATCCACTTACCGTTAGGTTTGCTGTGTAGTCGTTTGTCATCCTCATTCCATAAAAAAATATCGAACATTGTTTTAATACTGCATACAATATTGTTTTAAAAATGCATGTATTTAGATGTAAATAAGGATAACTAATAAAAAATAAGGATTATTACAGGCCTTTCCATGATTAGTACGATTAGTAATATACATAGAACCCGATCAGAAGTTTTTACAAAATAAAAAATAAAATTACTTAAACTTTTTGTACGTAGAAAAAAAATGTCTGTCTAAAGCTCAAAATATTTTTCAAACCTACTTATTTTCAAAATGAGGTTCCTCTGACCGAATTAGGATGGTGTAAGCAATTTCATATTATATTATATCTTCTTTCTTGAGATTTTACCGATAAAATACAAAGGTATAATTTCATCATTATATTATAACAACTTCGTTAGGAAAACCTTCATTCTTATTTCCGTGTGTTTGTGGAACTCCTAACCTTTTCACATTAGCCGTGCTAAATCTTGTTTTACTTTAAAAAATCATGTAAAGACTTATTATTTGGAACTCTAATTTATAAATTCCTTACTTTTTCGCTTTTATACTTAGACGGCTATCATTGTACACATTATGTGAATTACATATACATATTTAGCTTTCTACTTTACGCAAAGGTTGCCTGGAAAAAATCAATTTCTGAGTAAAAAGACCGACTGTTGTACATGTTATTTATATTGTAGGCACTTGTGTTTCCATTTTGTTTTAGCTCACTGAAGAATAAATAGATAAGATTAAAATTACTTGTGATTAAAGATGATTCACGACCGTAGGTATTCGAAAAATTTAATTTACGTCCATGGTTTCATGCTTTAAAATAGGTAACCTGAATCATTTTCCTACTATAATTATTATTTCCTTTAAGATTTATAAGGAAAAAATCGCATTTATTATGAATTTAAAAGAATAAAATAATATTTTAAAATAAAAAATACGTCCATATTATTATTAAATTAGTAAGAATTATTTATAACTTGTACCATACCCAGTGCTATCACTTACAATGGGTCTAATCCTCAGGCAATCAATCATTGGCCGGCAGCGCGCCGCCGATATTAATTTTGTTATAATGATGATTGTGCTGATAGATCTCGCATTCATGGAATTAATGATGTACGTCGTTACGTAAAATGTTTCAGTTTTCTTTATATTTTCACGGCTTAGTGTTTGTCCATATTAAAATTTTACGTGTATTAAGCAAGTAAGGGTTTCGTAACTATTAATAAATATAATTATAGCTGGTATTAGATCCTTTAAGTTTTTTGTGCTATGTAAAAGTGAGGAAAATCTTTCAAATATACTTTTATACTGACTCGATTATATATATAGTCACCGACAGAATAATGAAAGATGGCTTTACATCATCGTCATCATTACAGCCAATCATAAGTCCGCTGCCGAATATAGACCTCCACCAAGTAAAGTCCACTATATGATAGTTCTTGGTTGATAGTGCTCGTAAATAAATACAAAATATTTTTTCTCTAATATATTAATTTCAGTCGTCTCTTGAAGATTTGTTAAAAGCAGTTGACACTATTAACGCCGATCTAACTTTTATTTCAAACTGGAGTAAATATTATGGTTTAACGATTAATAATAAGAAAACTTAGGCTATTGTCATCGGTAGTTCTAGATTAATTGCAAAAATTGACTGGTCTTCCCTGCCTCCTATTATACTAGACTGCACACAAATCTCTTACAGTAACAAGGTTAAAAACCTGGGGTTGTATCTCGACTCTTGTATGTCTTGGATCTCACAGGTTAATGAGGTTAGTAGAAAAATGTTTGCTGCCTTAAGCTCTTTACGTAGATTACGTAATTTTCTTCCCACAGTAACTAAAGTTACGCTCGTTCAATCTCTACTTCTGCCTATCCTTGACTATTCTGATGTTTGCTATCTTGACATTACGGAGGAGCAGCTGAATAAGCATGAACGCATTCAAAAAGTATGTATTAGATATATATTAGGGCTTCGTAAATACCATCACATATCTGAATTTCGCAAACAGCTCAAATAGCTCCCGATCCTCCTTCGCAGGAATACTCACATTCTCTCTGTTTTGTATGGCGTGCTGTTTAATCCTTCCACTCCTCATTATTTATAAGACTGTTTCCAGTATATTTGCCTTATCCATAATCGGTTCCTTCGATCCTCTGTCAATCTTTCTCTCTCTACTTCTTTGCACTCTAAATCGTATCACTTAGAACGCTATTAGATAAACTACTTTTCCTTTTTCGTACTTTTTTTCACTTAACTTGTTATAACATATTATATATCATTTTCACTTATCTTTATTTATATGTATTTTCATTTTTTGTGCGCCTCCCTCTATTTTAACTACTGTTTACATCATCTTTACACAAAGGTTGTCTGGAAGAGATCACATTCAGAGTGATAAGACCACCTGCTGTACTCGTTATTCTGTATCATGGTGTACAATAAAGAATAAATAATAGTAAATTTTGTATATTGTAACACTGGAAGAGTACTGACGTTTACAGCTCTGGTTTTCCTATTGTAAGCGTCAGCTAAAATACTGCTGCGTAGAATAAGTAAACATTATGTATTTATTGTTTAAGGACTTTCTATGGTGTGCAAATAAATATATATATATATATTTTTTTATAGGATAAGGGTGACAAACGAGCACACAGTCCACCTGTTGGTAAGTGGTTGCTGTGGCCCATAGATTTCTACATCTATCTTCGATTACGAATCAAAATGCAG
This sequence comes from Parnassius orleans, assembly GCA_029286625.1. Classification (NCBI taxonomy): domain Eukaryota; kingdom Metazoa; phylum Arthropoda; class Insecta; order Lepidoptera; family Papilionidae; genus Parnassius; species Parnassius orleans. The sequence continues at coordinate 952,499 of JAGSMP010000243.1, read as the reverse complement.
ATGCAGATGCAGATGTCACCCGTGAGGACTAAGATGAAATGCCTCGTTTCCAGTAAAAAGGGTCTCCGGTTCAGCAACGTTAAGCTGCTATTTTACGTTGGTATTCTCTGAGAGCGTGGTCCTTCCCCGGTCGAGCCAACTCATTCGTGCTACAACTATACTACTAATAGCTGCAGCATGGCTCTACCACGTTAAATTATTAATAAATATATACTTTAGTTACTATTATTAATAAATGCATACTTTAATTACTATTATTAATAAATATATAAATAAACAACTCCATATTAATAGATTATATCCAGGCAATAAGTACTATCTATTGAATAAGCACGTACCCTCCGCAATCGAAAAACCACGTTTTCCTTTTCCCGTCTCAAAAATAACATGTAATCGTAATTTTTCGCATCAAGTTTAAAAAATTTAAGGTGATCGTGAGGTCTTGTTTTCATAGCATATTTGTAGCAATCTTATCATTATTTTATCATAAAAGAATGACAAAGGTGCTAGCAGTAACAATTTGGCGATAAAGAACTATATAAGGAAGATACAGACAGAGGAATTACAGAACTTAGCGTTCTTTAGTAGGTACAATAAATAGGTGCGATTTCACCCCAAATATTAAGATGAAATGAACACAGCTTCTAGGAGGTGCATTTTTGTTTGGTGACCAAATAGATAAGAGGGATGAAATTTATCACGCCAGGATGTATCGAACATGGATAATAGTTCGGTCGCGATGTGTGTAACGTATTATTACTAGTTGAAATTTACGAATAGTTTATTAAATATTACTCAGATTGGGTTGTATCTTATATTTAGAGTAATTTTTAGTAAACTCTTATAAATACGAAGAGGCTTGTGTCCGGCAGTGGAACATATTTAGGTTGTAACACTTTTAGCATTTAACACAAACTTACTTATTTTAAAAAGGGAACATTTTACGCATATGAGAAAAGTTCACGGCGTATCATTTTATTCATGAAAATATTTGTAGAAAATATATCACATAACACAGAGGTTGTACAAAAAGTGACGATGCAGACGGAAATTGACAGACAAGGACACTATGGACATTCATTGTCAAGACGAATCAACACACACCGCTGACTGCCCATCACTAGTTCTGAGAAATGAATGAAAATAATTATTGGTCCGTGTGGGAATCGAACCTAAAATATCTTCTCCGAGATTTTGTTATCATCATTTATTTTATTATCTCAAATATAACATTTAAATTTTATCTTATATAAGACAGTCAGTAGTTTTGTACTCGTATTTAGATGCAGAAGATTAAACAATATTATCTTCAATTTATATAATATAGAGACAGAAGATTTTTCATTATATTCTATATATCTTCTGTTTCTATAGAAACAAATAATAAGTTATTACCTTACTCATTTATAATCATCTACATTCACAAAATAATGACTACATTGAAACATATTTTCTTTGTACTGTAAGAAACCGCAAAAATGCAGAAAAAATTATATTTTTTTATTTTCCACATCGCTTTGCATTGACCCAAACTTGACGTATATGTAGCAAGACGGTCTTTGAAAGACTTTATTTGTGTCTACATTTTATTATTGCCCTTCAAAAATTTTCTCTAATATTTTATTATTCTTAAAGTTATGTGATCGATCCTTTACTTTTCAAAATAGCGTGGTCCTTATCGGAAAAAAATTATTAAAAAAATATACATTTGTTACAGATGCGAGATCAAACAATGCGAAAGCTTTAATCAAAGTCTTTGGCTGGATTATACGATACCAAGAGACAAAGGGGAGCTATCAAAATGCAAAAGATATGGATGGAGAGGAAATCTCAGTAAAAGCAACAATGAAGCTTGTAGTGAGCAAAATTTCAACGTCGAAATCACAGAAAAATGTGACAGATATGTGTATAGCGATGAGGATTCTGTTGTTAAAGACGTAAGTAACATAATTGCATTTATATTTTAATCACTGTCAAAATTATACAATTTCTTTTATCTAAAATCTATTACAGCTTTATAACATTCTTAAATATATTTTATCTAAGGAGATGCCTCCTTCAATTAAGCCTAATTAAAGTTACAGCCTATATACGTCCCACTGCTGGGCACGGGCCTCCTCTCATTTCTGGGAGGGTTTCAGGGCAAGGAAATGTCCGCCGCGCTGCCCCAATGCGTGTTGGCGAACTTCACATGTCTTCGAAATATTTTTTTTGATTTCTCAGACATGCAGGTTTCCTCACGATGTTTTCCTTCACCACCGAGCACGTGGTAAATCAGCACTTAAAATTGCAATTAACAATTTCATTGGTGTCGGCGGGGATCGAACCCGGGTTGCTCGCGTACTGTGGAACTTACAGCGAGCGCTAACCATCTGAGCTACCACGGCTCTAATTAAGACTAATTAATTAAGACTAATTACGGCTTGTAAAAAGCTCGGTAGTATTCCGGTAATGCTTAAAACTTGGAGCGCATTAAGATACTAAAGAACTAGCGCAAAGTTTTCAAAATAACAACCATTTATCAAAATCCTAATCGAATCATCTTTTTAACACAGACTACATAAAGACGAAAGATAAACATGTAATATCCTCTAGACCGCATTTCGGTAACGGCGGCGGTCTCTGTTAGTAGTCTTCTGCGCAGGACAGGATTATAGTGACCGAGTGTTTGTGCAAGCACAGGTCCACTCTCTGTTCTCTCACTTTCATATTCCGATGGGACGGTAAATCGACACTAATTTAACTTAACGTGCTTAACATGGTTTACTAGTCACGGGGGTGAAAAACCGCCAACTTCCTGACTCCGGGATGCTACTGAGAATTTCTTGTCAGAAAAATCAAAATTAATCCGGGATTCGAACCCGGGACCTCAGATCATCGGTCGCGTTTTGACCACTAGACCAACGAGGCAGTCGATAAAAATGTAAGGGAAGGATTTTAGTTAAAAAAAACTATGTTATTATCAATCTTAGTATTAAAAATGGACTATCAATCATATAATCACAAGTACAGTGTCAGTAACTGTTCAAAATTAGCATTACCACTCGGTTGCTAAAAATTTGTCAGAGAGACAATGTTGAAAATAAAAAGAAACTAAATTTTCATCGACTCTATTATATACATTTTTTGCTTCATACTCGTCACATTCTACCGATCATGTAACATAACTTAAATTTTAGTTATGAAACACAGAGCATCACGTATTTTAATTTCGATAAGATTTGCAAAGTTGCAGCTTACATATACAGTATCCCACTGATGGGCACAGGCCTCCTCTCAATCATGATAGGATTATAGAGCAATAAGTCCACCGCGCTACTCTAATGCGTGTTGGCGGATTTCACATTGGCGGATCCACAAAATATTTTGACTATGGTATCTTGACGAGATACGCCGAAAAGTAAGCATAAAATTTTTCGATATCTCGCTTAGTTTCCGAGATATCGATACTCAAAAATTAATTTTTTTACACAGGAATATTGACCCAAAGTTATTTGTGCGACGGCTCCAACGCTGCGGGAAGTGCAGCCCCTTTGCCCTTGCATAGCAAATCGCAGGCACCCATGCTCACCTACGCAGCTTTGGCTTATAGCCTTCATAGACCAGCCTCAGCCGCTACGGCTCGCACAGGTGCTTGCTCTTTGCTACAACGGGCGGGGGCTGCTCTCCCTCCGCGCCTACGGCTTTACAAAAATACTCTAGGGGTAGGGCAGACAAGGCTACGTGGAGTCGAGGCGTGCTGATTTGGTTTTAGTATTCTATTTTTGAGTATCGATATCTCAGAAAGTAGGCGAGATATCGAAAATTTTATTCTTACACTTTCGCGTATCTCGTCGAGATCTATGCGAATCTCTGCGATCTATTCAAATCGTGGCGCCGTAGGAACCGTAGAAACCCCGGTCTCACGATGTTTTCCTTCATCGCTGAGAACTTGGTAAATCAGCGCTTAAAATCACAATTAACAACTTCATTGATCCCGGCGGAGATCGAACCCGGTTAAAAAATATTGCAGTATGCAAGCATACTGTAATATTTACGACTAGCTACCACGGCCATTAATTATTGGCATAAATAAACTGTTTGTATTACTTAAAAAAATTCACGCGATCCGGAGATTACGGCACAACATCCTCTCGTCACGTATACCTCAAAACTTAATAACAAGAATGCTTGGTGCCATCATCATCATCATCATCATTACAGCCCTTCAAAAGTCCACTGCTGAACATAGGCCTCCCCCAAGGAACGCCACAAAGCACGGTCTCGAGCCACCTGCATCCATCCACTTCCTACATGTCTTACCAGGTCGTCACTCCATCTAGTAGGGGGACGCCCTAGACTTCGCTTGCCGGTACGAGGCTGCCACTCGAGAACCTTTCTTCCCCATCGGTTGTCGGTTCTTCGAGCTATATGGCCGATCTATTGCCACTTCAGCATACTAATTCTTTGGGTTATGTCGGTTACTCTGGTTCTACTGCGGATATCCTTATTTGCCAGTGATGACATAATTATGGATATGAGACATGGTCCATATATGTATAAGAATATATATGTATAATATATATGTCGTTGAGCGAGCTATGGAGAAGGCTATGATTCGAGTTTCTCTGCGTGGTAGGCTTATAAATGAGGATATCCGCAGTAGAACCAGAGTTACCGACGGAGCCTAAAGCTAAAGTGATATCGGGCCGGCCATAAAGCTCAAAGAACTGACAACGAGTGGGTAACAAAGGTTATTGAGTGGCCCCGTACCTGTAAGCGAAGTGTAGGGCGGTCCCCACTATATGGAGTGACGACCTGATTAAATACGTAGGTAGTCCATGGATGCAGTTGGCTCAGGATCGTGCTTTGTGGCATTCCTTGGGGGAGGCCTATGTTCAGCAGTGGACTTCATTACAGCCCATTTTCTGAAGATGGGCTGTAATGTATGAACAACGGACGTTATGATAGGTTCACGTGTTATTAAAAACCACACATATTTACTCTTTATATCAGCTATAAATTGCGACAAGTTACAAAGTTTGTTGAATGAACTAACCAAACGTCATTTCTAACAAAGATAACGTATCACCACACCCATAGCACGCGCTGTCGCCACCCGTTGACCCATCACACACGCGTCACTCACGCGTCACACACGCGTCCGTGTTTTAAAGGACGATGAACCGTAAAGTATACAAATTATACGTTGCAATATTTAACGTTGCTTTTGAAAACTTTACACTGTATTATATTTGCGATAGTGAATTAATATTATTGATTAACGAATTCAATTGCTTCTCTCTTTAAAGTGATTATAGAGTTCAGTTTTTTCTTATATAGAATCAGGGTAACAAACGAGCACACAGTCCACCTGATTTGGATACTGTGGCCCATAGTCACCTACATTTATCTTCGATTAAGAATCAATATGCAGACGCGCTGTCGTCCCTGAGGACTAAGATGGAATACCTCGTGTCCATCCGGTTCTCTACACTCACCATACGATACACAGTAGTAGTTTAGTTGTTGTTTTACGCGTGTATTCTGTAAGAGCGTGGTCCTTCCCCCGTCGAGCCGACCCATTCGTGCTACAACCATAACATAGCTGCAGCGTGGCTCTACCAGACTACCATGTACAAAAGAGTCAGTATGAGATATATTATCTGTAATCAACCCTGATCAAGTATGGGTTAATACTGCCAAAATATTTTTTTTTAAATATTAGTATTTCAGCTCAAATATCAATGCCAAATTTTATGGCAAATAGATTATTATATAGTATACAGAATGAAATAAAAACGAAGGAGGTTTATAATATTGTGTACTATACTTATGCTACACTTTAAATCACTGGTTTCCATTCAAAACATATGAAACGTGTAAACGTTTATTTAACCCGGTATTTGGCTTTAGACGTTAGATAATTACGTCAGAAACCAAATAATGGGCTAGCTAAATACTATAATAATGTTACATAATTATCTTGTTAAGTATTTGTTACTTACTGCCACTAGACTTTAAGTAATCCTTAGTGCAAGTTGTAAACAATAAAATAAATAATTAATGTAGTAATCAGGGACATAGCCAAAAAATATTTATATTGAGAAATTCAAAGAGTTGTTTAAACTGTAAGTTAGTTTATTGCAATGCATGGTTTTAAGATTAATCTTTATTTTTAATAGAGTAATATTTTTTTTAAATAGTTTGAGAGGTTTACTGCGCAATTTTACTACCTAAGGCCTGTGTTTAGCTGTAGGACATATTGCAATTATTAAGTAAACTAAAATTAGATCCTATATTCTTCCTAATTCTGGGTGCAGGCCTCCTCTCATTTCTGTGATAATTGAGGGCAAGAAAACTTAAACTATTACTTTAGTTTTTAAACAATCAAAACAACATATTATGTCTTTTGCTGGACATGTCATGCATGTAGGCTGACAATCGTAGACAATCTCACTCTTTTGATTTGGTTTTTCGTTACTGGACTAGGTATTTTTAAGATAATCTTACCATCACATATCGAAAGCTTTGAGATCATTATAGTATATGCCTAAGTCGTACCTTACAACACACTTGAAATAAAATGGATAAATTACAGTACTACCACACGGCATTAATACATTTTAAGCACATAATTGAAAAAATAAGTGAGAATATAAAAAAAAATTACATTAACTTCCTCTCCAAGCCTCAGTCTAAACATATACGCGTTGGTATATAGATATGAAAGAAGCGAGAGAGGTATGTCAGGATCTTAGCAAATGAAAATCCAAAATTTCTACCTACTCCTCTGGGCAACAGGAGTTTATATTTACTATATTCATGTGGTCAATCTAATCAGCATTTGCTGCATCTTGATAACTTAAGAACGAGACTTTGGTGACAGAAAAATAGTATTTTCATTCATATAAGTCATACCTACATTACTCTGACGGGTAATGCGTAGCAGTTTTACTAGGGCGAATGTATCCAACACGCTCACCAACTAGCGTGTTCAGCGAGTGAGTTATAGTAGTCTTTAAAAACATGCGACATTTTTGACACATTCTTGAAAAAACTTACGTCTAGTAGCACATTTACAGAGCTGATAAGATAAATGTAAGGTTAGAAAGGTTATCACAAAGATTAAAGTTGCAACCAATCTACTATTTGTCATTGTTTATTTTTAAATCCCCTTATCTATGTGTTTAATATAAAAATGTTTACATATTACTATATATTTTATCGAATGCCCGATAAATTTAACAACCTTGCTTATCTGTTTTATTTGTTGTTTCGTTATGTTTATTTTAATACATGTTTTTTATAAGAGCAAAATAAACGTCAGATTATATTTTCTACAGTTTGATGCTTAATGTTACTTCTAATAAAGAATATTATAAAAAATAATTATTCTTTATGACAGTTTAACATTGTATTTTATTCTTTCCAAAAATCTTTACAATAGTCTTTTTTTTTCCTTTCCCTATGCTTTCCATATGTTCCATATGCCTCTAATATATATTAAAGGCATATGAAACAAACAACAAACATTGTGTCAACGTGGCGGATACATTATAACCCGAAAAACTCTCTCATAAATGGGAGGAGACCTAAAAGAAAGAAAAGAAAAACATTTATTTGACCAACACACAACATTAAGAAACGTAATTCGTAGTACAAATTTCAAATTGGTAATTATGTAATTGTGTGATGTCAAAGAGGATCCAACCTCAGTGATTATCTGTGGGGTACCACAGCACTTGTTTTCAGTTGGAACCTTAAATTGACTCGAACAATTGATGAACATTGATGTAAAAAAGTACTTAAAGTAATAAAAAAATTGTAAAATTAAAATTATTATTATTATTATTATTACAGAACAAGAAACGATATTGTTATACCTCTCGTAAAGAATCTGCCCGGAATATATAAACTTTGTTTTCTGAAATAAATAGAAATATAAACGTTAACCTTTAAAAGTAATGTGGAAAACAAAAAACAAAACTTTTATAGTGATTGTTAGGGTTCCGTACCCGAAGGGTAACCAACGGCACCCTATTAATAAGCCTCCGCTGTCCGTCTGTCCGTTCGTCCGTCCGTCTATCTGTCAGTGGGTTGTATCTCATGATCCGTAATAGTTAGACAGTTAATTTTTTACAGAATGAGTATTTCTGTTGCCGCTATAACAAAAAATAATTAAAATTAAAACAAATTAAAAATTTAGGGGGGGCCCCCCTACTAGAAACATGTTTTATGATCATGAAACGTTTTTATGCTTTCATGCGCGAGTCCAACTCGCACTTGGCCGGAATTTTTTTATTTCTAGCGTGGCAGCCAATTTCATAGCTTCTACTTATCATTTGGTCGACAGTGTGATCATTCATTTACCTTGTGAAAAAAATGAGTGCGTGTCCTTACTCGCGGTTGAATTACAACTTATTATTATTAACAAAAAATATTTCTGTTGCGTGTTTATTATTTACTGCATTAATATAATATTTATCAGTAAAAAAAATAAACAAAACTTTTATGTTTAACTATATAAAAGAATAGAAATAAATTTAAGAATAATTCATTATTTCTTAGAAAATTTTAAATAATATTATGTGTTGTATACCTACGAAGTTTTACAGTCAGTTAGTGCCTAAATAAATGGAGAAATTACGTAAAAGTAAAACGACTATAGATTTTACTGAACGGTACTTTTATCCAAAAAATCTGAATTACCCTCAAGTCACGCCTAAGGAAGTTTTAATTCAAAAGCCTCATTATCTTCAAAAAGATGAACGACCTAAACTCGTAGCGAGATGTACCTCACTTTGTTCTAAGCCAAGCGGCTTCTTGCTAATTAAAGATTTATTTCAGTTCGACCTCGGCTGTCAGAATTGGAAGAGGACACTGATTGGAACAATACACAACTCCGGTCTGTTCCTATCTTTACCAGTGACCGGAATAATCTCCGACAGATACGGCAGAAAGGTCGCTTTGTCAATAGCATCGCTCATGAATGGATTGTTTGGTTTCATTAGATCATTCTCAACCAATTACACGATGATGGTTGTTTTAGAATTTTTAGAGGCCGGTTTAGGAGCCGGTGCTTATAGCACAGCATTTGTACTTGGTAAGACAAATTTAAAATTACTTCTCTATAATTTTTCTAAGATCTACTTCTAATTCTCTATCACTATCACTACTTACTATCACAAGTCCACTGCTGAACATAGAACACGCTATAGATTGCCGATCCTAAGTTCGATCCTGAGCCACCTGCATCCATCAACTTCGTGTTTAATTAGGTCGTCACTCCATCTAGTAGTGGTTGCCCAACATTACTCTTCCAAGTATGAGGCTGTCACTAGAAAACTTTTTATTATATTAAAATACTTCACTTGGTTTAAATGTAACCTCGGTATATTATTAACTTACAAATATACAAACTAAAATTACAAACCGACACCTGATACATACAAACAGAATTGTGTATAAAAGGATAAATTTAAAGCTTGAGTAGAGAGTGGAGACCATTTCGCTGATGAGTAGTGCCAAACAAATACTGGTCTACTGAACGGTCACCACTCGGAAACGAGTAACAACATTGCGGCATACAACTCAAGCAGAGTCACCAAGGACACTTACAAGGAAGAGTCTGGGTTTGTTACGCAAACCAAACGTTCCGCTTCACGCCCTTGCCCTCCAACAATGCATGTGCTGAAAAGGCAGAAACCTTAGAGCATAAATAAGCAAGCTATATAAATACTCTAAGGCAGAAACCCAGTGACTAGCGTTCGCTGTTCGAATTCTGCAAGCATTTTTAATGACTGAATTTAGGGCACCGTTCTGCAACTTCGTTTTTCAAGATTTTTTTAACTTTAAGCAATTTAGTATCCTATTACAGACCTATCTTTAATAAATTAGAGATTTGTATTATGTACTCGTAAAAATAACCTTAGCAACATACTAGCTTACTCGGATACAGGTTAAAAATAAATTTCCCTCCGCTGAGTCTCTAGCTATTAGGTGACACTTTGTACCCTGTATGTAACACAGTCCACGTGCGACCTGACTGGCGCTTTTTATAAGGTTAGAGTTTTTTCCGACGTGAAATACCACTACACCTCTGCAGGGATATCTAACTTCCTGGCTCCCTTCAAAGGCTCAATTTTATAAGTAAATAATAACAAAAATATAAATAATAATAATAAGGTATTAATATAAAATGAAATACTAATTGACTAAACTGTTTGATGTAAATGACGTCAATTACAAGCAAATGGACTAGACAATTTGTCTAAAAAGCCTATAATATGAACAATAGCGTACAATAATTACTATCAATGTAACACTCCTGTCAGACACAAACCGGTCCCTATTCAATCTGTGTAGAGGCTTACCTACGACCCGAATCTTTTCTCTAATTACGTCGCCCAACAAAGGGACGCCATTAATTATCCCTGCGACAAAGTAATTGTTAGTGTTTATTCGGGCCCATTGTCCTTAAGCTCTTCAAATTTTTGCGGCGCGCTTTTAATAAAATATTGTTTATTTTAGTAAGTAAATTGCAGCTAATTTAGTTTTTTTCTCGAACATACAAATTATTTATTCCTTTTAATTATTTAAATATATTTGTGCCGTGTAGTGGCGGCGTAAAAGAAACAACTACCCCTTAAAAACCCGTAGATGTCGTAGTAATAACTCAAAATAATAAAAAAAAACTGCGGTTGTCAATCTGCCTGCCAAGCGTGAGTTCTATGGCAAACATCCATCCTATGAGGCAATCTATAGAGGAATCGTATGTTCAGCAGTAGAATTTTGAGTGGCTGTAAGGATGATAATGATGCATATGTTTGGCATTAAATTTTATGAAAATAAAACCTCACTTAAAAGTGAGGTATAATATTTGACAGATACCATAGCGGGGAAGTTAATTTGTTCGAAAAATGTAAAGGTTAATGTTTATTTCTGTGGTATTAGCTATATTTTATAATAATAAGATTAAGAATAAATAAACCAAACCACAGATATTCATAAAAGTTTTTTTTAAGTTAAAAATGTGCAAACAATTAAAGAGCAAACCACTGAGGCATTGTTTTGTGTATTAATATAATATTTTTGAAGCTGATAAACTTTTATTAAAAACTAACTTCTCAATTAAATTACATTGTGTAACAAAAAACTTTACCTCAGTGTCTCTGGTGAGCAGAAAATTAGTAGCCCTCATTGAAAGATGAAACAATAATTTGTGAATTTATAATAACATTGCTTCAGATTTAAAATATAAAATACGTTTTATATTGTTTCTATGACAAAAGTCAGTAAATTTGTTCAAGAATATTTCTTTATTAAGTCCAAGCAAACAACAAAAAAAAACAAACACAAATTTCATCAGATATCCATACCTTTTTACACTAATACAGGCTCTGTGTTATATGGTGTTGATTTTCGACAAGCTCCCTAAATATCCTCTTTATGAGGCAATCTATGGTCAGGCCTGTTTTGCAGTGGATATTGATCTGTAATTAATGAATGAATGAAAAATTATTATAAATCATTTTTAATGACCTTTACATATTCTTTTCCCCTCACTTAAACCTAGTATACATTATGTATATATAATAATTAAATCGTTTTAATTCCTAGTATCTGAACTAAACACTTAAGTTAACATACATTGTTATAAAAAAGTTATAAGTTAATTTTTATTTTAGCTATGGAACTCGTTGGACCAAAGGGAAGAGTGTTCGGAAATACTATAATAAACGCAGTGTATGTTCTCGGCCTGATGTCTTTAGCTAGCCTTTCCTGGTGGTTGCAAAGTTGGAGACAACTCCTTAGAATCATTTATGCTCCAGCAATGCTCGTAATTTCATACCTTTGGCTTCTGAACGAAAGCGTCAGATGGTTGCTAAGTAAGGGACGTAATAACGAAGCCGCTAATGTACTAAAGAAGGCAATGAAAATGAATAATGTCGACTTCTCCGATGATGTTCTAGCTCCGCTTTACGAATTAGGAAAAGCGGAGGGTTTTGAAAAGGTGAAAAATGAAACACAAAATGAAGAAATACAAAAAGAAGTGAAAAAACCATCAACCTTTATTCAAGTGATAAAATCTCGTATAATAAGAAAAAGAGTGCTCGTGTGTTCGTTTCTGTGGATTACGTGTACATTTGTCTATTACGGACTTTCGATAAACTCAGTGTCACTGGCTGGCAATAAGTACATTAATTTCATGTTAGTCGGTTTTGTGGAGATACCGGCGAATTTCGTGTGTCTACTTGTCTTAGATCGATATGGAAGGAAACGGACCTTAATTATAACGTATGTGTTGAGTGCGTGTCTCTGCATCAGCCTTTCTCTGCTTCCTAAAGGTGAGTAAATATTTTTACCAGTTCACTTGAAAGTCGTATTTAGACAATTTTTTTCTATATAAGCAGGGAATATTATGTAGATTGCAATAATTGCACAATTGCAAGGAACCATTGAAATGTTTCAAAAATATTTTCTTAGTAAATCCCTCCAGACATTACTTACAAAACAAACAGAGTTTAACAGAAACAAATTTTGTACAGGAATTTATAAATACTTGCATTGTATCCTTAATTTAAATGGTTACCTTTTTCAATAAATTCCAAATTTACTTTTAAATTTATATTCTGTCAAGTTAATTCCGATTTTTTTTTTAAATTGCCCGTCTCGCCAATAGTATGGAAGTTTTGTATATTTTTACGCTATCACCTCACAGCAGAGAGAAAATAGGGCATAATGCCATTCAGTCGCACTCATTCTTACATAATATGTTACATACATTTACAACTAATTATGACTGCATCTAAATCATCTGCCATAATATGCAAAGTTTACGCTAAGTAGGCTTATGTAATTTGCTTCCAGCTCGGAAATATTTTAAAGGCTTAATGTAATCATAAGGCTTTCATATAGTCAGAACCAAGTTGGTGCATTGTTTGCAGAAAGTTATCATAACTTATCTGTAGTCTTTGTGCCTATATCTTTTTTTTTTAGTAGGTTTGACAACTGTAGCTAATAACTTTCTATCTCCTAATTCACATAATTTTTTAATTGTATATTACAACAGTCATCGCATAGACTGGACGGTCGATTATCTGATGCGGACTCTCGGCAAACGTTGCCTTCTTGAGCATCTTAATCACATCTTATTTCATGTTGTACTAATTTATAGGCCTCTTTCAAGAACTATCTCTAAATACGCGTACTAGCTATAATATGCAAACTTCTCTAAATCGTCAAAGATAATATTATAAATGTCTAGAATCTTAAAATATATTATTAATTAAGAGTTTAAAATAATTTATTTAATTAAGTGTCACCTATAATTAAAAGAAGATAAAACTTGTTGTTCAAACAATCTAATTGTAACAAAAGTTAACAGTCCCAAAACTGACGATCCTAATTTGTCGACACCTCAACTTGGACTCCGCCATTAGAATTTTACAGGGGCCTTGTTTGCTTAGTGATCATTGTTTAACAAACAGCCAGAATTAATGGAATATTCAAGTTAAATCAGCTCAGTCGCACCCCTCGCTAGTGATGGACAAGGTTAACATTTAAAATGAGCAAAGAAAACTTTAAAAATAAATTAAGCAATTTAATTATTTTTAAACGATAGATTTTTTTAATAAAACTGAAGTGAAAAACGAACTTCAGAGTCTTCTTGATGGCTTCTGTAGTCCATGGACATCTAGCTAACTTCAAAAGAAGACTTCAAACAAGGGAACAGATTCGTTGTCACCTCTGTGGACTAAGATCGAATGCATCATAGCCTATAATAATTCTAGCTCTCTATACACAAGAACATATAAGTTCAACACTGCACTCAAACACTATTTGGTAGCAGAAATAGGTAAGTGTTTGACATTAGCAGACATTTCCAGACTTTATATTTTAGTTCGCATATTTTCCGCGGGACTTCTTTATTGAAACAGACGCTAGTTGTTACTTTAAACCTAATCCTAATTTCCACTGACTGACTTTTTATTCAGTGGATATCGGGCCTGCACTAATCCACACACCTACCCAGTGTAGGCGGTATAGAAAAATCTTTCAAGAAGGATTCGTACCGTTTGGTGTATTTTACAAGGTGACTATCTAATTTCAATTGGTCGAGACCGAACTTTAGTCTTCGAATAAATCTTCACTAGCACTTGGTTCTGAGAAAACAGTAGATAAAATATAATACTTCTCGTGGCTGAAGTAAAACCAGGCGAGGCCCCATTAGGCAAACATTAAATGAATAAATGAATGAAGAGGGAATCGGTTTTAAAATTGACTTGCATTTTACGTTCCAGCTTTCCCGGTTTATTTATTGGTATTGGTCAAATAAATATTACTTTATGAGTTGTTATTAGAATTCTTGTTACTGATATTGATATTAAATAAGAGATTATACAAACTACGTGAAAACCTACTGGTGCATTTAAGAAATAACAAATTGTTACTATATGTGTTATGGACCAAGTGATTAATCAGGGCACTATTTAGGTGTAACGCCCGGGCAGATTGAATAATGATAAGTCGAATCGGGCTAAGTAATTAATATTGATTAAACTTCATTATTCATTATTATGAGCCGTGGTAGCTCAGATGGTTAGCGCTCGCTATAAGTTACACAGTACGCGAGCAACCCGGGTTCGATCCCCGTCGGCACCAATGAAATTGTTAATTGCAATTTTAAGTGCTGATTTACCACGTGCTCGGCGGTGAAGGAAAACATCTTGAGGAAACCTGCATGTCTGAGAAATCAAAAAAAATATTTCGAAGACATGTGAAGTTCGCCAACACGCATTGGGGCAGCGCGGCGGACATTTCCTTGCCCTAAAACCCTCTCAGAAATGAGAGGAGGCCTGTGCCCAGCTGTGGAACGTATATAGGCTGTAACTTTACTTTACTTTATACTTCATTATTAATCACATTGTCTGATCATAATCTAACCTACGTTTTTATTATTCTGCCCAATATTTAACGGATTTGGCTCGGCCAGTGAAGGACTACGTTCTCACAGCATACCAGCGTAAAAAAGCAGCTTAATGCTGTGTTTCGTATGGTGAGTGTAGAGAACCGGAGACCCTTTTTACTGGAAACGAGGCATTCAATCCTAGTCCTCAGGGGTGACAACGCATCTGCATTTTGATTCTTAATTGAGGATAGATGTGTACCTTTAATCAAAAAGTTAATTATTTCAATAGTTTTTATAATATTGCCTACTCATATTGGGCATTTTTGCAAACTGTCTGGACAATATGAATGCTTCCCTATTAATCTCTTGGTCCATAATGTATTGTATATTATGGTAAGAGAAAATTACTAACTTTTATATAGATTTAAAGATAAGTAATGTCAATAAAGGGGCCATCCGTTAATCACGAGACGTTTTAGGCCACTCATTCCCTCCTCCTTTGAGAAACGTCGTGAGGTTTTAGACTACCCCTCATCACCCCATCCCAGCATCACGTGTATTTTTTTTAAATTTTACATAACTTTGTAAAACATTGTAATGTAATTATTGCAGCTAGTTAGAGTTATGGCTTCGTAAACGAGTCCTAATAATGCCGATTAGCGGAAACCGTAAAATCTATCTTAATTTTAAAGAGTGGCTCACGGCCAGCGGAATGTTTTAGACATAAATTTACTCGCTTGGGTTTTTACGTGGTCACACAATTAAATTCAATACATTATTGATAAAAAACATTTTATACGTCACACATAAAATCACATTTTTTGGCACACGATTGTCACATTATCCCTCCTCCCCATAGTGTTAATTCGTGATTTTTTTCTCACCCACTTCCGTGATTAAGGGATGACACTAAAGACATAAGAACAAATTTAAATAAAATATTCTTTCATACTTCCATTCATAACAGCCTATCAGTCCACTGCTAAACATAGTTCTCCCTCAAAGATTGCCTCTAAGGGGGGATATTTAACTTAGTTGCCAAACTTAACAAGCGGGTTGGGAAACAAGTTTTTTTTAAATATTTGGAGTTGACATCAGGAAGATACTGCCTTCCTTTTTCAGTTTCCCTCTGTCACTTCATAACACAACCACGGGATTATTTTATTTTTATATCTATTAGTTCTAATTATTTTGTTCTATTTTATCCCAGGAATATTTTTATCGATCGAAAAATCGGTCCTTAATAAAATATACACATTACACGATATAAAAACATAATTATATAAACTATAAATTAATAACTGTACAGAATATTATCAGGCTTATATACTTATATTTTGATATGTACTATGTGCAAAATGACTATATTCAAAATATTAGTCAAAAACAAAAGAAGTAAATATGTAGGAAGAATGAGATAGAATTTTCTTTAAACAACAATAATAATTTTACAGTGTAGTGGCGGCATAAGAGAGGACAGGGGGAAATGTAACAAGAGATCGTCAGTAGAATCATCCTTATAACAACTCGACATAATGAAAACTGCAGTTATCAACCCGCTTGCCGAGCGTGCCGACTATGGCAAATAGTATTCAGTAGGGGGCTTTTTATAGACTGTAATGAATTATTGAAAAAGTAGCAAAACGATGCCTAAGCTTTTTGTTGGCAAAATTATGTCGTATTGTCTACATACATAATATCTTAATAATAATGATTTTTTTTCCCAACAGATCAAAAATGGTGGTCCCTAGTGATATACCTCTCTGGGAAATTCTCCATCACAGTTGCGTATAGTTCTGTCTACATCTATGTGTCTGAAGTGTTCCCGACGAGTGTGCGACAGTCACTTCTAGCAGTTTGCTCGTCTCTGGGCCGTGTTGGATCCACACTGGCTCCTTTGACTCCTTTACTGGTAAATCAATCCATTTATTTTAAATATTTAAAAGCCAGACCGGTGACGGAAATTACCTACTTTTAAAGATACGATACGTCTGATAATGTTACTTTTGCAAGATTTTGAATTGTGGTAAAATGACGCTGCAGTGTATAGGAGAATGAATCGGCTCGACCGCGGAAGCGACGTATACCGGAGACACTTTTTTCTAATTGGTACGAGGAATTCCATCATAGTCCTCATGAGTGACAATACATTTATTTAATGCAGGTGTTTTAGGCCACAGAATCCACTTAATGTCTGTTGGATTGTGGCTTCGTTTTTCGTCCTTACGTCTATAAAGTAATTAATGCTAAAATATTTTAACGATCCCATATATGACACAAACGATATCTGGTTTCATCACATAATAGTTGACCTTACCAATGAAAATTTTATTTAATATTATTTATAAATTTTATTTAATATTTGTTTAAAATATATGTATGTATGTGTGATAAAACTGTGATGGAATAAATAACTGTTAATAATAGGCACATAAATTCTCTTTTTTAAAGATGTAGTGAGCTGCGCAACCGTTCTTCATTTTTCAATTTTTTATTTTTATTTTATATGTATTTGTTTTAGTGAGTCGTGGTATTCAAACAACATTAGTAACGCCATATTTTATTGCTACGTTATTATATTTCTTTTGTACAAAAGAGAACGTGTTTCTTATCCGGCTAGTTTGATTTATAACGGTTAATGAATAAACATTTTTAATCCGATACGAGGCTTTTGTTTGCTGTACGGTTCTAAAACATTGTTAGAAAACGTAAATTTTGTATCAAAGAGTGTATTTTATTAAGGCTTTTCTATTTATGGTTGGAACTGGAATTTTATTTCTAAACGAAGTATAATCTAACGACCTGTAAGGAGTTTAAAAATAAATTTTTGTCGTGCATAATGAATTATTAAAGTATATCATGAAACAATGCATTTTACTAGCAATTTACATATTATGGCTCTTAAAGAAATAAAATTTGTTAAATTGTTTCTTCGCACTTCAAAATAAAGTTATTAAAATTAATATTTATCAATAACAAAATCTAAAAATAACTTCAATTAAAAGGCTCTTACCATAACAAGGCACTTAAGTATCACGTGGGATGCAACAATGTACTAACTTATTTGATTAAAGTATTTTTCTATTAATCTTGGTTCTGGCTGGGATTTAAAAACCGCAGAATAGTAGCTAGCATTTTTAACTCCCCCAATTCGCTGAGCGTTTAGTTTTTTTTTTAATACCTTTATTCATATAAAATACACGCATTTGAAATAATAATAAACATCGCCAAACTGTGCAACAGTTTGTTGGCGATAATGGCGCTCTTTTGTTATACATTAATATGTATTTTTTGTTACATACATACTTATCTTAGGTATATTTATTACAATAAATATCTCTATCTTTAATTAACACTTATTATAGGTACTACATTATACTTTTCATAGGAATGTATTTTTCAGTATTTTCTTTAATGTTACAGTGCTTATGTCTTTGGACGTATCTCTTATAAAATCTATTCTATTAAATATTAGCGGAGTTAAATATTGCCTAGTTCTCTTACCATAATAGTTTCTTATGTGGTATCACATATTTACCCTTCTCAACTTGCCTGGTTATAAAAAGTAAAATATAAAAAGTAGGCGTCCTATATCCTATTTTATATATAATTGACTTCTATGTCATAATCCGCCCAGCCATTCATGTGTATACATCACCCATAACAGGTGGTGAGATTCCTTTCCTCGCTACGAGTCCTTCTGGGTAGGGTGAGAGTGTTACCCTTTCACCTATTTCTGCACCAGAAAAGCAATGCTTGCACTACTGTGTTATAATAGCATAAATAGAAGCTGTGGTGCATTCCGTCTTAGTCCTCTAAGGTGACAAAGCATCTGTGGCCTTTCTTGTTTGGGGTTGGCTGTAGGTGTCCATGACTGCAGGCCACTTGCCATCAGGTGGACTTCCTTTCGTTTGCTACTTTAGTTTAAATAACGCGATTATTTCTACAAAACAGCAATTTCTTTTAAATATTTGATTAATATCGTTTTCCAACAGGCGTTATATTACGATAACTTGCCAGCAATCTTCTTCGGCAGTCTAGCGCTTGTGGCAAGTGCTATGGTCTTCACGCTACCGGAAACTATCAACGTTGCTCTTCCCGACACCGTTGAAGAAGCTGAAAGATTATCGCAAAGGCAACACAAGAAGGAAAGTGCATAGCACCAGGTTGTTTAAGTGTGTCGAGTACAAAAAAAGAAAGAGACATAAAGCTATTAGACATAAGTACTTTAATAATATACTATATAGGAATTGTGCAACATAACGTTTTGTATTTACTTTTATATGAAAGTTACAAAACACATCAGACAATTTTTGCACAAATATGAGCCATGATAGCTCAGGGGTAAATGCCGTAATGCTCGCCGTAAATTTCACAGTCGCTAGCAACCTGGGCTCGATCCTCGTTGACACCAGAGAAATTGTTATTTGCAATTTTAAGTGCTGATTTACTACGTTCTCGGCGGTGAACGAAAACATCGTGAGTAAAACTGCATGTCCGAGGAATAAAATATTTCGAGCCCTTGTGAAGGTCGTGTGCCGAGCAGTGTGAAGTATATAGGCTGCAACTGTAACTACATAGCTCATTATTTGGGATTTATACCCAGGGGCCACTAAAAACTTAGCCATCTGATCTTCCCTGGCTATAAATTAGTCATGTATAGCTTTCCAATTATAAATAGGTATTTAACTTTAGGTTTATTTGTTACGATATGCTCAAACCTAAATTAAAATTTTTAATGCTTATTTTTTAAATTTGTATAAAATTATAATCATATAATATTTAAATTTCTTCTATAAATGTGAACATATCATTATTATATTGTAATAATATACTTAATTATGCTGTACCATTTTAATCTGTACTTTTGTGTACTGTTGTTGTCGAAATATATAGCTAGATATATTATATAGTGTAGTCGAAATATATACTTATTGTTGACATATGTTTAAGCGAAATGTTTAGTCGAATGGAATATGTTTCAGCGACAGTAGTCTAATGGACCGCGAACTCAAAAATCGTGGGTTCGAATCCGCCATTCCACAATCGTCGTGAACCACTCCTAACACAAGCACTTTAAGCTAGAGAATATAAATAATGTTAATAGCATTGCTAGTTTTTTTTTCTTAAATTGTGTTTGTAAAGAAGTGAAATTCAACTTCTTTTTTCAGGTAATGGAAATTTATTTTTATGCATTTTTTAAAGTTGAAAGGTTGAGGAAAGTGTGGAAAAGTCAACAAGAATGCAAGAGAATATGACAACATTTTAGTACCTAAACTTAAAAATCCTTAAAGAAAACAATTTCTTTTTACATTAGAATAATATAACAAATAAATTAACTTATGTGATAATTCATTTTGAAAGAAATGGAAAGAACACTATTCGTTGATTCATTTCTTTATTAATGGTATCTACGGTTGTGCTTTTGCCAGTGCCAAGTAATAGGAAATTATCGTTTATATTATTAATAATCCTTAATAAATTTATTAAAATATGAATTATCCTTTATAGTATTGTTCCAAAACTTCCCGACAATAATATGTTTATGCATCACATTGCGGGGTTTTTGGGAGCAGACAGTCGATAATGACAGTATTTCAAATGCTTAAGGTGCCTGAGCGTACAAAATAACTTGAGATATATTATATCAACATCAAGCACTTGTTTTGTCGTTTCACCTAATATTTCACATGCGCAAAACATAATCATATCTCTTTTACGTACCAAAATTCTCTTCAAAATACAAGAGCAACAATGCGCCGACGCGACGGTGAAGTTCAAGTTCCGCCGAAACCCTAATCGATGATTCAAAAGTTTAGACCTCACAGCCTAGTCTGACTAGATCTTTTGCTCACAAATTTTTTTTGCAATATCCTGTGCGTCGCAATGCCAAATATTTGTGAGATTAGGCTGACAGCTTAAACTAAAGTTACAAGCAGCGGACAATTGATGACAACAGTACCTATCTTTATGAGTTATATCACCGTGGAACCAGTTGCTACATCGTTTTTTTTTCATAGTTCACATACAACTACATTTTAATACACAAAACCGCACTACTTTTACGTATCAAAATCCACTTCAAAAGAGCATTCGTGAACAAGTTCCCGCTAAAATTCCCCGAAACAATGTTATGTATATTTTTTTAACTTTTTTATAATAATTTCACGTGTAGGGAAGGCAAAGGGATTTTAGCTTATACATCCATAAACGTGACCAAAATGCTTAACGTTTTGTATGGAAAAATCATGTGTATATGTTCACTTTATTTTACGTGCCTTAGGGAACATACGCACATTATTTTCTTTTTTGTGCACATCTATGGCACAATAGCTTTCGAATTATATAAGTCTTATTCCTTTCCTTTTATAATAAAATAATAAAAAATGTATTTCAATTTTAGATATTTACGTACCTATTAATGTACCTAAAGAGAACATGGCGTGGTAAACGTGGCAATGTTTAAAATCAATGTACTCTGTGCTAGATTTCTTTCAAAATTATCTACGTTATTTACATTAAATAGAAACTAGTAACCTAAGTAATATAAATAGAGTACCTAACCTAAATATACATATAGTAGAAATTTATTTTAAAATAACTGCTTCAATGTTTTAAGGTATATGCCTGTTCAACCCCGCCATTTTTTTGAGATTAACGCTAATTCTTACATTAGAGGTAACTACCTCAAAAAATATGTAATTAGTTGAATAAAACTATGTTTACGGATTTTATCGCGTTTTATTTACTTATTTTAATTCCCGACGTTTCGGGTGCTTTACAGCACCCATGGTCACGGGGGATCGGGGGATGAAATCCGTAAACATAGTTTTATTCAATATGTAGTGTTCACGTAAATATAAGAAATCATTATATGTAATTAGTGCCAATCTGCATCTGCAAACAAAATCTGTACGAAAGTGCGGGGCGCGTGTAAGTTCCACCTTAGTCCTCACGGGTGACAATGCATCTGCATTTTGATTTGTAATCGAGGATAGATGTAGATGTCTATGGGCCGCAGCAACCACTTACTATCAGGTGGACTGTGTGCTCGTTTGTCACCCTTAAGGACGCGTTTGCAAAATTGATAGGTATAGAATCGAACTATTACATTGACACGGGTCACACACACAAGTGTACGCACGGTTAACTGCGGGTGCGGGAATCGTAATCAAGTAAAAACATTTTGATAATTTGAAAGATTGAATTTTTTTTTCTCATTTGTTATACCTACAAAAATATACTTAGATACGAAATACGAATAGCTGCTCCAGAGACTGCTAGGCACTAGAAGCCCTCTACTAGCAGTGAGATGGTGGCTGTGGACTTTGGGCTGGTTTTGTTAGTTATGATAATACTTTAGCTCCGGGCTTGATGGAGAAACCTGATGGTGTACTTTGGTGACTACTACTGGAACTCCTGGACGAGTAGAACCAGGTAAGCCGAGTTTGGGCTCGTTTTGTTAGTTATTATGAGACCTAACCTCCAGGCTTGATGGAGAGACTTGATGGTGTACTTCGGTGACTACTGTTGGAACTCGTGGACGAGTAGAACTAGGTGTACCAAGTATGGGCTCGTTTAGTTAGTTATGATGAGAACTTACCCCAGACTTGATGGAGTTCAGATGTCTAGTGTAAGTATATTAAAACAAAGATCTACATTTGTAGAATTAAAGACATTTCATAATATTCACACAATAATTTCGTTGGGTTACAAATATTTGGCTGTGAATTTAAATGAAGTTTTCCACCAAAAATTATACATATATTATGGAAAAAGGATCAGTTTTTAAATTAAAAAATTGTTTTTTAATATTAACGAACTTTGGATGAAAATTTCACTAAGTATAATATAAAATTATTATCATCATCAAAATCGTTACAGTCCATCACAAGTCCTGCTCAACGTAGGCCCTCTCCAAGGAATGCCACAAATCACGGTCTTGAATCGCCTGCAACCTGCAACCATCGACTTCCTGGATCTCTTATTACCAGGTTGTCACTGCTTTATTAGGGCCCTACACTTCGCCTATCGGTACATGGCTGCCTCTCGAGATTTTTTCTGCCACATTGTGTGTCGGTTCTTCGAGCTATATAATCAGCCCATTGCCAATTCAGCTTATGATTCATTGGACTCGTTTAACTGCGAAAATTCTCATTACGAAGTCTAGCACTATAGCTCGCTTAACGACGACTTTGAGTTTTCTTATACGGCCAGCAGTGAAGTACCACAGAAACAGAAACTTTTTTATACAATAAGATGATAAATAATACTTATTGAAAGTCACTCTTTTTTTAATTTACCACAATTTAGACGCCAAATATGTATCTATGTATATCGCAAGAATAATCTGCCGAACGCTGTCCAGCTGACTTGTATCCGTCGATTGACAACTCAGTCAATTAATATAAAAGTTAAGTTTAAGTTTGTTGCCGTGTGGAAGTAACGCAAGGGAATCTCTTACTTCATTTACGTCCCGTGGGTGTAAGAGGCGACTATAGGAACTGCCAGAAAAAGTTTATGGCTTTCGATAGATGGCAGTATACTATCTCGTTTCCACCCGAATTAAATTACTCAAATTCAAATTAATTTATTTTGGGAATATAGTCACGTCTGGTATTGGGAACGTGACGATTTAGGCATATCCTTTCTACATTCCTTCTTTCTACAGGCTGATGATAATGATAATGACTATAGACCATAAGGATTATTTTGGCACATAACTTAATGACTCCTGTGCGAACTAAATCCTTTTTCATACAGATAATTTGTTGCCATTCTTTTAGAAAGATCTAGTCGTAGATAGTTTCTGTTATCCAAAAAGTTTATGTAACATTTTATTAGTGAATATCGAGACTAACTTTCCCCTTCTCACTTCAACACTGTGTGAGTTGAATCATTTTGAGTAAGTGAACTTAATGTAATATTTTAAGAGGACATAAAACTTTAAAATCGCTTTGGTCAAACTATTAAGTTATATTGTAGTATGGTGTTTACAGAGTAATATTTTATAAAAATAAATTTTGTATTGCATATATACGCGTTTTATTTCATGCCAACCAATAATCTAATAAATACAGTATACTTTCTCCATTAATTTTTCAGTTTTTATAAACTTGATCACATCTATGCTTAGTTGTTCGTACCATCTGTATGCTGACGACCCTAAATTTATTTGCAATCATCTATTGAAGAGATCCATAACGCTATTAGAATGTTAAATCTGAACTTGGAAGATGTAAAAGAATGGTCTAGGCGTTTTGGAATATCAGTTAATCCAACGTAGTGTTAAGCTATACTCGTAAGAAGCTCGAGAATATTGTCCAAAATTGATGTGACAAACCTACCTGCTGCCTATTACGGTGATATACTGATGCCGTTCTCTTCCTCTGTAAAAAATCTTGGCCTGTATATGGACAACACAATGAACTGGTTTACGCATGTCACCCAAATTAGCCGCAGTTTTTGCCACCTTACGATCCCTCTATCGTCTGAAGAACTTACTTCCTATCAAGACTAAGCTAACACTTGCGCAAACACTTATAATGCCCATTATTGATTATGCAGATGTGTGTTACCCAGATTTGACCCAAAATCTTCTTAATAAGCTAGAGCGTCTTCTCAATAATTGTATTAGATATATGTATATTTGGTCTCCGTAAATATGATCACATCTCTCATTATCGTGAACTACTGATATGTCTCACTATCCGACAAAGACGAATCTCTAGAATTCTGTTTGTTCTTTTCTCAATTTTGAATAATCCAACTTCTTCAACATATCTCAAGGACAAATCTCATCTCATCTCCAATATCTCTTTTCAACTCATGATAAGGTTCTGCGCTCCTCATTTAATCATAATATCAGTATTCCATCTCATTTCACTGGGCTCAACAACAATTCTTTTACTATTCAGACGACACTACTTTGAAACTCCTTGCCCGAAAACGTAAGAAGAGCGCCAAGTAAGGACTATTTTAAAAAGTTAGTACATAACATTTTTTTTTCAAAACGAAGCAATGTTGGACGTCAAGAATAATGATGATATCTTTTAATATAGGTATTTAGATGTTTTATTATTTGCAATTTTAATATATGTAATAGGTCAAGGAAAAAGTTCCTTCGTATTTTGCTAGTATAAAATTGAAGAAAAATCTCTTTGGTTGTACTGTTTGTATCTGGCTGGTTTTAATATCAATAGATGTAGGATATTAAGAAAAATAAAAAGAAAAAGTAAAAAACACTTTACCGCCATTTTTCAATCGTTTTTCTGTCCGCCAAAATTAGTGAATCTAACGAAGAAATTCGATATATTCTGAAGTTTTACTATAATAAAAGAGGAAAATGCGACTCAAACCGCGAAAAAATGTATGACGTATAGGGACCTAATGCACACTGCATGCAGTGAGAGTAGCACAAAGCTGATTCAAGCGTTTTCAGTCCGAGAATTTTCATATCAAAGATACAGCTCACTCTGGTCGCCCTCATACGGATAAAGTTGATGCCATTTCTGAAAATGTGGAGCAACATCGGCATATTAGTAGTTACAACATAGCCGAGGAATTGAGGATTGACCTCAAAAAAGTTTTGAACCCTTTGAAAAAGTTTGGCTATACAAAAAAGCTCGATATTTGGGTACCACACGAGCTCACTGAAAGAAACCTAATGAATCGTGTACTCATTTGCGATTATCTATTGATAAGATTAAAAGATTGATCACTGGTGATGAAAAATGGATCACCTACGACAATAACGTGCGAAAAAGATCATGGTCAAAGGGTAGTCAAGCTCCACAGACTGTAGCGAAACCCGGATAAATACGCAATAAGGTGATGCTGTGTGTATGGTTGGGTTGGAAGGGCATCATTTACTATGAGCTTTTACCGCCAGGCAAAACCATTAATTCGGATCTCTACTGCCAACAACTAATGAGACTCAAGCAAGAAATTGAGAAAAAACGGCCGGAATTGATCAACAGAAAAGGAGTGGCCTTTCGTCATGATAACGCCAGACCACACTCATTTTTGGCCACTCAGCAAAAATTGAGAGGGCTTGGTTGGAAAGCATTAATGCATCCACCATATAGTGCTGACCTTGCATCCTCAGATTTTCACCTGTTTCGGTCTCTTCAGAATTCTTTGGGTAGTATTAGATTAACATTTATCTAGAGAGGACTGTCAAAACTACTTGTCGCATTTTTTTGATCAAAAATCCCAAGATTTCTACAGCAACGGGATTATGTCAAGTCAAGTTATCAAACAAAATGGCACATATATATTATAATTAAATGTATTTAAGCTTTGAAAAAAAAATGTCTTGAATTTGTATATAAAATACTTAGAAACTTTTTCCCCGACCTATTATTTTATTATTATATGTAAATTATATTTATATCTTTGTATCATACATGTTTTGTTTACATATTTACCTACACTATATGTAAAGTTTTTGTTTATTATATTATGTCTATCACAGTACGTATGTATATATGTGTGTATGTATGTATGCACAGAACAGATACCTCTTTTATCTGTTCTGTGTATGTATGTATGTATGTAAATATGTGTATATATATATATATATATATATATATATATATATATATATATATATATATATATATATATATATATATATATATATATATATATATATATATATATATAAATACAGTCAAAATAAACAAGGCAATGTTGCATTATGACGATTTTAACATTGAATTACGATAATAATTGTTCAACGCCTAGTTTTTTATAATAGCAACTAGTTGTAAGGTGGTATTTGGCTAATGTAAGCAAAAAAACATTTTTTGTAAGTAAAATTAAAGTCTTTTCAGAAGTTTAATTGTTGAAGATAAGTCTCAACTTAAAATGTAAAGGTACATAATATTATAAACTTCCTCCACCAATATTAAATTTAGATCATTGTCTAAATCATATGGTCTTTTTAATTTATTTTTGGAGCCAACGCGTATTGCTAAATCTAGTGCAACATGTATAGATAACATTTTTTACAAATGTTAAGCCGTTGCATAAGTTTATAATTCGAAAATGAGTTCTGATCACTGTGGAAAATAATTAGTTCCGTTACCTAATGTTCACAAAAATCAAGTAGATGAGGTGTTTGTTCCAGTAAATGCACATCGCTTGGAGAAGTTTAGAAATAACATAGTGAAAAACTTTCATCACTTTCATACCAAAATAATTCAAATTTTTTGTATGGAACATTATTTGAGCTTATTTGCAATGTGATTTGATAATAATATTACTTCTAAAACATTATCTTTGAACAATCGGAAGGCATTCAATGAATGGGCGACAGTAAGAGTCCATAAAAGCAGACAAAGGTTATATGAACTTTACCATTAAAGGTCATATAATCACAGCGTCGAATTTAGGGATATTCCCTAATTTAGGGGTAAAAAAATATTCAAAAATATTTAAAAGAGCGTGCTCCACAGCCAAGTTTTTGCATTTCAGCAACAAAATTAAGACGGCTTCTAATAAAATTAAAACGACATGGAGTATAATTAAAAGTGAATATTGTAAGGTCATCTCTCGCAATTTAAACTACCAGTTAAGTTTTAACAACAAATTAACTGAATCAGTCCAGGACGTTGCAATGGTTTTTGAGAAATATTTTACTGATATTTTGATCTTAATGTCACATGTTAATCATAATAATTCAATGAATTCTTCTCCTGCCGTCGCCGAATCATTACTTAAACAAAATGTAAATACATGTACGAGTACAAAGAATTTTACATTTCATAAAGTATCATCAAAAGATATTGTAAAATATTTTAAAACAATTGATATTAAGGGAACTGCAGATCTGTGGGGTATTTCCGTTAAAGTTATTGCGTCTATAATAGATACAATCGCACCTCAACTAGCTATTATTTTTAATACTAGTATCAAATCTGGTGTGTTTCCTGATTTAATGAAGCATAGTAAAGTAATACCTTTATTTAAATCTGGTAGTACATTGGACCCACCAATTTTAAACATATTTCTATACTGTCAACACTTAGTAAAATTTTTGAATAAGTTATTCTTGATCAAATGTAAAATTTTCTTTAATTTAAATTATTTACTTCATAAAAATCAATTCGATTTCACAAGGGGTCGCTCGACAACTGATGCTGGTGTTGAGCTGATTAAATATATCTTTAATGCATGGCAGAATTAACAGGATGCTTTGGGTATATTCTGTGACCTATTCAAAGCCTTCGATTGTGTTCACCATGAAACATTTATCGGGAAACTTTAACACTACGGTGTAAGAAGTGATGCTCTTAAATTAATTATTTCATATTTAAGTAACAGAACGCAAAAAGTTGTCATTAATAGTATGAGCTCTTCCGGATCGATAGTACAAATGGGCGTGCCTCAGGGCTCAATTTTTGGCCTCTTTCTATTTCTTGTATATATTAATGACTTACCTTACATATTAGGGGATAACTACTATGTAAGGTAAGTCATCAAATTAAAACGACAATCCGACGCTTACGCGGCATAGGGGCGAACCTCAATTTTTTAAAAAATAGCAGGAGAGAAATAAAAAGTTTATTTTTCCCCGATTACTAGCTTTTTTCATTAATTTAAAATATTAAATTTAATGGACAACTACAAATACGACCGTATTGTATGGTAATAGAACTAGACGATGAATACAGCTTTAATGTATTACAGTCCTGAAATTACTATAAAAAAAGCTCTGAAAAAAGATACGCCTTATCGTCGCGTTTCGTTTTGCCCAGGCTCTGTTTTTATCTACTGTTCTCTTAGAGTTACGCCCTTCTACTGACTTACTAGTACCTACATATAGAATAATATAAATTGTAACTTTGGCATTAAAATGTTAATACGTGATTACTGAAGGCGTCATACTTATGTTCGTGCAACTGGTGATCATGAGGTCCTGGGTTCGAATCCCGGGTCGGGCCACAAACCATCAGTTAATATGTTTTTCCGTCAAGAAATTCTCAGTAGCTGACCAGAGTCAGGAAGTTGGCGGTGTCTCATCCCCGCGCCTTGGTAAGCACGTAAAGTCGTTTGTCCTGCGCCTGATCTGTGATAATGAGAGTGAGGGAGTAGAGAGTGCACCTGTGCTTGCGCATACAATTGAGCACTATAATCCTGTCCTGCGCAGATGGCTAGACCGAAATTCGGTCTTGAGGACATTAGGTATCTTAATTAGAGAACTTAATTTGAAATTGAAGGGATTTAAAGATTCCTTTAAGAATTTAATATGCGTTCTCTTGACCGTAATATACCTGTACCTATGAAGCATCAGTGTGTAATGCTTCGTAGGTACAGGTTTTAGCGGGCATGTTTTAAATAGACGTTTCTTTGTCTACTCTAAACTCTACTAATTTTGTCCAGTTAATGGAAATACCAGATTTATTCTCTTTTTCGTAGACTTGTACCTTTATATTTATTCCCCCCCGAACGGGTTCCCACCTTGTCGTGGCGGGGGGGCTTAGTAGCCGTGGCTTGGTCACCCGCGGTGAACAAAGAGGCACCCCTTGGCTGGCCCGTGGTTTAGGGCCGGCCCAAGGTGGCCACTCCGAGTGGGCTTGGCTAGCCCACTTCGGATGTGTGTCGGTGGGCTGCGGCGAGAGGGGTGTCCTCTCCCCCTACCGCTGCAGCTGAGGTGGAGTCGCGGAGGAAGAGGTGTGTTAGTATGGCGATGCGCCACTCGCCCTATCCTCCGCGACTCTGACGGCTCCACACCGTTAATTGATGCGGTGGTGGTGGGGCTGCGGGGGGAGAGGAGTGTTGGTATTGCGGGGCGCCGCCCTCCCCACCCTCCGCAGCCGAATCCTGGTTGGCGGCGGAGCCATAGACCAGATCCGCCGCTGGGGTCAGGAAGGCTGGTGCTTCTGAGTGCTAGTTTTTCCTGACCCAATGGCCTTCGACATCGGACACGGGGGCGTCCGTTGTGTATGTGAAGTAGGAGGTCGCGGAGGAGGGCGCGCCATGTGTTCTGGTGCGCCTTACCTGAGAAGGTGGAACACCATGGGGTTTTAGTCGGTGCGAGTCCGACATAACCCGTCCTTGTCCCCGCAAGGCGGGTATGCGTAAGCATTTCCCCATGTAAAAAAAAAGTATCTTTATATTTTGAGATATTTGATATACAGTATAGTTAAACAGAAGCGACAATAGATTTTTTATTTCGTCCGCACATTTGTTACCATACAAGATTGATTTAGTAGTCTCTACGTCATGCTTATTTAAGAAGATAGATACAGCTATGGTAATTTCTGTCGACCTACGTCTACTTTCTATTTCGGGCCACGTGAAACAATAACAGTCCACCTGATGGTAAATGGATGCTGTGGCCCATATACGTCTACATCTATCCTCGATCAGGAATTAAAACACAGATGTGTTGTCACGCCTAAATATTAAGATGGAATGCCTCGTTTCCAGTAAACTTCGCCTTAAAAATTTGCCTACCGGTAGTAGCGTTCGCTGTTTTGTCTCACATTCAGTAATGTGTCGTAAAATAAACTCTTTTTTTTTTCAAAGACATATCACATGTGCCATGAAAGTCGGTGTAAATAACTTTGCGATCAATATGTATAAAACGTTAACAGTGACGATTTTTCTTTTTACTATTTGTTACAGTATGCACCAACAGCTTTTGTGGGTATGATTTTCTTTGTTGCGTGTAATATTAAATTGTTAACAAGCAATTACGAGTCGCAACAAAAGGGCGCATGCTTAGTTAGGGCCTATTTTGTTACTAAGGGTCAATGGGCAAAGGCGATCTACGAACTACGTATTATCGTAAAATCTCACGGTAAGTGTTTTTGACACCGCCGTCACTTTAAATTCGTTATTTTTGTACTTAGAGCTTAGCCCGATTGAGACGAAATAGATCTCGAAAATGGAGTAATTTTGTATATTTAACTCATTTTTACCGTTTGTATGAGGTAAATAATGACGAACTAAATAATGCTATATCTAAATTAGTAAATTGGTTTAATGGTAATAATTTGCATTTAAATTGCACTAAAACTAAATGTATAAAATTCACAACTCCAAGTTGCAAACATTTAAATACTAATGTAATTTTAAATAGGGAGGAGCTGATTCTTGTCGATACCGCCATTTTTCTTGGAATCACACTAGACGCTTCAATGGGGCCTCCATATATCAAAACTAGCAAGCAGACTTAGTTCTGCAGCATATGCTGTAAAATAGATTAAAAATCTTTCTAGTGTCGAAACAGCTACACTAGTTTACTTTAGCTATATCCATAGCAAAATGTCGTATGGTATTTTGCTATGAAAACACGCGATTGACACTGAAATTATATTTGTTTTACAAAATAAGGTCATTAGAGCAATCTATGATTTAAAACCTAAAGTTTCGTTTAGACAAAAATTTAAGAAAATTAATATTATTAATAAACTTTGGCCTCTCAATACATTTATGAAAAGCTAAAGTACGTACACAAAAATAAAATTAATTTTACAAAAATAAGTGATATTCATTCTGTAAATACTAGGAACAGACACAAGCTAGTAGTAGCAGTTACTCGACTCCATCGAATTACTGACTCGGTCAATAATTCATTCTTGGGGCGATGTTTTTAAAACGCTTTTACTACAAAATACCAGAAACCATACAAAATTTGACCTGCACAAAGATCAAATTTTTATTAAACTAAGTTTTGTATAAAAAGGGTTATTATAATATTAAGGAATTTATGGATGATAATAACCCCTAGGAATGAGGTGATCGCTATCAACCTATTTCTAATTTGTATTGTGTTGTTATTTGTGAAACATAATATATGATTGATTGTAAGCTGTTACTTTTTTTTTAAATCCCGCTGGGTTTCTTGCTGGATCTTCCCAGGACAGAGGTTTTTTTTCCGAACCAGTGGTAAATTAAAGAAAATAGTGACTTTCAACAAGTATTATTGATAATCTATATTGAATAAAAAAGTTTTTGTTTCTGTTTCTGTTTCTATAGGAATTAATAAGAAAGAATGAGAAGAAAGTATTTTCGGGTTTTCCATACTCGACGGGCATCACCTATTTGATTAAAAACTTTTATATGAACTATTTAAGTTTTTTATTTATTAGAAAAGGGTGATAAACGAGCACACAGTCCACCTGATGGTAAGTGGTTGCTGTGGCCCATAGACATCTACATTTATACTCGATTAAGAATCAAAATGTAAATGCGTTGTCATGCCTGAGAACTTAGATGGAATGCCTCGTTTCCAGTAAAAAGGGTCTCCGATTCTCTACACTCACCATACGAAACACAGCAGCATAAAGCTGCTATTTTATGCTGGTATGCTGTGAGAACGTGGTCTTTCCCCGGTCGAGCCGACCCATTCGTGCTACAACCATAATATAGCTGCAGCGTGGCTCTAACTCGTAAATGAGTAAGCCATTATATTTCCGAATAATTCACCGAAATATCGGATATATTCGGTATGAATTAATTAGGAAGAATGAAAGGGAAGGATTTCCGGAATTGCCATCCTCGACGGGAGGGTCTGATAGTATCATTACTCTTAGAGCCTATTTTCTAATCATTAGATAAATATTATTTATAGGATAAAACAACATAAACAAATAAAAAAGTATATTTTATTATATAAAGTAGTTTATTTGTTTATATTCAGTGAGATGATAATTTTTTTGATGGGTAACTTTTATCTGACGATAGTTTTATTTCAGACAGAATAGAATAAAATAGAATCATTTTTATTCAATATAGATAACAAGAATACTTATTGAAAGCCGTTTTTACTTTTACCACTGGAAAAAACCTCTGTCCTGGAAAGAACCAGCAAGAAACCCAGCGGGCCCTTTTTAATAAAATTTATTTGCAATGTATTATTTTTACAATTGGTATGAAGTTAGAAACAGCATGGTAGCGATTACCTCATTCCCAGGGGTTATTATCAATCATGTACTCTTTAGTAGTAAAATAACCCTTACTAAACAGTTTTTTAAACCTTTTGATAAATAAGGACTGCATATTTTCTGGGAGTTTGTTGTAAAAGCGTATACATTGCCCCATGAAGGAAGTCCTAGTAGTTACAGAATGTACATCACTATTATATATATTGAGAATCCAAAGTTAATATTTTTATTTCTTTAATTTTTTTAAGGGATTCCTTCGGACCTAGGTTTTTCAATCAAAGCCATTTCCGACTTTTCGATTTTAAGACTTCTTGCACGAATTTTCTTCGAAGACTTTTTTAAATTTATTTATGTAAGTTTGCGTTAATATGATTGACTGTGTAGTGGCGGTGTGAGAATATCCACTACCCCATATTATGCCGTGGGTGTCGTAAGAGGCGACAGAGGGAAAAAATCAGGAGATGGGCAGCAGCGTCTTCCTAATATCGACTAGAAATAAAAAACTGCGGTTGCCATCCCGCTTGCCAAGCGTAGCAACTAACGGCTAATGTCCATTAGGAGTGAAATTATGGGGGAGGCTTATTTCCAGCAGTGGACTTTAACAGGATGTAACGGTAACGGTAACGTAAACGCCGTTAATATGATGTAACCAATTTTGTCTGCAACTCCTCTGACATATGGTTATCCAGGCACACGATCGATTATAGTCGGTTTCTCTCGAAGTTTATGAAACAGTCACGAATTCCGAATTATGTTATCGTGCAATAGGTGCCTACTTGCTTGACGTGCTTAAACACGGCGGCCAGGTGTTTGAAATTATGAGAGTATCGTCGAGTAATTTTACCATCATAAAAAGAAAACTGCGTTTTACGTCACGTTAGCACTATAAACTCTAAATTTTAATTCATAACGGACTTACAGAATAATAACTTATGGTTTCTTAAATGATATATCCAGAATTCTAATATAATATTATAATAGTAAGTTCGTAGTCGCATTTTTAAACAAAAAGACCTACCCAATAGATAGTGTAGTGGTGAATCTCACTAATACACTGCAGTAAGCTACCGTAAGAAAATTTTGCTTCGTTACACGTTCACTAAACTTTTATTACACTTGTGTTCGGTTTTTCGGGCGCATGTTTGTTGTTCCGTGATTGATTAAAACTTGCTGAATTTTGTTTGAATTCAAATATTAATTTCGAACTCTATTCTGCGTACAATATTTGTATGTTGTTTGTTTTGTATGTTTACATTGCAATAACTAGTTAATATAAACTAACGAATCAAACTTCAACCTCAAATAATAACACTCATTAATATATGCAAAGTTTCTCCGCATACAGACTTTATTAGGGTATTTAAACAGAACCATATCGAACTTGATCAATAAATTGATGTCACGTGGCTCGGAGATAACCCAAAGCAAGCGGAACTGAATAATTTTGTCCATAGTTAAGTCAATCCGACTGCCAAGCGTGGTAGTTTGGGTAAAATCTCTGTACAATGGGTGAGGTCTAAGTCCAGCAGTGGACTTCTACGGCTGGTGTGAAAAAGAAGTATAACGGAGGCTTACATACATAAATTACACAAGGGCACATATCCTTACCCGGAACTATTATTTGTCGACCATACAAACACTTGTTCCGTGCGCTACAGAGCCCTCAAAAATACGCACTCCAAATGCTCCACCACTACGAGTACATATATCAAAGGCCTACGTTTGCGCCCTGAATGCAACCTTTTGTTTTTCTAATAGTGACAAAAAGCCTATGTGTAAATTTTAATATTAGCCATGTTCCCAGGTTTTAGGAAAATTATTATTAGAGCAACTTTCCAAAACATAGGCGAAAGAAAAGGAAACTTATTAATTTGTGCCTAAAATAAATTCCTATATGTGTGTGATCGACGAGCAAGATAAAATATGTTGATCTACCACCTAATCACTAGCAATCATCATCACTATAATCATTACAGCCTTTATTATATTTATTTACTTATACTAAATTATACTTCTTAATAAAATGGATTACAAAACACGGAATTAAGCCCTTACAGAAATCCACTTCTGAACATAAAACATACTCGAGGAATGCTTGTTGCAATACGGTCCTGAGCCACCTGCATCCATCGATTTCCTCCATGCCTTACTAGGTCGTCACTCTTTCTAGTGGGAGACCACCCTACACTTCGCTGCCTCTCGAGAACCTTCCTTCTCCGTCAGTTGTTAGTTCTTAGAGCTATATGGTCAGCCCTTTGCCACTTCAGTTTGCTGTTCATCGCTTGGTTAATCAGCAGAGAAGTGCACGAAACTAAAGAAATAAACGACCTTACAGTCTAGCTGATGGTAAGAGGCTACTGCAGTCCATAGACGCCTGCGGCTAACACAGAAGACTACAAGTGCGTTGTCACCTTTGAGGACTAAGATGGAATGCCTCACAATCTGTAATTATAATGGTTCTCTATACCTTCCTTCATATCGGAACTCAGCAGTGCAATTACTGCTATTTGGCGGCAGAAATACTTAATAGGGTTATATCTACACAGACGGATTCCTAGGCAAAAAAGGAGGCATACCACCTAGTATATAGATTACATTAGTTTTATTATACAGGGTTTTTTTTTCAAAGAGTAGCCAAATTTTAAACTTAAGTTCAAATATATAAACAATGATATACGGTTATTACAGTTTTAGAAAATACGATTAAATATGGCTTCTAATTTTTTAATTATCCTAAATTGAATGTGATTTATGGGCATCAACGTTTTTGCCTACCGATTGACCCTTACGAATGTATGAGTGCGCAGTAAAATCAGTTAAAATAATGCATTGCCACTCATTTTGAATTTTAAAAGATATAAAGGACAGAATGTTTGAGATTTTTTGAAAATTTTTTTTTTTTACCATTTTGACTATATTATTTATTCTGAACCTTCTCTGCAAATAATCTTGTATAGTTCCAACTATTGGTAGAATAGACCACAATGATCTCCATTTTACAAGCAAACCCTAGTTTAGACATATAGGTTCGTCTTCATTCTCCATATCTTATTTTATTTTATATTTATTTATGTTGAAAATTAAATTATCGTTTTGTAATTTAGTTACTGCGAAGGTAATACATAAGATGATATTACGTGCTAAGAATTTAATAGTCAATAATCTTTATAACGTACTAATTTATTTAGCTTCCGACAACTCCATGATCTCTCAACGTTACTCTTCAGTTTCCTCCTCGGAAGTAAAGTGTTATTTATTATGATATATATTGTACCTCCAATTTTTTTATATGATAGTTAGCATGTATATATGCCTATACGAGTAAATTTTAGAGGTGTCTATTTATAGATGCCTTAGTAATTTTTAACGTAAGTTCTTACCATTACCAATTTTTATTTCTCTGTTTTTCTGGGCCTTGAATAGAACTTTATTCCACACTTACATTAATGAATAACACCTGTGGTTAGCTCAGGGGTTAAATATTTGCCGTAAATTTAACAGTACGCGAGCAGCCCGGGTTCGATCTCTCTTCGCATTTATAAAATTGTTAATTGCAATTTTATGCTTAGCGTTGAATTTTCTTCAACATCGGAAGAAAACCTGCATGTTTGAGAATAAAATAAATTGTTTCGAAGGCAGATGAACTTATAAAAATAACACGCACTGGAGGACAATGGACAATTTTTAACTATTTTCCAGCGATTTTTCCGTATCGATACGACTTAGGTGACAAACGAGCACACAGTTCACCTGATGGTAAGTAGTTCCTGTGGCCCATAGACATCTATATCTGGGTGAATCAACTTTTAAGACACTCCTTTGACAATATTTTGCAACAGTAAATATAAAAAATAAAATAACGAAAACTTATAAAAATACAGTGCTATGTGTTATATAATTTATCTTATTTTTAGATTCCGTAGTTGGCCACAACATCTAAGTTAGAACTTAATGATTTTTTTGAAAAATCTGGTGTCCATGTCATAAAACTATCCCCTGAGTTACATTTTTGAAAGTATCGTAGTTTGAAATAAAACTATAAATATTGAAAAACTAATATAGTAAATATTTATTTCAACTTAAAATGCAGTCTTCTAAATAATCAATCTTAATTTAAAATAATAGTAACATTAAATAGAGACAGTTAACAGTCCACTGCGTTACTTTGTTCATTATTAAATGCTGAACTTTAAGGTAAATCGCTATATAACGTAATCAGTCATACATTACATATTTCTAGGTTGAAATCTAGCCCTGAGGTCTGCTAATGGAAAGTATTTAATAATGTAATAAAATTCAAAGACAAATTATCTTCAAAAATCCTTACACAAATTAAGGGACACCATGGTAACGCCAGAGAAAAAATGGTAACACCTGAGAATCATATACTATCTATGAAGTACATAAGTACTAACAACAATATAGTGTATGTAATCATAATATTAGCTACTAAAACTAACTAGTCAAATCAGTTATTTTGAATGGGACAAACTATTTAAAACATATCAACTAAATGGAAACAAAACTTGAAATTAAACGAAATACACTAACAATATACATCAAAGAGAGAAATTATAATAGGAACTCTGATTTAAGTAAGTATAATATACTTAGTCTTATTACTTTTCAAACACATCTACCGATTTTTCGAATTGGTAATACGAGCGATGTCCTCGCTTGATAATGTCTGGTGCCGGTAATTTCTCGATAATGTTATCATAATCCACGTAAGAAATATCCGTTTCATCCAAACGAAAACGTTTGGCGTTTTCATCCACTACTCGTAAAATCACTACTTTTACTTCTCCATTCTTCAACATCAGTCAATGTTTTGCATGCATAGGTGTATTTTAAATGCTGCAAGGTCGCTCTCAAATCTTTTTTTATAAATATACCTGCTTCTTCATTTTTATCTTCTTTTATGTTTTTAATAGTTTTAGGTTTTTCCCATCTTTTGTGTATTTTTCTTCCTTTCGTACCCATTCAGTCCATGTTTTTGAACCTTTTACATTTTTAATAAAATAATTATTTTTTAGTGACACATTGAATGCATATGCCATACATGCAGTCTTTGGACTCTGTACTGCAAACTGTTGATTCAATTAGAATATTTAAGTTATCAGTGCCTGTAATGCCATTTCTTTTTAAAGCTTTTGCCTTATACGCAAAGTTTGTATGGGTTTTGCATAGGCACATATCTCTGGCGTCGATAGAGGCATTTACGACATAAAAAAGTTTATTCTTATTAAAATAAAAGTATGAACAACGAAGATTAGGGTTCTCCTTCATAAAGGTTTTAAACAAATTTTTCATTGTGTCAAGCATGAATCTTTTTTGTACTTTTATGCCTGCTTTTGTGAGCGTTTCCTTTTTGCCAGCTGTTGCACGTGATATGTCATCTCTCAAGTAAAATTCCCTTATTTTCTTCTTTAACAATGTGCTTTTATCTAAGCTCTCTTTTCTTTTAACAATTTTGTCAACGCCTAAATTCTCTATAAGTATCAGTTTTTTCATTCGTGAGTCTTTGACATCTACAGTTTCAAATATCTTCTTTATTACCTCTCTTTCTCTCCTAGATTTTGTGTTCTTGAATGTCTTTTTAATAGCTCCACTTAAAATTTTGTACCTAAAGTCTTCATTTTTTTCAACTATGTTGGATTTAGTTTCGATTTGTCTGTGATATCTTTTCTTAAATTTCTCGTACTTTCGTCTTAGATTTTCATTATCTTGCCTAAGTTTTGCGTTTTCTCTATGCACTCTCGACCTGTCCTTTTTCACTTTTTTTCGACCTGATTTTCTGCAAAGTGATGGTGACCTAGCTGACGACGATACGCACAGAGGAGTAGGTGATGCCTGTGGTGAAATAATAGCTTGGGAAGGTTTTGGTGGTGGAGTTCCATTTAATTCTACAAAGTTTTCTAATGTGGACTCGGATCTAGGCGAGTCCGGGGGTGTTTGCTGTAATAAGCTTTCTACAGCCTGTTTTCGTTCTTTTAGTTGTCGTTTTCGTAATTTCCATATCATATTTGCATTATATTTTTCTTTAGGAGTCAAATCTTTTACTAATCTCTTGGACTTATGATATCGCGCTGCTTTTTCTTCGCTTCTTCGTACTTTTCTTCATTGTTTTTTAGTCTTTCTCTATAGCTTTTCTGTTTCTCAGCTGCACTTAGCGGCATTTTAGTTGTTGCCCAGATCTGAGACAAAGTAAACTATTTTTAGTGTCTCAGAAAAGTAGAAAAGACTGAAAATATCCCTAATTAGGTATGTCATTCTGCCTGACATTCTCTGACCTTATCGATAACGCAAGAGAAAGTTCTCCAGCGTTACCGGTAACTCAGGAGAACATTATCTTGCGTTACCGATAACGCAGGGGAAAATTTTACTTAAAAGGACTACAAATAATAACATAATTTAAACTAACCAAAATGTTGGTCATAACCTTGAATTCAGACAGCATGGGTAACATTCTAACATAATAATAGCAAAATATTTTAAAAACTCACCGCTATTTACGCAGTAACGCTGTAGAACGACAATAGACCCACGCGCACTACTTGGGGGCTTACAGCGGTCTGAGGGGCACGTGGCGGGAGAATTGTCTTGTTGAACCACTCCGAAGAATTATTAGACAATAGACGTTTTCACTAACATATAATTAGACGCCATCTCTTAGAAATTGCCTTCAACTTTTTATAGTAACGCAGTAGAACAGACATTTTTAACAATAATTGGGACACATGTTTTGGAACGTCAAATAAATACTATTTAATTAAAATAATTGCGATTTTGTACTTCAATGTAAAGTTTATTTAATTCTGGATCGAAATACCTCGTAAATATTTAATGTATTTATACAACATTTTAGAGAAAATTCATAAATTGTTACGTCACCTAGGTTCGGGGACAAGTATTTTTAGTATGAAGACTGATTTTGTTCCGCTGAGTTACCAAAAAATCTCGTAAATCTTGCTTTAAATTAAAATAAAGACTATATTGCCGTGGTAATGAAAAATCTGATTATGTGCTAAAGTTAAAAATCTAAAAATTTGTAGAGAAATAAAAATTTTACGGTCACTTCTATGATGAGGACATGAAAGGAGTGCCTTAAAAGTTGATTCACCCATCTATCCTTGATTATGAATCAAAATGCAGATGCTTTGTCACCCGTGAGGACTAAGATGGAATGCCTCGTTTCCAGTAAAAAGGGTCTCCGGTTCTCTACACTCACCATACGAAACACAGCAGCATTAAG
This sequence comes from Parnassius orleans, assembly GCA_029286625.1. Taxonomy (NCBI): domain Eukaryota; kingdom Metazoa; phylum Arthropoda; class Insecta; order Lepidoptera; family Papilionidae; genus Parnassius; species Parnassius orleans. The sequence goes on along the minus strand of JAGSMP010000243.1, from coordinate 912,451 downwards.
CTGCTATTTTACGCTGGTATTCTGTGAGAGCGTGGTCCTTCCCCGGTCGAGCCAACCCATTCGTGCTACAACTATACAACTAATATAGCTGCAGCAAGGCTCTATCACGTATAAAAAACCTACAAAAAACGTTCTTCGATGGCGGCCTTCGGGTTCTTGAGAATAATGACGAAGGCTTGAAGTCGTAGTTTTCCGAAGGTCGTTTGATTGCGTGTTCATATCAGGTCGGGGTCACCATTGTTGCGGGTGGAACGAAAAGGGAAGATCTCCCCCCGGGCAAGGTGTTCTGCCCGGGAAGCGGCCAACGCCCCGAGTGGTAGTTCGGAACTATTCTATATATACTGTTTTTGCTTCGGAACTTTGATAGCGCGATTTAGGCTTCGATGTATTTTCGCTTGTGGTGTGACGACAGCGCCGCCACAACTTTCAAATTTTGTAGGTACGATTCACGAACCACCTACTGAAAGTTAATTATTCTATGCCTATAACCATCGCACAAGTGCAAGCAATAAATTGACAAAGTTTTACCGCAACATGATGAACGGCACGGCAGCGCATAAAATACGAACAAACAAAAATTACTTTTTATATATTAGATTTAGTTTGTCACGCTCCTTTGGAATCTCGTGACATTGATAGATAGCGATAAACCAGATATAAAATACCACGTCAGGTGGCAAGGAGCAGCGTCATAGATACAAAATACCTCATGGCGTGATCGCTTATCCGCTTACATAGCACATAGCGTAGTAATACTAGTAGCAACTACAACTCGGACTATAGTCGATCCTATAGGACGTAGTAGAATGAGTGTAATGATGGGAAAACGTTTATCAAGGTTTGTAGCCTAAAGTTGGCACCAGTTAGTAGATGGATTTAATATTGGGAGGACTATCTACTGTCTTACTTCTGCTCATATACAGTTAAAAATACTTATCAAATTATTTAAATAAATCATACATGGTTACATAATATGGTTTCAAAAAATAACAGTGATTCGAAGAAAAAAATTACATAGAATATTGTTTCAGCTTATTTTATTAAATAAGTTATCTGTTAACGCTCACTAGGCCAGACTTGTCCTGTGCTGGTCTAATTTATATTTTACCAACCGACATTTTTGCCGACATTTACACATAAATCTTTATGAAATCATTCTAATTTATCTTTATTATAAATAATTTAAAACATTATAATAAAAAACACATATTAAATAAATACAGCCCTACGGATTAGTTATCTGAAGTGGCAATAGGCTGACCATATAGCTCGAAGAACCCGCAAATGATGGTGAAGCAAGGTTCTCGAGTGGCTTCCTTGTACCGGTAGAGGAAGTGTAGGACGGCCCCCACTAGATGAAGTGACGACCTGGTAAGACATGCAGGAAATCGATGGATGTATGTGGCTCAGGACTGATAATTCATTAAGTTATAAATGTGTTAAATTCGTATAATATAAGAAATAAGAAATGTAAGAAAAAATTGAAGAAAACTGTTACTATTAAAAATAAATAAAAACCTGCTTATACAAAATATTTAAATTTAAAAGTGATGAAATTCATAAAATTAGTTTTATTCAATGATTCAATGTGTTAAATAGGCAGAAATTTATGAAATAATTTTAAAACTTTTAATTTAAAAATGAATACAAACCTACTCAAAAATACTGTAAAACGTCTTATAACAAAATAATTTACTGCTATATCTTCACTCAACGTTCTCAATAGTAGCGTCATTTTAAGTCCCGCGATTAATAATTTTATTGTATCATATTAAACTGAAATACATTCATTTTTCTTTAGTAATTAACTATTTTCGTTCGTATTTTTATGATACTTGAAATAATTAAAATGTTTGTTACAATACCCCAATTTTGATTCTAGTCTCACGCTCTTTAAAATATGTAACCCTTTTATGTAACCTTTCCTGCTGAATTCATTATTGCAAGTATGTTACTGTTCTTGCGACTAATGTAAGAATTGAAGTCCTAAACGTACTCATGCCATTAGCCGAAACTAGACAGTTTAAATTTGAACAAAAAAGAATATATAATAGTGAAACCATGTGTTCATAATATATCTGGTATTTATATATTATACATATTTAATTTAAAGGGGACCACCGGCATAGTATTAAATAATTGCTAAGAAACAACAGAAGTTGTATAAAGCAGTGAACTTCATTCCCCCTATGGCCCGGGGCTCGTAAATATTGACGACATCGTCACGGCTCGTCGGGGGTGGAGGGCCGTAGCGAGCAAAAGGCCTCGCATACTGCTACTGTATAGGGTAACCAGGATCACCTGTAAAGAAATACAGAATCTTATCAACTAAATGCTATGACATACATTTTAGGTTAATTGTACATTGTATCTCACAAAACAACTGGTTATATATATTTTCAGTAATGTAACGCAATTTTTACAACTTTAAAGTTTTGGAGCTGTGTAGCAAAACCTCATTTCATTCGATACGACTTAGGGACCTTCAAGAAAAGAGCTTACTCCTTTCTAAAAGGCCGGCAACGCACCTGCAATTCTCCTGGTGCTGTAGTTGTTGTGGGCGCCGGTAGTCACTTGTCATCAGGTGAGCCATATGCTAGTTTGCCCCTCTCCTATATAAAAAAAATCTTGATATTTTTTTGTCCATTATTATTTTATTTTTACTATTGGAGTTTAGTCCTTAAGAATCGTTTCATATATATCGCAAGGTATGAAAAATAGATGGGTACTAAAACCAAGAGTTAAAAAAGTGAAGCCGTTATGGTTTTCCTCTGCGCAACATACTCGAGCATCTTGTAGCGTCTCTCTCTCTCTCTCTTTCTAAATATGTGTTTTTATAATTTGACTATAGCATTCAGTAAACATGTACAACGTCAAACGTCAGTTTGTGAAGTTTTAAATAGTATTTAATAATGACGTTACTATTCACGAAATAAATAATGTAATAAGTATAAGTCATATATCTCTAGGTAATATAATTGATGTGATATATTTTATCAAATCAATATAAATAAATTTATGGGTTCATTTACTTCCTTTGCCTATTGTATATATTTTAAAACAATCGTTTTTCAGGAGTAAACTCCAGTCACGCGTCGAAGCTGACACGCACAGTTTTTATTTCTATAACTACGCCTTTATTGTTTTATAACATTTAACAGCAAATAGTAGTTATCGTAATATAGCTAAGTCAATAATAAAAAAAAATACAAAATTCTGACTAAAAATCAGTGCTGTCTATTTATTAATATAGTATGCACTGAATCCGTTCTCATGCTGTATATGGGTAATCGTTTAAGTGTGTATTATCCCTTTCTTTATTCCTTTGTTTCTTATTGTTACTCCTTACAACTAAGGTAACAATGGGCGATTTTAATGCCTGTGGACATTCTCTGCAATTGAGATTGTCTCACCAGGGGGATTAGATAAATAAATTCTTTTAACATTTCTTTGCGTTACTTAAATACATTTTTTTTGCAATTTGCATATAAAAAATACAGTAAAACATTAGTAATATATTTAACAGTGTCTTAGTTAGTAGTATGTTCATATACATCTTTAACAATAATATACAAACAAACTTGATATAACTTATGATGCCGGTGATCAATAAGCGAAAGCTCTATGTTCTTGGCATCAAGCTACCAGGATATAATAACTATATTATACTATGTAATAAATCGTATCGACTATCGTATCGTATGTATATTAGTCATAGTATTAGTTTTTATTTTATTAAATAGCATAATGAACAATAATATCGTTGAAGTAATCTATACAAATAAATAAAATTGAAGTGTCTGTTTGTAATGTCAAAATAACAGCTTTTTACTTAATGCATTATGAAAGTATATACGGTACAGTGGAATCCGTTTATAATGACATCGAAGGGAAATAACAAACACGTCATACTAAGCGGACGTCATAATAAGCATTTTGTAGAAAATAAACAATCTCCTGTTTTTGTTAGTATGTATTTATTTTAATAGAGAAAAATCTCAATTAAAGTAACTTAAATTCTTGATAATAAATTCTTGTTTTTAAAAATCATTGAGATTGTCGAATGACCAACCCCGAATTACCTTGCGAGAGATGAGTTGAATTCTCCGTTTTCTAAACTGCACGTGCATTGTCGTTGAGATTAAATTTTTTTCAAAAATCACTAATGCCGGGGCCACAGTAAAACAAACAATGCGTGACCTTCAACTATCAATTACCCACTGAGACTCAAAACAAAAAAAAGCCATGCACGCGCCGAACGTCGTCGGGTATCACTTGACTCTCCTGAACACTGCCGAAGGTGTTAGGAATCATGTCGGTCACTATAACCGGACACAATTTAGTAAAAATGGGTCACAATAAGCGACATGTCACTATAAACGAAGTCATTATATCCGACTTTATTATAAAGAATTTTATATGAAAACCAAACTTCGCTGTGTAATTACTTCATAATAAGCGGTTGGTCAATATAGGCGGAGTCATAATAACCGGATTCTACTGTACTTATAACAAAAACACAATTTTTTGAATTTTTGTCTGTCTGTCTATCTGTCCGTCTGCCTGTCTGTGTCTGTTTGTTCCGGCTAATCTCCGAAATAGCTGGCCCGATTTTGACGGGACTTTCACTGGCAGATAGCTGATGTTATATGGAGTAACTTAGAGTACTTTTATTTTAGAAAAATAATTAGGGTTCCGCGTAAAAAAATTAAAACGCATGAAATCCAATCGCAATAAATCATTACACGCGGGCGAAGTCGCAGGGAACGGCTAGTATGTACTACGAATTAAAGTTGTCTGCAGCCCACGGACTCAAACTTTTTCTTACGAGCCCTGCACTGCCGCACAGATTTTATTCACAGTATTTGTTCTAATAGGTAGTACATATTAGTTCAATGAATAATAAGCATATATTTTCAATTTAAAAAAAATATTTTTTCATATTGCCCTGTGTCACATTGCAATGCTGTGTTGCTGATGGTTGCATACTTCTTATACTTTGATGTTATCTTGTATATACTACTAACTGCTTACCGTATTTTTTGTGTAATAACGTAAAGTAGTTACTGAGAACTATTCCTTTTTACTTTTCAACAGATTTCAAGCAAAGAGTAAATTCTCAATGCGGCTGTACCTTTTCTTTTTTGTATGTCTTTTGTATATCTTCGTCAAATGTGAACCGATTTTGATAATTATTTTTTATTTAAATAAGCGATACTTCAAGGATGAAGTTTTTAATATAACTATTTAGACGGCATTGACAATGTGATATTTTATTGGTCTACTCAAAGTGTTAAAAATTAACTTTTATTTTTTTGAAATCGGCTATTACTTTCTATTAAAAGTAAATTTTTACTAAGATGATTTAGACTTTAGAGAGTAACTTCTAAGAATTTTATTGTTAAAGGGTCAACCCGCCTGATGGCCCTTTAGCAGTCTGTTCATTTTGAATTCAACGTTTTTAGATGGATTTCCCGTCATCATTCATTCGCCAGAGTTACGTTCGTAAATTAGCGATGTGCATCACACATAAGTGGGAAAATTTGGCATTCCCCAAATATGCTTAGAATTCACAACTCAAGTACAAAGTTTCAGCGTATAAACCTTCCACTGCTGGGCATAGTCTCATTGTCAGTCTCTCTCGCATTCGTCTTTTTTATAGGATAGGGTGACAAACGAGCACACAGTCCACCTGATGGTAAGTGGTTGCTGTGACACATAGACATCTACATCTATCCTTGATTACGAATAAAATGCAGATGCGTTGTCACCCGTGAGGACTAAGATGGAATGCCTCGTTTCCAGTAAAAAGGGTCTCCGGTTCTCTACACTCACCATACGAAACACAGCAGTGTTAAGCTGCTATTTTACGCTGGTATTCTGCGAGAGCGTGGTCCTTCCCCAGTCGAGCCGACCCATTCGTGCTACAACTATACTACTAATATAGCTGCAGCATGGCTCTACCACGTACAAATCTCTACGTACACGTCTCTTAAATCTGAGAAGGTTTTAGGAATAAAAATTAAAAACAGCAAATCCAACTATAATAATGAAATTAAACTTTTGATAACAAGTAAACGTTTATTAAATTTAATAAAAAGTAAAAGCTAACTTTAAACACTAAAAAGAATAAAATAATTTCCACATAATAGCTTCTGAAATCGGTGCGAAGACATTGAATAGAAGAATAAAGAATTGATAACTTTTTATTAAAATTAATAAGCGTTTAGATTTTATTAAAAGTTTAATAAGACACCTTTGATCGGACCAAGAAATCTTACAATTTCAATGTAACAACAAGAATGTATAAACAGTTACATTCAAAACTTTATCATCTATTTTTCTACCCTTAATGACTACTTAAACTATATTTATTTAAAAAAAAGAATCTTTAAAATCGTTTCTGACTTGACGAAGATATAGAGTAAGAATAGGTCTTTACCTATGAAATTGCCGTTCAACAGTATTGGCCATTTAAAATCAAAAAATTTTTGTTTGTCTAAGAATTCTAATTTCAAATTAATTTTATTTTAAAACATGGAATCCTTTTTTCAAAATTTGTCATTTTTTTACTGATCCGATTAGCGTTATGTTTTCATCGCATTTGAATATTTTTCGTCAAGCGGCACGCAACATCAACGACGTTTACGTAGCGAATACTACAAACGAATGCACCACCTGTTATTGGTTTGCCCGCTTCTGTTCTGGAAATTTCGACCTGAAAAATGAACCCCGTGGTCGTCGGAAAACCTTGGTCGATAATGATGAATAAAAAGCGATTGTGGAACAGATGATACTCAATCTACGGCTGAATTAGCAGCAGCTTTCGACGTTAGCAGCAAAACAATACTGGTCCATTTGCGTCAAATTGGCAAGGTAAAAAAGCTTGACAAATGGGTGCCCCACAAACTCAATGATCGCCAGCGCGAAGTACGCATCGAGACGTGCCTTGCACTGCTCAACAGCACACAAACGAAGGAATTTTGAAACGCATTGTTGCCTACCACCTGCGTTGAAAAATGGATTCTGTTTGACAATCGCAAGCACTCAGCAAGTTGGTTGGATCCTGGTTCAGCACCTAACAATGCCCTAAACGAAAAATTACCACTAGAAAAGTTATAGTCACTGGTTGGTGATCTAGCGCCGCCACCAGTGTGATTCATCACAGCTTCATACCAAACAGGATGAGCATTGCTGCAGATGTGTACTGTGAAGAACTGAACACAATGATGGAGAAGCTCGCACGTCTCCAACTTTGGTCAATCGATCGTCGTCGCTGCTGCACGACAACGCGCGACCTCATAGTGCACAACAGACGGTCTCCAAGTTTCAAGAGCTAAGGTGGGAAGCTCTCCGTCATCCGCCGTACTCACCAGACCTTGCGCTTACAGAATTCTACTTTTTCCATAATTTAGATAACTTTTTCGCAGGAAAAAAATTCAATACCCAAGAGGCAGTACAAAATACATTTAAAGAATTTGTTGCCTCCTGTCCAGATGACTTCTTCAAGAATGGCATCAATAAACCGACACTACGTTGGCAAAGATGCATCAATTATATGGGTGATTACTTTGATTAATAAAAAAAAATATATAAAATAAAATTACGTTAGGTTATTTCATAAAAAACGGCAATTTCATAGGTAAAGACCTATTATAAATTACACCCTATAAAAGTCCACTGGTGAACTATGGCCCCCATAGATTGCTTCAAAGGTGAGATTTTGCCATAGTTGCCACGATCAGCAGGCAGGTTAGCAACCGCAATTTTTTTTTATTTGAGTATCTATCAGGAAGATACTGATGCACGTCTCCTGTTTCAGTTTGCCTCTATCGCCTCTTACGACACCTAAGAGACTATATTGGCAACCGTGCAAGCCGTGTTGTGGCGGTGTAAGAATATCCACTATCCCATATCGTAATATACATAGAAAAAAAAACAGTCAGTCGAATTGAGGACCTCTTCCATTTGAGAACAAAAACATAGTACAAAAAAAAACTTATTTAGGATTGCCAATCGCATGGCTACCCGACTCCGGATGCGATGCGATTATTATATAAAGTTACAGCTTCATTTCATACTCTGGCAATATACGATTACATTATATTGGGTTCGTACTTGTAGTGTATATATCATACATCACATATAAAGACATTTTTTAAATTGCTGACGTTTTCCTGTCGTCATTAAGACCATGACTTCTGCTAGACTGTCTTCCCTATCCGTTCTGGATTTTAGGTAGTAAGACTATTTCTGCCGACAAACAGCAGTGTATTTGTTACCGGCAATGCATATAATTGCTTAGGCAATGTATAAAATATGTAATCTATCGTTTACCATTACATACCTTTCCTAGGTATTGTATGCAATATTACAGAATAAATAATAGTTAAAGGAACAGATGGATCACTCTCTGATGGCAAACTTGCGAGTTTAAACTTAGTTACAACGTCGCTAATGTTCATAATACTTTGCACGCCTCGCAAGTGACCTTCGTGAAATTAGCCTACCGTTTATTTCGTTGAAAAAAATATATGTGGCGCGCGTATTAAATCAAAATGCACCTTACATCCGTGTGCGAGTGTCTGTATCACTAAGCCCGTTACGCGCCTTTGTTAAGACCGCTTCTACTGGAGGGTTCGTGTTGTTAGAAAACAAATTGAATTCTTTGATATTAGTTGGTATATAGTAGAATACACCGAGGTGTTATGCACTGTATTAGTATTTTTTAATTTTTTATTTGTGAAAAAAAACGTTACCCCCACACTAGGATTTTCTCCTGTATCGTGGAGGCAGTTAACAAACATAAATTGCACAAGGACAAACATCTAGACCCGTAACAATTATTTGTAGGCCATACAAATACTTGTTACGTGCGGGATTCGAACCCGCGGCCCTAGCGTTGCAACTCACGGCTAAGCCACTGCGCCACGGAGCCGTCAATTTGTTGATAATAATAACTTTATTGTTCAATGTTAGGAAAGTTAATATGCAACATCGAGGAAAATTAAGATTATAACAACGTGAACGTCTTTGAAACTTAACTTAACTTAACATTTTAACCGACTTCAAAAAAAGGAAGAGGCAATTCAACTGTTTTTTTATGTGTGTTTCCTCAGAATTTATTTCTAGGTGAATCGATTTTGATGATTCTATTTTTATTTGAAAGCTGGTGCTTATAATTTAAACATCGCATATAAATTTGATCAAAATATGATCAGTAGTTGTGGAATTATCCTTAATAATGCGTATTAGTATTGAAGTCGGTTCTACAAAATTTATAATTTCATTAGTTGTCTCTCTTCCTCTCTTTTTAAAAAACGTTACCTCCACACTAGGATTTTCTCCTGTATCTCAGGGACAGTTTACATACATATAACAGACCCAGAACAATTATTTATAGGCCATACAAACACTTGTTCCGTCCGGGATTCGAACCCGCGGCCCTTAGCGCTACAACTCATTACTAAGCCACTGCGCCACGGAGCCGTCACTTGTCTGTTTCACATTTTTTGCTATTTACAAACATGTGACACGCGACTTCATTATTAATGAAAGAGTGGCAATGAGAAGTGCTGCTACTTTCAATCTTTCTTTTATCGACCAAGTATTAAACTATAACCAGTATATGCTGATCTTACATTAGTATGCAGTCACTAGTACTGGGAGGTTTACTTACACTGAATTATTTTTTAAGGTCATTGGCATTATACGCAAAAACTCGAAAACTGCGAAGCTGTGGTCGGGTCACTAATCAAATAATAAATCTGTAACTATGGCGGCAGTAATTAAGTGCCTAATTATCTAGATCTACCTATAATTAATAATATATTACCTTTCGGTATTCTTAGGAACAGTAAAGAATGAAAAGTCGACACTCCTATTGTTATTTAAGCATCCGTATGCTATGCGGTACCTATTGGCTTTTTGAGAGGCCATACATGAATTAAAACTCAAAAATAAATATCAAAAGTGCCTAAATACTTATTAGAGAAGAATATTTTTTATGTTAACGTAAGGCGCGCTTGACAACCTCACGGAACTACCCTCATGTAGACGGTCGCGCAGCGTAGGTATATTTTCATGCCTAAAGCAAGGAGTGAGACAGGCCTGGTAATACCTAGATACCTATGAGGAGATCAGGTGAAGTATATAATGTGAAGAAATAAAACATATTTCCTTTACTGAAAATCAACTTTACTAAGATTTACAGTCAAATTTCTCTAAAATTTTTTAATATAGGATAGGGTGACAAACGAGCACGCAGTCCACCTGATGGTAAGTGGTTGCTGTGGCCCATAGACATCTACATCTATCCTCGATTACGAATCAAAATGCAGATGCGTTGTCACCCGTGAGGACTAAGGTGGAATGCCTCGTTTCCAGTAAAAAGGGTCTCCGGTTCTCTACACTCACCATACAAAACACAGCAGCATTAAGCTACTATTTTACGCTGGTATTCTGTGAGAGCGTGGTCCTTCCCCGGTCGAGCCGACCCATTCGTGCTACAACTATGCTACTAATATAACTGCAGCATGGCTCTACCAACTTGCCAAATTGCAAACAAATAGTTTAATTAAATGTCAATCATTCATAAAAAAGCATTTGCTCATGCTGGATGTCTATTAATTAATTAAAATAATATTAAGAAGTAATAAACACGATAACTTAATTAGGTTAGGTTAGGTTAAATTTAGTCATGTCTTGACTGAGGAAGTCATTTTCATAAATTAATATAGTAGTAATAAACTGTGAATTGCACTACCGCTATTTCGTACCTCTTATTCAAACATTGCCAGTTAAACATTCAATGTTTTTTTTTATATAGAAGAGGGGGTAAACGAGCATGCGGCTCACCTGATGGTAAGTGACTACCGCCGCCCATGAACAACCGCAACACCAGGGGAATTGCAGGTGGGTTGCCGGCCTTTTAGAAAGGAGTAAGCTCTTTTCTTGAAAGTCCCTAAGTCGTATCGGTCCGGAAAAATCTCCGGTGGTAAACAATTCCACAGAGAAGTTATACGAGGACGAAAACTCCTAGTAAAACGCACATGGTGGACCGCCAAGCATCCAGATGATGAGAATGGTATCGTGAATTTTGACGCGATGTGCGTTCGTGAAATTTGGCGGCTGGAATTAATCCGAACAATTCCTCAGAGCACTCCCCGTGGTAGATTCGATAGAAAATGCAATGGGATGCAACATCCCTACGCAGCGCCAGTGAATCGAGCCGATCAGAAAGAACTCGGTCGTCGACGATTCGAACCGCTCTGCGCTGGATGCAGTCAAGTGGAAGGAGCTGGCACTGGGGAGCCCCGGCTCAGAGATAAGAAAGTATTCCATGTGCGGCCGAATTTGCGCTTTGTAAAGTTGCAAGTGATGTGCCGGCATGAAATACTATCTCGCTCTGCTGAGCACGCCAGCTTTTTAGAGGCCAATTTGGCCTTCCCTTCCAAGTGACCACAAAATTGCACGCTATTCGATATGTTGACGCCGAGGATTCCGATGCTACCTGAGGCAGCAAGGGGAGTGCCTTAAAACTGGGGAGATACGACAAAGGGGTTCTTTTTAGCGGTAAACGCGCAAACTTGTGTCTTCTGGGGATTGAACTGGACTAAATTTAGTCACCCCAATCCGAGACTTTGTTCAGCAAAGACTCGACTTCAGACACAAGTTTGTCCCGGTACTCGGTGACGTTTTCCCGAGAAATATTGGCACGGCCGGTATATAAGGCATCACCAGTGCTGTCGTCCGCATAGCAATGAATGTTACCAGTTTGCAACATATCATTGATATGTAGGAGAAACAGCGTTGCTGATAGCATGCAGCCTTGTGGAACACCTGCGTTGATAGGCTTGTAATCAGAGCATACACCGTCAACTACGACCTTGATGCTCCGATCAGCAAGGAAACTGGTGATCCATTTGCACAATTTCTCGGGGAGCTTCGAAAGAAGCGCTTTGTGCCAGGCCTTCGCTATGTCTAAACTAACGGCCAATGCCTCCCTCTTGGACTCTACTGCCTCCACTCATCTATGAGTCAGGTAGACCAGAAGATCACCAGCTGATTGACCCCGACAAAACCTTACTGGTGGTCACTAATCGGCTGGTGATCCTCAAGGTACCTCATGAGCTGGCAGTTTATAATGGGTGAACCAAAGCTGTCTTTCATGAATTCGGGACCACGCCTTGGGAGTAGGAGTACCGGAAAAGACTCGTTAAAACCGGTGCCAAATCCGGAGCCCACGTCTTCAGCACAATGGGAGGGCCTCCATCAGGCCCACTCGACTTGCTGACGTCCAGGGTAAGGAGTACTTTGCGAACCGACCACTGTGTAAGCCGCACATTCAGCATGGAGCACTCACACCGCGGGATGGTCGGCAGTGTGTTACCCCCGTTATCAAGAGTTGAGTTGGACGCAAAGAGAGAGCCTAACAGCTCGGCTTTCTCTTTTGCGGCATGGGCCAGTGAGTCGTCCTCTCTGTGCAGAGATGGTAGAGATGGCTGATAGAAGTTCCCTTGCACAGCCTTGGCGAGAGACCAGAATGCATGGGTTCCCGAAGAAAGGCAAACTGCTTCTCGCCAATTCTGCCGATGTGCTCAGACTTTGCCTTGGCAATGACTCTTTTGAAGGACCTGGAGACGGAATTACACTTTTTTTAAGAGTGCTGGTGTTTACATCCCGAGACGTTGATGCGTCAGCCCAGGCCCAGTAGCACTCCTGCTTATAGCGTGATGCTATTTTACAGGAGCGACCAAACTATGGCTGGGATCTGCCTTCGATGGGCACTACAAAGGATGGAATAAAAAGTTCCATACCCTGAAGTACCACATCAGCGACAGAATCAGAAACAACGCTGGGATGAGAAGCAAATCCGCCCCCAAGGGTAGGATGCAAAAAAGACCACATCCTATCCCAATCGGCCGAACTATAGTGCGAAACACGGCGGCAGCCTGCAGAATGCAACCGCGACGTTTGAGTGAATGGCACTACACTCCGGACAAGACAATGGTCCGACGAGCCTAGAGGGGCGTCGACGGAAACCTGATATCCGTCCGGATGAGAGGTCAGCAGGAAGTCCAACAGGGAAGGTGCATGATCTTCCACATCTGGAATCCGCGTAGGCGAAGTAACCAGCTGTGTAAGACCATATGCCAAGGCAAAGTCATAAAAAGATCTCCCCGCATGATCGGTTAAACGTGAACCGAGCCATTCAGCGTGGTGGGCGTCAAAATTGCCGAGGATCACGAGCTCTGCGGATGGGATCTGCTGTAGCAAGGAATCTATAGCCATTTGGACGTGGTCGAGGAGTCGGTCTGTTTCGGTATTACCGCTATGGGACCTATAGAGGCACCCGTAGACGCGGGGATTCAAGTCTGCCGAGGCGTCGAAAACAAATGTCCTCTCTGACGTATACGCAAACTCCAGCCCGGGTCACAAAGGAGTGTTCTAATTTGTACCCTGGTAGGAGAGATATGAAGTATCAGCCGGAGAGGACACCTGAGCCTCGGTTAAAAAGAGCAAGGCCGGCTTCGCCGTCTCCAGATGGTAGTTGTCAGCGTTAAGGTTGGAATGAAGTCCCTTGATGTTGCAAAAGTTCACGGATAGCGTCGCCACCGGGTCGCCTTGGTGTTATTGCTCCGCTTGCCTCGAGCAGGTTTAGTCACGAGCAGACTATCACCCAGGGTGCTGGCTGCTGGTACCCTCCTGGGGTAGTCTGATTACATTTAATTCCCTACCATGTTGATGGGGGTGGGGGAATTGGGCCTCCAGCCACCTCCACTCACCAAGCGAAACGCAGAGGTAAACCTCTACTCCACGCTGGTATTCTGTGAGGTCGTGGTACCACCCCGGTTTGAGCCGGCCCATCCGTGCGACAGCATAAGCTACCGCGTGGCTCTACCACTGTGAAAATGTTGTATAAAATGCCTAGGTAAAGTATGAAATAAATAATATTTTATACATTTCCTGACTGTTTTAGGTATTCTATAGAATACCTTGATATTCTTAAGAATATATTAATTCCTCAATACCGGATTATACAGATTGGCGAGAATAAATTCACAAATTAAATTGTGAAATTACAAATTGTGAAGCATTTCATCATAGTCCTCAGGGGTGACAACGCATCTGGAGCCTTTTTTTTAAAGTTAATTACAAATATCCATGATCTACAGTAATCCGTGACCATCAGGTGAAGTTTTAGTTCCTTTGCCACTCTATTATCATAAAAAACATCACCAATTTTGTAAGCAGATTAGCAACCGCATTACCACTATAGATATTTTAGAGTAGAGTAAGTTTAAAATGGATAGATTCCTCAAGATTCGCAACAGTCACAGTTCAGGTGAAAATAACTAAACAAGGATTTCTGTATAAGAAATTACCTACTGCAGTGTCACATTACCGCACGACCTTGAAACAGTCATTAGCAAACGTGAAGCCTTGCAACACGCGTGATGGTATATATTACGCAACAAAAATTCAGGGCAGGCCCTTTGCTGCCTCAAGTAGTATCGAAATCCATAGCGTAGACATGTCGATTGACGTGCAGTTCCGTCGCTTGAAAGGGAGCGCTAAATTGGTCTCTATTAAGATTAGCATGCTCTATAGAGTGGGATACTATTACATGACGGGACACAGTTTGCAACTTTACAAGACGCAAGTTCGCCCTCACATGAAATACTTTTCTCATTTCTGTTCCGTGTACACCAGTGCGAGCTCCTCTCACTTAACCGCATTCAGCGAACCACGAATTGTCGAAGACCGAGTTCTTTCTGATCGGATCCATTCATTGATGCTGCGAATAGATGTTGATCTCTTTAAATTTTATATCGCATTTATCACGGAAAATACTTAGAGGAATTGTTCAGATTAATTCCAGCCGCAAGATTCCAACATTGCACATGAAAACAAAACTCTCGATTTCGTCCACACAATCTGTATGCTTGGCGCTCCACTACGGTGCGACTTATCAGGAATTTCCTTCCTGGCTTGATTGTTTTTGAGAATCAGCTACCACCAGCGATTTTTTGGACTGATACGACTTAGGGACGTTTTAGGAAATTCCTCCGGTGTTGCATTTGTTCATAGGCGGCCACATCAGATGATCGTTTGCTCCTTCTTCTTTAACAACAATACCAGGCTAAGTTAACCTTCTTCTTTTCTTTTTCTATTTTACGAGAACAATAATTACGTTTTGCCTCCAAGTGAAATCCTTTATATTTTCCCATAAAATAGGTGGTTAATGTTCAACATGAGTGTATAAAATATATTGTTTTTTTTTTTATTTCAGTTCTTTGCTATAATTATAGTTTGAAATAACAGTCTAAGTTACGTTGGCATCAGGTTTGTAAATTCAACCATACAGGCTTAATTCTTATCCGATTTTTAATTTTACGATAACCAAAGCAAAGGGAACTATATTAAAGGTGCAAAACGTGTTTCATCAATATGATAAGTCGTAATGCTCCTGCATGGATGTTTGTCGCTGTGCAATTTATGAATGTAAACTGCTTCCATTATACAGAAGAAAATCCTAGGACGGGGTAACTTTTATTTAAAGAAAACAGATTCTTATTATTTGCAATACATGGGCCTCAAGTACACACTTACTTTGTTATGTTGATAGTTATTATCGATTAATACTACACAATCTGATTTTACCCAAGTGGCTTCAATTTCTGTTTCAGATAACACAATGAGTATATTTCATCGTTTTATTCTTCAGATATAATATTAACAACGTAGTTTCCTTATTTTACAAGGCTAATCCATTCTTTTAGAGAGTTTTACTCTACCCCCACTATAGTCTACCGCCGTCCGAGCGTACTATATCATTCTGTTTTCAAGCGACGCAGAGTGCACACCTTATTTAATAATCTCAAAACAGTAAAATGTCGAAACGCAGTGCTGTAGATGAAATTGGTTATTATCAAAGGAAAATCAAAAAACTAGAAGAACAAGAACGACAACGATATAAACGAGTCATTGTTCACTCTAATTCCTATGATATCGAAGAAAATTTTGGTAAGTGTTACCGTTACGTAATTCGTTTCTAGTGCCTGAGTGATCATTTAAAATATACATTAAGCGTTAATGAAAAATAAATATATGTACAATTTATGTTTGGTTGTAGATAACGAAGCTGAGGATAGTAATAAGATCGTAGGTAATGACACCATGGTCACATCCATTCCTTTCGAGGAGCATCCTCAGTTGATAATTGAAGATAAAGCAGAAGAAATTGTTCCTACATTAGATCCTGAATAATTGTCAGCTTTGGATGACACATATAGTGATGAGCAAATATACGGTGAAAATATTGAACAGTGTCTTGCGCATCGTTTGATTCCTCTTTTAAGTAAGGTTCTTACCAGGGAAACAAGTCAAAACCTGTTAAAAAAGTACTTAATTCCTAAAAATTGCAAGTTTTTGATGCTTGCCGTATATTATCCGACCTCCATCACCTTAAGACCCAAATCAGAATAAAAATGGTGCCACGCGATTTAGACCCACTTGACAAGTGTCATCTTCAAGTCATTCAAGACAGTGAAAGGAATGAAACTCTTTTTGGTAGTAAGCTTCCTGAAAAGATCAAGACGCTAAAAGCTATCGAAAAACAAATTCCTCTGATTAAGAAAACAGACCCAAAACATTCCACTTCACTGATAACAACAAGTTTGTCTTCAAGAGACAATCGTTACCAGGGAAACTGGAGTGGCCTTTCTTGCTCGCAGAATAAGAGGGAGTCGAGAGAGCCAAGGAAGTAGTCATCAGGGACCCGTAGAAATAAATACCCTCTCAGGTGTATTCACAAACGAAGAATTCAGAAACTTCCCGCATTTACCTGTTTTATTCAGTTAACAGAAGAATACAATATTTATAAGTATATAGTATACCTAAATACAAAAATCAGTAGATTTTTATATTTAGGTATATATGACTGTTGGCTTAAATTAACAAAAAATAAAATTATTTTAAGATAGATTCGGAAGTGTTTTACAATACCATTCAATGGACAAATTACTCAATGTAGAATACCTCATTCAATTTTGTCATCAAAAGATAAACAATACATTTCTGCAGCTATTAGTAATATTTAGACTTAGCAATATCAAAGTGTCATCCATCAAGGAACCAGTTTATATCATCAGTTTTCTTAACGCCTAAACTTAACGGAGGCAAAAGATTTAGCTTGTTGTGCTTGTTCAATCTCTTATTCTGCCGATAATAGACTATGTCGAAGTGTGTTGCTCAGACTTATCTCAACAGCATCTTAACACATTGGATCGTCTCCTTAACAACTGCATCAGATACATTTATGGTCTTCGTAAAAATAATATGTTAGAATATTCTGCACTCTTTTCACTATTCTGAACGATCCTTGTGCTCCTGAGTACTTGAAATATAAATTTCAGTACATAGGAGATTCTCATAATTGTTTTCTCCGTTATTCGGATAATTTGAAGTTGCTAACGCTTTTACATCGTACTGGTCATACGTCCCACTCTTTCGCTCTAACGGCTATAAGAAATACCTCTTGAGATTAAATAAAGCTTCCAACAAGTTCCTTTTCAAAAACAAAGTTAAAGTGATAGTAGGTAAAGTGAACACTTTAGAAAAGCATTGCAAGTGAGAATAACGTTTTTTCCTAAAGAATTATTCTATCGTCACATATTTTCTTATACGTCACTTACACATATATTCGTCGTCAGCAAATTTTTTATTAAGTAAAAATTGTTTATTATGAATTATTAAACTACTAAAGAGTACATGATTGATAATAAACCCTGGGAATGTGGTGATCTCCACCATATTGTTTCTAAACGTTTTCATATTTAATGTTTTAAAAAAGTCCCGCTTGGTTTCTTCCTGATTCTTCCCAGAGCAGAAGTTTATTTCCGAACTGGATGTAAAGCTTAAATAACTTTCATAAGTATTCCCCTAATCTTGAATAAAAATGATTTCATTTTATTTAAGAATTAGAAAAATAATACTGGTTACGCTATTAACATAACTTACCTGCCTAAGAAGTCCAAGTAGGACGCACTCTTTATCTTTAGGCTACTGTAGCTTATTTATACATTATTGAGATAGTAATTAGATAATTTTACATTATTAATGTTTATTATTAATTTTGCACTTCTTCATTTTACAATTAATAATTTCGCTCTTAATTTCCTTTAGTAAGCTATAACAATGTGTATAATCCATCTTCGCATGCCATATTTTTATAGAAATAAGGGCGTTTTAACGTGGTAGAGTCACGTTGTAGCTACGAGGGTGACACTGAAAGTTCTTAGAAAATCAAAAAATGAACAAACTAGCAAGTTATTAGTTTTATTGTATCTTTTCAAAATAGTGTCCATTTACATCAATACATCGCTGTACCCGATGGAACCACTGAGAAAATCACTTTGCCCACTCGTCCTTAGGGGTCTCTTCGACGGCATTTTGAAACGCAGCCACTGCTTCCTCGGCGTCCATAAAACGTTTTCCTTGAAGTTTTTCCTTTATTTTCGAAAATAAATAAAATCGCAAGGTGCGAGGTTGGGGCTATAGGGCGGGTGACCCAGTAATTGCACGTCTGACGTCGCCAAGTAGTGGATTGTTTGCTTGGCGGTGTGCGACGAGGCGTTGTCGTGGTGAAGGAGGATTCTACTGCGAGGTCGTTTCTACCGAACTTTTTCCAAGTGGCAAACAATTGTTAGTGTACCACTCTGCAGTAACTGTTTTTCGATCCTCTAAAACAATTGTTGCGTAATGACCTGTCCTTCCGAAGAACGAGGCCACCATCTTTTTTCTCACGCTTCGACCTCTCTTCACTTTAGTTAGCAACTCCTTGGAAGGAAATACCCAGACAGCTGACTGTCTCTTAGTTTCAGGATCATAACAATAAATCTAGCTTTCGTCACCCGTAAGTATATCGAACACAGCATTTGAGTCATCTCCGTTAAATCTTTGAACCATTTCACGACACCAATCAACACGACGGAGTTTTTGGGCCTCTGTCAAATTATGAGGTATCCACCGGGCACAAAGCTTCCTGACCGCTTAATGTTCATGGAGGATTTTGTGCACTTGACTCATACCGATGCCTAAGCTTGTCCAAATTTGGTGATAAGTCACTCTTTTATCAGTCTCTATCATACGCCGCACAACACTGATGTGATCTTCAGTCGTCACCGTAGAAGGCCGTCCCTCACGCAGATCATAGGTGAGATTAGTGCGACCACGTTTAAACTCATTAAACCAGTTGTGAACAGTGGCTCGAGATGGGGCTTCATTGTGAAAGGCAAATCGAAGTCTATCATAACTTTCTTGTTGACTTAAATGACATCGAAAGTCATAAAAAATCATTGTACGAAAATTTTCTCGCGTTAAATTCATGCTGACGTCACACAGACAATTTTTAATTTGCGGCCAAATCGTAAACAAATGACAAATTAATAAAATACATACACAATAATATTGGCAAAGAGTTCCAGATTCAAAATTTGAACTTACAACAATCCCAGTATGAAAGCACAACAGACACCCTTATACCCACAAACCATACTCAACTTGGAAACATAAAAGACAGTACAAACACACTCACAGAAACATCTACATTAAGTAATACTGAAAAGGAAAGCTCCCAATTGCAAAATCCCATGGAAAGTAATAAAATTGAAATATAATTTAATAACGCTATTGCAAGATTTAGCACTACTGATGCCAAAGCAAGGCCATACATCCCAAAGCAAAAATCTTCACGAAAATTTGCTCAAATCGTTTACTACTTGAATAATGAAATTTTACCCAGACATTTAAATCATGATTTAGATTTTATTTCATTACATACTCTAATCTATTCAGCAGCTTTTACCTTTTTAACCATCGAAATAGGAAACCTACATGGCAAAGAAGAATTGAAAGCAGAATAGAAAAATATCGATTAGAAATTGGAAGATTAACACAATACATAATAGGGAATAGAAATCAGAGAATATTGAAGAATGTAGAAGAAAGGAAACAAATATAAAACACACTCTCAACACGAAGAATCCAACACGGAGCCACAACATTTTCTCGACACACTCAAGCAAAAATTAAGCGCGCTCTCAAACAGACTAAGAAGATATTTAACACGTACTAAAAGTAAACAACAAAATGCAGCCTTTTAAAATAATGAAAAACAGTTTTACAGAACTTTAGAATAAGATCTACAAATTAATACTACACGATCTGCTCAATTCCCACCACCACAACACTTACAACAATTTTGGGCAGGCCTTTGGGAAAACCCAGTAGTACATAATAGTAAAGCCGATTGGTTAGACAAAACAACAAACACAACAAATATTAAACAAATGGATTTTGAAAACATCACTGTAGAGACATTCATTCAAGTCATCAAACGCACACAAAATTGGAAAGCACCGGGTACCGATAATATACATAATTATTGGTACAAAAAGCTCACATGCACACATGCATTTATACACAAACATATTTGTCAATTCATACATTCACCACAAGATATGCCAACATTCATAACAAATGGACTCACTCACATGCTTCCAAAAGGTTCAAATCCAAAAGATCCCGCAAATTACAGACCTATAACATGCTTACAAACGATATACAAGATTATTACAGAATGCATTAGTGAAATGATTTACAGACACCTTGAACAACAAAATATTCTTGCAGAACAGCAAAAGGGCTGCAGGAAAAATAGCCAAGGATGTAAAAAACAGTTGACAATAGATGCAATAGCCATAAAACAAGCACACAATAAAAATAGAAATATTCGTATAATGTACATTGATTATAAGAAGGCATTTATTCTGTCCCTCATAGTCGATTAATTTATGTACTAAAACATTATAAAATACATCCCAGTCTGATATCATTTTTAAATGCAGCCATGCTTCAGTGGAAGATGAATCTAAAATTAATTAACAACAGTTCCTTAACTACAGAGCCAATAAAAATACAAAGAGGTATATTTCAGGGAGACGCTCTTAGTCCGTTATGGTTTTGTATAGCCCTTAACCCGTTATCAGAATTACTCAATAACACTAATGTAGGTTTTAAATTAAAATATAATAACTCATATCACATTCTATCACACTTACTTTACATGGACGATATAAACATTTATGCAACCAATAAAACAGGACTTACTGAACTAGAAGACTTAACACAGTCATTTTCTATAGATGTAAAAATGCAATTTTGTGTAGATAAATGCAAAGTGCATTCTATCATTTGCGGGAAATCAATAAACAATACATATATTCTCGATACAGGTGAACAAATAGAGCCCATGGACGAACATAGCACATATAAATACTTAGGGTTTCATCAGTCTCAACAGATACATCAAAAACAAGCAAAATTAGATTTAACTAAAAAATTCAAAATTAGAATAAGCCAAATATTAAGAACTCAACTAAATTCACGCAATAGTATAAAAGCCATAAATACTGGTCCTTACCTATTCCTTTGGGATAATAAATTGGTCCCATACTGATTTAGTTAAACTTCAACGCACAATTAATACACATATGACAGCGAACAGGAAACACCACCCCAGATCATGTACACAACGTCTCACATTACCACGTCAAGATGGAGGAAGAGGAATCATCGATATACAAAATTTACACAACAATCTAATAGATAAATTACGCAAATATTTTTATGTAAAATCTGGACACTCGCAACTCCACAAATATATTACAGATATTGATAAAAAACTAATTCCCCTAAACCTAAATGACAGAAATTTTCAGCCAAGGATAATAAGTAAACAACAGAAAATAGATTTGTGGTCACAAAAGTCTCTGCATGGTAGGCAACTTGCCGATCTCAATCAAGTACATGTCGACAGGCAATCGTCAAACGAGTGGCTACGTCGCGGAGAGCTCTTCCCAGAGACGGAAGCTTTTGTGATTGCTATTCAGGATCAAGTGATTGATACTCGTAACTATAAAAAAACACATAATTCGTATTCCCAACCAACCCACTGACTTATTTAGACGATGTCACAATAGTTCAGAAACAATTCAATATATTACCGGAGCATGTAAATCTATAGTTCAAACAGACTACAAACATAGACATGACCAAGTTTCTGCAATTATCCACCAAAACCTAGATCACAAACATTCATTCATTTAAAAAAAAATCGCTTATTACAAATATAATCCCAGCACTATATTAGAAAGTAATTCTGTTAAATTATATTGGGACAGAACAATTATAACAGACAAGACTATACATTACAATAGACCGGATAAAATAATATAGGCAAAATAAAAAAATCTGTTTTTATAATAGACATTGCAGTTTGCAACACGCACAACCTCATTACTACACATTCTGAGAAAATGACAAAGTATGTAGACCTGGCTATCGAAATAAAAAGACAATGGCAAGTAAACTCCGTACAAATTGTTCCCATCATCATATCCGCAACTGGTGTAGTTCCAAAGACCCTTCAAACCAGCCCCAATATACTTCAAATGCCCAAATCCACTATTACACTTAAACAAAAAGCAGTCCTACTAAACACCTGTCGTCTTACACGAAAATTCCTCAACTCATCATCATCATCATCATCTTTGTAGGTCTTTTCTTCTTCTTGCAGGCACACTTGGTCAAGGATCGTGTGTCAGTTTTTTTCTACCCCTTTATTACAGCCGGATATAACGCAAAAACTGACGGAGCGCATAGACGACCTGAAGCAGAGAATCGCTGCTTGGGGGAAGCGGATTCGGCGATATACCGAGAGGTCGACACGGTTCAACCAGAATCGTCTCTTCCAGAGTGATCAGAAGAGGCTCTATGAATCATTGGAGCGGCCGATGGTACGTGGAACGGGCTCAGCACCAAATCAGGCCGACACTATCGCATTCTGGCGCGGCCTGTGGTCAGAGCCCGTAAACCACAGCGAGGCCCTTGGACGGAAGTTGTGGCGAGTCAGTGCGAGTGTTACGCCCATGGACCCCGTCATCATAACGCCAGATGACGTAGCTGAGGCGGTCCGTAGGGCCCCGAACTGGAAAAGTCCGGGACTTGACGGACTGCATCACTACTGGTTGAAGGGTTCGTGGTGTCACGCTGTGCTCGCCCGACAGTTTCAAGAGGCTCTCGACCAAAAGTCACCCCGAGCCTCTTCACTACTGGGATCACTCATTTGGTTCCTAAAGACCGGGATTCCACAGACCCGAGCAAATACCGCCCCATAACGTGTCTACCTACCATATAAGACACTAACATCCGTTTTGAGCGCGAGAATCACTCGTCACCTGAACGCAAATCAGGTGATGTCGCGCGCTTAAAACGGATGTCGGGGCGGTGGTCGTGGAACCAAGGAACCACTCCTCATTGACGCGGTCATTGGCAAGGTGGTTAAACGTAACCGTCGGAACCTCTCCGCCGCCTGGATAGACTACAAAAAGGCATTCGACTCGGTGCCTCATACATGGCTTAAGAGGGTCCTCGAGCTGTACAAGGTTGACTGTACAGTTCGAGACTTCCTCGGGCAGTGTATGGGGCAATGGAGTACGATCCTTTGTCATCTAGGCGAGCGGATGACGGCTGCGGAGAACCACATAAGGATAAGAAGGGGTATCTTCCAGGGCGATTGTTTGAGTCCAATCTGGTTTTGCCTCTCCCTGAACCCTCTCAGTACCTTACTGGAGGACTCCGGGAGGATTTCAGCTTCGGAAAGGAGGTACAAAGTGACCCACCTTTCTATATGGATGATCTCAAATTATTCGCCTCCAGTCGCTCCCATCTTATGGAATTGCTAAACATCACTTGTGATTTTAGTAATTCTATTAGAATGGAGCTGGGGACGGATAAGTGTGCGGTCCTCCATGTTGAAAGGGGAAGGGTTGCTAACTCTGAGGGCATAGACTTATCTATGCCCATCAACATAAGGACCCTTTCTGAGGCTGAAACATACCGATACCTGGGTATGTCACAGAACATCGGTATCGATGAGGCGGGTATGAAGCAGTCAGTTTGCGATATGTTTTATGCACGCTTGACCAAAGTGCTTAACAGCCTTTTGTCCGGTGTGAATAAGACACACGCATATAACGGTTGGGTCATGCCTGTTCTCATATATACCTTTGGTATACTTAGGTGGACTCAAACTGAACTTAACGCCCTGGATAGAAAAGTCCGCACTACTATGACGTCCCATAGGATGCATCACCCGAGATCGTCGATTATGAGGCTGTACTTGCCGCGGAAACATGGTGGGCGTGGCTTTTTAAGCGCGCTTACCATGCATAATCGTGAAGTGTGCAGCCTCCGTAATTACTTTCTGACGAGATCGGATGATCCATTCTATAGGGACGTCATTTCTTGTGATAAAGGACTTACCCCTCTATCCTTGGCCAACGAGCAATGGCAAGACCCGGCAGTACAGAGCATTTCCGACCGGGAGACCGTATGGAAGGAGAAGGAGCTCCACGGGAGGTTCTACAAGGCTCTACAGGAGCCTTTTGTAGACACAGTTGCCTCCCTCCACTGGCTGCGTTTTGGTGACCTTTTTGGGGAAGCCGAGGGTTTTGTCAGTGCGATACAGGATCAGGTTATTAAGACCAACAACTATCGGAGATACACCCTAAAGGATGGCGCCGTCGACGTCTGTCGATCTTGTCGCCATCCCGGTGAGTCACTTAGGCATATCATCTCCGGTTATTCGGCGCTTTCTAACTCTGAGTACTTGCACAGGCACAACTTAGTAGCCAGAATTCTACCAGGAGCTCGCTCTGAAATACGGTCTCGTGGACCGAAATTGCCGTATTACAAGTACTTGCCGGAAGCCGTGCTCGAAAATGACCGCGCCAGGCTCTACTGGGACCGGGCCATCATCACAGACAGGACTATTCTTGCGAATAAGCCTGATATTGTGCTGATGGACCGGGCACAGTCAAGGATATTTTGGTCGACATCACCATTCCGTATGACGAGAACCTCGTGAAAGCCGAAACAGATAAGCGAACAAAATATCTGGACCTGGCTCACGAGGTGACCGACATGTGGGGTGGACTGCCGACCGAAATTATACCTGTAGTCGTCTCTGCGAACGGGTTAATCCCAGTCAGCCTCTCGGGTCATCTGAGGCGACTGGGACTCCGTGACGGACCGCTCCAAGCTCAAATGCAGAAGGCGGTGCTCCTCGATACCGCCCGCATTGTCCGCCGGTTTCTCTCCCTTCCCCTAACCCTCGGCCGTTTGGTCTCCTGCCGAGGGTTTCCATCTGGTTGGGTTTTTATTTATTTATGTATTATTTATTTATTTATGTATTATTTATTTGTTTATGTATTATTTATTTATTTATGTATTATTTATTTATTTATGTATTATTTATTTATTTATGTTAGTATATTAAATATATATTTATGTTTATTTATTATTTCCTTTAAAATATTTATTCAGCCCAACCAGATGAGAATACTATATAAATACCCCACAATAATAATAATACTTTGTTTTCACCACTTGCATAACTATCACATTTACAAATATCTATTCTATGATCTATACTTATTTCACAATGAATGATGGTACATCTGTGTCTGAACTAGATAAATATATATCTGTATTTCAGATTACAGTGCTCTTCCTTATTACATATTAACAGACTAACATAACTATAATTTAAATATAAGGTATACAACAAATAAAATGTGTAACTTAATAATCTTAATATAATCATAAACTGCCAGATCAAAAAAATTGTGACAGTGTCAGAGAATGCAGATTCTTTATGAATTTTTCATTTTCATATCACCTTATAAAACTGATGCTTCCTAGATTATTGTTATCTCCAGTTCCGTCAGTTAGTAGTATCAGTCTGTAAGAAAGTATTTAGGAAAATACCTTCTTACACTCGTGAAAAAATATTAAATTATTACGTGCTCGTGGTACTTTTTTTATTATTTGTTAGTTTTTCTTTATTATTTAGAATTTTAATATCAAGTCAATGTAATCGAATGTTTGTAAAATAAACCTAAATTAAAATAAAATGTTCGCTCGCTTGTGCGGCAACTTAACTATTCTTATTTTGCTAATATATCAAATTTTCTAGGAAAGCTAATTACTATAGTAAAAATATTGAATGAAAGCAAAATAACTGCAGAGCCGGATAATAAACCATAAAAATTAAGTGTCCTATACTCAAGTCACCCATAAACATATTATACATAATTTTAATGCCATAACAGGTCTTAACGCCTTCTATGTATCCCCTAGGATCAAAGCATGATCTTAGTTACATTTTGCTAGTTATATAAGAAGAAGATTATCCAACTAAATCACCTTAATTAAAATAAATTTCCATTTTAAGAACTCGAAGCGTCTACAAAGTTAGTGTAGAGTGCACAACGGAGACGCACTTGGCGTAGGAAAAACAAATGGTATTCCTTTGATAGCAATAACCTATTAAGTATCTTTCTAGATAAGATAATGGACTGTGTGGGGAAAGAAGTTGTGACATAATAATATTTCTTTATTTATATTATTATTTTACAACTTCTCATAAAAAACATTTTTAAAGTTTACTCTGTGAAGAGTCCGGTGTTTCATGTAATCTCAGACAAAGAGAATAAGATAGACGGAGCGTGTAAAGTTAAAAAGTGAAGCCAGGAAAAGGAATACCAAAATGCGAATCTAGATTTCTTTATAAGACACACATTGAAGATTTATGCATAAGTTACATAATATGATTGTGTTTGTGCTTTATAACATAATCAATGTTGCCGGTATTAATGTGGCTTTGTGTGCATACCTTGGCTATGTTTCATCAATTCTACTCTACGGCATTATAATATGAGGCAATCCTGTTGATTTCATTTGAGTCTTTCAAGCAAAGAAAATATGTGCACGAGCAATAGTTAAAGCACAATTACATGACATTTGTGTGCCATTATTTAAAAAAATTACATTTCCCAGCTATATATAAATATTCGAAATATATACCTTCATCCAAGACCATAGTTGTTTAATTGAAATGCAAGACCAGAGCCAGAGCTAGTCGACAAACTAACAAGATAAATATACCTAAACAAAACAATTATTTATTTTCTAATAATGACTACTGTATGTCAATCCGTATTAATAATCTTTTTTCTTTTTTTTAAACGTAACCTCCACACTAGGATTTTCTCCTGTATCGTGGGGTCAGTTTACAAACATAAATTGCACAAGGACAAACATCCAGACCTGGAACAATTATTTGTAGGACATACAAATAAATACATGTACCGTGCGGGATTCGAACCCGCGGCACTTGCGCTGCAACTCAATTGCTAAGCCACTGCGCCACGGAACCGTCAAAATAATAACTACCAAAGTCTTCAAATCACTAAATGTCAAGATATTTAAACATAAGTTATTCCAATTTCTTTAAAGGTGGGTTTAGACTAAACAAGCTATGAGCTAGAGCTAGAAAAAGAACGTTCTTTCATAATCTTTTAGTGTAGATAAAATTTCGTTTTTGGCGTTCACACCAAAATAATCCCAACGAGCAAGAATGAGAACAACAAGAAGTGGAATTCTTGCACATGCTCTAGAGATATTTAGATAGGATAAACAAGTATTTGTTGCTCATTCGTCAAGTATCTTTAACAGATAAAGATACGGCTGTATGATGCAAGAAGAGAGTCCATCTTCTTTATAGGTTCCTCAACACTACATTTCACTGCACTTGCAATTTACTGCCAACTACCTTGTTTGTTATTTAATTTTTTATAATTATCATCATTGGGGTCCCACAGATTTCACAAATTACGGTAAGCCTCGATCATGAGCAAAAATTTTTCTTGACACCAGTCCATGATAACCACGTTTATTACCTCCGGTTTGTTAGAACACAAGAACGCCTTGAAAAAACCGCTCCGAGCGAATAACTGTTCGCTCGCTTTTTCAACATCAAGCGCGCGAGCGTTCTTCGAATATTCCATAGAATCTCGGCGAGTAGAGATAGAACAACGAAAGAATGCTTTCTTTGTTTGCCTCTGTTTACACTAAAAGAGTTTGATGGAGTGGGGATATAATGAGCTTTCGCTCGTTTGGTCTCACAGACCACCTACTCCCATAGACATGTAACAAGCATCAAATGCTAAGCAACCGGCTCTGGCAAACAGCTGAAGTGCGGGGAGCGTAGGTGACGTCACCTTGCACTCTAATTTAGGGAAGTGAATATATCGATATACCGATAAAAATCCTGGTGGTAAAAAATCGTGTAATTAGATTCAGTAATCTCCAATCACAAAAGACTTGTTATTTATTTACAGGTTGATACATATGCAATGAATACACAAGATACATAGGATACATAGGAAGTTTGTTACTATGAATAAAATTATAAAAGGGAAAATCATTAATTTTTAAAATGCACTAGCTTTCGATATACTCTTCGCACAACTTCTTTATTTGTATATTTTGTCAGTACCCATTTTGCCAAATCGATTAGATGGTTAGTCTCTGTAGTCTAATACTGATGAAATGTAAAATTTGCAAACAAGCTCTCCCTGGTAAATGTAGCCAGAGTTTTAAACACAAAAAAACTCTGTTTGACAGTTCCGTTTCATAATTGTTATTTGTGTCCATATAAATAATAAATTTTTGATGACCATTTCACAAGTCTACATAACTTAATCACCTCTTCGGATGGATAAATCAGTCCGCCGTTATCTCTAAAATAAGTTATACTGTTTTTCTTTCTTTTAATGAGACTAGAGCTTTTATATATGTTGTACATTTTAAGTGTTTTAGTTAAGCACTAACAACAAATCCAGCCATGTACTCAATTACATGGTCTGCAAACTGTGATAGTAAAATTTATTGAATATTATCCAGTTCTTGGTCAATGTCAACATCAATATCAACGTAATTTTCTGCTCCATGTCCAGGTGTTGTCATATTTATACGATCGATCACTGAGACACAGTTCAAAATGGCTATTTGTTCCAATGG
Source organism: Parnassius orleans (assembly GCA_029286625.1). Lineage (NCBI taxonomy): Eukaryota > Metazoa > Arthropoda > Insecta > Lepidoptera > Papilionidae > Parnassius > Parnassius orleans. Next base: position 883,459 of record JAGSMP010000243.1, on the reverse strand, counting down.
CACGCAGTTACCGCTAGATAACCTGTAGTGTGTACTAATATTTTTTTATATATTGTTTCAAACTGCCGTGCCGTTGGGTTTTCATTGCAACCACCATGTGAGCGAATATTACAGAAAAACAACTCCAGGTGGTCCTAGAGCTAAGTTTGTGCAAAGGTATGTAATGAATTGGGCAGTTATCATTTTTTATCAAATAATTATACAAGAGTTTTAAACTTTCTATAGTAACCCAAATTCCTAAGTAGCCTGTGAAACGCGGTAAGAGCATCTTTACATTCATCTTTTCAATCAATTTCAAGATCAGTTCCATAATCAACATTTCCCAATGTACGCTGACTTGTAGGATGAAATTCAACTTTGTTTTTTATTTTCATTTCATCTATAATCAGAGTTGCATATATTTTTGATTAAGACTGATCTGACTTGACCTTTAGAGCATTAAGTGATTCCTTAGTAAACCAAGGTTTTTCTTCTACGCTTTGATACCACTTTGCAATGGTTCTAAGGGAGGGAAGACACGTATCAAACGTGTTTCTTACATATTTATATGCCCTGTCGAGTAGAAGTTTAAGGTAAGCGCGAATGTTTTCAATTCTGGAGAGTAGTTTTTTCTTATAAAATGACCAGATTTTTTTCATCATTTTGCATTTTCTGTATTTATTAATTCCTTGAATTCAAGGTCCTTTATTATGAATTTTAAAGATGCTACATTTTTTAAAAACTTCTTTTGAGATTGCAGTTGTTTAATTATTTTTTTATTTGACACCCTTTCTTCCAGAAATACAATCCGTCGGCACAATTTTTTTTACGTGGTGTACCCGACGGAGAATCTAGCATTTGTTCAGTATTTGGGGAAATGCTTCGTTTCTTGCTCGAAATTTTGCTTTGTGAAGAGGATGTACTTTGTAAACTGATTGACTAAAAAAATATGCAATGATTAGCATTTCAGTAATTAAATTTCATTTGTTGTTAATTTATAAAGTAATACAATTTTATGACGTATTGTGGCTCTGTGAAGATATTAATAATTTAAGAGTATGAGTAGTACTCGACTGTGGAATTTCCGCTAGTAAAATGTTGATGTTAGACTGAAAAATAGCAAAATTCTAAGACTGTGTGTGTGTAGTATTCGCGTAAATATAAGAAATCATTATACAGGGTTATTTTAAAATCATTAATTACATTATTCATCCGTTAGAAGATGACAATATTCATGACTGTGCAAAATTTACTATGGGTTATTTAAATTTTTATCAAATTTTTTAATCCGAAAAAAATTACTACTTATAATTCACATATACCTACAAGTAATTTTCAAATCGAATTGCTACTTAAAGTCATATTATTATAATTATGTAATAATTTGTTTAAAACATTACGACATCGAGTATTGATATTTTTATCTTATTGCTGTGCACCACATCACTACTTACACGTGCCACGAAATCGGCAGTGAATGTGCGAATGAGATGTCACTATAATTTCTTATAGTCTTGTGTAGTTCGCGAACAATGAACGAATAGGAAACGTATCTTAGCACTGTACTAGAAGAAACGTTTCCGAGCACTGATTGTTAATCGGTCTAACAGCTCTTTTCGTACACCTACACTCGCAATACGCCAGACCGCGCGTGCGAGCGAGAGCGTACGAGAGCAAGCGAACGAGAGAGTCGTTGAGTTGAGTATGTCATTCGGACAAGAGCCAACGAATGCATAGATTGGTACCATTGATCAAATCCGTTGAAATAAGATGTTATAGAAAGATACATGATACATGTTAGATATATCCATCCAATAACGTCTAATTTAGCTTATCACCTGAAAAGATGCTGGACTCGCTGTGTTAACAAATACTTATTATATTTAATAAATAGATACCTACAAACAAACATTTGCTAGACTTCGTTTCGGCGCTTGGGGTCATTGTAGAAGTGCACGTCGCGACCCCTGCCAGCCCTTTTCAGGGCTGCAATTCTACAGCTGCGCACCCATGCTAACGAGGGTTAGGGCGTCCCCCATATGACGCACACCAGCTGGTCCCCGTTGGTGGAATGCAGCGCGCAAAGCGGCGATGGGGACCGCCACCCGTCACGCACAGCCCGACACGGCGGAAGGTGGAGGACAGAGTGCAGAGTTGGCACGTGGAATATTAGAGGAAACATGAAAGATAAGACGAATGAGTTGATTGAAATAATGAAAGAAAGAGAATTAGATGTCGTGTGTATGTCAGAGACCAAACGGAAGGGCAGTGGTACTGAAGAGCTCCCTGGTGGGGCGTTAGCTCTATGGTCCGGAGTCCCGGAGAGCGAGAGCGCCCGCCAGGAGTGGGGTGCTGTCGTCTCGGTTGGTCGATGTTATGACTGAATATAAGATTGTGAACTCAAGACTACTCTGGGTTCGCTTTAAATTGGGACTGACGAAGTTATTCCTTTTGGCTGTTTATGCGCCGGTAGCTTCGTCGTCCAGGGCTGAGCTGGAGGAGTTTTGGGAGAATGTAAGAGAAGTTCTAGATTTGGCTAGGGAAAACGAAAGAATTGTTGTATGTGGTGATTTGAATGGATGGTTGGTACCGCTCGACCAGGGTACGAGTCGGTGCTTGAAAGTTTGGCGATAAAAGAGTTAATGATGCTGGCAAGCTTATACTAGCGGTATGCAAGGAAAAGGGTCTTCTTGTGACAAACACTATGTTTAATCACAAAAAATCCATATGTATACTAGAGAAAGTAAGAATGAGAGAAGTATGATCGATTTGTTCCTGGTGGATGACCGACTGCGAAAACAGGTGATGGATACGCGAGTGTTCAGGGGTGCTGACCTAGGAACGGATCACTATCTAGTGATCACTAGATTTAGGGGTTTGTTCGCGGGTTGGCGCTACCGGACGGCGGTAACAGAACCGCAATCGGTCTGTCGCATCCGAAGTTGGAAGCTTCAGGAAGCGGATACTAGGACAAATATCATGCGAGGGTAGCCGAAAAGCTTGACACCATCGATGGCAGAAATGAATGTGGAGAGAACATGGCAGAACCTTAGGGATGGAATGGTAAGTGCAGCGGAAGAAGTATGTGGAACAATAAAAGAGGCAGTAGTAAAAGAAGAGATGCATGGTGGAATGATGAAGTGAAAGAAGCTGTAAAGAAGAAGAAGAAAGCATGGTTAGACTACTTGGCCTCTAGTAATGATAAGGATATGAGAGAGAAGATGAAAGAAAGATATAAGCTGCAGAAAGTTCACGAAAGCATTGATTGAGGAAATGCGTGAAAAGTGTAGAATGGAAGCGGACAAAGGTTGTCGCACAACTTTAGGGAGAACTCCAAACTCTTCTGAAAGAGGTTGGAAGGACCCGAAAGTGGTGCGACGGCCTTAAGAATGAACAAAGTGCTTTCGAGAACTAATGACGTCCTCACAGAAAAATCGGACGTCATGCAGCGATGGAGCGAATTTTATAGAGAAATGTATGCGTGTGATGATCTTAGTGAGGGATCCGGGATGACTCCGTGACTGGTACGCCAGACCTGGACCTCGATGACGCTGAGGTCATCAGTATGAAAGAGATTGAACGTGCGATTCGAAGTTTGAAATGTGGTAAGGCCGCGGACTAGACAGAGTTACTGCTGAAATGATCAAGTATGGTGGGCCTCGCGTCTGGGACAGCTTTCATCTGCTGTGCAATTTGTGCTGGCGGACGGGGACGTCCGGATGATGGCGATCCGCAGTCATTGTGCCTTTATATAAAGGTAAAGGTTCACATTTTGACTGCGGGTGCTATCGGGCGATCAGCCTGACCAGTTTAGCAAGTAAAGTATACTGAAGGTTTTGACGCGTAGGATGCAAGAGAAATCGGAAAGATTTCTATGGAGGCTCAATGCGGATTTAGACCTGGAAGAGGATGCACGGATCAAATATTTTCTCTCCGCATGATCACGGAGAAGCTTCTGGCTGCTAACCAGAAGATTTTCTGTGCTGTGGATCTTGAGAAAGCATTTGATAAGGTTGTAAGGAAGAAAATGTGGGAATTGTTGCCGGGGTACGGTGTGGATGGTCGATTGCTAAGGCTGTGCAGGCACTTTACTGCGACTGTAAAGCCTGTGTGCGGGTAGGGCATGACCTGTCACCCATGTTTAGCGTCCAAACGGGCGTAAAACAGGGCTGTGTCATGTCTTCCTGGCTGTTCATACTATATCTCGACAGCTGTTTACAGAAGCTGAAAGATAGCTGTCTGGGTGTGAAATTGGGTGACATAAAAGTAAATTGTCTGCTGTATGCTGATGATGCAGTGCTTATTGCACCATCAGAGGCAGAACTGCAGGCATTAGTCACGTGTATGAAAGAGGAATGTGAAATTAAAGGTCTCCGTTTGAATGCCAATAAAACTAAGGTTCTGGTATTTGAAAGGGACGAAGAGAGAACGAAGTGTGAAATATGGGTAAATCAAGAATGTCTAGAACAGGTAAATGAAATTGTATACTTGGGGAGTGCTTTTAGCCGGGATGGAAGATGATTTAGATGTGGACAGGCGTGTCGCTGCCGGGAACAAAGTCAATGGTGCCTTGACTGCTTTAGTCAAAAGGCAAGGCGTAGTGAAGAGCGCACGCCTTGCAATACATAACGCAGTGTTGGTACCAACTTTGTTATATGGCAGCGAAACCTGGTATGCCAGAAGAAGCATAAAAGCAAGTTGAATGCAGTGGAGATGCGATCTCTTCGTAAAATGTGCGGCGTTACCATGGCTGACCGAAAGCGAAACGAAGAGATTCGCAATATGGCAGGTTTGAAAGATGACCTTATCACAAAATTGATAAGGGCGTGCTTCGATGGTTTGGGCACGTTGAGCGAATGAGTGAAGACCGAATGGTGAAGAAAATATATAGCGCGAAAGTTAATATTAAAAGGTGTCGAGGTAGACCGAGACTAACTCGAAGACCATGTGAGCAAACTGCTCGAAGAGGGAGGTCAAGAGTACTCGGATACCTAGATGCATGCATGAAGAAGATTATGAATATGAAAGAAGCGAAAGAGATATGTAAGGATCGTGACACTTGGCGATCTGTTCTCTCTGGCTACCCCGTCAGGGATTGTGCGTGAAGATAAGTAAGTAAGTAAGTAAAGATGCTGGACTCGCTGTGTTAACAAATACTTATTATATTCAATAAATAGATACCTACAAACAAACATTTGCTAGACTTCGTTTCGGCGCTTGCGATCGCGTAAAAATGTAATAAAATTGAAGTTACCTATGTTATAAAAAAAATTGTGCTTTTTATTATTCTTCTAATATTGATTGCATCATTCGATGCTTTGGTTTTCGCATGTTATGAATATGGGATTTCATTTCACTAACGTTAATTATTTTTTCAACACTAATTTGCTTTAAAGTTTTATTTTGACTAAGAAATTATCAAATGTGTGTCAAACATTATGATTCGAGCAGATATCGAACGACTGAGACTGACTGACTGAGATAACCATTCCATACAGATTTAGTAGTACTGATCAAAGAGAATATAATCACTACGTTTAGTACTGATGACCGAATAGAGCTAATAGAACTAATAGAACGAACTAGTTCACTGTCCGTAAAGAACTGGTACGGAGCGATCATTAAAATGACCGAGCAGGCACAAGACTAATTTCTTACGTGAGAGAAAAGAACTTTTCAAAAAGACATCAACGGAATCGCTTCAAGTGCAAATCAAGTGCATAAAACATCCAATTTAAGTTGAACTCTGGTTTTTAAACAAAATAATGAATTTTATCTATTAATAACTTACCGATGAAAAGTTATATTGTTTTTCTCATAACCTGAGTTTCGATTATGATTCTCACACCACTTTATCGCACAAGAAGGCATCGTAACAATATGAAAATAATTAATTTTTGTTTTGCTGTTCACACACGTTCGTGGCCGAGTATTGGTCTCAACTAAAAGCAAGCAAGTCGCTGGCTAGTTAAAGAGAGCAATTTCTCGATATTTTGCCAGAAAGTAGTGCCCTTGCGTTACATGTCTATGGGGGTAGGTGGTCTGTGTTTGGTCTAAACCCACCTTAAGACAAGTGCTACTACTCAACTAACGACTTTCTTAATGGATAATTTAATATAATCGATTTAAAAATTGTGACATGTGTAATTGTAAATAATAATTAGCATGACACCTATAATTTATTGTATATTAATTTAATATTCTTTCAATGTATTTAAATATTCGTACGCCGGAAACGGCAGAATATTTATGGACTCAACGTATATTCTGTAACATCATCATAACAATATTCTAACAGATAAATAATTTATTATTATTATGATATTAATGACCTCCAGACCGAATATCTCGCGGCTGTAAGCCTCAATCGAGATTAGTCTGTGCAGAACAGAATAATAGTGCCCGAGAGTATGCACAAGTACATGTACACTCTCTATTCCGTCACTCTCATAGTTCGATGGGACGATAAACCAACACGACCGGAGAGAGATCAGGCGCAGAACCAACGGCTTTACGTGCTTTCAGTGACACGGGTGTGAAACACCGCCAACTTCTTATTGAGAATTTCTTGACTGAAAAACACGATAACTTTTTTTTGAGCCCGACTAGGAATATGAATTCGGGACCTCATGATCAGCAGCTGTGTGAACGACCTAAAACTAAATCAACGAGGCAGTCAATTATAGGATTGTCCGAATTATATTGTTATAAAATTGTCTGATGAATTTTCATATAATTACTATTAATAAGACAGTAACTACATAATTACAATATGTTGTTGCAGCAATTATATTCTGTACGCTCCGAATCGCGCTAGTGAAACACTGTGGGCAGCTATTATTTTGCTATTTGGTCTCCTTTTTTGGCTTCACTTCATTGTTTTACTCGCTCCGTCTATCTTGCTTGTTAGTCTGAGGATGTCATTTATTTCGAAATTCGATTTTAAAATGGTACGCTAACTCAAAGTTCTAACTGCTTTTTTCAAACTGCGACAGAGTCTAAACAGAGAGTAATATTTTTGTTTGATATCTCTATCTATACTAATATTATAAAGAGGTAAAGTTTGTAAGTTTGTGAGTTTGTTTGTAGGAAGTAATCTCTGGAACTACTGAACCGATTTTAAAAATTCTTTCACCAGTAGAAAGCTACATTATTCTTGAGTGACATAGTCTATATTTGATTGTGATTAATAATATTTTTTAAATGTGAAATAGCAATATTTGTCAATCAATTCCGAAAATAAATCCTAAACACTCAGTACTAAGAACCACACAAGATAATTTCATCACAAGTAAAAATGTTTGACGCCCAACAAAGTGAGCACGGGTCATCTAGTCTAATATAATATAATAATAAATTTTTGTTTGTTTATATTTTGCGCGCTGCCATACCGTTCATCGGATTGGGGTAAAACTTTGTCAACTTATTGCTTGCACTTTCGCAAAGGTTATAGGCATAGTACAATTAACTTACAGTAGGTGACGCGGGTAACGTACCGACAAATTTATTCAAAAGTTATATATCATCATGATTATCATTCCTAATTAAACAATATAACACTTCCAAATTTAAAACGATATTTCCACAATTATTTCTTCTATGGCAGCAACGCGCCGGGTGCCGGCTAATTACTAGTATGTATATAAAAGTTAATTGCTGTCCGTTAGTCTCGCCGACCGATTTTGATGACATTTTTTGTGTGTGTTTGAGTTGGTCCTTGGATGGTTTAGATTTACAATTGGACCTGATAGGTGGCACTTTTGTCGAGATCCAAAAATCACACGTGCGATGCCGGGGCGGATAGCTAGTATAATATATATATGACTTTTTATGTCCGCCCGTAACTCCTAAACTAATCGTAGGTTTATTATATAGGTAATATAATTTTATTTGCTATGATAATATTTAACTCGATTTATTGTACATTATATAATACTAATTAAAATTATATTAATCATATTTATTCTACCTAGTGTCATAATATCTAAATTTTTGTTGAATAAATAAGTTATCTTTAAAGCATAATTAGTTTTATAAATAAACGTTCTCATTACTGCAATGTTCGAAGTTGTAACATCTCATGCGAATATCTCGATCAATGTTTTCTTCTGTATCGTGAAGGTGTCTTACATACTTAAATGGTATATTGAAAAAATCTACATCAGGAACAATAATTTGTCTCCTTAAACTTTTATGCTGTCTGTTAAACGTTAAATCAAATTTCATCATCATTATAGCCCTTCACAAGTCCACTGCTGAACATAGGCCTCCCCCACGGAATGCCACAAAGCACGGTCCCAAGCCACCTGCATCCATTGACTTCCTGCATGTCTTACCAGGTCGTCACTCCATCTAGTGGGGGGACGCCCTACACTTCGCCTGCCGGTACGAGGCTGCCACTCGAGAACCTTTCTTCCCCATCGGTTGTCGGTTCTTCGAGCTATATGGCCGGCCCATTGCCACTTCAGCTTACTAATCCTTTGGGCTATGTCGGTTACTCTGGTTCTACTGCGGATATCCTCATTTCTAAGTTTATCACGCAGAGAAACCCCGAGCATAGCCCTCTCCATAGCTCGCTGAGCGACCTTGAGCTTCCTCATACGGTCAGCAGTGAAGGACCACGTCTCAGTTCCGTATGTCATCACTGGCAACACGCACTGGTTGTACAATTTAGTTTTGAGGTTTTGAGGTATGCCTGACGAGAAGATGGGTCGTAATCTCCCGAACGCTGCCCAGCCGAGTTGAATCCGTCGATTGACCTCTCGGTCGAATTTGGACTTACCTAGTTGGACTATTTGTCCCAGGTAAACATATTCGTCAACAACTTCGAGCTTAGTGCTCCCAACAACTACCGGCATAGGTGTGACATGGACATTAAACATGATTTTTGTTTTGTCCATGTTCATCTTGAGACCTATCCGTTGGGAGACACTATTGAGGTCATTGAGCACAGTGCTTAGGTCCTCCAGCGATTCTGCCATAAGGACTATATCGTCGGCAAATCGAAGGTGAGTGATGTACTCGCCATTGATGTTAATACCGTATCCTTTCCAGTCCAGTAGCTTGAAAACGTCTTCCAATGCAGCGGTAAAGAGTTTCGGGAATATTACGTCACCCTGTCTTACACCTCTCTGCAGTTGGATAGGTTTCGTACTCTGGTTCTGTACTCGGATAGTCATCGTAGCCCTACTGTACAAACACTTCAGCACCTCGATATACCGACAGTCCACTTGGCACCGCTGAAGGGACTGCAGCACCGCCCAAATTTCGACGGAATCAAAGGCTTTCTCATAGTCCACATACGCAAGGCAAAGTGGCAGATTGTACTCGTCGGTCTTCTGTAAAATTTGCCGAAGGGTATGTATGTGGTCTATGGTGCTAAAGCCTTTTCGGAAACCGGCTTGTTCGGGAGGCTGGAAGTCGTCGAGTCTGCATGCGAGACGATTCGTAATGACTCTCGAAAACAGCACGTAGACGCGGCTCAGAAGGGAAATCGGTCTGTAGTTCTTCAAGAGAGCGTTGTCGCCTTTCTTGAAGAACAAGACCACCGCACTTCTGCTCCACGCCTCCGGTGTAATGCCACCATGGAATACGGAATTAAAGAGCTTCTGAAGGACCAAGTACCGGATTTCCACCCGCTTTCAGAAGCTCCGCAGTAATTCTATCCTCACCTGGGGCCTTGCCGTTTTTAAGGTGCTGGAGAGCCATTCTAATCTCGCTCAGACTGGCGTCCGGGATATCATCGGAATAGTGTCGGATAATCAAATTTACTAATATGCAACTACTGGAAATAAAATCTAAAAGTATTTAAAATCGATAACAGTATACATTAAATTGTGTGTTTGTCTCAACTTTCCGCTTGATCGATTGGCACAATTTTTTAAGATTGGTCACGTAATACTTTACACAATATTATTATTCTCGTGTTTACGTATTTGTTATAATTTTGAGTTACAAATATAGCTTAATTTATAAAATTACTGACATCAGACTATTTTGAATTTCACAAGACTCCGTTTGAAGGAAGTTTACAATCATCGCATCGTTCTGAAAAGCATCATTAGTAACTATACAAATAAATAAATTTAAAATTTTAATTTTATTGCTGGTTAACCCTTAACGTTACTTAATTGTTAGGAAGTTATCTACTAATTGTTTAATTTATTACAGGTAAAATTTCATCACTAAAAGACGTACTTAATATAGGTAATGCATGCATTAAATCAAATTCATTTCTGAGAGGGTTTTAGAGCAAGGAAATATCCGGAACCCTCTCAGAAATGAGAAGAGGCCTGTGCCCAGCAGTAGGACGTATATACATAGACTGTAACCTTTAACTATGTGCAGTAAAAACTCTTTGGTGATTATTCCTCCTATGGAAGGTAATAAAGTCTAACGGCCAAAAGTTTGCCCATAATTGATATGTGTTTACATTTTGTTAATTAAGTCAATTACTTTAATTGTACTTTAGTAGTTTGCAACGGGCTATATTCCGCAATAAATCACGCGCTTTCACAAAACACACATTTTGTATCTAAGCAGAAGTTTTATAGTAATTCGAACCATGATATCCAGATAGGCCACGCTGCAGCTATATTATGCTTGGAGCACGAATGGGTTCGCTTGACCGGGGCAGGGCCACGCTCTCACAGAATACCAGCGTAAAATAGCAGCTTAATGCTTGCTAATTGTTTGTTTCGTATGGTGAGTGTAGAGACCCGGAGATCTTTTTTACTGAAAACGAGGCATTCCATCTTAGTCCTTAGGGATAACAACGCATTTGCATTTTGATTCTTAATTGAGTAAAAATATAGGTGTCTATGGACCACAGCATCCACTTACCATTAGGTGAACTGTGTGCTCGTTTGTCACCCTTATTCTATAAAAAAAGACTACCTCAGGACATATCAGCAAAATGAGAGCCGCCGTTTCTTCTTTGCTCAAGCAAGCCCTACATGGAGACTACGAGTATCTGTAACATCTATGATATGCAGATGTTACTTAAAAGGAATATATTCTGTAATAACACTTTATACTGTGCCGATCTGGAGTTCCTTTAGTTGTATAATCTCTCGAATGCTGCCCAGCCGAGTAGGATCTGTTATTGGAGCTGAGTGCGCCGATGAACGCAGGTGCTCAGGTCCGTGATTTATGGCATTCTATGGGGGAGACTTGTGATCACCAATGGACTTGTGTGGGGCTATAATAATGATAATAGTGATAATGATGAATATTTCTATCTTGTGAGAAAATGTTACTCTTCCCAACATAATTTAATTAAAAACGGACGAGTCCTATTGGATCTGGAATGCGCTGACGAATATGCAAGATTTATGCATTCCGTGTATAATCCAAAACCGGCTATACTGAACGTATCAGCAGCGAGCGCATGAGCGGATCTCGCTGCCGGCAGAAGAGCATCGCGCGCTCGCCCGGCTAATGCCGAAACGCTCGGCAGAACCGGACGGTATACCACCGTTAATTTTTAGGGATTTTCGCCTTGTTCTGGAGTATATGCAGGTAAAAACTGTGTTGTCTAAGGCTCAACATGGCTTCGGCTCTGGTCAGACTATGACGGGAAACCTGCTGCACTTAAAGTCACGAGTAGTCCCAGCAGTGAATGCAGAGATACAGGTTGATGTGGCCTATTTCGATTTTCTGAAGTCATTTGACGCGGTCGATAATGATGTCCTAATGGCTAAGTTGCCTGGAGTAGGCTGCACACCACACACATTGGATTTCTTCGCCAGATTCTTGCGAGACAGACGTCAGTACATTGACAATGGCGGGTACTACTCTAAACAATACTTCACAAGGTCAGTAGTCAGTCAAGGTTGTAAATTGTGTCCCCTCCATTTTATAATGAAGTCTGCAAGAGGTCATACCACAATCTCGGTTTCGTCTTGAGACAATCGAACGGGTTCACTAACATTAACACAATAAATGCCTTGTATGAAGCAATTGTAACAAGTCATTTGAAGTGTAATGCTGTGATTTGGGCTCCAAGTATAATTATGGTAATGTTAATTTACAACAAATTTGCTAGATTTTATATATAAAATTATACGGGGTATATCTGGGTTATCCGTTACTGTATCCTACTCTGTTTGTCCTAGGTATGGTAAGATACAGTAAACTGGAAGTAAGAAGGGAAGTTTCGCTGGCCACATAGTTGCTAAAGGTGTCAGGGGGTGTGGTAGACAACCCAGCTATTCTGCAGTAGATGAAGTTGTGCGTGCCAGATCGAAGCACCGAGCAGCGGCGACGAGTACGACTGCAGGAACTGCCGCGAGAACCAACTTATTACGTAAGGCGTCTCCATCACTCGCGCGCTATGTACGCTCAATGCGATGGCTGAGTTGATTGATATAATCGGATGTTCTCTGTACAAGTTCAAAAGGCTAACCTGTTATTTCAATGCTTTAATTTAAAAACTACTTATTGCGTGTACAATAATATATGGTGGTAGCTCAGATATTTAGCGCTCGCTGTAAGTTTCACAGTACACGAGCAACCCGGGTTCGATCCTCGCCGGCACCAATGAAATTGTTAATTGCAATCTTAAGTGCTGATTTACCACGTGCTTGGCGGTGAAGAAAAACATCGTGAGGAAGTCTGAATGTCTGAGAAATAAGAAAAAAAATATTTCGAAGACATGAAAAGTTCGCCAACACGCATTGGGGCAGCGCGGCGGACATTTCCTTGTCCTAAAACCCTCTCAGAAATGAGAGGAGGCTTGTGCCCAGCAGTGGGACGTATATAGGCTGTAACTTTAACTTCTTATTGTGTGCACTATAACTAAAGTCTTACTTATCTATCGTATTAGGACAATCCTGTAATGATAGTTGTAAGTGGATTATAATAATAAATAAATAAATAATAAGATATAAAATAATATTGCTATGAACGTTATTAATAATAATTCCGTTAACCACTCCAAGTAGATAAATGTAAAATGGGTACTTTTATTAGGAGCGGGTCACGAAAAATTGCTGATTCGCGATCACGAAAAATACTGTCGCTTTCTAAATAAAAAATTCGTTTGACAAACGTCATTTTTTATTTCACTACTGTCCTAAAAATAAACAAGGGTCCTCTGGCTGGAGAAGAAACGGTAAAAGGAACTCGCAGGTATCCAGTTTTTATGTCATTTTTACCACCACAACACAATAGTGTGTACATTTTTACGAGGTGTAATACGAATTGTAAGGACTCGTATTATTTATTTTTTGTAACCGATTTCATGGTTCCCTTTTGCAACTTATGAACATAAATGTAAAGATACTTACATGGGATTTATACGCATCATTCAAAAAGGCATACGTTTGAAGCTCTTGCATGCCCTCACAAGTCATCGTATATTACACCTCTTTTTTATTAAGTATTCCGAAACTTGAACAGATTTCTTGACGTTAATTTGTATAAAAATCTTATCTACAGCTATTCTCAGTTGAAGTTAGTTTAGGTTTAACCTTAAGGGGATTTCCTCCCTTCTCCGCTGCATGCATTTTGTCCAGCACGAAGTAAACGTGCGACATTCGTTGGACAAAAAGTTACTTTATTTGAATTGTTTTTGCTTATTATCAGGAAATAAAGGATCTAAATAAAAATTTGCCGACGAAGAATCTAATTCAATAACATGCCTTTCATATTATCGAAAAATATTACGTATATGGTTATCGCTCAGACTCAGAAAACTCAAACGTCAAAGTTTTTTCACGGCAATTTAATTTTATATTATTTTTTTATCTCGATTAGTATAATGTATTTTAAAAACCATTCGATTAGTAATTTAATTGAGTATTTCATGTATGCACATTTTTACCGAGCATAAACCATTTCAAAAAGTATCAATTTTCACGCATCTAAACCGTGTCTAAATTATATGATATTTTGTCCTACATGGCGTTAAGCAGTTTTGGAAAATTACATAAATCCTAGAAGAAGAAATCCTAGCAGTGATTACTTTGCTTAAAGTAAAATACCAAGCCATAAATATTCCACTGCTCGACACAGACATCCTCTCATTATTTAAAACGCAACAGCGCGACAATTAAAAGATGTTAGATTTCATATCATTATAGTAGCCTAATGGTTAAGGGTACGAACCGCAAACTTTAAAGTAAATAATTCAAATTCACCGTCCAACTACTGTCATAGACCACACCAGACAAGCATTGCAAGCCTAATTGGAATGATTAACGGGAATATTAGTAGCACTAGCAGTAACAAGTTGTTATTAAGAAGATGCCGCTGCCAATCTCCTGGTTTGTTTTCCTCCATTGCCTCTTTCGATAGTCGCGGGACAACATGGGGTAGTGGATATTAGATATTCTTACACCGTCACTAAACGGTAAAACAATAAAAGATAAAAAAACTGCGTTTGCCAACCCGCCTGCCAAGCGTGACAACTATGGCAAATGTCCTCCCCATGAGGTAATCTATGGGGAGGCCTATGTTTAGCAGTGGACAGTGGATAGGCTGCAACGGTAACTGTAGCATTATAGGTATTTTAAAAAAAGATTCGCGCTGCTCCAGCGCGATTTGGCGAACGTTACTTATCTTCGATATATTACTATCGCGGTCACGTAGATTTCCTCACGAAGTTTGACTATTTCTGTGGCCATAATAAATTAGAATTTTGGGTTGAAAAGGTTGTTCCGACGTTGAGGTTTAAATTCATGTTGCTATCATCAATCGTGGCTAGCTTCTTTACAGTAAAAACTATAAATTTTTCACCAATATATTCAAACTATTGTAATATATATGCCAGAAATAATAACTGCTAAAAATCAACTAACAGGACATGTTTGATACAATATCCTCTATAAAGCCTGTTATTATCCATATCATACTGTTACGTTTATAACTGACAAAATGAATTCATTCCAACTATCAAATACATTTCCATTTTCAGAGAAACAAAAGGCAATGATAAAAGAGCGCTGAGTTCTTTTAATTAATACCGAAGCAAGGCAATATTCAGAATCGTATTTTTTAATTAACTCTCCTGTGTCCAACGTCCATTACAGTGGCGAGGAGACCACTGGTTTTTAATATCTATGCGATATCAATAAGATGATTTATGAAAAAATGTTCTTTAAAATTATTACCAGATAATAGTTGTTTTATTTTTAATGCATCGTACATAATCACAACAATGCCGCAGTGACTTTGTAATTGCTATTACGTATGTGGGTATATCCTGCTAATTGATAGGCTAGGCTCCTACAACAGACTATTTGCGGGAAATACACTTACTATACACTCATTCCAAACCGAACCTGTGCCAAATGCAATACCTAGTTGGTTCATCGTTACCGGTGCCAGGGTGTCAGGGTGCTTGGCTTAGTAAGTAAGGGCAAATTAGGTGCTTCCATTGCCTTAACTGTCACGCTTATTTTTTTCCTGAGGTTTTTAGGTACGTGGGGCGTAAATGAGATATTAGTTATACTCCCTTCTATCAAAATCCATTAGATTTTTTCGCATTTAATAGCATTTGAGGTATTCCAATAAAGACCTATGTAAAGCAGTGGAAGGGTATCTGAAATAAATTAAAGTGAAAATTATTTTTAATATAACATAAATAAACATCCTTCTCTATATCTCTATTTATTCATATAATAAATCTGTATAAAAGGTGTATCAGTAATTCGAATAGTATCTGGAAATAACAAGCCTGGGGGCTAACCAAGGGATGCCGATGTCTCCCTCAAATCTCAATCAAATCATTTCCCATAGGTAAACACACACATAATAATATGTCGCTTTTCGACTCGGTGTATTGTGTTTGGTAATTTTTTTTAAATATTTTTTTGGATAGTGTTTAGATTAAATTACGATGGTTATAAGTTGTGATTAAAATCGTCAAAGGCACATTGACAGACAACGAGGTGATCTCATAAGTGGTTAGTTTTGCGAATTTTGTCATTGAAAAATAATGAACTTTGGTAAAATTAAGTCCACTCGAATAAACTCGCGGAATAAGCTAGTCTTTTATTTGATCCAGTTTTAGAGTCTAACACAAATTCAAAGGTACTCAATATTTGCCTATAAAATCCAATGTGGAATCATTTATAGATCTCACTGAATTTCAAAGCAGACGATAATGCCAAGATTGACGCAGTTGGCAACCTTGTGTTGTAATAAAGTTGAACGGCTTGAAGCTAATGTAATTACATTGCCAATCGAAAAGTTTCAAAGAACATAATCCTCGCACTTAGATTACCTCATAGGGAGATATTTACCATATAAAAGTCATAAAGAAGTCTGGCAGGTGGGTTGGCAGCCGCAGTCTTTTTTATTTTGTGTTACTGGGTTGTTACTAAGAAGGTGATGCTGCCCCTCCCCTGTTTTAATTTTCCTCACGTCTCTTACGCCACCCACAGGACGATATGAGGTACCTAGTGGGTTCTCTTACGCCACCATTAAACATGGTAAAATACTTAATAAAATATCAACCGTTTAATATATAAAGGTATAATAAATAGGTAGAAGAGGTAAAGCCATGCTGCAGCTATATTATGGTTGTAGCACGAATGGGTCAGCTCGACCGGGGAAGGACCACGCTCTCACAGAATCATCATCATCATCATTACAGCCTTTCACAAGTCCACTGCTGAACATGGGCCTCCACCAAGGAATGCCACAAAGCACGGTCCTGAGCCACCTGCATCCATCGACTTCCTGCATGTCTTACCAGGCCGTCACTCCATCTAGTGGGGGGTTGCCCTACACTTCGCCTACCGGTAGGAGGCTGCCACTCGAGAACCTTTTTTCCCCATCGGTTGTCGGTTCTTCGAGCTATATGGCCGCCCAATTGCCACTTCAGCTTACTAATCCATTGGGCTATGTCGGCTAGTCTAACTCTGGTTCTACTGCGGATATCCTCATTTCTAAGTTTGTCATGCAGAGAAACCCCGAGCATAGCCCTCTCCATAGCTCGCTGAGCGACCTTGAGCGTCCTCATACGGCCAGCAGTGAAGGACCACGTCTCAGATCCATAAGTCATCACTGGCAACACGCACTGGTACACTACTGAACTGGTTTATTGATTGTACTATCTGTACAATCAATAAACCAGTACTATTTGTCCCAGGTAAACATACTCGTCAACAACTTCGAGCTTAGTGCTCCCAACAACTACTGGCATAGGTGTGATATGGACATTAAACATGATCTTTGTTTTGTCCATGTTCATCTTAAGACCTATCCGTTGGGAGACACTATTGAGGTCGTTGAGCATAGTGCTTAGGTCCTCCAGCGATTCTGCCATAAATTGATGTTAATACCGCATCCTTTCCAGTCCAGTAGCTTGAAAACGTCTTCCAATGCAACGGTGAAGAGTTTCGGGGATATAACGTCGCCCTGTCTTACACCTCTCTGCAGTTGGATAGGTTCTCACAGAATACCAGCGTAAAATACCAGCACCTCGTTTTGTATGGTGAGTGTAGAGAACCGGAGAGTCTTTTTACTAGAAACGAGACATTCCATCTTCTCCTCAGGGGTGACAATATCTCAGGGGTGACAACTTATCTCAGGTCCTCAGGGGTGACCACGTATCTGCCTTTTGATTCCTAATCGGGGATAGATGTAGACGTCTATGGGCCACAGCATCCACTTACCATCAGGTGGACTGTGTGTCGTTTGTCACCCTTATTCTATAAAAAACAATAAACTAAATTGTGTACAATAAATTCTGGGCAAAAAATAAATTTAAAAAACTGGACAGCACAGCCTTTTAGTTTCTAATGATGACCTACGGAACAAACACGTGTTCCTTATAAGGTGATTTGTAAAACGAATGTCATAGTCAATCAGAAGATCTATGGAGGTAATCAACTTTACTCAGCAACAGCTTGTGATTATTTATTTATCTATTTCTTTGCTTATTTATTTATTTATATAATCTTTATTTTAGACACTTTATATAATGGGTTGCAACCATCGGACCATTAAGTTCGATATCTGATACTAATAAATAATGCCTTAAAGCTAATTCCTTGATGATTTTAAATACGTAATGAAGATATTTGTAGTAGAACAAGCAGTACATAGTCCAAGTATAATGCAAGTAATGACTGCCTCATTGGTCTAGTGGGTTCGAATCCCCAGCGTGGGCCAAAAATAACAGAGTATTGAGTTTTTCTGCCAATAAATTCTCAGTAGCAGCCTGGAGTCAGGTAGTTGACGTTGTTTTTCCATCGGGCCTCGGAAAGCACGTAAAGACGTTGGTCCTGCGCATGATCTCCTTCCGGTCGTGTCGGATTACCGTCCCATCGGACTATGAGAGTGAGAGAATAGAGAGTGCACCTGTGCTTGCGCATAAACTCGGGCATTATAATCCTGTTCTGTGCAGATGGATAGTCTCTGTTGATACTGGCCGCCATGACCGAAATTCAGTCTGGAGGACATTATAATGCAAGTAGTTCAATGACGCTTACACTGTAATCTGATGAGGAGATAGAGACTAACAAATTATTCAACCCCTTAACTGTGTATTATGAACTAGAAACCTTTGAAACAAATGCGTGGTATTTTAAAAACAACGTGGGCGGAGAGAAGTTAAGTATCTGAGTGTCCGATGATAAAAGAAGGCATGAAGTTGCACATTTCTTCGATGATTTATTTGATTTTAGTCCCCCTTATAACGAATATATTATTTTATATAATATATAAACTTGAGCTAGTCAGCCATTAAGTGGCCTTGTATCGTAATAACAAGAACATAGCGTAAAAATAATGTATTTAATACGTTACTTTGTATAGTAATGACAATACCCATTGAAATTCTACAGTAGAATGAGAACGATAAACATTCTGTCTAATCTACGATCTTTTGAGTATAACATGTTGGTTGTATTGCGGTTGACTTACGATGATTTGTTGATGTGCTATTTTAAGAGGTATTTTGTGGCGAAGTTTAATCCTAGAGCAGTTTATATAATGACAAGGAAATGACTACAATTATATTAAAGAATAAGTGGTTTCGCTAGAATTACTGGCATACATATGTATGGAATCTCCGTCGTATGGTAGATATCTTCAGTACAGTCTTTAATCACTCGCCCGATCATCTATACGTTAATGAACTTCTATCGTGTTTATATATTATGTCATGCTTAATATACTTGAATGACTTCATTAAATACATCGACAGACGCTTGTGTAGTGTCTTGTTCGAGTATTTGCTTGCGTGTGCAACGCGATGCTCTCTCTTCAGTTCGGCTCATTTACAGGTCGTAAATGCTTAAAATTAACTTCATTAATACTATAACTTACATTTCAATACATTTCAGAGAATATTTGGGCTGCGAAAATTTGAAGGTTAGGTTTAAACGTATCTATTACTATAGTAATCGTCTCGTATTCCCGTTTCCTCCTTCAAAACTAGACAGACTTAAATTAATTATTTAGGAACAATATAAGAATAAGTTTAACTATGTTTATTTTATCATATCAAATTGCACTTGGACAAACACGCCATACCTATATATATATATATAAAGAAAATTATATATATATATATATATATATATATATATATATATATATAATTTTTTCGTGTATTTTAAATTTGTTTATCCAATAACGGCGTAATGGCTGGGCAATTTAGTAATTTTAGAAGGCTCCTAGTTCTTAAAATAATTGATGCAAGGAAAAAATATAGGAACATGGTAGTATGGCAGTAGTATATATATAAATATTATATCGTTAAAATTTATTCCCTCCAGTGTCAACATGCAAGGTGAAAACAGAGCAATTATATTAATAATTAAAAAATATTAAGCAATTATGCGGCCTTTACAGCTTCATCGAATTTAGGCTCGTAAGCGAGGACCTACGAGCTATTGAGTGCAAAGATTCTGCCGGCGGCGAGGCGGCGCGAAGCGCCGCGTCGCCGACTGCAGTCCTGTGAGACCTGACCCTGCTTTCGGAGTGAGGCCTCAGGCTAGGGGCCTGATGTGATTCAAGGCCCTCAGAAGGAGGTACGAACCTCGGCTTGAATCACTATCGCAATTTTGTTTACGGGTCGCAATAGTTAGAAACGCCCCGTATCACGGGTGTTGAACCTCGTGTACGGGGTGTGTCTGTGACCTCGCGCTCGCCGGCGAACACGGTGTGCCCTAGTGTTCTGTGCTAGAGTAGTGTCTGAGTGTGTGTGTGTTATTATTCACTAAACTGGTTCCCCCTCGTATTGAGGAGGGGGACGGGATCGACCTATTTAAAAAGTGATCTTGTCATCGGGATCTAGAAGAACGTTCTTGGGACGTCTCCTGCAGGAGGCCGCGTCCCTCACTGGGGAGTACGAGCCCGCCGCATTCACCAACGGATTTTTATGTTCTTTAATCGAATCGAAGTATCTTAAGGATACGAATGAATGATGGGCATGTCGAGGTCGCGGTGAAGATCCGCGTTTCTCACATAATAAGGAGCTCCTGTGATTTGACGCAGGAATTTGTTTTGTACAACTTGAAGTTGTTATAGGTTGTTTTTGGAGACATGGGCGAAGGACACCCCTGCGTATGTCATAATAGGACGTACGCAGGTTTTGTAAAGATGCAGTTTGTGTCTCAGGGACAGCTTACTGCTTTTATTGATTAAAAATGATCAATATTAACTGTTTTAATGTGCTGAGAGAAGCTATGTGAATACGTTTTTAATGTTAAAATATCCTTTCTAATTGCCTTACAGACGGCAGATAGATGTACGGCAATTCAGGAAAAATTCGACATAATGATATTAATCTCTTTTAAGAAATTTACATGATAAAAAGTTTCAAAGCATCTGCCCATCTCCTGATTGTAAGTTAATGATGTGGCCTATAAACATCTATAATCTTCCTTGTTTAAGAATCAAAATGCAGATGCGTTGTCACCACTGAGGACTATAATGAAATGCCTTGTTACCGATGAAATTTATAAACGTAAAAATATAACGTACGGTGTAAACGTAATAAATAATGAATTACTATTGTAGGCCTCTCAGAAAGTTTTGCGAAACCAGGGAAAAGTTCTGTGGTCCTGTTTTCTGTTATTAAATCTTTTTAAATGACTCTTAACCAGCATCTATAGTCTGTCTCAGACACCTCTTCTAGCAGGTATGTTTGTCTGTGCCTATCCAAATGCTGCTGGCACATCTTCCAATCTGGGCTATTAATAGGAGACTCAAAGGCTTATTTGGTGTGCTATCTAGGAAGTCCCTCGGTTTGAGCGTTTTTTTCTGAAAGTGTACGCTGTTGGCCCTGCCTTGACAGCTTCCTCGAATTAGGCTCGTAAGCGAGGACCTGCGAGCTATTGAGTGCAACGATTCTGCCGGCGACTGCAGTCCCGAGGCACCCCGACCGCTGCTTTCGGAGTGAGGCTCCTCAAGCTGGGGGGCTCGATGTGATTCAAAGACCCCTCAGAGGGAGGTACGAACCTCGGCTTGAACTACTATCGCAATGTCAGTTACGGGTTGCAAAGCTAAAAACGCCCCGTATCACGGGTATTGAACCTCGTGTACGGGGTGTGTCTGTGACCTCGCGTTCGCCGGCGAACGCGGTGTGCCCTAGTGTTCTGTATTAGCGTAGTGTCTGGTGTGTGTGTGTGTGTGTGTTAATGTTAAACAAACGGGTTCCCTCTCCCGGTTTGAGCGCTGAGAGCGCGGGTGCATTTTCATGGTGAAGCAGAAGCCCGCGGAATTCCGAGTTCGGCCGGTTGGTGCTCCCAGCAGTAAACACTTCTGACAAGCATTTGGTTTTTCTAGTCATCATGTCACGACATTATAGTCATTATTCCACGCGAGCCTGCTTCTGTACATTGGTGAGATTGTGTGACACCCAACTAGAAACTCTCCTATTCACACGAAAATACCTACTTGTTTAATATTTCGTGACAACTTACCGATCTAAATTGCAGTATGTGCCGAATCTCTTCATACGTAATTCGCCCATTCTCTTCTATTAAATAATATAATCACTGCTAGCACAGCTCCTTCTCTAACAGCCGTCAAAAGATTGAATACTTCTCTGGTTATGTCTTAAATTGATCAAATGTGCTGGAATATGTTATACCACTGGTATACAGTTGTCTTATAAGTGACTTTATCCATAAATGCAATTTAAAGTCTATGAAATATTTCGTCTGGTTTTTAGCGACACGATATTTGAAATCGTAAAATATCATCGCACAAAAATGTTCCCCGACGCAGATCTATTTTTCAATCAAACCAAAGAGTATAACAGACAGACAGACAGACAGACACACAGACAAAAATTTTAAAAATTGTATTTTTGTTATAAGTACCGTATGAACTGTCATATGCATTTAGTAAAAAGCTATAATTTTGACATTACAAACAGACACTCCAATTTTATTTATTTGTATAGATGTATAGAAGTATAGATTTACTTCCAAAATAAATTATAACTGGCAAGTGTGTCATACAAAGCACGCAGGAAACGTGGCCTTATTCAAACAACTATTTTCTGATTTTTAATATGACATTCATTTCTGAGCTATGTTTAAAATTCAAGTCTCTACCTCGTCAGGAAGTTAGGTTAAAATCGATTGCAAAATTTGTACCTCACAGACAAACAAGCAAACAAACAGACATGAAAGTGGGTTTGATTGTCATCCAATTCCTAGCTACATATATTTAAAATTTTAAGTCTCTAAATCATTGTTGTACATTTGTAGGTACCAAGAAAGCGAGGTAAAAAAAGGTATTAAAACCTATTATGTTAACGATGTTATAATTCTAATAATTATAATATATTATAATAATATACTCAAATTTATAGGAACGCAAAAAGTATGTATAAAACAAAATGTCATGGATATTTGTGACAATCAATTTTATTAATTTGGATTTTGCTATAAAGCAAACGTCGAAAAAACGAAACGATCAAATTAACCAAATTAAGAAAAAAAGAAAAACAAGGCAGTCAAGGCATAAATTTAAACAAAACCTTAATAAAAACTTAAATTCAAAAGTTGGCAAAAGTTTTCACAGTATTTACCTACATAAAAACAAATTAAATTTGAAAAAATATAAATGTTTGTGGCCAGTACGCACGATAAAATTGCTACAGGGGAAATTAAACCCTTTTTATGCGTTCCTCTAAATTTGTCCATGAGTGTATATTAAAGTATAATTATGACATTTAAAACTTAAAATATTTGTCTGTGAAGCACCTCATATGCTAAAAGGCATGGGCAATAGATATACCAAATATGGCCAGTTATTGTGTATAAAATTATTAAATAAATCATATATGCGACTCGGTGGTATTTATAAATTCAATGGCCTATTTATTAATAAACTGGATAAAACCGTGCGCTGTTTTATTAATCTCAGTTAATTTTCTAATGCATTCTTAAAGTGACATATTATGAATGCATTCATATAGCAACGTATTATGATAAGATGAATTAAGACAATGCGTGCGTGTTTGAAATTCATTGATAAATTTATTAAATGATAAGTATAGTGAATGCGTTTAAAAGCAGCAATGCATAGTTAAGTATCTGTAACCTCAATTTTTGTGCGAAATCGGCGTAAGCGCGTGGCGCGATAAAAATGACGTACCGTAACGTTCGAATGACTATGCTGCTGTCTGGCTTCACCAACGCCAGTGAAACTATAGCTTGGGATACGGGTTTTGTTGAGAGCGTACGCCACACGCGTTCTCACGCCGCCGGCCGGTAGAAATCGACTTAAATATTATTTGATTTTAAAAATTCTGTTGTATTTACTAATCCTACGTTACCATTATTTATACCAAAAAATAACCACAGTGCTCTCTTCTTTTTGCACGTGTCTAGTTTGAGGTTATATATTGAACATTCCGATGGACAATGGTGATATCGTGAAATAGAGCATGGTGGATAAATTATCGACTCATTGCTGTAAGTATATGTGTTTTGTGCCATATTATGTTTATAAGTATGTTATTGTGTGCTTGTGGTTAAAACTGCAATTTATTTAGTTATTAAGTTACGTATTGTCAGAAAGGAATCCGTTCCAAGTTGCACGTCGTTGACACCTAATTGGTTTACATGTACATGTACAGACGCCGACACGGTTAGTTTATTAAAGTACGCCCAAGTCCCACGGATACGCCACTGGGGGTGCAAATTATTTTATCATAGGATCGATAATCATCTGCTTTGTATTGCCAGCTTGGTTGTTAGTTACTTTTTACTGTTATTGTCACATTGTTCTGTTTACTTAACAATCGCAATTATTTTCTCTACTGTCTTTCGGTTGCATTCCTTATTTAACATCGAGTGATTATTTTAGAATTGAAATATTAATCTAAGATCGATCGAAATTATAAATAAGAAAATATTAATTGCATAACAAAATTAGCGTTTATCTTAACTAGGTCAATTTATAGATAGATAGTATTCACTCTCTTTGATTATTAATAATTAGCTTTAAATATAATAACATTTACAATAACAATAATTACGATAGAGAGGTAAATTGACGGAGCCAACTCGGCTAGACAACGCTCGGCAGATAACACATTATCTTCTTGTCACGTATTCCTCAAAAATTGAAACAAGAGTAAACTATCATTGCATGTTGCCATTAATATGGACCTGAGACTTGATCCTTCACAGCTGCCGTATGAGGAAGCTTGAGATTCCTCAACGAGCTGTGGAGTGGACTATGCTCGGAGTTTACCTGCCTGATAGAATTCACAATAAATATATTCCGGCTAGCTATATAGCTCGAAGAACTAAAAACCAATGGGTAGGAAAGGTTCTGAAGCGGCAACCTCGCATCTGTATGCTAAATGTGGGGCAGTCCCCACTAGATGGAGTGACAACCTGGTAAGACATGTAGGAAGTCGATAGATGCAGGTGGTTCAATACCGTGCTTTATTGCTTTCCTAAAGGGAGGCCTGTGTTCTGCAGACTTGTTAAGGGCTGTACTGATCATGATAATAATAATATTAATGGTTTTGATTCTTGTTCTGGTAAAATTTCGGTTATTTATATAGAAGTTATAATTTATAATGATAGGACTTACAAAAAATGTTTGAAGAAAATAGAAAGGACGATTAGACCTCTACCTACAAAACACATAAAAGCTTTTTATTAAATTTTATTCCTAAATTGGCTTCGAACACCGACTAATGGATCTTGTTATCCTTAATAATTGCAATTCCATGTCTCAGTAATTTAGGTTATTGAACCCAATATAATGATTGTTTCTCAGAAGAGAATCGACTCTGACTTCATCTGACTAAAGAGTATATAAGTTGAAAAGTAATATTTTACAATTAGGGATAGTCATCCAAATGTTGCTAATAGTTTTTAAAATAACCAATTAAATATTATTTCAATTTACAAAAATTCTCAGGTTATATTGGCATGCTAGTTATAGTTGCAGCTTGATATCGATTATCATCAACTGAGTTGATTGATATGCATTTATTTATCACCCACATTTTAAATTAAAAAAAACATCTAAATCTGGTAACACAATTCATGAGTAACAAAGCTCTAAGTCAAATCTAAACAATCGCGGACTTATACAAGTTACAGAAAGGGAGAAGGATGTAACTCAATGATAATATTATTGTTGACGAAAAAAATAATACAAGCCCGTAGAACACCAGTTGAATGTATCAAAAGTAAAATAAAAATAAAAATCACAAATCTCTCTCTCTATAGAATTTCCAAATTTATAATTTCAATGAGAATTTTATTCTCTAGATTTCAAAGTATGTCAAACACCTATTACATATCTCAATCTATACAGGAAATCACAGAGCACTATTACTCTCTACCGAGATCAGGAGATACTTTTAACGGACAACATGAATTTGTTGACTCTTTTGTCTAACAAAAATCATTACTAAATTTTGTGAAGGAGATTTTCTTTGTGTCTCCGGTACGATAATTTTGTTTTATTTTGTGATGGTTAACG
Source organism: Parnassius orleans (assembly GCA_029286625.1). Lineage (NCBI taxonomy): Eukaryota > Metazoa > Arthropoda > Insecta > Lepidoptera > Papilionidae > Parnassius > Parnassius orleans. The sequence goes on along the minus strand of JAGSMP010000243.1, from coordinate 857,554 downwards.
TTAAACTTTCTGTACACTTTGTTAGAGTTTTTTTGAATAAAGCGTCTGTAGTCTTTATTTAAACAAACTTTAAACAAAGCGGTTTAAACTGCTCATCATTAATCGATTATGATTGTTCATCAATAATCGCTAAATAAACTATGAAACTTTAATTTTAATCTTTCAACTTAGCTATCTAACTTTTTGTTTTAATTATCGCATTTCTTTACTACTATCCGCTGACCTACCCAGAAGACATATTATTCAACAATACCTATATAATTTGTTTAATTGAGTTTTTCATTCTCTTTTCTGTTTCTTGAAACAATTACAAATTGCTATTGGTTCATCTTCGTCCACAGAGGTGACAAAGAACCTTCTTTGTTCGAAGTTGGTTGTGATGTGTGGTGAAATCACACAGTGGCGCATTTAAACCTTTCTGCATCGCTACGACAGTAATCTTTCTAGACCACAGGGGGACATAGACCTTACCTTAAATGTACAAGCTGCCATTTATTTCTTAGAAGATTTTTCCATAATTATCACGCTGCGCAAGTGGGCCGGTGAGCTCTAAGCTCCCCAACACGAGCCTGTGAAATTAAGGTTCGCAATTTGAATGGTTTTTAGCCATCTAGGATGAATTTTTAGCCATTATTCACTAATCAGAGTCTAGTTTATCAATCAATAGGGTGCACCTCGTGCTTATGAGATGGACCCATGTAAGATGCAATATAATGCGAAAAGTGTTATACTTTTAATGCATTCAAATACAAAAAATATATTTATTTTTAGCATTGAGCACACTTTGGCGGTTTATTATTCTACTAGCAACCCAAGATTAGCCCGGACAGGCAGACAAAAAATTTAAAAAGGGTTATTCATATACCAATGGCATGCAAATAACCCCTTGAGATCAATTAAAGACATTTATTTCGATATTAGGTTAGTTAGCTAAATAAGTATCTAAATATAAGTCGCTATCCGGCGACCCAAAACAATTATTCTATCTTTGAACCTCCATAATATATAACAATTCATCCAAATACAAAAAATCAATAGCGTTTAGGGAATTTTGGTGATTTTATTACATATTCTATTTGAATCGTTATCCGTCACCAACCCAAAATATTTATTTATAGATCATAACAATATTCTTAAGGCGGCTCTTCACGTTGGCCAACATTGTGGCGAATGTGTTGGCAAAGATATTGGCCAAGAGTTTGTGATGGCGTCCACACGTTGGAAGGTCGTGCAGTTTACTTCGGTTCAGGCCAATGTGCGGACGAGTTTATTAAAATGGATATTGATTCGCTAACGGCTGCTGCAGTTTATTTATTCACAGCATACCGCTATTACGTGAATGTGTATAAGAAAAGGGTGATCAAAAGAAATGGAAAAAAAGAAATTTTATTTCTTGTGTTCCACAAATAATTTTTGGCTTGGTAGTGCTCTATAAAGCGAAAAGTTTCTTCGTTGGTCATTTTTACTGTCATTTTGTAGACACTAGTTACAATGCGTGAATATCAAATTTAAATCAGATGCGTGCGATCATTCTGGGAGCTCGTAGCAAACTAAACGTGCGTCCAACGCGGACGGTGGACGCGGCGGCCAATACTCTGCCACAACCCTTTGATCTTTTGTAAAAAACCGACACCACACGGATCTCGCGCCAACTTGTGGGCCATCGTTCCAATACATACCAAGTGAAGCACAAACACCCGCTCTACACGATGGCCATCGGTATTGGCTACCTACCACATTCGCCACTATGTTGGCCAACGTGAAGTACCGCCTTTAACTTGTAGCAATTGAACCAGCTGCCTACAGCTTAGAATTGAATTGTTTAGCAAATGAGAAATGAGAGTATAGCCTGCAGCAGAATGCGTTTAGGCCGTAACTTTACCATCAGAAGCCGATATGAGATCATTCTAGCAATTCCAATAGCACTTCTTATGACACCCGTAGGACAAAATTGTTTGATGAATTCTCTTACGCTGTCACCATACGGCCAACATGGCGTATCTTTTTACTATCTCAAACAAGTATGGTCAATAAAATCGAATAATGTCCTTCTGACCGATCTGCGGACTGAATTATTGTGCCCGAGTGTGTGCATAAGCACAGGTGCACTCTCTATTCCCTCACTCTCATAGTCCGATGGGAGGGTCCGACAAGACCGGAGAGATATCAGGCGCAAGGCCAACAGTTTTATGTGCCCTCCGAGGCTCGGAGGTCAAACACCGCCAACTTCTTGACTCCAGATTGTTACTGAAAATTTCTTGACAAAAAATCACAATAACTGATTTAGACCAGACCCGGGATTCGATCTCAGGACCTCATTATCAGCAGTCATGCTTATGACCACGAGACTAACGAGGCAGTCAATTAAATTCAATAATTGAATACAACAGCTAAAATATATCGACCGATGATGGTGAACACCGTCTGCAAAATTTTCTAGTGCTGTACTTATAGTCACCTAAAGGCGGGTTTAGACCAAACGAGCGAATGCTCATTCTATCCCCACTCCATCAAATTCTTTTACTATAAACAGAGGCAGAGCATTCTTTCGTTGTTGTATTTCTGCTCGCAGAGATTATATGGAATATTCTAAGATCGCTCGCTCGCTTGATGTAAACGGCGCAAGAGCGAGCGAACAGTAGTCTAGAGCGTTCTTTCGTGTTCGGACGATGTGTGTTCAGTGCGGTTTTTTCAAAGCGTTGTTGTGTTCTAGCAAATCGGAGGTAATAAAAGTGGTTATCATGCACTGGTCTCAAGAAAAATATTTGCTCATGATAGAGACCTACCGTAATTTGAGAAACCTGTGGGACCCTAATAATGATAATTATAAAAATTTAAATCGCAAACAAAGTAGTTGGCAGGAAATTGCAATTACAGTGAAACATAGTGTTAAGGAAGCTATTAAGAAAATGGACTCTCTTCTTGCATCTTACCGGCGTATCTTTACCTGCCACAGACACTTGACGAATAAGCAACGAAAACTCGTTTATCCTATCTAAATATCTCTAGAGCATGTGCAAGAATTCTAGTTCTTGTTGTTCTAATCCTTGCTCGTTGGGATTATTTTGCTGTGAACGCTAAGAACGAATTTTTATTTACACTAAAAGATTATGAAATATCGTTCTTGTTCTAGCTCTAGCTATTTGCTCGTTTGGTCTAAACCCACCTTTATAAGCGTTGTTTCTAAAAATCCATTTAAATTTTTTATAAAAATAACAGCTTAATTCTGCTGTGTTTCGTAAATTGAGTGTAGGGAACCGGAGGCTCTTTTAACTGGATCTTTAACTAAACAAGGCATTCCATCTTTGTGCTCCGGGGTGACAATGCATCTGCATTTTGATTCTTAATCGAGGTTCTATGAGCCACAGCATCCACTTACCATCAGGTGGACTGTGTGCTCGTTTGTCACCCTTATTCTATAAAAAAAATGGAGAGACCTATGACCAGTGATTTACCATTTACGTGCATGGTGATGCATATGATAAAGGTCGGTGACTTATTAATAACGCACGCTCATAAGACAACAATGTCATGAATGATTCACTGGCTGTATAAACATGTACAATTAAAAATCATCCAATAAATTACAATAAACTGCTATTTACATTGTGCACACTGCGATAGCCGTAGAAGCTCGTTAATGAAACGGTTCATTGCAAACAGCATAAAGAGCTTATATAAATTAAACTACGTTTATTTATCACTCGCAACGATTCGATCGCATTAAATACTGATAATATTTGAAAGGATTTCATAGATTATAATTCACAGTCAATTAACAAATGATAATAAAGTGTTTGTTTTGGAAATAATTTAGTTATCATTGGAATCATGAGGCAGTTCAGCTTTTGTGTAAATTTGTATGTTATTTATGTGTTCACTTGGTGATTTAAGAATATACACTACCCCATATCGTCGCATGGGTGGTATTAGAAGCGACAGAGGGAAACAAACCAGACCATGAGCAGCAGCATCTCCCTAATAACAAAAAATATAAAAAATCCGGTAGCCAATGCACCTGCCAAGCGTGGCGACTATGGCAAATGAGGCAATCAATGGGTCAAAATCAAAAACCCTATCTCCATTGGATTTCAATAGTCTGTAGCGGTAACGGTTTTTGTGTTGATGCAATTTGAACCTTATATTACACAAAGTCAGATTTAATGCCATGCATTATTATCTTCCTGTTCCGTTCCTCCCCTGTTGTAGGGTGGATTTGCTTTAACCGTCACGCTTGGCAGGCGGCTTGACGATCCCATTAGCAGATGTTTCGCACCTTTGAACTGCCGCCCATCGCTATGTATTTTACATTTGCATAAACGAGGTGGTAATACACCAAGACGATCGGCAGGTATCCACCTCTTTGCTGTCGATATTCCACGCATTCGTACCTAATGGTTTATCTTTTGTAATTCGTATACACTTTCTGTATAACTCCGTAGTGGAATAATTTACCAGCATATGTCCTTTTATCCGAATACAATCTGGGTGTTTGCAATGAAATGTGAATAGGCTTTTGTTGCGCTAAGATCGTGCGATTTTTTCATTAATTATTAATAAGAAGGAGGAATTGTAGTCAAGTGAGGTGTACAAATAAGTAACCATATATTACTATTTACCGGAAACCATAAGATTTTTATATTATTATAGTCGCCTATTACGACACTCATTAGACTTAAAGGGGTTGATAGGTTTATACGCTAGACACCATAGGGCTAAGCATGATTGTAAAAAACTTTAAATATGGATGTCTGTAATTATAGGGTGAATATGCAAGATTATAGAAATCACTCATTGTAGAATCTGTGAGGATATACGTACAACTATTTTGAAAATTAAAAAAGTTGAGGGGCTATCAGTGAAAGTCATGTGCAGACAAAAAACAAATATTGTTTGTACTAATACCAGCTCCGGATTTCCAAAACCTAATGACAATTTAACGAAATTTTGAATTACTTTCAATAATCATAAATTACTTGAGATGTGAGTGCTAAAAGCGTGTACTGACGAACAAAGGAGATTAATCTGCTGTCAACAGGTTCGTTCAATGCCAAAGATGAAGTGAAGGTGCTCTGCGTCTTTCGGTAGGCTTGTACCGTGCATTCCCTTATTGTAAGAGATGATTTTCACCATGGCAACCATGTCCAAATTAATAATTTAGATATACACACCTCACTATTCTTACCTTTCTAAACAACAAATAATTATATAGAGTTGGTCTTATAATAAAAAAGTGAGCCTTGACGGATCACGCGTGTTCCACTTATCTTCGTATGATTCCCTTCTCAAGGCGAGCAACGTTATTTAAATTCTATGCCGCCATTTGGTAACTGAAATTTCGAATCCAGTGTTGGAATTTATTAAAACTCATTTGCAAGTTGCAAGCAAACAAGTTGTATGGTATGCTAATGAGAAATTTATTTTGCTTACTCGTATTTTCTTATGTTAAAGCACTTTCAGAGTGTTACAGACGTAGCAGGCAATAAACAATAAGCGTAACGAGATGATGAGTGTGTACAAGCAGCATTAGTCTAATGTTTAAGAGTACGGACCGCGAACTTGCAAAAAGTTCTGAATTCTAATCCACCGTTCTACTACTATATGAATAAAATTAAATGGCATTTCAACAATTTATATATACTATACTATATACTTCTTCGTTGGTCTAGTGGTCGTAAGCGCATCTCCTGATCAGAAGGTCCTGGGTTTGATTACCGAATCGAGAAAAAAATCAGTTATCAGGTTTTCTGTCAAGAAATTCTCGGTAGCAGCCCGAAGTCAGAAAGTTGGCGGTTTTCACCCCCGTGCCTCAGAAAACACGTTAACTCATTGGACCTGCACCTGATTATGAGATCGGGATTATGAGAGTAAGTAAATCGAGAGTGCGTCTGTGTTTTCGTGCACAAACTCGTGCACTGTAATTCTGTCCTGCGTATATGGCTAATCTCCGTTGAGACTGATCTTCGTAACCTCTAAGGCCGGCAACGCATCTGCAATTCACATGGTGTTGCAGTTGTTCATGGGCGGCGGTAGTCACATCAGGTGAGCCGCATACTCCTTTGCCCCTCATCTTTAAAAAATAAAACTGAATTTCGTTCTGGAGGATATTTTAATTACTTTTAAACAAACGCTGTAGGTTTTTAACTGCTACTAAATGACATTACGCTTGCCTATTTCTGCCGGTTAGAAACAGTGCACCTACTGTTGTGTTCCCGTTCGAAGAGTAATAGCCAGTAGAATTAGACATTTCATCCAGGTGCGTTGTTGCTCCGAGAATGTTTCTTGGACTAACAAAGTACCTGTCTCAGACTTTTGTTTGCATTTGGTTGCATTTGTCTGTCAGCTGCAGTAACTAATCACCGTTAACGTTCATTTCAATTATCGAGAAGCACTTCCTAGTTCCTACCCTTCCTCATTATTTTTATTTTAAATCTATTTCTGATATTACTTGTAATAATGACCTGATTCCCAATACAATATCAAAATGATTATATAAAACTATTATTCGGTAATTCTGCTCTTAGTGAGTAAATAAACTACAAAGGTGGAAAAATATGTCAAACTTGCCAGAGTTGTTTGTACAGAATTATTTGCCAGTACATTTTGAATGCTATCGTTGGATACGGGTTTTTCTAGAAGGTTATTTATTTTTTTGTACTTTATTATGCACCTTATATTAAGAAATATAAGGGCGGACTTAATTTCTTATGGCTTTTCTACCAATCAACCCTGGTGGATTAGGAAAACTGCTTACCACTTTTAAGACAACCATAGAAAGAAATTATGTGATGCATTCATTCTCTTTCACTATCAAAACATTTGATTATTTCGAAAACCATTTCCAAACATATATGCAAATTCAGCAACTGCGCTCAAGATCTTAAATATTCTAATTTCCTTGCACAGAAATACAAACTCGAAGAGAGGTACGTTTCTACGTAGATGTTTTTGTTTCTCTCCACAGTTTGTGATTGCTTGGATTGTTCATGCATAATTCAGATCCCGCGCCATCATGGCGTGCATACCGAAGCGCAATTATTAGCTACTTCTCTTTCCATTAAAGGGTTAATCTATGACTAACTAGCGGAGCACCAGTTCTATAATAACGACTAGGTATCATTCAATCTTATAAAATGTTCATTAATAAACAGATTGATATACCTACAGGCATACAATCAAAAAAGCCCACGTAATTCTTTTATCATTTATCTTTTATGTTTATAGTTTCATTAAATCGGATTTTTAAATATATTTTAATATCTTAAAAGCTTCAATAATATTAATGATAGTGAATAAGCTAAAATTATTAAATTATGTTTATTTAATTTAAATAATTATGCCTTATATGCAAATACTACAAACTGAATAAAACAAATTTACAAATTTAACGGATGTATCGCGTTTAATTTTAATTTTTTGGCTTTCGTTAATTCTCGACGTTTCTGGGGCTTTACAGCACCCATCGTCACTGGGGACTGGAGTGTTTGCCGTCCTGATGTCTTAGTTAACGAAGGCAACATTAAAATATCCCTAAAATTAATTTATTCAATAATTTATTTATGTTATCTATACATGTAATATAAAGTGCGTGTCTGTCTCTAATACCGAAAAACTTGGAGATTTTGATAAAAACGAAAATTTATAAAATAAATATCATCTGTTCTTAACACGTCTGTAAATGTTCAAATTATTCAGACGTCTGAAAGTGAGTGAAAACCATCGACCACTAATAAAGATCGATAGTGAAAACTGAATTATAAAACATGACATTCATATAAAAACACCTAGATACAGATCAAGGTTATGTGTGTAAAATTGTTTGTATCGTATTATTTGTTGACCTATAACATTAATGGGACACTTTCATAGACTTTCGTTAATCGGACAGACTCTTTTTCTGCCTAGGTTCGTCTGGGTAAGTTTTTGCCGCTAAATAGCAGTGCTTGACTGCTGTGTTTCGGTGTGACTGGTATAGAGAGCCAATATAATTACATGCTGTGAGGTACTCCACCTTAGTTCTCAGAGATGACAACGCATCTGTAGCCTTTGTTTTAAGTTTGCTGCAGTTGTCTATGAACTGCAGTAGCCACTTACCATCGGGTGTGTTGTAAGTTTGTTTGTCACTTCATTTTTATATTTTTTTTAAAAACTAATCATTTTATCCTCCGTAAATTATTTAGATTTATGATAAAGTTAAGGCGCGAAACACATGCCTAGCTGATCGTTCTAGGGTGCTAGGGTATTGAGATTTGAGATCTTCTTTTCTCCTACCTTTCCTAATCTTTTTCGTCATTTTTTGTGATTGTAGAATATAAGGCGCAATTTTTTTTATTTGTATATATGTTTATATCGCAAGATGCTTACAGTGAATAAAACTAGTGTGATGTAGGGTAATAGGTTTATTAATTAATATACGTGTCACAGTTTGTATCTCACGATGATTATAATGTTATAAAATTTATTCAAAAAATTAGGTTATAGGCACAGCAGTGTGTCAGTCAGCCAAGTATGGAAAAAAGGGGCGACGCATCAACATTGTGTACCTATATTTACATGGAACATATGTATCTACTTTCGACTCTTTCACTCAAAAACTGCATGTCTAATGAGGCCCCCTTTGAATACCTAGAATCCCCAATTACGTAAATAAACCTATTATAGTTGAAGTGCCGTTTTAACAACTCTCTAACTCACTCATCAAAAAACTTCGATCACTTCTAGATCACTTAAATACTTGAAATTTGGCATAAAGGTAGATCATAAGACGTATACAAAGTTAACAATCAGAAAACTACAAATTATCGATGTTCGGTGTTAAAAAGTGTCAACAAAATTATTGGTGCGGTTAGTTCAAAGTACTGAACTTTAAACCAACCGCACCAGTAACTTGGTCGACATTAAAAATAGAAAAGAGTAAAAGCTGTAGTCTGTTCACTAAAATAGTGTACAGTATAGTGTACACGGTACACCTGGAGGCGCACATATTATTTAGCTTTTATTTAATTATGTTTACTGTGTTTGTTATATTAATGTTTTTCTATTGTAAGAATAAAATAGAATACTATTTTATTATTATGGTTATTGTAATAAAATACGAGTATAATATATCTAATATATAAAAATTTATATTTGTTTGTTCGTATTTTATGCGTTATATATAATATATATACCGTTCATCAGATTGCGGTAAAACTTTGTCAACTTATTGCTTGCACTTGCGCGAAGGTTATAGGCATAGTACAATTAAATTACAGAAGGTGGCGCGCGTATCGTACCGACATATTTATTTGAAAGTCGTAATATTATGTGATTCAATTTAAATTAATGTATTATCATTCCTAATTAAGCAATATAACCCTTCCAAATTTAAAACGATATTTCCAATTATTTTTGTGACAGCAATGCGCCGGGTACCTACCAGCTAGTAAATAATAATATAATAAACACGAGTTAGGTAATAAGAGAAAAATATGGGTAGATAAGTAAACATAAGCGAAAGTAAAATAAACAGTATTCTGTCTGCCACCTGCATTTATAATAAGGCATTTAACGTCATCACGTTCTGAATCCATACTAAAATAGTATTTTTGTTATTGGTTCACTCAAAATTTCATCTTGAAGCACTTCACTGTCCTACCAAGAACGAAATAACATTTTCTGTATACGTAGCAGAGTCAACAAAAACAACCTTTCATTACGGAGGCCGTAGCGTTTCGTTTTAAAATGCCAAATTTTCCTGTGGGTGTACGCCATGATCAGAAACCGCGTTAACGACCACTAGAACAACGAGGCAGTCTGATTTACCATGTGCTCGGAGGAAAAGGAAAACATAAAGAGGAAACCTACATGTCTGAGGCATAAACTATGTCGAAGACATAAAAGTCTCAACTCGCACTGGGGCATCGCAGCGGACTAATACGAGAGGTACCTATGTTCTCGGCAATAGCACGTATATAGGCAACTTTACTTATAACTACACAAGACTAAATAAATTAATGAATTTATTAACACATTTACTAAAAGGTAAAGGAACAGCTATATTAATTATTATGTTATTTGTTTCTTTTTTTTAAACGCCCACACAACATAAATTATATTTCAAAAAAACATAAATGATACAACACTGCTAACGCGCGTTCTATTTATAAAAACAACAAATTTTACGTAATAATTAAGCTACAGTACGCCAAATGTTTTGTGTACTTCGTCACGCAATGATTGAATGACAATCAAATTATCAACAGCTGCTTCCAAGGTTATAAAACGTGAAGTTACTTGTAAAATAACTAACGCTTATCGTCGGTCAACAACCTACGAGTATATAACTTTTGGTACAACTGATTTCGTTGATGACGACGTAGAGCCACGTTGCAGCTTTATTATAACTGCAGCACGAATGCCTTGGCTCGACCGGGTAAGCTCCATGTTCCTCACATAATACCAATGTAGCATATTGAACAAAAGCCAAAATACGACAAAATTGAGAAACTGATTTAATCATAGTATCACTCGATTCCGAGTAGATCATCGGAAACCTGGATTCGTTTAGGATTATAATAAAATTAACATTACTGGCATTTGAAGCGCGGAGATATCCCGCTCTTTATGCAGACCCTAGGTTAAAGTGCGGCTAGGGTGGCCTTGGACCACCTCAAAGCCGGAGTATAATTATTTTAAGATTAAAAATAAAACAAAAAAATATTAATATAGGAACACGGAAAAACAGTTTAAACCAAACATATTTCATTTTACTCAAACTGCATGATGAAAACTAAATAAAAACAATTTAAACTTCATAATAAAAATAATTGGAGTTCATCTATACAAATAAATAAAATTGAAGTGTCTGTTTGTAATGTCAGCTTTTTACTAAATGCATATGAAAGTATATACGGTACTTATGACAAAATTACAATTTTTAAATTTTTGTCTGTCTGTCTGTCTGTTTGTTCCGGCTAATCTCCGAAATGGCTGGACCTATTTTGACGGAATCTCCACTGGCAGATAACTGATGTTATAAGGAGTAACTTAGGGTACTTTTATTTTAGAAAAATAATTTGGGTTCCGCACAAAAAAATTAAAACCCATAAAATCCAATCGTAATAAATTATTACACGCGGGCGAAGTATCGGGGAACAGCTAGTTTAATAATATTTCCAAAAAATCTTGGTGTTTGATCAGAAACCTGGATCCGAAACTTGGATCGGGATTATGTTGAAATCTCTTTTTGACATATTCGGGCTTTAGAATCCTAAATTCATCAAAATCGTGAGACATATCGATAGAATTGCAACACGGAATGGGAGGCTCTAAATGAAAACAAATGAATAGATCACGAAGCACCCGAATGATTTAAGCGCACTTTAAGTGTTTACAAGTGGGAGTCAAGGCTTCTTGCGATATGCAAATTGTGTTTGGTCTCACGAGGTAGAATAATGTTGGCTTAAAGCACAATCGGCATTATTTGTACCTATTGTTTTCTATTCTTTTTTTAAACAATATTATATAAAAACAATATATTAAGCGTGTAATTTTTTATTTAATAAGTCGTGGTAGCTAAGGATATAGGGCTCACCCTCGATTAAAGTTCGTTTAATCGGTATTGCCACCAAATGTACCGTTAACGGTAAAGTCCACTACTAAATCTAGGCCTCACCATTGATTGCTTCATAGATTGACTATTTACCATAGTTGCCACGCTTGGGGTTGGCAAAAGCGTACCAAGCGTGGCGATCAAAGTAGTTTTTTCTACTACTATTTATGCTATTTCCAATTGTCGGCTCTATACGATTGATAATGATAAAAGTACTGACTTTCAACGTGGTTGATGATAAATATGAAAAAAACTTCTAATGTGTTGTCACCTTTGAGAACCAAAATAAAGGCATCACAAAGCCTGTAATTAAATTTAGTATCGGTGCAAGAGAATACAACTCCATTTCGTTCGGTTGGTGTCGTAAGGGGTGACGATGAAAATCGCCAGAAAGATCAAATGGCTTCCGATCGATCGCGGTAAATCCATCTCGTTTACACCATAGAAACCCAGACCGGCGACGGCAAGCAACGTTAAAAGTGCTCACGTTTGGTATTAAAGTCGTCCTACCAAGTGATGAGACAAATCCCTACAATGGTGAAGACCCACTTGGAACTTTTTCATAGAGATCAAGAATAACAATCCGTGTCAATGTCTTAAGATAAAAAATGTGTGTTACTAGGTTAAAGAATAATACCTAAACTATTTTGCCTCTATATCATTATATTAATACCTGAAGATTGAAAACTGAAGTAAATATTTTTTAGTATTTAGATATTATACCTAAATATCTTGCTAAAGGTTTTGTGCCATAAATGTATGTGATCAAAAATTCATGTAAGAAATGTTGCCAACAAAATAAAGTGAACACCACTATTTTTATCACGTTCATAGCGGGCAAAAAAGTTATCAGCAAACACATACTTAGGGTTCTTTCCACACCACATCGAGTTTCAAACATAGGCGATACAAGTTCTTTTAATGCAAATGTGTTCATTCAACTTGAGTCTTATTTTTTTTTTATTTCAATATCTTCAGCAACTGTTATCAATTAATTACTTTTATGAGAATATAGTTCCGAAACATCTTCCTGTCTTCTTATTATTACCACGTTTTTATTAACTCTCTTTCGTATAATATACATCTGTTCGGGTCAAATTTATTAATTGATTTTAAACTAACTTTCCGATGAGCTAAGGACTTGAAATTTTGAACATAGCACACACACACAGAATCGGATGATCAATGTTAAAATATAAAACAAAACGTGGTACCATGTTAAAATATTTTGATACGTAATATTTAAAAAAATATTTGTTTTTCTAATTAAGTATTATTTACTTATTTCTATTTTTATGCGTACGAGCTATCGTAGCTATGGATTATATGTCTTAAACAAATTATTTATTTATTTATATATTTATTTATTAATAATAATTTGAGAACGTGTTTACATGATATGAATCAGCACAATAGATTCATCAGTGGTCTAAAAATTCTTAAAAATAAGAGGCTTGTGCCCAGCAATGGGACAATTATAATATCTGTTGCTATGCTGTTTTCTTTCATACGTATGCATGTTTTACGATGTTAATTTTTATTGCAAATATGCTCATAATCTATATCAAAATTGAACAAAATTTAAATCGTTTACCACCGAGCTGTTGTTAATTAATAACAACATATAAATAAAAGACTGCTCTGTAGCGCAGTAGCTAAGCATTTGGGTGCGGCGTTGCTTGATTGCTAGTTCAAATCCGGCACGAAATAGACGTTTGTATGACCTAAAAATAATTGTTCTGGGTCTGGACGTTTGTCCATGTGCCATTGAGGTATCTAAATCATTAAATAAGTTACCGCAACGCGAACGATTGAACATGATCGAGTTACGAATCGGCGGTACATGAAAAAACTTTTGTAAGTTTATTTTGTACCGTCGGATGTTATTAAATGACTATATTTAACAAAAATAAATAAATAAAATATTAAAAAATACGCCACGACGATATAAGAGAAAACAGAAAATACGAGTGTTTAAAAAACAATTTTCGTAATGTGAAAGCGCAAGAAAGTTATAACGCATTAAAATAATGTATAAAAATAAATAAACTAACCGCTCTAAGTAAACTTAAAATGTTTGTGTTAAGAATGGCTTACTACGTTAATCGTTGAGTGACGGAATCGAATCCACGACTGTTTTTGAAATTGCAGTTCATTCGTCAATTAACAAAATTATTTTTGATGGTGGAGAAGCTAATAGTTATATACGTCCCGCTGCTGGGCACAGGCCTCCTCTCATTTCTGAGAGGGTTTTAGGGCAAGGAAATGTCCGCCGCGCTGCCCCAATGCGTGTTGGCGAACTTCACATGTCTTCGAAATATTTTTTGATTTCTCAGACATGCAGGTTTCCTCACGATGTTTTCCTTCACCGCCGAGCACGTGGTAAATCAGCACTTAAAATTGCAATTAACAATTTCATTGGTTACCGGCGGGGATCGAACCCGGGTTGCTCGCGTACTGTGAAACTTACAGCGAGCGCTAACCATCTGAGCTACCACGGCTCATATGGAGAAGCTAATGCTGATTTCTTATTCATGTAGTGTGACAAGTGCACTCACCGCCCATCTGGATAGTTAGTATATCCACATTTTACTAGTATAGCCACATACTAAATACAGCAACATTTATCATCGAATAAGAATCAAAATGCAGACCCGTTGCCACCCCTAAGGACTAAAATGGAATGCCTCGTCAATAAAAGGCGTCTCTTGTTCTCTACTCTAGTCATACTCTACCATACGAAATAGCTGCATTATGCTGCTACGCTTCACGCTATCAAGTATTATTTGCGTGGTCCTTCCTCGTTCGAACCGACTCATTCGTGCTGCAACCATAATACAGCTGGAGCGTGGCTCTACCACGTAAAAAACGGGTCGGTCAGAAAGCCTCCGTATGGTATATGGATACCATACGATACGCAAAGCACCTGCGTATCGTATGGTCAATACAAAACGCAGCTGCTTCGCTTTGCAAAGTCAACTCGCAGGGTTGCCATGTAATATGGGGATCCAATAAAAGGCATCAAACCACTCATAAGCACCCTACATTACACCATAACTTACAAGTTAACAACCTGCCTTAGGTATTGATCAAGCCGATATTTATTATTCAAATACTAATTTATTCTTAAGTAGTACAGAGTACAGACACCGTAGATTGCTTAACGTCTATGAAATTTGAGGTGGGCGTACTTCGTCAGAAAACGAGCAGGAAATTTTGTTTTTATGATACATTCACAACGGTGGTTCTGTGGTATTTATCGCAACCACAGTAACCTAATACGGGACCTTCAAAAGACACCTTCGTGATCGTCTCAACAGTTTCCTTGTGTCTTATGTTCGCAAAAGACGCATTTTCATTTCGTTAAACAAACACTATAACGTCTGTTTTTTTTACATAGTTGATTTTCATTTTTCAAAGTAAACTTTAATTTTGAAACAATAAAAATCGAATAAAAACGAAATTAAATTCATATGCACACGACTTTACGCGTGGCAAATGTCAATGAATTTGTAACGCCCTTGACCTTAAAGCGACCGCTATTATCAAATTTATTTATCTGTTGATAGATCAATTTATAATTGTAAATTTACAATTCATGAAATGTCAATGAAGAAAAATACAATAAATTTCTAAAATATTTATGCCATAGGCATGTACTTACTACGTTTACCCATTAAACTCTTTTATTGCTCGCGGTAAAAAAGTCAGCCGGTCAGTCCACCATAAAACACTGTTATAAGTACAAGCTTAATTTTCTTAATATAAATATACATATAGCGATTGTAGGCGCTAAGCGCTCTCTGTAAATTTCACAGTACGCGAGAAACCAAAAGGTGGTTGTGGTGGTGGTGGGTTGGATTGGTCACGGTGACCATTCTCAATAAGGACTAGCCATCAATGCAGGACAGGATTATAGTGTACGAGTGTGTGCGCAGTCAGATTAGACGGCAATCCGACACGACCGGAGAATGATCAGGCGCAGCAGGGCTAGCATGGGCAGGAGACAATTTTATCCCCGGGGAAAGGAGAAAGTGTTTATCCCCTTGCTTAGTTTTATCCACCCTTAGAGCATGGGCACACCGGTGAATATAATATCCACAGTAGATAAAATGAGAGATAGACTTAGACTTAGATAGATTTTTTTCTATGAATATAAACTTCAACCCACGTCCAACTAGGATGAAATTGTCCTTTCAAATGTCAAAAAGCATAATTTTTATCTTTCATTTGGCTCCATGCTACGGACGGGCGATATATGTCTACTCGTATGTCAAACGGGGATATACTTCTCCCCGTTTGACATAACAAGATAATTTTATCTCTTGTCAGTGGATATAATCAGGGGATAAAATTTTTGTCCTCCGCCCATGCTAGCTGGGCAGGGCCAACGGCTTTATATTATGTTTTCCGAGGCTCGGGGTGGGAAACTCCGCCAACTGTCTGACTCCAGTCTTCCCTTGAAGACCCTTGGTTACATGCTACAGCAGTTTTACAAGGTTTTATGTCTACGATTTTCATAGACGGATAAATGATCGTAGTTTAGTTGTGGCTTATATTCGCTGAGCATATTTTATTTCTAGTATTTGTCTTAGACTCTTTTGCTCTTCACAGAACAAGTTCACAGTTTACGTGTTCAATTAAATTGAAAATCACATGTTCTCACGTCCGACATAACGAATGATTCACGCAATAAGGCCTAGATTACACGGATAAAAGGGTCAATTGATAGATTAAACGCTTAATTACACCGATTTAATTTAATTGTCCTTGTAACCCTTACTTACGTGGTACGGCGGATGAAAATCAATAAAAACCTTCAAAGCTTTTTTATTTCGTTAAAATGATATAAATTAGCTTTGATATTGAATTCATAATATCAATTCAATCATTAAAAATGGTCTGGATAATATGATATAGTTTCTCTTGCCAATTTCAACCACAATTTACAACTTCTAAATAATATGAGATCTTTCATAAGTATGTATCAACGTTTTCTTAGTGTTTAATTTCATTATTATTATTTTTTATATATCTAAGTTAAAATGTAAGGAAAGTTAAAGATTAAATATCTTTTATTAAATCATTTTCCTTTATCGTCGTTCATGAGGTAGGTAACAGTTTCATTGGTACTGGTGGAAATCGAACTTGGGTTTCTTTGTAAATGTATTTTACTATTATCTTGGTATACATACTTTATTTCTCTCTTTAATACTGTTTACTGTTCTATAAAAAAGTATGAAAACGTCAAAACCAAGAAACCTAAAACAGTGCTTCTATTAGTTTAATAAAATCGTGCTTCTCATTTATTTTAAATTTGACTTCAATTGTGAAGAGGCTTATTAATATTATTTTTCTACAATACTACATATTTTTAGTTCTTCAAACTTAATACACTTTATTTCCCGTACAAAAAGTTAGCAACCCTACTACAGCAGCACCTATCGGATCCTAGCATAGCAATGAACAATCATCTTTACAAAATAAATGTAATACGTAAACATCAATCTGTCTAGTCGCACAGAGCTTACACAACTACTAACAGAAGCTCTAACAACAGTATGCATAAAGAATATAATCTAATTCACAAAAATTGTTTGCAGAGCATTTCAATAGTTTTTCATTAATTTTCAAGACGTATATAGATTTTGACGAATCAGGTTATGACTCAGTCACACTAGTCTTGTCAGTCTCTTTGTATGTGTCTTTTCGCGAATTTTTAACGGTGATCCTAACTCTAATGTCGCAACACATTGCAAACAATTTCTTTAAAATGTTTACAATGTCTGTCAACTGCGTAACTCCCACGATTGAATTGCCTTATGAAAACATCAACTAAATCACAACAGACTCCTTTGTTTATGACAACTTCAATCATAACAATGAACGTGTGTGTTTTTACAGCAGGGATTTATTATGTATTTCTTTTTCGTTACCTACAATGCCAGCCAAAAGTTTAAGACCACACTTAAACAACATAATCATCTATAAAATGTAACGAAATCCCATAAGATAAATAAAAGGAATGTACACCTGCATATTCTATTGTTAATATCGAATATCTAAAGAAGTCATTCTTTTATTTACTTTCAAGTTATTGGACAATAAACATGTATTATTTTCAAACACCGACAAACGCTGCGTTAGAGCCAGGTGGTAGAGTCGTAATAATATGTTTATGATGGGCTAATAACTAATTGCTTTGCTTTTGTTTCCCATTGGTCAATAATTAGGATTATTTAGCTTCTAAAAACACTTGTTTCCGACTTATTATTACCAGAGTTTACATGGTTTTGTTCACAAACAATCTCAATTAGTCTAAACTTGTGGTTTCTACAGTGAAGACGTCTTAAAATGGGAAAAGCACGCGAAACTAGCACTGAAATGCGTTCTGCCATCGTTGTTTTACATAATGAAGGCAAATCCGAACGTGAGATTGCTTTACAATTGAAGTTATCGAAGACTTGTATTCATGGCACAATAACTCGGTACAGGGAGACAGGCACTTTTCAAGATCGTCCACGCTCGAAAAAGGCCGAGAGCTATCACGTCAAGTGAAGATCATTTCATTGTTGTTACCAGCAAGCGAAATAGACGCTTAACAGCACCGGAAATCCGCGTTGAAGTAAACAAAACCCGAGTTAAACCTTTATCATTGACTACAGTAAAACGGCGACTGAGAGATGCGAAATTGAATGGTCGTGTCGCCGTTCGAAAACCTATGCTAAGGCCACAAAACAAGAAAAAACGGATGCAATGGGTCTTTGCCAATCGAGATTGGAAATGTGGTAATAACTAATTACTAATTTTTATTACTTTTATTTATAGAAAAAGGGTGACAAACGAGCACACAGTCCACCTGATGGTAAGTGAATGCTGTGGCCCATAGACATCTACATTTATTCTCAGAATCAAAATGCAGATGCGTTGTCACCACTGAGTACTGAGATGGAATGCCTCGTTTCCAGTAAAAAGGGTTCCGGTCCTCTACACTCACCATACGACACACAGCAGCATTAAGCTCCTATTTTACGCTAGTATTCTGTGAGAGCGTGGTCCTACCCCGGTCAAGCCAACCCATTCGTGCCACAACCATAATATACCTGCAGCGTGGCTCTACCACGTAAATCATCATCAAACTAATTAATGTACTCTCAATCCTCATGATGATAAATTGCTTACTCAACTTATTTTTTATTTATTTATTATAAGCTAGTGCTTGACTACAACTGCACCTGATAGTAGGCGGTGTTGAAGCCCTAGATGGTAAACCACACTGGCTTGGAGTAACAAAAGACTTTTCTCTCTTGCCTTGAAGTCACCCAGATCGTAATCGGACGGGAAGACAGACGCCGTCAAATTATTTAACGCCTTTGATGTACGCATGACGAAAGACAAAACATACCGTTTGGTTCGAATGCGTGGAATATCGTTATATCGACATCAAACGGGTAAAGGCCCGCTGTGACCGCTTGGTTATTCGATGATGGAAAGGGGAGGGAGTAATTAAGGCTTCCTGTGCACACTCTCCGAAATACATCTTGTTGTAAAACTCGAAGGCCTTGTAAAGACGAATTTGTTTATTTTTCTGATTATATTCGACATAATGTGGAAATTGGTGCCGTAGTTAAAATACATACATATAACATATTTCTTTTAATAGTAGAATGGTAAACGAGCTTTAGAGTCTACCTGATGGTAGGTAAGTTGCTACTGCAGGCCATGGTTATCTGCAGCCAATAATGCAACGATGAGTTGTCAGTCCAAATTACTAAGGCAAAATCTCTTGTTACGTGTAAGAAACCTCACTCTCTTTCCAGAAAGATAAGGTGGTGGTAGAAGTCCAAATCGGTTTCCGAAAGAGAAAAGGCCCTACTTAGTAAAGTAAAATAATCAGTAACATCAAAAATATATTTAAAAAAAATATATCACAATAAAAAAACTTTAGAAAATAAAACAACTACGAAACTTTTGTTCATCGTTTTCCGCTCTATATCGTATATTACGTTGTTTTGTTCAACTTTTTCTCTTTTCTCAGAACTTTCCGTAGACAAGGAGCTTTATTGCTTTATTACACTCGATATATAAATGAAAGTTTGTTCAATAAAACGTTATAAGGCTTCTTTGAAGAGCTTTCATTTTTTTTCTAATCTGTCAGTATAAAGTTTGTAAGATTTGATTTATTTATCGGAGCAGGCGAGTGCCCACTTTGTATAGTAGCTTCATGTATGTAGAAATGAAAAAAGCAACGTTAAATTTCTTATCTTTAGGAGAATATTATGTGGGCTGCGAAAAATAAAAGAATAGGTTTTCAAAGATTTATTGAAGATACGCTGTGCCCGGAAAGCCAAGCTGGGCAACCAAAAGAGATAACTGCAGCTTAGACTGATTATGACTATGAAAATTTGGTGAAATCCTCATCCCAATTCCTCCGTTTCCTCCTCTGTCGATTTTAATTATTTTCAAGAATAATATAAAAAATGTGAATTTATTATTATTACAAAAATAGGAGTATGACCTAACCTTATGTAAATATCCCTCTAACAACAGACAAGAAGACACAAATAAGCAACAGCTTTAAAATATAAACACTTTAAAATATACTGTTTACACGAGTATAAACAAGATACAAAAACAATAATCTAAGTGAAAAATTACGGCTAAATTTGAGTAGTCATCAAAATAAACAACTCAATTAAATTATTATCAAATAATAAAAGAGTATGCTTGAGCTACAAGAAAGCAAAAAATCGTAAAAATAACGATCTATAGCCATCGCCATGTCCTGAACGACGAAGCTATACAAGTTTTTCCAGATCAGAAGACCAAAATATCTATATAATAATGTATACAACCGAGAGAGACAACTCCAGCTTTGACTGTTTACACTTATGAAAAATTGACGAAATCACCCGTATTCCCTTGCTTCCTTTTCCAAAACTGGAATAATTTTCATTTTTTTTAGAACAATAACGAAGTATGGCTATGGCTGTATGTCTTTCTTTTATTTTTTGTGTCCGTTGTAATTAAAAAAACATTGTAGGTATATAAATTATACCGTAAAAATGATTTGCTCTAGTGTCTTTATCCAAGGAGAAAACAGGAATACGTTTGTATGGACTAAACCCCGTCAGGATATCTTCTTAGCTTAAGAATTTCATATGCCTCTATATATTTGGAATGTATACTTTCTCATTTATATCTTTATTGTGATACCGTATATATACTACACATTTGCTTGTTACTTTAAACTCTTAAATTTTTACAGTTTATGTCATGTTTATTTTATGCTGACAATATATATTATGTAACATAATATGTTACACGCGTAGCCATGAAAAATCGATTGAGATGTTATATTTATATTCTCTATTCTATTGAATTTGGACGACTAGCTTAGGAGATGTTTAGAAGATATCCAAAAGCAGGCAAAAAATGTAATTTCCTTTTTGAGATTCACAGCAGTCGGATAATAAAGGAAGTGATAAAGTTTCCGGCGAAAAATCACAACAGATTCGGGAAAAAATTGTAGGCATATCAATTCGGTGGCAGAGTTTTGGTGTTCAATTTTGATTAATCAACAATATGGTGGTAAAAGGTACATATTTCATTCAATGCTGTCGTGAATTCAATGCAGATTAATACGAATTTAAATAATATTGCAAGTCATCCAACAATTCCGTACATTTACTCCTGATATTCGCAGACAGAACAACTTTTGTACAATTCAACTAAAGCAGATTTTCCTTTTTATGTTCCACAATCCAAAGTTAAACGCTCCAATCTATTTTCAGAGCGTCGTTAAACGAACTCAAGAACTTCGGAGCGTTTGTCACAAAGTTCGCGAGCAGTGCGACGCGGAGTATGGACGACGGCAAGAAAGTAATCAATTTGGACTCGGTGCTCGAAAGCCTCGGACCCTATGGAAGATACAACCTTTTGAATTTCGTCTTATTACTCTTCCCAGTGTTGTTGAGCAGCTTCTACGAATGCGGATTTATATTTGAAGCACAGGAGCAATTTTACCGGTAAGAACTTCTATTTTATCAACAGACTTCGAAAAAGGAGGAAGTTCTCAATTCGAATGTGTATTTTTTTATGTGTGTTACCTCAGAACTTTTTTCTAGGTAAACCGATTTTGATGAATCTTTTTTATTTGAAAGCTGGTGATTCTCATGTGGTCCCATATAATCTAAACATTATCCTTAATAATGCGTATATAATTGACTTCGACTACATTGATGATGTTCTCATTTTATTTATATTGAAGTCGATTCTACAATATTTTTAATTTTATCACTTGTTTTAATCGATTTCTTGTAATTCACTATCAGCTCTATTTGTATTGTGTGGCGCTAGCTTAGCGCATTTATTACTGCATAACGCTGAGTCAAATGTCTAGTTATTTCCAGGATACAAAGTGTATGCACACGGTAGTATTTGCATATGAATAATATATGTTTCTCCCTCCTTTTCTCATTTCATCCAGTATGTTTCGTAAGAGTCGATAGTTTACAAATGCCGCAAAGATATTATGACAATCGTCAGATGGCAATTATAACTAACTCATGTAAGTGTGTGATTGTACCTTACGGCAAATTCTATTGACTGCGAAACCTGTGACCAGCTGTGGTCTGTTAATGAGCAAAAGAAGAAGAAGAAGCTATTTTTTATGGAAGAGGAGGCAGACGTGCCTGTTGGTTATTTACCATCAGGTGAGCCTTATGCCCACCCGATGATAAGTGATCAACGCCGCCCATAAACATCTGAAACACCAGGGGAATTGCAGTTGCGTTGCCGGTCTTTTAGAAAGGAGTAGGTTCTTTTCTTTCTTTTAATTTCTACACTTTAATAGAATAAGAGTGGCAAACGAGCACACAGTCCACCTGATGGTAAGTGGATGCTGTGGCCCATAGTCATTTACATTTATCCTCGATTAAGAATCAAAGTACAGATGCGTTGTCACCCCTGAGAACTAAGATGGAATGCCTAATTTCCAGTAAAAAAGGTATCTGGTTCTCTACACTCACCATACAAAACACAGCAGGCTTGAGCTGCTATTTTACGCTGGTATTCTGTGAGAGCGTGGTCCTTCCCCGGTCGAGCCGACCCATTCGTGCTACAACTAATAATCGTATAGCTACAGCGTGACTCTACCGCGTATAAAAAAAGAATTTTTCAATTCACCTCGACATTATAACAACATAAAAACACCTGGACGTAATAACAACATATGTTACTGTAATAAAGTTAATATTTATTACATAAACGCTTAAAAATGCCCCGGTAATTATGTAGAGGAAGAAGACAAATATGTCTGTATGGTGGTAATGAAATATGTGCCGAAAAAAATGCCAAGGAATCTAATCTCAGCTATACCAGACTTCAACCCTCACACCAACGACAAAAATAAATGTCTATGGTTTCATACATTCATTTTGCGATCGCTAATCCACTTGGCACTGCTCTCAAATGAAGTAAGGTCTACTTAAAGGACATATAAGTGACACTTTAAATGCGGACAGCTAAAGAAAAGGTAACGCTAAGGAATTTATTTCTGCAAGCAAGCAACAGTTTATATAGTCGTATATTTTAGTTAACATGGTATGGAGAGCCCGTACAATTAGGGTCATGAACTCTTTATAAGTCCTCAGAGGAGAGCGTTAATTTATTTTTTAAGTTAATGGCGGGTGTTTACAGACTGTAGTAGCCACTCATCAGATGGATTGTCAGCATGTTTGTAAAAAGTATCACCATGTTTAAGCTACTTTGGAACTGTACTACTTCGAATTTGACAACGATTAACAGCCAATCAAAATTCGTTTTAAATTCTACCTTACCTATATTTATATCTTACCTATACCTATATTTGTTGAGTGTTGGCCACTTCTCGATTTATTATATGAAAAATACATCAGTGCCTTGTTAGAAAACATACGAATTATGCGGGTACCAGCTGTCCAGTCGAATGTAAATGAACAAAATATATATATATATTTTTTATAGAATAAGGATTACAAACGAGCACACAGTCCACCTGAAGGTCATCTACATCTGTCCTCAATTAAGAATTAGCTGAGAGCTAAGATGGTTCTCTACACTCATTATATGAAATACACCAGCATTCAGCTGCTATTTTACGCTGGTATTCCGTGAAAGCGTGGTCCTATCCCGATCGAGCCGATCGAGCCGCGTAAATGGTAAAAAAATAACTTATTCCTACTCGCACTGTGTTGCTGCTGCTGCAAATCGTTCCAGTCGGTCGAAGAGCTGCGACCCGACTGCCGGTTATCCTTATCCGTTATCCGTACCCAGTTTAGTTTGCGGCTACTCGTCATCTATAAGCTTATCTTCACATATTTTGAGTTCTTCGGAAATATTTAACATCAGTACGTATCCATCTTCGAAATGGTTTGTTTTGACCGCAAAATTAATGGTCTTAACCGGATTTTACCGGTACTGGCTAGCCGCAATTCAGTTAACCTCATGATCGACCGCATCCTGCGGATACGACTGATTAATGGACGAAGCTATGCTTACTAATTTTAACGCTTAAGTGGTAATGGTGAATTGATAATTAAATTCTCAATTCCTCCCTCTCCCTTACACCATCGAACAATGTCATGGTGAGCCAGTCTCGAATGTCTTTTGTTGTCAACATAACACGCTTTCAAACCAAGCTGTTTGCTTTATCGCTCGTAATGCGTACAGCAATAGAGTGGAATAATTTTCCACCATCTGTTTTTCATTCAAGGCAAGAGTAAATAGGCTTTTGCTAAGCTAAGTCATGGGCCACTTACATTACCACATTAGGTAGGATAACAGTCAAGCTTTCGTTCATAAAAGTTTAAAAGAGTTATGGCTGGCACATGATCGAAAAGGCCTATCTATAAAGTTTAGGTGTGAATTTAAAAAGGCCAGTGATGAATTGGTTTTGGTTGTACGGTGCCCATTACGGATTGCATGACAGCCTAGCCAAAGGTTAAATGTTGTCATGCGAGATGGTTTATGACACTTTATTAATATGATAATTTTACTCAACGGGATATTTAAACAAGGCTTGTGTCAACGAATATATTGCATCGGTAACGTGGTATATAAAATAAATTTTGTAACATTAATGCAATTAATGAGATATATGGACTTTCAAGCCGATTTATTAAAGCGTTAATCATTAAGAATTTTCATAGTGATAGCTTGATGTGTATTTTGGACTTTGGGTAAATAACGCACTTAAAAAGCACGACAATTTTTTTATGAAGTATGTGCTCCGAAAATTTGAATGTCAATAAACCATGAGTTTGAACTTTGACTTACATCGACAAGAATTGCACGTGAACAGTATCTTGAATGTGTTTACCGATGTGTATCAACCGATACATCGATATCATCAATCCAGCAGTACGATTGTGCGAATCTGATGGGAATATATGCCGGTGAGGATCACTGCGTTTTTTTTATTGTGATGAATAAAAGACATGCTTTCAAGCCGTGGTACTCAGATGGTTAGCGCTCGCTGTAAATTTCATAGTACGCGAGCAACCCGGGTTCGATCCCCGCCGGCACCAATGAAATTGTTAATTGCAATTTTAAGTGCTGATTTACCACGCGCGGTGAAGGAAAACATCGTGAGGAAACCTGCATGTCTGAGAAAATAAAAAAATAAAAAATATTTCGAAGACGTGAAGTTCGCCAACACGCATTGGGGCAGCGCGGCGGACACTCCTTGCCCTAAAGCCCTCTCAGAAATGAGAGGAGGCCTGTGCCCAGCAGTGGGACGTATATAGGCTGTAACTTTAACTTTGACTTTAAAAGACATCGGCGTATAATCGATACTGATACAATTACAGAATACAAATAAACATCAAACTTCAACAAGTGGTAAAATTAAAAATTTTGTACAACCGACTTCAATATAAATAAATTGAGAACATCATCAATGTAGTCGAAGTCAATTAAATACTCATTTTTAAGGATAACTCAACAACTACTGGTCAGATTTTAATTAAATTTATATTGGGACCACATTAGAAGCACCAGCTTTCAATTAAATCATTAAAATCGGTTCAACTAGAAAAAAGTTCTGAGGTATCACACATAAAAAAATACAGTCGAATTGAGAACCTCCTCCTTTTTTTAAAGTCGATTGAAAAGAAACCAACAACGTTTCTTATCATAGTCACACAATCGCACAGCAGATCTATAAAAGTAAAAGCCAATATACGTCCCATTCTTAGCCCCTGGCTCTCATTACTGAGAACGTTTTAGGACAAGAAAGTGTCCACTGCGTTGTCCCAAATTGGTGGGCTTTACATCTTGGAGTCTTCGAGTCTTCGAAATATTTTTTATTTCTCATAGATTTGTCAGAAATGCTGGTTTCCTCACGATGTTTATCTTCACCGTTGTACGCGTGGTAAATGAGCATTGCAATTAACAATTTCATTGTTGCCGGTACGCATCGAGCCAGGGTTGCTCGCGTATTTACAGCGAGCACTTAGCCCCCGATTTACCACGGCTCTTATAGTGAAAGTGATGTTATCACATGGAATAGCAAAATAATTTTGATGCCCTTTACGTTACTTTACGTTTTGTAGAAGATTAGTAAATCGAATTCGATTCCCGTCGGCATAGTTGTAGAGAACCAGAGGTCCATTTTACTGGCAGCGAAGCATACCATCTTAGTCATCAGCGGTGACAACGCATCTGGATTTTGATTATTATTTGAGGATAGATGTAGATGTCTATGGGCCACAGCATCCACTTACCATCAGGTGGACTTTTTGTTCGTATGTCACCATTTTCTAATTAAAAAAAACATTTAAATTGGAAATGGAAATTTTAGTACTAATACCAAGTACTCGGCAATAAAGAATAACATGGTGAAACCTACACATGTCGGAGGAATAAAACATTTCTTTGGAGCCCGCCAATACATACTGGAGTGGTCTAATCACTCTATAACCTTCTCACAAATGAAGGGTGGCTAGTTCCCAGTTCCATGTTTCGGTGACACGTGAAACACCAACGCACGAAGTTCTCTTTCCTGTGTAATGTAAAGATTCGCAGAGCGAGTGATACTCACAAATATAGGTAAAAGACTGATTTATATTATGAAGAATATGCACCATTACATGACATTATATGTTATTATATATGCATTTGTAAGCCTTATGAGTAGTACATCTAGTACACCTGCACTAGAAATCTTCTCAGATGAGGGTATATACAGGGTTATTTTTCAAAGAGTAGTCAAATTTTAAACTTGAGTTTAAATATATAAATATGTAATGATATACCGTTATTGCAGGTTTTGAAAATACGAGTAAATAAGGCTTCTACTTTTATTTGAAATTAGCCCAAATTTGAATGTGATTTATGGGCAATAACGATTTTGCCTACCGATCGACCCTTACAAATAAAAATAATACAATACCACGCATTTTGAATTTACAAGATTAAAAGGACAGAATGTTTGAGATTTTTTTTTATGAATTTTTCTTCACCATTTGTCTATATTACTTATTCTGAATCTTCTCTACAAATTTGGCCGGTTATTGCAAAATAACCCTGTGTAAGGGAGGTCATATATTTTCATCAAATTAGAAGGAACATAATCATATAAGAGAGTAACATAATATGAAATTTAATTTACTTCAAGGATGAGAAGCCAAATGTTCGGCGCAACTGCTCTGTGACAGTGACCACACAATTATTATCACTGCTATTATTGCTGCTGCCAACGTGCCTTTAGAATGACAGACAAAGTACACTAGGACATTGTTATCATTATGCTATATATTATAAACTGAGATAACAATGATAATTATCTGTAAGCAATTTTTTTATCTCTGCCCAGACAGATGCGACGCATCCATATGTCTGACAGATTAGATATGACTATCGAACAATACGTGATACAAAGTAGATATTGTTATAAAATCACGCATGCTAGTTTCATTGACTCGATACGATGGATACGAGAAGTTAAAGATAAGTAAGGTCCCTCTTCCTTGCTTTTATATTTTAAACACATAATAATATGGTAATCTCCGATTGATAATCGAAAAAAAATTGTTTGCGTGAAATACAAATTCGATCCCAAGTAACACAAAATAATTTTATATTTCAATTTGATCAAGTGCTTGTTGTTGGATGAAAACTTGTCCTACGCATCTGAAACATAAAAGAAATATTTCGAGGACACAATACAAATACTTCTTATTGTACACCAAGATAAAAATAATATTATAAAAAAATATTGAAAGAAAAACAAAATGCGGTCTTATTGCTACATAACAATCTCTTCAAGATAACCCAGAAAGAGAACGGTAGGGTGCACTATAATAAGGAAGGATACCTACCAACTTATGCACTAAAACGACAACATACTTTAGAATGTTGATCAGTGATCATAAATAAAAGGAGGAAGAGAGAAGGCAAAGTCTTACTCCAAGAACAGAGAAAGATTTATCATGAAATGTGCACAGGACATAAGAGGGAAAGATTTTTCTTTCGAAGTTCGCCAAATGTTTTGAGACAAGGCACATGTTTCTGCTGTGTGATGTGATCCATACTTTCATATAAAAGGTATTTGATGAAACGTTGCTACCTTTAAATGCTTTCTAGAATATTACTTCGTAGATAAATAATGATTTTCATCTCTTAATTATTGCGCTAATAATGCAGAAGGTACAATAATTGTAAAGAAAAAGATTAAACATTTCAAAAGTTATTCAAACGATATTTATCCTTTTATCTTATAATTTATCAGAAAATGCGACAGTAGCCTAATGGCAGGATGCGGACCGCGAACTCAAAAGGTCGTGGGTTTGAATCCGCCATTCGACTACTGTCGTGAACCACTCCTAACACAAGCATTTTAAGCTTACCAGGAGTGGTTAAATGGAATATTAGTAATGTTAATAGCATTACTAGTATTTTATTAAGAAAAATGCATTTATCGATACAGCTTTATACAAATGTAATGTAATTATAAATTAATATTATAATTATCCATCCATCCATCCATCACAGCTTATAAAAGTCCGCCGCTGAACGTAGGCTGCCTCTATTTTTTTTGAGTTGTTATCAGCAGGGCTAGCATGGGCAGGAGACAATTTTATCCCCGGGAAAAGGAGAAAATGTTTATCCCCTCGCTTTTATCCACCCTTAGAGCATGGGCACACCGGTGGATATAATATCCACAGTAGATAAAATGGGAGATAGACTTAGATAGATTTTTTTGTATGAATATAAACTTCAACCCACGTCCAATGAACTAGGATAAAATTGTCCCTTTCAAATGTCAAAAAAGCATAATTTTTTTATCTTTCATTTGGCTCCATGCTACGGACGGGGGATATATGTCTACTCGTTATGTCAAACGGGGATATACTTCTCCCCGTTTGACATAACAAGATAATTTTATCTCTTGTTAGTGGATATAATCAGGGGATAAAATTTTTGTCCCCCTCCCATGCTAGCCGGGCAGGAAGATGCTGCCACCATCTCCTGTTCCACTTCCCTCTGTCGCGTCTTATGACACCCACCGTACGACATATTATGATGGTGGATATGCTTACGCCACCACTACGCGTTTTATATTATCATCCATTACATTATACAGTATTATAGTTATCATCCAACAGTGACTGCTGTTACTAATTAAGGCCTATTGTAACTGAGAATGCAAACACAATACCAGATGGCTCGCAAACAATAAAATAGTCGTTGTTTTTGGTCTCAATGTTTTAGATTATCTTTTGAGATCATGTGTGGATTAGTACAATATAGTATTAGGAATAGGCTTTGCTCATAGTAGGAAAGATTTCCGTAATGGCCACGCCATTCAAGCGAATTGACAGTTACACACATCTTGCATAGTATTTTTTAATAGAATAATGTGACAAACTAACATACTGTCCACATGATGGTAAGTGGATGCTGTGGCGCATAGACATCTACATCTATTGTCGATTAAGAATCAAAATGCAGATGCGTTGTCCCCTGAGGACTAAAATGAACAGTAGGGTGCTCTATAACAAGTAAGAATACCAACTGTTACACTAAAACGACAACATACTTTAGAATGTTGATCAGTGATCATAAATAAAAGGAGGAAGAGAGAAGGCATAGTCTTACTCCAAGAACAGAGAAAGATTTATCATGAAATGTGCACAGGACATAAGAGGGAAAGATTTTTCTTTCGAAGTTCGCCAAATGTTTTGAGACAAGGCACATGTTTATGCTTCCATACTTTCATATAAAAGGGAGTTGATGAAACGTTGCTACTTTTAAATGCTTTCTAGCTTATTACTTCGTAGATAAATAATGTTTTTCGTCTCTTAATGACTGTGCTAATAATGCAGAAGGTACAATAATTGTAAAGATAAAGATTAAGCATTTCATGTTTACAATTATTGTACCTTCTACATTATTAACGCAAGGCTATGTGAAATGGAAGGCTTCATTTCCAGTAATGAAAACCATACACCATACGAATCACTGTAGCACTAAGCTGCTATTATACGCTCGTATTCTGTAAGAGTGTGGTTATTCCTCGGTTGAGCCGACCCATTGGTGTTACAACTATGATATAGGTGCAACATGGCTCCACCACATTCTCCCTCTCGCTAATCCGTAAATTAAAGAAGCCTAATAACTTTGAGATTGTGTTGTTATGTGAAATTTCTTTATTGGCTTCCACGACACCCACGGGATATTTGATTAGTCATATAGCCACGCTGCAGCTGTATTATGCCTGTAGTACGATTTATTCGGAAGAACTATGATCTTCTACGCTCTCTCAGAATTGTCTTGTGTTGCGTATGGTGAGGTATGAGAACCGAAGACTCTTTACAGGTAACGTGGTATTGTAACTTAGCCTTAACGGCAACACGTCTGCATTTCGATTTTAAAGTTTTAATAGAGGACAGGTATTAGATATCTATCAGGCTTAGCATCCACCAACCATCAGATTTACTATGTACTTATCAGTGGCTCTTTCTTGTATAAAAACGAATAAGTTTCATTTCGCCACTACCTTAAATATGGTTACAGGATATATAAATTCACTTTTGTTTCTAGATGCAAAGTCCACGGCTGCGATGGAAGGTTTAACGATACGTCCTGGATCAATTACACCATACCCACGGACAGCGAGAAGCAACGTCCAGAAACATGCAGACGATATGCGAGCCTGAACACGACAATACTACAGTGTTCGCCCGATGAGTTCTCCACTAACAAAACCGTTCCTTGCGACAGTTTCGTATATGAAGAGGGTCATTCCTTCGTAAAAGAGGTTGGTCGCCAGATCTGATTTTATCAGGCCTGCAACAAGTTGCCTTTTAAAATTGAGTAAAAGTTAAGTAATGAGCAAGAATACCTACCAAAGCAGTCACTATAACCCAAAGATTCTCATACCTTAATATACATTAATTTTAAATTCTCAAATATTTCATTATTCAGCCACGATTATTCTCTCTGAACAAACCCTAGGCTGGCTTAATGTTATTTTTAATGTATAGGCTCCATCTATAATCCTCCATTACAGTTATACATTACTCCAGAGAATGCACTCATTGTGCACAATATATTAACGTCACTACACCCAGTAGCTTTAATTCGGTCGTAAGCGTGAAGAATGCCGAAGCGATGTCAGTGAATGCGTTGTTCAACTCCCAGGAGTTGTAAATCAATCCCTATCCTGCATAAATCTGTGTAATTTACACGTAGACGTACTTAAATGCAACTGTCTTCATTCTAACTTGAATTCGGCGTCTTAATGAAATAAATGTTTATTATTTAACCCGCTGTGTTTCCATTGTTCCATCTAGTTGTTAGTTGTTTTGTCACAGACGAAGAGAGTGGTCAAAGTCTGCTTTAAAGTCCATCTAGGTAGTAGAAACCTTCTTACCACGTATTTAGCCGCCAAGCAACAGTGCGTGCGCTATTTTCCGATCTTATGGGTATAGAAAGCCAGTGTAATTACAGGCTGTGAGACATTCCATCTTAGTCCCCGGAGGTAACAACACATCTCTAGCCTGCTTTGCTTGTTGACCTATGTTCCCTGTTCAGTAAACATTTGTTAGGCTGTAACGGTAACGGTTAATATATTTCTTTTCATCGGCTTACTTTGATAAATGATTATATCAATAACATAAAATAATATAATATTATTTTTATCCAGTTCGATTTAGGCTGCAAAGAATGGAAGAGGGCACTGGTTGGCACTGTCCACAACTCCGGCATGTTCGCCGCCATGTTGGTGATGGGTGCCATTTCGGATCGCTTTGGTCGGAAAGTAGCTGTGGGTATAGCGTCCTGCGCAAGTTTCGTATTCGGTATTGCCAGAGCATTTACTCAAGATTACTTAACGTATCTGGCAATGCATTTCCTGGAAGCTGGACTTGGAGGGGGGTTGTACCCTTCTGCTTATGTACTAGGTTAGTTATGAAACCGTTTTATCCGTTTATATATTGATCTCGGTGAAAATTAATTCTGTACTTATATAGTTTTATATTTTATTAGTTTATAACTTGACTAATATAGCCCTTTAAAATTAATAATATTATTGGGACTTACTTTAAATGTTCTTAATTTTTAAATATACAAATTGGAAGAAAAAGAAGGATTCTTTCTTTATAGTAATTCAAAGTAATAAGTGATGTAGTAAGTTTGATTGTCATTTTTATATGTATTATAATTAATGAATGAATAAATAATAAAAATAAATGTATAGTTTTTACGTATATTTAAAGTATTGTCACACACAAGCATATTTTTATAATCATTTAATTTCTTTCAGCTGTGGAATTAGTGGGCCTAAAGCAACGTGTGATAGTCTCCGCAATGTGCAACATGACATTCGTAGTTGGAGTAGTTCTAATCGCGCTACTTGCCTGGTTTGTTGACAACTGGCGCACATATATCTTAATACTCTACAGCCCTGCAATACTGGTCTGCATTTACGTATGGTTTATGAACGAAAGCGCAAGATGGCTGCTCAGTAAAGGAAGGCGGGAAGAAGCTGTCAAAATATTAAAAAGTGCCGCCAAAATGAATAACCTTGATCCACGTAAACTTGAATTGGACGCGTTAGCCGACCCGCTTCTCAAGCCCGAGAATCAAACTGGTGATAAAAAATCACAATTTTCGAAAGCAATCCGTTCAAGTATCATTTGGAA
This sequence comes from Parnassius orleans, assembly GCA_029286625.1. Lineage (NCBI taxonomy): Eukaryota > Metazoa > Arthropoda > Insecta > Lepidoptera > Papilionidae > Parnassius > Parnassius orleans. The sequence goes on along the minus strand of JAGSMP010000243.1, from coordinate 824,773 downwards.
GCGACTTGTTATATGCTCATTCTTATGGATGACGTGTTCATTGGTATATTATGGACTGTCAATAAACTCTGTGTCTCTAAGTGGTAATAAATATGTGAGTTTTATGCTGGTGGTGTTGGTAGAGATTCCGGCTTATATAGTTGTGGTAATTGTATTGGACAAGTATGGAAGGAAAAAGACATTGATAGTGAACTACGTTACTTGTGCTGTTACGAGTTTGCTGTTTGCATTTTGCCACGATGTAAGTACATGTTTGTTTTGTTTTGTTTTACAGTCACTTGAATGAAATATGAGCTGCCAGTTCTATATATTGAAAAAAAAGTATTACATATAATATGTAGGTATAACCGTTTGTGCGTCAGTAGGTAAGTGATCGTGTAATTTTTTAACGATTTGACCGATTTAGTTCATATCAAAGTTTTATTTGTCAAGACATGGTCATGATGCTGGTTCATACCTATCCTATAGGTGGCGCTGTAGTCAATTTAAAACAAATTTTCTATTAATAAACAAAACGATTCATATGCACCATATATGTTGGTTTAGTCCCCAAAAAGAAAACCACTAAATCTGCATCCGATAGGTGGCGCTGTTATCAAGTTATTAATAGGCTTGTTTTATTCGGCGCTAAAATTATCGCGCTACCTACTAGAAAGGGCGGAACAACATGATGTGCCGAGCCACCTAATATATATTTGCTTATTATGTTTGATTATTATATTTGCTTCGTTTATAAACATACGTTAACAATCTTATTATGCACTTTAGTATCTTACTCGAAAATATAAATAAACTAAAATTCGCTTATGAAACATTAATTTATATTAAGCAACATGTGCATGTCTATTTTAAATTGTTTACGCTTAAATTATCTTTATATTCGCTAATATCAATGACAATGCAAACTGAATTCATAAACTTGACAATTCAAAGTTAATCCCGTTATACACTGACACGGTTTAAGCAATTATGAAGGAGGTCGAGCACGTGTAACTACGGCTTAGGTAGGTTAACTACGGTTTCGTAGGTGCGATTATAATGATTCTTTAATTATTTTCGTTGATAATGTTCTGCATTACGCAACTGTCAGGTGGAGACTAAGGATGTGGGAACAGCTGTATGTGACCATGGTGTCATCCTTTTTGCTTCTCTTGGATTTCATTTGCTATTTATGATTATTTATTTAATAATTATTTATTTATTCACGCTTTATTGTCTACTAAAAGAGTTACAAAGGGTGAGCACTCAGTTCACCTGAAGGTAAGTGGATGCTGTGGGTAAGAGGAATAAATAATGAAGGTAAGAGGATAGATGTAGACATCTACATCTATCCTCGATTAAGAAGAGACATTCAGATATGTTGCCACCTCTGAGGACTAAGATGAAATGCCGCGTTACAAGTTAAAAAGGGTCTCCATTCTCACAGGTCTTCTCAAGGTCTACATTCACCATACGAATCATAGCAGCATTAAGCTGCTGTTTTACGCTGGTGTTCTGCGAGAGCGTAGTTCTTCCCCGGTCGAGCCAACACATTCATGCTACGGTCATAATATAGCTGCATCAAGGCTCTACCATTGTGAAATAATTATATCAGGAAACTTGATCAGAGTAAATTACTTATATTTGATTACCTGCTTACACCTGGCAAACTTTCATTATTGCCAGGGAAAAGGTAGATAAGGGTAATACGGTTGCAGCGTGGCTTTACCACGTATTAAACGTCTTCTTCATCATCCCTTAAAAGTCCACTGATGGACATGGGCCAGGAGGATTGACAAATACAGTACCAGACAGATCCATTTCCACCAGCAAACTGTTACAGGCTGATAAAGAAAGAAAAAGATTGCAGCCTTAGGACACCTGCTACCGACTTAAAACAGAGAAGGCTACGTGTACTGTCACTTAAGATTACAATTCCTTGTCTTAGAGGCTGTTACTAGACTGTGACTGACTATCTTACCCTTCAAAGTGCAACCCAGTAGTGGGTGCACTACTGTTTGACGGTGGAAACAAGTAAGAGGGTGGTAACGTTCCAGATGGACTCTTATGCAGAGTTTTATCTTGGAGTCTAACTATCTTAACATTTTTTTTATAGAATATGGATGACCAACGAGCACACAGTCCACCTGATGGTAAGTGGATTCTGTGGCCCTTAGAGATCTACATCTATCAAAATGTAAATGCGTTGCCACCCCTGAGGACTAAGATGGAATGCCTCGTTTCCAGTAAAAAGGGTCTCCGGTTCTCTACACTCACCATACAAAACACAGCAGCATTAAGCTGCTATTTTACGCTGGTATTCTGTTCTTTTTTTCTTTTTTTTAAAACGTTACCCCCACACTAGGATTTTCTCCTGTATCGTGGGGGCAGCTTACACACATAAATTTCACAAGGACAAACATCCAGTCCCGGAACAATTATTTGTAGACCATACAAATACTTGTTCCGTGCGGGATTCGAACCCGCGGCCCTTAGCGCAGCAACTCATTGCTAAGCCACTGCGCCACGGAGCCGTCAATTCTGTGAGAGCGTGGCCGGCCGGCCGAGCGGACCCATTTGTGCTACAGACATAATATACATAGCTGCAGCATGTCTATCACGTGAAAAATATATATACTAAGTATTCCAAAAATATCCACAACCATTGAAGAACAGCGCTTACCGTGAAAAATATCTGGAACTGCGGTCTCGAATCCGTTCTTCGTTTCTGCCCAACCTCACTTCATAAAGTAATATATTTTCATAAAGTAATATAATATAATTATTAAACGTTTATTTGTGTGTTAATAGTATGTTTTTAGCACATGTCATTTGATTAATAACGCTGACCAAAGGGGTTATGAATCAAAGGCGACCGACGTATTGTAGATATTGTATAATGGAATGCAAATTGCAGTGGATAGACCTTGAACTAGTATGACTTATGATGATAAATGCTCGTGTAAACCATTCGGATAAACTCTGACAAATTAAAACATTTTGACGGCTTCTATCGCATTAAGTTTAAACTTAGTTTTTTTTAAAACTAAATACTATAAATTTTTTTAAAATTTCCTAATTTTTAAAAATTTGTTAAAGATACAAAAATCATTATCAGACAAAATAATATTTAAATATCTCTCTTCGGTAGATCATCATCATCATCATCATCATCGTTACAACCATTCACAAGTCAACTGCTTAAGATATGCCACAAAACAAGGTTCTGAGATTCCTTCAATGGATACTTCCATAATAATGATGGCTATCTGATGGCACCATAGCGCGATGGCTAAGAGATCGGGCCGCGGGTTCGAATCCCACACGGAACACGTATTTGTATGACCTACAAATAATGGTCCCCGGTGAATGTGTGTCCATTTTGCAAACAAAACACATCGTCAACATTTTCTTACGCTTTTCGTTTCTTTTGTTAAAATATCAGATGAAGCTATTGAAAAAAATCTTACCATATACTTTCGCAATTTATATACGTACATATGTATTTTATTGAGCAACCTTCATGGCTGGCGGGGAAGCAGCTATACTTGAAATGATACACTAAAATTCTTTAGACTGATTGGAAAAGATACGTTACGGTTCCGTGGCGCAGTGGCTTAGCAATGAGTTGCTGCGCTAAGGGCCGCGGGTTCGAATCCCGCACGAAACAAGTATTTGTATGGCCTACAAATAATTGTTCCGGGTCTGGATGTTTGTCCTTGTGAAATTTATGTATGTAAACTGCCCCCACGATACAGGAGAAAATCATAGTGTGGAGGTAACGTTTGATTAAAAGATAAGAAAATAAGAAAATGTTGTTATTAAATTAAAAGTAACAGCCTATATACGTCCCACTACTGGGCACAGACCTCTCACTTCTGAGAGAATTTTAGGGCAAGGAAGTGTCCGCTGCGCTGCCCCATATACATGTTGGCGGACTTCACATGTTTTCGAAACATATATGTATATTTTTTTATTTCTCAGACATGCAGGTTTCCTCACGATGTTTTCCTTCACCGCAGAGCACGTGGTAAATCAGCAACTAAAATTGCAATTAACAGTTTCATTGGTGCCGGCGGGGATCAAACCCGGGTTGCTCGCGTACTGTGAAATTTACAGCGAGCGCTAACCCACTGGGCTACCACGGCCCATGTTGTTATTAGATTTATATTTATTTAAGCAGAGTTAAAGAACTCTGCTACTAAGTGCATCTGTGCAAAATTGTGTTATAACAGATTCCTTTGGTGCACAGCTGACTGGTGGTCGATCGCTCTCTACCTGATCGGCAAGTGGAGCGTCACCCTCGCGTACAGCTCAGTCTACATCTACGTGTCGGAAGTCTTCCCCACCAACATGAGACAGACGCTAATTAGTTTTTGTTCGACCGCCGGAAGGATAGGATCTCTTATCGCACCATTGACGCCCTTATTGGTAAGTAGAGATATATAAAATTGTATGCAATTTATCATTTTTATAATAATTTCGTCGAAGATTTTTTTATAGAGTAAGGGTGACAAACGAGCACACAGTCCACCTGATAGTAAGTGGATACTGTAGCCCATAGACATTACATTTATCCACGACTAAGAGTCAAAATGCAGATGCGTTGACCCGTGAGGACTAAGATGGAATGCGTCGTTTCCAGTAAAAAAGGGTCTCCAGTTCTCTACACTCACCATACGATACACAGCAGCATTGAGCTGTTATTTTACGCTGGTATTCTGTGAGAGCGTGGTCCTTCCCCGGTCGAGCCGACCCATTCGTGCTACAACCATAATATAGCTGCAGCGTGGCTCTACCACATAGATAGGGTCTATGTAACGTATCTTAGGACTGGCTTTTATTTAAGTGGATTATACGATATTGACTTATTATATTTTACATCGCAAAGAATATATAAAACGATAAGCCTTAACCTTTGATGCCTTTGCAGCCACGTTTTAAATAATAACACTACAATTTTGACACTAGCAGAAAACATTCAGCTATCGTGTATATGAAAAATATACGTGATGAGAGAATAGGGGCCACCACGCTTACTAAGTGACTATGGAATAGGGATGCTAATCTTATTTTTTAAATATGTGACTTTGACTTGAGGCGGTTAATAAGAGACTCAAAGCAGCAAAAAATCTTTTAAAAAATGATTTTCCTTTAAAATAATTTTAATCCTTTTTTTTCTGCCATCTGCTTTATATTTACAGTTATTATATAACACGCAAATCACTCCGTTGTAAAACGAAAATGTCTACGCTTTTAATTACCTATACTCCTTGCCACTGCCAGAAAATACACGCAAAAATGTATCAAAGCCGTTTGCCTTAGTGTTGTTGTTACTTTGTACTAAGGCTACGTACAACCATATTACACATATTACACATATGGTTGTACGTAGCCTTAGTACAAAGTAACAACAACACTAAGGCAAACGGCTTTGATACATTTTTGCGTGTATTTTCTGGCAGTGGCAAGGAGTATAGGTAATTAAAAGCGTAGACATTTTCGTTTTACAAAACAAAGAACGGAATTATTATAGTGATCAATGAGCACATCGTGCGTTGTACTTTATGTGTAATAAAGTACAACGCACGATGTGCTGTATTACTACATTTGATTCATTTTTCTAATAATTCCGTTCTTCTTACAGAAAAGGGTCATAAGAGTATTTATGATTTAAAACCTAAAGAGTCGCTTAGGCAAAAATTTAAGGAAAATAATATATTAACTTTGGCCTCTCAATACATTTACGAAAATGTATTATATGTACATAAAATTAAAAGTCCTTTTAAAAAATAAGTGATATCAATTCTGTAAATACTAGGAATAGACACAAATTAGTAGTACCAGTTACTCGACTCCACCAAGTCAGTAATTCATTCTTGGGGCGATGTATTAGGTATAAGCTTTTAAAACAAAATCCTAGAAAATATACAATATTTGACCTTCTCTAAGTTCAAAAACTTTATTAAACAAAGTTTGTATATAAATGGTTATTATAATATTAAGGAATTTATGGATGATAATAACCTCTGGGAATGAGGTGATCGCTATTTTTAATTCGTTTTGTGTTGTTAATTGTGTAACATATATGATTGTAAGCTGTTATTTTTTTAAAGTCCCAGTGGATTTCTGGCTGGTTCTTACAACGGCAGAGGTATTTTTTTATAGGATACAAATACAAACATAATTTTAACGTGGTAGAGCCACGCTGCAGGTATATTATGGTTGTGGCACGAATGGGTTGGCTCGACCGGGGTAGGACCACGCTCTCACAGAATACCAGCGTAAAATAGCACTGCTTAACACTGCTGTGTTTCGTATGGTGAGTGTAGAGAACCGGAGACCCTTTTTACTGGAAAAGAGGCATTCCATCTTAGTCCTCACGCTTGACAACGCATGTGCATTTTGATTCTTTATTGAGGATAGATGTAGATGTCTATGGGTTGCAGCAACCACTTACCATCAGGTGGACTGTGTGCTCGTTTGTCACCCTATCCTATAAAAAAAAACTATGGAGCTACTGATAGAATAGGATCACTTACCGAATGACTGTAATGCAATTATGCAACTGTTAGAAATTAGGGTAAAATAAAAAAGGAAAATAAGAAGAATTGAGGGTGGAACTGTAATTTCCCACTCTTTCTAGCAGTATAAAGTATCGCGCAGGCAACTAAGAGGCATCAGTCTGTAATTCTACGAGTCTCACTGTCGTTACTATGCCCGTTTGGATATTCTACTAGTGTAGGCAAGGTAGATCGTGTTGCTGAGAGGCTGCCCTGTATTACATTGTGATGGATGGTGTTGCTGTTGGTTTGCATACTTTGGTGTTATCATGTAATTATGTCCTTCACGTTACATCAATGTGTGATTCTGCCGGGGACATATTACGGTTGGTCGAATTGTATGTGCTGTATACTGAATGTGTAGTGCGGTAAGCTGTCTCATTCCTGATGATGATTAATTGCGTAAACAAGAGAGCAAGTTGAACATCCGCTCTCACACTTTTATTATTTTTAGCAATTAACCTTTAGAGTAATTTCTAATACGAGTAATGTTATTTTATTTAAATAATTTTGAGAATAATTTCTAACATGGAAGTGGAATAATTTCTTACACAACAGTTACAACGCATCTGTTATCTTCTTTGCCTGATGTTGGTTGCTAATGTCTTAGAGTTGAAGTAGATACTTACCATCTAGTGTCGAGTTGCGCAGTCAAGAAAGCGCAGCGCTTTTTCCTTGCTTCATTTGATACTCCTAGACAGGGGCGGATCTATATATGGGCTTTTTTGGCTGAAGCCCAGGGCCCCGTGGATATAAACAGACCCCAGCCATTGAATACAGTGGCTATCAATCAACGCTTTAAAATAATTAATACGATATTATGAAAACTTCATGACTTTTAGTGAAAATGAGGATAAAACTGTGAATTTTCGAAAAGAAATACATCAGTATACATCAAGTAAGAAAATAGTTTCTTGGCAAAACAGCCGTTAGTTTGATTAATTACTTAGGTAGGCCCTCCGAGTTGTGTTAGTCCATGGCCCCAGTAATTCGTGGTCCGCCCCTGCTCCTAGACATGGGAGAAGGCATGTACTTTACTCTGTTTATCTGTGTACAGTCTACTGCTGAACACATACAGTTTTTTTTTCATTTGGCGAACTGTCACATTTTTGTACCTCATCAACTTTGTGGTTATCTTTAGTTTTTGCAACTTTTCAAATATCTTTGCTGCTATTCAAAGATATTTTTTTATTATTTGAATAAAGCTTCCTCCACACCACGAGTTTGTTCTGCATCGTAGAGGCGTTTGCATACACTAATAGCATATGGACGAACATCCAGATTCAGAACAATTATTTGTAGGTCATACCAGTTTGTTCCGCGCGGACATCGATCCTACGGCTCGCAGCTCAGCACCCAAATTCTTAGTCTTCGCGCTACCGAACCATCTAAATTTATCTTTTTGGTTAAAAACATATTAAAACTTGTTTATATATAATTACAAATTCTTGTTTCAGTCCGCGTACCACAAATCGATGCCGACAGTGATATTTGGTGTGATGTGTATCATATCAAGTACGTTAGTGTTAATGCTGCCTGAAACAAGGAACATGAGGCTACCTGACACAATAGAAGAAGCAGAAGAACTTTCTAGAATGAAAACCAGATCTGTCGCTAGCTCTTAGTTCCACAACCTCAGTAAACAGTGATGTGATTTAATGAATTTAATTGTGACGTCATATTAACTTCCCAACGAAATTCCATTTATATTAACTTGTTCTGGAAAATTTATGAAAGTAATCAATTAACTTCGCTATTTCAATAATTATTATATTAGAATAACATGCAAAATATTTAGCAACTAATTATAAAACAGTAAACATGCAATTAAAATACTAGGTAATTTGTTTTGCTACAAGAAATTTCAAGATCTAAATTGTTTTACTATTTCACAAAAAAATATTATACATTTAAAACTGAACGTAAGACTTATTGAAAAAACACCATAAAAGAATTAGGTACATTACTAGCGAGGCTGCTTGTCTCTAATCAACAACACAAAGTTAAATTTGAATTTTACGTTGTAAAGATCTCTTTTGTCATTTTGAATTGTCGTATTGTTTTAGAATCAAATATTCTTAACCTTTCTTTTAGAAGAATAATTGACATTTTGAAATGATTATTACGAAATTCATTTAAAATATTGTCGCTATTCATTTTAGATGAATTAAATTCTACAGAACTTAAAAGTTTTTCAACTTTAAGAAAATACTTTTGTATTAGTATACTATTAGGAAATGTACTACCTACTTACTTCTTAGAGGAAACAAGAGACCTTTAGGAAAAGTACCAAATATTTATGGTTGCTTTACTGCCGGCATTTGCTTAGTTCACTTTTGTTTTTATTTAAATTATGAGAATTTAAAAATATCCGAGCATTTTCATTGTAATTTATTATATACTCCATATTTATTTTGCCGGTGAAATCCTATAGCTATATCTTTTGGTACGTCATTGACAACTGACGCAAATATGTATGAAGATGCTTAAAAATATAAATTATGTTCGTTATAATCACAATTAAGAAATGTATCCTAAGAATACTTAATTTATTCCATTAGTATCTAGAATTAAACGCACTTAATTTATAGTTATACCAATTTACACTTTTTTTATTTCTTTAAAATACTTAAGTAGTGCATCGTCAAGATGTTTAAAATACATAATTTGAAACATTATTACTTATTCCGAACTCGTAATGGATTAATACCCTACAAACTCAACTTGAATACAGACAAAGCATAGCGATTGTAAATTTGTTTGGATTGAGTTAATTGTAAATAAAGAGTTAAAAAAAATTGACCTTTTGAACGCTTTTGGGTTACCCATTGAATTAAGTAATTGGATCTTATGTACATTAAATAAAGTTCAATTATGTTTAGTTTACATAGAGTGACAGTAATTTATATTGTAATATGTGGGACTTTTTGTCAATATTTTGGTATGCAACATAACAGTTGTAGCAAGTTAATACCAAGGGTTTTGAATTGTATAGATTTGTTAACATAGATAAATCCTTTACAAACTTAAACAAACAAAATGACATTTTATTTAAATAAAACTAGTTTTACGGATTTTATCGCGTATTTATTTATTAACTTATTTTATATTCCAAATTCATAAACATTAACTTATTTTATATTCATAATTAATAATTTTTAATCTAGAGGTAGCCGTGGTTAACTATGACATTGGGACGTCATACACCTCAGTCCCCCCGTGAAGTAAAGTACTCGAAACGTTGGGAATATAAAATAAGTTAATATACGCGATAAAATCCGTAAAACTAGTTTTATTTAAATGTGTAGTGTTCGCGTAAACATAAGAAATCATTATGACATTTTATGTCTAAGCATTTAAGTAAGTATTATTTACGCCGGTTTTTTTTTTAGATACTATCATCGAAATCGTTATAAGAGTAGATCAAAATGTGAAGTGGTTGTTCCCTTTGCAATTTATTACTTGTAATAAAGAATAAAAAAATATTTTCTTTGCAATTAAAAAAAAATGTAAACTACTTAAATTTCGTTAAATGTTCGTTTTAATTGATTTGAAACAGCGTTGTTTGATAGTTCCAGAGTATTTTTGCTTTTTTAATTATATAATATATTTGCTTATGTATATTTATTGTCCAATTCTTACATCACACAAAACATTCGAAAAAATGAAGTTCAGATTCATCACAGATTCAACCTGATAAAAGTCAACGTTTTCAATTTGTGTTATCTACATATACTGCTTTAGAAGAGAACTCTTATAATATAGAACATTCTCGTATTTAATGATAAGCTTGGACCTTAGACTTCAAGCTAAAATGTAGTTCACATTAGTAATGTGAGGTGGCTATGCACAAGCCTTTTATGTTTGGAATGGCCTATATGTATTTATGGACGATGGTAGCTACTTTCGGGTGAAAAGCGAGCTGAACTTAAACTTATCACTTTAATGTGTTATAAAAAAATCTAACGTTACTTAAAATAGAGCTGAAGCATTAACTGAGTCAGTATAGAACGTGTCTTTACTATTTGTATAATACGAGTGATTTAATTTTGTGTATTCGATTGTACTTTAGATTTTACACTTAATTATTCGCACATTGCACTTAAATATTACAATCGTTTTTAATAAGGTACTGTGATGAGTATCATCAAAGAAAATAATTTGTACTTTCTACGAAATTCCTACAGTATTTCTAGTTCCTAATATTGCTTCGTTTGAATGGGACCAAAAATGTTTTATATTGAAAATGTTTGTGAATGAAAATTCTTTTGATAGGTAATTTAGAAACCATTTGTATTTTTGTATTTTACACTCAAAACGTTTGTATCCGGTATATTAATTTATTGGTTACTAGCTAGTACAAATTAAAGCATTGTTAAATTCACAATTTCTTACAATAAACTTTGGAACCGATCATGTTTTTTTTACTTATGCAAATACATCAATAATGCATATATTAACAGTGTCTCATCGCCTTTTTTTGGTGATGTTTGTCTTGCTAACGAGGAAGCCTTTAAGGCTACATCTAATTCAGGGCCTTTAAGGTCAACCTTTTGACCGTGAGCTATATTAAGAAATGACTAGTGATGACGATTATGATTTGATTTTGTTAAGTACTTGTTTGTTTGACATGTCTTCAAAACGGATTTGTTTTTATTCAGTATAGGAATGAGTTATTTGATTAGGGTATGCATTTCCCTGTTATGACGTATGAACTCGTGTATGTGAGAGCCAACCTACGAGAGCATGCAAATGTAGGCCGGGTATGCCGTATGCGATCTGCAAACTGTTATTATAGTCTTTATGTCACACACACCTGTGTGTAAAGTATTGTTGTGTGATAATCCAGGGACATTTACGTCGACAGGATCAAGCGGGATAATATCATTCCATTCGGTCCCAGCCAATCACAACCGAAACTTGCCATCTGCGTAGGATTATGGTGCACTTTTTATTAATTTTCGTGATTTAGATATTCAAGTTGGGCCATCTAACGTTTGGAATCGGAACTAATATTTTTAGGTTGGAAGGTTTGATGACATTTCCGATATGACAGAAAGTTAGTTTTATGCAGGTGATGCAACTTTGTATGAAAGCTGAAAAATCTGCACACAATCATGATTTTGTCAATGTGCACGTTGGGCTTGTAAAAAAAAGCGAGAAAAAATATCGCTGTTTCTTTCCTTCATGTTGTTTTAGATTGCCATTTTAAAAATTAGATACAAAAATTCATATTATATCGGAAGAAACTAAAAATGTTAATTTGTGCTCAGCTTTTTTGGTTTGCTCTTTAAAGTATAATTACATACATATTACTCTGAGATTTGCACAATTAATTTACTTATTAATTGATTAAAATTAAATTATTAAATATTAGCACAATTTTATCAAAAGAAGCCATGAATTAATCGAAGAAAAAATAACATTTGTTTGTCAATGTCTTTCATATTGAAAATATTTTCTGAAATTTATTCAAATTTATTTCATAGGTTTAGATTTTAATATTTATTATTGATTTTTGCTTAAATTCAGTTGTTATGGGCTCAGAATACTTCTTTTTCGTTTGTAGGCGAATACACAGTCATAATATCCTCGTGAATATACAGTAAAGATTTTTTTGAGATGTTAACTCTGTATAAGATATTGACTATAAATTAATTCATTATTTCAAAATTTTATGCACGATGTGTGATCATCATCGAAAGTAAGTTAAGTGTTGTGCAAATAAAAAGCACAAAATCATCTGATCACTTTCTGCAGGTTTCCTATAATAGAAAAGAAAAACTTATGACAATATATACATAAAGTATAGTATATATGTCTATAAACATTTTTAATTTATTGACCGTTATTTGTAGTATTATTACTATATTGACTCGAATTGTATCTGTTTCAGATCACGTATTTCGGCTGAGTTAAGTTTTCACCATGAGAATTTTGCAGATTAAATTTACGTATGTTCTGTGAAGAATAACTCTGACAATAACATGTGTTATATATCAGTAACAAGCGTGGAAATATTATATGCAAAAGCAATAAAAACATCAATAATAATGTATAGTTTATAAAACAATCTGTCTTCCAGAAAATAAAATTACATAACTATACATATTTATAGCTTTATTTTATCTCACATACTAATCTAAAATATATTCAGTAATTTTGGTGCAACCTCTCAATGTAAGGAATTCACCCTATAGGTTTGTGAGGCTTGAGCCAAAATTACTCAAATATGCCTTAAATAAAAGTTCAAAATACAAAATACAAAGGTTTGAAATTCCGCTAAAAAAGTTTTATATGGGCGCTCACCGTAGCGCTTTTAGTGTACACTCATAAAGACGTGTTTCCGTTTTTAGTATAAAGTTGGCGTTCTTCTCTTGGTAGAGTAATTGCGTTCTGTGGTTTTATGTTTGATATTTATGAAATGGGTCGCTTTTCGCTTGAACAAAATTTGGCAAATATTAAAAACTTATTTTCAAAATGGTGAGTCTTCTACTCAAACTAAGAAATTTACGAAAATAATTCGACAAAAAGGATGTACCAAAAACGCAGTTTGTGAATCAATTTGTGAAGCGAGTTCGTGAAACTGGATTGTTGTTGTATAAAACAACCCGTGTACGTTCTCGTCGAGTGTGCTCAACCGAAAACTTCGCTGCTGTTGCTCAGAGTGTTCGTAAACAACCATCAACATCAACTCGTCATCGTTCTCGAGAATTGAACATTTCACGCACTTCTTTGAGAAGAATTTTGCATAAAGATCTCGGTATGAATGCGTTAAAAGTTCAATTAGTGCAAGACTGAAGCCGCATGACCATCCGATGCGTTTTCGGTTTGCTCAATGGGCCGAAGACCGCTTGATCGAAGATGAGCATTTTCACCGAAAAATCATCTTTTCAGATGAAGCTCAGTTCCACCTCAGAGGATACGTTAATAAGTAAAATTGTCGTATCTGGGGCTCAGAAAATCCACACGTCATCGTGGAGAAACCAATGCATCCACAACGAGTGACTGTCTGGTGCGGATTTTGGTCTGGCGGCATTATTGGGCCATTTTTCTTCGAAAATGAGCAAGGGAACGCCGTTACAGTGAATGGCGATCGCTACCGCGCCATGCTAAGCGATTTTTGTTTCCCAAAATTAAAGAGGATGACATAGACGACATTTGGTTTCATCAGGACAGCGCAACGTGCCACAGAGACAACGTAACAATTGATCTTTTGCGCACTGTTTTCGAAAATCGCATAATCAGCCGTAATGTTGATGTCAATTGGCCTCCTCGAAGCTATGATTTGACTCCGTTGGACTTTTTTTTTGTGGGGAGCCGTTAAGGACAAGTGTTATACTAACCATACAGAGACGGTTGACGACGTAAAACATGAAATTGAAATTGCCATTGACGAAATAAAGGCCCAAACAATCGAAAATGTACTGAAAAATTGGCTGATCGAATTGGGTATTGTAAAGCTAGCCGTGGCAGTCTTTTGAATGATGTTGTCATCCATTCCTAAATGGAAAGGTTCAATCTTTATAATAAAGTCATAGCTTTGAAAAAATATTCATTTGTTTTTTTTTTATAACCGATTCAAATTCCAAATCTTAAATGGCCTACCCCTTACAAGTGTACTTGTTTCACTAATATTTATTTTAAATTGTTAATAGAAAAAGCCGATCAGTAGGCACCAATCTAGGGTTCAATACGTTTATATAGTTAACATGTTTGTCATCACTAATTTTGTACCTGTTTGTGATGAGAAAATAAATATAAATTCTCTTCTATTCTATTGTACCGGTTTCTCCTCACGGTTTCAGCAGATTTTATTATATTAACATCGAATATATACGAACATACCTGCAATAAATGAATTCTAGGTAGAACAAACCTCAGGGATGTCAATTTAATAAATTTCTAAAGTTACTACTTGTTAAAATGTCTAATTCATGCGATGAAAATAAAATAATGTTCAAGTATTAATAAATTGTTAATTAATTAAATCTAATATATAAAAATTAATGTTTGTTTGTTCGTATTTTATGCGAAGGCATACAGTAGATATATCAGATTGCGATAAAACTTTGGTAACTTATTTGTTATAGGCATAGTACAATTAACTTACAGTAGGTGCCAACAAATTTATTTAAAAATTATAATATATCATTCAATTTCAATGAATGTTTTATCATTCCTAATTAAACAATATAACATTTCCAAATTTAGAACGATATTTACACCATAAATTTAGTAACTAACTAACGTTAGAATAGATTGGCAATGCAAAAGAGAAAGAGCATAATTTACGCGTATGTTAGAGCGAGAAAGATAGACTAGATCACTAGACCATTCACGTACACGCTATCAGCCTGTATCAGCCAGGTTACAACTCGTGTATCGGTGCGACCAGGTGTCATTCGTGAACAAAACAAATCCCGCTTGTATTTGCAAAATCTCATGTTTTCAAGTGAAAATTAGTGTTTAATAGACGTAGTTAATTATGACTAGGTGCGTAGTACCTAAATATAACTCACCTCAGAAAGAACGGTACGATTGAAATGTTTAGCTGTCCAAATGCTGTCTTTTAGAGCGGGTACAAACAATTTGTACTTCAATGGATAGGAAATATTATCACATTTGTTAAAAGTGAGGGTAGATTATTAATAAGCGGTTAAACTCCCCTACTCGTACAGGCAGTATAAAGAACTGCGCAGGCAACTAGCTTGGGTCATTCAACGAATCTCAATTGTTGTCGTCATTCTGTACGTCGTGGTAATACTTTTAGTATCAGCAAAGAAGGTGACGTTGCAGTGAGGCCGGCCTATGTTTTATCGTGATGGGCTATGTTGCTGTTGGTTTACATACATCATTTATTTTAGAATATAATATATTTTATTTACTTCTAATGCGTTCCATGAATATTTATAACGTAAAGTCTACTAAGTAGTGTTCATTTATTTAAATAGTTAAGAGTATTATCTAACATCACATAAATTAGACAACAAGTTAACAAAAATGTATGATCAATGAAATAAAATAATTTAATGTAAAATTTTTTGCACGGTCACAAGATATTTAACATAATATTTAAGATATTTTCGCGGTAGCTAGGTATGTGGATTCTTTTTCGCGAAGAATATTTATTGAAATTTTTTTTTTCTTTTATTACTTAGAAGGTATTTCATATTAAAAAGCCTTTGCTTTGTTTTCAATACCAAAATGATTTGCAATAATTGTTAAGTGTTTAGCGTAGATACGACGAATTGCGGTGTATGCAAGGTTATTTTTTAAATGAAAGCTTGTTGGTTTGCAGTAAATCTGTACCACTATTATAAATCAGTCTGATTTCACCAACTTTGCAATGTGAGTCTACTGTAAGTATCGTGTTAATTTGCGTCAATATAAGTTTTTCTTAAAAAAAAAAAAGAATAATATCAGCGATGCGTATTGTGTAGCCGAGTAGTGACGTGAACGCTGTTATTTTAGTTAAAAAATTGCAGAGCAACGTTTAATTTTTAATCGATGAATACATTGCCAATCCTTTAAAAGTTTGATGAATCCCTTTTTTTCGCTAAAAGTACCTAGAATGAAACTTTTTATTTTAGCTACTCGATTGGTTTATAAAAATTCGGTTATAATATTTCCGTTTAGATAGTATTTTGGTTTACTGAAGATTTTAATTTAAATCGGTAAAATAATTGATAGTTAAACCCGAAATATGTCTTGATTGTGATAATATAGTCGAATATATGTGAGAATTATGACAATCGGCAAACAAACAAACTATGAATAGATTTGCGGGAATTTACTACGACGTATTTAATGGAAATACATATTGAGTAATTATTAAACTCATTATTAACTTACTGCAACAATACGGACATTATGGACGGTTGTGTGTTCAAGTCCATATTTAAAAGAACTACTGTGTGAAAAATATGGGCGGCTGTGTGTTCAAATACCATATATATTTTAAAAAATCTGCGTGCACTATATGGGCGGCTGTGTGATCAAGTCCATATTTAAAGAAAAATCTGTGTGAACTATATGCACGGCTGTGTGATCAAGTCCATATTTAAAGAAAATCTGTGTGAAGTATATATGGACGGCTGTGTGATCAAGTCCATATTTAAAGAAAATCTGTGTGAACTATATGGACGGCTGTGTGATCGAGTCCATATTTAAAAAAATCTGTGTGAACTATATGAACGGCTGTGTGATCAAGTCTATATTTAAAAAATCTGCGTGAACTATATGGAACGCTGTGTGATCAAGTCCATACTTTAAAAAACAACTATGTGAACTATATGGACGGCTATATGATCAAGTCTATATCACAGAGAGCAACTATGTGATATAATGTACCGGAAAGGACGGCTGTGATCAAGTCCATATCCTAGGAGCTCTCATTAGGCAGCTCAGTCATTATGTTTGGAGATTTTAACTCCAAGCATACTGAATGGACCTGCCGAACTACTACTTGAGTGGCAAGAAACTGCTTGACATCACGCAGTCTCTTGACCTTACCGTCCGATGGCGAAAGCCCTCTGCATAGACGCTATCACCACACTCCCTCTCTCCCGTCCCGACGGTACTATTGCCTTCGAGGACGAGGAAAAAGCTGAGTGCTTTCGCCGCTCAATGCTCCGCAACAAGCGAACCCTTTATAAGGTCTGTATACGACCAGTCATGACTTACCCATATTTGCCCACGCTAATCCCAATTTTCTTAACGAACTTCAAATAGTTCAAAACAATTTTGTCGTCATACTACGAATGCACCCTGGTACGTCCGTAACGCCGACCTCCATCGGGACTTAGAGCTCCCCACAGTCCAGCAATTTCTAAAACACTCTCTGAGAACTTCTTCAAAGCCTCAGAGTCTCACTCAAATCATCTCATTCGTGAGGCAGCTTCCTATGCAGCCCCACTTCCTCTCGCTATCGAGTCCGCAGACCGAGAAACTCTCTCGAACTCCCCAACAAGCTTTCGGCCGACCTGGACTGCCTCTTGGCGGCTCAGGCAAAGCCTTCCTCTAATGTTTAATATGCCTTAGTAAGCCGCGTCTCTCAGCGGCTACTCCCAGCCTGCGCCCCTTTCCTAAAGGGGTACGTCCGATTCGGCAGAAGGCTTTAAAAGCCAACGCCAGTCTCACAGGTGGTGTTTAGTGGGTAAAGCACTTCTTCTAAGTGAGTCCCACATAACCACGCAGCCGGCTGCGTGGTATGCTAGAGCATTCACCACCTCCCTCCCCGCTTCCGGAGGGTGCCTTTGCATTGGGCGCAAAAAAAACTAGTTTGGGTAATTCAACGAGTCTCAATTGTTGTCGTCATTCTGTCCGTCGTTGTAATACTTTTAGTATCAGCAAAGAAGGTGACGTTGCAGTGAGGCCGGCCTATGTTTTATCGTGATGGGCTATGTTGCTGTTGGTTTGCATACATCATTTATTTTAGAATATAATATATTTTATTTACTTCTAATGCGTTCCATGAATATTTATAACGTAAAGTCTACTAAGTAGTGTTCATTTATTTAAATAGTTAAGTGTATTATCTAGCACATTTTATAATAATAATCACCTGAATGCAAAGCAATTGAATTTAAAATAATTACAAATACATGAAATTCTGCTAATTTTAACCTCACTTTTGTAGAGATTGACATTATCGATAGTATCTTATCGAAATGTTCTTAACAAGCAAAGGTATATACTTGCATGCAGCCTTATTCAACTTAGTAATATATTTTATTTTTATTTTTAGGTTACCGTAGCTAAATATTCTTCTAAACGTATGAAAAATTATTTTTTAATAGAATTAGGGTAACAAACGAGCATACAGTTCACCTGATAGTAAGTGAATGCTGTGACAGATTTTCACAAAATTTTGATATTCGACAAAAATGGTTGAAAATAATAAATAGAGAAGAATTGGTTCCCAAAAGAAAATAGTCGACTATATGCAGCAAGTACTTTGAAAAAAAATGTTTTCTCATAGAGGTGCCCATTGTGTAGTGGCGGTGGAAGAATATATCCGCTACCCCATACCATCCCGTGGGTGTCGTAAGAGGCGACAGAAGGAAACAAATCAGGAGATGGGCATTAGCGCCTTCCTTATAATGACTAAAAATACAAAAACTGCGGTTGCCAACCCGCTTGCCTAGCAACTATGGGCAATCAATGGGGGTGGCCTATATTCAGCAGTGGACTTTAATAGGCTATAACAGTAACATAGAGGTGCATTAAGGGAAAAACTATAACACATCCAACCATAAATACTTAGTAGTAAAACTACATATTATTGAAGCTTATTTTATTATTAGAATATTATAGTTTATTTATTATAGATATGTACCTCAATAGCAATAGGTATCGGAATATGTTATGCAATATTCTAAAAATTGACATCGTAGTCTTGTTTAATACCTTTTTAGTATACATTTTCTATCACAATTTGGTTTTAGTTACTAACTTTTAATTTATGTACACATCATAACACTCATATCATTTTTAAGAACAGCGTTTCTTTCATAGAATTTATGTTAACAATTTTTGAAATTTATCTATAAACTAAGTGGTAGGACCCCATTTCTGTCTGGGAGATCGTCTGGGTAGGTATCCTCTTACCTAGTACCGGTATAAATTAATACAGGCTGTAAGGTATTCCATCTCAGTCCGTATGGGTAACAACGACCTTCTTAGTTTGAAGTTAGCTGCAAGTTTCCATGTGCTGCAGTAGCCACTTACCATCGTCAGGTGGACTGTAAATGCGTTGGATACTTCAGTTTTATAAAAATATTTTAACTAATAAATTCTAATAAATTTAACATTTTTTTATAATATGTATTTTCGGAATGTCGAGAATATTCTGAATTATACACGTTTTATTGGATAGCGGACACGATATTTCAATATTTATTTAATTAGTGTAGACATTCATAGAGGAAACGCAGCCAGCGATCTTGGCACAATACCACAAGGAGTAGTACTGTATGATAATTTAAGTTTGTTTTTCTAATATACAGTTTTTTTTAAATATTAAAAAAATACAATAGAGTGCATTTTAATGTTTCATTATGTGTCCAGTTTAAGCCGCCATGTTAGTTTTTATGTGACTTCATTTAGCTTAAAACTCGCGAAAGGGCACAATGCTTTTAAAGATATCTAATTTGTTAAAATACGATGAGTAGTTTAGAAGATCTGAGGGAACAGATGAACATACATACATACATAGCATTCTATAATTGTAACCATCCTTTTGGCTTCGTCGTAGTTGGGTAAAAATATTCAATTACATCATCTGCGTCAAATCAGAAGACACGAATATACTGCAATCGGTATCGATAATTATAGTTTAGGCAGGCAATGCATGGTGTAGCACTATTTGTCACCCACACATGTACATTACACGCACACTTGTGTCTTTTGATTTTGGTCTCGCCCTAATCACTCCATTGCCAATCTATACTATACTATATCTATGATTTCCACAATTATGTAATTCTTCTGTGGCAGCAACGTACAATGTCAAAATTTGTCGAGATGACGAGAAGAAAATGAGCACAATAGTATAATCAGTGTAAATGTATGAATGATGTGTCTGTTCAGCCCTAAGATTGTATTTTAGGTTCAATTTAGTAAAATTACTGAAAGGGTGTGTGAGTGTGTAAGATTGCATACAAATTAAAGCTACTACCTAAAAGGCTTAGACAGCCATGATGAGTTAGTAGAAAGAAAATGCCATGATTTACAGCTGGCAAACGAAGTGTTTGAGAATACCTTATTTTTGTTTATCTAGAAGATATGTTTCAAATTTATTTTTAAAATTGTAATTGGTGTTAAGATTTCGTATTGGTGGTGGGATGGTATTCCAACACTTCGTTGCCATATATCAGAAACTGCCAGTAAATGCCCGCTGTTTTATGACTGTAATACAGGAGTGCTGACCTTATGATCCAGAATTTTGCTTAGCAAACTTTATATTTGCATGCAAGTACTCTGGTTATTTAAACTTAACATTGAAGACAAGCCCTTCTAAATGCAGCTCTCTACGTGAATCCATGTTGAGCATGGAAGCATTGTTCAAGAAATTAGTAATGTGATTTCTAGGGGGGACATCAAAACAGAACCGACAACATGCATGCACAGTATTAGTTAAGTAGCAGTGGTACATATAATGGTTTATAACTTTTGTAAGATCAGCACAGTAAATGAAAAGAAGTAGACCAAGTATTGAACCATGAGGAACACCACGATTAATAAGCCTAGGATGAGAACGTACATTAGACCCATCACTCTTTACCAATTTTACCGACTGGTTCCGGTTACTCAATCAATTACTGAACCACTTGACCGAATTTTCGTCTAAATCATAATATGAGCTCTGTTTCGCCAGCAACGCAAAGTCAGGAATTGGCATTTAGAAAAAGCCAAAATTAGGGGCTTTTTAGTTGCCAAGTTTAAAAATTAGGTGGCAAAACGTATCACTAGCAACGCAGTGACGATAATAGATATACGATAAATATTAATGGCAAGGAATTAAGTGGTAGTTAAGTGCTGAAAGGTTATTGAGGTCGGATGTAGATGACGGTAATATTCTGGGAATGATTGGGTCCAGGACCACCATTACCTTACTATACTAAAACCGAATCAGCACGCCTCGACTCCACGTAGTCTTGTCTGACCTACCCCTAGAGTCTTTTTGTAAAGCCGTAGGCGCGGAGGGAGAGCAGCCCCCGCCCGCTGTAGTGTGGGCATGGGTGCCTGTGATTTGCTGACACCTGACAAGTGTGGCGACTATTTTCTACAGACTTCAAAAAGGAGACCGTACTCCATTCGACTGCATGTTCTTTTTTATGTGTGTTACCTCATAACTTTTTTCTGGGTGAACTGATTTCGATGATTCTTTTTTTATTTGAATAAAATAAAAAAGAATAATCGATACATAATTATGATAAAAGAAAGTTGAAATTATATCATGAATTCCATCATAGCTTTTAAACAAGACTTTTAACAAAGTATAACTTACATTCCATTGCCTTTTATTTATATTTTGTGATTCTAATGCGCTAAGATTATTATACAAAACTGATGAGAATATAATGACTAAAATTTTGAGCCAATTAAAAAATAACTAGTAGAAGATACGGCTAACAAGAAACAAGTAGGTACTACATAAATGATATTTTTTAACAGCTGCAACAAATGTAATATATTAAAGTAATACAATATAAATAATAAAAAATAATCATTAAGGGAAATGCGGGAATAAGCTTCTCACGATCACTACTAACAAAGCAGTCTAAAAATAATGATGTGAATAAGGCCAAACATTCACATGAACCAAAAAGTTCCAGTAGCGTTAAAGTTTTACGTAGAACACACAACTGGCAGTTCTAGCTCTAGCTAGCTGTCGTGAAGCGACGACGACTAATTGTTTTTTAAACTTTTAGCGAAACACGGTAGTAGGCAACGGTTTGTAGTTTTCGACTAAATTGGACTTTCGCAAACTAATACGCTTTAGTTTGTGGTGGAATTTCAGTTATTTTTATTAGTTTATTTATATCGTTGAATAAAACTTTATTTAAATGTAATCAAAGTCCATTAGAAACAGATTGTGTATGTCCAGAAATCACATTTAATGCTTGATTACGCAATTATTACCGTTCTACTAGGTTAATCCTTATTATAAATGCGAGTCATAACAACCAATAGCATATGCGCATAACCGCTAGAAGGGGTCGTGACGGAAAATTCTTATCCTTTTCCGTCACGACCCCTTCTAGCGGCCTAGCCCCCATCCGTCAAATTCGTACCGCCCGATAAGGAACTTCATTCCAACTAGCTAGCGAACTTAGTTCCGCATCATATGCTGTAAAAGGATTAGAAACCTGACATGATATGTTGGATGGAATCTTACTATGGGGTAATGCGACTGACATTGAAACTATCTTTGTTTTGTAGACGAGAGCTATAAGAGAAATTTATAACCTACATAGGAGTTTCTCAGAGAACAATAGAAAAAATAAATATATTAACTTTGGCCTCTTAGTATATTTAAGAAAATTTAATGTACATATATACACAAGAACAAAAATAGTTTTATTAAAAATAATAATGCATTCTGTAAATACTAGGAACAATCACAAGCTAGTAGTAGTGGTACGCTAGCGGTAACTAGTAAGTTACTCGACTACAAAGAGTCGGTTATTAATTTATGGGGCAATGTATACGCTTTTACAACATAGTCCTAGAAAATATGCAGGGTCCATCTATTAAAAAGTTGAAAATGTTTATTGAGCAAAAAATGTATAAGAAGGGTTATTAAACTACTAAAGAGTAGGTGATTGATAATAATCCCTGGGAATGAGGTGACCATGCTGTTTCTAAATGTTTTTATACTTAATTATATAAAATGTTCTATTGTAAATTAATGTGAAAAGTAAAGGACTCTGCATATTCCCTCGGAGACTACAGGTGAGATTCTTTGTAAGTTTTAAAACGAATATATTTTATTAATGAAACAGAAAAAATCAGTCTTTAAAATGGAACCCATATTTCATTTTCGGGGTCGCAGCGATTCAAGATTAGATTCAATCTAGAATACCGACGACATGGCATCGCAATATCGAGATTTTCGTCTTGAATTCTCCTAAATTCCGAATTGTTTGCTGCTAGCATCTAGGTAATTTCTGGTAGCTAGCTACATCTATTTATCAAATATTTTAATTAATTCAATTGTATTGTATAGATGTTTCTTTATATCGTTGCTTATGGTTGATGTTTCTCATAGGCCACGCTTAGCAGGTGGCTAGGTGGTGGAGCTTTCAACTAGATGGAGTGACGACCTGGTAAGAGGTGCATGAAGTCAATGTATGCACGTAACTTAGAATAAACAGCAGTGGGCTTGAGATGGGCGGTGATGATAATGATATTACATAAAATAATGATATTATAACACAGCTTATTATGGCTGCAGAAAAAATGGGCCGGCTTAACCGGAGAAGGACCACGCTCGCAAAAAAACTATTTCGTCATCATTGCAGCCATCCAAAAGCGTACTATTGAACAAAAGCCTCCTCTGTTCAATGACACGTAACACAGGTCTAACCACCTACATTAATTAACTTTCTGTATGTCTTACCAAATCCTGACTCCACCTATTAGATGGTTGTCTTTTTTATTATTATAGGCCAGTGCTTAACTACAATCATATCTGATGGTAAGTTGTGATGCAGGCGAAGATGGTAAAGCGTATTAACTTAGATTAACAAAAGCCACCCACATTATAATCGGATCGAAAGACAGATGCTAGCAAATTATTCCACTGCTTTGCTGTACGTAAAGGCTGATACATAAGTAATGATAATGGATATTAAACATCTTTTTTCTAAACCCAAAATTCCCATATAAAAAAAAATCTTTATCTTGACCCTCCAAAAAAGCCTCAACAGCCTTCTTCACTTCGCTATAGCCTGTAAATTTCTTGCCTCGAAAGTGTTCTCTGAGCTGAGGAAATGGATAGAAGTCACTGAGCTAGATCTGGCGAATAGGGTGGGTGTTCGAGTAGTTCAAATACCGTTTCTTATATGGCAGCCATCGCAACTGCGGCTTTGTGAGCCAGAGCGTTGTCTTGGTAAAACAGCAATCCAGTTAGCAGTTTGCCGCGTCTTTTTTCCTTAATAGCCTCCCGCAATCTTCTTATTTGGCCCACGTAGTAAGAGCACGAAATAGAGGCTCCCTTTTCCAAACACCATAATTATTCCTTCAACGTTCCAAAAACGGACGCCATAACCTTTCCCGGCGAACTTGATACTTTGAATTTCTTCGGCGTCGGTGAGGAGGCTCGTTTCCAAACTATTGATTTTATACGTGGTATAGCCATGCTGCAGCTATATTATTAGTATAGTTGTAGTACGAATGGGTTGGCTCGACCGGGAAGGACCACGCTCTCACAGAATACCAGCGTAAAATAGCAGCTTAACACTGCTGTGTTTCGTGTGGTGAGTGTAGAGAACCGGAGAACCTTTTACTGGAAAAGAGGCATTCCATCTTAGTCCTCACGGGTGACAACGCATCTACATTTTGATTCTTTATTGAAGATAGATGGTAGATGTCTATGGGTCACAGCAACCACTTACCATCAGGTGGACTGTGCTCGTTTGTCACCCTATCCTATAAAAAATTGATTGTTTCTTGGTTTCAGGATCAAAATGGTGGATCCAGGTCTTGTCAGCGTCACGAAACGCGACAAAAAATTTTCCTGATCTGCTTGGAACCTTTCGAGATTCACCCTCGAAATGTCGACTCGTTTTTTCTTTTGCTCGTTGGTTAACATTCTTGGCACCCAACCCAGAGACTTTTTCATATGCAATTCGTTCGCAAGGATTCTTTGAACACTTCCATATGAGATCCTTGTGACCTCAGCTATATGCCTGATGGTCACTCTTCGATCTGCCAATACGACATCTTCGGACGCTTTTCACGTTATTGTCAGTGAGGGATGTGGATGGGTAGCCTTTGCGATGTTCATCTTCCGTGGATGTCCTGCCCAGATTTAACACCTTGGGCCAGCATGCAACTGTGGAATATGGAGGAGCAAAGTTTTCCAATGTTTCCACCAAGTCGCTGTGTATGTCTTTGGTGACATTTTTTTTAAACAGAGGTACTTGATGACAGCTCTAATTTCTTTTTTGATGTTATATATTCGATGATTCATATTGAAATGAATGTACCTCTAGGGAATCGTAGCTGATCTAATTGATACGTAACGAAAAAAAAATTTTTTTTGGATTTTTATGTGCACTGGAAATATTACTATTACTTTTGGATCACTCCTCTTATTATAAACATCATCATCATCATCATTACAGCCCTTCACAAGTCCACTGCTGAACATAGGCCTCCCCCAAGGAATGCCACAAAGCACGGTCGTGAGCCACCTGCATCCATCGAATTCCTGCATGTCTTACCAGATCGTCACTCCATTTAGTGAGGGACGCCCTACACTTCGTCCGCCGGTACGAGGCCGCCACTCGAAAACCTTTTTTCCCCATCGGTTGTCGGTTCTTCGAGCTATATCGCCGGCCAATTGCCACTTCAGCTTACTAATCTGTTGGGCTATGTCGGTTACTCTGGTTCTACTGTTGTCGCTGAGTGACCCTGAGCGTCCTCATACGGAGAGCAGTGAAGGACCACGTCTCAAATCCATAAGGCATCACTGGCAACACGCACTGGTTGTACAATCTAGTTTTCAGGTTTTGAGTTATACCTGACGAGAAGATGTGTCGTAATTTCCCGAACACTGCCCAGCCGAGTTGAATCCGTCGATTGACCTCTCGTTCGAAGTTGGACTTATCTAGTCGGACTATTTGTCCCAGGTAAACATACTCGTCAACAGCTTCGAGCTTAGTGCTCCCAACAACCACTGGCATAGGTGTGACATGGACATTAAACATGATCTTTGTTTTGTCCATATGCATCTTAAGACCTATCCGTTGGGAGACACTATTGAGGTCATTGAGCATAGTGCTTGGTCCTCCAGCGATTCTGCCATAAGGACTATATCGTCGGCAAATCGAAGGTGAGTGATGTACTCACCATTGATGTTAATACCTTATCCTTTCCAGTCCAGTAGCGTGAAAACGTCTTCCAATGCAGAGGTGATGAGTTTCGGGATATAACGTCACCCTGTCTTACACCTCTCTGCAGTTGGATAGGTTTCGTACTCTGGTTCTGTACTCGGTAGCCATCGTAGCCCTACTGTACAAACACTTCAGCACTTCGATATATCGACAATCAACTTGGCAACGCTGAATGGACTGTAGCACCGCCCAAATTTCGACAGAATCAAAGGCTTTCTCATAGTCCACATACGCAAGGCAAAGTGGCAGATTGTACTCTTCTGTTTTCTGTACAATTTGCCGAAGGGTGTGTATGTGGTCCATGGTATTAAAGCCTCTTCGGAAACCGGCTTGTTCGGGAGGCTGGAAGTCGTCGAGTCTGCGTGCGAGACGATTCGTAATGACTCTCGAAAACAGCATGTAGACACGGCTCAGAAGTGAAATCGGTCTCTAGTTTTCAAGAGAGTGTTGTCACCTTTCTTGAAGAACAAAACCATCGCACTTCTGCTCCACGCCTCGGAGTAGTGCCACCATGGAGGACTGCTTCTGAGCTTCTGAAACTTGAAGTACCGGTTTTCCACCCGCTTTCAGAAGCTCCGCTGTAATTTCATCCTCACCTGGGGCCTTGCCGTTTTTAAGGTGCTGGAGAGCCATTCTAATCTCGCTCAAACTGATGTCCGGGATATCATCGGAATAGTGTCTGTTAAGACTCGCTCTTGGCTCACACTTTCGTGTGGCTCCAACGATGACGTGTACAGCTGCCCATAGAACCTCTCAATCTCACTCAAAATCTCAGGTGTCCCGGAAACGATGCTGCCACACTGGTTGTCAGCTTTGACAGCTGGCTCTTTCTGGCAGACAGATCTCTGGCAAAGACTTTGGAGCCTTGGTTCCGCTCGATCGCTTCATCAATACAAGCTGTATTGTAGTTGCGTAAGTCCCGCCGCATGCATTTGGAGATCTATCTATTCAGTTGCCTGTATGCTGTCAAATCTGTTGAAGACTATAGCTTCACTTCCGTCTAACAGCCATGAGATTAAGAGTGTGATCGGAGAGTTTTTGTGTTCTTCTGCGGCGGCTCTTGCAAAACTTAGCTCCGACCGCATGGGCAGTTTCACGAGCTTATCATTTATATCTTCCACTTCATTGCAGTCTTCTAGGCACTGAAAACCGTCTTGTAACTTGAGCTGAAAGGTTTCGGGACTTTGGATTAGACGACGAGAGGACGGTGCGTTGACTTCATTGAACGAGACCTCTCAACTTAACGTTTAGGTACAGTGTGCCTCTAAACATTCGGTGATCGCTACCAGTTTTCACCCTCGCGATCACTGAAACATCAATGAACAGTTGTCGTCTGGTCGTCATAATGAAGTCAATCTCATTTTTTGTCGAACCGTCGGGGCTCGACCAGGTCCACTTCCTGTGGGGCCGCTTCTGGAAGAAAGAGTTCATCATAAATAGTCCCTCTTTCTCCATGAAGTCGGCCAGCTGCTGGCCCCTTGGGTTCCGTTGCCCTATTCCATATTTCCCTACCTTCAGCTCACCGTTCTCTCTTGTGCCTAACTTTGCGTTGAAGTCGCCCATTAACACCGTATAGTGGGTTTTGGAGGAATGCATGGCTTTAGAGATATCCTCATACATTTCCTCCACCTCCTCATCGGGATGTGCCGAGGTTGGTGCGTAAACCTGTATGACCTTCAACGAATACCGTTTGTTGATTCTGAGTATACGCAACCCTCGTCGACACACTCACAATCTTTTCAACGTTGTTAACGAGAGACTTGTGGACGATAAATCCGACACCTCCTTGGAACAGATGGTCGCCCTCCCGGTGATAGAACAAGTTCCCGGATTTGAGGATTACCGTGTCCTCCACCTCTCTTCGGATCTCGGATAATCCTATAATATGCCAGCGTAACTTGTATATCTCTTCTTCCAGCTCCAGGATCTTTTCGTCAGTCCTCAGGGTGCCTGCGTTGTATGTTGCCAGGTCGAGTCGTCTTAGGTGGCAACCGAACCTCCGCCGGAGATTCTTAGCACCCCCTGCTCCGCTGTTACCATGGTCGCCACCGTAGCCAGGAATAGCGGGGCCACCGGGGACTGGCGGCCGTCTCTTCGTAACTCTCATCATGGGGGAATTTCGCCATAGTTGCCACGCTTGGCGAGCGGGTTGGCAACCGCAGTTTTTTTTATTTTAATCTTGCTGTTATCAGAAAGATGCTGCCGCCCATTTCCTGCCTGTTTCCCATTGTCGCCTCTTACGACACCCACGGGAAGACACGGGGTAGTGGATATTCTTAACCGCCACTACACGGCTTATAAACGACCAAGCAAAATGTTTGGAACGAATGCGTGGTATGTCGACAACAAAAGGATGGAGACCAGCCGTGTGTCTGGTGGGCTAGTAATGGAATAGACCACCACTTACGAGTTTGTCATCCAAAGACCTTTCTTCCTGACGGTTGACGGTTGACACTGGCTTACTGATCCGTGAAGCAATGTCGGTTACTCTGGTTCTACTGTGGATATTATCGTTATGGATTTTGTCGCGCAAATAAACTTTTATTTATATAGAAAAAGGGTGACAAACGAATACACAGTCCACCTAATTATAAGTGGATGATGTGGCCCATAGATATCTACATTTGTCATTATAAATCAAAATACATATGCGTTATTGCTGGTATTCTGTGAGAGCGTGGTCCTACGCCGGTCGAGTCAACCCATTCATTTCATTTCACTCATTTCAGTTCTACTTGTCATTACTAAAAGCACGTATTCGTTTTACACTCTTATTTTAGGATTTTAAGGAATTCCTGATAAGAAAATGTTGTGATCTTTTGAGTTCTGCTAAGCAGAGTTGAATCAGTCGATTGACTTTCATGTTGAAGAATACTAGCGTAGAATAGCGTAATGCTAATGTTTTATAGTCCTCAGGAGTGGCAGCGCATCTGCAGTTTAATTCTTAATCGAATATAGATGTAGGTAGCTGTGGGCCACAGCATACGTTTATTATCAGGTGGACTGTGTACTTGTTTGTCCCCCCTCCCCCCCAACTTATTTAAAAAACAGACTATATTAATATTAGTTTTTGCAAGTTTATTGATAATATTTTTCTAAAATCAATCAGACTTTTAACCGTCCACCAGCCTATCAAATTTCAATGATGAATATAGGCTTCCCCCATAGATTACTTACCTTTTTTATTATTAGTAGTTGATACCAGGAAAATGCTGTAGCCAATCTCCTTTTTCATTTCTCTCTGTCGCGTTTTACGACACTATATAATGTTTCTGGCAAAGGATCTTGCTACAGATTTTCTTTATTGATTGTTCCCCGATTTCCTCTCCGATATTTTCGCTTTCAAGTACTACTAGCTACTTCCGAGCCCCATTCATGGGTCTTTTAGAACTGCTTTTCAAAAAGTCTTACTACTTCCAAGATGAATAAGCTAAATATTATACAAGTACGTTATAATTTTCTATGTACCTAACAATTTTAATCATTTCATTGTCCCGTGAGTCACAAATGAACATTTCGATTGTTTAACTTTTGTGTTTTTTTTTGCGTGCCATCAAAGTTGTCCTACTATTACAATAAAATAAATAAACATACCACCATTATTTTTGTGTCACTGATAAATTCCTCAATTTTATTAAGCAATAATAAGAGCTTTATTCAAGAACGTTGTGATGATTAGTCGATTGTCTAATAATGAATTTATACATTATCTTTTAAACGAATGGATGGTGGAGGTTATCCGTTTGCATACTCAATACTTTATTGCATTCTAAAATGATAAGCAGGTATTTGAACTTTAATACATTGTAGTCGGGATACATTATATACTATATGTAGGGCGCAGCATATAGACAAAAGAAAGGAGGTCACCCTTGTTTTTTATAGAAATATTTTAACCCATCAGTAAATTGAATTATTGCTTTTCGTTTTCATTGGCATATGCTCAATAAAAGAAAACATTTTTATTGGAACAGTGGTGACCAACCAACACACATTCTACTATAACAGCATCAATTTACTATCAGGTGCACTGCGTTATTTTGAAGTGAAACTTCTTAGTATAGTTATGGTGGAGAAATTAACTACGGTATTAAAAAACAAAAACCTCACGTTTTCTTGTAACTTTTCACCGTCGGGGCTGCATGAGTATACTATTATTTAACTTTTTTATTAAAAAGTTTCACTTCTTACGTGTGTACACAATTACACGCACAATTTTATTTTATAGAGAGAAAGTGACAAACGAGCACTCAGTCCAACTGATGTTAAGTGGATGCTGAAGTCCATAGATATTCCTCGATTAAGAACCAAAATGCAGATGCTTCGTCAACCCTAAGGGCTAAGATGGAATGCCTCGCTTCCAATAAATAGGGTCTCCGGTTCTCCGGTTCTCTACACTCGCTGGTATTCTGTGAGGGCGTGGTCCTTCCCCGATCGAGCACACACATTCGTGCTACAACTATACAATTAATATAGCTGCAGCATGGCTCTGCCACGTTTACATTAAATGAATATGGTATAAAACAATTCTAAGTCAGCCTCTTGGCTATCACGGTTCGATAATATTAAAAAGAATAGTAGTTTTATAATTACTACTCATAGTTTGCCTTCTGGGCACTACCCTAATAAAATATTTGTGTTTCTAACGAAGAAAGCAGACTCACTAATTTGTGATACTTGTCCCAATATAGAGGATATCCAAAATATTGTGCTAGCAGAATGTGTCATGTCTCAAAGGCAGAGGGAGAATCTTGTGAAAAAAATTCAATATTGCTTTTAGGATTACGTAAGCCTTTTGTTCTTATACATAGTGCCATCATCATCATCATCACAAAACACGGTCCTGAGCAACCTGCATCCATCGATTTCCTGCATGTCTTACCACCTCGTCACTCCATATATTGTTCACCCTACACTTCGCATACCGGTACGAGGCTGCCACTCGAGAACCTTTCTTACGTTCGTCTTCGTCACGCTTAGCAGGCGAATTGACAATTGCAGTGTCAGAAGTCTCACAACTTTGACGCTGCTGCCCGACGCCAGGCTGGTTATTTTACGACTAAAGTAAATGAGGTTATACCGCCATCTATAGGAAGTCATATGATTCTTCTGGCATTTTCCATATTCGCCTCTTACGAAACCCCTCGCGACGTTGATGATGAAATCTCTTACGCCGTCCCTGCACGACAAACATACAAAATTTTATTAAATTTCTATCATATTATATTTTAGTATTTATTTCTTTATTTCAATAAAAACCTATTATAAATTATTATGTTTTAGAACTCTATTAGAAAATAGTTATCGAGTTCTTTTTTAATTATAGACCCACAAAAACAT
Organism: Parnassius orleans; assembly: GCA_029286625.1. NCBI lineage: Eukaryota > Metazoa > Arthropoda > Insecta > Lepidoptera > Papilionidae > Parnassius > Parnassius orleans. Next base: position 793,263 of record JAGSMP010000243.1, on the reverse strand, counting down.
AAAGTTATTCAGATTTGAATGACAAATTATTTTTCTTGTGGTATCCCTATTATAAAAAATACCCGTACAGGTAGATTTTGTGATAACTTGTTATTATAATAATATGTCTTTCATACTTGTAAATAAACTGAATAAAGCGAACTAAACTGAATAAAGTAAATAAACTGAAAAATAAAGCGTTAACCAGAAAACAACATACATAAACAGCAATGAAGCAGTCAAAAATATATAATATCTTAAAAACTCGATAGCTATTTTCTAATATAGGTCAGAACCCAATTATTTTCTATACTTTACAATCCAACATCACCTTCGTATCTACGTGATCGGTTCGGTCTACAGATCATATATACGAGTAAAACTGTCCTGAAATTCCCTTCTTCCAGAACTAAGTTCTATTCGCATTCTTTTACAGTACATGCAGTTAGGTTATGGAATTATATTCCTGTTGCAATCCGTGAGGCTCAAACAGTGTCAGTGTTTAAAAGGAAAGTTAGAGATCACTATTTTTCTTTGTCATCTCAATGATTTCATACATTTCTTGTTTGTATGTGTATGTATATGTATGTATTATCTTTATATTATATTGTTTATATCTTTAAAAAATATTTATTTTCCTCTAATTTAAATCAATATAAAATCGATACAAAATATAATATAAAAAAAACATTATACTATATAAAAAGGTGGCAACCCTCATCAGAGGAGCATCCTTACAGAGGACGTCACGTAGCATAGGCACCGCGCTGTAAATTAATGTATAAGATAGAATTGGAGTAAATTAGTTGTAGAAAAATATTTAGTTATAAGAATTATTTAATTTAAGAAGAAATAAAAACGCTACAGCCAGTATCAAATAAGTACAGTCAATCTCAGGGGAGGGTCCGTAGAGCTCTGATTAAATTTGTCCGATTAGCAGGCATTAAGAGAGTGAGGGTCAGGATCAGCAAAAGCAAGCGCAGAAAGTAACTACAGCCGCCCCCTAATCTGTAGGTATCCGCTTGGAAGGCACGAAGAAGTGCCCTCAACAGGACAGTTCTGTAGCTTTCTTCTTGGCAACGTACATTCAAAATACCACATAGGAATTCAGAATATTACTTTCACAGAAATTAATGCGGATAATATCTGCATAGAATAACGCTACGCATATAACTAAAAACCTCAGCGCACAGATTATAATTATTATTGATATACTCAGAGAATTTTCTATTTATAACTTGCTTTAATAACTTGTTACAATGTTTTAGACCTGATTTTTGACATTATAAATTTTTCACTAAATAATTTTAATTTATTTTTGTCTGTATTTAACTAAAGCATTTAAAAATATGCAACACTGAAGCTCGGACTGATTATATAATATAGGTAATAATATTTTTTTAGATTTATTCTTCTGATTTTTTCAGAACAATACAAGAATTTTATAGCTTTATATTTTTATATTTTTATTTTTATATTTTCTTTTTTTTTTTTTTGTTAGTTAAGTTTGTTTGCTGAATGTCTAATAACGACCGGTAACGGCACATAACTGGCATAACTGAGCAGTATTAATAATTTTTGAATGTTGTCAGTTTCTAAAATAATAATTGATTTATGGGTAAAAAACACTGTTGTAGATACACATTTTATGGTAAGTAAGTATTTACTCTAGTGTCATTATCTACGGTAATAGCAGAAGAATACGTTCGTATTGAATAAAACAGCCCGAATACCCTCTTAATGAGACATTATTTACTTTCCTTTTAATTTATAAATAAAATGGCAGACAGTATATTATAATAAAATCAAAAAATCCAAAAGGACAGTTCAAGATACCTGCAATATTACAAACTGTCGCAATTTAAAGGCAGAGCGGACGCTTAATTGCTCACGCGATAGTGTTGAGATTTAGACGTTAATACTCCTAATAAAATTTCATGGTCGAAAACGTTTCGATGCCGTTGTTGTACCGTTACAGCCATAGAAATCCACTGTTTAACATAGGGTTTCCCCATTGAGTGCCTCATAAAGGGTTTGCCATAGTTTCCACGCCTGGCAGGAACATTCCACGTCTGTCCCACTCAACACTTTTTATTTATATATGAATGAAGGTTAAGAATTAGATTATTTCATATATAAGTTAACTTTGTCAATTAGCATGGTTTTAATTTCTTTCGTAGTATTGTCTATATTTATAAGGTTTCTTATACATAACACATTACTTTTAATACGTAACAAATGATTATAAATTTTAATTTCAATCGATTGGAGACCTGATGAAAGTTATTTTAATTTTGAAAATTGAATTTTTAGCTCGATGCGTTTGTGTGTGTTTTATGTTACGGATGAATGACGACTGCCATCCATGAAATCTTGATAGAAATCATTCTGTAAACTTTAATACCCGATTTCTATATTAAAGAAAAGTTTCGTTCCCATAAAGATTTATTTAGTTACAAACGAGGTGCATGTAAACACAGTTTATATTATTTAAACTATTCATTTAGCAACTTAGGATGACATAAAAAAACATTAAACTGTTCATAAATAGTATTTTGTTCTAAAAAAAGGGGTTTTCATGCACTTCATATGCTAACAAAAATCAAAAATGCGATTGAAGAAATTGAAAGGAAGAAAGAAAGAACTATTTATTTGATATACACACATTTAAAAAATATAAAAAGCAAGGTGCAAAAATATGCATGCACCAGTCTAAGACTGCTTAAGCAATAACAATTGAAAAGCAGTACATGTATATCATTAATTAATAATGAAACAAAAAAAAATCAAAAAGAAATAAAATCAAAATTAAAATGTGACATCAAATATAATCCAACTCAGCATAATGCTGCAAAGATAGCGCTGGTTTTCAGTTGGAACCTTGTGACTTCACAGACAAGTCGGTGCGTGATCTTCCAACTACGAGTTATATACGAGTTACATAGTTATCTATTAACAATCACGTGTTAGAAAGTAGTGCTAACGTATATAACGTATATAAATAGATAATACACACATACACAGACTAACCTAGCTAACAGGTGTATAAGTGTTATATATACTATATATTTAAATAACACCTACACATATACTTATACATACAATATTAACATGATATTTGTCTATTCTATGGGGAAGACATCTTTTACTTTATTCATAAAAGTAGATAATTTAATATTCTGTAATCAAAGAGACACGCCATGTTACGAGACTCGCTGGGTTTTTTAGGCAAAAGAAAAAGAAAATAAAAAATAATGCAAAAATAAGATTGAAACTAATAAAATAATAAATAATCATTCATCAAATAACTGAAACACATTGATAATAAATAATATTTGAACATAAAAAAGTGTAGAACGAATATAAATATTGTTACCATTGTACGTTCGAGACAGTTATTACGTATTGTGTACTTGTTGTACCAAATAATGCAACTTTAATTTATTTTAATCTTGCTGTTATCAGAAAGATGCTGCTGCCCATCTCCTGCCTGTTTACCATTGTCGCCTCTTACGACACCCACGGGAAGACACGGGGTGGTGGATATTCTTAACCGCCACTACACGGCTTATAAACAACCAGGCATAATGTTCGGAACGAATGCGTGGTATGTCGACAACAAAAGGGTGGAGACCAGCCGTGTGTCTGGTGGGCTAGTAATGGAATGGACCACCACTTACGAGTTTGTCACTCAAAGACCTTTCTTCCTGACGGTTGACGGTTGACACTGGCTTACTGATCTGTGAAGTAATATCGGTTACTCTGGTTCTACTGTGGGTATTATCGTTACGGATTTTGTCGCGCAAAGAAACTTTTATTTATATAGAAAAAGGGTGACAAACGAATACACAGTCCACCTAATTATAAGTGGATGATGTGGCCCATAGATATCTACATTTGTCATTATAAATCAAAATACATATGCGTTATTGCTGGTATTCTGTGAGAGCGTGGTCCTACCCCAGTCGAGTCAACCCATTCATTTCATTTCACTCATTTCAGTTCTACTTTTCATTACTAAAAGCACGTATTCACTTCATGTTGAAGAATACTAGCGTGGAATAGCGTAATGCTAATGTTTTATAGTCCTCAGGAGTGGCAGCGCATCTGCAGTTTAATTCTTAATCGAGTATAGATGTAGGTAGCTGTGGGCCACAGCATACGTTTATTATCAGGTGGACTGAGTACTTGTTTGCCCCCCAATTTATATAAAAATAGACTATATTTAACTTTAAACCATCTACCAGCCTATCAAATTTCAATAATGAATATAGGCTTCCCCATAGATTACTTACCTTTTTATTATTAGTAGTTGATACCAGGAAAATGCTGCAGCCAATCTCCTTTTCATTTCTCTCTGTCGCGTTTTGCGACACTATATAATGATTCTGGCAAAGGATATGGCTACAAATTTTCTTTATTGATTGTTCCGATTTCCTCTTCGATATTTTAGCTTTCAAGTACTACTAGCTACCCGAGCCCCATTCATAGGTAGTGACTACCGCCGCCCATGAACAACTGCAACACCAGGGAACCAGAGGAATTGCAGATTCGTTGCCGGCCTTTTATAAAGGAGTAGGCTTTTTTTCTTGAAAGTCCCTAAGTCGTATCGGTCCGGAAAATCGCTGGTGGTAAACTATTCCACAAGGAATTTGTGGAATAAATCGCACAGTGGTGGACCGCAAATCATCCAGATGGTGTGGATGGTATCGGAAGTTCTGCCGCGATGTGCGTTCGTGAAATTTGGCGGCTGGGATTAATCCGAACAATTCCTCAGAGCACTCCCGTGGTAAATGCGAAAGAAAATGCAAAGAGATGCAATCTTTTTCTCTTCGCAGCGCCAATGAATCTAGCCGATCGGAAAGGACTCTGTCGTCGACGATTCGAGCCGCTCTGCGCTGGATGCGGTTAAGTGGAAGGAGCGGGCACTGGGAGCCCCAGCCCAGAGATGGGAACAGTATTCCATGTGAGGCTGAACCTGCGCCTTGTAAAGTTGCAGGCGTTGTGCCGGCATGAAAACTGTCCCGCTCTGCTGAGCACGCTAAGCTTTTTAGAGGCCAATTTGGCCTTCTTACAAGTGACCACGAAACCGCACGTCACTCGATATGTTGACGCAGAGGATTCCAATACTGGCTGAGGCAACAAGGAGTGCCTTGAAACTGAGGAGATACAACAAAGGGGTCTTCTTAGCGGTAAACGCGCAAACTTGTGTCTTCTGAGGATTAAACTGACTAGATTTAGTCGCCCCAATCCGAGACTTTGTTCAGCAAAGACTACTTCAGACACAAGTTTGTTCCGGTACTGGCGACGTTTTCCCGAGAAATATTGGCACGGTCGGTGTATAGAGCATCACCAGTGCTGTCATCCGCATAGCAATGAATGCTACCGGTTTGCAACATATCATTGATATGCAGAAGAAACAGCGTTGGTGATGGCACGCAGCTCTGTGGAACACCAGCGTTAATAGGCTTGTAGTCGGAGCATGCATCGTCTACAACGACCTTGATGTCCGATCTGCAAGAAAGCTGGTGATCCAATTGCACAATTTCTCGGAAGCCCATAGGAAGGGAGTTTCGAAAGAAGCGCTTTATGCCAAACCCGATCGAAAGCTCTCGCAATGTCCAAACTGACGGCCAATGCCTCCCTTTGGACTCTACTGCCTCCGCCCATCTATGAGTCAGGTAGACCAGAAGGTCACCACCAAGGTCAGCTGATCGACCCCGACGAAAACCGTATTGGCGGTCACTAATCAGCTGGTGATCCTCAAGGTACCGCATGAGCTGGCAGTTTATAACGGACTCCATTATTTTGGTGAACAAGGGTGATGGCGATAGGCCTATAGTTGGACGGGTCTGAGCGGTCGCTTTTTAGAATCGGTTGGACAAAAGCTGTCTTCCATGATTTCGGGACTACGCCTAGGGAGTAGGAGTACCGGATAAGACGTTAGAACCGGTGCCAACCTGGAGCACACGTCCTCAGCACAATTGGGGATTCTGTCAGGCCCACTCGACTTGTGGATGTCCAGGAGAGGAGTGCTTTGCGAACCGAGCGCTGTGAGAACCGCACATCCGGCATGGAGCACTCACACCGCGAGATGGTCGGCGGTGTGTTCCCCGTCATCAAGAGTCGAGTTGGACGCAAAAGGAGCCTAAAAGGTCAGCTTTCTTTTGAGCGTGGCCAGTGAGTCGTCCTCCTGTGCAGAGATGGTAGTGATGACTTACAGAAATTCCTTGAAAAGCCTTGGCGAGAGACCAGAATGCACGGGTTCCCGAAGGAAGGCGAACTATTTTCTCGCCAATTCTGCCCATGTACTCTGACTTTGCCTTGGCAATAACGCGTTTTGAAGGACCTGGAGGCGAAGTTATACTTCTTTTTAAGCATGCTGGTGTTTACATCCCGAGTTGCCGAAGCCTCAGCCCAGGCCTGATAGCACTCCTGCTTACTGCGTAATGCAGTCTTACAGGAGCGACCAAGCCAAGGCTGAGATCTGCCTCCGATGGGTACCACAGATGATGAAATAAATAGTTCCATTCCCTGTAGCACCACATAAGTGACAGAGTCAGCAACAGAGCTGGGATCATCCGGCAAGAAGCAAACCCGCCCCATGGGTGGGATGCAAAGAAAGACCGCATTCCGTCCCAATCCGCCGACCTGTAATGCCAAACACGGCTGCAACCTGCAGAACACAACCGCGAGGGAGCGTGAGTGGCACCACACTCCGGATTAGACAATGGTCCGATGAGCCAAGAGCGACATCGACGGAAACCTGATATCCGACCGGATGAGAGGTCAGCAGAAGGTCCAACAGCGAAGGTGTGTGATCCTTCACATCTGGAATCCGCGTAGGCGAAGTAACCAGTTGTGTCAGACCATATGCCAAGGCAAAGTCATAAACAGATCTCCCGCATGATCGGTTAAACGTGAACCGAGCCTTTCGGCGTGGTGGGCGTTAAATTGCCAAGGATCACGATCTCTGCAGATGGGACCTGTTGTAGCAAGGAATCTGTACCCATTTAGACGTGGTCGATGAGTCGGTCTGTTTCGGCATTACCGCTATGGGACCTATAGAGGCACCCGTAGACGCGCGGATAGTCGTCGCTATCTACGCGTAGTCAAAGGATGGACAGGTCCGAACCTTCAAGACTGCCGAGGCGTCGAGAACAGATGTCCTCTCTGACGTATACGCAACTCCAGCCTGAGGCACAAAAGAGTGTTCCAATTTGTACCCCGGGTAGGAGAGATACGAAGTATCAGCCGAGAGGATGCGTCTCGGTCAGAAAGAGCAAGGCCAGCTTCGCCGTCTCGAGATGGTAGTGGGCGGCGTTTAGGTTCGAGTGAAGTCCCTGATATTGCAGAAATTCACGGATAGCATGGCAGGGGTCGCCTTGGTCTTGTTGCTAAGTTTGCCCTGAATAGTTATTGTTTTGAGCGGAATTTTGCCCCCCCCCCAGAATATTGGGGCAGCCTGAGCAACTACGCTCAGGAGTGGAGTAGCATGGTCGTGGATGCTCAGCGAGGGATTCTCCAGGGGTGCTGGTACCCTCCTGGGGTAGTCTATGATTTAATTCCGCTACCATGTTGATGGGGGGGGGGGAGAATTGGGCCTCCGGTCACCTGCACTCACCAGACGAAACGCAAAAGCAGAGCTTCCACTTCACGCCGGTATTCTGTGAGGTCGTGGTACTAACCCGGCTCGAGCCGGCCCATACGTGCAACAGCAAAAGCTGCTGCGTGGCTCTACCTTTTAGAACTGCTTTTCAAAAGTTTTACTACTTCCAAAATGAATGAGCTAAATATTATACAAGTACGTTATAATTTTCTATGTACCTAATAATTTTAATCATTTCATTGTCCCGTGAGTCACAAATGAACATTTCGATTGTTTGTTTTTTTTTTTTTTTTTGGGTAGCCATCAAAGTTGTCTTTACTATTACAATAAAATAAATAAACATACCACCATTCTTTTGTGTCACTGATAAATTCCTCAATTTTATGAAGCAATAATAAGAGCTTTATTCAAGAACGTTGTGATGATTAGTCGATTGTCTAATAATGAATTTACACATTATCTTTTAAACGAATGGATGGTGGAGGTTATCCGTTTGTATACTCAATACTTTATTGCATTCTAAAATGATAAGCAGGTATTTGAACTTTAATACATTGTAGTCGGGATACATTATATACTATATGTAGGGCGCAGCATATAGACAAAAGAAAGGAGGTCACCCTTGTTTTTTATAGAAATATTTTAACCCATCAGTAAATTGAATTATTGCTTTTCGTTTCCATTGGCATATGCTTGGCGGTAAAAGAAAACATTTTATTGGAACAGTGGTGACCAACACATTCTACTATAACAGCATCAATTTACTATCAGGTGCACTGCGTTATTTTGAAGTGAAACTTCTTAGTATAGTTATAGTGGATAAATTTACTACGGTATTAAAAACAAAAACGTCACGTTTTCTTGTAACTTTTCACCGCCGGGGCTGCATGAGTATACTATTATTAAACTTTTTATTAAAAGTTTCCTTCTTACGTGTATACACAATTACACGCACAATTTTATTTTATAGAGAGAAAGTGACAAACGAGCACTCAGTCCAACTGATGTTAAGTGGATGCTGAAGTCCATAGATATTCCTCGATTAAGAACCAAAATGCAGATGCTTCGTCAACCCTGAGGGCTAAGATGGAATGCCTCGCTTCCAATAAAAAGGGTCTCCGGTTCTCCGGTTCTCTACACTCACTGGTATTCTGTGAGGCGTGGTCCTTCCCGATCGAGCACACCCATTCGTGCTACAACTATACAATTAATATAGCTGCAGCATGGCTCTGCCACGTTTACATTAAATGAATATGGTATAAAACAATTCTAAGTCAGCCTTTTGGCTATCACGGTTCGATAATATTAAAATGAATAGCAGTTTTATAATTACTACTCATAATTTGCCTTCTGGGCACTACCTAATAAAATATTTGTGTTTCTAACGAAGAAAGCAGACTCACTAATTTGTGATACTTGTCCCAATATAGAGGATATCCAAAATATTATACTAGCAGAATGTGTCATGTCTCAAAGGCAGAGAGAATCTGGTGAAAAAATTCAATATTGCTTTTAGGATTACGTCCGCCTTTTGTTCTTATACATAGTGCCATCATCATCATCATCATCACAAAACACGGTCCAGAGCAACCTGCATCCAACGATTTCCTGCATGTCTTACCACCTCGTCACCCATATATTGGGGAGCACCCTACACTTCGCATACCGGTACGAGGCTGCCACTGAGAACCTTTCTTAAGTTCGTCTTCATCACGCTTAGCAGGCGAATTGACAATTGCAGTGTCAGCAGTCTCACAACTTTGACGCTGCTGCCCGACGCCAGGCTGGTTATTTTACGACTAAAGTAAATGAGGTTATACCGCCATCTATAGGAAGTAAAGGAATGATTCTTCTGGCATTTTCCATATTCGCCTCTTACGAAACCCCTCGCGACGTTGATGATGAAATCTCTTACGCCGTCCCTGCACGACAAACATACAAAATTTTATTAAATTTCTATCATATTATATTTTAGTATTTATTTCTTTATTTCAATAAAAACCTATTATAAATTATTATGTTTTAGAACTCTATTAGAAAATAGTTATCGAGTTCTTTTTTAATTATAGACCCACAAAAACATAAAGTTATTCAGATTTGAATGACAAATTCTTTTTTCTTGTGGTATCCCTATTATAAAAAAAAATATGTACGGGTAGATTTTGGGATAACTTGTTATTATAATAATATGTCATTCATACTTGTAAATAAACTGAATAAAGCGCCTCGGAATATATTTTGGCCAGTTTGTAGGTTTGATCATGTCTGCACAACATGGACCAATTAAGAATAAGAAATTGTCGTTGAACCACACTTTTTTGCTCGTTGCTGAGATGGAAGCGAGGGAGATGCGTGGATTTTTGGTGAGAAGCAGGAGAAAAATTGGCGGATGTAGATACTTTGTAGTTTATGAAAGAGATAAGGCAAACAAAAGTATCTTGACGTAATTCTTTTGATTAACCTCGAATTAAATTATTCAATTTACACCAAAGGAAACAAAGAGGTTGATTGTTTTTTACGACTAACGGATTGCATCGAGTTGAGCCCTCTTAACATTCTCCACAACGTTAAGGTAGTGGAATCAAAGAAACAAAGGGGCTTTATGTTAACCAGAAAACAACATACATAAACAGCAATGAAGCAGTCAAATCAAATCATCAGAGGAGCGTCCTTACAGAGGGCGTCACGTAGCATAGGCACCGCGCTGGAAATTAATGTATAAGATAGAATTGGAGTAAATTAGTTGTTGAAAATATTTAGTTATAAGAATTATTTAATTTAAGAAGAAATAAAACGCTACAGCCAGTATCAAACAAGTACAGTCAATCTCAGGGAGGGTCCGTAGAGCTCTGATTAAATTTGTCCGATTAGCAGGCAGTAAGAGAGCGAGGGTCAGGATCAGCAAAAGCATGAGCAGAAAGTAACAACAACCGCCCCTAATCTGTAGGTATCCATATTGTGTAACATACATGATTGTAAGCTGTTATTTAAAAAAAGTCCTGCTGAGTGTCTTGCTGGTTCTTCCCAGGACAGAGGTTTTTTTTCGAACCAGTGGTAATTAAACAAAAGAGTGACTTTCAATAAGTATTATTTATAATCTATATTGAATAAAAAGTTTCTGTTCTGTTTCTGTTCCACTTGAAAGGCAAGAATAAGTGCCTCAACAGGACAGTTCTGTAGCTTTCTTCTTGACAACGTACATTCAAAACACCACATAGGAATTCAGAATATTACTTTCACAGAAATAAATGCGGATAATATCTGCATAGAATAACGCTACGCATATAACTAAAAACCTCAGCGCACAGATTATAATTATTATTGATATACTCAGAGAATTTTCTATTTATAACTTGCTTTAATAACTTGTTACAATGTTTTAGACCTGATTTTTGACATTATAAATTTTTCACTAAATAATTTTAATTTATTTTTGTCTGTATTTAACTAAAGCATTTAAAAATATGCAACACTGAAGCTCGGACTGATTATATAATATAGGTAATAATATTTTTTTAGATTTATTCTTCTGATTTTTTCAGAACAATACAAGAATTTTATAGCTTTATCTGTATATTTTCTTTTTTTTTTTTGTTAGTTAAGTTTGTTTGCTGAATGTCTAATAACGACCGGTAACGGCACATAACTGGCATAACTGAGCAGTATTAATAATTTTTGAATGTTGTCAGTTTCTAAAATAATAATTGATTTATGGGTAAAAACACACCAATGAACATGGCTGTTGTAGATACACATTTTATGGTAAGTAAGTATTTACGTACGTATTGAATAAAACAGCCCGAATACCCTCTTAATGAGACATTATTTCTTACTTTCCTTTTAATTTATAAATAAAATGGCAGACAGTATATTATAATAAAATCAAAAAATCCAAAAGGACAGTTCAAGATACCTGCAATATTACAAACTGTCGCAATTTAAAGGCAGAGCGGACGCTTAATTGCTCACGCGATAGTGTTGAGATTTAGACGTTAATACTCCTAATAAAATTTCATGGTCGAAAACGTTTCGATGCCGTTGTTGTACCGTTACAGCCATAGAAATCCACTGTTTAACATAGGGTTTCCTCATTGAGTGCCTCATAAAGGGTTTTGCCATAGTTTCCACGCCTGGCAGGAACATTCCACGTCTGTCCCACTCAACACTTTTTATTTATATATGAATGAAGGTTAAGAATTAGATTATTTCATATATAAGTTAACTTTGTCAATTAGCATGGTTTTAATTTCTTTCGTAGTATTGTCTATATTTATAAGGTTTCTTATACATAACACATTACTTTTAATACGTAACAAATGATTATAAATTTTAATTTCAATCGATTGGAGACCTGATGAAAGTGACTTTAATTTTGAAAATTGAATTTTTAGCTCGATGCGTTTGTGTGTGTGCTTTAATGTTACGGATGAATGACAACTGCCATCCATCAAATCTTGATAGAAATCATTCTGTAAACTTTAATACCCGATTTCTATATTAAAGAAAAGTTTCGTTCCCATAAAGATTTATTTAGTTACAAACGAGGTGCATGTAAACACAGTTTATATTATTTAAACTATTCATTTAGCAACTTAGGATGACATAAAAAAACATTAAACTGTTCATAAATAGTATTTTGTTCTAAAAAAAGGGGTTTTCATGCACTTCATATGCTAACAAAAATCAAAAATGCGATTGAAGAAATTGAAAGGAAGAAAGAAAGAACTATTTATTTGATATACACACATTTAAAAAAAAAATATAAAAAGCAAGGTGCAAAAATATGCATGCACCAGTCTAAGACTGCTTAAGCAATAACAATTGAAAAGCAGTACATGTATATCATTAATTAATAATGAAACAAAAAAAATCAAAAAGAAATAAAATCAAAATTAAAATGTGACATCAAATATAATCCAACTCAGCATAATGCTGCAAAGATAGCGCTGGTTTTCAATTGGAACCTTGTGACTTCACAGACAAGTCGGTGCGTGATCTTCCAACTACGAGTTATATACGAGTTACATAGTTATCTATTAACAATTACGTGTTAGAAAGTAGTGCTAACGTATATAATGTATATAAATAGATAATACACACATACACAGACTAACCTAGCTAACAGGTGTATAAGTGTTATATATACTATATATTTAAATAACACCTACACATATACTTATACATACAATATTAACATGATATTTGTCTATTCTATGGGGAAGACATCTTTTACTTTATTCATAAAAGTAGATAATTTAATATTCTGTAATCAAAGAGACACGCCATGTTACGAGACTCGCTGGGTTTTTTAGGCAAAAAGAAAAAAGAAACTAAAAAAATAATGCAAAAAATAAGATTGAAACTAATAAAAATAATAAATAATCATTCATCAAATAACTGAAACACATTGATAATAAATAATATTTGAACATAAAAAAGTGTAGAACGAATATAAATATTGTTACCATTGTACGTTCGAGACAGTTATTACGTATTGTGTACTTGTTGTACCAAATAATGCAACTTTAATTTGTTTTTAAAACTATTCAATGTTTTTAGGGAACGAATTGTTGGTAGTAAATCATTCCAACAGTTCTTCTCTGCGCGTATTCTTATTAACAGGTGTTTGCGGTGGAGTTCTCTTTAGCGGCATCATGTACCAGGATATCAGAGAGAACAAACAATTAACGTTGGCGCGTAAATAATGAGCTCACTCTAATCAGCACTATAAGACCGGGGGTCAACGAATTCTGGCAGTAATCGAGGTTTTCATACAAAGATACTTTCCGTCCAGTATACCTTGACCTCTGTACTTAGGCAAATAGTAATGAATGCGCTTACAGTTTTGTTTGATGCGCTCCTCCGTAATGGACGATCAATCGTAACACCCTAAAGGCGGCAACAGCAAGATGCAGGGCGTTGATGTTTCGGTCGATGAGACACCAAACAAGACAAGGACGGCGCAGCTAGCGTAGAGATCTCCTCACAGTTATGCACTCCTATTATTTTGGCTTGATTTATTTTGTAAATTAGTTTTTATTATAAAATTAAATCAAAATAGTATAGTGGTATATTTAATACGTCTGAACTCCGTAGAGGTCCGGGGAAGAGGACCAATGCCTGTTGTCTTCGAAATATTTTATTTTGATTTCTCAGACGTGCAGCTTTCCTCACTATGTTTTCCTTCACGTGCACGTGGTAAATCAGCACTTAAAATTTCAATTCACAATTTCATTTGTGTCGACGGCAATCGTAAATGGGTTAAAAAATCCTTTTTTCTTAATCCTTTTAATCCATTTCTTATCTTAAAGAAACGTTACCTCCACACTAGGATTTTCTCCTGTATCGTGGGGGCAGTTTACATACATAAATTTCACAAGGACAAACATCCAGACCCGGAACAATTATTTGTAGGCCATACAAATATTTGTTCCGTGCGGGATTCGAACCCGCGGCCCTTAGCGCAGCAACTCATTGCTAAGCCACTGCGCCACGGAGCCGTCAACTGCCGGTTACTTGCGCACTGTGAACTTTACAGCGAGCGCTTAACCTCTGAGCTACTACTGCTCTTCACAAAGACAGTAAAAAGTAAATAATAATAAGTGATGTATTCATTCATTGATTAATTACTAGCTTCATTGTGACGTGATCCTATTAGCTAGATATGTTAGGACGTTTTAAAATTGCCCGCAAGTTCATGGATGAGCACTTTTTTATGATACAATTCGAAACAAAAATTTCCGCAGTAGAAGATTTTATTGTAGAGACAATCTAGCTTACGATATTACAAATCTAGCTTATAAGGCAATGTAAGCTACTAAAAATATTTTATAGTTGTGTATAGTATCACTCGTATAAAAAATGTTATATTTTTTTAAACTTATTTATTATTTCATCTTTCTTCAAGCTCGTTCAAGAAACAATCGAACAGCGATCATACTTCCCGCAGATCTACAAGGAAATACACTTTAAGTTCGGAAACTTTCCTGCTGTTGGTATAAGTGTGGAGTTTATTTTATGCGGATTTTTTTCTTGTGTAAATCCTACTGAGTACTTCAGTAGTTTGTGTATATGTGGCGTTGAATAATAAACAAGTTCTTTTAAGAGCTTTCATATGTAAATACAAAATCAAAATATATATTTATTTATTTGGCTGTTTTATTTCAGGTAATTTTTTTAGTTCAAATAAGCGAGATGGTCCTATATTCAACTCGTATGTTTTGTATGTATGTTCACCGATTTCACGGAAACGGCTAGACCGATATTTTTTCTTTAATAAGTAGGTATACAGGGTTATTCTGCAATAACCGGCCTTTTCAGAGAAGGTTCAGAATAAGTAATATAGGCAAATGGTGAAGAAAAATTAATTAAAAAAAATCTTAAAAATTCTATCCTTTTTATCTTTAAAAATCAAAATGCGTGGCAATGCATTATTTTAACTGATTTTACTGCGCACGCACATTCGTAAGGGTCGATCGGTAGGCAAAAATGTTGTTGCTCATAAATCATATTCAATTTGGGATAATCTATACAAATAAATAAAATTGAAGTGTCTGTTTGTAATGTTAAAATAACAGCTTTTTACTAAATGCATATGAAAGTTTATACGGTACTAATAACAAAAAAAAACAATTTTAAAAAATTGTCTGTCTGTCTGTCTGTGTGTTTGTTCCGGCTAATCTCCGAAACGACTGGACCGATTTTGACGGGACTTTCACTAGCAGATAGCTGATATTATAAGGAGTTACTTAGGATACTTTTATTTTAGAAAAAATATTAGGGTTCCGCGCAAAAAAAAATTAAAACCCATGAAATCGTAGTAAATTCCACGCGGGCGAAGTCGCGGGAGACAGCTTGTTTTAAATAAAAGTAGAAGCCTTATTTACTCGTGTTTTCAAAAACAGCAACAACGGAATATCATTATTTATTCTAACTTATGTTATCAGTGATTGTTAAATAATTTCTATTATGAATCATTAAAATAATAATTGTGTAATTATCGTTTTCTTTTATATTATAATTCTTTAAATTACAAATATAGAATAGATTATAAGACATTGTATTGTCATAATAATTATCATAAATAATTTCCCCAGTTTATTTTTAATTTAGAATTTGAGAGATTTGTAAAGAATATTATATAAGTAATTTCATTTTCTAAACAATTGTAATTAATTGACTTATCAGTAATATTTATAACAGTGGTTTACTTATTTTCATATTATAAAGGTATTTGGATTGTATAATTCTTGCACATTCGAACTGTTGCTAGGTTCAGTTTTGATAGGTAGTAGGGATATTGTGTGATATTATTTCAACGATTGCAATAATGATTGAGGAGCTTTTCGTGCTGTAAAATTAGTAAAGGAAACAACTAACAATCAGGCGTATTATTATTCCTTTCTGCGACTACTTTATACTTATGTTTGAACTCAAGTTTAAACTATGGCTACTCTCTGAAAAATAACAATGTATATAGCCCCAATATAAATCTAAAGAAATCCATCAGTGTGGAAAATAGCGGATGAAGATTTTAATGTACTTGTTTAAATAACATTGTAGATATTACTTCGGCTTTGTGATTTACCTTAGATCACTCTAAAAGGTAAAAATATATAAACTCTTGATAAAAATAAAAAAGTGTATACTGACTTCAAAACTAAAAAAATAATAATTTCCTTATTATTTGATACAATGTGTCTTACTTCAGGAGCTATTGTTGAAATTATTTAATTTTTTTTTAATTATAATATTTAAATTTATTTACATAACATAATATACAATACTTTATTATATACAATATTAAAAACTATAATTAAAAAAAAAACTAAAACTAGTAATTTAATTATTAAACAGTCCTACTCCACGCGGTATCGTGCCAAGAACGCTGGCTGCGTTTCCCCGCTGAATGGCTATACTTAGCCTTTGAGCGAGAAAAGAGCCAGCCCTCTTATCACCAGCAGGAACAACCAGCCGCGGATGGAGTTCCTTTAAGAACTTCACCGCACGTGGACCCCACGGACCGATAGTCTTTACAGCAAATGGCACTAATATGTAGTCATCTCTCAGAGACTCATATTTGCGCCACTTACTCAGTTCAGCTGCCTCTGATGCCCGGCTCTAAACGAGGTACACTGAGATGAGAGGCCGCCAAAGTGTCTACACGCAAAGTGTCTACACGTGCAAGTAGCATCCCACACTAGGGCTTTACCTCTCTCCCAAGGGACCAATGTCATACCGTCGGGTCTCCTGCCATCGTCTCTAAATATTCCACAAGGCTCTAAAACCGAGGGAACATTTATAGAGACAAGAGCTCTTCGGATGACATCGTTCAAAGAACCGTGCCGTGAAAACCTATCAGCACTTTTCTTACATGAAAGTCCGTGGAGCCCAAACTTGTCGACGCTGCTACCACAGGGGCACTGATGGGGTTGACAAATCGCCGCTCCTAGTCGGATTCCTACAGCGATGCGCAAGCTTTCCCCATCAAGTAATGTGCCGAGATTACTCGATGGTAAAGCGTGTAACCAGTGAATAGATTCCTTAGTCGAAACAGCTAGAAGGCGTGCCTTATCTTGGTCACTATGGAAATTATGAAACACGACTTCAAAATTTTTATTTAAATTTTGAAATCGTTTTTACTTTTTGTTAAAAGTTTAATTATTTGTATTTTGTTCTTTTTCATTAAATCTGAATAATCTAATCGTACATGGACCTACGCAACGAGAGTGGGCCAGCTCGATAGGGAAAGTACCACCCTCTCACAGAATGCTAGTGTAAATAGCAGCATAAACATCCCCTTACCATCAGGTGGACTGTGTACTCGTTTTTCACCCTTAATTCTATGACAAATATATTTAAAAAAAAACAAATGTATAAAACAGTGTAAGTCGCACCTTTTTTTCTTAATTAAACATGTTCATAAAATAAATCGCCGCGTTCGAATGTTTTTATTAAACAGGGAAAAATACTATTCCGCTGTCATAAATCTACGTGATATTATTTTTCTTTTATATTATATGCAGCTGTTAGAAAACCTTTTCTATTCAGATCTAGAGCATCGCAGACTGTAATTCTTGAAGTGTGAAAAAGATTTCTTCGCATTTCATCGAAAGTGCAACATTAAGTTACCTGTCTAGAAATAAGAAACCAAAAAGGTTTTACGTTTATTTTTTCGTATTACATCTAAAAATTTGCGTAAATTCACAATTTATAATTAATTTTTAATTTTTTTTCTAATGCTTCTGTGTTTCATATGGTGAGTGCAGAGAACCGGAGACCTTTTTTGCTGGAAACGAGGCATTCCATTTTAATCTACACGGGTGACAACGCATTTGAATTTTGATTTTTAATCGAGTTAAGATTTAGATGTCTATGGGCCACATCATCCACTTATGCACATCACATCTTTGTCACTAATGATTTTTTATATTTACGCGAACACTACACATTAAATAAAACTATATTTTTTACGGATTTTATCGCCTTTAATTTACTATTTTTAATTCCCGACGTTTCGGGTGCTTTAGAGCACCCATGGTCACGGGGGGGACTGAGGTGTTTGACGTCCTAATGTCATAGTTAGCCCGGCTACCTTCATTTTTTTGAATATTTTTTTAATTAAAAAATTACCCCGAAACGTCGGGAATTTGTCACTCCAATTTAATAATTTATATATTCCGTGTAAGATAATTCTTCACCACA
This sequence comes from Parnassius orleans, assembly GCA_029286625.1. Classification (NCBI taxonomy): domain Eukaryota; kingdom Metazoa; phylum Arthropoda; class Insecta; order Lepidoptera; family Papilionidae; genus Parnassius; species Parnassius orleans. The sequence continues at coordinate 774,971 of JAGSMP010000243.1, read as the reverse complement.
TTCCGTCCCGTGGGTGACGTAACAGGCAACTGGGGGTTATGCGACAGAGGTCTTATGACTTCTTATAGTCTTATTTATTTACTTAATCCTCATTATGTTTACCTATATTAAGGATTTAATGACTTATATGGCATTATCTTTAATTTAATTTAATTGTGGCAGGTGTAAGCGGTTTCCTAAATAATATGACTGAGGGTCGATTTTTCAATTATCACAACAGTTAAAAGTTATTCATAGGATAAAAAATACAACATAAAAAAATTAAAAATTACAGTTGTATGAATAAATTAGTTAAATTGTTACATGGATGACTTATACGTGGCGCTTGAAAAATCTGTCATTATGAATAGACCATAGTAAAATCTCCATTATTAAATATGTCTGTCATAAATAGCCCTTATCTGTCAAATTATAAACTGGCATATGAGAGCAATGCTAACTCATAAATGGCACGTAGGTATTTTTCGACAGTGAGGACCACTGCGTCCAATTTTGTGAATATTCACTTAGTGAATATATTGACAAGTTATGCGTGCCTGTAGACAATCACCTTCAATATGACTCTATACGGACTTTTCAAAAGCGTTTTACGTCGTGGATCATTCCATTCTTATAAAAAAGGTTGATTTTGATAGATTCCATGACACCTTTTTGAAATGGGTGTCTTCTTACCGACACGGCAGAAAGCTAAAGGTAATTTATAGGGTACATTCGGGTGTGCCGCAGGAGTCAAACTTATGGTGACCCTGTTCAACATTTAAATGTAGAAAATTGTGTTCGAAACTTGTGATGTGCTTCTCTTTGCAGATAATTACAAATTTGTAGCTACCATAAAAATATTTTATCTGTGCGGGATTCGAATACGCGTCTCCGCATCATCGTACCAAGTGTTTAGCCACTACACTATCGTGCCGTCGTATGCTTACTTATCAATAAATTCTTCAATAAAGTCTTCATTTAGTCTGGCCTTTCCTTGTCCGATTAAACAAGTGATTGACAATATAATTTAAGAAAGTAATTATTACGACAAATAATTAAATCTATTAAAATCATTATCTTACAATGTTAGAGCTGACTGTTTGTGTTTGTGATTTTTTTCAATACAAGGATACCCTCCGGAAGCGGGGGAGGGGGGTGGTGAATGCTCCTAGCATACCACGCAGCCGGCTGCGTGGTTATGTAGGACTCACTTTGAAGAAGTGCCTACCCACTAAACACCACCTTGGGAACGGCTTTAGCCATAAAATTAGATGCGACCCCTTAAGGGATAAGGGGGCGCAGGCGGCGATTAGCCGCTGAGAGTTGCGCCCAATTAAGGCATATTAAACATTAGAAGAAGGCTCGGCCTGAGCTGCCAAGAGGCAGTCCAGGTCGGCCGAAAGCTGATTTGGCGGGTCCGAGAGAGAGTTTCTCGGTCTGCGGACTCGATAGCGAGAGGGAAGTGGGGCTGCATAGGAAGCTGCCTCACGAATGAGATGGTTTGAGTGGGACTCTGAGGCTTTGAAGAAGTTCTCAGAGAGTGTTTTTAGGAACTGTTGAATTGTGGGGAGCTCTGAGTCTCGGTGGAGGTCGGCGTTACGGACGTACCAGGGTGCGTTCGTAGCCCGACGACAAAAATAGTTTTGAACAACTTGAAATTTGTACAGGGTTTTAGGCTTTGCGTGAGCAAAAATGGAGACCGCGTAAGTCATAACGGGTATACAGACCTTATAAAGGGTTCGCTTGTTGCGGAGGGACATTTTATTGTGTCGGCCCAACATACATAGCCTACCCAGATAAATCGCGCGTTGCGAGTTACTCTCTTAACATGTGACACCTAAGTATTTGGCGGATGTATGCCAGGGGACAGGGGTCCCTAGCATACGGATTGGCGAAATGATAGTGGGGCGGCATAGTTTATGTTCGAAGTGAACTGCGGAGCTCTTCTCCGGGTTCACATCGATACGCCATTTTTGGAACCAAGCTCCTAAGTCATTAACTGACTTTTGGATCTTGTTCCGTATAACGGGTAGTGAGATGCCTTTGCAGTAGAGAGCAGTATCGTCTGCAAAGTCGTGAACACCATTCGGCGGGATGGGAATGTCGTTGGTGTACAGGATATATAGAAGAGGGGCAAGCACGGAGCCCTGAGGGACACCGGCTTTGATTTGACGCGAAAAGGAGAGCGTGCTTTCGTGTCTGAAACGAAAGGTACGATCCTTCAAGTAGGAGGCTACGAGACGAACAAGACGATCAGGGAGACCTACCTCGTATAGTTTGTAGATAAGGCCTTCGTGCCAGACTCTATCAAACGCTTTCGCTATGTCGAAGAAGACCGCTATGGTCTTATGACGGCGAGGATAAAAACCGCGCGACACAGTGATAGGGTCAGAGGCTGTGGGGGGTGAGTTCCGGCGGCGGACCTCATCCTCCACTGTCTGGATGTGGGAGGGGTCAGTGGGCTGTGAACTAGGGGAGCATTGAGCGGCGATGCTGTCTGCAAAGCACTCTGCTTTTTCCTCGTCCTCGAAGGCAATAGTACCGTCGGGACGGGAGAGGGGGGGGTGAGTGATAGCGTCTATACGGAGGGCTCTCGCCATCTGGTAGTACGCTGTGTGAGAGGGGGAGATATTCTCCATGAGATTACTCTTTTCGAGGTCTCGAAATTCGGAAAGGCGTGAACGGACTTCTCGTTGAAGACGATTGGCCGTACGTCTATATTCTGGGGTTGGATAGAGTGCTGCTCTCCGGAGAGCAGCTCTCTTGGCTTTTATTAGGTTGCTAATATGTAGAGGAAGACTATTAGTATTAGCAACCGGGACGACCCTTTCATTCTCCTTAAGGGAGGATTTGATTAGGGTGGTGAGAGAATCGACCGCGGTGTCAATTTTTTCGGTACTGTCGAAAAATTTCGAAGAATGGGGGATGGGGAGTCCGGAGAGTCCAAAGCTGTGGCTAAGGACGTCTTGAAGCCCTTCCAGTTGGTGAAAGTTTTCGTGGAGGGGGTTGAGGTAGGTGGCTGATGGCCAAGTATGAGGGAGACAGGGCGGTGGTCGGATCCAAGATCGTCAAGGGTCTCGATTGACCTGAGGTTGAGAGAAACTTCTTTTGCTATTGCAAAGTCTAGTACGGCAGGAACGTGTTCGGTGTTGTCGGGATAGTGAGGACACCGCTCTCGGTGCTCGGTGGACTGAGAACGGTAAGGTCGAGAGACTGCGTGATATCAAGCAGTTTCTTGCCACTATGAGTAGTAGTTAGACAAGTCCAATCCGTATGTCTAAGGTAATTGTCATTAACCGGCGGTGGAGCTCTGGTAAGACGGGGACGAGGAGCGCGAGGGCATCCCCTGTAGTTGGCTGGGCGCTAGGACTGTTTACACTGACCTCTATATATACAAGTACGCCATACAAAATGCTTATGCCGATTTGAAGCGCCCTCATTGTCCGTACCGGGAACTAAAATTGACATAATATGCCAAAGTCTGTTGTATTATTTAAATCGTATCTCTGTATTTTGAATTTTTAAACTAAAAAATGAAAGTATTTTATGTGGTTTGATTATGTTTGATTTTAATTACATAATAAGAATTATTTTTTTGTAATAATGAGTGTGCGTAATATGTAAAACTCGTTATAAAAAGGAAAGTGGGATAACATTCCACAAGTAAGTGAATTTACAGCTAATATTAAGAAAATTAAAACTATTTGATAATATAGGTACTTAAAAATTTGTGACAAATTTTAATATCGTAATTACCAACATGTTTGGCTTTATATTGATGAGTTTTACAATAAAATTCAATAGGGTTGTCGAGTTCCTTGGCTATAATACTTATCGATGTTCTTTTCTACCCATATCTGTTAACAACTAAAGTCGCCGACGACAGATAATTATCAAATTTTTATTAATTAACAGGTTTCAAACTGAACCTAGACTAAAATTATGGCTAAAAAGCACAAAAATTGTGAATTGGCGTCCGAAACAAAATGATTATCTTTGTTCTAAACACTTCACAGACGACTGTTTTATTAGACATGAGAACCGCACCACTTTGAAAAAGTGCAGTATACCCACAATATTTTCTGGTAATAGCAGTACCAGTACGTATAAAAGTATTAGATTATTATTTCGAATGTTTTTTATTTCTTCTCTCTTTATTTTCCCCCAGACTCAAGGGCCATAACCAAGTGTAGAAAGGTCCCCTGATGATGACTTTGTGTTTACAAGACGTAAGTTCGTTAAATCTGTATATTATTATGATCAATTTATTGTATCAAGGGAATACATTTATATTAGAACTGCAAAATTATTAATGCTCTTAGTGAGTTTGCGTGAGTTTAGGTGAAAAATAACTCCTCCCTGAACGGGTTCCCGTCATGTCGTGGCAGGTGGAGGGGGTGGGGGTTTTAGTAACCGTGGCTTGGTAACCCACGGTAAACGTAGGGCGACTCACATAGCTGGCCCAAGTGAGGGGCTGGCCCAAGGTGGCCACTCTGAGTGGGCTTGTCGAACCCTTGGATGTGTGTTAGTGAGCTACGGCTAGAGGAGAGTCCTTTCTCTATATCGCTGCAGTCAGGTGGAGTCGCAAGGGATGAAGATAGTTGGTATGGTAATGCGCCACTCAAATATCCTACGCGACTTTGGCGGGACTGTGCCACTTGGTGCTTCCGAGTGCTCGTTTTTTCTTGGCTCCATGGCATCCACATATCGGGCTCGGGAAGTCGTGCAGGAAAGTTCTCAACTAAGGAGGGGTCCTCGCTAGTGGGGACGCGGATGTGCTTGACAGCGTTTCCGTAGCCCTGTCAATGTGTGGTGAAGGTGGAACTTCATGGGGTTTTAGTAGGTGCAACTCCGACGTAATCCGTTCTTGTCCCCGCAATGCGTAGTATGCGTGGTATGTGTAGGCATTTTTCTCATTTGAAAGCCGGAAGAAAATCCGTTCTGTAGTTACGAATAAATTCGTAGATACGAGTAGATCAACGCAGCGTTGATCTTGGTTTTATATGAGGTATAATGCTTGCGTCTAAGGCCTAGGTATTAATTGATAAATTTATTTATTGTATGGCATTATATTAATAAGATACAAAAATAGAATTGGCGTTACGGGTAGGCCTGGGTATAGAAATTTTATCGATATATTTTTTCGCACCGTCTTATCTCTTTTATTAGTTCCGTAGACGATCACTTCTACAGTCAGCGCCAAAATGGCGAAAATCAAATCATCTCATTATGTCACGGTGTATAGCCAGTCCATATATAGAGGTCAGTGTCTGTTTATAAATATTAAACAATGAGGTTTTACTACTTTTTAATTTTTTATAGTACAAGATTTATTTATTTTTCCTCGCTTCTCACTCGTTGACGTTTTTTTTGTCTTGTTTTCCTAATTAATTAGCTTGTTGAATTGCGAAACAACTTGAATTGTCGTCGAATGTGGTTGATACTTATATATATTTTTATATTATACGTGTACACAGTCAACCTTATAAATTGATACCGTGGTCCATAGACACCTTCACTTATCCTCGATTAAGAATCAAAATGTATACTTCTTGTCACCCCTGAGGACTAATATGCCTCGTTACCAGAAAAAGGTTCTCTCTCCAATTCTCTACTATCACCATACAAAACAAAGCATAATATTATTGTGAAGTAAAGCCGTGGTTGCTCAAGGGTTCACCCATGTTCAGGACTAAGTTTTCACGGCTCTAATATGTGCTTAATTTTATCCAATTATTTTAGCCGTCTTTGCGTTCTTAGTAATAATCTTTTTTTTGAAATTGACTTGAAAAAAAATTCACAGTGCACTTGGTGGTAAGTGGCTACTAAGTCCATACCAACCATCTTTAAAGAAGACTTCAGGTGCGTTGTCAAATCTGAAGACCAAGATGGAATGTTTTACAGCTAATAATTATACTGGCTCTCTTTACCCTTCACACCTGAACACAGCCATGCAGGCACTACTGCTAGTTGACAGAAGTACTAGACTAGACTCCTAGGCAAGAAAGGAGTCCTACCAACAATTTTTTTTTGTGCCAGCAGCTGTGCAGGTCTAGAAAGATCAGTATCACTGCGACCTGTAAGATCTATTGTGATCGCTGCTATGGCTATAGTTCACTGCTAAGCCATATTGTCTTCAATTAATTGAAGGAGTTGCTTAGCTGCGAACAATTTCACTTCTTCTGGGCTGAGTCTTACCTTCTACTAAAATATGCAGACGACTTCACAAACTTAAGCAATAAATTATTATAATACAAAATAACATTTATTATTTCGTAATTTGATAATAAGAAACAACAATCGTTTCCTTTGCCTTCCCGCCATTTATTTCTTTTCCAGTTTGTAATTAGTTCCTTTGTACGCTGTAGTTATTAAAAAATGTAGTGATGCTGTTATGACATTCAGTTAATTTATTTACGTAGGTATTAGGTCTAGCTGCTCATAAATCATTTTAACCGTCTCGCTTAATGAATCAAAAGTGTTTTTCCACATTCATTACCTTAAAATTAACTTCCGTACTTGTAGTCGTTGATTTTAGCTTACATAAATTATTATTTTTCTATTAAAAATGTTACCTCTACACTAGGATTTTCTCCTATATCGTGGGGGCAGTTTAAATACATAAATTTCACAAAACCACCACCAAGACCTGGAACAATTATCTGTATGCCATACAAACACTTGTTCCAGGCGGGATTCGAACCCGCGACCCCCACCGCTGCAACTCATTGCTAAGCCACTGCGCCACGGAGCCGTCAGTATTAATTGTCTATATACCTATCTCACTCTATTTACGTTTCATAAAGAAAGAGAGCAACTTGCCCATCGCCTCGACAATCACAAACCCAATATCCCATTAGTCGCTTTTTACGAAATGCTATACAACTAATGCGATACGACTTAGGAACCTTTAAGAAAACAGCCTACTCCTTTTTAAAAGGCTGGCGACGCATCTGCAATTCTCCCTTGTGTTGCAGTTGTTCATGGGCGGCGGTAGTCACCTACCATCAGGTGAGCCGCATGCTCGTTTGTCCCCTCTCCTATAAAAAAAAAACTATATGTTAGTTGTACATTATTTTTCGGTAACTCAAAAGAAATAAAACGAAACTGATAAAAGACCACTTAGGTATCCGTCTGTCCGTCTGTCAAGATATTTTCTCTCAAGAACGGTTAGAACCTATGGTTAGAACTATCTATTTTAAAAAAATTTAAAGATCTATGGTCACTTGGAGGCGTAAAAAGTTCAAACTTCATAATCAACGCAATTAAAAGATACGACCATTTATATCACGTTTTTTTTTTAAATACTAGTAATGCTATTAACATTATTAATATTCCCTTCAAACTCTCCTGGTAAGCTTAAAATGCTTGTGTAAGGAGTAGCTCACGATAGTAGTCGAATGACGGATTTGAACCCAATACCTTTTGAGTTCGTGGTCCGACCCCTGCCATTAGGCTACTGTCGCTTTAGCATGTTTAGATACTCGCGGGTTCATTTATTTATTTGTGATATGAAATCACAAATAAAGAAAAAAAAAGTGTAAATTTGTAGTAATATTATATAAAAAATAGTTTTTGAAACTCGCAAACTTATTTGTCAAAACCCATAGGGTACTTCCCGTTGATCTAGAATCATGAAATCTAGAATCAAAAAGCAAGGTCTCACAGCATAAGTAAAGAGACATCCGAAAATAGTCAACTTGCAGTTACATTTGCAGTAGGACTATCGATCGTCATTTAGACCGTTGTATTTGGGAAAGTTTTTCCTCTGCTAAATTAAGTTTGTCTTCCAATCCGACTAACCTTTTCGCTAGAGCAATGTTTGGTGCTAACCTTACCAATAATTTATAAATTTTAGTAGGTTAATTACAGCTTATGTTTACAATTTACGGCATTCATGTATCGGTATCGAAAACAGGCATAAATCATCTAGAATCTCGATTCTCGACGTGGATCGACTATCTACATCTGCATTAGGTTTCGGGAGCCCTCGGGGTGCGAGACCTACTCGCACATGTCCAGTTTTTTTGACGAAAGTGCAACATTAACATGAGACCTTTAATTCCCAAACCTGGGGACTAATAATTAACATGTAATCGATTCGCGTTGAATATCTACTTTACATATGTTTTAGGAATTTTTAAGGGCAATATTATCAGATTTTTAAATAAAACTAGTTTTACGGATTTTATCGCGTATATTAACTTATTTTATATTCCCGACGTTTCGAGTACTTTACAGCACCCATGGACACGGGACTGAGGTGCATGTCGTCTCAATGTCATAGTTAACCACGGCTACCTCCAGATTAAAAATTATTAATTTTTGTTCCGATCTACGCAGTATGAACTTACAATATCTTGAAGTCTTGCAGTTGTATGCTTGGGTTGGGATTTAATTTTTTTAATTATGGGATCCCAAGCAGATGGTAGCACCCAGCCATCTTCTCTATTGAAATTAGGATGTTTTTTGATTTCAATAGCCTCGCGAATCATCCTTGGAAGGAATCGGTGTTCTTTAGCGAGGATTTGTGGTCTATCTAGTTTATTTAAATGTGTAGTGTTCGCGTAAATATAAGAAATCATTAAATAGTATTAGATTTATTGCTAATAACGATTGAAGAAAGATGTAAATGAAAATGAAAGTGTACTACAGGGCAAAATTATACTTTTTAATGACGGTTTTTAGAGCGAAGACAAAGTTATGGAATCATCTTTCAGATCGAATACAACCATTATAATGAGTTAAAACACTTTATTTTAAAGCATTATAACATAATATACAGTCTGGACGCAACAAAGAGCCTAAATTACTGTGTAGAATGTTTAATTAAACTTAATTTTTTACTAATTTTCTAAATATACTTTACTTACAATACACTTATATTAAGTACCGAAGTAAATATATCGGCATAGTCTCTACAATTTTATTCGAAACTTTAAACTACACAATTTACAGTTCTCTTATAACGTCCACATGTATCTGGAGACGGCAAACTTCAATGAAAGAAAAGCGATTACGACAGTTTTCAACTACTCGAAAACAAAACGCAAGAAAGTTATATCAGAACCAACTATTGGAATTATACTTTTGACGTTAATTTTAATTAGATTTTGTGCGGTGACCTGATCCGTCATAATGTGTCAATGGGGCGTAGAAGCCATTTATTAACTGATGGACTGCCACTCTTATATTTTAAAATTATGTGCAAAACTACATTCTTTTCTTCTCTTTCTCTTCCTGCAAGAAATGTCTACGATTACGACTAAATACGATTATTATAGATAGCGAACGCCTATTCGCGGTGGTAAAACTGGTAATGTTGGACTCGCACTGACTAAAATCCCATGTGTTCCACGTTCATCGCATATCGACGGCAGCACCACCAGCGATGAAAGTACAAGTCCTCCCCATATTCTCTCTATAGTAATACGTGCCAGAAAACAAGGCTCGCTATCCTATCTTTACGTGAAGAGCATGGGACAAAAAACGAGCACACGAAAGCACCTGCCTCACTGATCCCAGAGACGAATCTCGTCAAGGCTCCGCCGCTGACCACACTCCAGCCGCAGAGGGTAGGGAGAGCAGCGTGTCGTAATACCGAGACTCTTCTTCCCCCGCAACTCCACCTCGGCTGCAGCTGTAGGCGTAGAGAACAATCCTCTTGCCGCAATTTACCGATACCCATCCTAAGTGAGCTTGCTAAGCCCACTCGAAGTGGCCACCTCGTGTCAGCTATGTGAGCCCTATAAGTTCACCGTGGATGATCAAGGCATGAACAAGGTGGGATACCGTTCGGGGGAGGGGGAGTAACTCACTGAATAACACAACTTTTTCCAACCATGGATTGTATTACCTCTTACATATTTGCTGCCTTGATTGCCAACAAAAAAATTATTAATTGCAATTTTAAGTGTTGATCAACCAAGTGTTCGGTGATGAAGGAAAACGTGAAAAAAGTTGCTTGTCTACGTAATAAAATATTTCAAGGACATGCGAATTCGACGCGGATAAATTACTCCACAAACCTCGCAAAAATGAGATGAGACCTGTGTCCAGCAATGGAACATATACAGTAACGTAAAAAAACGTAAAAAAACGTAAAAAAAAAATTACTTTTCTTTTACTATTGCTCAGAAGAGAAAACACATTTGAAGGCTGATTTGAATGAAGTTAGTTTTGAAATGTCCAAAAACTATAAAAGCTGCTTTCTAGCTGGTACGGTAAATATCGTAACAAATAACCGTTTCCGTGTGGTGGCGATACAAGATAATCTATCACGTGGTAAGAGGCAACTTTAAGAAACGCCAGAAAAATCTCATAGCTTCCGATCCGATAGGTGACTACTAACTTTAGACGTATTATACCTACTCGTAAACAAGTGTAAAGACAGTGTCAAAGGTGCTCACGTCTGGTACTGCGATCGCCTGCCAAAGGTGACGATTAAGGAAAATCCTCCCTACAACGGGAAAGGTCTATTCCAAATTCAAATTCAAATTCATTTAATCGTTTGCAATATATGGCTTGCAATAGTTCACGGGCAGTAATCTTCATAGAGAAAATATTGGACATAGGAAACGTCATGCAAAATGATACATGACAGCTAACATCCCCCCTCGCCTCTCGACATCTCTTTTAAGCTCCATTGCATAGATTAGTGTATATATACTAGAGACTCCATTGCAAGCCGTGGCAGCCATATTGTTTGTTTTGTACGTAATCATTGTATCAGTAATCATTTGTATGTATGTTCACCAATTTCACGGAAACGGCTAAACCGATATTTTTTTCTTTAATAAATAGGTAAATAGGTATACAGGATTATTCTAGGGTTATTCTATAACCGGCCTTTTCAGAGAAGGTTCAGAATAAGTAATATAGGCAAAAAGGTGAAGAAAAATGAATTAAAAAAAATCTTAAATATTCTGTCCTTTTTATCTTTAAAAATCAAAATGCGTGACAATGCGTTATTTTAACTGATTTAACTACGCACGCACATTCGTAAGCGTCGATCGGTAGGCAAAAATGTTGTTGCCCATAAATCATATTCAATTTGGGATAATCTATACAAATAAATAAAATTGAAGTGTCTGTTTGTAATGTTAAAATAACAGCTTTTTACTAAATGCATATGAAAGTTTATACGGTACTAATAACAAAAAAAAACAATTTTAAAAAATTTGTCTGTCTGTGTGTTTGTTCCGGCTAATCTCCGAAACGACTGGACCGATTTTGAAGGGACTTTCACTAGCAGATAGCTGATATTATAAGGAGTTACTTAGGATACTTTTATTATTATTTATAAAAATTATTAGGGTTCCTCGCAAAAAAATTAAAACCCATGAAATCGTAGTAAATTCCACGCGGCCGAAGTCGCGGGAGACAGCTTGTTTCAAATAAAAGTAGAAGCCTTATTTACTCGTGTTTTCAAAAACTGCAACAACGGAATATCATTATTTATCTAACTTATGTTTGAACTTAAGTTTAAAATCTGGCTACTCTTTGAAAAATAACCCTGTATATAGGTCCAATATAAATTTAAAGAAAAAAATCCATCAGTGTGGAAAATAGCTGATGAAGATTTTAATGTACTTATTTAAATAATATTCTAGATATTACTTCGGCTTTGTGATTTACCTTAGATCACTCTAAAGGGTAAAAATATATAAACTCTTAATAAAAATAAAAAAGTGTATACTGACTTCAAAACTAAAAAAATAATAATTTCCTTATTATTTGATACAATGTGTCTTACTTCAGGAGCTATTGTTGAAATTATTTTAATTTTTATTAAAATTTTGAAGTCGGTTTGTACTTTTTGTTAAAAGTTTAATTATATTTATTTTGTTCTTTTTAATTTAATCTGAATAATTTAATCGTACATGGAGCTACGCAACGAGAGTGGGCCAGCTCGATAGGGAAAGTACCACGCTCTCACGGAATGCTAGTGTAAATAGCAGCATAAACATCCCCTTACCATCAGGTGGACTGTGTACTCGTTTTTCACCCTTAATACTATGACAAACATATTTAAAAAAAAACAAATGTATAAAACAGTTTAAGTCGCACCTTTTTTCTTAATCAAACCTGTTCAAAAAATAAATCGCCGCGTTCGAATGTTTTTAATAAACACGGAAAAATACTATTCCGCTGTCATAAATCTACGTGATATTATTTTTCTTTTATATTATATGCAGCTGTTAGAAAACCTTTTCTATTCAGATCTAGAGCATCGCAGACTGTAATTCTTGAAGTGTGAAAAAGATTTCTTCGCATTTCATCGAAAGTGCAACATTAACTTACCTGTCTAGAAATAAGAAACCAAAAAGGTTTTACATTTATTTTTTCGTATTACATCTAAAAATTTGCATAAATTCACAATTTATAATTTTTTTTTCTAATGCTTCTGTGTTTCATATGGTGAGTGGAGAGAACCGGAGACCGTTTTTTGCTGGAAACGAGGCATTCCATCTTAATCTACACGGGTGACAACGCATTTGAATTTTGATTTTTAATCGAGGATAGATTTAGATATCTGTGGGCCACAGCATTCACTTATGCACATCACATGTTTGTCACTCTAATTTAATAATTTATATATTCCGTGTAAGATAATCCTACACCACATTCCGTCCCGTGGGTGACGTAACAGGCAACTGTGGGTTATGCCACAGAGGTCTTATGACTTCTTATAGTCTTATTTATTTATTTCATCTTCATTATGTTTACCTATATTAAAGACTTAATGACTTATATGGCATTATCTTTAAGTTAATTTAATTGTGGCAGGTGTAAGCGATTTCCTAAATAATATGACTGAGGGTCGATTTTTCAATTATCACAACAGTTAAAAGTTATTCATAGGATAAAAAATACAACATAAACAAATTAAAAACTACAGTGGTATAAATAAATTAGTTAAATTGTTACATGGATGACTTTTACATAGCGCTTGAAAAATCTGTCATTATGAATAGACCATAGTAAAATCCCCATTATTAAATATGTCTGTCATAAATAGGCCTTATCTGTCAAATTATAAACTGGCATTTGAGCAATGCTAACTCATAAATGGCACGTAGGTATTTTTTAAAGTGAGGACCACTGCGTCCAATTTTGTGAATATTCACTTAGTGAATATATTGACAAGTTATACGTGACTGTAGACAATCACCTTCAATATGACACTATACGGACTTTTCAAAAACGATTTATGTCGTGGATCATTCCATTCTAATAAAAAAGCTTGAGTTTAATAGATTCCATGACACCTTTTTGAAATGGGTGTCTTCTTACCGACACGGCAGAAAGCTAAAGGTAATTTATATGGTACATTCGGGAGTGCCGCAGGAGTCAAACTTATGGTGACCCTGTTCAACATTTAAATGTAGAAAATTGTTCTCGAAACTTGTGATGTGCTTCTCTTTGCAGATAATTACAAATTTGTAGCTATCATAGAAATATTTTATCTGTGCGGGATTCGAATACGCGTCTCCGCATCATCGCACCCAAGTGTTTAGCCACTACACTATCATGCCGTCGCATGCTTACTTGTCAATAAAGTCTTCATTTAATCTGGCCTTTCCTTGTCCGATTAAACTAGTGATTAACAATATAAGTTAAAAGGTAATTATTACGACAAATAATTAAATCTATTAAAATCATTATCTTACAATGTTAGAGCTGATTGTTCGCTTAAAGGGCTGTTTATAAATATTAAAGTTAAACATAATAACATAAACACTCACGCCTGTCACCCAGAGGGGTAGGCAGAGACTACGGACTTCCATTTGGCACGATCCTGGCACACCTCTTTCGCCTCCTTTACATATATCTACGCCTACACGCTCGTCGGTTAAGGGTACTCCTAATCTGGCCCATTTTCAATATATCGCCAATTTGGTCGATAAACCTTCGTCTAGGGCGTCCCTTTCCGACTCTGCCGTTCACTTCTGCAGCATAAATTTGCTTTGTCACTCTTTCTTCGTTCATTCTTTCTACATGACCAAACCGCCGAAGCATTCCTTTCTTAATCCTGGTCACAACGTCATCTTGCAAACCATACTTTTCTCTTATCACACTATTTCTCACCCTGTCATTCAGATTCAGCCCTAGCATACTCCTTAATGACCGCATTTCTACAGCATTTATTCTACTCTCATGCTTCTTCTGCCAGACCCAACTTTCACTACCATACATTAAAGTAGGCACTAACACAGCATTGTGAATTGCCAAACGTGCCTTTTTTGACACATTCTGACTCTTCACAATAGCGTGTAGAGCCCCATTCACTCTATTTCCTGCGTTCACTCGTCGCTCTATATCCTTATCATATCTACCATCCCTGCTAAATAAACATCCCAAATATACAAACTCATCCACTTGCTCAATTAACTCCCCTTCTATTCTTATTTCACATAACGTTTTACTTTCTTCTCTTTCAAAAACCATCACTTTCGTCTTACTTGCGTTCACTTTCATACCTCTTTCTTTTAATGACCGGTTCATTAAAGTAACCATCATTTGTAACTCGGCCGCCGACGATGCAAATATGACTTGATCATCGGCGTACAAAAGGCATTTGACGGTTAACTCACCCATTCTCAACCCATTCTTCAACTTTCAAAGTTTGCAAACAACTGTCCATAAATAGGTTAAACAGCCAGGAAACTACACAGCCCTGTCTGACACCTTTTTGGATGCCAAACCAGTCCGAGTAGACCCCGTTGATCCTGACACAAGCACTAGAGTCCCTATAAAGAGACTTCAATGCCTGTATCAAACCAGCGCTCAAACCAAATGAGTTAAGTGTTTGCCATAACACATTCCTGTCCACTCTGTCATAAGCCTTTTCCAAGTCCATGAAAGCACAAAAACTTTCTGGTTTTGGCCAAAACTTCTCAGCAATCATGCGCATGGAAAATACTTGATCCGTACACCCCATTCCCTTTCTAAATCCAGCTTGCACATCCCAATTTTTTCCATCAGTTTCTTCCATAACTCTTTCAATTAACACCTTAGCATACAATTTACCCACAATGCTAAGCAAGCTGATACCACGGTACTTTTTACAGTCCTGCTGTGACCCTTTTCCTTTATATATTGGGACTATAACGGCTTTGCACCAGTCTTCCGGTACCCGCTTCAGTTCCCAACATAAATTAAACAAGATGTACAGCAGGCCTGCCACCACTCCCTCTCCAGCCCTTAGCATTTCGAGTGATACTCTATCATATCCGGCTGCCTTACCTGCTTTCATGCTTTTCATTGCTTTCATTATTTCATCTACACTTATCTCCCTACCTCTCTCCACTTCTTTCGGAATTTCTTTTTCACTTAATTCAGACGAACCTTCACTCATAAACACGCTTTCGAAGTATTCCTTCCATCTCTTTAAATTCGAAACTTCATCATTCAGCATACAGCCATTCTCGTCTCGTATAGCATTCATTCTAGGCTGTTTTGAATTTCCCCTAGCAGTTCTTACGAGTTTCCAGAACATTTTAATATTTGTCTGGAAGTTATCAGATATCCTTCTATCATTCTTATCCGTTCTTTCTTGCTTTTTCCTTTCAACAACTTCTTTTACTCTCCTATTTATAAGTCTAAAGTCTGCCTTTTTTCTTTCAATCTCATCATTCATACCGCCAGAATTACCAGCTTTGGTTGCCAGTAAATCTAGCCATGCTCTCTTCGTTGCTTCAACTTCCATCCGAATCTCATCATCCCACCACAACGTATTATTTTTCCTTTCATTCGTTCTCTTACTTACACCACATACTTTGGTGGCTGCATCCACCAAAACTTTCTTAACATTATTCCATACAGTCTTCAGGTCTAAATCATTCATACATATTTCATTCAAACCATTTATATTCTCCCTCAGTCTACATTTATACTTCTCTTTCACACCTTCATCTTGTAACCTCTCTGTTCTTATACGCTGTAACGCAGTGGTAGACACAGATGTCCGATGCCGCCAACGCCTGAATAGACCATTAATTCGGCATAAGACCAAGTAATGATCCGTTCCTACGTTTGACCCCCGGTAAACTCTTGTATCTACCACTGCGCTCCGCATTCTTTCATCCACAATTATGAAATCTATCATGCTTCTATCATCACCTCTTTCCCATGTATACATGTTTACACCCATCACGTTCTGTCTCCCGGAGGGGCGAAAAGTGGATTGCGGAGGCCCGTCTGGCTACGCTGAATGTATGTGGAGCAATGAATGATAAGATGGATGAAATATGCGAAATGATGAATGATAGAGGAATAGATGTGTTATGTGTAAATGAGACGAAACGAAAGGGAAAGGATGCCACTGCACATGGCATGTATACCGCTTATTGGTCTGGTGTAGACGAGACCGAGCGGGCATGCCAGGGAGTCGGTGTCATCCTTTCAAAAAGAATGGGTCAATGTGTGAAAGAGTATGAATGTGTAAGCCCAAGGCTGCTATGGATACGGATGAAAGTGGGCTTAAAGAAGTTGTTTGTGCTAGGGTGTACGCCCCAGATATGTCTAAGCCACTTATATCCGAGAGCAGTTTTGGGACATGGTAAGGATGGTGTTGATGAAATGTAAGGGAAATGAAAATATCATTATGTTAGGAGATTTTAATGAAAGGGTTGGGGTGAAGAGGTCTGGTTATGAAAGGATATTAGGAATGTTTGGCGATGAAAGTGTAAATGAGAATGGTGAAGACCTCCTCGCCGTATGTGAGGAAAAGAATCTTTTTGTGACGAATACTTTCTTTCGCCATAAGAGGATTCACATGTATACAAATATTAAAGAATGAGGTTTTAATACTTTTTGATTTTTTAAAGTACAAGATTTACTTGTTTTTCCTCGCTACTCACTCGTTGATGTTTTTTTCTTATTTTCTTAATTAATTAGCTTGTTGAATTGCGAAACAACTTGAATTATCGTCGAATGTGGTTTATATTTATATATATTAAAGCCGTGGTTGGTCAAGGATTCAACCATGTTCAGGACTAAGTTTTCACGGCTCTAATGTGTGCTTAATTTTATCCAATTATTTTAGCCGTCTTTGCGTTTTTAGTAATAAGCTTTTTTGTAAAATTGACTTGAAAAAAAAACACAGTTGGTGGTAAGTGGCTACTAAGTCCATACCAACCATCTTTAAAGAAGAATTCAGGTGCGTTGTCAAATTTGAAGACCAAGATGGAATGTTTTACAGCTAATAATTATACTGGCTCTCTTTACCCTTCACACCTGAACACAGCCATGCTGGCACTACTGCTAGGTGACAGAAGTTCTAGACTAGAGAAGAAAGGAGTCCTACCAACAATTTTTTTTGTGCCAGCAGCTGTGCAGGTCTAGAAAGATCAGTATCACTGCGACCTGTAAGATCTATTGTGATCGCTGCTATGGCTATAGTTCACTGCTAAGCCATATTGTCTTCAATGAATTGAAGGAGTTGCTTAGCTGCGAACAATTTCACATCTTTTGGGCTCGGTCTTACCTTCTACTAAAATATGCAGACGACTTCACAAACTTAAGCAATAAATTATTATAATACAAAATAACATTTATTATTTCGTAATTTGATAATAAGAAACAACAATCGTTTCCTTTGCCTTCCCGCCATTTATTTCTTTTACAGTTTGTAATTAGTTCCTTTGTACGCTGTAGTTATTAAAAAATGTAGTGATGCTGTTATGACATTCAGTTAATTTATTTACGTAGGTATTATATTAGGTCTAGCTGCTCATAAATCATTTTAACCGTCTCGCTTAATGAATCAAAAGTGTTTTTCCACATTCATTACCTTAAAATTAACTTCCGTACTTGTAGTCGTTGATTTAAGCTTACTTAAATTATTTTTTTTCTTTTAAAAACGTTACCTCTACATTAGGATTTTCTCCTGTATCGTGGGGGCAGTTTAAATACATAAATTTCACAAAGCCACGACCAAGACCTGGAACAATTATCTGTATGCCATACAAACACTTGTTCCGGGCGGGATTCGAACCCGCGACCCCCATCGTTGCAACTCATTGCTAAGCCACTGCGCCACGGAGCCGTCAGTATTAATTGTCTATATACCTGTCTCACTCTATTTACGTTTCATAAAGAAAGAGCAACTTGCCCATCGCCTTGACAATCACAAACCCAATATCCCATTAGTCGCTTTTTACGAAATGCTATACAACTAATGCGATACGACTTAGGAACCTTCAAGAAAACAGCCTACTCCTTTTTAAAAGACGCATCTGCAATTCCCCTGGTGTTGCAGTTGTTCATGGGCGGCGGTAGTCACCTACCATCAGATGAGCCGCATGCTCGTTTGCCCTCTCTCCTATAAAAAAAAAACTATATGTTAGTTGTACATTATTTTTCGGTAACTCAAAAGAAATAAAACGAAACTGATAAAAGACCACTTAGGTATCCGTCTGTCCGTCTGTCAAGATATTTTCTCTCAAGAACGGTTAGAACCTGTGGTTAGAACTATCAACTTTAAATTATTATAAAATTTAAAGATCTATGGTCACTTGGAGGCGTAAAAAGTTCAAGCTTCATAATCAGGCTACTATCGCTTTAGCATGTTTTGATACTCGCAAACTTACTCAAAACCTACAGGGTTCATTTATTTATTTGTGCTATGAAATCACAAATAAAGAAATAAATTAAAAACTGTAAATTTGTAGTAATATTATAAAAAATAGTTTTTAAAACTCGCAAACTTATTTATCAAAACCCATAGGGTAATTCCCGTTGATTCAGAATCATGAAATCTAGAATCAAAAAGCAAGGTCTCACAGCATAAGTAAAGATAGACATCCGAAAATAGTCAACTTGCAGTTACATTTGCAGTAGGACTATCGATCGTCATTTAGACCGTTGTATTTGGGAAAGTTTTTCCTCTGCTAAATTAAGTTTGTCTTCTAATCCGACTAACCTTTTCGCTAGAGCAATGTTCGGTGCTAACCTTACCAATAATTTATAAATTTTACAGCTTACAGTGTTATATGTATCTATAAATGGAACATTAGCTTTGTTTGTCAATTTACGGCATTCATGTATCGGTATCGAAAACAGGCAAAAATCATTGAATAAAACTAATTTTACGGATTATATCGCGTTTAATCAACTTATTTTTATTAATTCCCGACGTTTGGGTTGAATGGGATTTAATTTTATTAATTATGGGATCCCAAGCAGATGGTAGCATCCAGCCATCTTCTCTATTAAAATCAGGATGTTTTTTGATTTCAATAGCCTCGCGAATCATCCTTGGAAGGAATCGGTTTTCTTTAGCGAGGATTTGTGGTCTATCTAGTTTATTTAAATGTGTAGTGTCCGCGTAAATATAAGAAATCATTAAATATCATCAGATTTATTGCTAATAACGATTGAAGAAAGATGTAAATGAAAATGGAAGTGTACCACAGGGCAAAATTATACTTTTTAATGACGGTTTTTATAGCGAAGACAACGCTATGGAATCATCTTTCAGATCGAATACAACCATTATAATGAGTTAAAGCACTTTATTTTAAAGCATTATAACATAATATACAGTCTCGACGTACAACAAAGAGCCTAAATTACTGTGTACAATGTTTAATTAAGCTTAATTTTTTACTAATTTTCTAAATATACTTTTCTTACAATACACTTATATTAAGTACCGAAGTAAATATATCGGCATAGTCTACAATTTTATTTGAAACTTTAAACTACACAATTTACAGTTCTCTTATAACGTCCACATGTATCTGGAGACGGCAAACTTCAATGAAAGAAAAGCGATTACGACAGTCTTCAACTACTCGAAAACAAAACGTAATAAATTTATATCAGAACAAACTATTGGAATTATACTTTTGACGTTAACTTTAATTAGATTTTGTGCGGTGACCTGATCCGTCATAATGTGTCAATGGGACGAAGAAACCATTTATTAACTGATGGAGTGCCACTCTTATATTTTAAAATGATGTGCAAAACTACATTATTTTCTTCTCTTTCTCTTCCTGCAAGAAATTTCTACGATTACAACTAAATACGATTATTATAGATAGCGAACGCCTATTCGCGGTGGTGAAAACTGGTAATGTTGGACTCGCACTGACTAAAATCCCATGTGTTCCACGTTCATCGCATATCGACGGCAGCACCACCAGCGATGAAAGTACAAGTCCTCCCCCTATTCTCTCTATAGTAGTACGTGCCAGAAAACAAGGCTCGCCATCCTATCTTTACGTAAAGAGCATGGGACAAAAAACGAGCACACGAAAGCACCTGCCTCACTGATCCCAGAGACGGATCCAGCCGTAGAGGTTAGGGAGAGCAGCGTGTCGTAATACTGAGACTCTTCTTCCCCCGCAACTCCATATCGGCTGCAGCGGTAAGCGTAGAGAACAATCCTTTTGCCGCAATTCACCGATACCCATCCTAAGTGAGCTTGCTAAGCCTACTCGACGTAGCCACCTCGTGTCAGCTATGTGAGTCCTATAAGTTCACCGTGGATGATCAAGGCATGAACAAGGCGGGAACCCGTTCGGAGGTAGGGTGGGCAACTCACTGAATAACACAACTTTTTCCAACCACGGATTGTATTACCTCTTACATATTTGCTGTCATGATTGCCAACAAAAAAAATATTATTTGCAATTTTAAGTGTTGATCAACCAAGTGTTCGGTGATGAAGGAAAACGTGAAAAAAGTTGCTTGTCTACGTAATAAAATATTTCAAGGATATGCGAATTCGAGGCGGATAAATTACTCCACAACCCTCGCAAAAATGATATGAGACCTGTGTCCAGCAATGGAACACACAAACCACATTTGAAGGCTGATTTGAATGAAGCTAGTTTTGTAAATGTCCATAAACTATAAAAGCTGCTTTCTAGTTGTTACGGTAAATATCGTAACAAATAACCGTTTCCGTGTGGTGGCGATACAAGATAATCTATCACGTGGTAAGAGGCAACTTTAAGAAACGCCAGAAAAATCTCATAGCTTCCGATCCGATAGGTGACTACTAACTTAAGACGTATTATACCTACTCGTAGACAAGTGTAAAGACAGTGTCAAAGGTGCTCACGTCTGGTACTGCGATCGCCTGCCAAAGGTGACGATTAAGGCAAATCCTCCCTGCAACGGGAAAGGTCTATTTCAAATTCAAATTCAAATTCAGTGTGAGAATTCAAATTCATTAAATCGTTTGCAATATATGGCTTGCAATAGTTCACGGGCAGTAATCTTCATAGAGAAAATATTGGACATAGGAAACGTCATAGCAAAATTATACATGACAGCTAACATCCCCCCTCGCCTCTCGACATCCCTTCTAAGCTCCATTGCATAGATTACTGTATATATACTAGAGACTCCATTGCAAGCCGTGGCAGCCATATTGTTTGTTTTGTACGTAATCTTTGTGTCAGTAATCACTTGTATGTTCAACGATTTCACGGAAACGGCTAGACCGATATTTTTTCTTTAATAAATAGGTAAATAGGTATACAGGGTTATTCTGGGGTTATTCTATAACCGGCCTTTTAAGAGAAGGTTCAGAATAAATAATATAGGCAAATGGTGAAGAAAAATTTATTAAAAAAAATCTTAAAAATTCTGTCCTTTTTATCTTTAAAAATCAAAATGCGTGGCAATGCATTATTTTAACTGATTTTACTGCGCACGCACATTCGTAAGGGTCGATCGGTAGGCAAAAATGTTGTTGCCCATAAATCATATTAAATTTGGGATAATCTATACAAATAAATAAAATTGAAGTGTCTGTTTGTAATGTTAATATAACAGCTTTTTACTAAATGCATATGAAAGTATATCCGGTACTAATAACAAAAAAAAAACAATTTTAAAAATTTTGTCTCTCTGTCTGTCTGTTTGTTCCGGCTAATCTCTGAAACGACTGGACCGATTTTGACGGGAGTTTCACTAGCAGATAGCTGATATTATAAGCAGTAACTATGGATACTTTTATTGAAGAAAAATTATTAGGTTTTTAAAAAATATATATAATACCCATGAAATCGTAGTAAATTCCACGCGGGCGAAGTCGCGGGAGACAGCTTGTTTCAAATAAAAGTAGAAGCCTTATTTACTCGTGTTTTCAAAATTAGCAACAACGGAATATCATTATTTATACTAACTTATGTTTGAACTCAAGTTTAAAATCTGGCTACTCTTTGAAAAATAACCCTATATATAGGTCCAATATAAATTTAAAGAAAAAATCCATCAGTGTGGAAAATAGCGGATGAAGATTTTAATGTACTTATTTAAATAACATTCTAGATATTACTTCGGCTTTGTGATTTACCTTATATCACTCTAAAAGGTAAAAATATATAAACTCTTAATAAAAATAAAAAAGTGTATACTGACTTCAAAACTAAAAAAATAATAATTTCCTTATTATTTGATACAATGTGTCTTACTTCAGGAGCTATTGTTGAAATTATTTTAATTTTAATTTAAATTTTGAAGTCGGTTTGTACATTTTGTTAAAAGTTTAATTATTTGTATTTTGTTCTTTTTCATTTAATCTGAATAATCTAATCGTACATGGAGCTACGCAATAAGAGTGGGCCAACTCGATCGGGAAAGTACCACGCTCTCACAGAATGCTAGTGTAAATAGCAGCATAAACATCCCCTTACCATCAGGTGGACTGTGTACTCGTTTTTCACCCTTAATTCTATGACAAACATATTTTAAAATCAAATGTATAGAACAGTGTAAGTCACACCTTTTTTCTTAATTAAACCTTTTCATAAAATAAATCGCCGCGTTTGAATGTTTTTATTAAACACGGAAAAATACTATTCCGCTGTCATAAATCTACGTGATATTATTTTTCTTTTATATTATATGCAGCTCTTAGAAAACCTTTTCTATTCAGATCTGGAGCATCGCAGACTGTAATTCTTGAAGTGTGAAAAAGATTTCTTCGCATTTCATCGAAAGTGCACCATTTAGTTACCTGTCTAGAAATAAGAAACCAAGAACGTTTTACATTTATATTTTCGTATTTGATTTTTTATCGAGGATAGATTTAGATGTCTATGGGCTACGGCATCTACTTATGCACATCACATGTTTGTCACTCTAATTTAATAATTTATATATTCCGTATAAGATAATCCTTCACCACATTCCGTCCCGTGGGTGACGTAACAGGCAACTGGGGGTTATGCCACAGAGGTCTTATGACTTCTTATAGTCTTATTTATTTATTTAATCCTCATTATGTTTACCTATATTAAGGATTTAATGATTTTTTTTTGTTTTATTCGAATTTTTTCGATTTTTTTAAAATTTTATGGCATTATCTTTAATTTAATTTAATTGTGGCAGGTGTAAGCGGTTTCCTTAATAATATGACTGCGGGTCAATTTTTCAAATATCACAACAGTTAAAAGTAATTCATAGGATAAAAAATACAACATAAACAAATTAAAAATTACAAATGGCACGTAGGTATTTTTGACAGTGAGGACCACTGCGTCCAATTTTGTGAATATTCACTTATTGAATATACCTTTTTGAAATGTGTGTCTTCTTACCGACACGGCAAAAGCTAAAGGTAATTTATAGGGTACATTCGGGTGTGCCGCAGGAGTCAAACTTATGGTGACCCTGTGCAACATTTAAATGTAGAAAATTGTTTTCGAAACTTGTGATGTGCTTCTCTTTGCAGATAATTACAAATTTGTAGCTACCATAAAAATATTTTATCTGTGCGTAATTCGTATACGCGTCTCCGCATCATCGCACCCAAGTGTTTAGCCACTACACTATCGTGGCGTCGTATGCTTACTTATCAATAAAGTCTTCATTTAATCTGGCCTTTCCTTGTCCGATTAAACTAGTGATTAACAATATAAGTTAAAAAGTAATTATTACGATTTGTCGTTATAATTATTATTACAATTATTACGATTAAATCTATTAAAATCATTATCTTACAATGTTAGAGCTGACTGTTCGCTTAAAGGGCTGTTTATAAATATTAAAGAATGAGGTTTTAATACTTTTTGATTTTTTAAAGTACAAGATTTACTTGTTTTTCCTCAATTCTCACTCATTGACGTTTTTTTTCTTGTTTTCCTAATTAATTACCTTGTTGAATTGCGAAACAAATTGAATTATCGTCGAATGTGGTTGATATTTAAATAAATATTTATATATTTTACGTGTACACAGTCAACCTTATAAATTGATACCGTGGCCCATAGACACCTTCACTTATCCTCGATTAAGAATCAAAATGTATACTTCTTGTCACCCCTGAGGACTAATATGCCTCGTTACCAGAAAAAAGTTCTCTCTCCAATTCTCTACTATCACCATACAAAACAAAGCATAATATTATCGTGAAGTAAAGCCGTGGTTGCTCAAGGGTTCACCCATGTTCAGGACTAAGTTTTCACGGCTCTAATGTGTGCTTAATTTTATCCAATTATTTTAGCCGTCTTTGCGTTTTTGAGTAATAAGCTTTTTTGTAAAATTGATTTGAAAAAAAATCACAGTCCACTTGGTGGTAAGTGGCTACTAAGACCATACCAACCATCTTTAAAGCAGACTTCAGGTGCGTTGTCAAATCTGAAGACCAAGATGGAATGTTTTACAGCTAATAATTATACTGGCTCTCTTTACCCTTCACACCTGAACACAGCCATGCTGACACTACTGCTAAGTGACAGAAGTACTAGACTAGACTCCTAGGCAAGAAAGGAGTCCTACCAACAATTTCAAACTTAAGCAAACAGACGACTTAACAAACTTAAGCAATAAATTATTATAATACAAAATAACATTTATTATTTCGTAATTTGATAATAAGAAACAACAATCGTTTTCTTTGCCTTCCCGCCATTTATTTCTTTTACGGTTTGTAATTAGTTCCTTTGTACGCTGTAGTTATTAAAAAATGTAGTGATGCTGTTATGACATTGAGTTAATTTATTTACGTAGGTATTAGGTCTAGCTGCTCATAAATCATTTTAACCGTCTCGCTTAATGAATCAAAAGTGTTTTTCCACATTCATTACGTTAAAATTAACTTCCGTACTTGTAGTCGTTGATTTTAGCTTACTTAAATTATTTTTTTTTCTTTTAAAAAGGTTACCTCTACACTAGGATTTTCTCCTATATCGTGGGGGCAGTTAAAATACATAAATTTTACAAAGCCACCACCAAGATCTGGAACAATTATCTGTATACCATACAAACACTTGTTCCGTGCGTGATTCGAACCCACGACCCTCAGCGCTGCAACTCATTGCTAAGCCACTGCGCCACGGAGCCGTCAGTATTAATTGTCTATATACTTATCTCATTCTATTTACGTTTCATAAAGAAGGAGAGCAACTTGCCCATCGCCTTGACAATCACAAACCCAATATCCCATTAGTCGCTTTTTACGAAATGCTATACAACTAATGCGATACGACTTAGGGGCCTTCAAGAAAACAGCCTACTCCATTTTAAAAGGCCGTTGACGCATCTGCAATTCCCCTGGTGTTGCAGTTGTTCATGGGCGGCGGTAGTCACTTACCATCAGGTGAGCCGCATGCACGTTTGCCTCCTCTCCTATAAAAAAAAACTATATGTTAGTTGTACATTATTTTTCGGTAACTCAAAAGAAATAAAACGAAACTGATAAAAGACCACTTAGGTATCCGTCTGTCCGTCTGTCAAGATATTTTCTCTCAAGAACGGTTAGAACCTGTGGTTAGAACTATCAACTTTAAATTATTATAAAATTTAAAGATCTGTGGTCAGTTGGAAGCGTAAAAAGTTCAAGCTTCATAATCAACGCAATTAAAAGATACGGCCATTTATATCACATGTTTTTTTTTAATACTAGCAATGCTATTAACATTGTTAATATTCCCTTCAAACTCTCCTGGTAAGCTTAATATGCTTGTGTAAGGAGTGGTTCACGATAGTAGTCGACTCCTGCCATTAGGCTACTGTCGCTTTAGCATGTTTTAATACTCGCAAACTTACTCAAAACCTACAGGGTTCATTTATTTATTTGTGCTATGATATCACAAATAAAGAAAAAAAAACTGTAAATTTGTAGTAATATTATATAAAAAATAGTTTTTGAAACTCACAAACTTATTTGTCTAAACCCATAGGGTACTTCCCGTTGATCTAGAATCGTGAAATCTAGAATCAAAAAGCAAGGTCTCGCAGCATAAGTAAAGATAGACATACGAAAATAGTCTACTTGCAGTTACATTTGCAGTAGGACTATCGATCGTCATTTAGACCGTTGTATTTGGGAAAGTTTTTCCTCTGCTAAATTAAGTTTGTCTTCTAATCCGACTAACCTTTTCGCTAGAGCAATGTTCGGTGCTAACCTTACCATCAATTTATAAATTTTAGTAGGTTAATTACAGCTTACAGTGTTATATGTATCTATAAATGGAACATTAGCTTTGTATGTCAATTTACGGCATTCATGTATCGGTATCGAAAACAGGCAAAATCATCTAGAATCTCGATTTTCGGCGTGGATCAACTATCTACATCTGCAATTAAGTTTCGGGAGCCCTCGGGGTGCGAGACCTACTCGCACATGTCCAGTTTTTTTGCCGAAAGTGCAACATTAACATGAGACCTTTAATTCCCAGACCTGGGGACTAATAATTAACATGTAATCGATTCGCGTTGAATACCTACTTTACATATGTTTTAGGAATTTTTAAGGGCAATATTATCAGATTTTTAAATAGAACTAGTTTTACGGATTTTATCGCGTATATTAACTTATTTTATATTCCCGACGTTTCGAGTACTTTACAGCACCCATGGTCACGGGACTGAGGTGCATGTCGTCCCAATGTCATAGTTAACCACGGCTACCTCCAGATTAAAAATTATTAATTTTTGTTCCGATCTACGTAGTATAAACTTACAGTATCTTGAAGTCTTGCAGTTGTATGCTTGGGTTGGGATTTAATTTTATTAATTATGGGATCCAAGCAGATGGTAGCACCCCAGCCATCTTCTCTATTGAAATTAGGATGTTTTTTGATTTCAATAGCCTCGCGAATCATCCATGGAAGGAATTGGTGTTCTTTAGCGAGGATTTGTGGTCTATCTAGTTTATTTAAATGTGTAGTGTTCGCGTAAATATAAGAAATCATTAAATATTATTAGATTTATTGCTAATAACGATTGAAGAAAGATGTAAATGAAAATGAAAGTGTACTACAGGGCAAAATTATACTTTTAATGACGGTTTTAGAGCGAAGACAACGCTATAGAATCATCTTTCAGATCGAATACAACCATTATAATGAGTTAAAACACTTTATTTCTAAGCATCATAACATAACATACAGTCTCGACGTGCAACAAAGAGCCTAAATTACTATGTAAGAATTAAACAATTAAACATTCTGTTTAATTAAGCAATTACTAATTTTCTAAATATACTTTTCTTACAATACACTTATATTAAGTACCGAAGTAAATATATCGGCATAATCTCTATAATTTTATTTGAAACTTTAAACTACACAATTTACAGTTCTCTTATAAAGTCCATGTAGCTGGAGACTGCAAACTTCAACGAAAGAAAAGCGTTACGACAGTCTTCAACCACTCGAAAACAAAACGTAATAAATTTATATCAGAACAAACTATTGGAATTATACTTTTGACGTTAATTTTAATTAGATTTTGTGCGGTGACCCGATCCGTCATAATGTGTCAATGGGGCGTATAAGCCATTTATTAACTGATGGAATGCCACTCTTATATTTTAAAATGATGTGCAAAACACATTATTTTCTTCTCTTTCTCTTCCTGCAGAAATTTCTACGATTACAACTAAATACGATTATTATAGATAGCGAACGCCTACTCGCGGTAGTAAAACTGGTAATGTTGGACTCGCTTTGACTAAAATCCCATGTGTTCACGTTCATCGCATATCGACAGCAGCACCACTAGCGATGAAAGTACAAGTCCTCCCCCTATTCTCTCTATAGTAATTCGTGCCAGAAAACAAGGCTCGCCATCCTATCTTTACGTGAAGAGCATGGGACGAAAAACGAGCACACGAAAGCACCTGCCTCACAGATCCCAGAGACGGATCTCGTCAAGGCTCCGCCGCTGACTACACTCCAGCCGCAGAGGGTAGGGAGAGCAGCGTGTCGTAATACTGAGACTCTTCTTCCCCCGCAACTCCACCTCGGCTGCAGCGGTAGGCGTAGAGAACAATCCTTTGCCGCAATTCACCGATACCCATCCTAAGTGAGCTTGCTAAGCCCACTCGAGTGGCTTCAGCTATGTGGGTCCTATAAGTTCACCGTGGATGATCAAGGCATGAACAAGGCGGGAAACCGTTCGGGGGAGGGGGGGGGGGTGGGTAACTCACTGAATAACACGAGTTGTGTTTCCAACCATGGATTGTATTACCTCTTACATATTTGCTGCCATGATTGCCAACAAAAAAATTATTACTTGCAATTTTAAGTGTTGATCAACCAAGTGTTCGGTGATGAAGGAAAACGTGAAAAAAGTTGCTTGTCTACGTAATAAAATATTTCAAGGACATGCGAATTCGAAGCGGATAATTTACTCCACAACCCTCGCAAAAATGAGATGAGACCTGTGTTCAGCAATGGAACATATAAAGTAACGTAAAAAACGTAAAAAAAAAAAACTTTTCTTTTACTATTGCTCAGAAGAGAAAACACATTTGAATGCTGATTTGAATGAAGCTAGTTGCTTTCTAGCTGGTACGGTAAATATCGTAACAAATAACCGTTTCCGTGGGGTGGCGATAAAAGATAATTTTATATTGATATGATATTTTATACGTGATAGAGCCATGCTGCAGCTATATTAGTAGTATAGTTGTAGTACGAATGGGTCGGCTCGACCGGGGAAGGACCACGCTCTCACAGAATACCAGCGTAAAATAGCAGCTTAACACTGCTGTGTTTCGTATGGTCAGTGTAGAGAACCGGAGACCCTTTTTACTGGAAAAGAGGCATTCCATCTTAGTCCTCACGGATGACAACGCATCAGCATTTTGATTCTTTAATGAAATTAGATGTAGATGTCTATGGGTCACAGCAACCACTTACCATCAGGTGGACTGTGTGCTCGTTTGTCACCTTATGCTATAAAAATTATTAAAAAAAAACTCATAGCTTCCGATCCGATAGGTGACTACTAACTTTAGACTTATTATACTTACTCGTAGACAAGTGTCAAGACAGCGTCAAAGGTGCTCACGTCTGGTACTGCGATCGCCTGCCAAAGGTGACGATTAAGGCAAATCCTCCCTACAACGGGAAAGGTCTATTCCAAATTCAAATTCAAATTCAGTGTGAGAATTCAAATTCATTTAATCGTTTGCAATATATGGCTCGCAATAGTTCTTAATAATTCCCTGAGTGAAGTTATATTAGTGTTAAGACCTGTACGCGAAACTTCGGACAGCATTCTGGGCCCATTGGGAAATAGGTGAATTCTCCACTGCTAAGGCACTGGATTTGTCTGCATGCGTCGGGCTCTCAGCCAGGCGCAAGATTAAATTAATTATGTCATTAATATTACTAACACTAGGATAAGTTTTAATTGTTATTAACACCTATTGATGAAGAATCCAGAATACCTGTAAACTCGTAAATGTTATTGCTTGTTTGTTTGATAACTGTTGTTGCCCTTGAGGAAGATGACTATACTTGCTGTCATACAGTGCAAATGAATACGGGGGTAGAATATAATTTTTTTGTAGCACTATTATTCTATCTCGAAATTTATTTCTGTTTACCTGTTTAAACATGGATTTGTAGTAGCTCTTTATACAAATATATAACGTTATAGTGAGGTGGTAAGCTCAAAGTTTTTGCTTTATCATAACATGTTATTTGTTACTTGTGGATAGATAAATTCCATTCCATTTTTCCATTACAGCCTATGAAAGTCTACTGCTGAACTGAACATAGGCCTCCCCCACAGATTGCCTCATAGGAGGGATTTTGGCATAGTTGCTACGCTTGGCATGCGGGTTGGCAGCTGCAGATCTTTGAAGTGAAAAATTCTTTAGCATCGTTGTGATTTGAAACTCGATGAAACGAAAAAGCGACACTAAAAGCAGACAATCATATCTTTAGGATTTAGATTAGCCTAGAGAGAATGAGATAGAATACAGTACAGTGTTTCCTAGTATCTAGGTCTTTTTTCTGAAGGTTTTACTTCTACCGCGTGTGAACTGCACACATGTTTTTTTTTAAATTATTATATACTGTTACAGATAAATAAATAAATAAATAAAAATTGTAGGTTCAACAAAAATACATCAAATAATTACTTACTTTCGGTGTGCAAACTAGTTAAATACAAGACATTTTTTTAATAATTCAGTTATGGACTTTTACGAGACGATTATAATGAAGATGTTGATGATGATTATGGGTACTGCGAAGCACTCAAAACTTCGGAAAAAAATAATATAAATAACTTAAAGTTAAACGCAACAAAATCCGTAGAACTTTGATATTTTTTCGCAAACAAAAGCTGTTAACGACGATTTTAAGACGCAGCAAGAACAAGTCTGTTTCACACTCCAAAAAATTACAATCTGTAATACGCTAGGTTTCAAGAGAAAAGGTTTGCTAACGACTGCATAAAATGTTGAAGAAAAAGTAATATCACGTAGATTTATAAACGTTTTCTGTCGAGTAAGATATTTTCCCGTTTCGACAAAGGACTTTTAATTATGAGTGTGGTAAAAGCGTGTCATTTCACACTCATAATTAAAAATTTCGATTTAAATAGAAATCCGAATACTTAAATGCAACTGCAAGGTATACATTTTAATTGTAAGATATATAAATGACGTCTCAGTCAACCAAAGGCGATAGTGAGTAGTTTCGATGTGCGAGACTTCTGGTACTGCGATGTTAATCCGCCTGTCAATCGTGACGACTGAGGCAAATCAAAGGGAGAGACCAATGTCTAGTAGTGGACTTTTTGCTGACAAAGAAGAAGAAGAAAGAAGATGAAATATTATCTGTGACACAAGCTTATCGGAATCGGCTATCACGAGCGATTTTTTCCGGACCGATACGACTTAGGGACTTTCAAGAAAAGAGCCTATTCTCCTTTAAAAGACTGACAGCTCACCTATTATTTCCCTTGGTGTTGCAGTTGTTCATAAGTGATGGTAGCTACTTACCATCAGGTGAGCCGCATGCTCGTTTTCCACATCTTGTTTAAAAAGAAAACCTAGCATTTTAAAGAAAACTCAAAAGAAAATAATCAAGTGTTTCTAGGCCAGGCCGTATCCACGGTCTGTTCTTACTAAGTGCAACTAAGCCGCAGTTCCTCGACACTCGCTTCCTTTGTTCAGAACACTCGGGTCGCGGCGGGCCCGAAATATTGCACTTCTCTAAATCGTTGCCTAGTGCTGTGAAGATTAAAAGTCTAAAAAGAAAACTTGTTCGAATCAAAGATTTTTATTTTCAGTTACTTTTATCCCGAAAAAAGATATAACTGGAAAGAGAGAGAAAACTTGGGACTTTTCTTACTGGTAACGAGGCATTCCAAGAGTGACAACGCATCTGCATTTTGATACTTAATCGATGATAGATGTAGATTTCTATGGGCCATAGCATCCACCTACCATCAGGTCAACTGTGCTGGCTTGTGACCCTAATTCTATAAAAAAAAACACAATTTAAGGTTTACCCGAAACCGTATTACGGTTAGCGAGAAACCATTTACATATTATATTCATAATAGTCAAAAATTGCTCAATCAAAGTATATGATAAATAAATAAATAAATCTCCTATGAGGCAATCTATGGGGGGGGGGCTATGTTCAGCAATTCACTTTTGATAGTCTGTTATTAATGAATGAATAAAATATTGAGGTATACTTTTAAGTTAAACATATTCTTTTCAAAATATTAACCCCTACACGAAGAATTTATTCTATAACGTGGTGTTACCTTACCTAACCTGGACAAAAGTCTAACCACTGATCTACTGGGTCGTAAAATAAAAGAAGTCAAACTCGAATTTAGATCATCCAATGTAATATTTTATTTATCGACATCGATACTTATGCTTTACATCTCTAAAACACAACCCAACAAACAGGGCGCAGTACATAAAAGGCTCTTTGTGTGATTGAAACGCAGTCGTTTCGAGACATAATGCTGGGGTTCTGTTTGTTTTTGTCTCAGCTTGATGAGACTCAGACATTTGATGCCATGCATTCTTAAAGTTTATATAACAAAATGCTCAGAGATGGATAGCACTTTTTAAAGACTTATTTTTTAATAATATTAGTAATTTTAGTAACGCATGATGTTAACAAATATGAAGATATTTCCCTGGCTGATATTGAAAACTATTTATTGCGTAGGAGATATTATAAGCGAATAAGTGGCTTGTAGGTAAGCCATAAGTACTCAGTTCAAATCCAAATCCGTGCTAAAATTCTTAGTCCCTTGTGCTTAAACCGCTAAACTATACTATATCTTTTAAAACATTAATCAATAAAAATTACAAATATTAGTCACCCTAACAAGTAAGCCACATGGTCGTGGATCTAATCATCACCTGCTTATCATTGGCCTACAACAGTCCACAGCTGGAAATAGATATCGTTAAGATGCATCCCTTCACCCGATCTTCGAATACATCCAGTTGCAGCCGCCTTTCGCAGGTGGCTCTCTCCGTCTTAGACACGTTCCACAATACACTTCCTCTTTATATGTGATCAACAATAGATCTTTGTCTATTGCTAGAAATGAATTTCTCTGTGGTAGCTCAAGGGTTAAAGGCTCGCTGTAAATATCACAGTACGTGAGCAACCCGGTATCGAACCACGCCGGCACCAATGAAATCGTTAATTAAAATTTCAAGTGCTGATTCACCACATGCTCTACGTTGAAGGAAAACGTCGTGAGGAAACCTGCATGTATTAAAAATAATAAAAATTCAAAAATAAAAAAAAATAAAAATAAAAAAAATCTCGAAGACATGTGAAGTCCACCGACACACATTAGGGCAGCGCGGCGGGCTTTTCCTAGGCCTTTTTTTTATGGGGAAATGCATACGCATACCCGTCTCGCGGGGTCAAGGACGGGTTATGTCGGACTCGCACCGACTAAAACTCCATGGTGTTCCACCTTCTCCGCATATTGGCAGGGCCATGGGAACGCTTTCGCACACATCCGTGGCCCCACCAGCGCCAGCCGTACCATAGCAGCCCCTCCTCGGGGAGGACTTCCTCCCCCTTTCTTCTCAGATAAGGCGCACCAGAAACACAAGGCGCGCCTTCCTCCACGGCCTCTTACTGCAACTGCGAAATGGACTCCCCCGAGTCTGATACGCGGAGGCCATGGGGCCAGGAAAAACGAGTACTTGGAAGCACTAGCTTTCGCGACCCCAGTGGCGGATCTGGTCTATGGCTCCACCGCCAACCAAGATACTGCGGAGGGTAAGGAGAGCAGCGCCTCGCAATACCGACATTCTCCCCCCACAGCCCCACCACCACCACAACCACAATCAACGGTGCGGCCCCGTCAGAGTTGCGGAGGATAGGGTGAGTGGCGCATCGCCATACCAACACTCCTCTTCTCCGAGTGGGTTCGCCAAGTCCACTCGGTGAGGCCACCTCGGGCCGGCCCTACACCACGGGCCAGCTAAGTGGGTTCCTCTTTGTTCATCGCGGGAAACCACGCCGCGGCTACTAAGTTTTCTTAGCCCTAAAACATTCTCAGATATGAGAGAAGGCCTGTGCCCAGGAGTGGTACGTAGTAGGCTGTAACTTAGACTAATTTTAAATTTCTCCGCTTTTTCCTCATCTATACAGCCATCTAGCCATCAAATCATCTTATCCTATTTCGCATTTTATGTTACCCACGACAAAACATTCATGATTTCACCAAAATTTCAGCATAATGTTCATTCTGTTCTTAAGCGACCTTTTAGTTTTATTTATTGCGCATGAAACAAAAGCTATGTTCTATTTTATTAGTACTTAATTGTACAAAATTGATAATAATTTTAGGTTAATTGTTACTGAAAAACAGTGTTTATTACCTAGCGGAACATTAATTATTGATTTTATAAAACACTTGTCTAAATTTAGAAAGACATAAAGCCAATCTGTTTTATATCGTAAGTTAAAATAGGTTTATTTGTAAATGTAAGTTATATAATTTTAAGCTTAGAAAACCAGCTTCAAAAACTGATAGTTCGAGAGTTGGTAGAAATTTTTCGGTACGTATTTGAGGCATGCTGAAAACTTGTCCAATACTTCTCTTATAGTACCCAAACATAGAACCGCAGACCTGACTGGGGAGTAGCGGGGATAAATCAACCCTCATATTTTCAAAGATACAAACTTTTTTTGCAAAAAATATCCTTGAAGCATGTGGTAAATTTTATACATTTAAATTTAATATTTAAAGAGTGAAAAAATAAATAAGCCAGATTATTTAGTCGGGCCTTAAACTTTGTCAGGTGCTTGCAAAATTATTTTGTTTTAAAATAATATTATTTATAATAAAAAATAGATATTAAAAAAACAGATCATTTCGGTGGGGCATTCTACCTGCCAGGTGATCGAGAAAGTTACGTATGCGTGTGAGTGAGAAGTGCTATAGGTAAGTAGCAGTGTAAGAGAGTTAATTATTAATGGAAAAAACTAAGAAAACTGTCGAAAATGTTACTGCACGTGAGCTTAAATATATTTTATTTTATAATTGCAGCATGTTTTTTAATTTATTGAATAAACATGTATTGCTATTCAGATTATGCAGAGGAATCCGAAGAAGAAGAAGGGTCTTCCTGCTCTGAATATAAAATTTAAAGGTATAAAAATTTCGAAATGCCTCAATGATATTTTTTGTATAAAAATATAAGTGTTTATTTAACCCCGCCACTCCCCAGCCAGAGCTGTGTTTGGGTATTATAGGAGAAGTATTGGCCAAGTTTTCAACGTGCCTCAAATACCTGCCCAAAAATATTTACCAGCTCTCCTACTATAACCAAAATTCCCACATATTACCTTTTAAAGTCAGCGCTAACACGGTGTATCCGAAAAATTAAGGTCCCGATCAAAGAAGCTATTATGTGAAGTTGATTTATTTTCTTAGTGTTTGAAGTCAGTTTGTACTTTTGATTTTGATTAAGTTAATTTTTTTTAATTCTTTTAAGCGTTTTCAGGAATATCAAAAGGTCAAGGTAACAACTAGAATGTCGTTTAATACTTAGATCCCATAGTTATAGCTATTATAGCTGTCTTTAATCTCATTCATGGTTGATAATACGAGTAGTTCCACTCTGGCAAAAACGGAACAAGAGCTAAGAGAGCGAAAATTCTGCATATCGCTTTTGTCGACCTGCGAATGGATACTAACTAGTTTTTTTTATTTTTATAAAACTAAAGTGACATAAATTTACAGTCCACCTGATGATAAGTGGTTACTGCAGTCCATAAACAACTATTTTCATGACAAACGAGCACACAGGCCATCTGATGCTAAGTGGATGCTGTCACCTATAGACATCTACATTTATCCACGATTAAGAATCAAAATGCAGATGCATTATCATCCCCGAGGACTAAGATGGAATGCCTCGTTTCCAGTAAAAAGGGTCTCCGGTTCTCTACACTCACTATACGAAACACTGTAACCTTAAGCTGCTATTTTATGCTGGTATTCTGTGAGAGCGTGGTACTACCCCGGCCGAGCAGACCCATTCGTGCTACATTTATTATAGCTGCAGAATGGCTTTACCACGTAAAAACACATCTGCCCGAAACCAAGTTCATAGAAAGAAGGCTTCTCTGAGGACTAAGCTGGAATGATTCACGGCCTAAAATTAAACTGGCTCTCTATACCCTTCAGACTGAAATCTCTGGGATCTCTAAGCAGAAAAGGAGTTCTACTACCTTTATTTCATCATCATTACAGCCCTTCACAAGTCCACTGCTGAACATAGACCTCCCCAAGGAATGCTCTAAAGCACAATTCTAAGTGACCTGCATAGGTATATTAACTTTCTGCATGTCTTACCAGGTCGTTATATCTAGTGGATATTGCTATTACATCTTTTAATCCGATTTCGAATAACTTTACAAATACAATCGATACGAAATCGACTTGTTCTTATCTGTATTCCCCTTCAGTAACGAGATCAAAATGGATAGTTTCCTCTTTGAGAGAAATCCGTCCACATAAAACTGAATAGGTTTCTGTGTGCTGTTTCAAATACGTCAGGTTATTGCAACGCTAGTAACGATAAGTCGACCGTTTTATTTGGAAAGGCAATACCATACGCGTCGGGAGCAATAGTGACGTCAGTCCAATAGAAGGATTTCGTTGGACAGGACTGATTTATGTAAACGCAAGCTTCTATTTTACTGAAGGTAAAATAAATCATCTTTAATTTATACACATACTACTGTATGTACATATATTAAAGATGATAGATTTCACCATACTACACATACCATACCATATAGTTTTTTTGATACCACTGTATGTGTATACGGTAAATAAAAAAGAGAGAATTTTGAACTCAGTTTCAAAAATGGGCAGCTTTACTTACTTTGTTAGGTTGTATCAATATAAGAAAACCATTTGTCACTATAAAAATTTCACTTTACCTGTATTTTTGACCAAATTTTTGGTCTTATGTGTTTTTATTCATAAAACCAATGTTTAAATAGAATTTATGAATTCAAATGACAACATCGGATAGTCATTACCATCTCTTCATCTTAATGCAGCATTAGAATAGAATAGATTTTTTTATTCAATATGGATTACATGTGTAATTCTTATTGAAAGTCATGTTTTACTTTACCACTGGTTCGAAAAAAAACCTCTGTCCTGGAAAGAACCAGCAAGAAACCTAGCGGGACTTTTTTTTAAAGTAAATTTTACATTAATGGTTGCACAAACTATTTAAGTATAAAATTCATTTTAGAAACTGCTTGGAAGCGACCACCTCATTCCCAGGGGTTATTATCAACCATGTATTATTTTTTATATTATTTCTTATTATTTTGGGGTATTTATATATTATTCTCATCTGGTTGTGCTGAATAAATATTTTAAATGAAATAATAAATAAACATAAATATATATTTAATATACTAACATAAATAAATAAAAACCCAACCAGATGGAAACCCTCGGCAGGGGAGACCAAACGGCCGAGGGTTAGGGGGAAAGGGAGAGAAACCGGCGGACGATGCGGGCGGTATCGAGGAGCGCCGCCTTCTGCATTTGAGCTTGGAGCGGTCCGTCACGGAGTCCCAGTCGCCTCAGATGACCCGAGAGGCTGACTGGGATTAACCCGTTCGCAGAGACGACTACAGGTATAATTTCGGTCGGCAGTCCACCCCACATGTCGGTCACCTCGTGAGCCAGGTCCAGATATTTTGTTCGCTTATCTGTTTCGGCTTTCACGAGGTTCTCGTCATACGGAATGGTGATGTCGACCAAAAATATCCTTGACTGTTCCCGGTCCATCAGCACAATATCAGGCTTATTCGCAAGAATAGTCCTGTCTGTGATGATGGCCCGGTCCCAGTAGAGCCTGGCGCGGTCATTTTCGAGCACTGCTTCCGGCAAGTACTTGTAATACGGCAATTTCCGGTCCACGAGACCGTATTTCAGAGCGAGCTCCTGGTGTAGAATTCTGGCTACTAAGTTGTGCCTGTGCAAGTACTCAGAGTTAGAAAGCGCCGAACAACCGGAGATGACATGCCTAAGTGACTCACCGGGATGGCGACAAGCTCGACAGATGTCGACGGTGCCATCCCTTAGGATGTATCTCCGATAGTTGTTGGTCTTAATAACCTGATCCTGTATCGCACAGACAAAACCCTCGGTTTCCCCAAAGAGGTCACCAAAACGTAGCCAGTGGAGGGAGGCAACTGTGTCTACGAAAGGCACATGTAGAGCGTTGTAGAACTTCCGTGGAGCTCCTTCTCCTTCCATACGGTCTCCCGGTCGGAAATGCTCTGTACTGCCGGGTCTTGCCATTGCTCGTTGGCTATGGATAGAGGGTAAGCCCTTTATCACAAGAGATGACGTCCCTATAGAATGGATCATCCGATCTCGTCAGAAAGTAATTACGGAGGCTGCACACTTCGCGATTATGCATGGTAAGCGCGCTTAAAATGCCACGCCCACCATGTTTCCGCGGCAAGTACAGCCTCATAATCGACGATCTCGGGTGATGCATCCTATGGGACGTCATAGTAGTGCGGACTTTTCTATCCAGGGCGTTAAGTTCAGTTTGAGTCCACCTAAGTATGCCAAAGGTATATATGAGAACAGGCATGACCCAACCGTTATATGCGTGTGTCTTATTCACACCGGACAAAAGGCTGTTAAGCACTTTGGTCAAGCGTGCATAAAACATATCGCAAACTGACTGCTTCATACCCGCCTCATCGATACCGATGTTCTGTGACATACCCAGGTATCGGTATGTTTCAGCCTCAGAAAGGGTCCTTATGTTGATGGGCATAGATAAGTCTATGCCCTCAGAGTTAGCAACCCTTCCCCTTTCAACATGGAGGACCGCACACTTATCCGTCCCCAGCCCCATTCTAATAGAATTACTAAAATCACAAGTGATGTTTAGCAATTCCATATTTCTTATTATTATTATTATGTATTAATTTATACTATAATAACCCTTTTTATACAGTTTCAGCTTAACAAAACATTTAAACTCGGTAATAGAGAGAGCCTGCACACTTTCCGGGACCTTGTTGTAATAGCGTATACATTGCCCCAAGAATGAATTACTGACTCTGTGGAGTCGAGAAACTGGTATCACTAGCTTGTGTTTGTTCCTAGTGTTTACAGAATGTATATCACTTTTTTTACTAAAACCGCCTTTGTTTTTGTGAACATACATAAAATTTTCATAAATATACTGAGAGGTCAAAGTTAATATATTTATTTCTTTAAATTTACCTCTAAGAGACTATCTCGGTTTTAGGTTGTAAATAGCTCTAATGGTCCTCTTCTGTAAAACAAAAATAGTTTCTGAATCAGGCGCATTTCCCCATAGCAAAATCCCATAAGACATTATGCTATGGAAATAACTGAAATAAACTAATCTAGCTGTCTCGACACTAGTGAGACCTCTAATCTTTTTTACAGCATAGGCTGCAGAACTTAATCTGCTTGCTAGTTTGGAAATATGGGGGCCCCACTGAAGCTTTGCGTCGAGAGTGATGCCAAGAAAAACAGTGGATTCAACAGGGCTCGGTTCTTCCCCATTTAAAAACATATTGGTACCCAGATTTTTAACATTCATTGTTGTAAATTTAACACATATAGTTTTTTTTTCGTTTAAATTTAGATTTTTAACGTTAAACCAATGCACTCATTTTGATATAGCATTATTCACTTCGTCACATTTAAATGATCGACGTTTAAGTTTAGAAATCAAGAAAGTATCATCAGCAAATAATAATATATCATGATTATCCCCTACAAGGGAAGGTAAGTCATTAATATATACTAGAAATAGGAATGGGCCGAGAATCGAGCCCTTAGTAACACCCATTAGTACAGGTGACCCAGAAGAACTTTTACCATTGATAATAACTTTCTGCATTCTATTACTTAAATATGAAATAATAAGTTTAAGCGCTGTCTTCTTGACACCATAATACTTTAGCTTCCTGATTAATGTCTCATGGTGAACACAGTCGAAGGCCTTGGAAAGGTCACAAAATATACCCAAAGCATCCACCGAATTCTCCCATGCACAAAAAATATGTTTAATGAGCTCAACTCCAGCGTCAGTTGTCGAGCGACCCCTTGTAAAACCGAATTGATTTTTATGTAGCAATTTATTAATATTAAAGAAACTTAAGATCTGATCTAGTTATTATTATTATTATATTAAAATTAATTAAATTTTACTAAATGATGGTAGTACAGAAATCGGTCTAAAATTGGTGGGGTCTAATGTACTACCAGATTTAAATAAAGGTATGATTTTACTATGTTTCATTAAATCAGGAAACACACCAGATTCGACGCTTGTATTAATACAAGCGTCGAATCTGGTGTCAGGTTGTGTGTTGATTACTCTGTAAGGTTAAGTAAGCAGTTACTGGTCGAAAAATATCCACTTCCCTCAACTAGTAATTTATTTTCAAGACTCCATGGGGGTCAACAGTTCAGCAAACTAGATTTGTCTATGGCATATAACCAGTTTGTACTAAGTGACAATTCAAAAAATCTTACAACCATAAACACACATTGGGGTTATTCAGATTTACACGTCTAGTTTTCGGTCTGTGTTCAGCGCCATCTATTTTTCAACGCGCGATCGAGAGAGTGCTGTCTGGAATAGAAGGGGTTTTATGCCTCTTAGATGACATACTAGTGACTAGTAAGGATAAAGAAGAACATCTTGAAAGACTAAACGCGGTCCTTAAACGTTTACAGGATGCAGGTCTTACACTGCAGAAAGAAAAATGTAATTTCTTTCAAAATGAAGTTCATTTTCTTGGTTACAACATCACGAAAGACGGATTAAAGAAATCGCCGGAAAAAGTTAAGGCCATGGTTGAAGCACCAACACCTAAAAACATTAATGAACTGCAGTCGTTCCTAGGGTTAATCAACTATTACAGGAATTTCATAAAAAATGCCTCTACTATTCTCAGTCCATTATATGAATTATTAAAAAAAGGAAATAAATGGGAATGGACCGACGTGCACGACACGGCGTTCCAGGATATTAAAAAGCTATTGCTATCCGATCAGGTTCTTGCACATTATGATACGCGGGCTAAGATCATATTAACCGTAGATGCTTCCCCTAGGGGTCTAGGGTCTAGAATCGATTCTATCACAAGTAGGGTGTGACGGTATCGAAAAGCCTATATCGTTTGTTTCGCGTACATTAAACTCAGCAGAGAAGCGTTATGCTCAAATACAAAAAGAAGCAACGGCTATTATTTATGGGGTGCGACGGTTCTATCAATATTTGTATGGCCGAAGTGAACCGTTCACATTACGCACGGATCATAAGCCATTGCTTCCTATTTTCGGGTCGCACAAAGGCATACCAGAGATGGCGGCAAATAGATTGCAACGTTATGGTTTGTTCCTAAGTAATTATATCTTTAAAATTGAATGTGTGCGTAGCGCGGACAATAGTGCGGACTATCTGTCTCGCGCAAGCTTGCCTCGGGAGAAAGCCGAGTGCGCGTACACCGAACAGTGTCAGTGCTGCGATTGCGCGGTTGCATACGACCGGGCGACGTATGTTTGTTTCGTAGTAGACGGAAGCATGCCCGTTACGTTAGAAAAATTACGCGAAGAAACCAAAGGTGACGTAATATTGCAGCGAGTAATCAAAAACATTGTTAACGGCTGGCCGCCGAAAGAAAATGATTTATGTTTAAAACCGTATCATTTATGTAGATCACAACTATCTTACGAGAATGGATGCATCATGAGAGGGCACAAGGTCGTCATACCCGTAATTGTGTACCAAACTATTTTGAAAGAGTTGCATACTTCTCATTTAGGGATAGTTAAAACAAAGGCAGAAGCTCGTTCAAGATTTTGGTTTCCGGGTATCGATCAAGCAGTGGAATCAATGATAGCCTCGTGCGACGTTTGCATACAATTACGACCTTCACCCGCGCGCGCCCCGCTAGCTCATTGGAAAATACCATCGTTCCCTTTCGACAGAAAACACATTGACTTCCTAGGGCCCATAAAAGGTTGTATCTATCTAGTAGTAGTAGATGCTCATACCAAATGGGTTGAAGTGTACAATATGAAAACTGCTACATCTTCTTTTGCGGTCATTGATAAATTGTGTGAGTTTATGTCAAGGTTCGGAGTTCCGAAAAGAATAGTTAGTGATAATGGTACGGCCTTTTATTCGCGAGAATTTGAGTCGTTTTGTGCAAGAAATGGGGTTTCACAACTAACCTCTCCAGTCTATCACCCACCTAGTAACGGCTAGGCGGAAAGTTTTGTAAAAATAGTAAAAAGGGAAATAAAGTCCTTCGTCGGGTCATAATGCAAGGGATACCACAGTAAAGTTATTGCGATATCTTATGGATTATCGTAACTCTGTCCATACCACGACGGGTTTGTCTCTTTCTCAGTTGGTGTACGGTCGCAAACTAAGGTCTCAGTTAGATTTAATCAACCCTAAAACATCAACATCCTCGTCACCGTCTCTTATTAATAACTAGTTGTTACCCGCGGCTTTGCCCGCATGGTCACTGGGAAATGAACTATCCATTGCTTTTTGAATTGAAAGAAAACTGAGTTTTATAGATTTGTCAGAGATGCAGCCATTAAAAGGAAACTGAGCAAAATTGATTCGTCAGCCTATTTAAATGTTTTGAAACGCAGTATTTTTTTAATTAAAGGAAACTGAGCATAATTATCCGTCAGGGATGCAGACTTTGAAAAGAAACTGAGCTAAATTGATTCATCAGAGATGCAGTTTTCTGAATTGAAAGGAAACTGAGCCAAATAAAAGATCCGTCAGAGATGCAGCCTTTTGAGTTGAAAGGAAACTGAGCTTAATAGGTCCGTCAGAGGTGCAGCATTTGGAATTGAAAAGAAACTGAGCTAAATAGGAAATTTTGAATTGAAAGGGAAGATCTGTGGAATTCTGATTAATTGATTGTGGGAATTTTGGAAAAAACTAACTGAACACTATTTTAAGACGCTACTGTACACAATGTTATATGTTTTTCCATTCGGGGAAAGAATGTGGAGATTCTGGGCATTTGACACACGCGAACATGCTACATACAGCTGACCATGAGAGAAGCACGGTTTTTCTAAGTTGACCCCCGCTACCTTGCGCTTTATTAATTGTCATTGCAAAACTGAGCTTAATAGGGAACTGCAACCTTTTGAATTGAAAAGGAAGATCTGTGGGAATTATAGGGATCCGTGGTATAATAACATTTTCACCTTTTCCTACGCCTATCAAAATTGCAGCACCGATTATGTTCCGTCCAAGATGTGTCACACGCAGCCTTGTCCCGTTACATAACCGAGGAGCATCTAAATTTCGCATTAGCATGACTGCGACGCCTAATTTTAATTGAAGCTTATGTGAGGGCACACCTGACAACTCTAGAGAATTTAGAAACTCTACGGGATATGAAGTGCTCTGTACTGTGTCCATAACTGTGTCTACTGACAAATACTCTGTTATTTCTCCTGCTACTTCGCTTAATATATCTGAATTTATTTTGTTAACGCTCTCATTTTTTGGTGCAAGAATCGCCCTTTCACATAACCATTTGTCTTCATGCATGTTGTTCGTTAAATCTGAATAAACGCTCGCAAATAATTCGGAATGACTCTGTACTAAATTACAAAAATCTTTCGTCAATTTCAGCCCTCAGCATCTGTTTCCAACCGCCCATCGCCAATTTTTAATAGTGTGTCAGCATAGTTTCCAGCATTGATATCATTATACAAATGCACTCTCATATTCGTAGTTAAACTGAATTTTGTCACCTTGTTCCATAAAATAGACGACTTGAGGCATGCTTTAATTTCATCTGCAGGTGTGCCCTTTTGAATGACAGGTAAAGTTTGGCGAAAGTCACCAGCCAGTAAAACCACCATTCCTCCCATTACATCGGTATTGCTGCGTAAATCCTGGAGCGTTCGATTTAGTGCTTCTACAGCTTTGTTATGCGACATTGTACTTTCGTCCCACACTAAAAGTTTGCATTGTCGTAGCATTATACCTCGTGCACTATTTTTGCTAAACTTGCAGATCGGCGATTCTTCCTGGGCTAGATTTAGAGGGAGTTTTAAAACAGAATGTGCAGTGCGGCCCCCGCTTAGCAGCGTGGCGGCTATACCGGAGGAAGCTACGGCCACAGCAATGTTTTTATCTTTCCGTACTTGCGCTAATAATAAATTTAACAAAAATGTCTTCCCAGTTCCTCCAGGGGCATCTAAAAGAAAAGTGCACCATTTCCAGATTAAATTTGTCCTAATACTTTGTAAAAAACTCGTTTTTGTTCGGGAAGCAAGCGGGTTACAAATTCGGCTACATGCTGCTACAGAGCTGGTATATCGTAGTTTGTTTCACGTATAATTTCATCACTTAGTTCATTTTCGGTTGTTCGGTGAGGGCTTATCATTCCAAAGTCGCTTAATTTTTTGCCTACCATTGCCATTACTTTATCTTCAATTTTTCCAAGTGCTTCATTATAAATGTGTTCATTGTATGTCGTGTTCGCGTGTGTCTGTTGTAACGCAAAATATCTTCCGCCATGTACTCTTTATATTTGTCCCACAATTTATGTGCATTAGATAGCCCGCAAGATGATATGAGAGTTGCATAAAGATCCCTAATTTTGGCTGGTGACTGGCACTGCACAGCTTCCTCCATGGTTTTATCCCAGTGATTATCGTTTTCTAAAAGATGCAGAGCTTCACATGCTTCTCTATAAGTTGCGCATTCCTGACCGTTGACAGTTTTAAGGTCTTTATATCCTGTAGGACCCCGAACATGGTGCAGCAGCAATCGTAAACAGAAATATTCAAAATTAGTTACATGGACGGTATACACACGACCAAGGGCATCTGATGACTTTACACCGGGCCAATTTGCAACAGGCGCGCCTTGAATACGGCGTTTCCACTCCTTCCTAGATGTGTTCCAAGTATAATAGCGGGGGACTTCAGAATATAACAACGTT
Source organism: Parnassius orleans (assembly GCA_029286625.1). Taxonomy (NCBI): domain Eukaryota; kingdom Metazoa; phylum Arthropoda; class Insecta; order Lepidoptera; family Papilionidae; genus Parnassius; species Parnassius orleans. The sequence continues at coordinate 730,236 of JAGSMP010000243.1, read as the reverse complement.
TTTGCAAAGGGGTCGGTTTAACAAAGTTGAAAGAAGTCTGTTAGTGTAGTTTTTGGCGGTGATGCAATTCTTTCTTGGAAATTTCTTTCGGTGAAATATACACGCTCTCCATTTTCTAAGTGCACAGCAAGGTGAGTAACTGTTGGGTGCCCTTCGTGTAAAGGGAAGCCAAGGAGACGCCACGCTGCCTTGTTACTGCTCACATAACGCCCTGCTTGAAAGGTCTGTACTTCATTAACGGGGTTTGCCTCACCTTCACTCCTGAGATTAAATATTGCTTGGTCACTTCCTTTATTTATGTACTTACAGATATACTTGATTTCGCGGACAGAGCTACATGCTTCTACATTAATGTGGGCATTAAACATTTTACATAGAATGGGCGAATACGGGACAATCCAGCTGTTATCTAAGGTTTCGAACGCTCCAGAGCGAGATTTGATTGTAACTTTCCTGCCACCATCTTTGGGAGCTCTGCGTCTGTATAAAGGGTAGCCATTGTCATTGTGCACTGTTTCTTTTAATAGCTGCTTAGGGAATTTCTTTGTACATTTTCCTTCTTTCATACATGGCGATATTGAATTTCGTGCTCCACATGGACCGTGAATCATATTTCGGACAATGGTATCATACAATTCTTTATCTTGCTCAGGAACCGGAATCTCGGCGCTTATTATGTCGTCTATTTGGCTGGGCCGCAACTTCTCTTTAAGCCATATTAGAATGTGGGCATGCGGTAATCCTCTTTTTTGCCATTCAATTAAATACATGAAGCACTGCACCTCTCCGAAAATTTTCCCTTTGTTAATTATGTAATAGTGGTGTATGGTGTCCACTATTAACAGACTCCGAGTGGTCTAGGAGCGGAGGAATGAAACTATTTTTCTTGATATGCCTTACTATGTGCAGGCGAATGAAGGTGTTTATTTAATGAACCCTGTCTATATTTATATTCCCGGCTACATCCTTAGTTAACCTATAGTAATATCTTTTATTTACTTAGCCAATTAGAATTTATACATTTTGACCAATGAAATTAATCAATAAAATATTATGTACAACTATTATATGTCGCGCTCCATTTGCCGGCGTAAGACTCGTAGATAGCTTCTCGTAGCTGCGTTGCTGGACGGGACTATATAAGTGATGCAGACCGACGCGCGCGCACCTATTCCGCTTGCGCCGTCGCCCCCGAGCGGTCGTGCGCTTGCGGGGTCCGCCGCTGACCGAGCACCCGTACGGGTCTTCTCCCTCGGTCGGCACAGTTTCTTAGAATAGAACGTCAGTCCCGTCCTGTCCCCCTCAGCTGGCGCCGCCGCCACCGTGCGGGTTGCGTTGGCTGACCGCTCTTCCGTCCCTGTACGGTTGGGTGCCCTCCCACACTCCCGTCCTTGCACGGTCGAGTTTCGCCCTCCCGCTCAGCTAGCACAGCCGCGCCCGTGCGGTTGTGCTTAGCTGTCTCGCCGTCGCCGTGTTTCCGTGCCCATGAATATGGGTTCGGGCGACGGTGGGGGCCTTCCCGTCTCCGCCAGCCGCCCCCGTGCGGTTGTGTTGTGCGTCCCGCACTTACACCGTTGGACGGTGAGTGCTTTCCCTCCCTGTCCCCACCCGCTAGTGCCGCCGCCCCCGTGCGGTTGCGCTGGCAGTCAGTGCTCGCACATGCGATTCCCACTCTCATTTCTCCAGCACCGTCGCACTTTGCGGCTGTGTGATCCGCGCTTCCGTCCCCGGACGGTTGTGCCCCAGACCTCCCTCTCCCCGAGGGAGGTCGTATCCGATTCCACTGTAAAGCCTTCGGGCTAATGTGGCAAGGTGGTGTTTAGTGGGTAGGCACTTCTTCAAAGTGAGTCCCACATAACCACGTAGCCGGCTGCGTGGTATGCTAGGAGCATTCACCACCTCCCTCCACCGCTTCGGAGGGTGTCCTTGCATTGGGCGCAAAAACGCGCGCGCGTAATCGGCGAGCGGCGGCGGCGTGGGACACATCTCCGGAACAGCAAGAAGAAGCGAAGCTACGGCGTTGAAGAAACGGCTCGAAAATGGGCGACGGATTCATGAAGATACCCGGCGTGTGAAGACGATGCGGCGCTGATGATATTTGCGGCTGTTTCTTGTTTCTATATTAGAACGTTAAATATATACGTCAATTTATCTCACATCGATATGCAGTCCGCAGTATCTCAGTAGCCGGGGATAATTTGTAAATAAATGTTTTCTTCAGACCTTCACCTTCTGCGTTATGGTAGCAGCAGGGTAACATTATTTATTACCGTTTAGGGTTGATTAGCCTGGCTGCTACAATTACATACATTAATTTTTGTACTTTTAATCTAAATACTCTAGCAACTAAATCGTGTCAGTCAGTACTTTTTTGGCCCGGCATTAGCTCCTAGGTTATTTCTTTCCATGTGGGATTGCAAGTAAAAGTAACAAAAAGATCAGGTCTTCCGTAAGTTCGTACATAGGCGAATGCGTCTTGTGTGTACTCATGTAGGTAGTGGGGACTGTTAACGAATGATGAGGGCAGAATTACCATTTTACCTAAATCTCTGGGGTTTACATTGGCGTCACTAGAAACTGCATCTTGTAAATGTATATAATTCTCAAAGCGCAGCTTTTTTTGATTTAAAGATATATAACGGAGACGTTCACTTTCTACCTTCACATGTCTACCAAAAATTGATGAAATAATTGTCTACACCGGGCCAAGAGGTTAAAATCATTTTCTCGCAACATCATATGATACACATAAAAATCCATACATGATACTTTTTTGTTCGGAGTAGTCTCCTTTGTGACCGGGTTAATGAGTGGAATTTGAAAATGATAACCCTCTTGTCCTTTGCAATAAATCAATGGGTATTGCAGAGCGTCATAAAACTTGTGTGTATCGGCTACCCGTTGCAACGTATCATCACGTGCTCGCAAGACAATGTCTCGTGAAGAAAATTGATCACCACTAATTACGGCTGCTATTTCGTTTATCAAAGGTGTATTGTAGCGCCTTTCATGCTCTCCTCGAGGGGTCCGATCTGCGTGAATGACGACTTTATAATCCTCTTCAGGTAGGTTTTCTAAAGCAGTTTTAAATGTTTTGACTAAAATGTTACGTTCATGCAAGAATCTTTGAATTTTGAACACTGTGTCTCTCTCAACTCCTGGATAAATTGGCAGCGACGGTCTACCTCAATTTCTTCGTCACCCATAAAATATACTTGTAAAATTTATGCTGTTCGTTTTCAGCTGGAAAAAGTGAACCTATTTTTTCTATGATAAATTTGCCCTTGCACCGTAAATGTAGGCGAAAATCCCGGCATTATTATTTCCCGGTCAACTCCGAAGGACGTCATTTGAAAGCATGAGTTATATTTCGGATCCTGTTTAAAAGCGCCATGACTCATTAGCATCATATAAAAGAGAGTTTTCAAAGGTTCTTCTGGTTCCCCAAGTAACGGAAGAGACACTTTGCCATTGGAACAGCACATGCCTGCGGTCTCATCTTTCCATTTTAAAGCGCTGCAAAATCGACACGCCTTGTCCATCAGTCCGATAACAACTAACCTGTGATTTTTATAATCAATCAAAGGATCATAATTGAATGCTGCGTCATTAAAAACCGACCAATTGTTTCTTTGAAAATTTTGTCGACGTTCAGCTTGGAGCTGTGCATTTGCATCTCTTCGCGCCTGTGTCTGTTCTGGTGTTTCAGATGCCCTTATAGTAGATTGACTTTCAGCTTGCTCAATGAGTCTGTGTTGAGTTTCATCAGATGTTTCCGCAGCTCTTAAGGCGGCCTGACGTTCCGCTTGTTCGAATAGCCTTTGCTGACTTTGAGCAGGTATTTCAGTAGCTCTTAAAGTAGCTTGACGCTCTGCCTGTTCAAGACGCCTTTCCTGACTTTGAGAAGGTGTTTCGGAAGCTCTTAAAGCAGCCTGACGCTCTGTCTGTTCAAGACGCCTTTGCTGACGTTGAGAAGGTGTCTCAGCTGCTCTAAAAGCAGCCTGACGCTCTGCTTGTTCTTGCCTTCTCAGTTCAGCATCTTCTAAAGATTCTAGCGATCGAGCTAATCTTTTCGCTTGTCTTTGAGAAGATACTCTTGAAAGGCTGGACTTACGTTTGCGAGGCATTATGAAGTAAGAAAAAACCTATTTATAAAAAAACGTTAAAATACCTAAAAGGAATTAAATTTCCTTTTAAATTTTTTTTTAATAGCAAATCCAAAATAACTAAAAGGAATAAATATTCCTTTTAAATTTTTTTTATAATCAAAACAACAAAACCAATTCAAGACACAACACGAATCCGAAAACGATAGCCGAAAAAAATCGAATCAACTTAAACCAAATCACAAAACAAATCGCAGAAAACCGAAATCGAAAGCAGTAGTCAATATAAATATAACCAACGAAAAAAGAAGTAAGTATATAAGTACCGTAAACACTATCTATACTATTAATATTCCTTTGAAATATTGTTAAACAACCTAAAACAATGAAAACCAATTCACGATTCTAAATAAACAAAATCCAAAATCAAAGCCAGAGTCTAAATATGTATAAAGGAATACCAACCAAATCAACAAAACCGATCCAAGAAAATACACAAATCCGAAAATGAAAGTCAATATAAATCCATTCAACCTTAACCAAATCACAAAGCAAATAACAAACAACCGAAATCGAAAGCAGGTAGTCGAATAAGCTACGAAATAGAAACAATTTAAGCGTATAAGTACCGTATGCACTATAAGTTGACGCGCGGCTCAACGGCGGGAATTAAGTACATGTCAGGAAACATTTCGTTACCGCGTTTTAAAAACCTAGTAACGACATCTAGCGGAATCAATTTAAACTATGTATACGTTAGTTAATAAGAACTCTCAAAAAATATTTTTCTTATAATTTTGCACAATTTGCATAATTTTTCTTATTGTAATACCGATTCATTCATAACCACATATAAGAACTGTATTTATTTCCGTTCAATAAATATTACTAAGGCTTATTAATAAAGCTTACTAAGAACTGTTTCTACCATTGTTAAGTAATAGTTAAGGGTAAAAGCGTGACAGGTGGTGATAGTATTTCTGATCCATACTTATAATCACGCCTGTAACCCTTGCGGGGTAGGCAGAGCATCAACGGATTACTTAATATCGTCTGCGAGGTTATCGCCTATTCTGTGAATTACGATGCACCAAAACGTTTGAAGAAAATCAGCTGGTGAATTTTATGTTTTTTATCGCTCTCTTCCCGGTCCTGCGTGGAAAAATACAGATCCATACATTTTTTATCTTAATTTTGGTAAAAAGACATAATAATCCAGATATTCTGACCTTCTGTGTTCGTCCATCGTACCGTCGTCCGTCTTGTAGAATCACGGTGGCGCCACCTAGCTGAATTTAATTTTGCAACATATTCGATTTTCCCACGGGAATGAGATGTTTTTCCGCGGAAAAAAGTAGCCTATGTCACTCTACAGCCACCGAACTATCCCCATACAAAAAATCATGCCATGCCGACGCTCTGTTGCGACGTGAAAGAAGGACAAACAAACAAACAAACAAACACACTTTCGCATTTATAATATTAAGTATGGATTGTAATAACCAACAGTGTATACAGCATAAGCACGGTAAAAATATAACAAAACATTTTAAGTAGAATGACATTATATTATATAAAATATATGTTAATAAAACGAACTATACTTAATAAATTATTGGAAAAGTTTTATATTTAGTAAAAGATTGTAATAATTTAGAAATAATGAAAAGACACATAAATCAGTTAATGCTTTATAAAGGGCGTAATGGTGGGGGCATTAAACAACCCTTAAGCCAGAATTCTTGTGGGGCAGCTCCTCCAAGTGCAGCAGATACCACACTGTCAACCTCGCCACTTCCGTCGTCACCGCTACTGCCGTTATCGTTGGACATTTCACCACCGCCACTTACATTTTCACCCATCATACAGTCGCCAGGGGTACCAGAAACATACCCATATATCGTGTCGCGAAGTTCGGCTAGAAGAGCAGAGATGTACGAACCTAATGTCTCTGTTTTGTCAAGGGAGGACGAGAGTGAGAACGACGTCCAACAGTCTGATGAGGAGGTAACAGAGCCTAGTTCCAACGAGTTAAGTGAGGAAGAAGTAATGTAATTTTTTTTTAAATAATGTATTGTTGTTGTACTAGGGGAGGAAATGTTGGGTATGTGTGCGTGGTTGCGCCCACCGCTAATTATTGTGTGAACAATAAAGAGTGTTAAGCTAGCCAGCGATCGTATCACTTATTATAAAATTAAAATACCCCTGAAAATTTTCGTTTATTTGATGTTGATAATCGAATTATTTTACCTATAAATAACCAAATTCGAATTATAGTAACTGCTACTGATGTAATTCATTCATGAACTATTCCATCATTAGGAGTAAAAGTAGATGCTAATCCTGGTCGATTTTCAAAAGATTGACAAACTAGATTTTTTATTAATCGACCAGGAATTTTCTTTGGTCAATGTTCAGTAATTTGCGGAGTTAATCATAGTTTTATACCTATTGTAATCGAAAGAATGTCTATTAAAATTTTTATTAATTGAATTAATAATTATTCATCATTAGATGACTGAAAGCAAGTACTGGTCTCTTAAACCATTATACATAACAGAACCAGACCACTATATCTAACAGAAGTCTTTTTATTATATTACTTCTAAACCTCTCCAAGCGATGTTCATTTATTGGAACAAACACAACTTTCTTATTTTCCTGGTTTTTGTGTATGTAAGGCAATGATACCAACTGTCCACAGTGATCTGAACTTAAATTTTGAATAATTGATTTATGCAAGGGCAATCTGTAAAAATGTTATCTATACAGGTCGCACTAAGCCCAACAATACGTGTTGGTTCTAAAAATAAATTAACAAGATTATACGATTTAAACAATGAGCTAAACTTAATACTAATGGAAGAAGTTTCAAGGAGATTGATGTTAAAGTCTCCACATATTACAACAGACTTGTTCTGTTTACTAAGTTTGAGCAAAACTTCTTCCACAATCCTTTCAAAATAGTCATAAGTAGCACATGGGGGTCTGTAAACACTTACGAGTACAATAATGAGGTGCTCGAGCTCGACACAAGCAATTTCTACAGTTAACAGAGAAGCTCACAATATCCTTACGTTCTTTATATAATAATGATTTATCCGCTAATATTAAGGAGCCACCACGTAAACTTTTTTCTCTATTGAAGGAACTGACCACCTGGTGATTTCTGAAATTAAACATGAAATTATAATCATTAAATTAGATTGATTAACGTTGATTAATAGGCAATTTCAAGGGAATGTGTCGGACTTTAATAATTCAAAATTGTCATCACCAAACTACGGCCTGATAGGCAAAAGTATCCCAACCGACTTAACTATTCACAGCATTTGGAAAGACTTTTTGCGTAAAAATTAATGCGTAATTTAAAACTACGGTATATAGGTATGATCTTGGCCCTAATCAAAAAGTAGCTGGACCTTCTGATTCTGAGAGGGTTTATAAACAAAAAAGACTCTATCACCGCCTTAATTTGTGTTGGTGAACTTCGTATGTCATTGAAATGTTTTTAATTTCTTTGTTGGATTCCTCACAATCTCTTTCTCCACCCTTGATCACGTAGTCTGAAATCACTGTTTAAATGAAGTCGGCTTGCACTCGTGCTAAGATATTTAAAGCGAGCCTTAATCCAATAAGCCACCACCGACTTTTGAGAGGGTGGCAGCTAATGTTGATTACGAATTATAACTCAAGATATATTTTATTCCTTTGCGTAGCATTGAATTTATCATCATTTCACAACAGCACTTTACAAGTTCATTGTTAAACATAGACTCAAGGAATGCCTCAAAACATAGTCTTGAGCCATCTCCATACATCGACTACTGTCTTACCAAGTCGGCACTCCATCTAGTTTGAGGCCGCGTTACACTTCGCTTACTGTTACGAGATTCCATTCGAGAAGCTTCCTTCTTCATCGTGCGATATTGGCCATATTAGTTTCCTTTACTGCCTGCCTATCAAAGTCTACTGCTGAACATAAGGCTTTTTTTTTTCTTTTTTTTTATAGGACAAGGGTAACAAACGAGCACACAGTCCACCTGATGGAAAGTGGTTGCTGCAGCCCATAGACATCTACATCTATCCTCGGCTACAAATCAAAATGCAGATGCGTTGTCACCCGTGAGGACTAAGATGGAATGCCTCATTTCCAGTAAAAAGGGCCAGTAAAAAGCCTACCCAAAGATGGGCTAATAAGGGGGATACTTGTCATAATTGTCACGCTTGGCAATCGCTTTTTTATTTTTTATTAGGAAGACGTTGCTGCTCATCACCTAGTTTGTTTCCCTATGTCATCTCTTATGACACCCACGGAACGATATGGGATAGTGGGTAGTAGTACACCACCATTGCACAGTACTATGTCAGTTTCTGATCCGCAAATGTATTATGTAATATTAAATAGTATCAAACGTGGTTCCCATAATTATATGAAAAATATTGTTTAAAAGAAAAATTGATTTACCAAATAGAAGGTCAAGCCTACTTAACAATTCGATTCAGTAAGCTAGTTCTGTACTTGCAAAAAGTCTACGTGAGGAATTTTTTACGTATTTGTAAGCCGCTTTTCTCCGAAATAATTTTGTAAAAATAACAAGAATAAGGACTTCTTCATTAATCTTTTGTTTCGTAAGCGAAACAGTATATCTTAGTACGTAAGACATTTTTAATGACTTTGTAAAATAAAAAAGCTCCCTCCTCAATAAAACAAATGAAAAAGTAACATTATTATATATACTAAATATAATTTACTGTGATAAATAGATATAATAATAAAATAATGAGTGATTGTTATTTATAAGTTTTTGTTATGATAAATAAAATGGTTGTATATACAGACGGTGTAAGATATCCAATACCCCATATCGTCCCGTGGGCGTCATAAGAGGCGAAAGAGGGAACCAAACTAGGATATTGGCAGCATCGTCTTCCTAATAATAACTAGAAAAAATGGTGATGGTTTAATGGAAAGAGGTGAGAAATTCATCATAATTAGAGGCTGTGAGGCATTTCGTTTTATCCCTTGGGGTGACGAAGCACCCGTGGTATTCTCTGTTTAAAGTTAGTTGCAGGCATCCATGACCTGCAGGCTTCAATTGCTGTTCGTTAGTTTCGCTAAAACTCGAAACTGGCTCGACCGATTCTGATGAAATTTTTTATGTGTGTTTGTGTGGGTAGTTTATATATTAAGTGGCGCTGTTTTCGAGATCCAGAAATCAACCGTGCGAAGCCGGAGCGGATCGCTAGTATTATATAAATATTTGAACTTTCCAATTACTACCTAAAGAGCGTCGTCTATTTCGTTATAAAATCTATTGAATCGAGAAAATGTAAACCTTAAAATTAAAGACTGGGTCAAGAATATTTACATTTGTTAAATTATTTTTATATGGCCTTTAAAGTACAAACTGCAGTAGTAAAGTAGGGGCCCTTCCATAAACGAGAGATTCCTGTGTCCAGAATTAGGGTGTTTTAGACGATTCTACAAGAAGTCGTGCGAGGAAGAAAACTTCTGGTAAATTACAAGCCAATTGCCAAGCATCCAGATTGTATGGATGGTTTCGCAATTTTTGTGAAATTAGGTGAGTTTGTCCGGACAATTATACTGAGTAATTCCCATGGTAGATGCGATAGAATATGCAAAGGGATGAAACATCTCTGTGCAGCGCCAGTGACGCAAGCCTATCAGAAAGCTCGTCGACTATTCAGATTGTTTTAGGCTGGATGCGGTCAAGTGGAAGGAGCTGGCTCTGGACTGCTTTGGCTCAAAGATGATAACAGTATTCCATGTGTAGCCGAACTTGCGCCTTGTAAAGTTATTAAGCGGTGTGCTGCCATGAAATACTATGTGAAAGCAGGGCGGGCATATACTGCAATTTTATTGCCATGAATTGGCCTACACCTACGTAAAGCCGTTGGTCCTGCGCCTGATCTCTCTCCGGTCGTGTGGGATTGCTGTCCCATCGGATGAGGGAATAGAGAGTACACATTCGGACACTATAATCATGTCTTGCGCAGATGGCTAGTCTCCGTTGAGAATGGCCACAGTGACCGAAATTCGGTCTGGAGGATATTATTATTAATATTATATGTTATTACTGTACGAAAAACCCTTTGCAAAAAAGAACAAAGTATTATTTTTTTTGCAAATTAGACGTAATGCCAGTAACGTATATATTTTCCCCATTTTAAAAGTTCCCTTGAAAATAATTCTCCTCATTAATAATTCAGGAAGACGTACGACGATGTTGAAGTAAATTTACAATCACATTAACTTCACTAATGGCCGCAAGGTCTCAGCGGTACCTCTGTATTTAATTTGCGACCTACACGTAGCTAATAAGTACGATGCTAACGAATGGTGTCATTTGTTTTGTTAAAATAGGAAGGTTCCTGTGAATATAATATTAATGGCTTGCAAACGTGAAACCTATTCCACTCTTTATGTGGAAAATATACTTTACATTATTTTCAGACCGTGAGATAAAAGCTGGAATGATAAATTAATAAATGATGTATTTAATTAATTATATAACTTAATACGTAATTATAAACTATTTCAAAAAAGCCCCGCTTGGTATTTCCGAAGTTCTTCCAAGCGCAAAATTATTTTTCGAACCAGCGAGAAATTAAAATGACTTTCAATAAATGTTAATTATATTCTATATCGATTTTTTTTCTATTTATAAAGTTAAGTTAAACTTACAGCCTATATACGTCCCGCTGCTGGGCACAGGGTTCCTCTCATTTCTGACAGTTTTTTAGGGCAAAGAAATATCCACCACATGTTGGCGAACTGCACATGGCTTCGAAATACTTTTTTTTCTTATTTCTTAGACATGCAGGTTTTCTCACGATTTTTCCATCACCGCCGAGCACGGGGTAGGTAAATCAGCACTTAAAATTGCAATTAACAATTTCATTGATGCCGGCGGGGATCGAACCCGGTTTGCTCGCGTACTGTGATATATAAAGCGAGCGCTTAGCCCCTGAGCTACCTCGGCTCATTTTCTATTTATATTTAATCGTAATAAGTTGCAAAGGAGAGTATTACAATAACATTTAAATTTGATTAAAAGTTTATAAATGGCCTTTTTTATGTGTATTGGGACTTCATCTAATAACTTTTGATCCAAGTTTCATTGACTTTTTAAGGAAATATCAATTTCTTATTAAATATTTCTCTTTGAAAATTATAACACCAAGTAAAAAAAAAATATACGACAAGCCACGCAGAAATTTTTGCGAAAAATTTTTACATTTGTTTATGACACTGGCCTGTTATAAGAAAATAGGAAAATAAAAATATTTACAAGTAAAAACACGTTAACTTTACATCTTATCAAAATCGCACCAGTAGGGACATTTGCCATCGTTGCCACGCTTGGCAGGCGGGTTGGCAACCGCAGTTTGTTTTTTTTTAGTGGTTATATGGAAGATGCTGCTGCCTATCGCCTGTTTCAGTGTCTCTCTGTCACCACTTATGACACCCACGGAATGATATGAAATATTGGATTCTTTTAACCACCACCACAGCGCACTCGGAGAATGTTGTAACAAAAGGCAATTTATATAGTCAATACAAATAAATAAAATTGAAGTGTCTGTTTGTAATGTCAAAATAACAGCTTTTTACTAAATGCATATACGATACTTATAACAAAAAACCAATTATCAAAATTTTTGTCTGTCTGTCTGTTCCGGCTAATCTCCGAAATGGCTGGACTGACTTTGATAGTTTAGATACTTTCACTAGCAGATAGCTGATGTTATAAGGAGTAACGTAGGCTACTTTTATTTTGGAAAAAGAATTAGGGTTCCGCGCAAAGAAAAAAAACTAAAACCCATGAAATCCAATCGTAGTAATTTTAACGGGAATAGCTGGTTCATAAGAAAACACAGCACGTATTCTACTGCGTTTTATGGCTTAATTCTTACCGCCTTATAGCACCTTTGTAAATTGAAAATTCAAAAACTTAAATATCTTACGAAACAAAATGAAGAAAATTTTGCACTGTTCGAACTTCCTGTTTACAGAGTTACCTTGAGATAACACAGAGTATATAGCAAGTATAACAAGGAATGTTTCATTATTACGCTCCAAGATAGCGCGGAAACGCCGCGAGCTTATAGCTTTGCAGACGAAATGAGCTTGTATGACGAAGTGCACACTGGGGCAATTAAACTTTATGTCTCTATCTAGTAACTTTTTGATGTGATGTCCTCCTGGATGACCTCGTTTATGAAAACTTTTAAATATCGCCAGAAACCATTAACTGTAAAAAAGTAAAAGTTACAGCCGTATGTGTATTGTGTGTGTGTATATATATATATATGTGTGTGTGTGTGTGTGTGTGTGTGTGTGTGTGTGTGTGTGTGTGTGTGTGTGTGTGTGTGTGTGTGTGTGTGTGTGTGTGTGTGTGTGTGTGTGTGTGTGTGTGTGTCGCACTGCGAGGCACAGTCCTCTTATTTCTGAGAGGGGTTTGGAGCAATTAGTCCGCGGAGATGTTATCGTATTTTATTTTAATTTTATAAAAATAACAATACTATTAACATTACTAATATTATTATTTTTTGAATTAGTTGTATTATTAATGTACACATTGCCGCCATTCGTATTGAACATGAATTATTTTCGTAATATGGTTGTCTGGAAGAAATTTCTTCAAGTGCTATAAGACCGCCTATTGTATACTTTCATAATATTTCCCTTTTTCTTTTTGTTCCAATGTGTTAGTGTATAATAAAGAATAAATTGATTGATTGATTGATTATTCTATATAATAATTCAAGTATGCTTACTTGGAGGAATGGTTATAGAAGGATAACAAGATTGGTCGAGTGGCGAATTCAAACTCACGACGTTGCGATTTGAACGATTGCGATTAAAACTTGCGATTCGTACACTTAACCAATAAGATACTGTCGCAATTTTTCATTTACTTCAGAGGCGCTAGCTCCATCCTCTTACTAGGTGATAGGAGTCTCGATATTAGCTCGTTTGTCATTTCAGTTTAATTTAAAAAAAACATTACCTCTCCATCATAGACAAAATTTATACAATAATATAAGAGGTAGGTCAAAATACATTATAAGAGCCATGGAGGCGATCCAACATAAGCAGACCCTAAAAACGAAGAGTTAATGTTTTTGCACAAATTGTAGCCCGGTCTGAGTTTACACCTAGCGTGAGCGATATGGCTTTAACGCTATCTATTGGAATCCATAGGACTTGAAAACATTCCCCATAGTCGCCTCTTAAGACACCTGCACTACGAATGAAGTGATGTTGTTCCTTACGCTGCTAAATCACGTCAAACGCCGCCACACGATACCTGATAAAAAAATAAGTGATGAGAATGTATATAGACATTTTAGTTGAATCTTTTATCCGAATGCTTAAAAAACAATACAACTCCAAATTCTCGGAATGCCTTTCGCAAATCTCAATGTTGCGATTCCACGTCGCCGGTATTTCGTATGGCATTTAATCTCAATTAATATCCATTAGTTTATGACAGTGGAACGACAGGACTCCTGGCAAATTTTTCTACAATACGGTTTATAACATTAGGTACATTATTATGTTATAAGCCGTTTTAGAAGTTGAAAGCCGTTTTTTACTCATACTACTGGTTCTTAGAAACCACTGTCTTAGGAATAACCAGCAAGAAACCCAGCGGGCCTTTTTTTAAAGTATATATTACAATAAAAACACTGGTTGTTTGTACAACTAATTACAAAACTTATTTAAGAAACAGCTTGGCAGCATTTCCAGGGGTTATTATCAACCATGTATTAATTTATAATAACCCTTTTATACAGTTTTTGTATAGTAACATATTTAAACTTGGTAATAGAAAACCTATATTTTCTGGGACTTCGTTGCAATGGCGTATACATTGCTTCATGAATTACTGATCCTGTGGAGTTGAGAAACTGGTATCATTAGCTTGTGTTTGTTCCTGATCCATAAAACTTCGCGTCTATTGTAGGCGATTTAAGCAGTGTGTGATAAATAAATAAATTGTTTATTTCTTTAACTTAGGTCTACAAGCATTATTCTGTGGCCAGAGTCGCCCAAGAAGCATGTAGTAATGCTTGTGTTGGGTGACTCTGCTCTTCCATTGGACCGACTATACAATATTTATTTTTAGTGTATTTAATAACTAAACTATATATTTTACAATATTTCAAGGGCTAGAATACTAAATGAATGATACACTTCAGATTTTACATTGTGCCAAAACTATGATTATTCATATTCATCTAGCCCTACGTTAAAAAACCTTGGGATCGGTTAATATCCACTAGATTTTATGTCAGACGTGTGTGTGTGTGTGCGTGTGTGTGTGTGTGTGTGTGTGTGTGTGTGTGTGTGTGTGTGTGTGTGTGAGTGTGCATGTGTGTGTGGTGTGTGTGTGTGTGTGTGTGTGTGTGTGCGTGTGTGTGTGTGTGAGTGTGAGTGTGTGCATGTGTGTGTGGGTGTGTGTGTGTGTGTGTGAGAGGGAGAGAGAGTGTGTGCATGTTTCTGAGAATGACTGCATGTGTGTTGATAAATCATTAAAATTTGTATTGTCTACGATTCGTACTTAAATAAAAAATCCTCCAGCAAACTATTGTTGTTTTACATTCATATAGTTGAAGGTTATATATTGAATATTTATTGCGAAGCTTATTGTAGAGATAGGCAGAGTGAGCTTGAAACTGACGCCTGGCAAAAAGAGTTCTACATGGAGTAATAGGAGCCACTTCACACTTCCTTCTACCTATTTGAACTTTATGTTCATACGGCAAGGACTTATGTAATTTAAGTACAGAGTTGACAATATAGAGTTTTCTTAATGACAATATTTTATGATGTAGAAATAATTCATCAGTAGGAAATCTAAACGACTTAAAAAACATTGTCTCAAGTAGGCATCTCTGGGCTCTTTCAGCCTCGAGGAATTTAGTGTTGGTGGCGCTACCGCAGATGGGAATACAATAACTCATAACAGATTGGGCCAATGCAATATATTTTTATTTTAAGTGTTCTTGAGAAGTTACACGTCTTAACTTTTTAAAAATCCATGTAAGTTTACAGATCCTATTATTCATAGCTTCAATTTGAGGGTGCCAAGATAGTCGATGGTCCAGAGTTAATCAAAGGTATTTAGTACAATTGTCACGCTCAATCTCATCGCACCCACACGGCCCATTACAAGTAAGGTCACAGGTGTGAATTCTTAATGTCAGGTTTGGGGGCGGTAAAGTGCGCTTATCGATTACAAAGCAAATAAAGTTAGTTATGGTGATGTTCAAGGTAAGAAGAACGGATTTGAGCCAGATTGCAACACTGTGGAGACCGTGCTCGGCAGTCTCAAAAACAGTTTTCCAGGAAGTACCATTAAATACTATAGCTGTGTCATCTGCGTATGAGAATACGTGCCCTCTCTCAATTTTGAGATTAGTTAGTTCATTGAGGTATATTAAGAACAATGTAGGGCCTAAGACACTACCCTGGGGGACGCCGTACTCAATTTTAGTGTCAATACTAGTGTTATTGTCAATTTTTACGCATTGGGACCGGTCTCTAAGGTAATCAGCTAGGAGTTTTAATGGCACTCCCCTAATGCCAATACTTTCCATCATTCTTAGAAGGTGGTTAGCCTGTACATAAATAATTAAATAAATGGTATACTTTCTGACACTATATCA
Source organism: Parnassius orleans (assembly GCA_029286625.1). Taxonomy (NCBI): domain Eukaryota; kingdom Metazoa; phylum Arthropoda; class Insecta; order Lepidoptera; family Papilionidae; genus Parnassius; species Parnassius orleans. The sequence goes on along the minus strand of JAGSMP010000243.1, from coordinate 714,427 downwards.
TAGCAATAACGACTATTTAGCGGCGCCGTTGCGCAGTTGCTAATCGTTTGACGCGCTCAGGGTCGCGGGCTAGAATCCCGCGCGGAGCACGTGTTTGTTTGGCTTACAAATACAATTGTTCCAGGTGTGGATGCAATTTATTTATTTAAATCACCTCTACAATTTATGTAAATCACCTTTAAAATACAGCAGTAAATCTAACTGTGAGCGTAATATATTTTATAAAATGAAAAAAGAGACGTCATATTTTTCATTATTTTAGGTACTATTTTGCGACATACAGAGCCGTGGTAGCTCAAAGGCTGAGCGCTTGCTGATAACGAAAGTTGGTTTATATTTTCACAAACTATTTTATGTTTTAATTCAATACTCAAAATGTCGTCCCTTAATTTTTATATTTAAAAAAAAATGATACTATTTTTATAACAGAGTATCTCATAGAATACTAGCGTTAAATAGCAGCATAATGCTGCTGTGTTTCGTACCTATGGTGAGTATAGGGAACCGGAGACCTTTTATATTGGTAATTAGTCTTATCTTTTCTTAGTCCTCTGGGTTAACAACGCATGTACCACAACCACAATGGTTCTTAATCAAGGATCATCATCATGTGACTTCTCGTTTGTCACACCTATTCTTTAAAAAAAATATACAAAAAAACTTTTTACTTAAGTGCTCCCTTGAAAACATTTCTCTCATTTATAATTCTAGAAGACTAACGACTGCGCTGAAGCTAATTTACAATCAGATTAACTTCCGTAATGGCCGCGGAGTCTCAGTGGGGTGCTCTTGTATTTAATTTGCGCTCTACATTCTATATGCAGATAAGTGTGCTTTTAATAAAACGGAAAATATGGAAATTTAAGTACAATTTACTTCTTCACATTTACCAGTTCCTAAATAGTTCACAGCTGAGCACAGGCCTCTAACATAATAAGAAGAATTTGCCGTAACTACGTTTTCCTAAAAAGGCGTCTTATATTTACGGTTTGGGTAACTTATAATTGGCATATGCGATATGGCTATGGTTAAATGAAGCCACGAATTGCGCAATGCTGGTAAACTCTAGATCCGAGAAGTTGAAAATTAAGCTGTGTGCCAAGCCTTTATACTACTATTTAATATTTAATTTTACTACACTTCTATGGACTAGTATTGCTTGTGGTTTCATTTATTGCATATATATGGATTCCTTACTGTATATAGCGCGGGCTAACGAGGAAGATGCGAATAATATCATATGTGAGATGTGAGTGTATATTTTCAGATTGCGATTTAATATTGACGATTATACGATTTTTACATGATAGAACCGTCCTGCTGCTATATTATTGCTGCATTTGATCCTTAATCAAGGATAGATCTAGATGTCTACGGGCCGCAGCATCCCCTTATCATCAGGTGGACTATGTGCTAGCAACAATAAAGGTGACATTATTGTATAAAAAAAATGAGATGGCTATACAGTTAACAGTCGGAGGCAATAAGTACTTTTTGGCATATTTCATAATCGTCTTTTATGACCCCCACGGGACGAGTTAGGGAGATTTTCTATCCGCTCCCACACTGCTAGCCGTGCAGAATTCACGTACGTTTCCGTACAGCAAAAACTTCTGAAAGATTATTTTTTCTTCAAGTAAAAAGTAAACTGACGGTGGTGATATCTTAAGAGAATAGTCACATGAGCAGAAGTCGCACTCTCGAATACTAGATGAACGAGACAGTCAATTCGGTACAAATTTTTTATAATATTATTTAAGGAATATCATAAAGAGAAAAAATAAATAATCGTAAGAATAATTAACTTACATCGCAGGTTTAATTTAAAAATCATATTTTTATAGCATTGATAAAAACCTCTAAGATTTGTCTACAATACCAGAAACATCAGTCACCTCAACATTGAAAAAAAAAACATAATGGACAATATACAAAAATGCTTATATTCTATGGAAACAGAAGTTTCTCTTCTAGAAGTTTTGTTAATATATCACTCGAAACAAACTTATACTTCAAGTAACAAGTTTATTCGATTATTAAGTGCTTTGTTTCTTAGTTTTTCGGTTATTATTCTTCGGCGACTGGTTACATAATGAAATATTTCTTTAGTTTATTACTTTTGTATTTCCATTTTATTTTTTTCGTTCATAATTATACTTCATCATCACTACAGCCCTTCACAAGTCTAAATGTAGGCCTCTCTTAAGGAATGCCAGAAAACACGGTACTGAGCCTCCTGCGTCCACCAACTACCTACATATCTAGTGGGGACGTCCGTACACTTCACTTACCACTACGAGGCTGCCACTCAAGAGCCTTTCTTCCCCAACGGTCACCGGATTTCAATCTTTATGGCTGACCCATTTCCACTTCAGCTTTCTGATCCATTGGGCTATGTCAGATACTCTGGTACATACTGCTGTGGATATCTTCGTTTGCAAATTGTAAAAGGATATTACAAAACATTAAATGAAATGTAAGGAAATATAATTTAATGAAACACTGTATAAAAAAGTTTATGTATAAGTATCGATTTTAGTTAAATACAGTGTATTTATGTCAAATTAAAGTAAGACTTAAAAACGGGTAAGCGTACATTAAGAGAAATAAGCCTTTTATACAAATGTAAGTTTTTTTTTTATAGAATAAAGGTGACAAACGATCTACAGTCCTCATCCTCAGGCACAGTACAGGAGCTTGATTTCATTAATTACCACGCACAACGTTTGACGTACAGCAGCATTATAAGATAAGATATTGTTTGCGATCGTGTTTCTTCCCCGGTCGAGCCAGCCCATTGTTGTTGCAGCCGTAATACGCTGCAGGGTCTCTCTACTACTTGCAAATTTTGTCGCAAAATAGGAATGCCTGCACTGCTGTGTTCTGATCTCAAGGGAATAGCAGATCATAATTATAGGCTGTGAGGTATTCCATCTTATTCCTCAGAAAAGACAGCGCATCTGTAGTGTTTCTTTGTTTGAATTTGGCTGCGGTTGTCCATAGACAATAATATATTAAATTTATAATAATAACAAAAACTGCGCTTACCAATCCGCATCGCATCTATGATAATATCCCCCCGTGAGGCAATCTATAAGGGAGGCCTCTGTTCAGCAGTGGACTATTGATAGGCTGTATGTGTAAATGAATAAAATAGTAAGGTGCACGTCGTTCTGCATACAGACTACATAACAAACTCTATTGCTGGAATAAATCTATATCGGTCAAAACTCTAATTTGTTCTGCGACATTTAGATTGCATATACGCAATTCATTTCAAAACTGCATCCAACTGGCGCTACAGTGAGATTTACGGTGACGCGGTCTCAAAAATATTTTGCATTCTACATGTTGTTATTCTTTTACGTAATTATTTTGGTGCATAACCGTATATTTAAAAAAGCTTTAAAAAGAAAAAAAAATGTAGTAATATAGGTTTCTTGAAGCATAATGTTGAGTTTAAAATTTTGAATGGAAAAATAATAGTCTATTAGATGTGTGCAGTAATCTATGTATATCACTTAAATTACCTTTATTCTGTTAACAGACGTTTTCTTTTAAAAGCTTATTCTGTGACTTTAGTGAGTTTATTTTCTGAATAATAAGATAAAGAATTGTGCATAAATTGCAGATGTAATATATCATTAGTTTTATGTAGTGGACACCGTAAGATAAAATTAGAAACATATAACATAAACACTCACGTCTGTCACCCAGAGGGATATGCAGAGACTACGGACTTCCATTTGTCACGATCCTGACACACCTCTCGCTTCCTTTACATCCATATACCTACGCATATATGCTCGTCGGTTAAGGGTACTCTTAATCTGGCCCATTTCTAGCCAATTTGGCCAGATATATAAATAAAATTAATCATCCGATCACCGAATTAATAAAAGAAATTATCTGCCAGCCCGATACTTAGATATAGCTAACAACTACGATACTGCCATCATATATTCATCTGGCAAGCGTGGCAAGTACAGCGATTCTGGAAAGGCTTTATTAGATTTTTTATTTAGACTTTTATTCAACAGTGGCCTGCTACGAATTTGACGATGTCAAGGATACTGTTCAAAGAGCCAATAATTTAATAGTATACTATTATATTCATCACCATTTTCACAGCCTATCAAAAGTCCACTGATGAACATAGTCCTCCCCCATAGAGCCATAGAGTCTGCCTACTAAAGAGGATATTTGCCATAGTTACTAAGGTTGCCACCGTGGTTTTTTTTTTGTTATTTTGTGTTGTTATCAGTAAGAAGCTGTGGTCCATCCTATATTTTATTCCCATCTGTAACCTTAAAGATACCCACGAGACCGACAAGTGTCGGCAGTAATATCCACTATTATATTGAACTATTTGTTTATAATCGGATTCCTGTACAATTTTTACCTGAAACCAACACGTTTACTAATTATTTATAATTAAATCCATAATATCTTTTACAGAAATAGGAGAGAGGGAGGAGGGTTTAGCGTCCGGCTCACCTGATGGTAATTGATAGAAATTTTACGTGTTGATTTACGTTTACATGATCGGCGGTGAAGAATAACATCGTGAGGAAATGTGAATGTCTGAGATACTAAAAAATATTCGAAGACTTGCGAAGTTTGCCAACACATATTCAAGTAGCGCGGCAGATATTATGCATATAATATAATAAAATTTATTTATATATTGTATAATATTTATTTATGTATTATTTATTTATTGATGTTAGTATATTAAATATATATTTATGTTTATTTATTATTTCCTTTAAAATATTTATTCAGCCCAACCAGATGAGAATACTATATAAATACCCTAAAATAATAATAATATTTATTGGGTAATAAGTACATTGTAAATTGATACAGTGTTATAGTTGAGACCTCCTTTTAAGTATTTAAAATACTTGTGCCAGAAGACCACACGCTACACGCTTTATATCATAAGCTTATTACCAATAATTTATTTCTTCTTAAATAATTAAAAAAATAATCTTAATAATAAATAATTATTTATAAAGTTTTCTATAAATAAGTGTTGTGTGTGTGTGTGTGTGTGTGTGTGTGTGTGTGTGTGTGTGTGTGTGTGTGTGTGTGTGTGTGTGTGTGTGTGTGTGTGTGTGTGTGTGTGTGTGTGTGTGTGTGTGTGTGTGTGTGTGTTAGTGTGTGTGTGTGTTAGTGTGTATGTGCACTCTTTATCAAATAATTTAATATAGTAAATCCTCAATTTCTTCATAATTTAAGGGTGTATGCCAAATAATTAATTTATTTTTACACTGTATGGATGTATTTTGATAGATATCTATTATTTTGTTTATTCTATTATATAAGATTTTAACTTGAGCTGCAAATTGACGCCTTCAAAAAGCAGAATTTACTTTTTTAGTAATCACGACTAAGTCCTTTCTTCTTTTATTTTAAATGTTATGATCATATACTAAGGTTTTATGAAATTTTAGAATAGAATGTAGAACATATAATTTTCTTACTGATAGCAGGTCACACATTTGATACAAGTTGGTGGTTGAAAAAAGGAAAGGTTTAAAATACATGACCTTTAAAATGATTTCTGTGACCGTTCCACTTCTATAAATTTTGTTTTCGCTGCTCCACCTCAGACAGAAATGCAATAAGTGATAATAGATTGGATTAGAGAAATATAAATCTGTTTAAGTAGTTTGTTAGAAGCTACATATCTCAACTGTTTAAAAATCCAACTTAGTTTTCTAATTCGCGCATTTACAAGTTCAATCTGATCAAACCAAGATAGTCGTTGATCTAAAATGACTCCTAAATATTTTGTTTTATTTACTTTATTGATAGATGGGCATAGACAATTAGCATTATTAGTATCACATGTATGATTTTTTATGGCAAAATTAGTATCTGGTTGAGTTTTGTTAGTTAATGTGAAGCAAATATAATTGGTTTTTTGAGCGTTTAAAGTGAGTAAATTAAACTTGAGCCAAAATGCAACTATAATCAAACCAAGCTCAGTTACCCTCCGTACTAATTCGTACTCTTAACCAATAAGATACTGTCGCAATTTTTCCTCTACTTCAGAGGAGCTAGCTCCATCCTCTTACTAGGTGATAGGAGTCTCGATATTAGCTCGTTTGTCATTTCAGTTTAATAAAAAAAAACATTACCTCTCCATAATAGATAAAATTTATACAATAATATAAGAGGTAGGTCAAAATACATTGTAAGAGCCATGGAGGCGATCCAACATAAGCAGACCCTAAAAACAAATAGTTAATGTTTTTGCACAAATTGTAGCCCGGTCTGAGTTTACACCTAGCGTGAGCGATATGGCTTTAACGCTATCTATTGGAATCCATAGGACTTGAAAACATTCCCCATAGTCACCTCTTAAGACACTACGAATGAAGTGATGTTGTTCCTTACGCTGCCAAATCACGTAAAACGCCGCCTCACGATACCTGATAAAAAAATAAGTGATGAGAATGTATATAGACATTTTAGCTGAATCTTTTATCGGAATGCTTAAAAAATAATACAACTCCAAATTCTCGGAATGCATTTCGCAAATCTCAATGTTGCGATTCCACGTCGCCGGTATTTCGTATGGCATTTAATCTTAAGTAATATCCATTAGTTTATGACAGTGGAACGACAGGACTCCTGGCAAATTTTTCTACAATACGGTTTATAACATTAGGTATATTATTATGTTATAAGCCGTTTTATAAGTTGAAAGCCGTTTTTTACTCATACTACTGGTTCTTAGAAACCACTGTCTTAGGAATAACCAACAAGAAACCCAGCGGGCCTTTTTTTTAAGTATATATTACAATAAAAACACAGGTTGTGTGTACAACTACTTACAAAACTTATTTAAGAAACAGCTTGGCAGCATTCCCAGGGGTTATTATCAACCATGTATTAATTTATAATAACCCTTTTATACAGTTTTTGTATAGTATAATATTTAAACTTGGTATTAGAAAACCTATATTTTCTGGGACTTCGTTGCAATGGCGTATACCTTGCCTCATGAATTACTGACCATGTGGAGTTGAGAAACTGGTATCATTAGCTTGTGTTTGTTCCTGATCCATAAGCCTTCGCGTCTATTGCAGGCGATTTAAGCAGTGTGTGATAAATAAATAAATAAATTGTTTATTTCTTTAAATTAGGTCTACAAGCATTATTCTGTGGCCAGAGTCGCCCAGGAAGCATGTAGTAATGCTTGTGTTGGGTGACTCTGCTCTTCCATTGGACCGAGTATACAATATTTATTTTTAGTGTATTTAATAACTAAACTATAGATTTTACAATATTTCAAGGGCTAGAATTCTAAATGAATGATACACTTCAGATTTTACATTGTGCCAAAACTGTGATAACCATATTCATCTAGCCCTACGTTAAAAAATCTTGGGATCGGTTAATATCCACTAGATTTTATGTCAAACGTGTGTGTGTGTGTGTGTGTGTGTGTGTGTGTGTGTGAGAGAGAGAGAGAGAGTGCATGTATGTGTGGGTGTGGGTTTGTGTGTGAGAGAGAGGGAGAGAGAGTGTGTGCATGTTTCTGAGAATGACTGCATGTCTGTTGATAAATCATTAAAATTTGTATTGTCTACGATTCGTACTTAAATAAAAAATACTCGAGCAAGCTATTGTTGTTTCACATTCATATAGTTGAAGGTTATATATTGAATATTTATTGTGAAGCTTATAGTAGAGATAGGCAGAGTGAGCTTGAAACTGACGCCTGGCAAAAAGAGTTCTACATGGAGTAATAGGAGCCGCTTTACCTGTTTGAACTTTATGTTCATACGGCAAGGACTTATGTAATTTAAGTACAGAGTTGACAATATAGAGTTTTCTTAATGACAATATTTTATGATGTTGATATAATTCATCAGTAGGAAATCTAAACGACTTAAAAAACATTGTCTCAAGTAGGCATCTCTGGGCTCTTTCAGCCTCGAGGAATTTAGTGTTGGTGGCGCTACCGCAGATTGGGCCAAGGCAATGTAGATATATTTTTATTTTAAGAGTTCTTGAGAAGTTACATGTCTTAACTTTTTAAAAACCCATGTGAGTTTACAGATCCTATTATTCATAACTTCAATTTGAGGGTGCCAAGATAGTCGATGGTCCAGAGTTAATCAAAGGTATTTAGTACATTTGTTACGCTCAATCTCATCGCACCCACACGGCCCATTACAAGTAAGGTCACAGGTGTGAATTCTTAATGTCAGGTTTGGGGGCGGTAAAGTGCGCTTATCGATTACAAAGCAAATAAAGTTAGTTTTGGTGATGTTCAAGGTAAGAAGAGCGGATTTGAGCCAGATTGCAACATTTTTTACGTGGTAGAGCCAAGCTGCAGGTATATTTATAACATAGTTGTAGCACGAATGGGTCGGCTCGACCGGGGAAGGACCACGCTCTCACAGAATACCAGCGTAAAATAGCAGCTTAATGCTGCTGTGTTTCAATGGTAGTGTAGGGACCGGTTTTTACTGAAGAGGCATTCCATCTTAGTCCTCAAGGCTGCTTGCATTTTAATTCGCAAATAGGATAGATGTAGATGTGTCTATGGGCAGCAACCACTTACCATCAGGTGGACTGTGTGCTCGTTTGTCACCTATTTCTATAAAAAAACTGTAGACCGTGCTCGGCAGTCTCAAAACAGTTTTGAAGTACCATTAAATACTATAGCTGTGTCATCTGCGTATGAGAATACGTGCCCTCTCAATTTTGAGATTAGTTAGTTCATTGAGGTATATTAAGAACAATGTAGGGCCTAAGACACTACCCTGGGGGACGCCGTACTCAATTTTAGTGTCAATACTAGTGTAATTCAATTGTTACGCATTGGGACCGGTCTCTAAGGTAATCAGTTAGGAGTTTTAATGGCACTCCCCAAATGCCAATACTTACAAGAATGATGGACATTCTTACAAGGTGGTTAGCCTGTACATAATAATTAAATAAATGGACATACTTTCTGACACTATATCATAGCAATAACGACTATTTAGCGCCTCCGTTGCGCAGTTGCTTCCGTTGACGCTCAGGGTCGCGGGCTCGAATTCACGCGGAGCACGTGTTTGTTTGGCACAAATACAATTGTTCCAGGTGTGGATGCAATTTATTTAAATCACCTCTACAATTTATGTAAATCACCTTTAAAATACAGCAGTAAATCTAACTGTGAGCGTAATATATTTTATAAAATGAAAAAAGAGACGTCATAATTTTCATTATTTTAGGTACTATTTTGCAACATACAGAGCCGGGGTAGCTCAAAGGCTGAGCGCTTGCTGATAACGAAAGTTGGTTTATATTTTCACAAACTATTTTATGTTTTAATTCAATACTCAAAATGTCGTCCCTTAATTTTTATATTTAAAAAAAATTATATTATTTTTATAAGAGAGTATTTCATAGAATACTAGCGTTAAATAGCAGCTTAATGCCGCTGTGTTTCGTACCTATGGTGAGTATAGGGAACCGGAGACCTTTTATATTGGTAATAAGTCTTATCTTATCTTAGTCCTCTGGGTTTACAACGCACGTACCACAATGGTTCTTAATCAAGGATCATCATCATGTGATTTCTCGTTTGTCACACCTATTCTTTAAAAAAAATATACAAAAAAACTTTTTACTTAAGTGTTCCCTTGAAAACATTTCTCTCATTTATAATTCTAGAAGACTAACGACTGCGCTGAAGCTAATTTACAATCAGATTAACTTCCGTAATGGCCGCGGAGTCTCAGTGGGGTGCTCTTGTATTTAATTTGCGCTCTACATTCTATATGCAGATAAGTGTGCTTTTAATAAAACGGAAAATATGGAAATTTAAGTACAATTTACTTCTTCACATTTACCAGTTCCTAAATAGTTCACAGCTGAGCTCGGGCCTCTAACTTAATAAGAAGGATTTGCCGTAACTACGTTTTCCTAAAAAGGCGTCTTATATTTCCGATTTGGGTAACTTATAATTGGCATATGCGATATGGCTATGGTTAAATGAAGCCACGAATTGCGCAATGCTGGTAAACTCTAGATCCGAGAAGTTGAAAATTAAGCTGTGTGCCAAGCCTTTATACTACTATTTAATATTTAATTTTACTACACTTCTATGGACTAGTATTGCTTGTGGTTTCATTTATTGCATATATATGGATTCCTTACTGTATATAGCGCGGGCTAACGAGGATGATGCGAATAATATAATATGTGAGATGTGAGTGTTTTTTTTGTCAGATTGCGATTTAATATTGATGATTATACGATTTTTACATGATAGAACCGTCTTGCTGCTATATTATTGCTGCATTTGATCCTTAATCAAGGATAGATCTAGATGTCTACGGGCCGCAGCATCCCCTTATCATCAGGTGGACTGTGTGCTAGCTTGTCGCCTTTATTCTATAAAAACAAAACGAGATGGCTATACAGTTATTAGTCGGAGGCAATAAGTACTTTTTGGCATATTTCATAATCGTCTTTTATGACCCCCACGGGACGAGTTAGGGAGATTTTCTATCCGCTCCCACACTGTTAGCCGTGCAGAATTCACGTACATTTCCGTACAGCAAAAATTTCTGAAAGATTATTTTTTCTTCAAGTAAAAAGTAAACTGACGGTGGTGATATCTTAAGAGAATAGTCACATGAGCAGAAGTCGCACTCTCGAATACTAGATGAACGAGACAGTCAATTCGGTACAAATTTTTTATAATATTATTTAAGGAATATCATAAAGAGAAAAAAATAATAATCGTAAGAATAATTAACTTACATCGCAGGTTTAATTTAAAAATCATATTTTTATAGCATTGATAAACACCTCTAAGATTTGTCTACAATACCAGAAACATCAGTCACCTCAACATTGAAAAAAAAACATAATGGACAATATACAAAAATGCTTATATTCTATGGAAACAGAAGTTTCTCTTCTAGAAGTTTTGTTAATATATCACTCGAAACAAACTTATACATCAAGTAACAAGTTTATTCGATTATTAAGTGCTTTGTTTCTTAGTTTTTCGGTTATTAATCTTTCTTCGGCGACTGGTTACATAATGAAATATTTCTTTAGTTTATTGCTTTTGTATTTCCATTTTATTTTTTTCGTTCATAATTATACTTTGTCATCATTACAGCCCTCCACAAGTCTACCGCTAAATGTAGGCCTCTCTTAAGGAACGCCAGAAAACACGGTCCTGAGCCTCCTGCGTCCACCAACTACCTACATATCTAGTGGGGACGTCCGTACACTTCACTTACCGCTACGAGGCTGCCACTCAAGAACCTTTCTTCCCCAACGGTCACCGGATTTCAATATTTATGGCCGACCCATTTCCACTTCCGCTTTCTGATCTGTTGGGCTATGCCAGATACTCTGGTATGTGTACATACTATTGTGGATATCTTCGTTTGCAAATTGTAAAAGGATATTACAAAACATTAAATGAAATGTAAGGAAATATAATTTAATGAAACACTGTATAAAAAAGTTTATGTATAAGTATCGATTTTAGTTAAATACAGTGTATTTATGTCAAATTAAAATAAGACTTAAAAAAGGGTAAGCGTACATTAAGAGAAATAAGCCTTTTATACAAATGTAAGTTTTTTTTTATAGAATAAAGGTGACAAGCGATCTACAGTCCTTTTCCTCTCAAATTAAAAAAAAAAACAGAATGCTTTGTCACCCGAGGACTGAGATTGAATGCCTCGTTTCCAGTAAAATGGTCTATTTTACGCTGGTTGAAAGGGTGATCCTTCCCCGGTCGAGCCGACCCATTCTTGCTACAACTATAATATATCTGCAACGTGATTATACCATGTATAATTGAAGTGTAGAGTAAAAATAAAATTCAAGCATATATTCATCCAAATGCTAGGCATGGTCCATCCGTCATTTCGGAGAGTGTTATGGAACAGTCAGCCCGCCGCGCTGCTCCAGTGCGTCTTTACCTGGTAGACTTTGTATTATGTCCTCAAAATATTTTATTCCTATGACATGTTCTCTTTCACAGTTACAGTTTATATACGTCCCACTGCTGGGCACAGGCCTTCTCTCATTTCTGGGTTTTTTAGGGCAAGGAAATGTCCGCTGCGCTGCTCCTGTGGCAAACTTCACATGTCTTCGAAATATTTTTTGTTGTTATTTCTCTGACATTCAGTTTTCCTCACGATGTTTTCCTTCACCGCCGAGCACGTGGTAAATCAGCACTTAAAATTGCAATTAACAACTACATTGGTGCCGGCAGGGTTTGCTTCCGGGTTGCTCGCGTACTGTGAAATTTACAGCGAGCGCTTAGCCCCGGTGGTAATACGGCTCATTTTAGATCTTAAAATTATATAAAACAAATAATAGTTTACCCACAATTTACATTATATAATATGACGGGTCTATTATTTCGCAACTCTTAAAGTCGAACGTGCACTTGATTGCAAGTGAGCTTTACTTCGATGAGTATTGAGCGATCGAACGCAACCCGTCATTAATCGCTTCGTTTTTGTAACGAATAGTCATTAGCCGGAGCTCAACTCAAATAGACCTCGTACAATAGAGATGTGGCTGATGGAATATCGATATCGATGGATCCAATTTTTCAAATGTTAGAAACTGATTAAGGAGCTTTACATTTCACTTTATTATGCGCTTTACGTTAAATTTTGATTTGATTTAAATTTATCATTATTTGAATTATATAAAACAATTCTGCAATTTAACAATGCTCGAATATTTATTTTTAATTTTAAAAGTAAATTTGTTCTGAAATTGGGGCCTTAACTCTTCTATACTCTAGTTATGTCTTAGCACTGATATCATTATGTTATCATCATCATCATCATTACAGCCACACTTTACATGCCACAACTGAACCTAGGCCTCCCCCAAGGAATGCCACAAAGCACGGTCCTGAGCCACCTTCATCCATCGATTTCCTGCTTATCTTACCAGGTCGTCACTCCATCTAGTGGGGCTAATCATAGATAATTATAATATAATTATGTACCTATATTATTTAATTTTTCGTTTTTAAGTAAAAAAGTAATATCAGTAATCTAGTGAAACTGTATCTATGGCGAAGAGACCACGAATATGTAAGACTTAATACCTAATTCGATCTTTATAATTAGGTAGAGATAGTTTAAAATTTCAAAAAGTACGGACTTCGAAACGAATCGGCCACTATAATATTGTAGTAAACCGCTGTTAGAAAGGATTTTTAGTATGGTTAAAGCGGTGAACGGGAATGTTAATAGCGTTTCTTCTGCTACTAAAAATAATAATAATAATAATAATGTCCTCCAGACCGAATTTCTGTCACGGCGGCCAGTCTCAACGTAGACTGGCCATCTGCGCAGGACAGGATTATACGCAAGCCGAGTGTATGCGCAAGCACAATTGCACTCTCTATTCCCTCACACTCATAGTCCGATGGGACGGTAATTTGACTCGACCGGAGAGAGATCAGGCACAGGACCAACGGCTTTACATGCTTTACCAGGCGCGGGGGTGAAACACCGCCAGCTTCCTAACTCCGGGTTGCTACTGAGAATTTCTTGACAGAAAAACCTAATAACTGATTCTGGCCCGACCCGGGATACGAACCCGGGACCTCATGACCAGCAATCGTGTTTACGACCACTAGACCAATGAGGCTGATTACTACTACTACTACTACATCACAAGTCTACAGCTGAACATATGTATGTCTCGCCTATATATTGCCACAAAGTACGGCCCTGTGTCACCTGAATCCATCGACTCTAACTTGTGGAGGGTCGCAACACTGCGCTAGCTATTACGAGGCTGCCACTTGAGTACCTGTTTCCCATCGGTTGTTGGTTCTATGTATCTATCTATATATTTATGGCTGGCCCATTGCCACTTCAATTTACTGATCCGCTTTTATAGAATTCTTAAACTGACTTCAGAATGTGAAATTATTTAATTATTTTTAGTTAATTGAAGTCGGACTAAGGAATATTACAATCTTAATGTCTTACGAATAGTTTAAAAAAAACATTCCATCCTCTATTTTGCCTCTCTTAGAGGTGAAATTATTTCTCCATATTTATATGGGATCACCCTGAGTAATGTTCTCCAGACTGAATTTCAGTCACGGTGGGCATTCTTCAATGGAGACTAGCCTTCTGCGCAGGACAGGATTATAGTGCACGAGTGTGTGTGCAAACACAGGTGCAATCTCTATACTCTATGCTCTGATTCTCATAGTCCGATGGGACGGTAATTCGACACGACCGGAGGGAGACCAACGGCTTGACGTGCGTTACTAGGCACGGGTGTGAAACACTGCTAAATTACTGACCGCGGGCTGCTACTTAGAATGTCTTGACAGAAAAACGCAATAACCGATTTTGGCCCGACTCGAGATACGAACCCGGGACCTCATGATCAGTAATCGCGTTTACAACCACTAGATTAACGAGGCAGTCACCTCTGAGTATAAACCTATTAACAAACCGGTTCACAATTGACGAAGATATTGCGTATCATATATATTACATACAAAGACACAAACATAGAGTTAAATTGTAAACCTCCTTTTTTGAAATGGTCTAAAAATTAAAACAAAAAATGTGTATTTATTAAAGGTCTAAAATTTGCAAAAAAAAAACAAAATGGCTCTCCTGCCATGTAATTTCTGATATCTAATTTAATTTCAGTACAATTTCATTTCATTTCATTTCGCCTGGTCAAAGCTTTTGATGCGTTGCTTGTGTATAATTATAATAGTGGCAGCAGTCCGCTTCCGTTTATTCATGTTGTTTAACTGCGTGTCCCAGATGGATGATTAGTTTCATGCACCACAAGTGATGGCCGACTTGGCACACAATTCAACATGTGTATTTTGCAGTATCTGGTGTCAATATGGTGTAATAATCAGACATAAAATTTAAAAACCATGCTTAAAGAATTCCGGTAAAAAGCCTTGCACTACTAATATATTGTTAAGGCTCACATTTAAAAAAATATTAAGAGTTATTGAAGAATGTATTGATTTTATTACAAGTTGTAAAGAAATTGTAACATGGCAATTAAAAGAGTCCCCAGAGTTTCTTGCCGGTTCTTCTTTGAAAAGGTCGTAATGTCAAACTTTGAAAAGGTCAAATGATGTAGATTTTGACTTTTATAAGATCTTTAAACAAGACTTTATTGAACTTTGAGCTTGATTGCATTAATTAGTACGCACAACGTTTGACGTACAGCAGCATTATAAGATAAGATATTGTTTGCGATCGTGTTTCTTCCCCGGTCGAGCCAGCCCATTGTTGTTGCAGCCGTAATACGCTGCAGGGTCTCTCTACTACTTGCAACTTTTGTCGCAAAATAGGAATGCCTGCACTGCTGTGTTCTGATCTCAAGGGAATAGCAGATCATAATTATAGGCTGTGAGGTATTCCATCTTATTCCTCAGAAAAGACAGCGCATCTGTAGTGTTTCTTTCTTTGAATTTGTCCATAGACAATCATATATATAATTTATAATAATAACAAAAACTGCGCTTGACAATCCGCGTCGCATCTATGACAATATCCCCCCGTGAGGCAATCTATAAGGGAGGCCTCTGTTCAGCAGTGGACTGTTGATAGGCTGTATGTGTGAATGAATAAAATAGTAAGGTGCACGTCGTTCTGCATACAGACTACATAACAAACTCTATTGCTGGAATAAATCTAGATCGGTCAAAACTCTAATTTGTTCTGCGACATTTAGATTGCATATACGCAATTCATTTCAAAACTTCATCCAACTGGCGCTACAGTGAGATTTACGGTGACGCGGTCTCAAAAATATTTTGCATTCTACATGTTGTTATTCTTTTACGTAATTATTTTGGTGCATAACCGTATATTTAAAAAAGCTTTAAAAAGAAAAAAATTGTAGTAATATAGGTTTCTTGAAGCATAATGTTGAGTTTAAAATTTTGAATGGAAAAATAATAGTCTATTAGATGTGTGCAGTAATCTATGTATATCACTTAAATTACCTTTATTCTGTTAACAGACGTTTTCTTTTAAGAGCTTATTCTGTGACTTTAGTGAGTTTATTTTCTGAATAATAATATAAAAAATTGTGCATAAATTGCAGATGTAATATATCATTAGTTTTACGCAGTGGACGCCGTAAGACAAAATTAGAAACATATAACATAAACACTCACGTCTGTCACCCAGAGGGATAGGGCAGAGACTACGGACTTCCATTTGTCACGATCCTGACACACCTCTCGCCTCCTTTACATCCATATACGGTACTCTTAATCTTGCCCATTTCTTGCCAATTTGGCCAGATATATAAATAAAATTAATCATCCGATCACCGAATTAATAAAAGAAATTATCTGCCAGCCCGATACTTAGATATAGCTAACAACTACGATACTGCCATCATATATTCATCTGGCAAGCGTGGCAAGTACAGCGATTCTGGAAAGGCTTTATTAGATTTTTTATTTAGACTTTTATTCAACAGTGGCCTGCTACAAAGTTGACGATGTCAAGGATACTGTTCAAAGAGCCAATAATTTAATAGTATACTATTATATTCGTCACCATTTTCACAGCCTATCAAAAGTCCACTGATGAACATAGTCCTCCCCCATAGAGCCATAGAGTCTGCCTACTAAAGAGGATATTTGCCATAGTTGCTAAGGTTGCCACCATGGTTTTTTTTTTGTTATTTTGTGTTGTTATCAGTAAGAAGCTGTGGTCCATCCTATATTTTATTCCCATCTGTAACCTTAACGATACCCACGATATCGACAAGTGTCGGCAGTAATATCCACTATTATATTGAACTATTTGTTTATAATCGGATTCCTGTACAATTTTTACCTGAAACCAACACGTTTACTAATTATTTATAATTAAATCCATAATATCTTTTACAGAAATAGGAGAGAGGGAGGAGGGTTTAGCGTCCGGCTCACCTGATGGTAATTGATAGAAATTTTACGTGTTGATTTACGTTTACATGATCGGCGGTGAAGAATAACATCGTGAGGAAATGTGAATGTCTGAGATACTAAAAAATATTCGAAGACTTGCGAAGTTTGCCAACACATATTCAAGTAGCGCGGCAGATATTATGCATATAATATAATAAAATTTATTTATATATTGTATAATATTTATTTATGTATTATTTATTTATTTATGTTAGTATATTAAATATATATTTATGTTTATTTATTATTTCCTTTAAAATATTTATTCAGCCCAACCAGATGAGAGTACTATATAAATACCCCAAAATAATAGTAATATTTATTGGGTAATAAGTACATTGTAAATTGATACAGTGTTATAGTTGAGACCTCCTTTTAAGTATATAAAATACTTGTGCCAGAAGGCCACACGCTACCATAGCCTTATATTATAAGCTTATTACCAATAATTTATTTCTTCTTAAATAATGAAAAAAATAATCTTAATAATAAATAATTATTCATAAAGTTTTCTATTT
The DNA here is from genome assembly GCA_029286625.1 of Parnassius orleans. Taxonomy (NCBI): domain Eukaryota; kingdom Metazoa; phylum Arthropoda; class Insecta; order Lepidoptera; family Papilionidae; genus Parnassius; species Parnassius orleans. The sequence goes on along the minus strand of JAGSMP010000243.1, from coordinate 696,931 downwards.
CGCACACACAGGCGCGCAAGCGCGCGTGTGTGTGTGTGTGTGTTTGTGTTAGTGTGTATGTGCACTCTTTATCAAATAATTTAATATAGTAAATCCTCAATTTCTTCATAATTTAAGGTCTTATTCCAAATAATTAATTTCTTTTTACACTGTATGGATGTATTTTGATAGATATATATTATTTTGTTTATTCTATTATATAAGATTTTAATTTGAGCTGCATATTAACTAACTAGCTACATATAGAACTGCCTTGCAAAAGCAGAATTTACTTTTTTAGTAATCACGACTATATCCTTCCTTCTTTTATTTTGAGCGTTATGATCATATACTAAGGTTTTATGAAATTTTAGAATAGAATGTAGAACATATAATTTTCTTACTGATAGCAGGTCACACATTTGATACAAGTTGGTGGTAGAAAAAAGGAAAGATTTAAAATGCATGACTTTTAAAAGTGATCTCTGTGACCGTTCCACTTCTATAAATTTAGTTTTCGCTGCTTCACCCCAGACAGGAATGCAATAAGTGATAATAGATTGGATTAGGGAAATATAAATCTGTTTAAGTAGTTTGTTAGAAGCTACATATCTCAACTGTTTAAAAAGCCAATTTAGTTTTCTAATTCGCGCATTTACAAGTTCAATCTGATCAAACCAAGATAGTCGTTGATCTAAAATAACTCCTAAATATTTTGTTTTATTTACTTTATTGATAGATGGGCATAGACAATTAGCATTATTAGTATCACATGTATGAATTTTTATGGCAAAATTAGTATCTGGTTGAGTTTTGTTAGTTAATGTGAAGCAAATATAATTGGTTTTTTGAGCGTTTAAAGTGAGTAAATTAAACTTGAGCCAAAATGCAACTTTAATAAAACCAAGCTCAATTACCCTCCGTACTGAATCCCAGTTTCTGTCTGAAAATACTATTGCAGTATCATCAGCGTAAGAAAAAACGAAGGCTCCTTTAGACTTTAGATCACACAGTTCATTTATGTATACTAAAAATAAGGTAGTCCCAAGCACACTGCCTTGCGGCACGCCATACGTAATGTCAGAGTATTTACTAACATATTGACCTATTTTAACTCTTTTTAATCGATTTGATAAATAAATTTTAAATAGTTCTAAAGGCGTGCCTCTGATACCAATGAGCTCCAGTTTACTTAAAAGTATGGGGATGGAGACCGTGTCGAATGCTTTTTTTAGGTCCAAGAGGACTGCAAGACATTTATCTCCACGAATCAATTCATCCGTGAGGTGTGAGGTTATTGCTGTGATTGTGTCTTCTGTAGACCGTCCCTGTCTAAAGCCGAACTGAGAGTGTGATAAGATATTGAATTTATCCAAATAATTTAATAATCTTTTATTTATTAGTTGTTCAAAATTTTTTGAAATAGAAGTTAATACCGAAATCGAGCGATAGTTAGTAACCTCGTCTTTAGCACCACTCTTATAAACTGGTGTAACGTTTGATTTTTAATGGTTCTGGGAAGATACCATTATTAAAACAGAGGTTTGCAAGATGGGCAATGAGAAGAGTAACCTCAATCCCAACAAATTTAAGAAAACTTGTTGGGATACAATCCCAACCCGGTACACTATTGGTTTTAAGATTCATGAGTGTATCATGGACTTCTTTTACATCTGTTTCTAACAACACAAATGAGGTTTGATTACTTTTATTCCTATCCAGAAAATCATTATAATTGTGTTTGGATGTTAGCAAAATATTTTCTGCTAAATTCCTACCAATATTAACAAAAAATTCATTGGCCATATTAACTGCATCGAGAGGGAAAGAACTTACTTATAAAAGTTTTGTGCAGTCTGTTCTTGTTTTCTTAAAATTTGTCAAATTGTTAATATTGCGCCAAAGATTTTACTATTTTTAACTGAGGCGGATAGTTGTTTACTTTCATAAGTACGTTTGAGTTTTTTAATTAAATTAGTTCAAAAGTTTCTGTATCTTTTGTAGCTTATTTTAAGGATAATATTGAAGGGTTCCTTTCTTAACTGCTTTTGCATTTTATTCCGAGTTCTGATGCACCTCAAAATGCCAGGTGTAATCCACGGTTTTATAGTTAGTTTGTTTTTTGGTATGCTTCTTGTAATAGTGTTTTCTTGAAAAGACTCAGATATTTTATTAATCAACATTTCTAATACAAATTTTGGATCATTCGAGAATAATAATTCATTTAAATATTTAGTTTTTAGAGTTTCAAGAGCCTTACCAAAATCTGTAGTTGTTTTCGTTTTTTTACTTGTCATTTTTAAAATACTTTAGATAGACAAACAAATATTGAATAGTGGTCAGTTATAATAGTATTCAATACAGCAATATCTGCAGATAATTTACTCTTGTTCAGTTTAATCATGGCATAATCCAGACATCTCGTTACCCTCGTAGGAAAAAGATGACCTGGAACGGTTGTTCGATTCGTAAATTGATTCGTTTTGGTAAGGTATAAGATTTATATTGATATCGCCTGTTAGTATTATATTATTATATATTTTAATAGATTCTAAATATAAATTAAGGGACTCTATGAAAGCATCTGCATTATTATTTGAAGGAGATCGATAAATACCTAGAATTATACTATTATTAACGTTTATTTCTAAGCAAGATGCTTGGTCAAGTATAACTTCTTTAACATTTACTTTAATATTATTAGAGACGTAGGTCACAACACCATCATTTTTATTTTTATGTTTAGATACATGGCATGAGACTCTACGGTATGACTTTAGTGGAATGAGTACGCGTGTTGACACGTTGGTGGCTTCTCATTTCAGAGGCAAACTAGTGTATTTACTTCTCGCTTAGAACCGGGGCGACATCAAAGGCGTCTGAACTGAGTAAATGACGCAATTTTGCTATCGATATTCCACGCATTAGAACCAAACGATTCGCTCCGTCTTTAGTAATACGTAAAGGAGTGGAATAATTTGTCGGCGTCTGTCTTTCCATCCGAATATTATATGAGCAACTACAAGGCAAGAATGGATAGACTTTTGTTACGCTAAGACATTCATTCATCACCACTTACCACCTGGTGGGATTGTGATCAAGCGCTGGCTTATAATAAGTAATACGTAAAAAATTAGTATCTGAGAATCTACGCTAAATGGCACAAATATATAGTCAATATATTTGTGCCATTTAGCGTAGATTCTATCGTTCCGTAGGGTACACGTATGGTTTATTTTCTAAAAAAAGGCTGTATTGGCTGTTTGTTTCACCACTGAAGAAAAAGGGCTGGTTCTTTTCTCGTTCAAAGGCTAAGAATGGCCATTCAACAAGAACGCAGCCATCGTTTTCGACACAATACCGTGTGGAACAGAACTAATACCTGTTATTGATATAGTACATTACATTTATTTTTATAATAAAATAAAAATGTAATAATATAGATTTTATGATAAACGCGATTACATCCGTAAAATTAGTTTTATTCGATTAAGTACATTCTCATAAGTATAAAAAATATAAGAATACATGTAAAAAAAAATTTAAATATATTATTGAAATTTTCTACAAAATTTAACATAATTTTGTTTATAAATATTTATTACATTTTGTTTTCTTAAATAAAACTAAAAAGGGCTTATTCTTAAACGGTATAATATCTCGGTTCAACCGAGCAGAGTCGAGGCAACGCGATCGAGAAGTTTCATAAAGCGCTTTTCGATTACATTAAAAAGAGATTTTCTTGATACGAATTTCATAGAGGGCGTGTTCACTTTATTAGAATAAGTATAACCTTCTTAGCTACGATCTTCGCTCATCTGTATTCTAGATTAAACTTGTAATCTTGTTTAAAATCTAATTCAAAATGTACTCGTTTAAAGACTTGTTGTATAATAATAATACGAGTACAGTCTGAGTGTTTTCAAGACAAGAATGAATAGGCTTTTTGTTATGCTAAGACAGTGAGATTTATCATCTAGGGCTTCATCACCACTTACCACCAGCTGGGATTGTGGTCAAGCACTGGCTTATAATAAGTAAAAAATATATAAGTGTTTACTTATACATAAAGTTGTGATATAGAAATAACTGTATGGACAACGTGGGACCCCGTTCCCTTAAGGTGAACAGTACTCATGGCGCGCTCTGCGGCTTGAAGCCATGCTGACCGTGCAGCGATGGTCATGCCTTACACTTACTACATCACATCTGCAGGAGCGGCGGTCTGGTAGGTGGTGGTGCTCACGGAGGGCTTTTTATAGTCAGTGTGCCCAAACCGTACATACATATGTATATATGTATGTATATATATATATATATATATATATATACTTTTTTTTCTCTGTGGCAACCCCGGTGACAAATTGTTTATTGATTTGCTCCCAAATAATTTCGTAAAATTAAATATTATAATTTGATAATATCCACCTCAAACTTGAGTTTTAGTTGTGAATTACGACCAATTTGTTTTGTGTAATTTGTAAAAGCCGTCAATATCTAAATAAATAAATATATTGTGTATCAACAGAAGTGACAGCAGGTAAGAAACTTCATTTAAAGTTTTAAAGTTAGTATAAAGTTACTGTAATTCTAGTTATCCCTTTTTATATTTACGATATAACATAAAAGTGTTGTTGTTGTTTTCGGATTTCATTTTAAATTGTTTTCTTGATAATTTGATTTGAGATCTGTTAAAGTCCTACCTACAATGAGACATTTGCTTACTCTGCTTCTATGATTTTCCATCTTTGTTTTCTTTTACTATTTATAATACATAGTAAAATGAATACTCGCAATGTCAAGACGCCAACTTCATCTTGCGCTCCAAGAACTGAAGGCGTCCAAGGAGCAGTGTGAGCAGTTGGTTAATATATTGAAAGGGATGATAATGAAAAGGAAATAATAAGTATAATTTCGAAAAATACACAATTAAAAAGTGATATGGTAAAGTTGCATAGAGACTATACTGATATTTTAAAGGAAAGGGATCAGCTCCAGGAAACAGTCGATGAGTTTGACCGATGCAGCAAAGAATATGAGGAATCCCTCAGATTAATTGCTGCATTGCAGTTACAGTTAACTAAGGCTAATGAGCAAATTTTGCAATTTAAACAATTTATAGATAACTTGCAAGCATGCCAAACTCAAAGTCTGTTCGATGAGCTCGTAGAATGCAAATCAATAGATTTGACTGGTGATAATTCTGTCACATCAAGAACAGAAGAGCAGTGGAAGAAAATTAAGGAAATAATAAATATATTAGAAGAATGCAAAAATTTATTAAAACCAAAATTAATACTAAAATTATATAAAAATATGTAAAGAAAAGCAAGAATTATTTAACAAACTTAAATTGTATTCAGTTGAGGTGGAAAATATGAAAAATTGTTATGAGACTGATATAGTGTCTTAATTCAGAAATTTCATCTCTTCAAACCTCATTACAAATTATGTCGAATAAATATAAATGAGCAGAGAATGAGATAAAAGAACACATACTGGCCATAGATAATCTGGTAAAGTCATGTAAATATAACGAAGAACGTTTTGACTCCTTATTAAAACATCAAAATGAGTATCCGCGCTCAATGCCAGGTTATTTAGGGACAGTGTGTATTAATAACACAACAAGCAATATTGACAAATTTTCTTCATCTACACTCTATGAACCCCGTGTAGTGGCGGGTAAGAATACTCACTACCCCATATCTTCCCGTGGGTGTCGTAAGAGGCGACAGAGGGAAACTGAGGCAGAGGATGGGCAGCAGCATCTTTCTGATAACAGCAAAAAACAATAAAAAACTGCGGTTGCCAACCCGCTCGCCAAGCGTGGCAACTATGGCAATATACCCCCCATGAGCGACGACACAAAGAAACGGCCCCCAGTCCCCGGCGGCCCCGCTATTCCTGGCTACGGTGGCGACCATGGTAACGGCGGGGCAGGGGGTGCTAAGAATCTCCGGTGGAGGTTCGATTGCCACCTACGATGACTCGACCTGGCAACACACGTACCCTGAGGACTGACGAGAAGATCCTGGAGCTGGAAGAAGAGATAGACAAGTTACGCTGGAATATTATAGGATTATCCGAGGTCCGAAGAGAGGGGGAGGACACGGTAATCCTCGAATCCGGCAACTTGTTCTATCACCGGGAGGGCGACCATCTGTCCCAAGGAGGTGTCGGATTTATCGTCCACAAGTCTCTCGTTAACAACGTTGTAAAGATTGGGAGTGTGTCGACGAGGGTTGCGTACCTTATACTCAGAATCACCAAACGGTATTCGCTGAAGGTCATACAGGTTTACGCACCAACCTCGGCACACCCCGATGAGGAGGTGGAGGAAATGTATGAGGATATCTCTAGAGCCATACATTCCTCCAAAACCCACTATACGGCGTTAATGGGAGATTTCAACGCAAAACTAGGCACAAGAGAGTACGGTGAGCTGAAAGTAGGGAAATTCGGAGTAGGGCAACGGAACCCAAGGGGCCAGCAGCTGGCCGACTTCATGGAGAGAGAGAGACTTTTTATGATGAACTCTTTCTTCCAGAAGCGGCCCCACAGGAAGTGGACCTGGTCGAGCCCCGACGGTTCGACAAAAAATGAGATTGACTTCATTATGACGACCAGGCGACAATTGTTCAGTGATGTCTCAGTGATCGCGGTGAAACTGGCAGCGATCACCGAATGGTGAGGGCACACTGAACCTAAACGTAAAGTTGGAGAGGTCACGTCTAATGAGTCAACGCTCCGTCCCCTCGTGCTCTAATCCAAAGTCCGAAACCTTTCAGCTCGAACTACGAAACCGTTTTCAGTGCCTAGAAGATTGCAATGCAGTGGACGATATGAATGACAAGCTCGTGGAAACTGTCCATGCGGTCGGAGCTAAGTTTTGCAAGACCCGCCGCAGAAGAACACAAAACTCTCCGATCACACTCTTAATCTCATGGCTGTTAGACGGGATATGAAGCTGCAGTCTTCAGTAGATATGACAGAATACAGGCAACTGAACAGACAGATCTCCAAATGCATGCGGCGGGACTTGCGCAACTTCAATACAGCTCGTATTGAAGAAGCGATCGAGCGGAACCAGGGCTCCAAAGTCTTTGCTAGAGATCTGTCTGCCAGAAAGAGCCAACTGTCGAAGCTGAAGACCGAGTGTGGCAGCGTCGTTTCCGGGACACCTGAGATTTTGAGTGAGATTGAGAGGTTCTATGGGCAGCTGTACACATCATCGTTGGAGCCACACGCAAGTGTGAGTAACGATCCAAGAGCGAGTCTTATCCGACACTATTCCGATGATATCCCGGACGTCAGTCTGAGCGAGATTAGAATGGCTCTCCAGCACCTTAAAAACGGCAAGGCCCCAGGCGAGGATGGAATTACAGCGGAGCTTCTGAAAGCGGGTGGAAAACAGGTACTTGAAGTCCTTCAGAAGCTCTTTAATTCCGTCCTACATGGTGGCATTACACCGGAGGCGTGGAGCAGAAGTGCGGTGGTCTTGTTCTTCAAGAAAGGCGACAACGCTCTCTTGAAGAACTACAGACCGATTTCCCTTCTGAGCCGCGTCTACGTGCTGTTTTCGAGAGTCATTACGAATCGTCTCGCACGCAGACTCGACGACTTCCAGCCTCCCGAACAAGCCGGTTTCCGAAAAGGCTTTAGCACCACAGACCACATACATACCCTTCGGCAAATTGTACAGAAGTCCGAGGAGTACAATTTGCCACTATGTCTTGCGTATGTGGACTATGAGAAAGCCTTTGATTTGGGTGGAGCTGCAGTCCCTTCAGCGGCGCCAAGTTGACTGTCGGTATATCGAAGTGCTGAAGTGTTGGCACAGTAGGGCTACAATGGCTATCCGAGTACAGAACAGGAGTACGAAACCATCCAACTGCAGAGAGGTGTAAGACAGGGTGACGTTATATCCCCGAAACTCTTCACCGCTGCATTGGAACACGTTCTTAAGCTACTGGACTGAAAAGGATACGGTATTAACATCAATGGCGAGTACATCACTCACCTTTGATTTGCCGACGACATAGTCTTATGGCAGAATCGCTGGAGGACCTAAGCACTATGCTCAATGACCTCAATAGTGCCTCCCAACGGATAGATCTTAAGATGAACATGTACAAAACAAAGATCATGTTTAATGTCCATGTCACACCTATATCGATAGTTGTTGGGAGCACTAAGCTCGAAGTTGTTGACGAGTATGTTTACCTGGGACAAATAGTCCGACTAGGTAAGTCCAACTTCGACCGAGAGGTCAATCGACGGATTCAACTCGGCTGGGCAGCGTTCGGGAATTACGGCATCTTCTCGTCAGGTATACCTCAAAACTTGAAAACGAGGCTGTACAACCAGTGCGTGTTGCCAGTGATGACATACGGAACTGAGACGTGGTCCTTCACTGCTGGCCGGATGAGGAAGCTCAAGGTCGCTCAGCGAGCTATGGAGAGGGCTATGCTCGGAGTCTCACTGCGTGATAAACTTATAAATGAGGTTATCCGCAGAACCAGCGTGACCGACATAGCCCAACGGATTAGTAAGCTGAAGTGGCAATGGGCCGGCCATATAGCTCGAAGAACCGACAACCGATGGGGAAAAAAGGTTCTCGAGTGGCGGCCTCGTACCGGCGGACGAAGTGTAGGGCGTCCCCCCACTAGATGGAGTGACGACCTGGTAAGACATGCAGGAAGTCGATGGATGCAGGTGGCTCAGGACCGTGTTTTGTGGCACTTTTTGGGGGAGGCCTATGTTCAGCAGTGGACTTGTGAAGGGCTGTAATGATGATGATGATGATGATGATGACACTCTATGATAGTACTATAAAAAAATATAAAACTAAGAAGTAATTCAGCTAATGAAATAATAAAGTTATTGTGTATACACAGGTAAAAATTTGGGAATATCATTAAATAACTATTTAAAAGGGCAATACGTAAATAATTATTGCATGCCTGGAGCATCATTAAGCCAAATAATGGAAAAGATTTAACTAGTAAATTTTGCCCTAATACTACATTAATCATTCTTGTTGGAAGAAGAGGTAAGTAATGTGAACAAAAATCAATTATTAAAATATATTGTATATCTTAATAACTTAAATGTATATAAAGTTATCATGTTTACATTGCCTTACATACAGTGGTGGCCACAGGAAAATAATCTAAGATATGATTTAAATTTATTAATGAACAACTTGACATGTAATAGTAATTTAAATTTGACATTTAATTGTAAGAATTATAATGTTAAATTTCATGTGATTGACATAAATAATTTAATTAAGAAGTTTATGACTGGAGATAGGTATTACCTATCCAAGTATAGTATAAGACTGATAGCAAATGTACTATCTTATTATTTATATTTTAACTCAGCTAAGGCTTTGGCTATCCAGATCTGCTTCTATTGAGTAGTTTACTTTACATTGAATTTGGAATCAGTTCCAAGTAATTTAAATTAGAAAATGAGACAATAGAGGTAATCTCTAGCAATCATAGTAACAATTTAAATTATCCAGAAAGTAGCCCACAAATAGTTAATTGTATAATTTCTCATAAAAACAATCATAAAAATTGTATACGCCTGGTGCATCAAAATATGCAAGGCATGTTGGGCAAAGAATTAGAAATTGAATTGTTTTTAAATAGTAACAACATACATATTTTTTGTATAACTGAACATTGGTTAAAAGATTATAACTATAATATGTTTAATTTCAGTAAACACCAGGTGGTCAGTTGCTTTAACAGAGAAAAAAATTTACGCGGTGGCTCTTTAATATTAGCTAATACATTATTAATAAGTAAAGAACGTAAGGATATTGTGTCTCTCTGCTAAGCGAACTGTAGAAATGGCATGTATTGAGTTCAAGCACTTCATTGTTGTTAGTGTTTACAGACCCTCACATTCTATTTATGATTGTTTTAAAAAATAATGGAGGAAGTTTTGCTTAAACTTAATAAACAGAATAAATCTGTGGTCGTATGTGGAGACTAATATCAATCTCCTTGAAACTTCTTTCATGAGAATTAAATTTAGATCATTGCTCAAATCATACAACCTTGTTAATTTGTTCTTTGAGCCAACACGTATTGCAGGGCCTAATGCAACTTGTATAGATAATATTTTTACTGATGTTGAGCCCTTACATAAATTAATTATTCAAAATTTAAGTTCTGATTACTGCGGACAGTTAGTCTCGTTACCTTACATGCACAAAAAACAGAAAGTTAATAAAGTTGTGCTTGTTCCAATAAATGAACATCGCTTAGAGAGATTTAGAAGTAATATAGTGAAAACGCTGCCTTTTCTTCCATATAAAAACAATACTAACTATTTATATAGATCATTATTTAAAGTAATAAGTCTTGAATTTAATAAAACATTTACTTCTAAAACACTCTCTTTAAACAGTCGCAAATAGTTTAATGAGTGGGCGACTGTAGGAATCCATAGGAATAGACAAAAGTTGTATGACCTTTATAATGAAAGATTATATAATCATAGTGTTTCATTTAGATAATATTTAAAAAAGTATTCCAAAATATTTAAAAGAGTGTGTTGCGCAGCCACGTCTTTATATTTAAGAAAAAAAATTAAGAATGCCTCTAATAAAATTAAAATGACTTGGAGTATAATCAATAGTGAAACTGGTAAGATGAAACTACACAACTCAAACTTTCAATTAAATTTTAACAATAATTTGACGAAATCAGATCAAGACGTTGCAACGGCTTTTGAACAATATTTTACCGACATTCCGATCTTGACTACAAAGTCACTCAATTCCTCCCCTACTGTCGCCGCGTCATTACTCAAACAAAATGTAAATGTCTGTAAAAAAGAATTTGCATTTCATAGAATATTATCAGGTGATATTGTGAAATATTTCAAAATTATTGATATTAAGAAAACAGCAGATCTATGGGGGATTTCTGTTAAGGTTATCGCGTCTATAATAGATGCGATCGCACCCCAACTTGCTATGCTAGTATCGAATCGGGTGTGTTTCCTGATTTAATGAAACATAGTAAAGTTATATCTTTATTGAAATCTGGCAGTACATTGCACCCCACTAATTTTAGACCTATTTCTGTACTGCCAACGCTCAGTAAAATTTTTGAAAAAATTATTCTAGATCAAATGTTAAGTTTTTTTAATGTAAATAAATTACTACATAACAATCGGTTTAGATTTACAAAGGGTCGCTCGACAACTGATGCCGGTGTTGAGCTAATAAAACATATTTTCTGTGCATGGGAAAATTCAGAAGATGCTTTGGGTATATTTTGTGATCTTTCCAAGGCTTTCGACTGTGTTCACCATGACACATTAATAATAAGTAAGAAACATAGCGCTTAAACTTATTATGTCATATCTAAATAATAGAACGCAAACAGTTGTTATTAAAGGATGCAGTTCTTCCGGATCGGTAGTATTTATCGGTGATCGGTAGATTAAATTTAGATTTTGTCGAAATAGATAAGTCGATTTTGGGCATTAATAGCGTGTATATATATATTCTCACGTATGCAAAAGGTGTCGTGTACATTTAAAGTCGTTAGATAATAGTTATTCCGCTAACATTAATTGTTTCATTTTGCGAACAATTATTAACAATACGCCAGGTCGCGAATTGTTGGGTGGGTGTTCCTCAGGGCTCAGTTCTTGGTCCCTTTCTGTTCTTAGTTTATATTAATGACTTACCTTACTTGATAGGGAATAACCATGATATAGTATTATTTGCTGATGATACTTCGTTCATTTTCCGACTAAAAAGGCAATTATTATGTATATATAAAAGGAAATTATTATAGACGACTCCGTGGCGCAGTGGCTTAGCAATGAGTTGCTGCGCTGGGGGCCGCGGGTTCGAATCCCGCACGGAAGAAGTATTTGTATGGCCTGCAATCAATTGTTCTGGGTCTGGATGTTTGTCCTTGTGCAATTTATGTTTGTAAACTGCCTCCACGATACAGGAGAAAATTCTAGTGCGGGGGTAACGTTTTAAAAAAAATAAAATATTGAAATATGACGAAGTGAATAATGCTATATCAAAAGTAGTACACTGGTTTAACGTCAATAATTTGCTTTTGAACGGTAATAAAACGAAATGTATTAAATTCACTACACCTAATGTTAAAAAGGTGAATACCAGTGTGCTTTTAAGTGGGGAGGAGCTGGGTCTTGTTGAATCCACTGTTTTTCTCGGTATTACAGTTGACGCGAAGCTTCAATGGGACCCTCATATTTCTAAACTAGCTAGCAAAGTTAGTCCTTCAGCATATGCTGTAAAAAAGATTAGATGCCTTACATGTGTTGAAACAGCTAGATTAGTTTATTTCAGTTATTTCCATAGCATAATGTGATATGAAATCTTGCTATGGGGTAATGCGACTGACACTGAAACTATCATTGTTTTGCAAAAGAGAGCCATAATAACAATTTATAACCTAGGTCCGAAAGAATCCCTTAGAGAATAATATTAAGAAATAAATATATTAACTTTGGCCTCTCAATGTACTTACGAGAACTTATTGTATGTACACAAAAACAAAAATAGTTTTATTAAAAATAGTGATGTACATTCTGTAAATACTAGGAACAAGCACAAGTTAGTTATACCAGTTACTCGACTCCAAAGAGTCAGTAATTCCTTCGTGGGGCAATGTATACGCTTTTACAACAAAGTCCCAGAAAATATGCAGACCTTTTCTATCAAAAGGTTTAAATTATTTATTAAACAAAAATTATCTAGTAAGGGTTATTATACTACTAAAGAGTACATGACTGATAATAACCCCTGGGAATGAGGTGATCACTACTGTTTCTAAATGTTTTCATAACAATTGTATAAAATATCATATTGTAAATTGTGCTTTTTTTTAAAAAAAAGTACCGTTGGGTTTCTTTCTAGTTCTTCCCAGGACAGAGGTTTTTTTGCGAACCAGTGGTAAAAGTAAAAAATGACTTTCAATAAGTATTATGTACAATAATCTATATTGAATAAAAATCATTCTATTCTATATTCACACGTGTCACTGTATGGATAATAGAATGGGTTAGACAGTTACATACATAACACGTGGATGTTTCAAGTACGTTGCCGCAATTATGTACTCGTAAATGTATGAAACATAATATGGACTACGTCACACTACCTGCGTTAACGCGCGTTGCACCCAGATTGCATAGTGTTTGCGCTGTTTTTTCATAATATTATGGCAAACGAGGAACAAGCCCGTGACGCAGTGACTTAGCAATGAGTTGCGGCGCTAAGAGCCGCGGGTTCGAATCCCGCACGAAACACACCTGCAAATATTTGTTTCGGGTCTGGATATTCGTTCGTGTGCAATTTATGTATGTAAATGTATGAAAATCCTAGTGTGAGGTTAAAGTTATTTTTTTTAAATAAAGAGAAAAAGAAAGAAAACGCCTGCTTAATCGTTATTGGCTGCTTTAGCCAATGGACACCTGTAATTAAATTTATTCAAAGTAATCTAAGCCTGGGCGGTCGAGACGCTAGTCTTAAATAAGACTCAACACAAGCATTAAAACTTGATTAATTACTAATAATCGGCTATCATTGAATGTTGTTCGTACCAAAGATAAGCCCTTATTAGTAACTTTCCTCGCGAGAATGTTTTAGAAAAAACTTCGTGGTGATTGCACTACTGAGTTTAGCAACATGCCTTTCGAAGTTATTACAAACGGCTTTCCTTAATACGTTGTCTCGGATATTGAACGTTGTACGATATTTAGAGGTTCATAATTTGGTGCGAATATCTTGAACAAAAGTTAACATTTTAATAAAAATAAATTCCAACTTTAAAAAAAATATTTTCACATAACAACTTCATAAGTTGATGCTAGGACATAGTGTACAGGAGAATAAAAGCCCCGACTTTACAAGCTGTACTTTAGAACTTTAGTAATGTGAAAATTATTTTAATTGTTTTTAGTTCTTTGATATCGGCTATTTACTTTTTAGTCAACGTTGTAAATTTTGGACCATTTTATACGGACTAAGGTATATCACAGCTTAAGATCAGAACTAGAATGTCGTCCAAATATTAGTTATATTAAAAACTTCATCCCCAATTCTGCCTAAATTTTTTTTTACAAATTCATAATTTTTCTTTAACAGGCTATACCAGCCCTAAAATATATTATTTTTAATATTTTATAAAAAAATTCAATTTAATACAAAAAACAATTACAATCCGTTCATAACTAAAACGATATCGCGAAACATATTATCTAACATATAAAATTAATATTTGTTGGTTCGTACTTTATGCGCTGCCATACCGTTCATCAGATTGTGGTAAAACTTTGTCAACTTACTGCTTGCACTTGCGTAAAGGTTATAGGCATAGTACAGTTAATACAATTAACTTAAGTAGGTGGCGCAGGTTTCGTACCGGCTAATTTATTTGAAAGTTATATATCATTCCATTTCAATGAATGTATTATCATTTCCAATCAAAAAAATATAATATAACTCATATAAATTTAATACGATATTTCCACAATTATTTCTTCTGTGGCAGCAACGCGCCGGGTACCAGATAGTATATATTAATATTTACAAAAATGATCATACAGTTATCTTCGAATGGAGAAAATAGTATAATAATGATCGGGGAAGTTCGTTTGATCATCTAATAACCTCTATTTATCGATCGCTTGAGCCCATTAGATAGAGTCAAGAGCCTATTAGATTGAGACTATTAGATAGAGCCTATTATATAGAGCCTATTAGATAGAGCCTATTAGATAGAGCCTATTAGATAGAGCCCATTAGATAGAGCCTATTAGATAGAGCCTATTAGATTGAGCCTATTAGATAGAGCCTATTAGATAGAGCCTATTAGATAGAGCCTATTAGATAGAGCCTATCAGATAGAGCCTATCAGATAGAGCCTATTAGATAGAGTCTATTAGATTGAGCCTATTAGATAGAACATATTAGATAGAGTCCATTAGATAGAGCCTATTAGATTGAGCCTATTAGACAGAGCCTATTAGATTGAGCCTATTAGATAGAGTCAAGGGACATAAGAAACGTCTATCATTGTTTGGTGAATTGTACCCCATTCACCAAACAATGATAGATGTTTCAAGGTTTTCTTTCACTCAAATCTGTTCTAATACTATATTCTATCAATCAACTAAAAAACAAATCTGCCTATTTGATAAATAATAAAGTTAAAAGTAAATTAAAGTTACAGACCATCACGACACACCTGCTCTTATTTCTGAGAGAGTTTTAGGGCAAGGAAGATTTCCTCACATGTTTTTCTTCACCGCCGAGCTCGAGGTAAATCAGCCTTTAAAATTGCAATTATCATCGATTCCGGCGAGTATTGATAACGCATCTTCATTTTGATTCCTAATTGAGAACAGACGTAGATGCCTATGGGCTACAGCATCCACTTACCATCGGGTGGACTCTGTGCTCGTTCGTAACCCAATAACATATTTCTGTTTGCATCATCACCGTATAAGTACACTTATATTGGCTTCTTTCGTTGTAAGTAGGATTTGCCTTAATCGTATCGTGAGTTCATAAACAAAAAATTCAACAAAGAAAAGAAAATGTTAATGTGGCCCACTGCGCCTAATAAACCAATAAAGCTAAACGACTTCAGAGTCCGAACGAGCTATATAATTTGCTTATGTATGCAATGACCCAACAGTCTCCAGCGTTAGTACAGAGGTACTTTGATGTAAGTAATTGACAAAATTAGCCTTTTTTCTATTCCCACAAGGTGTATTTTATCTTGCAATTCAGCTTCCCGCTTCATCATCATTAGTTCTGTAACACGAGCTTTATATAAAGATAAATTACCTCTCCAAGCTTATGAACTATTGTCATAACCTTGAAGCATAGCGTGGTTTTGTCTAAACATTTTACGCAAATGCGTTTGGGATGACAAGTATCAATTTCGTTAAAATATTTTATGTTCCCGACGTTTCGAGTACTTTACAGCACCAAGTCATAGCTCACCCCAGTTTAAAATTATTAGTGTTTGTTCCTATTAACGTAGAAAGAATTTAAATATCTTGAAGTCTTGCAGTGGTATACTTGGGTTGGGGTTTAATTTTATTAACTATAGGAGCCCAAGCAGATGGTAGCATACAGCTATCTTTCCATTGAATTAGCATGTTTTCGACTCGATCGGTATTCTTTTGTAAGGATATGTGGTTTACCAAATTTGACTTGATGGCGGGAGCAATATTATACTCGTATGTTTTCACAGACTGCAGACGACCTGCGACCTAAGCACCCTTATATATTTAATTCAAGAATACTATAAGTTATTTCTTAGTAGATCAGAACAAAAATAAAAAAATTAAGCTTTGGCTGGTCTGTAGGTAGCCGTGGTTAACTATAACATTGGAATGTCGAACACCTCAGTGCTCTGTGACCATGGGCGCTGCAAATAACTCGAAACGTCGGATATATAAAATACGTTAATTTAACGCGATATAATCCGTAAAAGCTAGTTTCATTTAATGTGTAATATTCGTGTAAATATAAGATATCATTATACGTTAAAGAATCTAGGCATGTATAAGGTACACGTCGTTGATTTGTCGTTTTTTTAAACGTTACTTTAAACTTTATAGTTAATATATTATATTAAAAAATGAGTAAATACCTACTGGTAACTGAAACATTACAACTGCTTTAATATAAACAATATTAAATATATAGTTTAAAATGTAATATAATGTATCTATATTAAAAACTAGACGTAAAATTTGAAGCTTATTAAGGCATATAATGAAAGAGCAGACTACCACCAACCACCTGTTAAAAAGTATGACGTATCTCGCTGATAGTGCCTGTTGTTTGGCATAAGCTGAAACGAAGGTACCGGCAGTAGACTGAGTTACTGACATAGCCCGACAGATCCGAAACTTGAAATGGCAATAGTCCGGTCAAAACGCTTTGAAAATTCACAACCGAAATGTAAAAGGTATTCGATTAATAACCTCATACCAATAAATAAAGTGTAGGGCGGCCTTTCACTTAATAGAGTTCAATGGATAGAGTCGATTAACGTAGGCGGCTTAGTTTTTGGGGGAAAACCTGCGCTTAAAAATGGACTTGTAATCCATCAATCCATCCATTACAGCCTATTAGATACTACATCTGAACATAGGTCTCCTTAATAGATTCCTCATGGGGAATTTTACCATAGTTGCCACGCTTGGCAAGCGAGTTGGCAACCGCAGTAAACGGAAACTAACAGAACTCTATTAAGTGAAAGGTCCTACATTATTCCGATGATATCCCGGACGTCAGTCTGAGCGAGATTAGAATGGCTCTCCAGCACCTTAAAAACGGTAAGGCCCCAGGCGAGGGTGGAATTACAGCGGAGCTTCTGAAAGCGGATGGAAAACCAGCACTTGAAGTCCTTCAGAAGCTCTTTAATTCCGTCCTCCATCTTGGGACTACTCCGGAGGCATAGAGCTGAAGTGCGGTGGTTTTGTTCTTCAAGAAAGGCGACAACGCTCTCTTGAAGAATTACAGACCGATTTCCCTTCTGAGCCGCGTGTACGTGCTGTTTTCGAGAGTCATTACGAATAGTCTCGCACGCAGACTTGACCACTTCCAGCCTCCCGAACAAGCCGGTTTCTGAAATGGCTTTAGTACCATAGACCACATACATACCCTTCGGCAAATTGTACAGTAGACAATCTACCACTTTGCCTTGCGTATGTGGACTATGAGAAAGTCTTTAATTCAGTCGAAATTCGGGCGGTGCTACAGTCACTTCAGCGGTCCCAAGTTGACTCTCGGTATATCGAAGTGCTGAAATGTTTGTACAGAAACCTATCCAACTGCAGAGAGGTGTAAGACAGAGTGACGTTATATCCCCTAAAGTCTTCAGCGCTACATGGAAGACGTTTTCAAGCCACTGGACTGGAAAGGATACGGTATTGACATCAAAGGCGAGTACATCACTCACCTTCGATTTGCCGACAATATATTCCTTATGGCAGAATCGCTGGAGGACCTAAGCACTATGCTCAATGACCTCAATAGTATCTCCCAACGGATAGGTCTTAAGATGAACATGGACAAAAAGATCATGAAGATCATGTTTAATGTCCATGTCACACCTATGCCGGTAGTTGTTGGGAGCACTAAGCTCGAAGTTTTGACGAGTATGTTTGCCTGGGACAAATAGTCAGACTAGGTAAGTCCAACTTCGACCGAGAGGTCAATCGACGGATTCAACTCGACTGGGCAGCGTTCGGGAAATTACGACACATCTTCTCGTCAGGTATACCTCAAAACTTGAAAACGAGATTGTACAACCAGTGCGTGTTGCTAGTGATGACTTATGGATCTGAGACGTGGTCCTTCACTGCTGGCCATATGAGGAAGCTCAAGGTCGCTCAGCGAGCTATGGAGAGAGCTATGCTTGGAGTTTCTCTACGTGATAACCTTAGAAATGAGGATATCCGCAGTAGAACTAGAGTGACCGACATAGCCCAACGGATTGGTAAGCTGAAGTGACAATGGGCCGACCATATAGCTCGAAGAACCGACAACCGATGGGGAAAAAAGTTTCTCGAGCAATTGGCAGCCTCGTACTGGTAGGCGAGTGTAGGCGTCCCCCACTAGATGGAGTGACGAGCTAGTAAGACATGCAGGAAGTCGATGGACGCAGGTGGCTCAGGACCGTGCTTTGTGGTATTCCTTGGGGGAGGCCAATGTTCGGCAGTGGACTTGTGAAGGGTTGTAATCGTGACCCAAAGGTTAACCAACGGGACCCTATTACTAACCCTCTGCTGTCCGTCCGTCTGTCTGTCAGCGGGCTGTATCTCATGATCGGTATATACTATCGGATGATAGGTAGACAGTTGAAATTTTCACAGAATTTATATTTCTGTTGCCGCTATAACAACAAATAATAAAAATAAAAATAAATTAAAATTAAAAGGGGGCTTCCCTACTAGAAATCTGTTTTACGATGGTACGGAACCCTTCATGCGCGAGTCCAACTCGCACTTAGCCGGCTTTTTATTATTTTGTGTTGTTATAAGGAAGATGCCGCTGCCCATCACCTGTTTCATTTTCACTCTGTCACCTCTTACGACACTACGAAAATATCGGATAGTGAATATTCTTAAATCGCCACTACACTACACAGTTACTACACTACACGGACTTGTAATTGGTTGTCATAATGATGATATTGTAAGTGTGTGTGTATCAGACGTAAAATAAAAAAATAAAGCAGCGTGCCGATTCAGGACAATCCTCCCTACAACGGGTGAATTCCATATCCAGCGGTGGACTTTTACGGCTGAAGAAGAAAAATAAGACATATAAGGTACTCAAAACGCCTGAGGATACATCATTCTGGCTAATTATATGAATAATAGTTCACTATGTAGTGGCGGTGTAAGAATATCCACTCCATAATAGACGGAGTCCGCTGCATATTTTTTTATAGAATAAGGGAGACAAATGAGCACACAGTCACCCTGATGGTAAGTGGATGCTGTGGGCTGTGGCCCATACCCTCGAGGAAAGAAGGTGGTACTCAGACTGACTCCTTAGCAGAAAAGGACTGCTACCGTCTAGAGAATGAACATAGTTGTTCGAAAAACCACATTCTATGTTATTGATGATGATAAAGCGTTGATTATGAATCAAAATGCATTGTTACATCGAGGACTAAGATGAAATGCCTCGATTCCAGTAAAAAGGGTCTCCGGTTTTCTACACTCATGACACCAAACACAGCAGCATGAAGCTGCTATTTTACGCTGATATTCCGCCAGTTTTTATCTTATTTTATAGAACTATCTTATGATAAAAGTATCATCATCATCATCATCATTACAGCCCTTCACAAGTCTACTGCTGAACATAGGCTCCCCAAGGAATGCCTCAACGCACGGTCCTGAGCCACTTGATTCCATCGACTTCCTGCATGTCTTACCAGGTCGTCACTCCATCTAGTGGGGCTCGCTCAACACTTCGCCTACCGGTGCGAGGCTGCCACCGAGAATCTTTTTTCCATCGGTTGTCATTTCTTCGAGCTATATAGCCGGCCCATTGCCACTTCAGCTTACTAATCCGTTGGGTTATGTCGGTCATGATGGTTTTACTGTAGATATTCTCATTTCTAGGTTTATCACACTGAGAAACCCCGAGCATAGCCCTGAAATGTGCGGGTTGCGGAGAGAATAAATGAGGATACGTGTAAACTTCACGACTGGTTTATTACGACTGACTTAATGCTAATTAGATATTATTTTTAATTAAGACTACAATATAGGTACCATACTACAGCCTTCTCCATAGCTCGCTGAGCGACCTTGAGCTATCTCATACGGCCAGCAGTGAAGGACCACGTCTCAGATCCATAAGTCATCACTGGCAACACGTACTGGTTGTACAATCACGTTTTCAAGTTTTGAGGTATACCTGACGAGGAAGATGTCGTAATTTCCCGAACGCTGCTGAGCTGAGTTGAATCCGTCGATTGAACTCTTGGTAGAAGTTGGACTAAGCTAGTCACATTATTTGTCCCAGATAAACATACTCGTCAAAACTTCGAGCTTAGTGCTCCCAGCAATTACCGGCATAGGTGTGACATGGACTTTACACATGATCTTTGTTTTGTCCATGTTCATCTTAAGACCTATCCGTTGGGAGGCACTACTGAGGTAATTGAGCGTAGTGCTTAGGTCCTCCAGTGGGACTATAGACCATGAGACTATATCGTCAGCAAATCCAATGTGAGTGATGTACTCGCCATTGATGTTAATACCGTATACTTTCCAGTCCAGTAGCTTGAAAACGTCTTCCAATGCAGCGGTGAAGACTTTATGAGATATAACGTCACCCTGTTTTACACCTCTCTGCAGTTGGATAAGTTTCGTACTCTGGTTCTGTTATCGATTAGACATCGTAGCCCTACTGTACAAACACCTCAGCACTTCGATATACCGACAGTCAACTTGGCACCGCTGAAATGACTGCAACACTGCCCAAATTTCGATGGAATCAAAGGCTTTCTTATAGTCCACATACGCAAGACATAGTAGTATGGTCTATAATGCTAAGCCTTTTCGGAAAGCGGCTTGTTGGGAGGCTGGAAGTAGTCGAGTCTGCGTGCGAGACGATTCGTAATAATTCTTGAAACGGCTCAGAAGGAAATCGGTCTGTAGTTCTTCAAGAGAGCATTGTCGCCTTTCTTGAAAACAAGACCACCACTTCTGCTCCACGCCTCCAGTAGTGCCACCATGAAGGGCGGAATTAAAGAGCTTCTGAAGGACTTCAAGTACCTGTTGCTCACCCGATTTCAGAAGCTCCGCTGTAATTCCTCGCCGGAGGACTTGCCGTTTTAGGTGCTGAAGAGCCATTCTGATCTTGCTCAGACGACGGATGATTCCAGACGGAATATCAACGGAATAATGTCGGATAAGACTTGCTCTCGGATCGTTAATCAAACTTGCGTCTGGCTCCAACGATGATGTGTATAGCTGCCCAAAGAACCTCTCAACCTCACTCGAAATCTCAGGTATCCGAAAACGATGCTGCCACTCGGTATTTAGCTTCGACAGTTGGCTCTTTCTGGCAGACAGATATCTGGCAAAGACTTTGGAACTCTGGTTCCGCTCAATTGCTTCTTCAATACGAGTTGTATTGAAGTTGCATAAATCACGCAGCATATATTTGGAATCTGTCTTTTCAGCTGCCTGTATGCTGTCAAGTCTGCTGATGACTGCAGATTCATTTCCGTCCACCAGCCATGAGATAAAAGTGTGATCGGAGAGTTTTCGTGTTCTTCTGCGGCGGGTCTTGCAGAACTTATTTCCGACCGCATGGACAATTTCTACGAGCTTGTCATTTATATCGTCCACTGCATTGCAGTCTTCTAGGCACTGAAAACGATTTTGTAACACGAGCTGAAAGTTTTCTAGGCTTTGGATTAGATTACGAGGGACGGGCTTTGATTTCATTAGACGTGACCTCTCCAACTTAACGTTTAGGTTCAGTGTGCCTCTCACCATTCGGTGATCGCTGCCAATTTTCACTCACGATCACTGAGACATCACTGAACATTTGTCGTCTGGTCGTCATAATGAAGTCAAACTCAGTTTTGTTGAACCGTCGGGGCTCGACCAGGTCCACTTTTGTGGGGCCGCTTCTGGAAGAAAGAGTTCACCATAAACAGTCCCTCTTTCTCCATGAAGTCGGGCAGCTGCTGGCCCCTTGCGTTCCGTTGCCCTATACCGAATTTTCCTACCTTCAGCTCACCGTTCTCTCTTGTGCCTAGTTTTGCATTGAAGTTTCCCATTAAAACTGTATAGTGGGTTTTGGAGAAATGCATGGCTCTATGATACTGTGACTATATGGCATCGAGATGTGCCGAGGTTGGTGCGTAAACCTGTATGACCTTTAGCAAATACAGTTTGGTGATTCTGAGTATAAGGTACGCAACGTTAACGAGAGACTTGTGGACGATAATAGAATGCCGGTGATAGAACAAATTGCCGGATTCGGATGGTCGGCCGCCCGGTGATAGAAGAAGTTGCCGGATTTAAGGATTACCGTGTCCTCCCCCTCTCTTCGGACCTCGGGAAATGAAAACAGTATAGTTTCACGGAAACCCGATCTCACTGGATGGGTTTCGTCATTTCAAGACCAATATAACCTTGGATCATCACACACGCCACGCCAATTGAAAGGGCCACGGCGCGTCGCTCGGCGTCAATCTTTCAACTAAAAGGTCTTCCTTCGGCTGAGAAACCAGCCGGCCGCGAAGATCCAACTGAAAGGGTCCAATCAGACAGGTATTAGTCTTTCATAGACGTTCTACCCCGAAACTGAAATTACACCACCTTGGGTTCGGGAGCTACGAGGTGGATGCGACCCACGTGAAGGAGTGTCACACAAGGACGGTCGCTGCCCTTTCTGAGAAGAAAAGTTAGCCCTCTTGAAGTGGTCCCGGTCTTGACGTCACGTATGTGGACTGTATTCGTAGGTGGTGGAAGATACTTTAGGAAATAAAACAGTAATTATCTTCAAAATTTCCCCATAAGAGAGCAAGATTAACTTTCACTAATTTCCTATCACTTCCCTATGCGTTTGTTTTTCTTTCTTGATTAAACATAAAACTGGTAGCTGGTCCCGAACGAATTGACCTTTTTTTTTTTTTTTGCGCCCAATGCAAGGCACCCTCCGGAAGCGGGGGGAGGGATGTGGTGAATGCTCATAGCATACCACGCAGCCGGCTGCGTGGTTATGTGGGACTCACTTTGAAGAAGTGCCTACCCACTAAACACCACCTGAGAACGGCGTTAGCCATAGTGGCCTTTCCGCCGAAATTTGATGCGACCCCCTTAAGGGATAAGGGGGCGCAGGCGGCGAGTAGCCGCAATAGCTACAGCAACTTAAGAAGATTCGGCCTGAGCCGCCAAGAGGCAGTTCACATCACTCGAAAGCTGGTTGGGGGGTCTGAGAGAGAGTTTCTCGGTCTGCGGAGTCGATAGCGAGAGGGAAGTGGGGCTGCATAGGAAGTTAGAGTGGGACTCTGAGGCTTTGAAGAAGTTCTCAGAGAGTCTAATCTCTATGTCACGGTGGAGGTCGGCGTTACGGACGTACCAGGTTGCGTTCGTAGCCCGACGACAAAAATAGTTTTGAACTATTTGTATTTCGTTCAAGATTTTGGGTTTTGCGTGAGCAAAAATGGGGGCTGCGTATGTCATGACTGCTCGTATACACCTTATAAGGGTTCGCTTGTTGCGGAGGGACATTTTATTGTGTCGGCCCAGCATACTGTTGAGCCTACTCAGATAGAACCGTGCGTTGCGGGTTACTCTTTTGACATGGGGCCCGAAGGTTAGCCTCGTGTCAAGGGTGACACCTAAATATTTGGCGGTCGAATGCCAGGGGACAGGGGTCCCTAGCATATGGATTGGTGGAATGGTAGTGAGGCAGCGTCGTTTATGATCGAAGTGAACGGTGGAGCTCTTCTCCGGGTTCACATCGATGCGCCATTTTTGGAACCAAGCTCCTAAGTCATTAACTGACTTTTGGATCTTGTTACGTATGAAAGGTAGTGAGATACCTTTACAGTAGAGGGCAGTGTCGTCTGCAAAGAGAGAGAGCTGAACACCATTTGACGGGATGGGAATGTCGTTGGTGAACAGGATATATAGCAGGGAGGGGCAAGCGCTGAGCCCTGAGGGACACCTGCTTTGATAAGGCGTTGAGAGGAGAGCGTGCCTTTGTGTCTGAAATGAAAGGTACGATCCTTCAGAGGCCACAAGAGGAACAAGACGATCAGGGAGACCTATTTTATAAAGTTTATATATAAGGCCTTCGTGCCAGACTCTATCAAATGCCTTTGCTATGTCGAAAAAGACCGCGATGGTCTTATGACGACGAGGATAGAAGCCACTGAGGATATATTCCACAATCCGGTGAACTTGTTGGGGACAAGAATGTTTCGCTCGGAAACCAAATTGGTGGAGGATGACAAGAGGGTCGCCATCTGTGGGAAACAAATGGAGTCTCATGCGAGTGAGGATGACTCGTTCGAAGAGTTTGCCCATGGCCTTGAGGAAGCTGATGGGACGATGACTGGAGGGGAGGTTGTGAGGCTTTCCTGGCTTGGGGATACCAATGACAGTTGCCTCTTTCCATGTGGTGGGAAAGTAACTAAGTTTGAAGCAGGCGTTGAAGATAATAGCTAAAAGGGTTAGCACCTGCTCAGGAAAATGTTTAAGGGCTTGGTTGGAGATACCATCCGCGCCCGGAGCCTTTTTGGGCTTCAGTCCTTTGATGAGGGTTGAGATCTCATCATTGGACACAGTGATAGGGTCAGAGGCTGTGGGGGGCGAGTTCCGGCGGCGGACCTCATCGTCCACTGCCTGAATGTGGGAGGGGTCAGTGGGCTGTGAACTAAGAGAGCATTCAGCTTTTTCCTCGTCCTCGAAGGCAATAGTACCGTCGGGGCGGGAGAGAGGGGGAGTGTGAGTGATAGCGTCTATGCGGAGGGCTCTTACCATCTGAAAGTACGCTGTATGAGAGGGAGAGATATTCTCCATGAGATTACTCTTTTCTAGGTCTCAAAGTTCGGAAAGGCGTGAACAGACTTCTCGTAGAAGACGATTGGCCGTGCGTCTATATTCAGGGGTTGGATAGAGTGCTGCTCTCCGAAAAGCAGCTCTCTTGGCTTTCATTAGGTTGCTAATATGTAGGGGAAGACTATTATTATTAGCAACCGGGTTGACCCTTTCATTCTCCTTAAGGGAGGATTTAATTAGGGTGGTGAGAGAATCGACCGCGGTTTCGATTTTTTCGGTACTGTCGAAAAACTCAGAAGAAAGGGGCATGGGGGTGTACGGAGAGTCCAAAGCTGTGGCTAAGAACGTCTTGAAGCCCTTCCAGTTGGTGAATGTTTTCGTGGAGGGGGTTGAGGTAGGTGGCTGATAGCCAAGTATGAGGGAGACAGGGCGGTGGTCTGATCCAAGATCGTCAAGGGTCTGATCGATTGACCTGAGGTTTAGGGAAACTTCTTTTGCTATTGCAAAGTCTAGTACGTCAGGAGCGTGGTCGGTGTTGTCGGAATAGTGAGTGACACCGAGGGGACTGAAAACGGTAAGGTCGAGAGACTGCGTGATATCAAGCAGTTTCTTGCCACTATGAGTAGTAGTAAGACAGGTCCAATCAGTATGCTTGGAGTTAAAATCTCCAAACATAATGACTGAATTGCCTAATGCAAGGATGGCCTCAAAATCTTTTTTGAGGGGGAGAGTTCCACTAGGGATATAGCAGGAGGCTATGACGATTGACTGATGTCCAGTCAAGGCCAGCCTGCATACCGTGGCTTCCATATTGGTAAGCGGCAGAGTGGGGATGTGGGAGCAATGTAGTATCTTCTTGTACTGCAGTAAATGGCAGTACCACCGCCTTTGCGGTCAGGTCTGTCATTACCAAGAAGAGAATACTTTTTGATGGAGAGGCCTTTGAGGTTCATATGTTGGAGATGGGTCTCCTGAAGGAGGAGGAGGTCGGTTTCGCGATCTCGAAGAAAGAGCTTAAGCTCGGGGAGGTTAGTTCGCAAAACGCGAATATTGAACGAGACGAATTGACCAGTAACCAGTTTACTGAGCTACTTCAAAGCTATACGCGAAAGAGATTTTTACTATTGCCCTCTTATATTTTTCCCAATAACTTTATTCATATAAAACATACAGTTATACAATTTATTCATAATAATAGCACAAAAAGGTCGTATTATGACATACATCACATTATAATCACATAAAAACTTTTTGATTTATTTAACAAAATATGCCTATTTTACAACACTTTTTCAAAGTTAGAAATCTTAAATATCTAACACACAATGTCGAAACAACAATCTTGATTAATAAACATAAACAACTTAACTATTACAGTAGTTTAATTCACGAATTTACACATATTTTTCACTTAAAAACAACTTTAATTTTCTTATATAATATTCACTATATTTAGCATAAAGAACATCGGTCACGGCCCATACATGCTGTGACCTAGCTATAAAATATCGCGAACATGACTAGTGTATGGATTAATCCGTTCCCCCTAGGCACAATCTCAATCCTAAATTGAAAATATATTATTTAAAAGCCGAGTATCATAGAACGTTACACTTATGTATTTCGTCACTTTTGAGTTTATGATGTAATAAGTCTGCAGCCATGACTACAACCTCAGCTTAAACCATTGATATGAAAACTATACAGTAATATATACTTAACTCCATAAGTCAATGGCTAAAACCGCAAAAATAAATCAACAGCATTTCTAATCTTTCCACTGTTATGTATCTAAGACACAGGTGCTTTGACTTTTGCTCACGCTATGACACACAGACTAATATGATATGATACGAGGGTGCGTTTTTAAGTTCGCGGAATGGGTAGGTAGGTAATAAGTGGGGACGTCGCTAGTTGAGCAACTCATTATTAGTATAAATACCGGGATTTATTGTAATTAGATCATTAGTCTTTGAGTTATCGTCAACCAAACAAGTCAATCGGGAAGAAATTGTGAAATATGGAGAAAATCGAGTTCCGTGCCGTTATAAAGTTCCTTACCAAGCGCGGAAAATCAGTTCAGACTATACTGAAAGAGATGTCATGCATTTACGGAGACTCTTGGCCAAGTAAAACTATGGTTTACAAGTGGCATACCCTTTTTAAACAAGGCAGAGAGTCATTTGAAGACGACCCACGGCCAGAAAGGCCGATCGAGGTGACCACTTCGGAAATTATTCAAAAAGTCGAAAAATTAATATTAGAAGATGCCCGTCTAAAGAAAAAACAGCTCGCAGAAATGGTTGGAGTATCAGATACAACCATTTTCCAAATTCTTCATGACCATCTTAGCATGACTAAAGTCAGCGCAAGATGGGTGCCTAGAATGCTCACGCCACCTCAAAAGCAACAGCGCGTGGAGTGTTCTCTATATGGAAGATAAAGATGGAGTGTTGGCTCGAATTGTTACTGGTGACGAAACTTGGATTCACTATTATGAACCTGAGTCCAAACAGGACTCTATGAAGTGGCACAAAAAAGCCACACCACCACCCAAAAAATTTAAGGTGGCACAATCGGCTGGGAAAATCATGGCGACAGTCTTTTGGGACTCAGAAGGAATCCTATTGATTAATTATAAAGATAAAGGTGTCTCCATAACCGGAAATTACTACGCTTTAATCCTAGAACAATTGAAGGAAGCCATAAAGAAGAAAAGAAGGGGAAAATTGACCAAAGGAATCCTTCTTCTGCACGACAACGCGCCTGTTCACAAGTGCCATGTTGCGATGGCTGCCCTGCAGAAGGTGGGCTTCAAAATTTTGCCACACCCACTCTATAGTCCTGACCTGGCCCCCAGTGATTATTATCTATTTCCAAACTTAAAAAAAGAACTTCGTGGGAAAAAGTTTTTAAGTGATGAAGAAGTGAAGGAAGCAGTTTCGGCGTATTTTTTAGACAAAGACAAATATATTTTTTTTATTGAGGGTATACATAAGTTGGAGCCGTGGTAGCTCAGATGGTTAGCGCTCGCTGTAAGTTACCCAGTACGCGAGCAACCCGGGTTCGATCCCCGCCGGCACCAATGAAATTGTTAATTGCAATTTTAAGTGCTGATTTACCACGTGCTCGGCGGTGAAGGAAAACATCGTGGGGAAACCTGCATGTCTGAGAAATCAAAAAAAATATTTCGAAGACATGTAAAGTTCGCCAACACGCATTGGGGCAGCGCGGCGGACATTTCCTTGCCCTAAAACCCTCTCAGAAATGAGAGGAGGCCTGTGCCCAGCAGTGGGACGTATATAGGCTGTAACTTTACTTTACTTTTATACATAAGTTAATTGAAAGATCCGAAAAATGTATTAGGGTAGCAGGTGAATATGAATTATTCATTATGAAACACGGTTTACATATGATATCCTTATCAGTCATAATGTTTCTTATCTGTTATCACAAAAAACAAAAATAATCTCAAGTGCTAAATATATTTCCCTCTAAAATAAGCATTTAATTTAACATAATACCTCTATTCGTATTACACAGCTGATAACTATGTAATACATGAATCTAAATTAATTCAAAAATAAACTTTCATGGAATTAACGCTCACCCGGGGAATAGAACACCGAACTTTCGTTCGACATTTTATTGAATATATTTACTTCTAACATAAATTAAGTGCCTATCAAATTAAATAGCAATTTTTTAAGCCTTCAACTTGTTTATACTTTTTCACAGAATCCACAGATGGAGACCACGTCAAAAACAAAAATGTTTTTATCAAAATGTAAGCGAGAAACATACGGAGAGTTATTGTATGGGATTCTCGATTACAATTTTCTACCGCTCCCAGTCGAGAAACTCTTCTTGTGTTAACGAACGCCTAATTTACACATACAATTCAAAACTATACGAGAAAATATCTACTCATTTGTCACTGAAGACAAGTAGGAAAGTTCAAGACTAGGGTGTCACACTGCTCGAGGATAATGAGTTCCTAGACGCCTAACTATACTTTAATGTTGTAATAAGATGAACATTTATCATTTTAACATCGCATTAGAGCCAGGAGAGAAAGCACTGTACAGACAATTGTACAGATTCTTATTTTAAAAGATTATAGCCGAAAAGATTTCGTAAAACAATTATGATTTTACAATTATGACACTAGCGCGATATTCATTAATTTAAAGTTACAGCCAATATAAATACCACTGCGGGGCACATTCTGACAGGGCTTAAGGGCAAGGAAATGTCCGCCGCGCAGCCCCAATGCGTGTTGGCGAACTTCACATCTTTAAAATATTTTTTCTTATGTCTCAGACATGCAGGTTTCCTCACAATATTTTCCTTCACCGTCAAGCACGTGGTACATCAGCACTTAAAATTGTAATTAACAATTTCAATGGTGCCGGCGGGGAACGAACCTGGGTTGCTCGCGTACTGTGAAATTTGTTCTTCAATGATTGTGATAAAAATTTTTACGTAGTAGAGCCATGCTGCAACTATATTAATAGTATAGTTGTAGCACGAATGGGTCGGCTCGACCGGGGAAGGACCACGCTCTCACAGAGTACCAGCGTAAAATAGCAGCTTAATGCTGCTGTGTTTCGTATGGTGAGTGTAGAGAACCGGAGACCCTTTTTACTGGAAAAGAGGCATTCTATCTTAGTTCTCACGGCTGACAACGCATCTGCATTTAAATTCGCAAACGAAGATAGATGTAGATGTCTATGGGCCAAAGCAACCACTTACCATCAGGTGGACTGTGTGCTCGTTTGTCACCCTTATTCTATAAAAAAAAAAAATTTTTAGTTTATTAGAAACAACAGCACATGAAATCGATGAATGAAGTTGAGTCAGGACCATGTTTGACATTTTTGGAAATGCCTAAGTTCGCTGAACTGAGCAGTTAACTTGTGATGAGTTGTAACGATGATAGTACACGTCCCACATACATACTTACGCACGGCATAGACTTTCTCTGATTTTCGACGTTCCATCTTAAATACGAGTAAATCCGAAAAGTAGAACCATTCTTCCACATTCATTTTTACTTCCCTCATCTCATTTCGAGAATGCACTGGACCACCCGGCCACACCAATATTGCTTGAAGAAAATCGTTTTCGAAATACATTTTGCTTCATAATATATCCATCATTTGGAAGGTTTTCTTCCTGTTTGTTTTATTTATATGTTACTAGCTTCATCCGCGTGGAATTTATTACGATTGGATTTCATAAGTTTTAAGTTTTTGCGCTGAACCCTAATTCTTTTTCTAAAATAAAAGCCTAACTTACATCAGCTATCTGCCAGTGAAAGTCCCGTCAAAACCGATCCAGCCATTTCGGAGATTAGCCGGAACAAACAAACAGACAGACAGACAGACAGATAGACAAAAATTTTAAAAATTGTGCTATTTTTGTTATTAGTGCCGTATATACTTTCATATGTATTTATTATATATATATATATTTTTTTTTTTTGTAGTATTTAGTAAAAAGCTGTTATTTTGACATTACAGACACTTAAATTTTATTTATTTGTTAACATTATGATTGAAGTATATGAACATATTTTGTTATAGTTGAAATTTGATATCATTGGTAAAGTTCATATCACATACTGTTTGGTAACAGATGACATATGATTTGTTTTTCTTTATAGGTACTTTTATTGGAAAATGTATTATTTTAAAGCTAGATTTATGTTCCTTTTTATTTTTTACACTTGTCTGTGTCCTGTAAAAAGTGGGTTGGATGGACGACCTCTAGTCTCGTCTTCTAATATTTTTAATTGAAGACATTATCATCATGATCACAGACTTAATTACCTTTTAAATATGTTAGAAAACAATACAATATTTTTTACTATACTTATTTAGTCTTCTCAAATTGTATTTTAAATAATATATTTTAATGCGCTATTTCAGATCTATCGTGCTAATATAAAAGTGTTATATATAAAAGATACTATGACCTAGAGACAAGAGTGGGCGTGAAAAAATCCGATTAAGTATGACGCATTTTGTATTGAAAATAAAAATAAATGCATTGTGAGGCAGTATGTAAAAACGTTCTCCAACATTCCTTGTCATTTCAAGGTACATATGTATTACAGGTGTCTCTCGTCTTTCAGATTATATAATGCTTCTATTATACGCTGGTATGATATAAGAGCGTAGAGAACACGTCACGTACATTCGTACTCCAGCCACATAACAGCTGCAGAGTAGTTTTACACCGTACAAATTAGTTTGGTTAATATCTACTCCACTCTCCGTTACCTCTAATCCCTGGTGGTTTACCGTTATTGGCGGTGTGGGAATTATCCACCACCACAGATCGTCGTTAAAATCACATTGTGGTTCATGTACTAATACGTTTGTACCATCTGAAATACATTTATGTCGTCAAGATGACGAAACAATGGGATTTATGGAAATTAAAGTCGATTAGGGTATCAACGATATTGGTATATTTTTTTTATTTAAACTACACATACGTATTCTAAATATGTACTAATATAGTATACAATAATATAATCCAGAAGGCAGGACTTCTTTTCAGCCTAGGAGATCATCTTGGTTGGTACCACCCTTTTACCTATTTCTACCACCAAATTGTTCCGGTCTGAAGGTTATAGAGACTCAGTATAATTACAGGCTATGAGGCATTCTATTAGGCTATGAGCATAGCATAGTCTTTTTTGTTTAAAGTTGGCTCCAGGTAGGTATCTATGGATTACAGTAGCCACTTACCAACCAGTAGACTGCAACCTTGTTTGTACTTAAGTTATGTTTTTATTTTTTTTTAAAAACATATTCTAAATAGTCACTATACGTTCTTGAGAAAAAAGGATCTTGACAGAGGAATGGACGGGCAAACGAATAACAGAGTAATACGGGTTCCTTTTTTCAATTTGAGGTACGGACCCCTAAAAAATTGTGGTTATTGCAATTAAATACATCACACATGAAGACATCAGATTGTAAAAATCCTAACAAACAATTTTAAATTAATTTGGTTCTAATATATGGTATGATATACTTGTAGGTTATTTGCACGTCTAAAGAAAGCTTATCCGTTGAGCCGTAGTATATCAAGGGATAAGCGCTCACCGTAGTGATTGTTCACGTGCCCCTGATACTAAATCCTGGCCTACAATAATAGACGTATATAATTTTACGCCTATACGATTCTTATAAAATATTTGAAACACAGTTTTTTTATAGAATAAGAATGACAAACGAGCACACAGTCCACCTGATGGTAAGTGGATACTGCGTTCCATAGACATCTACATTAATACTCAATTAATAATCAAAATGCAGATGCGTTGTCATCCCTGAGGACTAAGATGGAATGCCTCGTTTCCAGTAAAAAGGGTTTCCGGTTCTCTACACTCACCATACGAAACACAGCAGTATTAAGCATTACATATTTTTGATATGTGCGCTAACTCGCACTGGGGCAGCGCTGCTGTCTGATTGCTCCATAACCCGCTCAAAAATAAAAGGCCTGTGCCCAGCTGTGGGATGTATACAGGCTGTAATTTCATTTATCTTTCCTAGTACTTTTCTTAACGACCCAAATATGATACTCGCTGGCAATAATAGAATTTTGACTTGCAATTTTACGTAAACTTGTTATTTTGTTCATGCTATTAACGTGTAACGTTATACATCTATACTCTATATATATATAAATAAATAAAATTGAAGTGTCTGTTTGTAATGTCAAAATGACAGCTTTTTACTAAATGCATATGAAAGTATATACGGTACTAATAACAAAAAAAAAACAATTTTTAAAATGTTTGTCTCTCTGTCTATCTGTCTGTCTGTCTGTTTGTTCCGGCTAATCTCCGAAACGGCTGGACCGATTTTGACGGGACTTTAACTGGCAGATAGCTGATGTTATAAGGAGTAACTTAGGATACTTTTATTTTAGAAAAAGAATTAGGGTTCCGTGCAAACAAATTAAAACCCATGAAATCGTAGAAAATTTTACGCGAGCGAAGTCGCGGGGAACAGCTAGTTACCAATAATCCTGTTAACCACTCCAAGTAAGCTTAAAGTTCTTGTGTAACGAGTGATTCACGACAGTAGTCAGATGGCGGATTCGAATCCACGACTTCAGTTTTTATTCCGCACCCTTAACCATTAGGCTACTGTCGCTTCAAATATATAATATTCATTCATGGAAAAAAAAACTACGTCAAGAAACAAGCGTCTTAAAATGCACTCTTTTTTCTTAATAATAAAAACCGGCCTGAACCCATATTCTACGTGGTAGAGCCACGCTGCAATTATTAGGGTTGGAGCACAAATTGGTCGAGTCGAAGGGAAAAGGACCACGCTCTCACAGAATTATTGAAAAATTGAAATTACTGGAAATGAGGTATTTATAAATGAGGTATATATATTAAATAGGTATTCATCTTAGTCCTCAAGAGTGACAACGCTTCTGCATTTCGATTCTTAATTAAAGATTGATATAGATGCCTATAAACCACAGCATCCACGTACCACCAGGTGGACTGTGTGCTCGTTTGTCACGCTTATTCTATAAAGAAAACTTTTTCCAATACAAGGTGCCTGAATCTAAAATGCTTTCAAAGTAAAGTAAAGTTAAAGTTACATCCTATTTAAGTCTCAGTCCTGGGCACAGGCCTTCTCACATTTCTCTCTCAGAATTATCTCATCATAAGGGCAAGAAAGTGCCCGCCGCGTTGCCCCAATGCATGTTGGCGGACTTCACATATCTTAGAATAAATAGTTTTTTAATTTCTCAGATTTTCTCACGATGTTTTCTTTCACTGCATATCACTTAAAACTGCAATTAACGATTTCATTGGTGCCGGCGGCTTTCATCGTCTTATAATGTCATATCATGCGGCCTTAATTACTTCCAATATTTTAAGTTAAAATAGCGCGGTTAACATAATTTTACAGTGATTATGTTAACCGCGCTACTTTATATTGGACTCTACACATACAGACAATACACGCGAACTCCGTATTATTCTTAAACCAGCCTTAATAATTTAAAGATACCAGCTGCTCTCAGATATATAGAAATTAAAGACTATTTTGCAAAGTTGATATAATCATTTTGATATGCCAGGTCCAGGAATTCCTTTCGTATTCCTTAAGGTATTTGTTACTTATTTTTACAAAGTTCCCACGTTAAATACATTAATTAATGCGTTTGTTGATGGCACAAATTAATTTTTAATTTCTTGTTAATTACTAACGTTAGAATAATTAAGTATTTATATTTCGCGCGTAGAACAACCGGTGTTTGCAAGATACTTGGTTTACTTTGTAATTTGTGTACCCCAAAATTAGAATCTCACTATTGCTATTGTAAATGTGAAAGTTTGTTTATTTAAATGTTTACCCTTAACGGCTGGAGGGATTCTAATGAAATTTGACACAGGATTAGATGATATAATGAACTAGACTACTACGTACTTTCAATATGCATGGGAGAGTTCACAGGATGCTTTGGGTATATTCTGTGACCTATACAGAGCCTTCCATTGCGTTCACCATGAAACATGAATTAGGAAACTACAACACTACGGTGTAAAAAGTAATGCTCTTAAATTAATTATTTCATATTTAAGTAACAGAACGCAAAAAGTTATCATTAATAGTATGAGCTCTTCCATGTCGATAGTACAAATGGGCGTGCCTCAAGGCTCAATTCTTGGCCCCTTTCTGTTTCTTGTATATATTAATGACTTACCTTACATAGTAGGGGATAACCATAATATAGTATTATTTGCTGATGACACTTCATTAATTTTCAAATTAAAAAGACCATTACTAAAATATTACGAAATATTTGCATTTAAATGGCACTAAAACGATATGTATGAAATTCATGACTCCAAATGTCAAACATTTAAATAATAATGTAATTTTAAATGGGGAGGAACTGAGTCTTGTCGATACCACCATTTTTCTTGGAATAACACTAGACGCGATTCAATGGAGCCCCCATATATCAAAATTAACAAGCAATTATAACAAATATTTTATACGTGGTAGAGCCATGCTGCAGCTTTATTAATTGTATAGTTGTAGCACGAATGGGTCGGTTCGACCGGGGAAGGACCACGCTCTCGCAGAATATCAGCGTAAAATAGCAGCTTAATGCTGCTGTGTTTCGTATGGTAAGTGTAGAGAACCGGAGACCCTTTTTACTGGAAAAGAGGCATTCCATCTTAGTCCTCACGGCTGACAACGCATCTGCATTTTCATTCGCAAACGAAGATAGGTGTAGATGTCTATGGGCCACAGCAACCACTTACCATCTTGTGGACTGTGTGCTCGATTGTCACCTAAAAAAAAGCAAACATAGTTCTGCAGCATATGCTGTAAAAAAGATTAGAAATCTTACCACAGTGTTGAAACAGCTAGACTTGTTTACTTTAGCTATTTCCATAGCATAATGTCGTATGGTATTTTGCTATGGGGACACGCGACTAACACTGAAATTATATCTGTTTTACAGATAAGGGTCATAAGAGCAATCTATTATTTAAAACCTAAAGAGTCGCTCCGACAAAAATTTAAGGAAGTTAATATATTAACTTTGGCCCCTCAATACATTTATGAAAATGTAATGTACGTACATAAAAATAAAAGTAGTTTTACAAAAATAAGTGATATTCATTCTGTAAATACTAGAAACAGACACAAGGTAGTAATTCATTCTTGGAGCGATGTAAACGCTTTTACAACAAAATCCCAGAAAATATAATAAAATACAAGATTTTACCTGCTCAAAGTTCAAAAAGAGTTATTATAATATTAAGGAATTTATGGATGATAATAACACTGGGAATGAGGTGATCGCTACCAAGCTATTTTTAATTTGTTTTGTGTGGTTTTTAGTGATAAAAATTGTGTAACATACATGATTTTAAGCTGTTATTTAATAAAAAAGTCCCGCTGGGTTTCTTTCTGGTTCTACCCAGGACAGAGGCTTTTTTTTTTCGAACCAGTGTAGTGGTAATTAAACAAAAGAGTTACTTTTAATAAGTATTATTTATAATCTATATTAAATAAAAAAGTTTCTGTTTCTGTTTCTGTTTCAATAGAATTAATTAATAATTTATTCTAATTAAAAAAAATTATTTTCTCTAGCAATTGCAATTTTCCGCCGCATAGTCGCGGTGCAAGAAAATCTACTACCCAATGTAATCTCGTGGGTGTCTTAAGAGGCGACAGAGGAAAACTGAAACAGGAGATGGACTAAAATAATAAATAACTGCGTTTACCAACTCGCCTGCCAACTCTGGCAAATGGGTGTATTTGCCTATGTGGGAGGTCTATGTTCAGCAGTGGACTTTGATAGGTTGAATGATAAAATGATGATGAGTTACAATTTTAATTTAATTATAAAAATGTAATTAGTTATAAAAACAATGTTTTAAATTAGATTCATAAGGAAGAATATTATAGTATGCATACATATTTTTGCATCCTTCATCATAATGATCAGTTCCTTTAAATTTCATAGCCAAACATGGGTGTTCATATATGCACGGCAGAAAACCAAAAAAGGTTGTCCATAGTCACTTTCCTGGACCGCATTAGTGTGAATAAAGAAATCTCCAATTGTTAATCATCAGAACTTAGTATAGAGTCATCAAAAGGCTAGGATATTCCCCCTTGCTCAATATACTTTACATATCGATTTCCCTTCTAATAATGTGTGTAAAGAACAACACACTCAAAAGTCGTCTAAAAGTTGTAAATAAGGTCTCCATAGCCTATTAAATGGGAAAAAAACAAATATTTCAGACATATTTTAAAGCTCATCTGAGAGTAGTTACGACTCGCAAGTGTACTCCGAAATTAGATACGTGTTTAACGTTTTACACGGTGCCGCACTTACATCGAACTGTACAAGGTACAGAGCAATTAAGTTACAGAGTGAACAAATCATTATCAGAAAAGTATATTATACGTGGTAGTGCCGTATCGCAGCTGCAGCCATTATGGTTGTTGCACGAATATGTTGACTCTACCGAGGAAGGACATGGTCCTACAGAATACCAGCGTAAAATAGCAGCTTAGTGCTGCTATTTCATATGGTGAGTGTAGAGAACTGTAAACACTTTAGTGGAATAGAGGCATTCCAACTTAGTCCTTAGGGGTGCCTACGCATCTTGATTTTAATCGAATATAAATGTATATGGGCAACAGCAACCACTTACCTTTAGGTGGACTGTGTGCTCGTTTGTCACCCTTAAAAATAAATATATAAAAAGTATATTTCTGATTTTTAGATTTAATAAAAAAGAATATGATTTTAATTACGCTAGTTATATAGTTATACCTTGTATCGGAACCTCACCTCTTACCACACTCACAGGACAAAATGAGACGATGAACTCTTACGCCTCATCTTATTTCAAATGGTGGTCAAAATTGTGAAAAATAATTTTTAGCGAATATATTAAATGGTCTAACTTACATGAAGTATATCAACCTTTTTTAAAGTTTAATCTCTTAAAATAATATTTGTTTTGTCTTATACTGCTATTACATAATCATCAATATAAGATATTATATTATATGATTCATATAAATATATAAGAAAACTATGACGGTTTAACTTGTACACTTAACTAATATATCTATGATCATATATATATATATATATACATATGATAATGTATTAACTGCCTTAGATATGTTAATGACGTGATGAAAGTGTTCTGTCGTGAAGGTTATCTGTGTCTCTCCCAGATTTATTTGTCGCCAGGGGGTTAAGCATTAAGCGAAAGACCCATTTCGTTGGTGATGTATTATTCTCGTAATTATACTTTTAAGTGCGAATAACGTGATCCGCCTTAGAGTGGAACACATTAGGTATACGAGTAATTAATTGTTTAATGGATATATCGTCTCGTTGATTAATTGTGGCACGTTGGTAAAGCGTTTCGGTAATAATTTATCATTCTACATAAGTTATTCAATATGGAATAATGTATTTCAATATTGTTTAATTCCACTTGTTTTCATACCAGCTTTTTCCAACCAGTACGTACAAAGGCTTCCCAGAGAAAAAGCTGGTTATCCTTATTATTATTCAGGTTATTATTTATTGTTCTGGAATATTAGTGCTTCTGACTACCGAGATAGCCTTTACTCGGGGCTTCTACGGTTCCTACAGCGCCACGATTTGAATAGATCTCGACAAGATACGCCGAAAAACAATAATAAAGTTTTTCGATATCTCGCTTAGTTTCCGAGATAGCGAATCAGCAATAGCTGTTTCGTATGGTATGTGACGAGAACCGAAGACCCATTTTACTCGTAATTAGGAATTCTATCTTATTCCTCAAGGACGACGACGCATCTGCATTTTGATTCTTAATCAAGGATTTATTTTATTCGTCAATCACATCGAATGCACTGACCTGAGCGTTTCGTCGGCGCCGGCCGACAGGACTGTGGTGCCGTCGGGCGAGCGCCAGGTGTAACACGCGCGCCATGTGCCCGGTCAGCTCGGCCACGCGCGACATCAGCGGGTATTTACAGATCACCAGCTGGTTGTTCGCGTACCCGTGCCCCGGATCAGCTCCTTGTAGTGCGTGCTCCACACGATCGAGCACACCTGCGAATAATCGTAACCATTCGAGTTAATCTTTGCAATTAAGAAACAAGATTGTTTTGACGGTGGTCACTCCAACCCATGGAGGACTCCAGCCAAGTAAACAAATAAAGATACAGATGCATGTCACCCTAATGCTTAGATGAATTATCTTAGTCTGTAATTATATTATATATATTTCAAATCGGAACAACCTACAACTCCTACAACTATGTTTATTCTCTCGATAGTAGGACCCATTTTCTGTCTTAGACTCTGGGTAGGTTTCTCTTAACTATTTTCGGTCTGAATAGTATTGAAAAACTGTATAGTTACAGGATGTAAGGCATTCTATTTTAGTCCTCAAAGGTGACAATGCATCTCCAATTAATTAATTAGGCCTCCTTTCCTTTTGCGTGGCTGCACGTGCACTTGCACTTACGATAAGGTGGACTGTAAGTCCGTTTGTGACTTCAGATTAATAAAAAAAATCTATGTAAATGTCTATGAACCACAGAATGCACTTGATATCAGGTGGTGTACGCTTGTTGGTCGTAACAAGTTTAAAAAAATTACATATTGACAAATGAAATTTTATTTTTTTTACGTTGAAGAAATAAATGTATCTCATTTTATTTCATTACTTCTTCTTTTCGTCATCTTCATCGTATAGTGTATCTCAGCAATATGTTGTTAACAAGATTACCGAAATAAATGCATTATTTATTATATTATATTATTTATATAAAAATATCATCGGGGAAGCGTACCATATATTTGCGACGAATAACTAACGATCTGTTTATTATATTTTCTTGTCCTTTATGTAGTAACGCACGCATATTTTACTCTGTGTCCTGCATTCACTCGTCGCTCTATATCTTTGTCATATCTACCATCCCTGCTAAACACACATCCCAAGTAAACAAACTCATCCACTTGCTCAACCAACTCCCCTTCAATTTTCAAAAACCTTCACTTTCATCTAACGCGTTTGCGTTCATATTTTTTAGATCAAGACGATTGTTCATGGATTTGCTATTTATACGTGGTAGAGCCACGTTGCAGCCATATTATGGTTGCAGCACGAATGGGTCGGCTCAACCGGGGAAGGACCACACTTTCATAGAATATCAGCGTAAAATAGCAGCTTAATGCTGCTGTGTTTCATATGACTGTAGAGAACCGGAGACCCTCTTTACTGGAAACGAAGCATTCTATCAGAAGTGACAAAGCATCTGCATTCTGATTCTTAAACGAGAATTGATGTAGATCTATATGGGCCCATCCATCCATTAAAGCCTATAAAAGTCCACTGCTGAACATAGACTTCCTTCATAGATTGTATCATTTGGGGAGTTTTCCATAGTTGCCACGTTGGGCAGGCAGATTGGCAACCGCATTTTTTATTATTATTTTGAGTTGTTATGAGAAAGTTACAGCTGCTCTTCTCCTATTTCAGTTTCCGTCTGTCGCCTCTTACAATACCCAAGTCGTCATATCGTCCATATTAAGTAGTATAGTGGATATTCTTACACCGCTACTACACGGCGGCACTATGAGCTCCAGTCATCTTATTCTATACAAAAATATTTTAAAAATCATAAAAGTACGCTAGGATCCGATATGCTAGCGCTGTAGCCTAGTTATTATCAATGTTTTTATTTATAGACCAAAACGACTCATATGCACAATAAATTACGTTCACGTTGAAAAAAATTCGAAAAAAGACCGGACGCGATAGCGGTGGTGATATTGTCATGTTATTAACATATTTTTAAACATTTACACTATAAAATGTGAATTTGGATTGAAACTCATCGTATCATCTACCGGAACGGGCAAAAAAATATCTACCAGGCTAGCTATTAAAGTTAGAAATTAGGAACGTAGCGCCATACTTCCCATTTTACTTCGAGAAGCATTAAGTCGTAGGGTATTTGCTTCAAAAATTCAAAATAATAAGAAGAAAAATTCCGAATTAAAATTTGTCATTGTATTCCCATGGTGGAAGAACAAGCCAGGAAGATATCAGATGGAAATCAAACATAAGGAAATGATTTATTGAAAAACGCGGGAATACACGGCTTCGCTTTTACGCTCATTAATCATTTTGCTACACGCATTGAAAAGGTTTTGCCACAATAATTTTTGTCAATTGTAATATTTTATTCTACAGGATGGAATATGTAATGTAGTTTAGTTGAAAATGCTTCAATTTTCTTTATCAGTTTTCTTAAGTTTTTTTTTTTTTGATTAAGGGTGACAAACGAGCACACAGTCCACCTGAAGGTAAGTGGGTAAAATCAAAATGCAGATGTGTTGTCACCCTAAGGACTGAGATAGAATGCGTCGTTTCCAGTCAAAAGGGTCTCCGGTTCTACCCCGGTCGAGCCGACCTACTCGTACTGCAACCACAATATAGCTGCAGCATGCACTACGTAAAAAAGATTTTTTAAAGTTTTCTATATCTCTATCCTGAGTCCATATTTGCATCCCCTAGGTATGGCCGTAAAGCACAATTGTTACGTAGAAAGAGCACTATCAAAGCATCAATACGTGTGTAATTGTGACCGCCTGTACTTTACGGCAAACAATTTGAACCATCTAGGGTTTCATCAATACACAGAAATTATCAATACACAAGCACTGGCATATAATAAAATAAATAAACACTACGTAGAAAAATAACCAAAATGGTCTCAAGTAATTAATGGATGCCCCCTAATAGCAAATCTGCGGAATGGTCCTGCATTAATCGAAAATATATTTAATTTTTTTATGTATTTTCTGTTTCCATCTATCACAATTTCTATTTCGAAAGTAGCGCATACGTTTAAAGGTACTTTGCGGATAACAATACCTCAGTCAAAAACTTTCAATCCGACAAAAAGCTCTTCTTTCGCTATAGTTAAGGATTGCACTATTTCATCAATATCGACATTTAAAATAATAGAAAATGAAGGTTTACTTTCATACTTCATTTAAAATATTTTTTTTTTATTTGAAATTACTAAACATTGTCTTTTTAATGCTTAATTATTAAAAGTCATATCGTTATGATGCGTTAAAATTTTGATAAAAATGTTTTAAATAATTCGTGTTAATACTTTAAAAAAAATATCAAAATTTCATCCATGATGCTACAACTATTTATTTTAATGATGATATTGCATTTACAATAATACAAATCTGAAAATAATATTTTGTGCTAAGGAACGCTGGAGATGCTTTCTGAATGCGAAACTGGTGGAAGGAGTGCTTTTCTGCCTAAGAGTCTTGATTCTTCAGCCAAACAGTAGTTGCATTGCTGTGTTCCGGTCTTAAGGGTATAGAGACATTATATTTACAGGCTGTAAGGCATTCCGACATAGTTCTAAGAGCTGAAAATGCATCCGTAGCCTTCTTTGTTTGTAGTTAGTTGCCATAAACTGCAGTAGCCACT
Source organism: Parnassius orleans (assembly GCA_029286625.1). Classification (NCBI taxonomy): domain Eukaryota; kingdom Metazoa; phylum Arthropoda; class Insecta; order Lepidoptera; family Papilionidae; genus Parnassius; species Parnassius orleans. Next base: position 654,798 of record JAGSMP010000243.1, on the reverse strand, counting down.
TAGCATCAGGTGGATTGTTAATTCATTTGTCACTTCAGTTTTATAAGAAAACTGTTTTGTAAGGACAGGGTACATTTTTTTGATGTAGATAATCATAAAAAAATGTTGCTGCGATTCCAACTTTCAAACCAACTTCGTGGGAAAAATTATTTTTGTGTACTACGATAATTTATAACAAAAAGGAAAAAAAAACGAGTGAGTATTTTTAATACCGTGTAGTAGTGGTGACGGAATATCCACTACCCCCTATCGTCTCCTGAGTATCGTTAGAGGCAACAGAGGGAAACAAACCAGGAGATGGGCAGCAGCGTCTTTTAAACTAAAAATAAAAAAACTTCGTAAGCCTACCCGCCTGCCAAGTGTGGCAACTACTTAAAATATCCTTCCTGTGAGGCAATTTATAGGAGAGGCCTATAATCAGTAATGGCCTCCGATAGTGTTTATAGAAAGAAAACTATCGATAAATAAAAGACTCAACGCGCGGACATCACGATGACGAACGCTTGTACGGAAGTGCAATATCGGATACCGACTTCACATCAATGGAATAAAACACGGAAATCTGCAATACGAGCTGAGTGTGATCAGAATAACAAATGTGTATGAATGATGAATATTTCTAGTAAAACAAAATCTCGAAAGTTGTTCAAAACATTATTTTGATTATAATTCATTCATTCAATACAGCCCATTAAAAGTCCACTGGTGAACATAGGCCTCATCTATAGATTGCCTCATTGGGGGATATTTGCCATAGTTACCACGTTTGGCAGTCGGATGGACAACGACAGTTTTTATCACGATTTTAGAGTTGTGATCAGGATGATGCTGCTGTCCATCTCCTGTTTTATTTCCATTTTCCGCCTCTTACCACCACGACGATGAGGACCAACGAGATGATAATATCATTTATTTATTATTTATTTATTCTTTATTCCATTCCTTAACACAAAAGAATACAAGGGGCGGACTTAAGGCCTTGAGACATTCTTTACCACTCAACCCATGGAGTGTTAAGAATTTGACGTAGGTGTACCAATATAGAATAAAAAATAAAGAGAAAGGATAATTAAGTACGTAATATTTACATTTTACAAATAAATAAACTGAACAAATTATCCCGTTAGGTCATCTTCTACTCCTCCACATAAACGTGGGTCATAATCGACTACCTCATATTATAAGGTAATGGATTCGCATAGGTCTCCGCTACACAGCGAGTTGTTTATACGCTTTTACGAATTACATTTCCTTTCTATATTACAACTAGCTACTCCGCGCATTACTACTACGAAAGAAATAATTGTGGAAATATCATTTTAAATTTGGATATACGAACAAACAAACATTAATTTTTATATATTAGATTTATACGTTTGGTTTATAGAAAACATATTAAAATTCAACACTTCTGTGTGATTAAAGCTTACTTCAATACTAATTATTATTGACTCAAAGTTTAGGCTAACTACAACCTCTTCTAAAGTTCAATTTTAAATAATTAATATAATAAGGCGTCACTTTGTGAAAATTCATTATATTTAAAATTACAAAATAATTTGCGAATCCAATTTGAGAAGATTCGCAAGCAAAACTTAATTTTCTCGTCTTTAATAAAATTTCATATTTGAAATTATTGAGACTTTGAGGCCAATTCTAAGTGAACGGGTTTTTAGCGCAAGGAAACTTCATATGTCTTCGATTTATTTTTAATTATTCAAGCATGCAGGTTCACTCACAATGTTTTCTTTCACCACCGAATATGTACTAAATCAGCACTTACAATTGCAATTAATAATTTCATTGGTGCCGGCGGAGATCTAACCTGGTTTGACTACACTGTCAAAATTACAGCAAGCGCTTAGCCCTTGCACTACCACGACTCTCGAAAGTCTGTTCGGCTAGAGTTGTATAAGAATCAGGGTTCCTAAGCTCATTACAAATTATACGTGGTAGAGCCATGCTGCAGCTATATTAATAGTATAGTTGTAGCACGAATGGGTCGGCTCGACCGGGGAAGGACCACGCTCTCACAGAATACCAGCGTAAAATAGCAGCTTAATGCTGTTGTGTTTCGTATGGAGACCGGAGACTCTTTTTACTGGAAAAGAGTCATTCTATTTTAGTCCTCACGGCTGACAACGCATCTGCATTTTAATTTGCAAGCGAAGATAGATGTAGATGTCTATGGGCCACAGTAACCACTTACCATCAGGTGGACTGTGTGCACGTTTGTCACCCCTATTCTATAAAAAAAAAATCGGCCCGCTAATTATTTTTGCTGATAGATAATAAAAAAGCCACCGCGTCGGTTCGCAAGCCCGGCGTCACGCTTGACAACAACCTCGTACCACAAAACTGTGCTTACGGCGATAGGCGATGCCCATCACACAGATTACGATACTTAAGCGACAGCCACAATTGCGAGACGTTTTCATAGTATTTATCAACTTTCACCGAACACTTTATATTTATACTGTCTCTATTATATATTTCTTTATGTATATTGTATCTTACATATAAAAATGAATATTCGTTTGTTGGATTGTTTTCTATGTTCAACCACCATTTATCCGATTACGATGAAACTTTGGTGAGTTGTTGTTGTGCGCGCTACCGCGAAGGTTCCTGATATAAACAGAGGCATTGTAACGCACGCCTATGTTTCTCACAGCTGGTTTTTATATTAATAAAATTGATATTTGAGTAAGAAAAATTTAAATATTTTATATTAAACATAAAGTATTATAGTATTATTTACATTAGTATTGCGACATATGAATAAAATGATCGGTTAAGGACCAGTTAAACTCACATGTCAAGGGCCGCGTTACAACCTTTACGAGTACTATAAGCCAAATGAAAATGATTTAATATCAGGTCAAACGAGCTTGCGGCTAACCTTAAAGCTAGTGATCGTCGCCGCCGATGAACATCCAAAACACACGCGTAATAAAACCGAAAGTAACACGATTAATTCTGTTTTTTTTCTATTTTACTACCGTTTATATCATTCACAGCTTCATTATTTAGTATATAGTACTTTCATCTACTTAATTAGCCCGCAAAAGTCCACAGCTAAATATGGGTCTCCCGTAAGTAGTAGTTGTCTCGTAAATAAGTAGTATTAGCATAATATACATACATAATACATAAACACTCACGCCTGTCACCCAAAGGGGTAGGCAGAGTCTACGGACTTCCATTTGGCACGTCGATTGGCTCGTCGGTTAAGGGTACACCTAATCTGGCCCATTTACAATATAACGCCAATTTGGTCGATAAACCATCGTCTAGGGCGTCCCTTCCCGACTCTGCCGTTCACTTCTGCTGGGGGGATGAGTCGCTCGCGTCCGTAGGCTTCGACCATCTAACCCTAGGCCCACCCTACACGTGTGCCCCGGGTGGTGCTAAACGAACGACAAAGCCGAAAGGATAGACTCGGCTCCTCGCCGTATGGTAGCGGCGTAAAATCTACCACCCCTTATTTCGCACCATGAGCCAACATAATATCTTTTTTTTATAGGAATACAGTGACAAACGAGCACACTGTCCACCTGATTGTGGATGCTGTGGCGCATAGACATCTACTTTTATCCTCAATAAAAATCAAAATGCAAATATTTGTTGTTACCCTGAGGACTAAGATGGAATGCCTCGTTTCCAGTAAAAGGGTCTCCGGTTCTCTACACTCACCATATGAAACACAGCAGCATAAAACTGCTATTTTACGCTGGTATTCTGTGAGTGCGTGGTCCTACCCGGTCGAGCCGACCCATTCATGCTACAACTATAATATAGCTGCAACGTGGCTAACGTACCCAAGAAGCGTACAAGGCACGCCCCATTATTCGCTCCCAATGTTCGCAATTCCAATTACGCAAGAAACTCCCTTGATTCGTATTTGCTCAATATATAATTAAAAAATTTAGAACCTAAAACATTTAAAAAATATTTTTTTTACATGCCCAAAGATATATGATCAGATTGTGCAATTAAAGCAATACATAGGTAACTCGAAAGCGTCCCAAACTCAAAGTCTGTTCAATGAGCTCATAGAATGTGAATCTTCTAAAACATTGCATCCCTCCACAACAATCGATTTGATTGGTGATGATTTTGTCACATTAAAAACAGCAGAAAGGATTACTTACAATAGAAAATTAAAGAAATACATAAATATTAATAAATATGTTAGGTAAGTGCAAAAGTTAATTAAAACTAAAATAATATATTCAATTGAGGTTAAAAATATGAAAACTGCTGTGAGACTGAAATAGTGTCTAAATTCTCAAATTTTATCACTTAAAAACTCCTGCAAATTATTTCAAATAAAATGCATCGGCTCAGGATGAGATAAAAAACACATATTGGCCAGTAATGATCTGGTAGTCTTGTAAATATAATGAGGAGCGTGTTGATTCCTTAATACAACATCAGAGTGAGTAGCGCCCATACCAGGTTCATCAGGACATTTTAAACAATAACTTAATGTTTAATTAAATAATAATGTAAACAGTAATGCCTCTATCTCCACCTACAATCTATGACAGTGCCATGACAAAGAATATAAATTTAAAAAGTAATTTAAATATTTAAAAAAATATTATGTATTGTGATGACAGTCCACGATGGTAAATAACTATGCTGGTCAGTAATTATTTATTTTTAGCTAGTAGGTTTTGTCCTAATAGCACATTTATAATTCTTGTTGAGAGAAGAGACAATGTAAACAAAAATCAGGCATTACAATATATTGATTATCTAAATACTAAAATTTAGGTACTTAAAATTATTTTGTTTACATTGTCTTACATACAGTGTGGCCACAGAAAAATAAAATAAGATATGATTTAAATTTATTAATGAATAATCTGGCATGTAATGATAATTTAAATTTGACATTTAATTGTAATAAATATAATAATAGAATTAATTTAATAGACATAAATAATTTAATTAAGAAATGTTTGACTAGAGTCAATATAAGCCTCAATATCCAAATATAATTTAAGACAGATAGCGAATGTGCTATCTCATTGTTAATATATTAACTCAGCCAAGGACTTGGCTACACGGACATCTGCTTCTTTTGAGCACCATAATGACTTAATATGTAATTTGGAATCTGTTACAAGTAATTTAAATTAGTAAATAAGACAATAGAGGTAATCTCTAGAAGAAATAATAATTTAAATAATTTAGAATGTAGCTTCTTACAGATCCTTAATTGTATGACTACACAAAATGATAACATATTTTTTACACCAGGTGCATGAAAATATAGAAGGCATGATAGGCAAACTGTTTTTAAATAGCAACAACATTCATATCTTATGTATTACTGAATATTGGTTAAAAGCTTACCGTTTAACTTAATGTTTAACTTCAGTAATCACCAGGTGGCCAGTTTTTTCAATAGGAAACGGTTTTAATACGTGGCTTCTTAATATTAGCTAGTAAATTAATTTCATGTAAAGAACGTAATGATATTGTGAGCCTCTGTTGAGCGAACTGTAGAAATGGCATGGGTTAAGTTTGAGCACCCCATTGTTATGAGTGTCTACAGACCCCATGTTCTATATATGATACTTTTCAAAAATGTGGAGGAAGTTTTGTTAAGCTAAGTAAACAGTATAAATATCTTGTAATATGTGGAGACTTTAATATCAATCTTCTAGAAGCTTCTAGAATATATTTTTTAATTGTTTAAATCATAGTATTGCTAAATCTAGTGCAACATGTATATGTAACATTTTTACAAATGTTAAGCCGTTGAAAAATGTATAATTCAAAAATTGAGTTCTGATCACTGTGGACAATTAATTTCGTTACCTTATGTTTACTAAAAGCAAGCAGATGAGAAAGTTTTGTTTGTTCCAGTAATCACTTGGAGAAGTTTAGACGTAATATAGTAAAAACTTCCATCTATTTCATACCAAAATATTTCTGATTTTGTATGGAACCTTATTTAACTTATTTGCAATGACTTTGATAATACTTTACTTCTAAAGCATTATCCTTGAACAGTTGCAAGGCATTCAATTAGTGGGCGACAGCAGGAGTCCATAAGATTCAGACAAAGGTTATATGAACTTTACCATGAAAGTTTATATAACCTAGTTATATTTAAGAGAGTGTGCTCCACGGCCAAGCCTTTGCATTTGAGCAACAAAATTAAGACGGCTTCTAATAAAATGAAATTAACATTAAGTATAATTAATAGTGAAACTGGTAAGATGAAGTCTCTTAATTCAAACTACCAGTTAATTTTTACTACAAATTAACTAAATCAGAATTTCCGTTAAAGTTATTGCGTCTATAATAAATAAAATCACACGTCAACTAGCTATTATTTTTAATACTAGTATCGAATCTAGTGGTTCCTGATTTAATAAAGCATAGTAAAGTAATACTTTTATTTAAATCTGGTAGTATATTGAACCCCACCAATTTTAGACCTATTTCTGTACAGCCAACAATCAGTAATATTCTTGATCAAATGTTAAATGTTTTAATGTAAATAATTTACTTCATAAAAATCAATTCAGTTTCACAAGGGTCGCACGACAACTAATGCTGATGTTGAGCTGATTAAATATATATATATATCTTCAATGCAAGTTAGAATTCACAGGAGATGCTATGGGTATAATCTGTGACCTATCCAAAGCCCACGATTGTGTTCACTATGAAACATTGATCAGGAAACTATTGTTACAGTGTAAGAAGTAATGCTCTTAAATTTAACAGAACGCAAAAGTTGTCATTAATATTATTAGTTCTTCCGGGTCGATAGTACAAATTTCTTTTCTTATATATATTAATGACTTAAGTTACATAGTAGGGATTACCATGATATAAAGTTGTTGCTGATCATTAATTTTCAAATTAAAACGGCGATAACTCAAATATGACGAAGTAAATAATGCTATATCTAAATTATTTTGATTGTTTTGATGTTAAAAACAGGTATTTTAGCGTTTTTGTCAAAAGTTAATGTATTTTTTATAGGACAAGGATGACAAGCGAGCACACAGTCCATCTGATGGTAAGTGGTTGCTGTGGCCCATAGAATTCTACATCTATCATTGTTTGCGAATCAAAATGCAGATGCGTTGTCAGCCGTAAAGACTAAGAAGGAATGCCTCTTTTCCTGTAAAAAGGGTCTCCGGTTCTTTACACTCACCATACGAAACACAGCAGCATTAAGCTGCTATTTTACGCTGGTATTCTGTGAAAGCGTGGTCCTACCCCGGTCGAGCCGACCCATTCGTGCTGCAACTATACAATTGATACAGCTGCAGTATGGCTCTACGTGTAAAAAAGGAATTCTGTAATTTCACAGATATTTTTCAGCAACATATTAGAAGATACGAGAAAAATATTAAAGAATATTTTCACAAAAAAAAAGTAACTTTAAATAATAAATTTCCCTGTAGTGGCGGCGTAAAAGAAATCGCTACTCATGAAACGGAAAATGGGCAGTAGCATCGTAGTGATAGCAAAGCAACATAATTAAAAACTCCGATCAACAACTCGCCTACCAAGCCTGACAACTCTAGCAAATTCCCCCCACCCCCCCTAGGAAGCAATTTTTAAAAATCCTATGTTAAGATTAATGAATGAACGAAAAAAATATTAATTGTGTCAATACAATTCGAGTAAATGGTGGTTTCAAAATCTTTTAACTGACGCTTCACAAGACGATATCAACCGTTATTCATTCCCATCATCTACATGCAACGAAATCTTATCACTCCTCTAGTTTCAGTTCAATTCAGTTTCAGAGTTCGTTGTCAAAGACAAGCAGGCATATTACAACGAGGCGAGGTGATTAGTACTCAGAACACAAAAAATTAGTTAATTAACTTCTTTTACAACTAGTTACTTTACTAGCTTCATTTTTAGCTCTACTAGGTGGTAGGACTGCTTTTCTGAGTCCTTCTGGATAGGTTACCCTCATACCCATTTCTGACTCCAACTAGCAGTGCTTGCACTGCTGTGCTCTAGTCTAAAGGGTATAGAGAGTCAGTATAATAACAAGCTTGTGGGGCATTCTATCTTAGTTCTCGGAGGTGACAAAGCATCTGTATCCTTCTTTGTTTGAAATACCTTGCAGATGTTCATGAGCTGCAATAATCGTTTAATATTAGATGGTTCGTTTGCCACTTCAGTTTTATAATAAAAACTCACAAAAAACATAACATAACATAAACACTCACGCCTGTCACCCAGAGGGGTAGGCAGAGACTATGGACTTCCTTTGGCACGATCCTGACACACCTCTCTCGCCTCCTCCACATCCATATACCTAAGCATACACGCTCGTCGGTTAAGGGTACTTTTAATTTGGCCCATTTTCAATATATCGCCAATTTGGTTCATAAATTTTCGCCTAGGGCGTCCTTCCGACTCTGCCGTTCACCTCTGCCACATAAATTTGCTTTGTCACTCTTTCCTCATTCATTCTTTCTACATGCCCAAACCACCGAAGCATTCTTTTTTTAATGCTGGTCAACATCATCTTGCAAACCACATTCTTCTCTTATCACAATTTCTCACTCTGTCATTCAGATTCAGCCCTAACATACTCCTTAATGACCGCATTTCTACAGCATTTATTCTACTCTTGTGCTTCTTCTGCCACACCCAACTTTCACTACCATTCATTAAAGTTGGGACTAACACAGCATTGTGAATTGCCATACATGCCTTTTGGACACATTCTGACTTTCCACAACAGAGTGTAGAGCCCCATTTACTGTATTACCTGCGTTCACTCGTCGTTCTATATCCTTATCATATCTACTATCCTGCTAAATACACATCCCTAATACACAAATTCATCTACTTGCTCGACCAATTCCTTCTATTCTTATTTCACTTATCGTTTTACATTCTTCTCTTTCAAAAACTATCACTTTCGTCTTACTTGCGTTCACTTTCATTCCCTTTCTTTAATGAACTGTTCATTATGTAACCATCATTTGCAACTCGGCCGCCGACGACGCGAGTATGACTTGATCATCGGCGTACAAAGGCATTTGACGGTTAACTCACCCATTCTTAACCCGCATTCTTTAACTTTCAAATTTTCCAAACAACTGTCCATAAATAGGTTGAACAGCCACGGGAAGCCACACAGCCCTGTCTGACCCTTTATGGATGCCAAACCAGTCCGAGTAGACCCTGTTGATCCTGACACAAGCATTGGAGTCCCTATACAGAGATTTCAATGCCTGTATCAACCAGCGCTCAACCCAAATGAGTTCAGTGTTTGCCATAACACATCCCTGTCCACTCTGTCATAAACCTTTTCCAAGTCCTCGAACGCACAAAAACCTTTTGGTTTTGGCCAAAACTTCTCCGCGATCATGCGCATGGAAAAACCTAATCCATACATCCCATTCCCTTTCTAAATCCTGCTTGCACATCCCAAATTTTTCCATCAGTATCTTACATAACTCTTTCAATTAGTACCTTAGCATACAGTTTTCCCATAATCCTAAGGCTGATACCACGGTAGTTTTTACAGTCCTGCTGCGATCCTTTTCCTTTATATAGTGGGACTATCACGGCTTTGCACCAGTCTCCCGGTACCCGCTTAAGTTCCCAACACAAATTAAACAAGGTGTACAGCAGATCTGCCACCACTCCCTCTCCAGCCCTTAGCATTTCGAGTGATACTCTATCATATCCGGCTGCCTTACCTGCTTTCATACTTTTCATTGCTTTCATTATTTTATCTATACTTATCTCTATCTCTTTCCTCTTCTTTCGGAATTTCTATTTCATTTAATTCAAACGTCTCATCACTCATAAACACGCTTTTAAAGTATTCCTTCCATCTCCTTAAACTCGACACTTCGTCATTCAGAATACAGCCATTCTGGTCTCGTATAGCATTCATTCTAGGCTGTTTTGAATGTTCTTACGTGTTTCTAGAACATTTTATTATTTGCCTGGAAGTTATCCGATATTCTTCTATCATTCTTATCCGTTCTTTCTTGCTTTTTCCTTTCAACTACTTCTGTTACTTTCTATTTAGACGTCTAAAGACTGCCTTTTTCTTTCAATATTATTATTCATACGCTAGAATAATTAGCCTTGGTTGATAGTAAATCTAGCCATGCTCTCTTCTTTGCTTCTACTTCCATCCGTACCTCATCATCCTACCATAAAATGGTATTTTACTTTCATTCGTTCTCTTACTTACACCACATACTTCGGTAGCTGCATCCACCAAACCTTTCTTGAGATTATATAGTACAGATCATACAGTCTCCAAGTCTAAATCATTCATACACAATTCATCCATACCACTTATATTTTCTCTCAGTCTACATTTGAACTTCTCTTTCGCACCTTCATCTTGTAACCCTCTGTTCTTATACGCTGTAACGCTGTGGTAGACACAGATGTCCGATGACGCCAACGTCTGAATAGACTGTTAATTCGGCATAAGACAAGTAATGATCCGTCCCTACGTTGGACCCCGGTAAACCCTTGTATCTACCACTGCGCTCCTCATTATTTCATCCACAATTATGAAATCTATTATGCTTCTATCACCACCTCTTTCCCATGTATACATGTGAATCTTCTATGACGAAAGAAAGTGTTCGTCACAAAAGATTATTTTCACACATACGGTGAGGAGGCTTTCACCATTCTCATTTATACTTTCATCACCAAACTTTCCCAATATCCTTTCATAACCAAGCATCTTCACGCCAACCCTTCCATTAAAATCTCCTAATATAACAATATTTTCATTACCCTTGCATTTCATTAGCACCATCCTTACCATCTCCCAAAACTTCTCTCGGATATAAGTGGGCTTAGACATGTCTGGGGCGTAGATCCCTAGAACAAACAACTTCTGTAAACCCACTTTCATTCGTATCCATAGCAGTCTCAGGCTTACATTCATCCTCATTCACACAATGACCCATTGTTACTGAAAGGATGATACCGACTCCTGGCATGCCCGCTCGGTCTCGTCTACACCATACCAGTACGCGGTATACATGCCATGTGTAGTGGCATCCTTTCCTTCCGTTTCGTCTCATTTACACATAACACATCTATTCTTCTATCATACATCATATCGCATATTTCATCCATCTTATCATTCATTGCCCACATACATTCAGCGTAGCCAGACGGGCTTCCGCAATCCACTTTTCGCCCTCCGGGAGCAGAACGTGACGGGTGGCGAACCTCGTCGCAGGTTTTACTCCCGGAGATTCTTCGCACCCTGCCCCATTAAAGGGCGCCGGAACTCGGGGCCACTTTTTATTTTGTGCCTCATGGTGCGAAAGTAGGGGTAGTATTTTTACGCCGTTACCACACGGCGAGGAGCCAAATCTGTTATTTCGTCTTTATCGCTTGATTAGCACCACCGTGTAGGGTGGGCCTAGGATTAGGTGGTCGAAGCCTACGGACGCGAGCGACTCATCCACCAAACTCAAAGTCACAAAAATCATCAAACTCACAAAAATTTATTTAATGAACTTTTCTTTTCACAACAAGATACTTTACTAGATTTATTTACTAACATTTTATTTAAAACTCTTAATATTGCATAATTTGACAACGGAAACATTTCACCTTCAAATTAAAATTGAATGTTGTATGCCTCAGCCTCTAAGTATTTATAAACCAGGGTTTTAGTTGATCGGAACCAATTCTGTATACAATCAGTAATGCGAATATTGTATTGTGTTTATTTCGATATCTATGTATATATAATATATATTCGATATCTATGTATGCATGTGATATAAATTATTACGTATAAGCTCCTTACATATTTACCAGTAGGTACATATAGTTAAAATAAAATCTTTACCATTGAAGAGAATTGCCATATAACATTTCAATATATACACATAATACATTTACCGTGTAGTGGCGGTGTAAAACTATCCACTATCCCATATCGACCCGTAGGTGTCCTAAGAGGTGACAGAGGGAAACAAACCAGGAAAAAGGCAGCAGCATCTTCCTAATAACAACTAAAAATTAAAAAATACTGCGCTTGCAAATCCGTCTGGCAACTATGGCAAATATTCCATGAGGAAATCTATGGTTGGCATATGTTCAGCAGTGGACTTTTGATAGGGGGATTGGTATCCGCTATTTTTTATTATATAAGATGATGCTTATCTTCCTATAAACCTGTGTTCTTACGACACCCAAGGAATTATATGGGGCAGTGTATTTGCTTCCACCACCACTACACTGTGATTAAATTCCTTTTATACATATATAAATTTATATCTCTGAAACCATTTCGTACAGTGAATTTCATAAGAGGCAACTTTCGGAACAGCCGCTACCGTTACCGTACTGCACCATAACGTATTAAAGTCCACTGCTGAAGATAAGCCTATAATGCTATAAACATAAAAACAACCAGAAAGATCACAACAAACAGAAATATTGGAACAGCCAGAAAGATCTAATGCCTGCCGAAGGATGATGGTATTAACAGCTCCAGAAATATCCTTACCGGCGATAGACGGCAGCATCAAATGTGCGATATGATTTATATAATAAGGGTGACAAACGAGCACACAGTTCACCTGATGTTAAGTGGATTCTGTGGCCCATAGATATCTACATCTTCATCGTTAAGTATAAAATACAAATGCGTTGTGTCCCCTGAGTACTAAAATAGAATAGAATACTCGTAGAATGATTTTTTATTGAATATTGATTATTACATAATACTTATTAAAAGTAATTTTTTTATTTACCACTGGTCCTGGGAAGAACCAGAAAGAAACCCAGCGGGACTTCTTTTTTTAAACATATTTCACTTTACAATTATTTTGTTTTTTTGTTTGTACAAAATTTAAATGAATTTTAATAGAACCAGCATGGTGGCGATCACCTCATTCCCTGGGGTTTTTTTCACTTATGTATTATTTGATATTATAATAACCCTTTTTGTTCAATTTTTGAGGATTACGGTAAATCTTTATTAAAACAATAGTACCTAGTATTCATCAGTGAACTTATGGTTAACTACAATATTGAAGGCCTGGTAAAGATCACATCTGGTAGAGATGAAAAATAGAGGCGTGAAATGTATATCTAGGATTCTTACGTAGACAAAGCTCAATTACTCGTATTTCTTAGGATAGTAATTTACCATAATCCGTTGTGGAGTTACTTAGTCAATTATTCATAGAATTGAACAATAGCACATAAACGTTGATTGTCTCCAAGCGTTTCATATTTGCGGTACAATATGTACACCACAAGTACTTTTTCTTTTTTGTAGTTACAAACAACTGATAAATAACAGAGCGGTGATACCTCTTGAAATTTCTTAGTGCATGAGCAGCCAAGTTTGATCCCCGTTAGCCCTAATAAAATTGTAGGTTGCCATTTTAAATGCTAAAGGGTCTTTCTTTCTCTCCCATTACAACGTGTGTCTTCAAGGCAAGAGTAATTGGACTTTTATTACGCTAAAATAGTGCAGTTTGCCACCTTGGGCCACATCACCACTAACCACCTGATGGAATTTAAATAACGCACTGACTTTTGACGGAGCCGTGGTAGCTCTGAGACTAAGCGTGTCGGATTCGATCACCGCCGGCACCAAGTAAATTGTTAATTCCAATTTTAACGCCGTGAGGAAACCTGAATATCTGAGGAATAAAAATATTTTGAAGATTACTGAAGACCGCTAACGCGCACTGGAGCGCGGCGAACTAAGTGCTCCATAATAACCTCAGAAGTAAGATGTGGCTTGTGCCCAGCTCCCAGCAGTGGGACGGTTGTGACTATTTTAGAATTGTGATTCTTGAAAGGGGTGGCTATATGCAAACTCAACAGCTATATAAAGTATGTATGGTGTGTGCATATATGGAGTATTAATACATATTTGAAAATTAAATTAAAGTTAGAGCCCATTACAAGTCCATTGCTGAACATAGGTCTCCCTCGTAAATTGCCATAGAGCACTTTCCTGAGTCAAATAAAAAAAAAAACATTTATTTTGTAATCACGTAACAACCAATTGAAACAATACAGATTTCGTTCGCGGTGTCCGTTTTAGTACATTTTGTACATACGTGGTAGAGCCATGCTGCTATATTAGTAGTATAGTTGTAGCACGAATGGGTCGGCTCGACCGGGGAAGGACCACGCTCTCACAGAATACCAGCGTAAAATAGCAGTTCAACACTGCAGTGTTTCGTATGGTAAGTGTAGAGAACCGGAGACCCATTTTACTGGAAACGAGGCATTCCATCTTAGTCCTCACAGTTGACAACGCGTCTGCATTTTGATTCGTAATCGAGGATTGATGTAGATGTCTATGGGCTACAAAAATCACTTACCATCAGGTGGGCTGTGTGCTCGTTTATCACCCTTATCCTATAAAAAAAACATAGTATATATTACTTTAATGGTGACCATACGTCATCATCAACCACCTCATCATTACGATCAGCTGCTTCCAGTCCTTGACACAGACCTATTAAACCACTTTCATTCATTGACTTCCTACATATCTAATCAGATTACTTCACTCTCACCTCTGAACGACTTAAATAAGCACTTACCTAGGTGGATTGAAAGACATGATTACATTTTTTATTTCGTTCTTACTTCATCATATTATTTATATCTTGAGTCGTGTCTTTTGATTAAGAGTTTATTATTAAAACCTATAAAAGTCCAATACTGAACATAGGCCTCTCCCATAGATTATCTGATAGGATTTTACGATAGTTGCCACGCTTGGCAGGCAGGTTGGGAACAGCAATTTTTTATTATTTTCAATTTATTAGTTTATTAATAAAATGTTGCTGCCCATCTTCTGTTTCAATTTCGCTCTGACGTCTTTTACAACACCCACGGGACGATATGGGGTAGTGGATATTATTACACCGCCACTACTCGGTTTAGACGGTTAAGAATTTACAGCGATTAATTTATTAAGCATTAAATGAAGGGATTTTTGAAAATGGGGAAATTCGAACGTCACGCTGTTATCAAATATCTATTTAAGAAAGGGAAAGATTTACAAAGATATGGTGGCTACTTAAAAAGAATCCTCTTCTTCGTATATAACCATTGAGTTACAATACCTAGAGTCACAATCTCTAACTGACAATACTCAAAAATGTCCGAGCGCCGTTCCATATACCTATATTTTGATATTATATAGTTCAAAATGACATTTGCTCGAATTTAGACGTTAACCTGCTTGTATAATGTTCAAAGTCGCTCGTATGCAATGTCATCATCATTCACTCAAGGGCTTGCGTACGAGCAGGAACAAGGCATCAGTGGAGACGCTATTTATACTAATATTATTAGGAGTTTATAATAATTGTGAAATATGAGTTTGTGAGTTTATATGTACCTAGGAGAACTAAACAACTGATTTCAAAAATTATTACACCAATTTCTTTTTAATTTACTTATCATATTAAAAAATCATAACACATTTTATAAGATTTTTTATATGATAAGTAAATGAAAAAATTGTGTAATAATTAATAGTATTAATAGCACTAGTAAACCACTAAGGTTTGTGAATTAGGTACTAAAATGCTAAGTATTAATTACTACTTTAGAATGGACATTTAGAATTTAGGATGGACATAATTATATTATTCAACTGGGTGGAGTCGGGGCGAGTCAGCTAGTCACACTAATATTATGAAGGGTATGTACGTTTTAGTGTGTATGTTTGTATTTTGTTCGTGCTCTAACAGATCGACGGATTCGGATGAAAATGTAAATAGCTTATACCCTAAATTATCACTTATGCTACCTACTTTTTATACCGGGAAACACGGGATCACGCGGGTCGCTGATAATTTAAAATAAAACAAAATTAATATTAGGTATAAGCGTTATATTACTTACTTACTTTTAATAACTTACAACTAAAACTTAACCTAACCTAATTACCTTGAAACAATGTTAATTTATTGTAACGTTGCCTTTTACTTTGATTTATTACGACTTACGACCCTTTATATGGCTTGTAGTTTAATTCATTTCGGGCTTTTGC
This sequence comes from Parnassius orleans, assembly GCA_029286625.1. Taxonomy (NCBI): domain Eukaryota; kingdom Metazoa; phylum Arthropoda; class Insecta; order Lepidoptera; family Papilionidae; genus Parnassius; species Parnassius orleans. The sequence continues at coordinate 638,750 of JAGSMP010000243.1, read as the reverse complement.
TATAATAACTGTCCATTCAGAGCATCTTATGGGGTTTCGAGGAAAACTAAAAACAAAAAAAAAACATATTTTAATTATACTTTAAAATAATAAAACTCTTTCGACCTACATTTTGTACGGAAAACTAAAAAATAAAACATTTAACAACATTGTAATATTAGTACATTAAGTTTAAAATCTGTAAAATATTTATTGTATCAATCCACTCCATAGAACCGTTAGAACATAATTTGCGAGTCACTCTCGTACGCGTGACTATTTGTTTCTCTTTACTCTTGCATATTTGTCTAACGTGTGAAGAGAAACGTTATCGCGGCGCCGCGCGGTCGGCGGTGAGTGTTTTAGTTTGCTAATAAAATGAAAATTATTGAAATTTAAATGAAAACATGCACTGTGGATACATAAATACGTAAATTTGGTATGATACTTACCTAAAATATGAAACACCATCCTTTTTCGCACGTGTCTGCTGTTATTTGGGCAGGAAATCACCGAACACTTTGGCATCGCGGACGTTGTACGAGTTGTGGTCGCCTTACAATAAACAAAAACTCTGCGCACTTCGCAGCGTGCGCCGAGTTTTGGCGCGGACATTTATTTGTCTGTTTGTGACTCTATAGGTATTGTAACTCAATGTATATAACTAATAAAAAGTGGTCGGTACCCACGCTCTGAACGGCCCTCAAACTTCGAATACAGCAGAAAACATCGAACAATTTTGTGACTTGATATTTGGGAACCGTAGATTAAAAACCAGAGAGATAGCTGAAAGCATAGGCATAGATATGAACGTACTCATAATTTAATTTATAAAGAAGTGGGTTTTTCCAAGGTTTTTGCAAAGAACCGAGACTCCTTTCAGTCTAACATAAACGCAATCGACTTACGGTTTTGCGCAATTATTTGATATAGTTTGAAACCAATCCACAAGTTTTCTTAGAGATTTGTTACTTACTACTAATGAAACTTGGATTTATTAAAACACTCCTGAATCAAAACAACAACAACCAAAAGAGGGGTAAGATCAGGCTCACTATCTCCAAAAAAGCTTAATTAATTTAGTCCGTAAACAAGGAAATAGCATCATTTTTCTGGGATTTGAAGAGTGGAAAAGTCGATTCAGTAGACCAACAGAAAGAAAAAAAACTGCAATTTTCTGCATGCATTGATTATGCTTTGATTGGTTGAAAGACCAATAAAGTTTTGTTTCATTTAGATGACTCATTGACACACTGGGTTATGCTGATGACCTTATGATCAATGCGAGGGGTTTTTGCCAAAGCACCTAATCATTAATCATACAAAAATCTCTAAACACCATAAATAACTGGTGCAGGGATAACAGTTTATCAGTTAATGCTGATAAAACTGTTATCCCTTTTACCAAAAAGAAACGGTTGGACAAATTAGTTATACCGAAGCTTAATGGTAAAGAAGTACTACTTTCCACTGAATTAAGTATTTGGGCGTAATATTTGACAATAAAACGTGGATCTCTCACCTTAGCAACGTATATCATAAGGCTAAATTTGCTTTAGCTACGTGCAGTTGTGTGGTTGGAAAACATTGGGGCTTGCGTCCCAGTATGATACTATGGCTGTACAGCGGCATAGTGAAGCCGATTATTACCTACGCCTCCATTGTTAAGGCCAACCAAAATATGACTGCGGACAGGCTATATAGTCTACAAAGGACTACCTGTTTAATAGCAACCGAAGCCATACTTTCATCGCCTGGAGCGGCTCTTAATGCACTTCTATGCCTAACGCCCCTTAATCTTAAAAAAAGTACATAGTGGAACTATCCTCCAGAGAAGACTGGCTGAATGGACAGTTTATCTGTGCATATGAGTGTGTCGGTAGTTTATTATGGTATACCTATGGGTCAAAAATTGGCCTTGATGTAGGCTTTGAAATTTATGGGGAACGCCCCAAATTCAAGATTAGTATGAATTTGGGGATATTCACCTCTATCTTTCAGGCAGAAATTTTCGCCATACTTCGGTGTGCGGGAATTAAACTGCAAAAACACTACGTCAACCATATAATCTATATAAAGTCTGATAGTCAAGCAGCACTGCTAGCGCTGAGATCAAATTTGGTGACCTCAAAGCTATTTAGAGGCTGCGTGAACCGTCTAAACGGCCTGGGGTGTAACAACAGGGTCGTTTAGAGATATGTTCCGGGTCATGAGGGTATTGTAGGCAATGAACTTGCTGATAAGCTCGAGCCATTTTGTGGAATCTAAAAAACCTGGCCAGATTGACCCTTGAAACTCTTTATATCATAATAAATCACTTAAGATCTGGTCTGATACACTAGGCTTAAAACATTCTAAAACTTTAATCCGGGTTTATGATCGTAAATTCGCTTCAGAAGCTCTGGGATTAAGTAAGAATTAATTTTAATTAATAATGCGTATTCTGCCTAGATCCCTGACTGGACACTGTTGTCTATAAAAGCACTTGTCCATCCTGGGCCTAAGCAACTCAAGGATGCGCCAATTCTGTTCCTTAACGGAAGAAACACCTCTGCACATCTTAAATGATTGTGGACCCTTAATGCGCAAACGTAACACTCATTTGGGAAACTATGGACTTCACCCAGAAGAAGTGAAATTGCTAACAGCTAAGCAACTCCTTCAATTTATTAAGGACATAGAGCTTAGCAGTGAACTATAGCCATAGCAACGATCTTGTAGGTCGCAGTGATACTGGTCTTTCTAGACCCGTTAAGCTACTTGCATAATTACAAAAAAAAAGATGAACATTGTCACATATATGCTCCGAATCGATGCCCGAAATCCATAATTGTAGGTTTGATTTAATTTTGTACCCCCCTTATTCGCCTGATCTGACACTACTTCATTACCACCTACATCTTTACCAATCTAATAATAATTAAAAATTAAAAATTTTGTACAACCGACTTTAATATAAATTATTAAGAATAACTCAAAAACTATTGGCCAAACCTTGATCAAATTTATATGGGACCACACAAGGAGTACCACGTACTTTCAAATAAATAAATAATCATCGAAATCGGATCACCCAGAAAAAAGTTATGAGGTAACACACAAAAAAAACATACAGTCGAATTTAGTACCTCCTCCTTTTTGAAGTCGGTAAAAAAAAACATTTAAGGGTGACAAACGAGCACACAGTCCACCTGATGGTAAGTGGTTGCTGTGGACTATAGACATCTACATCTATCTTCGTTTGCGAATTTAAATGCATATGCGTTGTCAACCGTGAGGACTAAGATGGAATGCCTCGTTTCCAGTAAAATGGGTCTCCGGTTCTCTACACTCACCATAAGAAACACAGCAGCGTTGAACTGCTATTTTACGTTGGTATTCTGTGAGAGCGTGGTCCTTCCCCGGTCGAGCCGACTCATTCGTGCTACAACTATACTATTAATATAGCTGCAGCATGGCTCTACCACGTAAAAAATTTTCAAGGGGACAAATGTTTTTACCAAACGAATAGTAATTTCTTACATAAGATAAACAAAAAGATTCATAAAAACTAAAGTAAAAGAACATATTATGGCAGATGTGAAGTACCGACCTCTGGAAAGTCTGCATCAGATTTGATAGACCACAAATCCTCGCAAAAGAACACCGATTCCTACCAAGGATGATACGCGAGGCTATTGAAATTAAGAAACATCCTAATTTCAATAGAGAAGATGGATGGGTGCTGCCATCTCCTTGGGATCCTATAATTAACAAAATTAAATCCAAACCCAAGCATACCACTGCAAGACTACAAGATACTGTAAGCTCATTCTGCGTAGATCGAACCAAAAATTAATATTAAAAAACTGAAGGTAACCGGGCTAACTATGACATCGAGACATCAAACATCTCAGTCCCCCCTGTGACCATGAGTTGCTGTAAAGCACCCAAAACAGTAAAATTAAACATAGTCGTCAATCAAAATAGTAAAATTAAACGCGATAAAATCCGTAAAAATAGTTTTATTCAAGATTAGGATGAAAAGCGAGTACACAGTCCACCAGATGGTAAGTGGTTGCTGTGGCCCATAGACATCACACACACTTATCCTCGTTTATGAATCAAAATGCAGATCCCTTGTCAGCCGTGAGAACTAAAATGGAATGCCTCTTTTCCAGTAAAATGGGTCTCCGGTTCTCTACACTCACCATACGAAACGCAGCATTCTACGTTGGTATTCTGTGAGAGCGTGGTCTATTTTACGTTGGTATTCTGTGAGAGCGTGGTCCTTCCCAGTCGAGCCGACCCATTCTTGCTACACCTATACTATTAATATAGCTGCTGCATGACTCTACCACGACGAAAAATTACTTTTAGTCAATGACTTTAGAAAATGAAAGAAGTGTATTGAGAAAAGTAATGATTACATCTAAAAATAAAAATAATTTTAAAATCTTCTAATTTCGTTTTAATATTCCAATCCACCCTTGTAATATTACAACCAAATGTAATTTAAAACAAACTCAGTCTCGGAGCCGTGACTCCTATATTTAATATTGTTATTAATATTTCGTGCGAACGAAATAATCCACGTTTTAATACTGTCCGTGTTTCGACGCATTTATGCAACGCCATGTGTCCGAACGTAAACGGATTACGTGACAAAGCAGATAAAGGCATTTTTAGCGTAAGCTGAAACGTGCGATGACCGAATAAATTCATTATTGACTTACAAAATAATAATATTGGTTTATATCGGTATTTTAACGCCATTCTGTATCGAAACATTTTAGCGCTACACGAGATAAAAAATGCTTGTAATTTCTGACTTTGATGTCTAACTATTGGTATCATTATACACATTACAGTCATACAGGACTTCTCTCAACTGAATAGGTCATAGATTTCCTAAAGGTTTGGACATTTTTTTAACGTAAAGTCCTTTTGCATGTCTTAAGAGAGGCACATTTATGTCAGACTTCTACCGATTTAAAACTTTTGTGGTCGTTCTCAACAATGACGAAGGTATATTGGATCTTTTCGAATTGAAAAAACGCAATTACTGTCATAGATCTAAAAATAACTAATAATAATTCCGGATATTGCGTAGTTCTGTTTCCGTGGCACATTAATGAATTGTCCACTTACGTTGAAGTCAATTGCCTAATTGCAATGGTTGTTGAAAGTTGGAAAATTACTTGATGTCAGTTAAGCAATTTTCCAACTTTGCTTCTTGGATTTTGGTTTACACTTTAAAGATCTTGACGTATCTAATATATTTTGATGTAAAGTCTAATAGTAATATGTGTGTATTATTCATAATTTCCACAATATTAAATTAAATGACAAAAATCTACAAAAAAAAAACATTATATTACAAACTTTTATTTTTAGCTTGATGTCTGTATATATTATTGAATGTAATGGAATTTTGTAATTCCAAAGATGAAGCACCGACTACCGATGGGGAAGAAAGGTTCTCGAGTGACAGCCTCGTACCGATAAGCGTAGTATTCCTGTATTGCGCTTATTATCTAGTGGTCCTCCACTAAATGGAGTGAAGAATTGGTAAAACATGCAGAAAGTCAGCAGTAGGTGGCAGAACTGTGTTTTGTGGCGTTTCTTTGGATGGCCTATATTCAGCAGTGAATTTGCAAAGGGCATCAATGATAGATCTGATCCATCCATTGATTGATTTGTATGATAATTCTTGCCAGTGTATCTGCATAGATATACAGGAGAATACCAACATTTTCTTCAAACGTCAATTTCAACTACACATTGAGAATGGGTGAGGCTCTAACAACCGACTGACTAGTGGTGATAAAACAATCGATAAATAACAAACCCAGTCCTAAGACTCATTGTGTCGGCTCAGCATCCTAGCCTACCCGACGTGTTGGGATCTAGGGTATTTTAATTGAAGTGAAAACTTCTTTAGCGTCGTTGTGATTTGAAACAAATGAAACGAAAAAGCGACACTAAAAAGAGACAAATATATAAATTTATAGGACAGAATGAGATAGAATCTACTACTAATAAAATAAAGTGAAATAGATTTTTTGTTTTTTAAACACGCTAATCTCTGGAACTACCAGTCCGATTTGATAAATTATTTTTATATGTGATAGCCAGATTCACGAGGAACAGTGGAGGCTATCTAGCAATAAGCTACGCCTCTCAGCTAGCCAGCAAGTCGGAAGAAAAAGAGCTCCCGAACTGAACATAATGGTTAGTGATGCGTAAATACTATGTTCTACAAAAATATAGATCTTTCCTCCATCTAAGAAAAATCCGCGATACTATATTCCTATTTCTTATATATAAGCTACAATATGGTATTCTGTGACAAAAATTATTGAAAATTAAAAAGTGACTTATGAGCGTTATTATTAGGCATAGCATATTAATCCTTACGAACGCAAGTTACTTCATCATCAAGACAATTTTATTAAGATAAACTTTGCTCTTTATAGCATGTTATTTGGACGCATAGTTTAAGAGATAGTGAAAAATTAAAATAATTCAACTTTCAGCTTGGCGCGCGAACGACGCCTAGCCAACCGATGAGAACCGAAAGAGAATAAGCGAGGTGTCATATCATGCGGCTCAGAGCGTGATATACGCGGGTGATACCGCGGGGAACAGCTAGTTCAGTATAAAGTGTTTCCCATTATCTGGGCCTTCTCTGTGTGCGGTGCTTTAAAAATGGCTATATAACTTTTAAATGTTAAAATAAAGAATTAAAAAATTAAAAATTACAAACTTGTTTTCAAATTAATAAAATTAATTATTATATTGAATAAAATTATCATATCCAAACCATTCTTAACAATCCACGATTTCATATGTTACCGATTTATATTAAATTAGACTATTTTACGGACCACCTTGAAAGTCAATCAATTTTTGTTTCCTTGTTCTATAAAATGATTTGACATAAAGAATTCATTTTATACGTAAAATCATTTTATCCAACAAAAATTGATTGACTTCAGTAGACGTCGCTATTACAGAGCAATTTTAGTCGAAAGAAAATATTCATTTGATTTAATACACTAAAATTTTGTCAAAAAATGAGGATTGTAATATTTATTTGCTATTAAATTATGCTTTTATGTTATATTTTATGCCGCACTTGTGATTGAAAATTATCAAATTAAATAAATAATTTGCTGTGAAATGTTTTTGTTTTATATTTCATTTCATTTGAAGGTTTTAATTCTAACGCATGTGAACTGCACACGTGTTTTTATTTATAGATTAAGGGTGTTAAACGACCACACAGTCCACCTGATGGTAAGTGGATGCTGTGGCACATAGACATCTCCCCTCCGAACGGGTTCCCGCCTTATCTTGGCGGGGGCTTAGTAGCCGTGGCTTGGTCACCCGCGGTGAACTAAGAGGAACGCACATGGCTGGCCCGATGTGTAGGGCTGGCCCGAGATGGCCACTCCGAATGGTCTTGAGTCCACGTCAGATGTGTGTTGGTGAGCTGCAGCGAGAGGGGTGACCTCTCCCCCTACCGCTGCAGCCGAGGTGGAGTCGCGGAGGAAGAGGAGTGTTGGTATGGCGATGCGCCACTCGCCCTATCCTCCGCAACTCTGACGGGCCCTGAAACTGGTGGTGGGCCTGGGGGGAGAGCCATGCTGCATACGTGGTAGCGCCATGCTGCAGTTATATTAGTAGTATAGTTGTAGCACGAATGGGTTGGCTCGACCGGGGAAGGACCACGCTCTCACAGAATACCAGCGTAAAATAGCAGCTTAACACTGCTGTGTTTCGTATGGTGAGTGTAGAGAACCGGAGACCCTTTTTACTGGAAAAGAGGTATATAGGAATGTATAACGTTTTTAAATTGCAAGTATGCAGGTATAATAGGTTTTGGGTAATTAGGGGATTGAAGGTAATTAATAAAATAATTAGCGTCAGTAGCCTAATGGCAGGGCGCGGACCGCGAACTCGAAAGGTCGTGGGTTCGAATCCACCATTCGACTACTGTCGTGAACCACTTCTAACACAAGCATTTTAAGCTTACCAGAAGTGGTTTAAGGGAATATTTGTAATGTTTAATACCATTACTAGTATTTTTTTTAATTAAAAAAAAAAAAATACCAACAACTATCGAAAATACAACGTAAGTGTTGGCACCGTCGACATGTGTCGTCGAGCTGGTCGCCATCCCGATGAGCAATTTAGGCATGTCATCTGCAGTTCTTCGGCGCTTTCCAACTCTAAGTTCTTGCATAGACACAACCTACTAGCAATGATTCTATACCAGGAGCTCGCTCTGAAAAACGGTCTCGCGAATCGCAAACTGCCTTATTATAAGTACTTTCCGGAAGCCGTGTTCGAAAATGACCGCGCCGGCTCCAATGGGACCGAGCCATTATCACAGACAGGGCTATTCTTGCGAATAAATCTGATATTATGCAAATGGACCGGGAATAATCAAGCGTATTTTTGGTCAACATTATCATATAGAACCTCGTCATATAGAAACAGATAAGTGAAAAAAAAATCTCGACCTGGCTCACGGACAATGTCACCGACATATTGTTGGGTGGTCTGCCGACCGAAATTATTCCTGAAGTCGTTTCTGCAAACGGGTTAATCCCAGTTAGCCTCTCTGGTTATTTGAGATGACTGGTACTCCATGACGGACCGCGTCGGATTCAAATGCAGGATTCCAAGACAGGTGGTGTTCCTGTATACCGCCCGCAAAGTCCACCGGTTTTTTCCATTTACCCCCAACCCTCGGCCGTATGGTCTCCCTGCCAAGGGCTTCCATCTGGTTAGGTTTGAATTTTTATTTATCTACTTTACTATAATTAATGCGTATTTGTCATTTTCTTTTATATATTTATACAGACCAACCAGATGAGAATACTATATTACCCCATATTAATATAAAAATAAAAATATTATAATTACCGTATTTTGAAAATCACTGCATTGCAATATATTGACGAATTCTTTACACATTCTTCGTGTGTATTATTTCATTACCTTAATCATATCATCGTTCATAATCGTGTAAATTGCATTCACGTATTTCAGAAATGTACGATAATGAATGGTTGTTAAATAAATCTCTATGAACCGAACGTTGTTTCCACTACAAATGTTATTTCGCCGTAAAATGTTTTATTATATCAAATTGAACAGCGCGAATTGTACATATATTTTGTAATTGAAAGTTGTGTTTGATGAAACACAACATTATTTTGAATTTATTTAAAGAAAACATTTTAAGTTTATTTAACAGATTTTCATTTTGCAATGTAATAACAATGTGGTAGCTCAGGGGCTAAGCGCTTGGTGTTTTCGCGAGCAACCCGGGTGCGATTCCCGCCTGTCCCAATATAATTATTAATTGTAATTTTAAGTGCTGATGATGCATATACTTGGCGGTGAAAGAAAACATCGTGAGCAAGCCTGCATGTCTAAGAAATAAAAAAATCGAAGATACGTAAAGTTTACTAACACCCATTGGGTAGCGTTGTCCGTCACGACTAAAATGGAATGCTTCACAGCCTATTTTTATACTAGCTCTCTTCATACTTCGGACCGGGACACAACATTTAGGAGTGTGCGCAGGAATTGCATAACTTGATTTCTCCCTCTCCCTTCCACCATCGGACAACCAGACGTTCGGCCAGTCTTCACCATTTTGTTGTTGACTTACCACACATTCGAACCAAACGGTTTGCTACACCGTTCGTCATGCGTACAGCAAGGAGTGTAATAATTTGTCTTTCTATCCGATTACAATGTGTCAAGAGCAAGCTTCAAGGCAAGAGTGAATAGGCTTTTGTTGAGTCAGAGCGCTTCACCATCTTAGGCTACATCACCACTTACTATCAGCAGTTGTTGTTCTAGTTAAGCGCTGGTTTAGAATTGTAAAAAAAAACAATACATGCACCGATATTTCTTGGCAGCAAAAATGTGTGGTGTAGCGGCACTATATATATGGGTACATTTGAGAGAACCCAAGACACTGTACATAAGCTTGTGTTTGTCGAACACTATACATAAGCTTGTATTTGTCAAGCAAGTTGAACGTTTCGTCTCGATTGCTCTCCACTGAAATCCTTGTCATGATACTGTGATAAAACATCAGACACCTTCCAAAAATAAAAATGAGAAAAAAATAACAAAGATACAATTGATTTTATTGCAAAGTAAAAGAAAAGTTGCAACTTGAATACGTCCCACTGTTGTGCATAGGTCTCCTCTCATTTCTGAGAGGATTTTAGGGCAAGGTTGTGTCCGCCGCGCTGCCCCATAAACATGTTGGCGGACAGTTTTCACGAAGTTTTCCGTCACCGTCAAATACGTAATATATTACTGCTTAAAATAGCAACACTATTTCATGGGTGCCGGCGGGGATCAAACCCGGGTTGCTCGCGTATTGTGAAATTTACAGCGAGCGCTTAGGTAAGCAACCACGGCTCTAGAATTGTTTAATATATTTTATTACCCGTTTCTCCTCAGAACTTAATAATAGTAATTTTGCTCAGAATCACAATTAAAATTTAAAAACATAATCAAACGCATTACAGACAATCACCGAAAAATAACTTCCGCGCGTATTTCAAAACGAATGCATTAGCGCAAATTAAAACAGCGTGCAATATTTCTCATTGATAATGAAAACGATAGAACTATTGATGCACTTCTTACGCTGTGGCATGAAAAACTATGCCTTTGGCTCAATAACTCGAAGGCAATGATTTTTACATCAACAATAAAAACTATAAAGTAAGCGGCGTTCGCGCACTATCGGTCCGGTGACCGATCTCGCGGTCGCCTCGTGTAAAACCTCTAACACGACAATATAAAATAATAATACAATAATTAAATCGTAAAAGTGTTGTGCTGAAACAAATATATAAACAAAATGGACGTGGAAAAGAAAGACGCGGAAGTGAGTGTGGATGATATATTAGAAATATTGGGACCGTTCGGTAAATTCAACATTTACAATTACATGTTGATTTTGTTCCCTGTTTTCTTGTCTGGTGTGTATTCTTCAGTTTACAACTTTGAAGCCATGGATGTGAAGTACAGGTAAAGTTCTTGCATATTTTTATATCTAAACGATAGACTCACAATGTCTTATAATTGTGTCAAAATGCACTAGTTATTTGTTGCTTATATTTTTTAATTATCAACCAGAAAACATAAAGAAATCACACTCATTAATAAAAAAAATTGGACGTATTTACTAAAAAACTAATCTCTAAAATTAAGTTATATGTGACAAAATAATCCTGATTAGTACTTTTATAGTTAAATAAAAGTGGGAGTCAGCAATAATATTAACACTTAAACATCAAAAATATATGTACATACGTGGGCCACTCAGAAAGTTTTGCGAAACTACAACGAAAGTTCTATAGTTAAAGTTTTTATTATTAAATCTTTTCATGCGTCTGAACCAATTTTCGAAACACTTTTTCCTGCAAAAGCTACTAGCCCATCTTCTGGCGATGAAAATTGTATCCGTTTTTTAACCGACTTCAAAAAGGAGAAGGTTCTCAATTCGAGTGTATCTTTTTTTGTATGTATGTTACGCGATATTTTAAAAGTTATAATTAAGTATTCTTTATTAAAGGGAATAAATTGAAGTCACGCAGTGACAATTAAGAGCTGAGTGCGCAAGCATGTTGTCATGAAGAAGCAGTAGCCCGAGTAGCCCCATGTTAGGCCGCTTGTTGATCACAGCAGTGAACACTTCTGGCAAGCATTTGGTAGTATATCATTTGGCTCCGATATTTTAAAGGAATTGACACCAAATATACCGGCAAAGTGACAAAAGTAGCGATCAAAATGTTCCCTGCAGTTATCGATCGCTTTACTTAGATTCATTTTGAAACAGCTAAACAATCAAGTAACACTTCATTTCGGGATCGTATTGAAAAATCCAAGATTCATCACCTGTGAACATTTCAAATTTTCATGTTTAAGTACCACAAAACTACAAGGCTGCTCCCAACGCGATCTATGCTCCTCACGCAAGGGTACTCGTGTAAAATCTTGTGTTTTCCCGTTTCCCGATCTAATTGGCAATATGTGCCTAATCTCTTTATACATGATTCGCCTATTCTCTTAAATTAAAATTCTCCTACTGATACGTTCCCTTCCGTAACAGCCGGTTTCCTTAATTTTACGTTTTATCCCTAAATGCAATTTGGAGTCTATCAAACAATTAGTCCGGTTATAGACGACATTTGAAATCGCAAAAAATCATCCATACTGATCTATTTTCTAATGGAACACGATACTTCAATTTATGTCGTAAATAATGTGAGAGGAAATTTGAAATTGGAACATTAGTATTTTTAGTTGTAAATAATCGTTTTTTCAAAAGAAATTTTATCTGACCAGTGTTTCAAACATAAAAGTTTTTCGCAAAATTTTCTGTGTGACCAGACGTATTTATTATAAGGGGAACGAAACTTATATAATTTGAATGTTCATCAAATTCTTGTGCCGTAGATGTACATAAAAAAATCTTATGTGTATGATGCCGTTTTAAGCAATTAAGTAAAAGCGTTTTGATCACGTTCATGGCGGTGTGAGCTAAGATCTCTTTGCCTTCCCTGCACGGGAAAATATTATAAAATACGTTATGTAAACAAATATACGTGGTTTCCACACAATTGGTCGAATGTCGACCACAAGCGACACTTGTTTATGTAATGTTACAAAAAAATAGAAGCAAGCTTTTATCACACAATAGCACTTTAAGCTTCAAACAACAAATCTCAAAGCAATCTATTTGAACTATTTATTGGATCTGTTTTGTTAAACGATCTAGTAACTGATCTAGATCAATTAGGAACCGTATAAAACATTTTACAAATACTTTACGCTTAAAAAACGTGCGAGCTTTATAGCAGTCGCATATGATGTGAAAAATCTGACATCTCACTTTGGTAATAAGCAACATTAACATTATATCCCGAAAAAAGCTATTTTTAATCACAATTAAAAATAACAATTGAGCAGCCACAGAAATCAACCTCAAAATTTATAAAACCTAAATACTGAAATATTTTTTCGAATAATTATTCATTATTACTCACTTGCATTTTTTATCAATGATCTGCACTTTTTTCCGACACTTATTATCAGCAGTAAATACATATATCAATATTGTTTACTCATATAAATTAGTTTATATAACAGCACATTTTACTACCACCGCGCGCGCATTGGTCAAATCAAATAGCGCGCGCTTCCCCGGCTTCCTGTTACATACTTCCGTCCCTTTTCACGAAATCACTCCCACAGATTGCGGGAATGCGAGAGGAAAGAAGTTACACATCAAAAACTGTCAGTCGTAGGACTGCACGTCAGAAATGAAAACTTTTTATCTTCAAAAACTTGTAAGCGTTATTTTTGGGTTGTTAAAAAATAATTTTAGGAAGTATTTTTATTAGAAATTATTATTTTTATCAACGCTGTTTTACATGAAAAAGAATGATTGTGTGTATATACATAATATGTGCCTAAAGAAGTTTTCACTTCAATAAGTCATTTAAAATCACCTATATACTTTTTTCTAATACCATGCTAGTCGTTACTTGATAACAAAGAAACTTGCCAATTTCACGGAAACACGTTGCAGCATGAAAAAAATTCTCGTAATTATTATTAATAATAATAATAATATGTATTATTTATTTATTTATCTTTGTATATTTTATATATATATATATATATATATATATATATATATATATATATATATATATATATTTATGTATATTTATTATGTCCTTTTATTTATTTATTCAGACCAACCAGATGAGAAACCAGATAAGAGTACATGAATATGTTCTTTAGTATTTCTAATTGAAATTTTTAATAATCTTATTGGTCAGTTCAGTCAGTATGTGAGGTATGTATAGGTACAGTATTGAAAAAAAAACCTTACCTCCAAACTAAGAATTACAATTGGACAAAAATCCAGCGCTTATCGGTAGCGCGGTATAGAGCCGTCAAACAGCGTTAAAAATTGCTAGTAACATTTTGCGGCATACATCAAACGTAGAAGTTCATCGATGTTGGTATCACCATTTTCTAATCAGTTTTAAGTGCTGTGTAGCAGCTTGAAGAGCACAATGAGGTTTAAGACATACCATAACATGACTTAGCCCTACTTCTAGGTTAATAAGAACTTATTAGTTTAAAGTTTGCTGTAGCCTACGTGGGCTGCAGTAGCTTACCCTCAGATGAATTGAAAGAAAAAAAGAGGAGAGAAAATAGTTTTATTTAGTAACACTGTATAACAATAGCATATTTTAAATTTGGTAGATGTGTGGTGGCGCTGTCGTCGTACCAAAAGCGAAACATAGCGAACCCTAAATCGCGCTATCGCAGTTCTGAAATTAACGCGCTATATATACAAGAGTTCCGAAATAACACACGAAGCGTTGCCCGCTCCCCGGGCAGAACACCTTACCTGGCGGGAGATTTCCACTTTTCTTTCCACGGCTACAGATTGTTACTTAATAAAGTACCCAATTCAGCATAGTCTTGGTACTACTGACAGAAGCACTTCGACACTGATCTTCCCTGAATACTAAAGAATGAAGAAGAAGAAATAAATTTAACAGTATTCATTGATATACTATACAATGATATAATAAAATGCAAACAAAATACCTAAACATATACACATATACACGACCACATACATCTTAATGATTGATTATGTATATAAAGTTTCACATATATATATATATATATATATATATATATATATATATATATATATATACACAAAGTTCTTTAGGTACTTTCTTAACGTGGTAGAGCCACGCTGCAACTATATTATAGTTGTAGCACGAATGGGTTGGCTCGACCGGGGTAAGGACCACGCTCTCACAGAATACCAACGTAAAATAGCAGCTTAATACTGCTGTGTTTCGTATGGTGAGTGTAGAGAACCGGAGAGCCTTTTTACTGGAAACGAGGCATTCCATCTTAGTCCTCAGGGGTGACAACGCATCTGCATTTTGATTCTTAATTGGTGATAAATGTCTATGGGCCATAGTACGCACTTACCATCAGGTGGACTGTGTGCTCGTTTGTTACCCTATGCTAAAAAAAAATCTTTATTTTTATTTTTATTATATAAAACATTACCTCCACACTAGGATTTTCGCCTGTATCGTGGAGGCAGTTAACAAACACAAATTGCACAAGGACAAACATCCAGACCCGGAACAATTATTTGTAGGGGATTTTTTGATTTACTTTTTCCGTGCCTTTTGTTTCAAGTTGTTTGCAGTGTGTCCATGGACTGCAGTAGTCACTTACCATGTACCATGGAGGTGGACGGTAAGTTCGTTGGTCTGCTTCAGTTTTATAAAAAATAAGCATTGGCCAGCACGGTGGACTCTTCTGCTCCAAAAAACCCTGTGTCAAATACTTTAATTAAATACGCGTTCGTGTTGTGTCTACGTTATCGAAACAATTGGTTGTTACGTAAATCATTAATTGTGCCAGACAAGTTTCTTGACTGAATTAGGTAACTTAAACGCAATAGACATCACAGGTTTTATCACTATGTTAACACTATGTTACATAGTTGCTTTACGGCAATTTCCCAATGAACACACGTACGCTTTATTCAGTGTCATACAAATCTAACTGAGCTTCGTCGTCAGTTCTTTAAATAATCAACAAAAACTACGAATAAGTACATCAACGTAAAAAAGAACAAACATCGTAAGAAGAAACATTCTGATTGATCGTCTTATTTATTTATTTAATTAAACTTTATTATACACCTTATAACAGTGTAGTGGCGGTGTAAGAATACCCACTACCCCATATCATCCCGTGGTTGTCGTAAGAGGCGACAGAGGGAAACAAATCAGGAGATGGGCAGCAGCGTCTTCCTAATAACGACTAAAAATAAAACAAAAAAGTGCCAGGCGTAGCAACTATGGCAAATATCCCCCTATGAGGCAATCTATCTATGGGGAGGCGTATGTTCAGCAGTGGAATTTAAAACCGTTACGGTATACAGCTTATAATAAGGGATCTTAAGGGCGGACTTAATGCCTTATGGCATTCTTTACTAGTTATTTAGATTTAGAGCATACTTTAAGTTCCTAAGGCTCAAGCTCGTAAAGCCGTTGGTCCTACCGTTCGGTCTTGTCAGATTACCGTCCCATCGGACTATGAGATTGAGGGAATAGAGAGTGCACCTGAGCTTGCGCATACACTTGTGTACTATAATCCTGTCCCGCACAGATGGCTAGACTCGGTTGACACTGGCCGCCGTGACCAATATCGATCTGGATGACATTATTATTATCCTCAGGAACCTAAGACGCGTTCTCAACTCCTGAGAACGAAAATAAGACGCCTTGTAACAAGTAAAAATGATCTCCGATTCTCTACTATCGCCATACGAAATAACATTTTGCTGCCGTTTGACGCGGCTCTACCACGTAAACGGATTACCCAAATTTTTTTTAATAGTTTGACATATAAGCTTAATAAACTTTAAATTTAAACAAAGAAAGTATATTCGTATAATTTATCTGCAGAAGGGTTTTACAATTATGTATTTTTGTAACATATACCACCCCCATATATTAGAAAGTACGGATCTGAGCCACCTGCATCCATCAATTGCCTATACCTATTAATCCTATCTAAGGGGGTCACTCAACACTGCGCTTGCCATTACGAGGCTGCCACTCGAGAATCTTTCTTTGTAGGAAGACAAGAACTGCGGTTGCCAACCCTCTTGCCAAGTGTGGCAACTATGACATGTATATCCTCTATGTAGACACACGTAGTTCACTATGTAACATGCACTTACAATAAATTAAACAGTGGCACAGCTTCCTATTGTCGGTCTTAAATGTATTAATACATAACGAAATGGAAATGCCGCCATCAATGGGAAGCCATTAGATCTTACTGACATTTCCATAATCACCTCTTATACACGAGATGAAATAGAATGATGGGTTCTCTACGACCACCTAACAACGAGCGACTCAAAGCTCGTTGGAGATGTAAAACTAAAGTTTTGGTGTTTTATTGTTTTTTTTTTTTATATAAAATTGAAGTGTCAAAATAATTTACAGTCTACTTTTATTATGGATGTTGTAGAATGAGTCGACTCGACCAAGAAAGGACCACGCTCTCACAGTATGTCAGCGTAAAATGATTTTCAGCGGAGCCCTGATAAATAGAGAAATCAATATTTATCAGGGCTCCGCTGAAAATCAGCGCTACTGTAGTACCTGCGGTAGCATATGCTGAGACGGAATCGTTTTTGGCATCACATCACTCACTCTTGCTGAAATTTATTTTTATTTATGTTTTCCATCCATCCTTGTATGTTTTTTTGTGTTTTTATTTACTTCTAAATGTATATTTTGTGAGTGTATTGATGCTGATAAAACATATGTCTATGTCTAATATAGCAGCTTAATGCTGCTGCGTTTCGTATGGTGAGTTTAGTGAACTGGAGACCCTTTTTACTGGAAACGAGGCACTTTATGTTAGTCCTGAGGTAGGACAACGCATCAGCATTTTGATTCTCAATCGAAGATAGATGTGTAAACCACAGCATCCATTTACCATAAGGTGGACTGTATCGTTTGACACTCTTATTCTCTAGAAAAAAACTGTTGTTACGTGGCTACTGCAGCCCATGGACTCCTGCCACCAACTTCAAACAAAGAAGTCTACAGATACGTTGTCACTTCAAGGCCCATGATGGAATGCGTCACAGTCTTTAATTATAATAGGTCTGTATACCTTTCAGACCTAGACCCAGCAGTGCAGACACTGCTGTTTCACGGTAGTTATAGGGGAAATGGTGGTACCTATCTAGACAAACTCCTAGGTAAAATAAGAGTCCTACAACCTAGTAGCGTGAGAGTAGAGGCTTTATACTTACCAAACTTCTAGCATCATAAACATGTAAAAAAATCAGAGAAATGATTTATTTAAAATAATTATAACTTTTCGCAAAAAGTAAAAACCGACTTCAAATTGCTTGAAAAGAAGTTATTTATTTGCTACCCTTAGAGGTGGAATTTTTTCTCCAAATTTATATGAGACCACCCTTGAAGTATAACCTATTTAATTAAGAATCATTAAAATCGGTTCTCAATTTGCGAAGATATCATATGAAATTCCTTTAACAATAGTCCGATTTTCCCCTATTTTCCACCCTTGGGGGTGGAATTTTTTCTTCAAAATTTAATTTGAGGTAAATCGGTTCACAATCTGCGAAGATATCGAGTAACATATATACAAAAAAAAACATACACTCGAATTGAGAATCTCTTCCTTTTTGAAGTCGGTTCAAAAATAAGCTAAACGCCATTATTTAGTACTTATTTTAATTGTTGCATTTTTTATTCCTTCTCATTTAAAAATAATTTAAATATGTCATCAACCGTGCTTCCTACGAACAAATGGTCTCTCTAATGATCTTTGTATCTGAGAAATCTAGGAGTAATCTTTGTTGTAAAGCGATTATTAACAAGCATACAATATTGCTTGTACTTATACTATATAACAAATTAAAATTAAGCGAGAATTGTAAATGGGTTAAAGAACAGCTTATAAGTTACAATAATGATTTTGACCTGATAATAATAATAATAATAATAAACATTTGTTCATACAATAATAAAGTTAAATGAGTAGTACACACAGAAATGACAAGAATTACATAGTGTAGTAATGAATGGGCTCTAGCTCAGCATAAATGTTGCAGTTGCCTACAACGCTGTTATTCTGCCAGCGCCCAACATATGAACAGTACAGTACGCGCATCCCTGCTCATATTGCATTTAATCACAACTGTTCACATTTGGGTACATACCGTGGATTCCCGAGTATTAGCCAATTCAAATTAGTAATTAAATATATATTTTTTATTATCATTATTTATTTATTTTTTGCCTAACTTTCTTAATCTTATATAAGTTCTTTCCCCACCTACTATATAGCAATGTTTATTATTTTAAGTATTTACAGGGCGGTCCTGCCATTAAGTAAAAATAATCCGATTATGACAATATTTGTTCTCTTAGTAAGTGACGTCTATAATTCTTTTTAAAGCTGGTTTTACTTGTCATAATGCGTAGTGGTGGTGGGACCTTTGAGAAGTGTCTTCACATTTTTATCAAGTTATTCTTAAATGAAAATTTTCACAATCATTGAAATAAATTCAGCGTCATTGAATTAGAAGCAAAAGGTGACAGACGGACACACAGTTCACCTGATGGTAACTGGATGCTGTAGCCCATACACACTTACATCTACCCTCTATTAAGTATTGTAACACAGATTCTCTCGACATACTACGATATGTACGCTTATTGCTGCAGTGAAAATGCTCAAAAAAGCTGCGGCTCCATCGGAGAAGGACTACGCTCACAGTAACTACCAGCGTGAAATAGCAAAACAATAAGAAAAATTTGTGCTGATGTTTTTTTTTTATAGTGATTGAAGAAAATCGAAGACTTTTACGAGTAACGAGGCAACCAATCTTAGTGCTTTGGGGTGACTGTTAATCAAGGATATATGTAGTGTCTATGGGCCACAGCATCCACTCTTGCAATCAGGGAGACAACGCGGTTTTAACTTTTTCTTATATCATTAAGATGAAAACGTTACCCCACACTAGAATTTTTCTGTATCGTGGAGGCAGTTTACAAAAATATATTGCACAAAGCAGACATCCAGACCCGGATCAATTATTTGAAGGCCATACAAATAATAATTGCTTCGACCGGTATTCGAACCCGCGGCCCTCAGCGCTAAGCCCCTGCGCCACGGAGCCATCGAATGTATTTAGAGAAAATATAAATTATGAGTGCTAATAAAATTCAAAGATAATTACTTTTTTTAAATAATTGTTGTTTTCTCTTATGGTAATTATGATGGTCTTTTTGTATATTCGTAACAGAATAATTACATAAAAGCCTATCTTTGTGTATCACCTTTACCTCTCCCATGGTAGAACGAATTTGTAATAATTATCACGCTCGCCAGGTGATTGGCAATCGTAGTATAGATCCCTCGCAACTTTGACGTTGCACCCCGTTGCCGTTTGGGGTATTCTATAATATATTTAGGGCAATATCAAACGTTTGTGCTCTTTTAATGGTTCTAAGTTTAAAATATAATCCAAAATTCTATAACAACAATTTTTTTGTCAAACTATAAAATTACTAATATCCACGTACTGACACACGAACATACGTGACTATTAGAAAAAACTATACCTATTTATATTGGTCAATGGCGCCAATGAAATTGTTAGTTGCAATTTTAAGTGCTGACTTACCACATCTTCGGCGGCGAAGGAAAACATCTTGAGGAAACCTGATGTCTGAAGAATAAAATATTTCGAGGACATCCTTTTTACTGGAAATGAGGCATTCCATCTTCGTCCTCATGGGTGACAACGCATCTGCATTCTTAATCGGGCATAGATTTAGATGTCTATGGGCCACAACATCCACTTACCATGTGCTCTTTTGTCACTCTTATTCTATAAAAAAAGTGAAGTCCGCCTACATGTACTGGAGCAGTGCAACAGACTAATGAAGGCTAATCATTTTCCGCTCACCAGATGTCGAGACTGAGGTGAAGTTTTTTGTCGCACAATCGGTAGTGAAGCCTCCATAGAAGCCGAGAAGCCGGGCTTGGGCTATAAAACTGCTCAATCAATAATATCAACTAATAAAATAACTCGTAAACTGTTTCAAACTATTTCAAATTTCCCGCGCGGTCTTCTGTTCTACACAGGTCATGACCTCGTAGCCTTATTAAACACGGCAAAACTTAAAAACGGCAAAACTGCGCGATACTGCTGTCATAAAAAAGGAGTTGAGTTGAGCAATTAGTCGTCTCTCTCGCACGCGTGGGCTTTTTACCGGGCTTTCGAGAAGACGATCGCTCCCTTTCTAACCTGTGTCAAAATGTTCTATAATTAAATGTAACTACGATTGTTTATATAGCAATTAGTATGGAGCGATAAGCTGGGCTTTTGGTGTGAAGTTATGCGATACGTTTGCAAGTTCACTTCACATTTCAATGTTTACTCTGTGTGTTTACTTGAGCGAATGAATATTGCGAGTTGAAAATTTATGCTTTCTTAAAGATTTTTAGTGAAAATGGAGGGTAATAGTGTTCCTTGTGATGAATTGAAGTGTGTTAAAGTGCTAATCGGCGAGGAAAAGGTAAAATCTTTAAAGGTAAAATCTTTAATATTTCCTTAAGAAAGAGAGACGATTCGATTTAGAATATAAATAGTTTTTTTTAATTTTGTACATAGTTTGTTTTTACTTTGTTCATGCTTTTCGTTTGTTCATATATTCTATTGTATGTCAATATCTTTTTCTTTCGCTCAAGCAAACCCAAACGGCTTTTTTTAAAGCCACTGAAGGTATGCAATTGCTGATATGTCATACAATCTATCTAGCAGTAGTATGCCTTCTGTGTGCTTTGTTAAACACGTCCTCGACAGCACTGAATATGAAACTGAAGAGTGGAGACAGATCAAGATTGGTATATTTTTATAAAACTGCTAAAAACAACAAAACCATATCTTGAGCTTGCCGTAGTTTTGAGCCCTAGCTTCGCCACTGCGCACAATGTCATTTAATTGAGAAGTTAGTTTTAAATAATAGTTCATTAGTTTCTAGAGCATTAATATTAATGCACAAAAAATGCTTCAGTGGTTTCCCCTTTAATTTTTCGTACATTTTTAACTCTTTTTAAATTTTTTACTTTTCGTAATATCCATAGTTTGGTTTATTCATTTCTAATCTCATTAATATGATGTAACTAATATTACAGAAGGAAACATTACAGTTTTCTTACAAATTAACTTAAGCACTATGTAATCTGTCAAATATTTCACCCCATTCCAAAGTGGCGCCGCCCTGGTGGCAGAAAAAGTCGTGGATGTCATTGCTAATAACCCTCTCTAAGAAATAAAAGGTGTCCTGTGCATAACAATGGGAGGTATATTAGACTGTAACTTTATTTTGCCTATGAACCAGTTTACCGTTAATAAGTTATTTAAACGGTTGCGTCGATATAAAAATTTTAACGTCACGTTATTAACTCTTTATTGATAAGAAACTGAATTTCAAACAAAAGTTCATCCATATTATCATCCAAATATAACAGCCTATCAATATCATAACCTCTTAACCAAAGGAAATTACCTCTTATGGTATTTCATAAGGTGGGATATTTGCCATAGTTGCCACGCTTGGCAAGCGAGTTGGCAACCCCAATGTTTTATTATTTTGAGATTTTATCAGGAAGATATCTATTACAATAACCATGGAATAGTATGAGATAACTAGTGGATTCTTTAATAACGCTTCTTTAACGATATGTATTTTACATATAACTATTTGACTCGTACAAAGTGATAAAAGAAACTGTATCATCATCATCATCATTACAGCCCTTCACAAGTCCACTGCTAAACATAGGCCTCCCCCAAGTTATCCCACAAAGCACAGGTCCATGGTAGAGCCATGCTGCAGCTATATTATTGTAGCACGAACAGATCGGCTCGACCGGGGAAGGACCACGCTCCCACAGAATACCAGCGTAAAATAGCAGTTTAATGCCACTGTTGTTTCGTACGGTGAGTGTAGAGACCCGGCGATCCTTTTTCCTGGCAACGATACAGTCCTCAGAGGTGCCAACGCTGATGTTTATGAGCCACAGCATCCACTTAACATCAAGTGGACAGTGTGTTCGTTTGTCACCCTTATTCTATATAATGTACTCGTATAATAGTTTTTGAATGAATAGTTTTTCGCGGAAACGTGTTTTTTTCATTTCCTTTTCAATGCTGTGTATCTCTTTTGTATTGTTGGAATCTTCTTGACGCGAGCCTTCCTTTAACTTGCGTTTTCGATATTTTTATTATTTTTGAAGTGAAAGCTTATTTAGAATCGATGTGATTTGAAACAAATGAAACGAATAAGTGACACTAAAAAGAGACAAATATATAAATCTATAGAAAATAATGAGATAGAATCTATACTAATACATATAATAAAGTGAAAGAGGTTTTTTGTTTGTTTAAACATACTTATCTCTGGAACTACCAGTCCGATTTGAAATTATTTTTGTTTATGGTAGCCACATTCACGAGCAATAGTATCGGGTATAGGCTATCTAGCATTGGGCTTCACCTCTCAGCTAGCCTTAAATATTGAGTTTTGTTAAGCAAGTTGGAAGAAAAAGCGCCTTCGAACTGCTTAATCCGTAATTAAAAAATATTAAAAATTTAAAAGTGATTCATAAGCGTTATTATTAGGCATAGCATATTAATCCTTTTTCCTTCCTTTTTTTATTATACAACTGTTTGTTGTCCTTAATAAAGAAAAAAAAATCCTTATGAACGAAAGTTACTTCATCATTAAGACATTTTATGAAGATTAACTTTGCTCTTTATAGCATGTTATTTGGACGCATAGTTTAACGGATTATGAAAAATTTAAATAATTCAACACTCGGTTTGGCGCGCGAACGACGCCTAGCCACCCGATGAGAACCGAAAGAGAATAAGCGAGGTGTCATGTCGCGCGGCCCAGAGCGTGGTATACGCGGGTGAGACCACGGGGAACAGCTAGTTCAGTATAAAGTGTTTCCTATTATCTCGGCCTCCTCTGTGTGCGGTGCTTTAAAATGGCTAATAAAACTTATAAATGTTAAAATAAATAATTAAAAATTACAAATTTATTATCAAATAAATAAAATTAATTATGTTAAATAAAATTATCATATCCAAACCATTCTTAACAATTCACGATTTCATATCTTACCGATTTATATTAAATTAGTCTATTTTACGGACCACCTTGAGAGTCAATCTATTTTTGTTTCCTTGTTCGATAAAATTATTTTACTTTATTGTATATGTAAAACCATTTTATCGAACAAAAATTGATTGACTGCAGTAGACGTCGCTATTACAAAGCAATTTTCGTCGAAAGAAAATATTGTTTTGATTTAATACACTAAAAATTATTTAATTTATTATCTACATCTCTAAAACTAAGGATTGTAACATTTATTTGCTTTAAAATTAAACTTTTATGTTATATTTTATGCCGCACTTGTGGTTGAAAATTATCAAATTAAATAAATCATTTGCTGTGAAATGTTTTGTTTTATATTTCATTTCATTTGAAGAATTCACTTCTACCGTGTGTGAACTGCACACGTTTTTTAGAATTCGTAATTTAATATCGACATTTACTTCCGATCAATATTTTTAACTCCGCCTTGCGAACTCTCACAATGAACCTGAATTAACGACCTAGCTAAACGCGTTTTCACGCTACACTAATTTATAACTTAAACTCTAATTCGATACAATCGTGTTCACTTACACTAGTCTGATGACGTCACAAGCAACACAAATTAGTGTTGCACGACGAACTCGTACAGACATGCTTTACCCTTT
The DNA here is from genome assembly GCA_029286625.1 of Parnassius orleans. Taxonomy (NCBI): domain Eukaryota; kingdom Metazoa; phylum Arthropoda; class Insecta; order Lepidoptera; family Papilionidae; genus Parnassius; species Parnassius orleans. The sequence goes on along the minus strand of JAGSMP010000243.1, from coordinate 614,278 downwards.
GTAGGCTTAACTGTTGAAATGAAATAAAATAAAATAATTTTTTCCACGTAAGAAAATAAAAATTTCGTTAGTGAAATGTCATTTTATTGAAACTTACTACCGTTTCGAAATAAGGTTCCACCGGTAATTCCGGGGAAGAAACGGCGAAAGAAGTTTCTTTACTTGGTTGGTTTACTTTTTGGGGAGTTGGTTTACCTTTTTGATTTTTTTTTAATTAATATTATATAGCACAGTATATACAGAATGGAAGACGCATAGAATTATTTTGTAAAAACGATAACATACCCATCAGTAATTAAAGTATGTTAACATATTAATCAGACCAGACCAGCCCTGTTCACAAGTACGTCACAAGTGGCAGCCATCGCACTCCTGAACCACAGTGAAGTGGAAAGTGGACGCACCAGAATAGCGAATAGACGTTTTCACGTCAAAACAATTGGTTGCCTGTAAAGTCGGTATACGGGCGAAAGTTTTACGTGACAACGACTTTGAGTGGTAAAATAATTTTATTATGTCTGTCTCTCTCGCTCTTAGGCGGGCTAACCATGCCCAGTGGAAGGACGCGTGCCTCACTCGCTCTCATTGTGAGCGCATAACGTGAGCGGAGCGTAACGCAGTTTCTTGAAGTGTCACCCGGCAAACCAATTTATAAGACGTTGTCACGTCAAAAACTATTAAAAATTCGTTATATTAGATACATTTTAGAACTTCTACGAGGTTACTCAAAATGTGTTCACATATTTGTTCTAAGATTTCGGTTTCTGTGCGTTTAATGAACTCATAGTGTCGTTTGTCCCTCTGTACCCTGACCCTGTACGAGTACTTCGAGCGCACTGTGAGGCGTCACAGTAATGATATTCTGTGGTAGTACTATGCTATTCAACAGCTAGCAAAAATTAACTTTTTCTTTCATTCGTTAATTTACAGCTATCACTTTACATTTGTTGAACAATTTGTTATAATTTTCTTATATTCTCTATGGTACTATATATCTTAAAAAAATATTTTAAGTATGAAGAAAACTTACGACTACACTATTATACACCAAGTCCATAAGTTAAAGTTGCATCCACTGGGGAGTGATAGGATATTATATACAATGTTGCTCGATTAATTACTCTCTGTAGATTATTATACAATACTGACCTTAGTTTATTACATATATAATCTATGTGGAGTCTCCAGGTAGTCACAATCAATTGTTAATCATAATTATTTATATTTATAAATAAGGTTTAGGTTTAAAGACATTTATTCTCATAAAGACATTATACACGCCACTTATATGAGAACATAGATAAAAGTAAATCTAAATAACAAAATTCGTTGTCGTACCTATGTTGTTTAAAATAAACAACATCAAAAACAGCTATCGACGGGAAAAATCTATACAAATAAAAGAAATGTTATAAAATGACAACAGTCATTTTATAACTTTTCTTTATAAATGCTATACATTCACATCTTTAGCCGACTTTTAGTCGACGACCATGTATGCGTTGATATGGAAGTAAAAAATGTCAGGATCGCACCAAATGGGATAGAATAGAATAATTTTTACTAATTATAGATTACAAGAATACTTGTCACTAGTCCCGAAAAAAAAACCTCTGTCCTGGGAGCAACCAGCGAGACTTTTTTTAAACATAACAATATAATATGATGTACAATTAAATATAAAAACATTTCAAAACAACATGGTAGCGATCACCTCATACGCAGAGGTTGTTATAAATCATGTACTCTTTAGTAATATAATAAGGAACCCTTATTAAACAATTTTGGCTTAATTAATGAAGTCGGTGGTACAAAATTTTTTATATTACCACTTAGTTATTATAACCCTTTGTAATATAATGTACCCGATCGGGCCCCATATTGATACTGTCGGTACACATTTATACGTGATAGTGCCACGCTGCAGCTATAATATTATGGTTGTAGCACAAATGGGTCGGCTTGACCGGGGTAGGACTACGATTTCACAGAACACCATCGTAAAATAGCAGCTTAATGCTTCTGTGTTTCTTATGATGAGTGTAGAGAACCGGAGACCCTTTTATCCATCTTAGTCTTCAGGGGTGACAATGCATCTGCGTTTTAATGCTTAATCGAGGATAAATTTAGATGTCTATGGGCCACAGCATTACATGTGCTTGCGCACATATTCGTGCACTTAAATTCTTATTACATTTAACTTATAATTAACGTAGATAAGGTATAAATTTTTATGTTCAAAATATTATAATTTTCTCAGTCTCCAGGCGACCAGTCTCAACGGAGACTAGCAATCTGCGCTGGACAGTATTATAGTACACGAATATGTGCGCAAGTACAAGTGTACTTACTATTCCCTCACTCTCATAGTCCGATGGGACGGCAATATGACAAGTGCTGAAGGAGATTATCAGGAGGACTAACAGCTTTACATACTTTTTGAAGTAGCTGGGAATGGAACCTGGGACCACACGTTCAGCAGTCGCGCTTACGACCACAAAACCAACAAGGCAGTCAAACTATTACTTAGTTCGTACACCGCAAATTATTTTAAGGTCCCTCTCCCACCCGAGAATGCATTAATAACTTTTAGCTAAAAATTAAAAAGCAAATTATTAACATTAAGTACCCGATTGCAGTGATTTAACTAATATAAGATAGATTATTTAATAAACAAATTGAGAGTCGTGTTAGCTCAGAGGCTAAGCTCTCGCTCCAAATTTCATAGTACGCGAGCAACTCGCTTCGATACCCGCCGCAACGAATTAAATTGTTAATTGCAAGTTTAAGTGCTGACTTATTGCATGCTCGGCGGTGAAGGAAAACATCGTGAGGAAACCAAATTCAAATTGTTTATTGCATGTCACATTACAAATTTAAGACGTTTCATTACGAACCAACACAAGCAAGCAGCGAGGCGTACAGATTGCCCCATAACCCTCTTAGAAACGAAAGGGGGCCTGTGCCCAGCTATGGAATTTACAAAGTCTGTTTTTTATCATTAAATCCTTTAATGTTGTGGTAATATACGCAATACGTTTGCTTGCTGTTGCCTTGTTGTTACTATTTTTAGGTCGGAATCAATGGAGATCTTTTGTCTAAATCTAACGACTAGTTTAGGACTTTCGGTCGGACATACAAACATTCAAAAATAAAGCAAACGCGTGTGTACGTAGATCTATACATATATATACATATACATATACTAGCCAAAAAAATTACCCTCCATTTAGATTTCGCTGTTCATGTCATAATATACGCAAAACGTTTGCTTGCTGTTGCCTTGTTGTTACTATTTTTTAGGCCAAAAGTTTTTAAATTTCATTTTACAGCGATTAGACAATTATATTTTTAATTTATATTATATATACCTACGTGGTAGAGCCATGCTGCTGCTATATTATGGTTGTAGCACGAATGGGTCTGCTCGACTGGGGTAGGACCACGCTCTCACAGAATATCAGCGTAAAATAGCAGCTCAATTCTGCTGTGTTTCGTATGTTGAGTGTAGAGAACCGGAGACCCTTTTTACTGGAAATGAGGCATTCCATCTTTGTCCTCAGGGGTGACAACGCATATGCATTTTGAGTCTTAATTCAGGATAAAATGTAGATATATATATAATATGATAGTATATGGGCCACAGCATCCATTTACCATCAGGTGGGCTGTGTGCTCGTTTGTCACCCTATTCTATAAAAAAATAGGTGGTATAATTAATCAGCAAGCAGCGAGGAGGACAAATTGCTCTATATCCCTCTTAGAAACGAGAGCCTGTGCCTAGCTGTGAGTTATATAAAGACTGTTTTTTCTCATTAAAGCCTTTCATGTGATAATAAACGCAATACCTTTGCTTGCTTTGTTGCCTTGCTGTTACTATTTTTAACCGACTTCAAAAAAGGAGGAGGTTCTCGATTCGACTGTTTTTTTATGCATGTTACCTCAGAACTTTTTCTATGTGAACTTCCGATTTAGATGGTTTTCTTTTTATTTTAAAGCTGGTGCTTCTCATGTTCTCTTGATTCTGACCAATAGTTTTTGAGTTATCCTTAATAATGCCTATTTAATTGACTACATTGATGATGTTCTCATTTTATTCATATTGAAGAAGGTTGTACAAAATTTTTAATTTTACTACTTGTTTTAGGTCAGAAGTTTTTAAATTTTATTTTAATCGCGAAATTATGATAGACTTGTTTTGGAATTTCGATCGGATATACATACATTCAAACCTAATGCATACGTGTATATACGTAGATCTTAACATACACATATACCAAAACCTTATCCTCCTTTAGACTTCGCCGGAGAGGGGTAACCAAATAATATCCCTTGTTAATTGCGACGAAATAAATTACGTTACAATAAGGCTCTCAATATAATACAGCACGAAAAAGATGAATATTTAAAAGATAAAATATTTCAAATTTAAAACAGGCGTGTCTTTCTTAGTAGAACAATAATAATTATGTTTACAATAGCGTGCACCTGATAACAACTGCAGTATTGAAATTCGACCTGTTTAGCGAGACGTGCACGCCATTTATTAACATTATAACGTGCTACTTTCAAGAATAGTCGCGTTAACTTTCGGTTGATTTATTACAAAGTTCAAATACATCATAGTAAAAGTCTTTGAAACTTTTGATTTAATTTAGGCTTGATTAAATCTGTTACTTTCATAACAGATTTAATCAAGCCTCTCAAGCAAGCTCGCAAAAATAAGACTTTCTGAGATAAGGCAAGAAACTCTGGGGTATTTTCTTTTTTACATGATATGTAACAATTTATTTACTAACTTTTATTGAAACAATACTATGTCAATTAAACAACGCAATATCAAATAGTCAAATAATACTACTAACAAATAGTCAGTATCAATTCATTCTGTTCTCTATATAGTATAAAACAAAGTCGCTTTCCGCCGTCTATACGCTTAGATCTTTTAAACTACATAACGGATTTTGATGCAGTTTTTATTAATAGGCAGAATGATTTATAGGAAAAGTTTATATGTATAATACATGCATATTGTATATTATATAATACTTCTGTCCTCCTAAACGGCTGGACCGATTTTGATGAAATTTTGTGTGTGTGATTAAGTTGATTAGAGAATGGTTTAGATTCACAATTGGAACCGGTAGATGGCGTTGTTGTCGAGATCTATAAATCGACCATGCGAAGCAAGGGCGGATCGCTAGTTTCAACAATAGAATAGAATAGAATAGTATCATTTTTATTCAATATAGATTACAGTACATAATACTTATTGAAAGTCATTTTTTACTTTTACCACTGGTTCGCAAAAAAACCTCTGTCCTGGGAAGAACCAGCAAGAAACTCAGCGGGACTTTGTTTTCAGTCATATACTCTTTAGTAGTATAATAACCCTTACTAGACAATTTTTGCTTAATAAATAATTTAAACCTTTTGATAGAAAAGGTCTGCATATTTCAGTTCTAATATATCAGGGACTTGCAAATGCAGATTAAGATTAATTTTTTCACACCATTTTTCTCAATATATTCTGAAATCAATGCATTGTGTATATAAGAACCGAATTCATAATGTAACATTATTTTATTGTTTTTAGTTCTTTGAAGTCGGCGTTTTTATGGAAAGTTCTTTCATTACCCTTTTGAATGGACTAAGCAATATCACAATCTCAATGTCGCCTTAATAGTTACATTAAGAGCTTCATCCACTACTTTGCCACCATCAGGGGTGGAATTTTCTCTCTTAATTTATATGTGACCATGTTTGAGGTATAACCTATTTAATAAAAAAAGAATCCACGAAACCGGTTCACAATTGACAAAAATATCACGTAACACATATAAACAAAAAATCGTATTATAAGACTTCTAATTTTTTAACTCAACTATCAAACTATTAGTGTTCTTGAAAACGAAACTAAGTATTAGTCTTATTGAAAAGAAAACTAAACTGCCTATTAGTCTCCTTGAAAACGAAACTAAACTATTAGTCTTATTAAAAAGTAAACTAAACTACCTATTATTCTCCTTGAAAACGAAACGAAACTATCAGTCTTATTAAAAAGTAAACTAAACTACCTATTAGTCTCCTTGAAAACGAAACTAAACTATTAGTCTTATTAAAAAGAAAACTAAACTACCTATTAGTCTCCATGAATAGGGGAGACTCGTGAGACCCCGAGTATCGCTTGCTTTTGCAAAATGAATATTGTTTCCAAGCCAACTTAAAATCCCCACAGTAATACACCATAAGATATGATACCATGGAAGGAAGCAAAATAGTCTAATTTAGCTTTTGCTTAATTAGTCAGGATTCTAATTTTCTAAGAGCGATAATTGCTGAACTTTATTTTGATAATGTTTTATTAATATAATCCCCACTGGAGCTTAGAACCATTAGAAATTCCTATATATATAATATGGTCGAACTTTTGAAACTGTGTCAACTGTAAACATTTTGTTTTATTCTGCATTAAAAAGAAAATTGTTTGCTACAGCAATAGCTTCAAACTATTTGGAAAGAATGTCAAATGTACTTACAGTCTACCTCATTGTAAGTGGCTACTACAGTCCATGGACTCCTGTACCAGCAGCCAGCTTGAAACAAAGTAGGTGACAGATCACAGTCCATGGTAGTGACTAAGATGGAATGCCCCACAGCATGTAATAATGCTATCTCCCAACCCCTTCAGAACGGAACACAGCAGTAGAAGCACTGTTATTTGGCGGCAGAAATTGCTAAGTAAATAGCTAAGTAGGGAACCTCTTAATCTACTCAGACGATCTCCTAGGCAGAAAAGGAGTCCTACCGCCTAGTAAACAAAGTTCTATAAAAAAAACTCTTAATAATTATTGTCGTCTTACAGATGTGCAGTCCCTGAATGCGACGATGAGACGGCAGTCTCTAATTTCACAATCCCACACTACGAAGACGGTACATACGCGAAATGCGTTCGCTACGCACCATTCTCCAACGTCAGCTATTTCGTCAACAACAGCATAGGAAGGTGTTCACCTCAATACTTCGACACCTCCACTGAGATCGGGTGCGAGTCTTACGTCTATATGGAAGAACACTCCATTGTTAAAGAGGTCAGTTATATTTTTTATATAAGTTAGTATAAAAACAAACAAGCACACAATCGACCTGATGCTAAGGGGACACTATGATCCATAGACAACTAAATCTATCCTCGATTAAGAATCAAAATGCGGATGTGTATTAAAAAATCAGAAAACTAAGATGGAATGCCTCGTTTCTAGTAAAAAGGGTTTCTGGTTCTCTACACTCACTATACTAAACTCAGCAGTATCATGCCGTTATTTCAGTAGCGTGGTCCCTCTCCGATATAGTTGATCCATTCTTAATAAGTAAACTAAAGAGGTACGTCATGTAACTTCCGGAACTTAGCCGAAAAAACGGTCTAGAACCGCAGCCCCGTGCTCCTTAAGGAAGTCTGCGCTGACCGTCGCGACCCAAATCCGTGTTGAGAGCTTCAAATTTATTAGAAAAGTAACTTTTATTAAATGAATTCGTTTATATTTTCAATACGTTTATAAATCCAAACTAAGTCAATTTGCAACAATGTTCGGTAATTATGGTGATTATGATAGTACTCTCTCATCACCAGTGATACAACAGTATTAACACTGAAGAGTAAAAGATTACAGGGTCAGCTATATTTACGAGAAAATCCATTAAATAGATTGTCAAAAGAGGCGACACAAGGAAATTGAAACAGGAGATGAGCAGCAGCATCTTCCTGATAACAACTCAAAGAGATAATTATTTTAATCATCCGCCTGCCAAGTATGGCAAATGACCCCCCCCCCCCCGTGAGGTAATCTATCTTGGAGGCCTATATTCAGCAGTGAACTTTTAATAGGCTGTAATGATGATAATGCATTGGTTACGATATATATCGCGTATATTATTTTATGAGCGGTAATTGCTATAAGGACTGAATGTTAGACTACAAAATGCAACCTAACCTTAGTTTATTATATCAGAGTGTATCCCCCTGACAACTAAGAAAGCCACACAGCTTGCATCTATACTGGGTCTCATAACTTTGAAACCAGAATACGACTTTGGGGGCTCTGCTACTTGACGGCGAGAATGGGTATGAATGGTACTAAACATAACGGACTCTAAGGTAATAAAGGAACTATCTAGTAAATTCAATACGCCACTTATGACACTAGAAACGATGAAGATTATCTTACGCTGCCTTCATATGGCAAACGACTTCTCATTATCATCACCATCATTACAGTCCTTCACAAGTCCTGTTGAACATATGTAGACCTCCTTCAAGGAAATTTTATACGTGGTAGAGCCATGCTGCAACTATATTAGTAGTATAGTTGTAGCACGAATGGGTCGGCTCGACCGGGGAAGGACCACGCTCTCACAGAATACCAGCTTAATGCTGCTGTGTTTCGTATGGTGAGTGTAGAGAACCGGAGTCCATCTTAGTCCTCACGGGTGACAACGCATCTGCATTTAGATTTTTTATTGAGGATAGATGTAGATGTCTATGGGTCACAGCAACCACTTACCATCACGTGGACTGTGTGCTCGTTTGTCACCCTATCCTATTAAAAAAATGCTACAAAGCATGGTCCTGAGCCACCTGCATCCATCGACTTCCTGCATAATATCTTACCAATACGTCATTCTATGTATCGGGGGGCCGACCTATATTTCGCTTACCTGTACGAGGTTGCCATTCGAGAACCTTTCCGGGAACCTTTCTTCCCTTTCGATTGTCGGTTCTTCGAACTATATGGCCGGCCTATTGTCACCTCGGCTCACAAAACCGTTGGGCTGTGTCGTTTGCTCTGGTTCTAAAACGACTTAATATAAAATAAATAAAGATACAGTCGACTGTCGCTTTGTTTTGAAATCATAGTTACATAGCGATATTAATAGAAGGGACGCATGACTCAGAACGCCTTTATGGTAAAAGACAGGTCCTTGGTTCTAGTCCCGGACGGAGATAACATTTGTGCAATGCATTACCGAAATGTACGCAATGCTATCTTTTTTCATTAGGTGCGGTCGAATCTTTCGGCTCGGTCGATTATTATGGCGCGGTCATTTCATTTCTTTAAGAAACTTCTTTTTACAACTAAACTTTCTTTCTTCTTACTACTTTCGCAATCGGTGCGTACAGTGGGCATTCACTTTAAGGTACCTATAGGAAATAGCCTACTCCGATTTGAAAGGCCGGCAATGCATCTGCAATTCCTCTAATGGCAGGCAAGGTGAGTTGCATGCTCTTCGGCATCTCTATAAAAGATCGTCCTAAAAGACTCATCGAAAAAACTGTTGAAGCCTGTGAATATTTTAAACGTAAAAGGGTTGTCTGGTCGCACCGTAAAAGTACCAAGGACACTAGCTGCGCTACCTAGCTTTTTGGTGACCAGTCGTGGACACAGTTCCTTTACAAACTTAACCTTATTCTATAACAAGTTGTAAAATTAAAAATTTTGTACAACCGACTATTAATATAATTTATTAAGGATAACCTTGATCAAATATGGACCACATGAGAAGCACTAGCATTCAAATAAAAAAGAATCATCGAAATCGGTTCACCGAGAAAAAAGTTATGAGTTAACGCACATAAAAAATATACAGTTGAATTGAGTACCTCCTCCTTTTTGAAGTCGGTTGAAAAAAACCGTACTTAGAGCCCACGTACCAATAATCTCTTCAGCAAATGGCCCAAATAAAATAGGCACTATACCACTACCCCATATCGTCCCATAGGTGTCGTAAAAGGCGACACAGGGAAACTGAAACAGGATATGGGCAGCAGGATCTTCCTGATAACTAGGACTGTTTTATAATTTTAGTATTTGTTTCTTCTATTATAATAAGTATTATTATAATAATATACTTAATCTATATACGTGGTCAAGTAACTTTGTTAGTGCCCTAATGCATCGTGATTTTATGTAACAATATTTTTGTATCCTCAACTGTAATCATAACTGTCAGTGATTACAGATAATAAATTATAATAGTACCTTACACCTCATTGACCTAACACCATATTACAGATGATTAATCACAAGTTGTAGTTCAATATTTTCCTATTATTATTCCATTGCACAGCACTGATAATTTGTTTATTAAGTTACTGAGTCGATCAATTTGCTATCTTTTTTTAGTTCAACTGATGGTAAGTGGATGCTGTGGCCCTTAGGCATCAACATCTGTCCTCGCTTAAGAATCAAAATGCAGAAGCGTTGTCACCCTTGAGAACTAAGATGGAATGCCTCGTTTCTAGTAAAAAGGGTCCCGGTTCTCTACACTCACAACACAGCATTAAGCTGCCATTTTACGCTGGTATTCTGTGAGAGCGTGGTCCTACCCCGGTCACCCCTGAGATGGAATGCCTCGTTTTCCAGTAAAAAGGGTCATGTTACAAATGGTTATGGTAACAAGTGGTAAAATTAAAAATTTTGTACAACCGACTTCAACATAAACAAAATGAGAACATCATCAATGTAGTCGAAGTCAAGTAAACACGCATTATTAAGAATAACTCAAAAACTGGTCAGATCTTGATCAAATTTATATGGGACTACATGAGAAGCACCAGCTTTCAAATAAAAATCATCATAAGAATCGTCAAAATCGGTTCACCTAGAAAAAAGTTCTGAGGTAACACAGATAAAAAAATACTGTCGAATTGAGTACCTCCTCCTTCTTTTGAGGTCGGTTGTAACTGTAACACCAGGGGAATTGCAGGTGCGTGTCCGGCTTTTTAGATAGGAGTAAGCTCTTTTCTTGAAGGTACCCTAAGTCGTATCGGTCCGGAAAAATCGCCCGTGGTAAACGATTCCACAAAGAGGTTGTGGGAGGAAGAAAACTCCTAGTAAAACGCACAGTGGTGGACTACCAAGCATCCAAATGGTGTGGATGGTATCGTGAGTTTTGTCGCGATGTGCGTTCGTGAAATTTGACGGGTGGAATTAATCTGAACAATTCCTCACAGCACTCCCCATGGGAGATGCGATAAAAGATGCAAAGGGATGCAACATCCCTTCGCAGTGCCAGTGAATCAAGCTGATCAGAAAGAGCTCGTTCTTCGACGATTTGAGCCGCTCTGCGCTGGATGCGGTCAAATGGAAGGAGCTGGCCTTCGAGCATGTGAGGCCGAACTTGCGCCTTGTAAAGTTGCAAGCGGTGTGTTGGCATGAAATACTGTCCCGCTCTTCTGAGCACGCCAAGCTTTTTAGAGGTCAATTTAGTCTTGCCTTCCAAGTGACCATGAAACTGCACATCATTCGATATGTCGACGGTGAGGATTCCGATGCTAGCTGAGGCAGCAAGGGGAGTGCCCTGAAATTGAAAAGATACGACAAAAGGGTTCTTTTTAGCGGTAAACGCGCAAACCCGTGTTTTTTGAGGGTTAAACTAAACTAGATTTAGTCGTCCCCAATCCGGGACTTTGTTTAACAAGGACTCGACACATGTTTGTTCCGGTACTCGATGACGTGATCCCGAGAAATATTGGCACGGCCGGTGTAAAAAGCATCACCTGTGCAACATATCCTTGATATGCAGAAGGGACAGCGTAGGTCATAGCACCTAGCCTTGAGCAACACAAGCATTGATAGGCTTCTAATCGGAGCATGCACCGTCTACTACAACCTTAATGCTCCGATCAGCAAGGAATTTGGTGATCCAATTGCACAATCTCTCGGGAAGCCCATAGGAAGGAAGATTCGAAATAAGCGCTTTGTGCAAAAACCGATCGAAGGTCTTCGCTATGTCCAAACTAACGGCCAATGTCTCCCCCTTGGACTCTACTGCCTCCGCCAATCTGTGCGTCACGTAGACCAGAAGATCACCAGCCATCGATCCTGTGGTGATCCTCAAGGTACCTCATGAGCTGGCAGTTTATAATGGATTCCATTATTTTAGAGAACAAGGAGGTGTTGGCGATAGGCCTGTAGTTGGACAGGTCTGAGCCATCTGCGGAGGACCGGATTATAGTGGCCGAGTGTTCGCGCAAGCACAGGTGCACTCTCTATTCCCTCACTCTTATAGTCCGATCGAACGGTAAACCACACCCCAGTAGCCTGCATTTTGTCAACATGTTCAGGATCGTCCCAAACTTTATATCAGATTTGATAGACCACAAATCCTCGCAAAATAACACCAATCCCTAACAAGGATGATTCGCGAGGCTATAGAAATTAAAAAACACCCTAATTTCAATAGAGAAGATGGCTGGGTGTTACCATCTGCTTGGGATCCCATAATTAATAAAATTAAATCCAAGCATACTACTGTTAGACTTCAAAATACTGTAAGCTCGTTCTGCGTAGATCGGACCAAAAATTAATAATTAAAAGTTGGAGGTAGCCTTCGTTAACTATGACATCTGGACGTCAAACACCTCAGTCTCCCCCCCTCCCTTCACCGAGACTATGGGTGCTGGAAAGTGCCTGAAACGTCGGGAATTAAAAAAGTTAAAATTAAATACGAGATAAAATCCGTAAAATTAGTTTTATTCCATGTGTAGTATTCGCGTAAACATAAGAAATCATCACATTTAAATTTTTTGATTGCCAACTTCATTTTGTGGAATTTTCGTTATTCTATGCGCGCGCAACTTCATGTGAATACTTGACCGTCAACGACACGACAAAATAGTCACCACAATACATATGAGACGGTCATCAAACTGTCACCAACGTCTCAATAAAATAATTCAAACTGAAAATGTATTAAATCGTATAAATACAAAATTTTTAATAATTTTCATCGCTCAAAATTATTTACATTTTACGTGGATAAAATAAACAAGAGTCATTGTTCCCGACGTTAACGATGTTGACTCTCCAAATAATGTCGAATTAAATTGAGCAAATGGAAATTAAGCTCCTTTTATTCAAATTAATGAACTGTATTTATTCGTTTAATAAAACAATTTGTGATCGAAGATTAATATACCTAAGTTGTCTTATCGAATCGACGAAATAAAATTTCGTACATTCGAAATGTTAGGCTACGGCGTGACCTAAAAAAGTTACGCGCACTACCAATAAATATTCCATAGGCGTGAAAAAAAAAAACAAAAAAGGAAAAACTAATATCAAACGAGGCGAGTGCGTGACTTTCCAGTTCTAAATCGATTGTGTGAATATTGAAAGAGAATATTGAATATGAAAAATAGTTTTATTTATTTATTTCATAATTTCTATGGTGATGAAGATCAGACTCGCCTCCTAGCGGTTTCGAATAATAAATCTAATCACTGGTAACACGCTCTACCAACAAGTAATCTCGGCACATTACTTGACGGGGAAATCTTACGCATAGCCCTAGGAATTCAAATATGAGCGGTAATATGCCAACCTCATCAGTGCCCTTGTGATGTGGTAGTACCGTCGACGAATTTGGGCTCTAAGGACTTTCGTGAAAAAAAGTGCTGGTTCTTCACGGGTTTTTGAACGATGTTATCCCAAGAACCCTTGTGGAATATTCGAAAACGATGGCAATTGGCAAGGATACCCGACGGTATGACTTTGGTCCCTTGGGAGAGAGGTAAAGCCCTATTGTGGGATGCTACTTGCGTAGACACTATGGCGGCCTCTCATCTCAGAGGTACATCGTTTAGAGCCGGGCGGTATCAGAGGCGGCTAATCTGAGTAAGTGGCGCAAGTATGAGTCCCTGAGAGATGACTACATAATATTTGTGGCATTTGCTCGCTAGAGACCATCGGTCCGTGGGTTCCACGTGCGTTAAAGTTCCTAAAGCAACTGTATCCGCGACTTGTTGTCGCCTGTAGTATTAGGAGGGCTGGTTCTTTTCTCGCTCAAAGGCTAGGTATAGCCATTCAGCGAGGAATCGCAGCCAGCGTTTAAGGCACTATACTGCGGGGAGTAGGACTTTATTTCAATTTATGTTTTTACTTTCAGGTTTTTAATTATGGTAATAAATATTTTATATTTTAATGTTATGTAAATAAATGTATATTGAATATCTAATGAAACCTCTAACTTCTTCTATCACATACTTGTATTATTTATACTAGAGGATCCGGCTTAAGAAAATATCCCCTCATTCTTTTCCTTGATGTAATAATTTTTTTTATAATAAAATATATAAATAAATAGAAATCGGCGATTCTTTTTTAAAATGTACTTTTATAATTACATTTACTAATTTTCGGTGGTAGAATATATTTATCTTTCTCTATTACACAGAGAACTGAACGCGCGCCTTTCTCTTTTCCGTCAAGCGTCTCACGCGCAGCCGCTATCGTGCATCCTTCCACATAATAATATATTGTCACGCTCTACTTTAAAATAAAATTATTGAAAAGTTAAATCTTGTCAATCATTAGTCTTGCAACGATTTGAAAAGTTAACCATATACCATTTGATTCGCAATAAAAATATCTATATTTACACATTAAATTTTTTAGGAAAAAGAATGAGGGTAAATTACTATATCAGTTTACCTGTTTACACCTGGTAGACAGGTATTGTTGCATAGAAAAGGTAGTCAAAAATGCTGTGGCATTTTCTATATATATTTTTTTTTCGATTGAGATCAATTTTATCAAGGAAAAGAATGACCGTAACCGGTAAAAAAAAATTAAATAATATTTAATTAAAAATAGCCTTGCCAAAACATAGGCTGTCAATCACCCCGATTTGTATTTATTTATATATTTTATTATAAAAAAAAATATTTCATAAAGGAAAAGAATGAGGGCTATTTTCTTAAGCCGAATCTTAGACTATTATAAATTTTTAAAATCGACTAGTGAACATGGCTCTCTTTTATTGTGAGAAATTTGCCATAGAGGGCATCTACACTTTATTGGCAATCGCAGCACCAAATTGTCTCGCTTTTAGTGACTCCATCGCTGGTGTTAAATGCAAGACACAGTTATAACGCCATCTTTCAGATTTCGTTCTAGACTTTTCAAAGGTCGTACGTAACTTGTGATGCCCACAGAGTGAAATTGTGTAATGGATTATCTTACGCCGCCAATACTCGGTATAGTGTTATAATAATATTTATCCATATATTTATTAGTCAAGTCCGGTAATTATGGTAAATTGTGTCTACAATGATAGAGGCCCAAGTCCAGCTGTGGAACTTTATGGTCTACTTTTAGTATTTTGGCTCACATTTTCACTACTATTAAATAATGTCTGACCCATAGATTTTTAAACCCTCATTACTCACCTTGTAATTTCGGTTTTGATAGTAACTGAGCCGTGGGAGCTCAGATGGTTAGCGCTTGCTGTTAATTTCACAATACGCGGGCAACCTGGGTTCGATCCCCGCCAGCATCATTGAAATTGTTAATTGCAATTTTAAGTGCTGATTTACTAAGTGCTCGGCGGTGAAGGAAAACATCGTGAGGAAACCTGCATATCTGAGAAATAAGAAAAATATTTCGTAGACATGTGAGGTTCGCCAACACGCATTGGGGCACCGCGGCGCACACTTCCTTGCCCTGAAACCCTCTCACAAATGAGAGGAGGCCTGTGCCCAGCAGTGGGACGTATATAGGCTGTAACTTTAACTTTAACTTTTAACTGAGTATTTTGAGATGTAACTTAAAAACATAGCTTTTTGAGTTCCGCTGTCTAACAAGGAACCCTATATCTAATATATATACTTTACCTTCATTTTGCTTTTCTGCCCTAATGTGATCATATATTCTAGATGATTAATATTATTTCCAGTCAGTTCTCTGATTTAAGATATTACACTCATAATTAATAACATGCGAAGCTGCAAACAGAAGCTAAGAAACATTAGAATTTTTATTATTTTCTTTATGTTTAAAAAAAATCGTTACGTCCACACTAGGATTTTCTCCTGTTTCATGGACGCAGTTGACATACTGATAAGAGTCAGATCAATTATTTGTGGCTATACGAATATTTTTCCCTGCAGGATTTGAACCAGCGGCCCACAACGCAACATCTCAATGCTAAGTACGATGAAGCTCGTATTTTAGTCATAATTTCGTCACTCAATGAACAAAATAATGTAAAGCGATAAACATCTCTGATTTTTACATTACTAAGGAGTAATGACTAATACTTTTGTAGTACATTATTGTTACATAGTCGTATCCAATAATTTTGTCAGATCACCGTGAAACCTGGCAACTTTGCCATTTTTGGAAGGACTTAAAAGTTAGGACCAATTTTTCAACATAAAAGGTACTCTCAGACTGGGCCTTAATGTTAAATGTGAACTATATTCTTCATATATTTAGTATTTATTTGTGATTTTAAAAATACTAACATTAAATAGACAAAATAATAAAAAAAAAAATGGCAAAGTTGACCTTACTTTGTGGCAACATTGCTATCGGGGTTTTAATGAAAATAATAGGAATTAACTTCAAGAATGAAGGTAAGTTTACCACATAATATAATACACAATACTCAGAGTAATGATTTGCTCCTCTGATTGTGTTGCAAGTAACAAAGCTTACGCTAGTGGCAAAGTTGCCCACCTATTATTCAATTTTGCATACGAACTTGAAAATATGTGTCATAGTTGTCAAAAATCCTTGATTACGTAAGTACTTTGCTTAATTTTTGAAGTAAAACTTCTTAATCGACGTAGTGAAGAAGTTTAGTACGGTATTAAAAAAGTCACGTTTTCTTGTAACGTTTTTTGCGTAAGCCTTATTAAACCTACTTAATATGTAAAATATAAAATAAAAGAAGAATGATACGTTGTAAAGAAGTTTCACTTCGTACATGTGTACACAATTACACGCACAGTCTTTTTTGTAATTTAAATCTTGTCACAATAATTTCTTAGGCAAAGATCTAAAATATATCAAACAAAAATACTATCCCTAAAATTAAAAATCAAATTGGTGCAATAATAAGCTTAAATTAATTATAGTATAGATAAAAAATAAAGCTTGTCACAATCATTTTTTTTTTTATTTGTCATCATTTTAATTTTATTACGATCAGGTAAAAAAATAATTGTAATCAACCTAAATATATCCACAATAGCAAAACATTCAAAATCATTAAAAATTACACTATTCTTTGGGTGCAAATTAATATCAACATATATTGGTAAATCCAATTGGGCATGCCCTAAGCGTATTAAAAAAATTACGTATAACATGATTATACGGAATTTTTTAAAGTTGTGTAAATACACACAAGTTTTCACTAATAACCTTATTATACTTCCAATTTTCCGATAATTTTATGTCAAACTTCAATTTTAAAAAAAGTTTGGAAAATCCAAAAGTGCACGACTCATAATGCTCATATGATCATCATATCATCATTAAGGTCACTCCATAAAGTCTAAGACGTATTTAAGTATGAATATTACATCCTACTTACTTTTAGTACGTACTACTATTCTGTGCTTTTAAAATATTGTATTATAATCAAGTATTTAAGAAATTTGGTTATTCGAATATTGTGTATTTTATAGCGATCTTTTTGAGCCGCTGCAAACAACCGATACAATGTCCACTCACGACGGCGACTGACGACGAACTATGAACTAACTGAGTGACGCAGTCTATTTAGTAAAAATTTATTCACAAGGCTGCCGAAATTACCGAAAATTTCGCCATTTCTAATCCGAAAAAAAAAATTATAACTAAACAAAACAAAATAAAACTGCCATTTACATTCAATGGCTTCCCACATGATAGATGAAGAGTTTTAAAAATAGATTGAGTTGAACAATTGATATTTTCAAAAGTTATCGTGTTTACGAAGCCATGTGGTCTTGATAAATCCAAAACCCCTTTTTTTATGTAAAAATAGCAATTAATGGATTTAAAAAAAATATTAATAAGTTCAACAATCATTTATCTTTCTGACAATGTGCTTTTTATATCACTTTAATATGTACAATATGATTGCTAGTTACGATTTCATGCGACAAAACGTTGGAATCTTAATTTTTAGGCCCTAGTAGAACATACCGGCGTGCTTACCGCTTACGGCATGCAATATTATGTTGAAAATATGAAAAACACTCAGTAGTAAGAATATTATTAATACTCAGTAAAAATTATATATATTTCTCTTTTCTTTTCCTTCACTTTTGATAAAGATGAATCGATTGACAACTCATTTGGTAAAATCAGTCAAAGAGGCTGCTACGATGAAACATTTATACAAACATACATACATAGAATGTCAGTACTGAAAACTTTCTTTGAATCGCCGTAATCAGTTAAAAATATAGGTTGAAAGTGACAACCCTTGGTTGTAGCAAAACATGGCAAAGCAACCGTCACATCGTGGCATCACTAGTATGGTAACTTTACCAAGTCAATTTGATAATTTTATAGATAAATATTAAGACCAACATGTTAAAAACGATATATTACATTTCCTAACCATTAATATTACGTTATTACAAAGATACAAATACCTACATTCAGTATTTCAAACAAAATCAACAAAAGTTCTGGAGCACTGAACAAAGAGGTTACGTCGGCGGCACATTTCCGCGTTAAAACAAAATACCAAAATTAACTCCCATGTTGCCATATCGAAAATAATGCTGTTAATTAGTTATTAAATTTTCATCCAAAAAATGGCATATCTCGAAAAATTTACGTTTTCCATGTTAATCGTAATTTTGTACCTGTACAACCCTGATGGCAAAGTTAACTTCCATTGGTAAAGTTGCCAGACTTGACTGCACGCCGGTAAAGCAGCCAAGCATTGCTTAACAATTGTGATTTCAAACTGAAAACTTATTTTTATCAAAATAAAATATGGCCTTTATTACTCAGGAATAGCGTAGCTAACAGTGAAAAAAAAATTAAATCGGGAAAATTTCAATACAATCATACAAAAATCATCATCAATCATACAACACACAAGACATACAAACAAAATTTACCACATTATAATGTCATTTCAGATCCGGATACTATAGATATACTATAGAGGTTGTAATATTCCTGTTTAATGTGTCAAAATAATTCAAAAAATCTTCATTTGTCTTACACGTGGTGAGAGACTTTTTAGTCCCTAGTTTACACTTATGATTAAAATAACTACAGAAAATGATAACAATTTTGTATTTATTTCAATTAGTTCCAAGCTTCCAAGCGAGTCTTATCTTTTTTTATCGCAATCTAGTCAGTTGACAGCCTCTGTCTTTCCATCCGATTACAATGTCGGTGTCTTTAAGGCAAGAGTGAATAGACTTTTGTTAAACTAAGTCAGTTGCGCTTTGCCATCTTCGGCTGCATCACCACTTACCTTCAGGTGAGATGTGATAAATGGCAATTGCGTTGACGTTAAGGTTATATGAATTTGTTGCTGACTACCTCTTTGATCTAGTGACCGTAGGCGCGAATGGTGATCATATTCTCCCGGATTCAAATCGCGGATTGAGCTAAAACTAGTTAGGTTTCTCTATTGAGAAATTTCCAGTAGCAGCCCGGAGTCAGTAAGTTGGCGGTGTTTCACCCTCGTGCCTCTAAAAACATGTAAAGCTGTTGGTTCTGCGCCTGATCTCTCTCCACTCGTGTCGGGTTACTGTCTCATTGGACAATGAGAGTGAGGGAATAGAGAGTGCACCTGTGTTTGCGCTCACACTCGTGCACTTTAATCATGTTCTGCGCAGTGACTCAAATTCCGTCTGGAGGATAATATGAGGGAGAACGCTTACTTTTATAAGCATAAAATGTAGTAGTAAACAACTGACAACTGACTTTTCTCTTACTGGTGTATTCCATATACAAGAGTGAGAGAGAGAGAGAGGAGTTTTATAACAGAAAAATGCACGAATAATTCAAAACGTTATCAAAATTTTAATCTTCGTTAATAAATTGAAATTTAAAATTATTACAAAGTAAGGTCACAAGCATCACCGGAGATAATGTTATTCTTTCAGCGCATGCAACGCTCGCTTAGCCGCGTTAATGGACCCAAATGTAGGCTCAAGTAATTCTACGTACTATTAACTCCTTTTGTTATGCAAACACGGTAGTGAAAAAATAATATAATTACTAGCATTAACAGTGTGCAATAAAAATGAAGATTGCATTCGATCCATCCAAACAAATTTATTCATGTGCGATAATTCATTTATTTTATATATTACGTGAGGGTAATATGGTCAGCCGGTTAATATGGTCACTTTCTTATAACTCAAAAACTACAGCCGTGTTTGCATGGATGGCTCTGTGATACGATAGCTCTTCATCAGTCAATCAAATAAAAAAGGGTCAAAAGGGCGCTGTTTTATCGACGCCATTTTGACAGTTGACACTATAGTAAATATTTTGGTCGATTTTAGTATTGTGTAGTGTAGTTAATTTTTTTTAAGTAAATTTTTCGAAGTGTTCCTAATTATTGCCAAAACTGATTGCTATTTTTTTCTTAACATGTTAGTTATAGTATACGTTATTATTATACGTATTATTATACGTTAGTATAGTTTTGGTTTCATAGGGCAGCAAAGCTTAAGGTGACCATATTACCCTCACGTACCTTATTCAAAGTTTATTCATGTTTAATCATTTTTATCATACTTTATAATAAAATACTGGCCGTTAATACACAAGTATAACCCACCTTCTCTCCTTCACCTTCTCACGTCTCTTCTTAATTCTGAACGGATTTTTGAAATAATCAAGAATTCGTCATGCTGCTACATTTTTTTTATAAATGTTTTAGATTTTTCATAGATCTCTTAGACAGGGTGTTTCTCGCAAATCTCCGTCAAGTACGAGTACATGGTAAATCTGGCTGTATCGTTCGTGCCAAAGAAATAATTAAACCGTGTATTAATAGATAATTGTGAAGTATGTGCGTTTCATCGTACAATTATTTTAGAATGGAATCTTCTTTCTTTCATTGAGTTTATGAACGTTTGTTTTCCTTTAAAGAAAAGCTATCGTTTGTCAGGGTTTTTGCGTTAATGTTAGAAAGAAAAAATTATCTTTTCATTTCAACTGAACAAGTTAAATGGCTATTCAAAAGTAAAGTCGCTTTATTACAAAAAGCAGTTCTTTAGTACGCCTCAGACTTAAACTAGATTGAACTAAAATAAAGTATCGAATTTGATAGCAAACGTAAAATTTCACGAGGACTGTGGCATCACGGACTTCTTTAGTAAGAAGACTTTTTCTTAAACTATATTTTTACCCCGAAACTATCAATAAGCCCTTTTTAATAAGGAGGGTGAGTAACCTGTGTTACACGTGAAACAATAGATTAAATCAGCTCAGTCACACGAAGAAAATACTATTGATTTTAGAACTCAAATAGGATTTGTCAGCTGTCGATTCTCATTGTTTGCGTTGATATTGTGTTTAAACACTCAACCTTACATAGAACAGAGTGTAATATAGTAGATGTACTAAATTTATTGAAATTATGTACATAAATACATACTTGTTACTTACATAGATATTATATTTTCTTATGTTTACGCGAACACTATACATTGAATTAAACTAGTTTTTTACTGATTTTACGAAGTTTAATCAACCTATTTTTATATTTCCTAAGTTTCTGGTTTCGAGTACTTTGTAGTCCAGATTACCCATAGTCAGAGGAGGACTTAGGTGTTCGATGTCTCAATGTCATAGTAATGTCATATAATAGTAGGCGACGGCTACCTTCAGTTTAAAATTATAATTTTAGCGATCTACGTTAAAATTAATAATTTTAAACTAAAGGTAACGTGGGCACCACCCGTGACCATGGGTGCTGCAAAGTACTCAAATTTTTGTGGTTATTAGGGAGATACTGCTGCCCATCTCCAGATTTGTTTCCCTCTGTCGTCTCTTACAACACCCATGGGATTATATGTAAATACATAAATATTTATACAATACATAGTTACATATTTCCCATAGCCACCTTTTACGTTACCACAGAACGGAATGGGCTGATGAATTCGTTTACGTCACCACGGTTGCACTATGAGAAATGCCTCGTTGATCTAGTGGTCGTAAACACGATCGCTGATCATGTGGTCCCGGGTTCGATTTTAAATGTAGGTAAAATCAGTTATTGGGTTTTTCTGTCAAGAATTCTCATTAGCAGCCCGGAATCAGGAAGTTGTGGTGATTCAACCCCTGCCTCGGTAAGCACGTAAAGCCGTTGGTCCTGCGCCTGATCTCTCTCCGGTCGTATTAGATTACAATCCCATCGGACTATGAGAGTAAGGAAATAGAGAGTGCTCCTGTGCTTGCGCATACACTTAGGCACTATAATCCCGTCCTGCGCAGGTGGCTAGTCTCCGTTGAGACTGGGCACCGTGGCAAAATTCGGTCTGGAAGACATCTTCGAGTCTATTTTACGCTGGATATTGCTATGTTTTTAAATTACGATAATATCAAAGTGTTTTAACATTCGAAAACTTTGAATTGGCAAAAGCGAAAAATTTCAATCGAGTAGAACAGATTTTGGAAATCCCTACACATACGTATCGTATTACAAATTAAGTAGCACACCCATAATGAAATTGCAGAATCGAAATTACATTGAAACCCTCGATAAATGCAGTGTATAGCAGCCATTGTGCAAAGGAGCGAGTCTTTTAAGCCCGATAACGCCACTCGATTGATTTCATCTCCAAAACACTATTCAGTATGAAAGCCCTTGCTTTGCATTTTGATAGATATTTCATTAATAACAATAGCAGTTGCGCGAAAATTTTAATAATGAATTCAGATAGACAATTGGAATTATATAACTATTGTTTAATAGCTGAACACTTGTCTACGGGAATTGTTCAAATTAATATATATTTTTTATACGTGGTTGAGCAGCGCTGCATCTATATTATATAGTTGCAGTACGAATGGGTTGGCTCGACCGGGGAAGGACCATTCTCTCGCAGAATACACCAAGCTTTTTAACTTGGATCTATTTAAAGCCATAAGATTTTTCTGTCATATCTCATAGTCACCTCCTATAACACCCATTGGACAAAATGGGGTAATAAATAGAATACAATAATTTTTATTCAATATAGTTCACAAGGATACTTCCGGAAAATCATTTATGCTTTTAGCTTTTACCACTGGTTCAGAAAAATACCTCTATCCTAGGAAGAACCAGCAAGAAAACCAGTGGGACAATGAATTATCTTACACTGAAGTTTCAATATTAAATAATTTTGCAAGAGAGGACTTGGCGTCATCGTCAAGCTTCTAATACCTTTCTGCCTACCTTCGATCCGCTCTGGTTATTTTAGTTCTGATCTAAACAAGATAATTATACCGCCATCTATCGGAAGTCATAAGATTTTCTGGCATTCTCCGTAGTAGCCTCTTACGAAACCCACAAGATGATGGATCTTGTTACGACACCACCACACGGCAATGTTTATCGACTAAATTTATTGCATCCGTTCTAGCGTCCATCAGAGTAGGCACCGTCTATAATCGCGATTATGCACGCCATCTGACGGCCAAAGTATCGTTGTGTGAGTCATACGCTTATTTACGTATTAGTTGTTATCCAACACTAAATATTTATACTGCTACAAAAAAAGAAATTCTTTTACCTTTGGGGAAAGCTAGCTTACCACTATGACGGCACTGTCACCGCGTTATAATGACACAACGCAAAATCAAACAACGTCTAAAGTCTCATATATCATTATAAGTATCATGACGATATCGAAGTTTCCGAACTGAACACCTTGCCCGGCGGGAGATCTACCCCTTTTTATCTACAGCCAAACCTTCACCAGCATTTTAAGATAGAATTCCCGCCATTAGTCAATCGCTAAAACCTCGTTCAACAGCTAGTAGTGTGAACCGCGTACAACCGCCAGGTTTACATTTATGCAAGGATTTTATATTTTAAAACGTTTCAGTTTCACACACACTCACAAGTCCATTGCTGAACATAGGCCTCTCCGAAGCTGCAAAGCACGGTACTAAGCCATCTTCATCTATCATCTTCCTGCATCTCTTATCAGGTCGTTGCTCCATCTAGTGGGGGGATCGCCCATAGATATGGAGAGGGCAATGTTAGAAGTTTTTCTGTGTGATGCAATCCGTAATGTTGATACCCGAAGTAGAACTAATGCAACATATTTAAACGGCCGTACATATAGTTTGTAATAAATACGGTTTTACATGCATTTCGTGTATAATAATACGAATCGTTCGTTACTTCGGAACGGAAAACGAAACCATTTCTCGAATATAGGAAACGGAAATAAGGGAAAATATTTACATATTTCCCCTTAAGCCGGCGCCAGACTTAGCTTCAAATACGCAAACACCTACAAAGTCGCGAAGTGTGGTACGAGCATTTCCGTATGTATGCAAAGTTTGTACACAAATTTCAACTTTGCTATTCAATGGCGATTTTAAAATAGAATAGAAAAATAAAATAGAATTAGAAACTTTTTTATTCAATATATATTATAAATAATACTTATTGAAAGTTGTTCTTACGTTTAATTTACCACTGATTTAGTACATTGATGATGTTATCGAAATTTTCGAGCTTCTTTAAGCGGAGCCGTTAATATAGAATCCGAAAAACAGGGATCATAAAAATCGAAGCTATGTTAACGATAAGTCACCCTAGAGTTAAAAAAACATCTGTGCATTTCACACGCGAAACAACACAACAGTGAAACCTTCAAATTAAATAAAATATCAAACAAAAACATTTCACAGCAAATGATGCGGCATAAAATATAACATAAATAATACATAACTTTTGTCTGAAATTATCATTTTCAGACAAAAGTTTAGTGTATTAAATCAAATGAATATTTTCTTTCAACTAAAATTGCTTTGTAATAGTGACGTCTACTGAATGAAGTCAATCAGTTTTTGTTCGATAAAATGATTTTACCTATACAAAGAATTCTTTAAGTAAAATCATTTTATCGAACAAGGAAACAAAAATTGATTGACTCTCAAGGTGGTCCGTAAAATAGTCTAATTTAATATAAGTCGGTAAGATATGAAATCGTGGATTGTTAAGAATGGTTTGGATATGATTATTTTATTCAATATAATTAATTTTATTTATTTGATAATAAATTTGTAATTTTTTAATTCTTTACTTTAACATTTAAACGTTATAATAGCCATTTTTAGAGCACCGCACATAGAGAAGCCAAGATAATAGGAAACACTTTATACTGAACTAGCTGTTCCCCGTGGTATTAACCGTGTATATTAAGCTCTGAGCCGCGCGATATGACACCTCGTATATTCTCTTTCAGTTCTCATCGGGTGGCTAGGCGTCGTTCGCGCGCAGAGCCTTGTTGAATTATTTTAATTTATCATTATCTCTTAAACTATGCGTCCAAATAACATACTATAAAGAGTAAAGTTTATCTTCATAAAATTGTCTTGATGATGAAGTAACTTTCATTTGTAAGGATTAATATCCTACGCCTAATAATAACGCTCATAAATCACTTTTTAATGTTCAATATTTTTTGTCACAAAATACCTAATTGTGGCTTATGTATAAGAAATAGGACTATAGTATCGCGAACTTTTTTTAGATGGAGAAAAGATCTATATTTTTGTGTAACATATTTACTTATCACTAACCATTACGTCAGCGCACGCGGATTAAGCAATTCGGGAGCGCTTTTTCTTCCGACTTGCATGACAAAAATCAATAATTAAGGCTAGCTGAGAGGTGTAGCCAAATTTTAGGTAGCCTATACTATTTCTCGTGAATCATATCAAATTATATACAAAATACATTATTAAAATACAATAAATATACGAATTTATCAAATCGAATTGGTAGTTCCAGTGATTAGCGTATTTAAACAAACAAAAAACCTCTTTCGCTTTATTATATTAGTATAGATTCTATCTCATTCTCTCCTATAGATTTATATATTTGTTTGAAATCACAACGATACTAAAGAAGTTTTCAATTAAAAATACACAAAAAAGTAGTCTAATGACACAGTAAAGAGATAATTTAAAAAAAAAATTATCATATACCGACCTCCAGCTCAAGGCAGCTTCCATCAAACCGGCTCGCGTCGTCTTCTTGTAGAATTCAAAATATTTTACTCGTACTTCAAAACAAACAAACAAATTAAAGACAGCCAAATGAAACAGTCGCTGTGTAGTGGTGGCGTAAGAGAATCCGTTACTCTATTTCGTCCGTGGATGTCGTAACAGGCAACTAAGGTAAATGCCAGAAAAATCTTATGGTGACCGAAAGATGTCGGCTTACGACAGACTACCCCGCCAGCCTGGCGACGGGTAGCAGCGTCGAAGGTGCGATACGTCTGGAACTACAGTCGTCGCTCTGCCTTTCCAAGCTTGGCTTTATTTCAATAATTATTATTTTAAAAAAACGTTACCCCCATACTAGAATTTTCTTCTGTATCGTGGAGGATTGTTTACATAAATTGCGCAAGGACAAACATCCAGACCCGGAACAATCGTTTGTAGGCTAAGCTCTATCTCAACTCAATGCTAAGCCACTGCGCCACGGATCTGTCAATTTTTACGGGAGATAAAGAAGAAGAAGAAATAAAACGTCAAAAAATATTCGTCCATTCTGGCAGCCATCTTTGCGATAAATGTGAGAGTAAATATTTGAAAACATGTCTGGCAAATTTGCCTCGTGCTCTGCGGTGAACCAAACCTGCATGTCTATGAAATATAAAAAAAAATGTTTTGAAGATATGTGGAGTCCGCCAACACCCATTGGGGCAGTGTGGCGGACCACTACCTTGCCCTTACACCCTTTCAGAAATATGAGATGGCCTGTCCGTATGAGTGAGACGTTATAATATAATAAAACTTTACTTTAAGTCTGACAAGTGAATTTGCGTTCCCATTTGTGTGTCCGAATTGTGCTCACGTATCTGGCGCTATGGTTACTTAGCAGTTGTATGTCTATGAGTTCATAAATCAGTATATAATATCTTTTTCTTTGACAATAGCCTTGTGAGTTTTTAAAAATAGCCTAGTAGACATCACTATTAAATCTTTTAGTTTACTCTGATAGTTTAAGAACTTCTTATTAGGATTAAAATGGACAGACCACGCCAATCACAATATATCCACACTCCGAAAAGACTAAGTTATGTTTAAGCATTTATGTTGATTTTACTAAGGATTTGAAGCCCTATTTCGCCAGTCAATAGTCAGATACTCTGACCCTCTGACCACCAAAAGACGAAAGAATTTAGTAATCAGCAAATTTCACTGGACTTTTCGAATTACGAAAATTTCAAATTTGCAGGCAGTAATTTTGTGACAATGAAATTCATTTATAAAATAAGTTAAAAGGTTTCAAAAGTAGGTCAAACTCAGTCCGGAGATTGGCGAATTCTCAAAGGATTATAAACATAAATTTACATGAATATTTGACATTTTAAACCCTTTTGCACTATCCAAGAATATTAATGTGACATTTACTGAATGACATTTGTTAGTAACGTTTTAGTTTATGGAATACTCGGAAATTTGCTAAAGAATAGATTGAAATAGAAAGCAGAATAACCTTCTAAAGGAACTGTGTCTGCGAGTATTCGTCGCAGATGTTAACAAGATGAGTTTTCTTTTTCTCGCGCGAGCAAAAGTCCTATTTCATCAAGATATTATCCTCAGACACAAAGCTGAAATTGCGATGGCTTGGATGGTAATCCGAGAAGCAATCTTCGAACATCTTCCCATATTCTCTAGATCTAGCTCTCAGTGACTTAAACCTTTTTCCTTGGCTCAAGAAACAGCTCCGGGCCAAGGAATTTGATGATAAGAGCGAAGTGAGGGCCGCTTGGAGGCATTTTGGAAGGAACTAATTAAATATTTTTTGTAAGAATAATCGAGTCTATGAAACGGCGGCGGGAATCCATCATCCATTAAGATTTTAAGATTTTGTCCTGGGATCATCAATCCGCCTGCCTGGATGACGGGCTACGTGCCGTCTTTTACGGGCTGAATATGAGAAAGAAATTCAGGTTTCAAAAAAGACGTATAAAATTTACCGACCGGGGTCTATGTCGAGAATAAATATAATGTATTTTTAAACCAAAATATTATGATAATTTGAGATGTTCTTGTTAAAAATCAGTTTGTTAAATATTATGGAAAGACAAAAGTGCTTAAATTCGAAACAGAGATCTTAGTCTGGCCTATCAAAGCGACAAATTAAAAATGCTATCGTAATTGCGTCGATTGCGTCGTATTGTATCGTGAATGTACGATGAAATCCAAAGAGATGTTGCATCCTTTTGCATTTTCTATCGCATCTACCACGGGGAGTGCTCTGAGGAATTGTTCGGAATAATTCCAGCCGCCAAATTTCACCAACGCACATCGCGACAAAACTTTCGTTATCATTCACATCATCTGGATGCTTGGCGGACTGTGCAATTCACGAGGAGTTTTTTCCTCGCACGACTTCTCTGTGGAATTAACCGAAAAACCAACAATCTGTCTTTTATGTCTCAATCATCATCAGCCTCAATTCAAGCCTATTAAAAATCCACTGCTCAACATAGACCTTCTCCAGAGATTGCCTCATTGGAGAGATATTTGCCATAGTGGCCTAGTGGCTTGGCAGGCGGATTGGCAACCGCAACTTCTTATTATTTTAATCTGTTATCAGAAATATGGTGCTGCTCATCTTCTGAAACATTTAAACAATCATTCATTCATTCAAAGAAATATATATTCATTTTTATACACATAAAAGGTATGAAACTACAATTTAGCGGGCTAGTCATTAACCAGAATATATCGTTTGTGACGTTCAAAAACAAAAGGTCGAAATCACAAGTAAGCAAAATCGAAGAATCTCATCATAAGTCTTTAGTGTCATATACTATTATACCGCATCTCAGACTACTAAACAACAAAGATTTCGAGTTCAAATCTTAAGATCCTACAAATAGAGTCGTAAATCATTTATCTTAAATTCAACCGCCAAAGGGAATGGAAGCTGAAGCAAAGCCAAGTGATACTACCAGTTAATGCACCAATGTTTATTTTGGCAACCGTTCAAATCTTGTGCCTTTATAAATTTACAAGTTGTTACCTTTTGTTCTCTGTATTCTTTTGAAAATCGTACGGAACTTTATTCGTAGGATTTATTTTACTTGTATTCGGTTTTGAATTTCAGAGAACTTTGTTTCGGTCAGCGTTAAATCGCTATAAGCGTCAGATTTCGAGCCTTAACACATAAGAACTTTAGGTAGACAATTTGTGGATAGGTACCTGACAACTCTATTTACGTACTTTTATTTCGATTTACTTGTACATTTTCTTCTTTATTTTTCCTAAAGCAAGCGTGCTACGTACTCTAAACATAGGACGCCTTGCAGGTAAAGAAGGAAACAGTTTCAATATTGTAATTATAAAAGCCCATTGGTGAACCCCCATAGACCGCCATAAAGCCAAGCTTGGCAGGCGGATTGGCACCTGCATATTTTTATAATTTTGAGTGCTATCAAGAAGATGCTGCTGCACATCTCCCGTTTTAGTTTCCCTCTATCACCTCTTATGGTACCTACAGGACAAGTAATTAAGATTGTAGTGGATAATTATATTTTTACAGTAAAAAAAAATTGTAACCGTAAAAATACTTAAAACTCAAAAAAGAAAAACAATTCAAAAATTGTATATTTTTTAAAATTGTTTTAAATTTCTTAACCTATAGGAATAGTTCCTGCCAGTATCAAAATTTTTACATCTATAGTATTTTTTCAGTTCAACCTCGCCTGCCAGGATTGGAAACGATCGCTCGTGGGAACCGTTCACAACGCCGGCTTCTTCATATCCATACCGCTCACCGGGCTTATATCCGACAAATTTGGTCGCCGACTCGCGCTTGTATTCGCATGCGTCACCAGCGGCATCTTCGGCATGATCAGAGCTTTCTCCTTAAACTACAATATGTTCATTGTCCTAGAGTTTCTGGAACCCGCTTTCGGAGGTGGCATTTATACAGCCTGTTTTGTATTAGGTAAGTCTTGCCTTTTTTCTATGTTATAATATCACTCACTAATCAGCTGGTGCTCCTCAAGCTACCGCATGAGCTGGCAGTTAATAATGAACTCCATTATTTTCGAGAACAAGGAGGTGATGGCGATAGGCCTGTAATTGGACGGATCAGAGCGGTTACTTTTTTAGGGATCGGGAGCACGAAAGCTGTCTTCTATGAATTCGGGACAACGCCTAGGGAGTAGGAGTACCGAAAAAGACGCGTTAGAACCGGTGCCAACTCTGCACACGCGCACGTCCTCGGCACAATTGGCGGGATTCCATCAGGCCCACTCAACTTGTGGATGTCCAGGGAGAGGAGTGCTTTGCGTACTGAGCACTGTGTGAATCGCACATCAGGTATAGAGCACTCACACTGCGGGATGGTCAGCGGTGTGTTCCTCCCGTCATCAAGAGTGGAGTTGGACGCAAAAAGGGAACCTAAAAGGTCGGCTTTCTCTTTTGCGACGTGGGCCAGTGAGTCATCCTCCCTGTGCAGAGATGGTAGTGATGGCTTACAGAAATTCCCTTGGACAGCCTTGGCGAGAGACTAGTATGCATGGGTTCCCGAAGGAAGGCGAACTAGTTTCTCGCCAATTCTGCCTATGTGCTCTGACTTTGCCTTGGCAATAACTCTTTTGAAGGACCTAGAGGCGAAGTTATACTTCTTTTTAAGCATGCTGGTGTTTACATCCCGAGCCGCCGAAGCCTCAGCCCAGGCCTGATAACACTCCTGCTTACTGCGTAATGCAGTCTTACAGGAGCGACCAAACCAAGGCTGCGACCTGCCACAGATGTTGGATAAATAGTTCCATTCCCTGTAGCACCACATCGGTGACAGAGTCAGCAACAGCGCTGGGATCATCCGGCGAGAAGCAAACCCGCCCCCAAGGGTAGGATGCAAAGAAAGACCGCATTCCATCCCAATCCGCCGACCTGTAATGCCAAACACGGCGGCAACCTGCAGAACGCAACCGCGAGGAGAGCAGGAGTGGCACCACACTCCGGATCAAACAATGGTCCGAAGAGCCAAGGGGGGCATCGACGGAAACCTGATATCCGTCCGGATGAGAGATCAGCAGAAGGTCCAACAGGGAAGGTGTATGATCCTCCACATCTGGAATCCGTGTAGGCGAAGTAACCAGTTGTGTCAGACCATATGCCAAGGCAAAGTCATAAATAGATCTCCCCGCATGATCGGTTAAACGTGAACCGAGCCATTCAGCATGGTGGGCGTTAAAATCGCCAAGTATCACGATCTCTGCGGATGGAACCTGTTGTAGCAAGGAATCTGTAGCCATTTGGACGTGATCGATGAGTCGGTCTGTTTCGGCATTACCGCTATGGGACCTATAGAGGCACCCGTAGACGCGCGGATGGTCGTCGCTATCTACGCGTAGCCAAAGGATGGACAGGTCCGAACCTTCAAGACTGCCGAGGCGTCGAGAACAGATATCCTCTCTGATGTATACGCAAACTCCAGCCCGGGGCACAAAGAAGTGTTCTAATTTGTACCCCGGGTAGGAGAGGTACGAAGTATCAGCCGGAGAGAACACCTGCGTCTCGGTCAAAAAGAGCAAGGTCGGCTTCACCGTCTCTAGATGGTAGTGGACGGCGTTAAGGTTCGAGTGAAGTCCCTGATGTTGCAGAAGTTCACGGATAGCGTGGCAGGGGTCGCCACGGTTTTATTGCTCTGTTTGCCCCGTGCAGTGTTAGTATAGAGCGGGATTTTGCACCCCCCCCCCCCCAGAATACGCGGGGCAGCCTGAGCACCTACGCTCAGGAAGAGGGTAGCTTGACCGTGGATGCTCAGTGAGGGATTCTCCATTACCAGGGGTGCTGGTACCCTCCTGGGGTAGTTGTTTCTTTTTAAATTCCGCTACCATGTTATGGGGGGAGGGGGGGAGGAGATTGGGCCTCCGGCCACCTGTACTAACCAAGCGAAACGCAGAAGCAAAGCTCCTACTTTACGTTGGTATTCTGTGAGGTCGTGGTACCGCCCCAGTTCGAGCCGGCCCATCCATGCTACAGCAGAAGCTGCAGCGCGGCTCCACCACTGTTAAATCATTGTCATCATCCATTTCTTTCATCATCATCATCATCATTATCATCTACCCGTATGATTCCTACTGCTGAACATAGGTCTCTTATAGTGTACGGACAATTTACGTTAATCGTTACACTTACCAGGTGGATCAACGATGTGAGCACCAGGGGTCTTGTATTTTTGACGCTGCTGCCCATCGCTGATCTGAGAGTTTAAGTCTAGTTTAAACAAGATGGTTTTGTCGCCATCTATCGATAAAAGAGCTAAAGATTTTTTTTGTATATCCCATAGGTGCCTCTTACGAGTAGATAATTCATAAAGAATACATGATTGAAAACATCGTGAGGAAACCTGCATGACTGAGAAATAAGAAAAAAAATATTTCGAAGACATGTGAAGTTCGCCAACACGCATTCGGGCAGCGCGGCGGATAATTCCTTGCCCTAAAACCCTCTCAGAAATTAGAGGCCTGTACCAGCTATAGGACGGGGTCTATAGCTAATAGGCTGTAACTTTTAACTTCAACTTAACATGATTTACAATAAGTTTTGCTAGTTTTTCGCAGGACAGGTTTTTTCAGAACCAGTAGTAAAAGCATAAATGACTTTCAATAAGAATTCTGATTATCTATATTAAATAAAAATATTCTATTTTATTATTTACGACATCCACGGAATGGAATGAATGATGTCTCTTTCAATAAAGTCCCCGTTAAATAAAGGCACCATGCTCTAAATGAGTTAATATATCATTTGTTTTAAGGCCACGAGTACCTTAGACGTAAAAAGCGTAAAGTTGTTTCGGAATAACAAAGACCTCAACGCAAACTATACCTTCTCACAGAAAGCCTTTAAATAATAGCATAGTCACATTATACCAAGCCCGCAAAGTTGTTCCTTGGTAACATAAAATATGAGCTCGCAGTGCCTTGGTACATTTATAGAGACAAGTTTATGTGATAGTTTAATCTCACATACTCAATAAAAACAATATTTATCACGTAGCTACTGAGCGAATAATTTATGCTGCATGTCATAGTGTAAATAAAAATGTTTTTATTATTCTATTTGATTTAAAAAACTAATAAATGTTAATTTATAATTACTTTGAAATTTAAATTCTGTAAATTAAATTTTTATTGACTTTTTTAAACAATGTTGGGCAGTTTTCGCACGTGTTATTTTTTGAATAATAATAACTACAAAAATACAAAAAAGATCCCTCAGTCATCAATATAGAGATTTTGTTTGATATTTCTAAGCAACAACCTATGCAATGTGTTTCAAATAAAATTACCAGAATTTAAAAAGAATCCTCTAATACCTCATTACATTGCATATCAAGAATAAGCCTATCCAAGAACACGCCAGAATATATTAATCACTTAGAAGTTGCCAATACATAGTGTTCAGTATTTCTTGAATGATTTACAACTATCAGGGGTATAATACGTGAAGAAAACATGTTATTATT
Source organism: Parnassius orleans (assembly GCA_029286625.1). Classification (NCBI taxonomy): domain Eukaryota; kingdom Metazoa; phylum Arthropoda; class Insecta; order Lepidoptera; family Papilionidae; genus Parnassius; species Parnassius orleans. The sequence continues at coordinate 580,783 of JAGSMP010000243.1, read as the reverse complement.
CCTATTATACCTCATGATTACTATACAGCTATACCTTAGAGTATACATAATACATACGTATTAGTACATAATACATACATACATACATAATAGTAAACAACACAACGTCAAACGCCAGCCAATAAATTTATTTGATTTTTTAATGAAGGTCGATGTTCGCGGAAGATATGTATATGATTGTTATTGAGGTTAAGGGCTACATGAGCAACGACCTAAGACGCTTCCTGATGAAATGATTGATAGATCAGCTAGCTTTTGTTTTTTTTCGTGATAATAACATATTATGATGATGGTGACATATTATGATGGGTGAATTTTAATGCTGGATGAATTAAGTAATTATCTGAATCCGTAATAGGATATAATATGTGTAATATATCGTAAAACGTTGTACAATACTTTAGTTATTATAATGAATAGAATAAATAAAACCCCCTTTAAATTTTTGTAGATTGTTAAATATAAAACACTTTCTTTGTTGAAATAAAAAAACATTAGTCGATACGCTTCAAATGTTACGTGCAAAAACTGTGCTATCAGCGAAGTTTTTACTGTTACAGTGAGAAAAAAATACATTCGCTTCACTAAATATAGAAATAGTTGTTTCAAGTGGTCCTTGGGAAAAAAATAACTTTTTCCTGTTTTTTTTTTACTCATTTCATTAATAAATTCGTTGAGTGCATATAATTATTACAGCAGAACAAGAGTAACCGACATAATTAAAGGAATTAATAAGATGAAGAGGAAATTAACCAGCCATATTTCTTTTATAAATTAAGTGGATGCTGTAGTCTACAGACACCCTCGTCTTGACTAGGTATTAGGACTTTTTTTCTTCTGACGCCTATATCTGGTAAAACCATCCTTGTAACTTATTTTTCTGGCTATAGCTGTGCCTGCACTGCTGTGTTTCGGTTTTTATGGTATAGAGAGCTACTATAACTACAGGCTGTGAGGCATAACTTAGTCCTGAGCGGTAGCAACGCATCTACATTCTTCTTTAAACGTATTTCATAAAAGATTAGCATTTCTATACTCACCGATCATTAACAACCAGCAAGCAGCAGTTAGCTGAAATTGGGACATTATTTAAATTCACACAGGCCGTAACGCAAAGCCTATGTCCTAGAACATGATCAGTGTTTCCATCTAGATTCTAGAATTCTAGCGGAACAAATTAGCCATTAGTTGGTCGCTAATGTTCCGATAGTGAGTTAGTTATCAAGCGTTCAACGTTATAGTGCACGTGTTGTGTAAGTTCGTTTGTCATTTCGATTTTATAAAAGCTGGCATTGATAAAGAATCATTGGCAAATGCATAATGGGTATTGTTGCAACTAAGATAAAATGCCTCGTTGCTAGTAAACGCCCTTTAAATTTAGTGACGACTTTATAAAACATTCAGAAAGTACATATTGATTGTCTATGGAGAAAATTTACTTTCAGCAATAGACTCGTGATGGGCTCATATGATGATGATGATGATGAACTATAATATGTAAGTAGTTAAGCTTTAGCTGGTAATCTGTCTTTGTAAGTAACTCCCACATACCATATAGCAGTTAAATGTTGCTGTGTTTCGTATGATGAGTGTATAGAATCGGAGACCCTTTTTACTGGTAATGAGATATTTTCTCTGTCTTCAGGGGTGACTTCATTTTGTTTTTTAATCAACCATAGATGTTAATGTCTATGGGCAGTATCAACTTACCATCAGGTTGTTTGTCGCCTTATTCTATAAAAAAGTAACTTATTTTTGCTGCTAAGTATCAGTCCACCCACAGCTGTGTTTACTGTTAGTTGAATTATGCGCCATATGAATTCTCAGAGGTAATATCGCATCTACTATAAACAGACAAGCGTAACTAAGGAACATAATTAGCTACACATATTTCAGCCGCAGTATTTCAATCACAGTTTATTGATGCATTGTTTTTTTTTTTAATTGAAAACTTCTTTAAACGCATTGGGCGATTTTTGGATGGTTAAAAACTTATAAGTTTGCGTCACCGGCATGCTAATGTTAGCAGTATATAATATGTAGCTCTTTTTTCATAGTTTTATGTTTTGACTTCTGCCAATTTTTTTTTTCACACTTATGAGCTTAGAGAAAATGGTATTAATTTAGATTTCTGTGTTGAAAGTGTAATTAAGTCCAAATTTTTTCCAAATTTATATGCGACCATCCCTGAAGTATACGTATATATAACCTATTTAATAAAAAAGATTTGTCAAAATTGGTTCACAATTGACGAATATATCTCGTAACATACATACAAAAAAACATACAGTCGAATTGTTAACTTCTTCCCTTTTTAGGGTTCCGCACCCGAAGGGTAACCAACGGGACCCTACAACTAAGCCTCCGCTGTTCGTCCGTCCGTTGTCCGTCCGTCTGTCTGTCAGCGGGCTGTATCTCATGATCCGTAATAGGTAGACAGTTGAGATTTTCACAGAATGTGTATTTCTGTGTCCGCTATAACAACAAATAATAAAAATTAATTAAAAATTAATGGGGGCTTCCCTACTAGAAACGTATATTACGATGGTATGGAACCCTTGATGCGCGAGTCCGACTCGCACTTGGCCGGTTATTTTAAAACCGGCTAAAAAAATATGACACACAAACTCAATATATCAACCAAATTCACAATAATATTTGAACATACAAACTCGGTACTTGGTTACATTATTCAGATCCAAGAACATTGTCAACAAGCGATATTGGAGCATCACCCACTAACCTTCACCTTTAACGCCTCATCAATTACTTGTGACTAATTACACTTTTTATTTATTGTGTCTCGCGCTTCCGGTTTCACTAGTTTTAGGTGTTCCTGCTTTTGTATCGGTGGGTTATTCAATGAAACCAGTATTTACCTATTCAAACAAATCAGTTATGGTCATAACAGAGGTGTTTACGAGTACTTTATCAATCCATTTAAAAGCGCGTGTAAGGCCCCCGTCTCAACAGAGCGATTGTGGCTGATTGGCCAATCAGCTTCTAGTGATAAGCGAAAGAGAGTGCGGTAAGTGACTACTGCAGCCTATGGACACCTGCAACCAATTTCAAATGTAGAAGGCTACATAGACGTTGTCACCTCTGAGGATTAAGACGGAATGCCTCACAGCCTATAATTATACTGGCTCTTTGTACCTTTCGGACCAAAACACAGCAGTACACGCTCTAGTATTTGATGGCAAAAATAGATGAATGGGTGATACTTACCCAGATGAACTCCTAGGCAAAAAAGGATTAACACTATCGTATTCAAACATTTTATTATTATTCCCAACCTTACTCAGGCACTACGTTACGTAAAGTTAGTTTTTCCTTACCTACTTTTTGCAACTTTGCTACTAAATTTATTTTGTACGAGTTTCATTTAGCCGTGAAAGTTAGAGTTACGCCGGCGTCCCCAACATTATTTAACATGTATTTATGTTAGGTGTTAACTTTATCGAAATGAGCGTGTTAATGTAATACAAAGAACCCCATATATCATCAAAAGAGTACATGAAATAAACAGATAATAAAACTAAACATGAAGTATGTATATTTATAAATAAATTTATTGGAAGCCATGAGACATTTGTGGCATTTTCCATATTTTTATAGGATAAGTGTGAAAAACGAAGTGATGATGCTGTGACCCATATTCATCTACATCTATCCTCGATTAAGAATCAAAATGCAGATACGTTATCACCCTGAAAGGACTAAGATGAAATGCCTCGTTTAAAGAAAAAAAGGCTTCCTTATCTCTCACACTCACCATATAAAACACAGCAGCGTTAAGCTTATTCTGTGAGAGCGAGCGAGGACTTCCCCGGTCGAACCGATCTATTCGTGCTACTACCACAATAGCTGCAGCATGGCTTCTTACAATAAAAGTCGCTTCTTACAATACCCACGGGAAAAAATGAGGTGATACATTTTTCACACGGTAAGGTCTCACGTAAAATTTCATGGCATCCAATATATGGCGGTGTAACCATCTTGTTTACGCCAGACGTAAAATCACAAACCGGTGAGTGCCTACATTTTATTGTTCCGAGTTTGTTATTTGTCCATGTCTAATTTATAGGTACGCATATTGGCTTCACGACAAAGTTCCGTGAAGGTTTTATATATATATATATATATATATATATATATATATATATATATATATATATATATATATATATAAAGAAGGTATTCTATATATATTAATACAGACGTACATACATACATTAATCTACTTAAATATATTATATTATATATATATATATATACATAAATCTGTGCCATGATAAATAAGGAAAATATGTGACGATAGAATCATTCTTGTAGCCGTAAGAGCGAAAGAGTGGGACGTAACGATTATAATAAAAAATTAAACTAAGGCCATAGGCCTTTGGCTACTATGGACTTAAATAAAGCTAATTTTAAGTGTTTTATCGGCTTTTATTAAAGTTTTTAAAATTCCCGACCATGGTCACGGACTCCCGCTTCCTGAGGTGTTTGTCGCCCTGATTTCATAGTTAATTTTTGAATACTAATTTTTGATCCGATCTATGCACAACGAGTTTTCAGTATTATGAAGTTTTGCGGTTGTATGCTTGGGGTATTTATTATGGTATTCCAAGCAGATAGTAACGATAAAACTCTTAAAATTAGTTTTATTAGATGTATTGGTCACGTCATTCATATTTTATTTGTTTTCGCGTAATTGTAAGAAATCATTACTATTAATCAACCACATCTGTGTAACTATATAATATAAGATAAAGTTTACAATAATTTCAATACTGTATTCCAGCTCTCGAACTAGTGGGACCAAAAGGCCGAGTTTTCATTAGCCTTCTGTTCAACACAATGTTTATCCTTGGCGGAGTCACCGTCACTTTACTATTTTGCTGGCTACAGAACTGGAGATATGTTCTTCTTATCATTTACACACCCGCTATCTTCGTGTTTGTCTATATGTGGATACTCACGGAGAGCTTCAGATGGTTCTTCAGCAAGGGTCGATACGAAGAAGGTCTGAACGTGCTGAGCAAATCGGAAAAGTTGAATGATGTCACAGTACCAAAAGACCACTACGACCAAGTAGAAAAGCACGCAATTAGACAAAGGGACGCAAAGAAATTCGAGAATCTACAAACGAATCAGTCTTCTTTAAAACAGATTTTGGCATCAGCAATGATATGGAAAAGAATCTTCATTTGTTCTTTTCTCTGGACGTCTTCCACTTTAGTATACTATGGCCTTTCTATTAACGCTATCGAATTATCTGGGAACAAATATTTGAACTACATTGTTGTTATCCTCATAGAGGCACCTGCCAACGTATGCAAATTAATTTTCTTGGACAGGTTTGGAAGAAAAAGAGTCATTGCTGTCGCTTTTATTTTAACAGGACTGATTTTAATCAATTATGGATTCATTCCAGGTATTGTTCTTTTTATTTATTTTTTAGAAAATATAATAAACATAATAATATATCATTTATTTCCAACAAAACTGTAGAACATACTTGTAGGTATTTATTTCTTAATAAACAATGTTTTAGTAAAAAAAGTAAAAAGTAAAGTTACAGCCTATTTACGTCCCACGGCTGGGCACAGGCGTAAAATAAACCATTTATTAAACCAAGGCTTAAAATTAAAAATTATAAACCCGCAAAAACTACTTAAATATTGATACTTGGATTTCTTCCTAATTAAAACTTCATTGCCGGCCCCGCTTTTAGATTTTTTATAACAATAATGTTATTACTGTAATTAAATATCCTGTGCTGTGTAGTGGCGGCATAGGAGAATCCACTAACACATATCGTCTCGTGGGTGTCGTAAGAGGTGATAGAGGGAAATGGAACCGGCGATGGGTAGCAGCATCTTCCTGATAACAATCCAAAATAATAAAAAAATTGCGGTTGCCAACCCGCCTACCAAGCGTGGCAACATTGGCAAATATCTCTCCTTGTAAGACAATCTATGAGGGAGGTCTATGTTAAGTAGTAGACTTTTGAAAGGCTGTTTTGAATGAATGATTGCAATGAATATATCCCGTACAAGTATTTTAAGATTTTACAAGAAAAATATTGAAGTAAGCTTAAAAATTAACATCACCAAGATCAAAAATTTTTAAGTATAGATTTATCACTTGCTTGGCCGTGAAGAAAAAATTCGTTATGAAACTTGCATGTCTAAGAAAATAATGAATATTCTGAAGACATGCAAATGTTTACTCCACCAAACCTATTGGGTCAGCACAAGGGACTCGACGATGCTCAAAACCCCTCTCACAACACGCTGCTACTTTACTGAAACTATTACTTTCATTTTTGTTACAAATTTCTCTGTAATTTAATTTAAGCAATACTTTCGTGCGCCTTTGCTTTTCAAACCTTTCCTTTGTTGGTCAGTCGGAATATATGTATTACAAGCAATTTATAAAGAGAGACCCGTAAAGAATTGCTCGTCATGTGGAAACATATTCACGCATAACACGTACCGTATAAAAAAGGGTAAAGCATACAAAAAAAAAATGCTATTGTTTATTGTGATTTGGTACTACACTTGTACTAGTTTCACAATATTTTTTTTATTATTATTACACTAGTAACTAACTTATAACAAAATAAATATTGTGAAACTAGTTTTAGTGTTTATCCAAATCACAAAAATGAATCTGGAGTTTCACCAAAGGTAACAACAATCGCAAATATAAATTATTATTGATGGCTCCTATATATTATATATTGTAAATAATACACACCAAAAGGTCACATTTAATTAGACTACAGAAAATAATATGGCCTCCTAGTTAGCTCTGACCACGGCAACATCGCAGAATATATTTATTATAGAGCTAAATTCGCAAGAGAGCAAATCGAGTTCGAAACCCACCGGCGCCAATGAAACGGGTAATAGTAGTAATTTATCACGTAAATACGTGCAGATTACTATCGAAATATAGCAGCTTAATGCTGCTGTGTTTCGTATGGTGAGTATAGAGAACAGGAGATTCTTAATAGTAACAAGGCATTCCATCTTAGTCCTCAGAGATGACAACGCATATCTATAGGCCATTACTTCTACTTACAATGTTTTGGTCTATAATATTTTCGATTGTTAGCGATATTTTACTAAGAACTTAAAATTACAATTATTAATTTTATAGCTTCCAGTGAGGATTAAACTCGATTTGCTCGCTTTACGTACGTATTCATACGTACGTATTAGTACGTATTCATTTCATACGCGGTAGAGCCATGCTGCAGCTATATTAATAGTATAGTATAGTTGTAGCACGAATGGGCCGGCTCGACCGGGGAAGAAGCACGCTCTCACAGAATACCAGCGTAAAATAGCAGCTTAATGCTGCTGTGTTTCGTATGGTGAGTGTAGAGAACCGGAGACCCTTTTTACTGGTAAAGAGGCGTTCTATCTTAGTCCTCACGGCTGACAACGCATATGCATTTTAATTCGCTAACGAAGATAGATGTAGATGTCTATGGGCCACAGCAACCACTTACCATCAGGTGGACTGTGTGCTCGTTTGTCACTCTTATTCTATAAAAAAAAAAACGAAATTTAAAGTCCGGCGCTTTTCCATTAATTTATCGCTTGCTATACAATCAAATAATTTTGATGAACTTCTTTAATTTTAAAATAATCGATGTTTTAAATGATTAATTCTAGCACATCAAAGTCTACTTCTGATAAACCTCCCTTATAGATTGCCTTACAGGGGTAATAATTGCCATATATGCGCTTGGCAGACTGGTGCGCAACCGTATAGGCTTTTGTTTTTATTGCGTTGGAAGATGCTGTTTTAGTTTTCTTCTCTAACGACAACCATAGGATGAGATAAAGTAGTGGATTACCTTACGCCGCCATAACTAGGCGATTTAATGATAACGGAAAGAAATTTAATAATACGGCTTTTTCAGATGGCAGTTGGTCGACAGTCTTCTACCTCGGTGGCAAGTTTTTTATAACTCTCGCGTATAACTCGCTATATGTGTTTGCGGCGGAGGTGTTCCCTACAGACTACAGGACCTCGCTGCTGGCCGTTTGTTCCACTATAGGAAAGATTGGATCGACTATAGCTCCACAAACTCCCTTATTGGTATTTATATTTATTATTTATATATTCGATAAGCCTGTTATCTCCGAAGGGGTAGGCAGAGTCCAAATAGCTGCCAGCCACACGGGCCACGTGTAGGAAAAAAAAGTTTTACAATTGGAAAACTTTGAAAGAAGTGATAGGTGGCTAGCATATCGCCTACACAATCAAAAACCCAGAATCGCATTAGTCGCCTTTTACGACACGCTAGGCAAGTAACACTGTTAGCTTTTGTTTGTGTTTCGTATGGTGAGTGTGAGAACCGGAGACCCTTTTACTGGAAAAGGGCATTCCATCTTAGTCCTCACGGGTGACAACGCATCTGCATTTTGATTCGTAATCGAAGATAGATGTAGCTGTCTATGGGCCACAGAAACCACTTACCATCAGGTGGACTGTGTGCTCGTTTGTCACCCTTATCCTATTAAAAAAAAAAAGCTCATTATTTTTTATTATACTCGTAAGTATCACATAAACGTGGGATCCATAAGTTCCAGAACAAGGAGGGAAATCGAAACAGGAGATGGGCAACAGCATCTTCCTGATTACATCTTAAAATAATAAACGTGTACACATACGTGTGAACATAGTTGCCACACTTTTCAAGCGTGGCAACTATGGCAAAATTCTTCCTATGAATCAATCTATGGGAAAGGACTGTATTTGTAATGGATGGAAGCAATCTATGAGGGAGACCTGCGAGTATGTTCAGCAGTGAACTTTGATAGGCTGTAATGATGATGATTAAATATTTACTGATTGTTTGTTGTCCATCCTCATAAAAACATTGTTTTTATTGTGTTACAAAAACGTATATATATAATAATACTAACTTTATTGCGCAGCAATCAAACATTGAGGCACTGTGCGAACCACCTTTCAAAAACCTGTTTATATATGTATAAAACACTTATCCAGAACTCTTCTAAAGACGTTCAAAAACTAGAGAACAACAACCCCTATTTATGGAATAGCTTGTGCATAGAGAGCACTTAAATCACAGCATCGGATCAATAAACTTTCTATCTGATAGCTAGTGCTGGACGTACTTAGACCATTTTGTTGAATGATCTAAGTGGACGTAGGTCATTAAAAAAATAGAATTTTATTTAATCAAAAAATAATCCTATTTTCGCTGGAAATAGGTCTTGCAAAACCTAATTGTGGCAACCATAGCCTGGCTTTAACATTAAAAGCTTAATAGTAAATCCTTAAAAATGTAAGAAAAACGGCAAAATGTTCTTTTAAAAGGCAACACAAAAATTTGCTTTTTGCTACGAAACCTCTCATCGGTCTTATTTTGTAACTATTATATTTTATTCTGTTACTACTTATTTTGATCTTAATATTTATTAAAATATTTTTACAGGCAAAATTTTACCTCTACCTACCAACAATACTTTTCGGTTGCATGGCTGCTATATCCGGTTTCTTAGTGCTAACGTTACCTGAAACGAACAATCAAAAACTGCCGGACTCTTTGAAGGAAGCTCAAGAGCAAGACAAGAGAAGGGAAGGGAAAGTTTATTCAGAAGAAAAATGTACGAGGACAAATACTAAGTTATAAGGAAAAGACTTTAGGTTTCAGATAGAACTGAATTGTGATAAATATAAATTATAAGCCGGACAATAGCAAATGCGCAGGAACTTTGTCAGCGTAAACGAGATTAGACGTCATTAGATAGTCAGGCAACTTACGCAGAACTTACATTTATATATGTATAGCCAATAATACATCACGTTTCGATCATGACAAGCTAGTTTTAAAATATTTGTATAAACAAATTAATATCAATAGCAACATTTTAATTTTTATCCAACTCTAAGGCCCGTATTAATAAACGTTACTCAGCTCAAGTACACACACTTGAGTACAATCTTGAGGTTATGATCTTATTAATAAACATATCTGAAGATGCGGTATAGGTTTACGACATCACCTGAGTGCCACACTGATTAATAAACGAAACTCGACTCTCAAGTGTGTATACTTGAGTGCAAGTCACAGAACAGTATTCCTAACTACAGCGTTTTGAGATACTGTTTTTATGTGTTTATTAATTAGCAACGATCTTGAGATGCTGATTTCGTAATGAATGAAATGATTGATGAATGTATCAAATGATTACGCACTTGAGTTGGTCGTTGAGTAACGTTTATTAATACGGGCCTAAAACTTAAATATATTTTAAGATCTTAATCTAAGTGAGATTTAAGTCTATGGGACATTGGTTATCCATATTGCTATACACTCCACACCAGGTAAATTTTGTACTCACTTTTCAACCATGCTTGAATTAAAAAGGAATACAGAATTAATTTAAACATCTTTTCCTACCTTACGCTCACAATGTCATCAAAATAAGCGTGTCAAAGTTCCTGCACATTAAAACACAATTATCAATCGGGCTGTGAGCAGTTGTGATTTTTCTGGTACAAACAAAAATAATAAGTATTAAATGTTTTTTAAGTTATATAATCACGTCAACGTATAAAGGTACATGTCGCAACTCAGTGGCCTAATCAGCCGATTTATTGGTCGGCTAGCCATTTTTATACATTCCGCCATTTATTTATTGACAAAATAAAGCTTAGCCAAATCGCTTAACTTAAGCCAATGGTTTAAGGATTTATAGAAAGTTTGTGAGCCATCATGAGCTTAACTAAACTGAAATGTCATTTCAGTTAAAAATTTTGTTTAAAGTTTATTTGCACTGAAATATTCGTCACCAAAATCCCATGGTTTCTGTTGTTAAAATAATCACAAACAAAAGCTACAATCGGTAAATATACATAAGCAGTTGACGTCATCTTATGAAATAATTAAGCTTAGATTTATGACCTCTTTTGATTCTTAATTTGAAATTAATTGAAAAAAAATTTGTCAGACAAAACGTAAACGTTACGTTCTCGTATTTCGACTAACCTATTTAGTCGAATGTTAGCATTTAACTAATTAACCGGCTGATTAAACCATCGTCCTGCAACATATGTGCGATCATTATTCTTAATTTAATTTCTAAAACTGCTAGAAAACTTTTTATTGTATTGTTTTAATTAATAATAATAATTATTAAATTAAATGTTTCATAACTAAATGTCTTTAATTTTTTGATAGTTACTCACCTTTTTCTAAAAGTTACATGAGTGCTTATTTTTTTACAAGCCTTAATTATTTATCCTGCTACTGTTTAATCTATTTTAAGTATTTTATAATACTGTTAGACATGCATGGACATGCATATGTCACAGATAAAAGCCGAAGTTCAGACACATCCAGGCTTAGTCGACTACAACTAGGTGCAGCTGATTGCGGATGGTTAAACATAGATGTACCTGATTTAATCATAGCTGCGTCTAGGTATTGTGGTTTACTTTTAGTTGAATATAGGTCTTGTATAGTCCAAATAATAAATAAAATAAGTATGACTTCCATTAATTTATCATTACAGAGAGTAGGTTAATACAATATATTCGGATTTGGCATTATTCGGATAAATTTCCTTGCTAATATCATCTCGTGTGTGCCATAAGAGGCGACAGAGGGAAACTGAAACAGGAGATGAGTAGCAGCATCTCCTTGATAAAAGCTCAATATAATAAAAACGGTGGGTAATAACCTACCTGCCAAACTTGGCAAATATGGCAAATATTTGATTTGGGGAGGCCTATGTTCGGGCATAATGGCATAATTACTACCATCAATGGGATGCCATATCCCCAACCGCCAATTAGCAGGATACAACGCGTGCAAGTTAGTATTTTTTTATAATATAAGGGTGACAAACGAGCACACAGTCCACTTGATGTTAATGGATGCTGTGATCCATAGACATCTACATTTATCCTCGATTAAGAATCAAAATGCAGATGCATTGTCACCCCTGAGGACTAAGATGGAATGCCTCGTTTCCAGTAAAAAGGGTCTCTAATTCTGTACACTCGCCATACGAAACATAGCAGCATTAAGCTGCTACTTTACGCTGGTATTCTGTGAGAGCGTGGTTCTACCCCGGTCTAGCCGACCCATTCGTGCTACAACCATAATATAGCTGCAGCATTGCTCTACCACGTTATAATTTGCAATTTGGATAAAAGATTAGCATATTGGTTTATATACTACTTTCTTCACAACGTGCGTTATATATTCGAAAAAAATATACATAATGATTTGGTTTTATGAAAACAAAAGCAAGCCCTTAATTATCGCACGGGTAAGACAAATCGATAGAGACCTTGATTAAAATCCATCCAGCCGTTAGAATGTTTCTTGAGTATAAAGTATTACCTTGTCTTTACTGACATGCATTAGGGAAAAAAAGGCCACGGAACATTGTACCAAATGACCATCCCAGAAATGTCATTTTACGTTATTGTTTAAAATAGAAATATATCAAAATAGCGCTGAACATTTAAATAAAAAGTAAATTCATTATTTTAGCCAGCCAGTTTTAAAATGATAGCGAAAAAGCAGCCAGAAAGCGCTACAAAAAATAACACGTTTCAAATTTATTTTTTAAACTGGATTAGAGGAAAAAATCGCTGGTAACGGTCGCATTCAGTTGTAATTATTCGCAATGCGACGTGATCCCATTCCGCCTTACGTGACCAAGCGGATATTATGATATTTAAAATGATAACTGAAACTAGAAAAATGATTTTTCATATTCCATAAGTTAGTTTAATTTTAACACTAAATGTTTAAGGGTGTACTCAACTACTTCTTCAAATTCACCTGAGTCCACTACTGAACATAAGCCTGCCCACAGACTGGGAATATTTGACATAGTTGCCAAACTTGGCAGGTTGACAACCGTAGCTATTTTTATTTTCTTGTCGTAAATAGTAAGACGCCGCTCCCGAACCACCTCCTGGTTTGTTTCCCTCTGACCGTGTAGTGCCGTGTCGTGTAAGAATATCCTCCTTCCAAAAACGTTGAGGACAAAGAAAGCACTGAATATAATTTTCTGTCTAAAGTGGCCAGAGATATTTTCAAGTGGTTTCGACGTTTATAAAACTGTAAACATGGTCAAAGTGATACAATGCGGCGTTCGAAGAGGTAATATCATTACTAGATATACTATTAGTATCACTTGATATACAGATTTATTCTAGTTCAGGTACCTGTTATTGTAGACGATTTTAAATTAAGCCATTGTTTTAATTAATTGTACAGTTTATTGAAATAAAAGTTAAATTAAATAAATTATATTAAATTATTAGTACTAGTAATAAAGTAAAAATATTTTTTTTTTCATTACTACCTATCTAAACTCTTCATAGATTACCTCATATTTGTGTTTTATCATGCCATAGTTGCCACTTGATATTTACAGGTTTTATTCTTTTGAATTGTTATCAGAGAGATGTGACTGCTGCACTTCCTGTTTCATTTTCCTTTGGCCCCTTTACGCCACATCCTCTTACGCCGTCAATACACGGCGATTAAAAATTAATATAATACTTTTGAGTATCTAGTTTCTGCTGGCATGACCCTCGTATATTCGAAAATGCCTAATTCTGATTGCACCATCTGAATTGAAAGCAACTTACCATTAAGGGTGATCGGCTTTAATCACCGATCCTGAAATTTGTTTAAAAAATGTTTTTTTTGTTAAAGTTAAATATAAATTAAAGGTTACAAAACTGATGTTTTCAATAAAACTTAAAATGTGGCAAATCGTTCATTTCTTTTTTACATTAAATTAGCTTTACTCATTTGTATGCATAGAAAAGTTTAAACTTTAGCGATGGAGAATTCAAAACGTGCGCTTTAAAATTCATGTCTTGAAATTTCTTACAATTTGTAATTACAAATTAAATTAAATGTAGTATTTGATAGGTCACGTAAAACGTAAAAGAAAACTTTGTACCCCATATTGCGTGCTGGACGAGACGATTTGGTATTTTTTAATTTGGTATAAGTTTATATGGAAGGAGTGCAAGCTAAAATTCATATATATTGTGTATTACAAATGTATTAAATTAAATAAAATATAACATTCATTATTTACATTCATACTGCCAATGTCAAACACATAATAGTCTGTGGTCGCACAATTTAGAAATTGTCGCCAAAGGATTATAAAATGTTGCAAACAAATAATTACTACTAAGTTCTGTGTGATTTCAAATGTTTCTTTTTCAATAGTTTTTAGAGTCAAGATGTTTTAATGAACAGTTGAAAGTAAAATACAGTTCACTAAATCAAAGTTAAAAATGTAATAAATAACGGTCGAATTTCGACCACTGGACGACCATTAGTATAAATTATTATTTCTTCTCCTACTGAGAAGAGCATGGTTCCAAGCCTCTGTAAGTGACGTTTAAGCGCCTCTAGCCTTCAAATCCTCGTTTTCATAAGGCCGTAAGTCTGCTGGACATAGGCGCCTCCAGCTGTAAGAGGATTTGCAAATCGACACTCGTCAAGCAGATTGACGATTGCTATACCAGATATCTTAGACCTGTACTAATTAATGCTAATCTCCGTCACCGACTTGATAATTTTCATCGGATATAAACTAGATGGTTATACCGTCTGTAATATTATATATATACTGTCGTGGGGCTGCAGTACACTTCCAACGACAAATTAATCCCAGCTCGGCTACAGAAACTTGAAGTTGACAGTAAATAATAATAATGTCCCAAAAACGAATTTCGATATTGGCACTATTCATAAATTGCACACGAATAAAGACCAGACTCTAGACAATTAGGTATTTGTAAACCAAACAAATAGTTGTTCCGTACTGGAGCGAACCAGCCTTTGCCTTTTAAAGCCTTTTTACTTCAAATGTACAAAATGGAATATAAAATTATTAAATTGCAACATTCTCTAACAATAAACATAATTAATTGCCGAGTCCTGAAAAGGCGACTTAATTTAACGATAATACATAGACAAATAGCCTAATTTGTGAAAAATACCCAAACTTTTACACAAGGCAGGCCTTTTCAACGTAAACGTTGTTTGAAAATAAGTTAAGTGGAAAAAACCACAACGCTGGCCCGTAATTTATAAGTAAAATATTCATATATTTCAAAAGGTCGCTTATATTAAAAAAACGAGCGAGCCAACATCTGACCTTGGTAACATGCAATATTAACATTATATCCCGAAAAAGCTATTTTTAATCAAAATTAAAAATATCAATTTAGCAGCGACAGAAATTAACCTCAAAATTTATAAAAGATAAATACTTAAATTTTTATTCGAATAGTTATTCATTATTAGTCACTTGCATTGTTATCAATGCACTTTTTCAGACACTTATTATCAACATTACGTGGTAGAGCCACGCTGCAGCTATTATGGTTGTAGCGCGAATAGGTCGGCTCAACCGGGGTAGGACCACGCTCTCAGAATACCAGCTTAAAATAGCAGTTTAATGCTGCTGTGTTTTGTATGGTGAGTGTAGACAACCGGAGACCCTTTTTACTGGAAACGAGGCATTCCATCTTAGTCCTCAGGGGTGAGAATGCGTCTGCCTTTTGATTCTTAATCGAGAATAAATGTAGACGTCTATGGGCCACAGCATTCACTTACCATCAGGTGGACCGTGCTCATTTGTCACCTACATTCTATAAAAAAAACAACAGTAAATACATTTCTTAATATAAAATATAATATAATATACAACAGCACTTTACTACCACCGCGCGCTCTCATTGGTCAAATCAAATAGCTTCCTGCTTCCTGTTACACAATTCGGTCCTTTCACGAAATCACTGCCACAGATTGCGGGAAGCGAGAGAAAGACGTTACACTTCAAAATTAGTCAATAACGATATTTCATTCGAAAGCAATTTTTATTGTGTAATAGTAAAAATTATCACCTGTTTTAGAAGTATTATCACATGAGTAAATTTATTTTCAGAAGAACATAAAGAGACCTAACTTTCAAGTTTACGCAAATGGCCTCGGATGAATTACACATTGGATTGATGACGTCTCACCGCACCGTGTCATTTCAACCAAAGAGACGGCCAAATACAATACGTTTCTAGAATACGAGTAGTAACATTCCACATTTTAAATAATTATCTCTGCTATTACCTTAGACTGTTACCCATAACATAGGCTTATAAATTATTTTTGTGAATATATTTGTATGTGTTAACCGGCCGCATCGTTGGTCTAGAGGTCGTTTGCGCGACTGCTGATTATAATGACCTGGTTTGAATCCTGGATCAGGTCAAAATCAGTTATTGGGTTTTCTGTCAAAAATTCTCCGCATAGCCCGGAGTCAGAAAATTGATGGGATTTTACCCTCGTGATAGGAGATCAAGTAAAGCAGTCGGTCCTGCGTCAGATTTTTCTCCATTCGTGTCGGATTGCCGTCCCATCGGGCTATGAGAGCAGGGAATAAAAATGCAATTAAAGTGTACCTGGCTGTTATGTCACTGATCCTGTAATGGAATCCCAGAAAACTGAAAACAATGCACCGATGAGCATCGGTTTCTGTATAAACGTGGCCATCACAAAGTCGCAGTCGCCTCAGATGTTATTAACTCGTTCACAAAGACTATCGAAATAATTGGTTGTCGACTGATCCCAAATGTTGTCCGATCACCTTATAGGCCGGCTGCTAACAATTTTTATTCTTATTTCAACAATGAAGTTCTCATTATAAGGGACGGTAATGTCGACCGAAAATACCTTCGACTGTGCGTGGGCAATGCGAAAGGTTTATTCGCAAAATGGTCTTGTTTGTTTTGATGGTCCGTTCTCTGTAAAGCCTTGTGCATTTTAACATCACCTCCGACCAATAACTTTTTCGTGAAGTAATCCTCCTGCTGACTTAAACACCACAGAGCGCATAAAACTATAGATCCAAAAGCAGCTTTATTTAAGAAAGGATATTACAATATTAAGTAGGTATGCACGCAACCGATAGCGCCGTCGTTCCTTTTTTGTTTTCTTTTTATTCTTTTTTACGTATTTTCTTTAGCGTGTAGTTTCTTTTCGGCCAGTAGTTTATACAGCAAAAAGTTCAAAAATAAATTTGTAGTCATAAGCGGTAAAATGCAATATACGAATATTCTTTTTAATTAAGGCAATGAAGCTGGAGCTCTCTATACTTTTATCATAATATAAGGAAATATTGGAACACCAAAACAAATAGTGCAATATCAAACAAGGATGGTATTATTATTGAAGATAAATTCATGTACCTATTCAACCTAAAGAAGTTCAAGTTACTCTTATCCTCTTTTTATTTTTAATTTGAGCAGTGCATGGTTTAAAACGTTGAATTTTATCATATATGTCAACTAAGGCAAAACTAACATTTTATAGAAATAATGGTGACAAACGAGCATACAGTCCACCAGATGGGATATTGTGACCCATATACATCTACATCTACTCTCGATTAAAAATCCAAAGGCAAATGCGTTGTCACCCATAAGGACTAAAATGAAATGCCTCGTTTTCCTCCGATTCTTCACACTTGCCATAAGAAACACTTACGCTAGTATTCTATGAGAACGTAGTGCTTCCCCGGTTCAATCGACTAAAAATACAACTGCAGCGTGGCTATTCCACGTATTACTGTGGACTGTAACTGTAAGTGCTTTTGTCTTGGTAACTGTAACTGTTGTATTGGTTCTACTGTATTGGTCTAACTGTAAGTGTTTGTATTGCTTCTACCCCGGTCTAGCCGACCCATTCGTGCTACAACCATAATATAGCTGCAGCATTGCTCTACCGTTATAATTTGCAATTTGGATAAAAGATTAGCATATTGGTTTATATACTTTCTTCACAACGTGTTATATATTCGAAAAAATATACATAATGATTTGGTTTTATGAAAACAAAAGCAAGCCCTTAATTATCGCACGGGTAAGACAAATCGATAGAGACCTTGATTAAAATCCATCCAGCCGTTAGAATGTTTCTGAGTATAAAGTATTACCTTGTCTTTACTGACATGCATTAGGGAAAAAAAGGCCACGGAACATTGTACCAAATGACCATCCCAGAAATGTCATTTTACGTTATTGTTTACAATAGAAATATATCAAAATAGCGCTGAACATTTAAATAAAAAGTAAATTCATTATTTTAGCCACTCAGTTTTAAAATGATAGCGAAAAAGCAGCCAGAAAGCGCTACAAAATATAACACGTTTCAAATTTATTTTTTAAACTGGATTAGAGGAAAAAATCGCTGGTAACGGTCGCATTCAGTTGTAATTATTCGCAATGCGACGTGATCCCATTCCGCCTTACGTGACCAAGCGGATATTATGATATTTAAAATGATAACTGAAACTAGAAAAATGATTTTTTTCATATTCCATAAGTTAGTTTAATTTTTAGCACTAAATGTTTAAGGGGTGTACTCAACTACTTCTTCAAATTCACCTGAGTCCACTTCTGAACATAGGCCTGCCCACAGACTGGGGAATATTTGCCATAGTTGCCAAACATGGCAAGGGGTTGACAACCGTAGCTATTTTTATTTTCTTGTCGTAAATAGTAAGACGCCGCTCCCGAACCACCTCCTGGTTTGTTTCCCTCTGACCGTGTAGTGCCGTGTCGTGTAAGAATATCCTCCTTCCAAAAACGTTGAGGACAAAGAAAGCACTGAATATAATTTTCTGTCTAAAGTGGCCAGAGATATTTTCAAGTGGTTTCGACGTTTATAAAACTGTAAACATGGTCAAAGTGATACAATGCGGCGTTCGAAGAGGTAATATCATTACTAGATATACTATTAGTATCACTTGATATACAGATTTATTCTAGTTCAGGTATCTGTTATTGTAGACGATTTTAAATTAAGCCATCGTTTTAATTAATTGTACAGTTTATTGAAATAAAACTTAAATTAAATAAATTATATTAATTATTAGTACTAGTAATAAAGGAAAAATATTTTTTTCATTACTACCTATCTTAACTCTTCATAGATTACCTCATATTTGTGTTTTATCATGCCATAGTTGCCACGCTTGGTATTTACAGGTTTTTATTCTTTTGAATTGTTATCAGAGAGATGTGACTGCTGCACACTTCCTGTTTCATTTTCCCTTTGGCCCCTTTTACGCCACATCTTCTTACGCCGCCACTACACGACGATTAAAATATAAATATAATACTTTTTGAGTATCTAGTTTCTGCTGGCATGACCCTCGTATATTCCGAAAATGCCTAATTCTGATTGCACCATCTGAATTGAAAGCAACTTACCATTAAGGGGTGATCGACTTTAATCACCGATCCTGAAATTTGTTTAAAAAATGTTTTTTTTTTTGTTAAAGGTAAATATTAATTAAAGGTTACAAAACTGATGTTTTCAATAAAAACTTAAAATGTGGCAAATCGTTCATTTCTTTTTTACATTAAATTAGCCTTACTCATTTGTATGCATAGAAAAATTTAAACTTTAGCAATGGAGAATTCAAAACGTGCGCTTTAAAATTCATGTCTTGAAATTTCTTACAATTTGTAATTACAAATTAAATTAAATGTAGTATTTGATAGGTCACGTAAAACGTAAAAGAAAACTTTGTACCCCATATTGCACGGACGAGACGATTTGGTATTTTTTAATTTGGTATAAGTTTATATGGAGAAGGAGTGCAGAAAGTTAAAATTATATATTGTGTATCACAAATGTATTAAATTAAATAAAATATAACATTCATTATTTCATTCATACTGCCAATGTCAAACACATAATAGTTCGGTCGCACAATTTAGAAATTGTCGCCAGGATTATAAAATGTTGCAAACAAATAATTACTACTAAGTTCTGTGTGATTTCAAATGTTTCTTTTTCAATAGTTTTTAGAGTCAAGATGTTTTAATGAACAGTTGAAAGTAAAATACAGTTCACTAAATCAAAGTTAAAAATGTAATAAATAACGGTCGAATTTCGACCACTGGACGACCATTAGTATAAATTATTATTTCTTCTCCTACTGAGAAGAGCATGGTTCCAAGCCTCTGTAAGTGACGTTTAAGCGCCTCCAGCCTTCAAATCCTCGTTTTTCATAAGGCCGTAAGAGTCTGCTGGACATAGGCGCCTCCAGCTGTAAAGAGGATTTGCTTAAATCGACACTCGTCAAGCGGATTGACGATTGCTATACCAGATGTCTTAGACCTGTACTAATTAATGCTAATCTCCGTCACCGACTTGATAATTTTCATCGGATATAAACTAGATGGTTATATCGTCTGTAATGTTGTATATATATACTATCGTAGGAGCTGCAGTACACTTTCCAACGACAAATTAATCCCAGCTCGGCTACAGAAACTTGAAGTTGACAGTAAATAATAATAATAATGTCCCAAAAAACGAATTTCGATATTGGCACTATTCATAAATTGCACACGAATAAAGACCCAGACTCTAGACAATTAGGTATTTGTAAACCAAACAAATAGTTGTTCCGTACTGGAAGCGAACCAGCCTTTGCCTTTTAAAGCCTTTTTACTTCAAATGTACAAAATGGAATATAAAATTATTAAATTGCAACATTCTCTAACAATAAACATAATTAATTGCCGAGTCCTGAAAAAGGCGACTTAATTTAACGATAATACATAGACAAATAGCCCTAATTTGTGAAAAATACCCAAACTTTTACACAAAAAGGCAGGCCTTTTCAACGTAAACGTTGTTTGAAAATAAGTTAAGTGGCAGAAAAACCACAACGCTTGGCCCGTAATTTATAAGTAAAATATTCATATATTTCAAAAAGGTCGCTTATATTAAAAAAAACGAGCGAGCCGTAACATCTGATCTTGGTAATAAGCAACATTAACATTACATCCTGAAAAAAGCTATTTTTTTAATCAAAATTAAAAAATATCAATTGAGCAGCGACAGAAATTAATCTCAAAATTTATAAAAGCTTAATACTGAAATATTTATTCGAATAATTATTCATTATTACTCATTTACATTTTTTATCAATGATCTGCACTTTTTTCAGACACTTATTATCAACATTACGTGGTAGAGCCACGCTGCAGCTATTACGGTTGTAGCGCGAATGGGTCGGCTCAACCGGGGTAGGACCACGCTCTCACAGAATACCAGCTTAAAATAGCAGTTTAATGCTGCTGTGTTTTGTATGGTGAGTGTAGACAACCGGAGACCCTTTTTACTGGAAACGAGGCATTCCATCTTAGTCCTCAGGGGTGAGAATGCGTCTGCCTTTTGATTCTTAATCGAGAATAAATGTAGACGTCTATGGGCCACAGCATTCACTTACCATCAGGTGGACCGTGTGTTCATTTGTCACCTACATTCTATAAAAAAAACAACAGTAAATACATTTCTTAATATAAAATATAATATAATATACAACAACACACTTTACTACCACCGCGCGCGCTCATTGGTCAAATCAAATAGCTTCCTGCTTCCTGTTACACAATTCGGTCCCTTTCACGAAATCACTGCCACAGATTGCGGGAAAGCGAGAGGAAAGACGTTACACATCAAAAATTAGTCAATAACGATATTTCATTCGAAAGCTTAATTTTTATTGTGTAATAGTAAAAAATTATCACCTGTTTTAGAAGTATTATCACATGAGTAAATTTATTTTCAGAAGAACATAAAGAGACCTAACTTTCAAGTTTACGCAAATGGTCTCGGATGAATTACACAATTGGATTGATGACGTCTCACCGCACCGTGTCATTTCAACCAAACAGACGGCCAAATACAATACGTTTCTAGAATACGAGTAGTAACATTCCACGCATTTTAAATAATTATCTCTGCTATTACCTTAGACTGTT
Organism: Parnassius orleans; assembly: GCA_029286625.1. Classification (NCBI taxonomy): domain Eukaryota; kingdom Metazoa; phylum Arthropoda; class Insecta; order Lepidoptera; family Papilionidae; genus Parnassius; species Parnassius orleans. Next base: position 558,892 of record JAGSMP010000243.1, on the reverse strand, counting down.
ACCCATAACATAGGGCTTATAAATTATTTTTGTGAATATATTTGTAAGTGTTAATCCGGCCGCATCGTTGGTCTAGAGGTCGTTTGCGCGACTGCTGATTATAATGACCTGGATTTCGGGATCGGGTCAAAATCAGTTATTGGGTTTTTCTGTCAAAAAATTCTCCGCAGTAGCCCGGAGTCGGAAAATTGATGGGATTTTACCCTCGTAGATAGGAGATCAAGTAAAGCAGTCGGTCCTGCGTCAGATTTTTCTCCATTCGTGTCGGATTGCCGTCCCATCGGGCTATGAGAGCAGGGGAATAAAAATGCAATTAAGAGTGTACCTGGCTGTTATGTCACTGATCCTGTAATAGAATCCCAGAAAAACTGAAAACAATGCACCGATGAGCATCAGTTTCTGTATAAACGCGGCTCATCACAAAGTCGCAGTCGCCTCAGATGTTACTAACTCGTTCACCAAGACTATCGAAATAATTGGTTTGTCGACCGATCCCAAATATTGTCCGATCACCTTATAGGCCGGTTCCTAACAATTTTTTATTCTTATTTCAACTTAATGAAGTTCTCATTATAAGGGACGGTAATGTCGACCGAAAATACCTTCGACTGTGCGTGGGCAATGCGAAAGGTTTATTCGCAAAATGGTCTTGTTTGTTTTGATGGTCCGTTCTCTGTAAAGCCTTGTGCATTTTTAAACATCACCTCCGACCAATAACTTTTTTCGTGAAGTAATCCTCACTGCTGACTTAAACACCACAGAGCGCATAAAACTATAGATCCAAAAGCAGCTTTATTTAAGAAAGGATATTACAATATTAAGTAGGTATGCACGCAACCGATAGCGCCGTCGTTCCTTTTTTGTTTTCTTTTTATTCTTTTTTACGTATTTTCTTTAGCGTGTAGTTTCTTTTCGGCCAGTAGTTTATACAGCAAAAGTTCAAAATAATTTGTAGTCATAAGCGGTAAAATGCAATATACGAATATTCTTTTTAAATTAAGGCAATGAAGCTGGAGCTCTATACTTTTATCATAATATAAGGAAATATTGGAACACCAAAACAAATAGTGCAATATCAAACAAGGATGGTATTATTTTTGAAGATAAATTCATGTACCTATTCAACCTAAAGAAGTTCAAGTTACTCTTATCCTCTTTATTTTTAATTTGAGCAGTGCATGGTTTAAAACGTTGAATTTTATCATATATGTCAACTAAGGCAAAACTAACATTTTATAGAAATAATGGTGACAAACGAGCATACAGTCCACCAGATGGGATATTGTGACCCATATACATCTACATCTACTCTCGATTAAAAATCCAAAGGCAAATGCGTTGTCACCCATAAGGACTAAAATGAAATGCCTCGTTTTCCTCCGATTCTTCACACTTGCCATAAGAAACACTTACGCTAGTATTCTATGAGAACGTAGTGCTTCCCCGGTTCAATCGACTAAAAATACAACTGCAGCGTGGCTATTCCACGTATTACTGTGGACTGTAACTGTAAGTGCTTTTGTCTTGGTAACTGTAACTGTTTGTATTGGTTCTACTGTATTGGTCTAACTGTAAGTGTTTGTATTGGTTCTACCCCGGTCTAGCCGACCCATTCGTGCTACAACCATAATATAGCTGCAGCATTGCTCTACCACGTTATAATTTGCAATTTGGATAAAAGATTAGCATATTGGTTTATATACTACTTCTTCACAACGTGCGTTATATATTCGAAAAAATATACATAATGATTTGGTTTTATGAAAACAAAAGCAAGCCCTTAATTATCGCACGGGTAAGACAAATCGATAGAGACCTGATTAAAATCCATCCAGCCGTTAGAATGTTTCTGAGTATAAAGTATTACCTTGTCTTTACTGACATGCATTAGGGAAAAAAAGGCCACGGAACATTGTACCAAATGACCATCCCAGAAATGTCATTTTACGTTATTGTTTAAAATAGAAATATATCAAAATAGCGCTGAACATTTAAATAAAAGTAAATTCATTATTTTAGCCACTCAGTTTTAAAATGATAGCGAAAAAGCAGCCAGAAAGCGCTACAAAAAATAACACGTTTCAAATTTATTTTTTAAACTGGATTAGAGGAAAAAATCGCTGGTAACGGTCGCATTCAGTTGTAATTATTCGCAATGCGACGTGATCCCATTCCGCCTACGTGACCAAGCGGATATTATGATATTTAAAATGATAACTGAAACTAGAAAATGATTTTTCATATTCCATAAGTTAGTTTAATTTTAGCACTAAATGTTTAAGGGTGTACTCAACTTCTTCTTCAAATTCACCTGAGTCCACTACTGAACATAAGCCTGCCCACAGACTGGGAATATTTGACATAGTTGCCAAACTTGGCAGGTTGACAACCGTAGCTATTTTTATTTTCTTGTCGTAAATAGTAAGACGCCGCTCCCGAACCCACCTCCTGGTTTGTTTCCTCTGACCGTGTAGTGCCGTGTGGTGTAAGAATATCCTCCTTCCAAAAACGTTGAGGACAAAGAAAGCACTGAATATGATTTTCTGTCTAAAGTGGCCAGAGATATTTTCAAGTGGTTTCGACGTTTATAAAACTGTAAACATGGTCAAAGTGATACAATGCGGCGTTCGAAGAGGTAATATCATTACTAGATATACTATTAGTATCACTTGATATACAGATTTATTCTAGTTCAGGTACCTGTTATTGTAGACGATTTTAAATTAAGCCATTGTTTTAATTAATTGTACAGTTTATTGAAATAAAGTTAAGTTAAATAAATTATATTAAATTATTAGTACTAGTAATAAAGGAAAAATATTTTTTTTCATTACTACTTATCTAAACTCTTCATAGATTACCTCATATTTGTGTTTTATCATGCCATAGTTGCCACGCTTGATATTTACAGGTTTTATTCTTTTGAATTGTTATCAGAGATGTGACTGCTGCACACTTCCTGTTTCATTTTCCTTTGGCCCCTTTTACGCCACATCCTCTTACGCCGTCAATACACGGCGATTAAAAATTAATATAATACTTTTGAGTATCTAGTTTCTGCTGGCATGACCTCGTATATTCCGAAAATGCCTAATTCTGATTGCACCATCTGAATTGAAAGCAACTTACCATTAAGGGTGATCGGCTTTAATCACCGATCCTGAAATTTGTTTAAAAATGTTTTTTTGTTAAAGTAAATATAAATTAAAGGTTACAAAACTGATGTTTTCAATAAAACTTAAAATGTGGCAAATCGTTCATTTCTTTTTACATTAAATTAGCTTTACTCATTTGTATGCATAGAAAAGTTTAAACTTTAGCGATGGAGAATTCAAAACGTGCGCTTTAAAATTCATGTCTTGAAATTTCTTACAATTTGTAATTACAAATTAAATTAAATGTAGTATTTGATAGGTCACGTAAAACGTAAAAGAAAACTTTGTACCCCATATTGCGTGCACGGACGAGACGATTTGGTATTTTTTAATTTGGTATAAGTTTATATGGAGAAGGAGTGCAGAGCTAAAATTCATATATTGTGTATCACAAATGTATTAAATTAAATAAAATATAACATTCATTATTTCATTCATACTGCCAATGTCAAACACATAATAGTCTGTGGTCGCACAATTTAGAAATTGTCGCCAAGGATTATAAAATGTTGCAAACAATAATTACTACTAAGTTCTGTGTGATTTCAAATGTTTCTTTTCAATAGTTTTTAGAGTCAAGGTGTTTTAATGAACAGTTGAAAGTAAAATACAGTTCACTAAATCAAAGTTAAAAATGTAATAAATAACGGTCGAATTTCGACCACTGGACGACCATTAGTATAAATTATTATTTCTCCTACTGAGAAGAGCATGGTTCCAAGCCTCTGTAAGTGACGTTTAAGCGCCTCTAGCCTTCAAATCCTCGTTTTCATAAGGCCGTAAGAGTCTGCTGGACATAGGCGCTCCAGCTGTAAAGAGGATTTGCTTAAATCGACACTCGTCAAGCAGATTGACGATTGCTACCAGATATCTTAGACCTGTACTAATTAATGCTAATCTCCGTCACCGACTTGATAATTTTCATCGGATATAAACTAGATGGTTATACCGTCTGTAATATTGTATATATATACTGTCGGGGGGCTGCAGTACACTCCCAACGACAAATTAATCCCAGCTCGGCTACAGAAACTTGAAGTTGACAGTAATAATAATAATAATGTCCCAAAAACGAATTTCGATATTGGCACTATTCATAAATTGCACACGAATAAAGACCCAGACTCTAGACAATTAGGTATTTGTAAACCAAACAAATAGTTGTTCCGTACTGAAGGAACCAGCCTTTGCCTTTTAAAGCCTTTTTACTTCAAATGTACAAAATGGAATATAAAATTATTAAATTGCAACATTCTCTAACAATAAACATAATTAATTGCCGAGTCCTGAAAAGGCGACTTAATTTAACGATAATACATAGACAATAGCCCTAATTTGTGAAAAATACCCAAACTTTTACACAAAAGGCAGGCCTTTTCAACGTAAACGTTGTTTGAAAATAAGTTAGTGGCAGAAAAACCACAACGCTTGGCCCGTAATTTATAAGTAAAATATTCATATATTTCAAAAGGTCGCTTATATTAAAAAAACGAGCGAGCCAACATCTGACCTTGGTAATAAGCAACATTTACATTACATCCTGAAAAAGCTATTTTTTAATCAAAATTAAAAATATCAATTGAGCAGCGACAGAAATTAATCTCAAAATTTATAAAAGCTTAATACTGAAATATTTATTCGAATAATTATTCATTATTACTCATTTACATTTTTATCAATGATCTGCACTTTTTCAGACACTTATTATCAACATTACGTGGTAGAGCCACGCTGCAGCTATTATGGTTGTAGCGCGAATAGGTCGGCTCAACCGGGGTAGGACCACGCTCACAGAATACCAGCTAAAATAGCAGTTTAATGCTGCTGTGTTTTGTATGGTGAGTGTAGAGAACCGAGACCCTTTTACTGGAAACGAGGCATTCCATCTTAGTCCTCAGGGTGAGAATGCGTCTGCCTTTTATTCTTAATCGAGAATAAATGTAGACGTCTATGGCCACAGCATTCACTTACCATCAGGTGGACCGTGCTCATTTGTCACCATTCTATAAAAAACAACAGTAAATACATTTCTTAATATAAAATATAATATAATATACAACAGCACACTTTACTACCACCGCGCGCGCTCATTGGTCAAATCAAATAGCTTCCTGCTTCCTGTTACACAATTCGGTCCCTTTCACGAAATCACTGCCACAGATTGCGGGAAAGCGAGAGGAAAGACGTTACACATCAAAAAATTAGTCAATAACGATATTTCATTCGAAAGCTTAATTTTTATTGTGTAGTAGTACAAAATTATCACCTCTTTTAGAAGTATTATCACATGAGTAAATTTATTTTCAGAACATAAAGAGACCTAACTTTCAAGTTTACACACATGTCCTCGGATGAATTACACAATTGAATTGATGACGTCTCACCGCACCGTGTCATTTCAACCAAAGAGACGGCCAAATACAATACGTTTCTAGAATACGAGTAGTAACATTCCACGCATTTTAAATAATTATTTCTGCTATTACCTTAGACTGTTACCCATAACATAGGGCTTATAAATTATTTTTGTGAATATATTTGTATGTGTTAATCCGGCCGCACCGTTGGTCCAGAGGTCGTTTGCGCGACTGCTGATTATAATGACCTGGATTTGAATCCTGGATCGGGTCAAAATCAGTTATTGGGTTTTTCTGTCAAAAAATTCTCCGCAGTAGCCCGGAGTCAGAAAATTGATGGGATTTTACCCTCGTAGATAGGAGATCAAGTAAAGCAGTCGGTCCTGCGTCAGATTTTTCTCCATTCGTGTCGGATTGCCGTCCCATCGGGCTATGAGAGCAGGGGAATAAAAATGCAATTAAGAGTGTACCTGGCTGTTATGTCACTGATCCTGTAATGGAATCCCAGAAAAACTGAAAACAATGCACCGATGAGCATCAGTTTCTGTATAAACGTGGCCCATCACAAAGTCGCAGTCACCTCAGATGTTATTAACTCGTTCACAAAGACTATCGAAATAATTGGTTTGTCGACTGATCCCAAATGTTGTCCGATCACCTTATAGGCCGGCTGCTAACAATTTTTTATTCTTATTTCAACTTAATGAAGTTCTCATTATAAGGGACGGTAATGTCGACCGAAAATACCTTCGACTGTGCGTGGGCAATGCGAAAGGTTTATTCACAAAATGGTCTTGTTTGTTTTGATGGTCCGTTCTCTGTAAAGCCTTGTGCATTTTTAAACATCACCTCCGACCAATAACTTTTTTCGTGAAGTAATCCTCCTGCTGACTTAAACACCACAGAGCGCATAAAACTATAGATCCAAAAGCAGCTTTATTTAAGAAAGGATATTACAATATTAAGTAGGTATGCACGCAACCGATAGCGCCGTCGTTCCTTTTTTGTTTTCTTTTTATTCTTTTTTACGTATTTTCTTTATCGTGTAGTTTCTTCTCGGCCAGTAGTTTATACAGCAAAAAGTTCAAAAATAAATTTGTAGTCGCAAGCGGTAAAATGCAATATACGAATATTCTTTTTTAAATTAAGGCAATGAAGCTGGAGCTCTCTATACTTTTATCATAATATAAGGAAATATTGGAACACCAAGAAACAAATAGTGCAATATCAAACAAGGATGGTATTATTATTGAAGATAAATTCATGTACCTATTCAACCTAAAGAAGTTCGAAGTTACTCTTATCCTCTTTTTATTTTTAATTTGAGCAGTGCATGGTTTAAAACGTTGAATTTTATCATATATGTCGTAACTAAGGCAAAACTAACATTTTATAGAAATAATGGTGACAAACGAGCATACAGTCCACCAGATGGGATATTGTGACCCATATACATCTACATCTACTCTCGATTAAAAATCCAAAGGCAAATGCGTTGTCACCCATAAGGACTAAAATGAAATGCCTCGTTTTCCTCCGATTCTTCACACTTGCCATAAGAAACACTTACGCTAGTATTCTATGAGAACGTAGTGCTTCCCCGGTTCAATCGACTAAAAATACAACTGCAGCGTGGCTATTCCACGTATTACTGTGGACTGTAACTGTAAGTGCTTTTGTCTTGGTAACTGTAACTGTTTGTATTGGTTCTACTGTATTGGTCTAACTGTAAGTGTTTGTATTGGTTCTACCCCGGTCTAGCCGACCCATTCGTGCTACAACCATAATATAGCTGCAGCATTGCTCTACCACGTTATAATTTGCAATTTGGATAAAAGATTAGCATATTGGTTTATATACTACTTTCTTCACAACGTGCGTTATATATTCGAAAAAAATATACATAATGATTTGGTTTTATGAAAACAAAAGCAAGCCCTTAATTATCGCACGGGTAAGACAAATCGATAGAGACCTTGACTAAAATCCATCCAGCCGTTAGAATGTTTCTTGAGTATAAAGTATTACCTTGTCTTTACTGACATGCATTAGGGAAAAAAAGGCCACGGAACATTGTACCAAATGACCATCCCAGAAATGTCATTTTACGTTATTGTTTACAATAGAAATATATCAAAATAGCGCTGAACATTTAAATAAAAAGTAAATTCATTATTTTAGCCACTCAGTTTTAAAATGATAGCGAAAAAGCAGCCAGAAAGCGCTACAAAATATAACACGTTTCAAATTTATTTTTTAAACTGGATTAGAGGAAAAAATCGCTGGTAACGGTCGCATTCAGTTGTAATTATTCGCAATGCGACGTGATCCCATTCCGCCTTACGTGACCAAGCGGATATTATGATATTTAAAATGATAACTGAAACTAGAAAATGATTTTTCATATTCCATAAGTTAGTTTAATTTTTAGCACTAAATGTTTAAGGATGTACTCAACTACTTCTTCAAATTCACCTGAGTCCACTACTGAACATAAGCCTGCCCACAGACTGGGGAATATTTGCCATAGTTGCCAAACTTTGCAGGGGGGTTGACAACCGTAGCTATTTTTATTTTCTTGTCGTAAATAGTAAGACGCCGCTCCCGAACCACCTCCTGGTTTGTTTCCCTCTGACCGTGTAGTGCCTGTGGTGTAAGAATATCCTCCTTCCAAAAATCAAAGAAAAATTTAAAAAAGCGTTGAGGACAAAGAAAGCACTGAATATAATTTTCTGTCTAAAGTGGTCAGAGATATTTTCAAGTGGTTTCGACGTTTAGAAAACTGTAAACATGGTCAAAGTGATACAATTCGGCGTTAGAAGAGGTAATATCATTACTAGATATACTATTAGTATCACTTGATATACAGATTTATTCTAGTTCAGGTATCTGTTATTATAGACGATTTTAAATTAAGCCATTGTTTTAATAAATTGTACAGTTTATTGAAATAAAAGTTAAATTAATTAAATTATATTAAATTATTAGTACTAGTAATAAAGTAAAAATATTTTTTTTTTTCATTACTACCTATCTAAACTCTTCATAGATTAACCTCACATTTGTGTTTTATCATGCCATAGTTGCCACGCTTGGTATTTACAGGTTTTTATTCTTTTGAATTGTTATCAGAGAGATGTGACTGCTGCACACTTCCTGTTTCATTTTCCCTTTGGCCCCTTTTACGCCACATCTTCTTACGCCGCCACTACACGACGATTAAAATATAAATATAATACTTTTGAGTATCTAGTTTCTTTTTTTTTTATAGCATATGGCGACAAACGAGCACACAGTCCACCTGATGGTAAGTGGGTACTGTGGCCCATAGACATCTACATTTATCCTCAATTAAGAATCAAAATGCACATGCGTTGTCACCCCTGAGGACTAAGATGGAATGCCTCTTTTCCAGTAAGAAGGGTCTCCGGTTCTCTACACTCACCATACGAAACACAGCAGCATTGAGCTGCTATTTTACGCTGGTATTCTGTGAGAGCGTGGTCCTACCCCGGTCGAGCCGACCCATTCGTGCTACAACTATAATATAGTTGCAGCGTAGCTCTACCACGTAAAGAAAGTCTAGTTTCTGCTGGCATGACCCTCGTATATTCCGAAAATGCCTAATTCTGATTGCACCATCTGAATTGAAAGCAACTTACCATTAAGGGGTGATCGACTTTAATCACCGATCCTGAAATTTGGTTAAAAAATTTTTTTTTTTTTTTGTTAAAGGTAAATATAAATTAAAGGTTACAAAACTGATGTTTTCAATAAAAACTTAAAATGTGGCAAATCGTTCATTTCTTTTTTACATTAAATTAGCCTTACTCATTTGTATGCATAGAAAAGTTTAAACTTTAGCGATGGAGAATTCATGTTTTTATAGCGAAAACGTGCGCTTTAAAATTCATGTCTTGAAATTTCTTACAATTTGTAATTACAAATTAAATTAAATTAAGTATTTGATAGGTCTTTTTATTTATTTATACTACTACTTGTACTAACACGTAAAAAGAAAACTTTGTACCCCATATTGCGTGCACGGACGAGACGATTTGGAAGGATTTTTTTTAATTTGGTTTAAGTTTATATGGAGAAGGAGTGCAGAAAGTTAAAATTCATATATATTGTGTATTACAAATGTATTAAATTAAATTAAATATAACATTCATTATTTACATTCATACTGCCAATGTCAAACACATAATAGTCTGTGGTCGCTCAATGTAGAGATTGTCGCCAATGGATTATAAAATGTTGCAAACAAATAATTACTACTAAGTTCTGTGTGATTTCAAATGTTTCTTTTTCAATAGTTTTTAGAGTCAAGGTGTTTTAATGAACAGTTGAAAGCAAAATACAGTTCACTAAATCAAAGTTAAATAACGGTCGAATTTCGACCACTGGACGACCATTAGTATAAATTATTATTTCTTCTCCTACTGAGAAGAGCATGGTTCCAAGCCTCTGTAAGTGACGTTTAAGCGCCTCCAGCCTTCAAATCCTCGTTTTTCATAAGGCCGTAAGAGTCTACTGGACATAGGCGCCTCCAGCTGTAAAGAGGATTTGTGTCACTAATATGTACTGTCGTTGGGGCTACAACGACTGCCACCTTAAAATATTGAATCAAATGACCCAGACTTTTTGCCGGTTCTGCTTTATAGACGTATTTTTGATCCAGTACTAAATTTTGATATTCCCAAATACACCTGCTTACATTTACTTGTATTTACAGCATGTTTTTCTTTTTTGTATATAATAATTTTTACACAGTTTCTCCAAACTGAACAAGTATATTTTAATCTAATTTTATTACACGCAGCTGTACCTATTGTTTATTAAGTGTTTTAAAGCAATATCACTTCTGTTGAGGGGGGGCCTGGTGATCCCATAGCAACGGCCTAGGGCACCAGTCTCCCACCTAGATCTTATTTAGCTATTATTTATAGCTGTTATTTAGCTGTATAGTCATTGTTACTTAGCTTATTGTACTGACTGTATAATATGTGGGAGGAAATAAATATCAATTTATTATTTATTATTATCAAGGTGCGTGACTTCTTATATTGCATTCTTAAATCCACCTGCTAAGTGTAGATATTAAGGTAAACCCTCTCTACAAGTCCAGCGGTGGACTTTTCTAGGCTGATGATGGAGAAGAAAAAGAATAAATTAAAATGTACGTTAATCTTTACTTCAAGCATAATTCTCTATTATTTATATTATATTAATAGTAAATGTGTAGGAAAAAAATAAATCCTCCAGAAAAATTACCTATTATCAGTTTTTTTATAGAATAAGCGCGACAAACGAGCACACAGTCCACATGATGGTAAGTAGATGCTGTGGCCCCTAGATATCTTCATTTATCCTCATCATATCAAAATGCAGATGCGTTGTCACCTCTGATGACTAACATGGAAACATTTTTTGTGGAAACGAAGCGATTCCAGTAAAAGGGTATCCGGTTCTCTACACTCACCATACGAAACAAAGCAGCATTAAGCTCCTATTTTATTTATATATTATACGCTGGTATTCTTGAGAGCGTGGTCCTACCCCGGTCGTGTCGAATCATTCAAACAACTGTATAGCTTTATGCCACCACGTATTTTCATTAGCTGGCTTGATATTTTCACGTAGAGATAAAAACACAATAAATAAAGTACTATATTGAAATATCTGGACTACTGAACTAGCTGGAGGCAATTTTAATCCCAGCTCGGCTACAGAAACTTGAAGTTGACAGTATAATAATAATAATGTTCCAAAAACGAATGGCACTATTCATAAATTGCACACGGATAAAGACCAGACTCGGAACAATTAGGTATTTGTAAACCAAACAAATAGTTGTTCCGTACTGAAGCGAACCAGCGTCCCTTCGACCCACATTCCAACGATTAACCCCTTGGCTTCCGCGCCATCATAAGTTTTAAAGCCTTTTTACTTCAAATGTACAAAATGGAATATAAAATTATTAAATTGCAACATTCTCTAACAATAAACATAATTAATTGCCGAGTCCTGAAAAGGCGACTTAATTTAACGATAACACATAGACAAATAGCCCTAATTTGTGAAAAATACCCAAACTTTTACACAAAAAGGCAGGCCTTTTCAACGTAAACGTTGTTTGAAAATAAGTTAAGTGGCAGAAAAACCACAACGCTTGGCCCGTAATTTATAAGTAAAATATTCATATATTTCAAAAAGGTCGCTTATATTAAAAAAAACGAGCGAGCCGTAACATCTGACCTTGGTAATAAGCAACATTAACATTACATCCTGAAAAAAGCTATTTTTTTAATCATAATTAAAAATATCAATTGAGTAGCGACAGAAATTAATCTCAAAATTTATAAAAGCTAAATACTGAAATATTTATTCGAATAGTTATTCATTGTTACTCATTTACATTTTTTATCAATGATGTGCACTTTTATCAGACACTTATTATCAACATTACGTGGTAGAGCCACGCTGCAGCTATTACGGTTGTAGCGCGAATGGGTCGGCTCAACCGGGGTAGGACCACGCTCTCACAGAATACCAGCTAAAATAGCAGTTTAATGCTGCTGTGTTTTGTATGGTGAGAGAACCGGAGACCCTTTTACTGAAAACGAGGCATTCCATCTTAGTCCTCAGGGTGAGAATGCGTCTGCCTTTTGATTCTTAATCGAGAATAAATGTAGACGTCTATGGCCACAGCATTCACTTACCATCAGGTGGACCGTGCTCATTTGTCACCTACATTCTATAAAAATACATTTCTTAATATAGCATTACTGTTATATACACATATAAATTACTTTATACAACAGCACACTTTACTACCACCGCGAGCGCTCATTGGTCAAATCAAATAGCTTCCTGCTTCCTGTTACACAATTCGGTCCCTTTCACGAAATCACTGCCACAGATTGCGGGAAAGCGAGAGGAAAGACGTTACACATCAAAAAATTAGTCAATAACGATATTTCATTCGAAAGCATAATTTTATTGTGTAATAGTAAAAATTATCACCTGTTTTAGAAGTATTATCACATGAGTAAATTTATTTTCAGAACATAAAGAGACCTAACTTTCAAGTTTACGCAAATGGTCTCGGATGAATTACACAATTGGATTGATGACGTCTCACCGCACCGTGTCATTTCAACCAAACAGACGGCCAAATACAATACGTTTCTAGAATACGAGTAGTAACATTCCACGCATTTTAAATAATTATCTCTGCTATTACCTTAGACTGTTACCCATAACATAGGGCTTATAAATTATTTTTGTGAATATATTTGTAAGTGTTAATCCGGCCGCATCGTTGGTCTAGAGGTCGTTTGCGCGACTGCTGATTATAATGACCTGGATTTCGGGATCGGGTCAAAATCAGTTATTGGGTTTTTCTGTCAAAAAATTCTCCGCAGTAGCCCGGAGTCGGAAAATTGATGGGATTTTACCCTCGTAGATAGGAGATCAAGTAAAGCAGTCGGTCCTGCGTCAGATTTTTCTCCATTCGTGTCGGATTGCCGTCCCATCGGCTATGAGAGCAGGGAATAAAAATGCAATTAAGATTGTACCTGGCTGTTATGTCACTGATCCTGTAATGGAATCCCAGAAAACTGAAAACGATGCACCGATGAGCATCAGTTTCTGTATAAATGTGGCCCATCACAAAGTCGCAGTCGCCTCAGATGTTATTAACTCGTTCACAAAGACTATCGAAATAGTTGGTTTGTCGACCGATCCCAAATGTTGTCCGATCACCTTATAGGCCGGTTCCTAACAATTTTTTATTCTTATTTCAACTTAATGAAGTTCTCATTATAGGGATGGTAATGTCGACCGAAAATACCTTCGACTGTGCGTGGGCAATGCGAAAGGTTTATTCGCTAAATGGTCTAAAGCCTAGTGCATTTTTAAACATGACCTCCGACCAATAACTTTTTCGTGAAGTAATCCTCCTGCTGACTTAAACACCACAGAGCGCATAAAACTATAGATCCAAAACCAGCGTTATTTAAGAAAGGATATTACAATATTAAGTAGGTACACACGCAACCGATACCGCCGTCGTTCCTTTTTGTTTTCTTTTTATTCTTTTTACGTATTTTCTTTAGCGTAGTTTCTTCTCGGCCAGTAGTTTATACAGCAAAAGTTCAAAATTAATTTGTAGTCGCAAGCGGTAAAATGCAATATACGAATATTCTTTTTTAAATTAAGGCAATGAAGCTGGAGCTCTCTATCCTTTTATCATAATATAAGGAAATATTGGAACACCAAGAAACAAATAGTGCAATATCAAACAAGGATGGTATTATTTTTGAAGATAGATTCATGTACCTATTCAACCTAAAGAAGTTCGAAGTTACTCTTATCCTCTTTTTATTTTTAATTTGAGCAGTGCATGGTTTAAAACGTTGAATTTTTTCATATATGTCGTAACTAAGGCAAAACTAACATGCTGCGTAGATTTTTGTTGAGTTTTGACTCGGAAACTAGCTGCTTTTGAGCTTTTGACCTTTGCTCGTATAATTATTATGTCCCATATTTAGAACAAACGGCGGACTTGTTTGGCATAGAAATTAATTTTTATTTCATTATTTTGCGAACGCCATTTATTTTAATTTGTTAAACTTATCACCTGTTTGCGTTTCATTTCTATTGTATAAACTGCTTTCGAGTCCGTCTGGGTAGGTAACACCACCTTATCTATTTCTGTCGCCAAATGGCAGTACCTACTTGCATTGTTGTATTTCCGTCTGAAGGTTATAGAGACGCGGTATAAAATTACAGGTTATGAGGCATTCCATTTCAGTTCTGAGAGGTGACAACGCATCTGTAGTCTTCATTGTTTGATGTTTTTGGCAGTTGTACATGGTCCGTAGCCCCTAATCATCAGGTTTTCTTATAGCAATAATGGTGACAAACGAGCATACAGTCCACCAGATGGGATATTGTGATTGTGACCCATAGACATCTACATCTACTCTCGATTAAAATCCAAAGGCAAATGCGTTGTCACCCATGAGGACTAAAATGAAATGCCTCGTTTTCCTCCGATTCTTCACACTTGCCATAAGAAACACTTACGCTAGTATTCTATGAGAACGTAGTGCTTCCCCGGTCCAGTCGACTAAAAATACAACTGCAGCGTGGCTCTTCCACGTATTACTGTGGACTGTAACTGTAAGTGCTTTTGTCACTTAATTTTTATAAATAAAGCTCAACGTTAGAGCTACAGTACGTAGAACAGAGCGCTGGCTACTGGAATAATTATTGAATTAAATACTGAAGTTATTTCTAATGATTCTTCAAAAATCGAATGACGTTAGAGGTCCATATACAGCAGTGTATCTTTTAATGTGTGATAAAAAGAAGAAAAGAATAACCAACCAACCGGATCTAACTGATTTTCCGGATATTGTCTCCTCTCAGGATACCCTCGGGGGAAAAATAGTTGAAAGATCCGCTTTTGTCAAATTATATACATATTTGTTTACATAACATAAAATTATTATACAGCCCTTCTCCCCGCGGTATCGTGCCAATAACGCTGGCTATATATTTCCTCGATGAATACTTAGCTTTTGGACGAGAAATGAATGAGCCCTCTCGTTTCCTGTCAATTCCTTGAGAAACTGAACATGGACCCAACGAACCTAGTATGTACAGCAAATTACACAAATATATAATCATCTCTCTGACTCATATAAATATGTATAGGATTGAAAATACCTATAAAATTCACTACTGCAATCCCCTACGCTTGATAAGTGCAACATTTTATACATGGGGATTAAAATATTAAAAGCCGTATTAAGGCTTTGTTCATTTTCAGCGCCAATTTAGATTACAAATAAATACAAACAGACAAGTTAATTGCAATTTTAAGTGCTAATTTATCACATAGTCGCTAATAAAGCATAAATCGTAATAAAACCTGAATGTCTAAGAAATAAAAATATAAAAATTTTGTTGAAATGAATTAAATATGCTAATAATATTTCGTCCGTCAAATTTTTGACTTACAATATATACATATATCGAGAAAAAAAATATGATATCGACTACAAAACACAACTTTAATCGACGCGTAAAGCATAGTAAATGTTGTGATATCATTTAAATTAAAAAAGTTCAGATTTTTTTTTAATTGAACTTAAAAATAGTCACCACATTGGAAGTTTATAGTACAGGCAGATTCGAAAAAATAGATGCACCTCATCAGCAAATCCATAAATCCGTACACTCTATACCTATTCGCCGAGGCCAAAACACTGGACGCGTACCCTAAAATATTGGTTCATAAGTTATGAATCATAAGGGACATCTTACACACGACAAATATAGTTATTAAAAACGTAATTAATGTGATTTACAACACTCAAAGTAAACCAAAATTATGTAATGAAATTAACCAAGTAACCAAGCGTCCTTTAATAAATACAATTAATATGTAGGTAACTTTTTTTATTTTTTATTTTTAGTCGCTAAAACTTACTAAACCCTGAGGATGTTCAAGACCTCACAGCAAAGCAATTCCTGCAATTTATTTAAAGTGTAGAACTTTGCGGTGAACTATACCCATACTATATAGTATATTTCACGATAACACTAAATCATACTAGTTGCAGTGATACTGTTTCGCAAGACCTGGATAGGTATTAACACACAATAAAAAATTGCTACGACACTAATCAAGTGTTACTACTCGCTTTTATGGCGTATTATCTTTTTATAAACTACTTTTATATTAAATGGAAAAACATTTTACGTGGTAGAGCCATGCTGCAGCTATATTAAAAGTATAGTTGTAGCACGAATGGGTCGGCTCGACCGGGGAAGGACCACGCTCTCACAGAATACCAGCGTAAAATAGCAGCTTAATGCTGCTGTGTTTCGTATGGTGAGTGTAGAGAACCGGAGACCACTTTTACTGGAAAAGAGGCATTCTATCTTAGTCGTCACGGCTGATAACGCATCTGCATTTAAATTCGCAAACGAAGATAGATGTAGATGTCTATGGGCCACAGCAACCACTTACCATCAGGTGGACTGTGTGCTCGTTTGTCACCCTTATTCTAAAAAAAACCTTTTTTACAAGTCAGGAAATGGGTGACAGCGTCTTCCTAATAACAGCTAAAATAAAAACTTCGGTTGCCAACCTGCTTCTTAAGCGTGGCAACAGTAAACAGCAGTGAATTTTAATAGGTTGAAACGGTAACGGTAACATTTTTAACATATACTCCAATAAGTAAAAATATAACATTATTAACGCTGATATTGGTGAATTCGCGAAATGAACCCGGGTTGGCCGCGTGTTGTGAAATTTATAGCGAACACGTAGCCCCTGAGCTCCACCACTCCGCTGGCACCAATGAAATTGTTGATTGCAATTGTAAGTGCTGAATCACCTTCCTGTACGGTGATGGAGGAAACACTGGATCAGCGCAGCAGATAATTGTTACCTACTTCTCTCAGAAATTAAATGAGGCCTGTAACTTCACACAAATGACCGTGTAGTGGTGGTGTAAGAATAACCATTATCCCTTAATGTTCCGTGGAGTCGCAAGACGGCACAACACAACACAACGGGCACAACGGACTCGACGATGCTCAAAACCCCTCTCACAACACGCTGCTACTTTACTGAAACTATTACTTTCATATTTGTTACATATTCTCTCTCTGTAATTTAATTTAAGCAATTCTTTCGTGCGCCTTTGCTTTTCAAACATTTCCTTTGTTGGTCAGTCAGAATATATGTATTACAAGCAATTTATAAAGAGAGACCCGTAAATTGCTCGTCATGTGGAAATATATTCACGCATAATCCGTACCGTATAAAAAGGGTAAAGCATACAAAAAAAATGCTATTGTTTATTGTTATTTGGTACCACACTTGTACTAGTTTCACAATATTTTTATTATTATTACACTAGTAACTAACACAACAAAATAAATATTGTGAAACTAGTGTTAGTGTTTATCCAAATCACAAAATGAATCTGAAGGTTCAACAAAGGAACTACAATCGCAAGTATAAATTATTATTGACGGCTGCTATATATTATATATTGTAAATAATACACAACGAAAGGTCACATTTTATTTAGACTACAGAAAATAATACTATGATCTCCTAGTTAGCTTTGACCACGGCAACATCGCAGAATATATTTATAATAGAGCTAAATTCGCAAGAGAGCAAATCGAGTTCGAAACCCACCGGCGCCAATGAAACGGGTAATAGTAGTAATTTATCACGTAAATACGTGCAGATTACTATCGAAATATAGCAGCTTAATGCTGCTGTGTTTCGTATGGTGAGTATAGAGAACAGGAGATTCTTAATAGTAACGAGGCATTCCATCTTAGTCCTCAGAGATGACAACGCATCTGCATTTTGATTCTTAATCGAAGACAAATGTAGGTTATCTATAGGCCATTACTTCTACTTACAATGTTTTGGTTCACAATATGTTCGATTGTTAGCGATATTTTACTAAGAACTTAAAATTACAATTATTAATTTTATAGCTTCAGTGAGGATTAAACTCGATTCGCTCGCTTTACGTACGTATTCATACGTACGTATTAGTACGTATTCATTTCATACGTGGTAGAGCCATGCTGCAGCTATATTAATAGTATAGTATAGTTGTAGCACGAATGGGCCGGCTCGACCGGGAAGAACACACTCTCACAGAATACCAGCGTAAAATAGTAGCTTAATGCTGCAGTGTTTCGTATGGTGAGTGTAGAGAACCGGAGACTCTTTTTTGCTGGTAAGAGGCATTCTATCTTAGTCCTCACGGCTGACAACGCATCTGCATTTTAATTCGCTAACTAAGATAGATGTAGATGTCTATAGGCCACAGCAACCACTTACCATCAGGTGGACTGTGTGCTCGTTTGTCACTCTTATTCTGTAAAATCGAAATTTAAGTCGGGCGCTTTTCCATTAATTTATCGCTTGCTATACAATCAAATAATTTTGATGAACTTCTTTAATTTTAAAATAATCGATGTTTTAAATGATTAATTCTAGCACATCAAAGTCTACTTCTGATAAACCTTATATATTGCCTTACAGGGAATATTTGCCGTATATGCGCTTGGCAGACTGGTGCGCAACCGTATAGGCTTTTGTTTTTATTGCGTTGGAAGATGCTGTTTTAGTTTTCTTCTCTAACGACAACCATAGGATGAGATACAGTAGTGGATTACCTTACGCCGCCATAACTAGACGATTTAATGATACCGGAAAGAAATTTAATAATACGGCTTTTTCAGATGGCAGTTGGTCGACAGTCTTCTACCTCGGTGGCAAGTTTTTTATAACTCTCGCGTATAACTCGCTATATGTGTTTGCGGCGGAAGTGTTCCCTACAGACTACAGGACCTCGCTGCTGGCCGTTTGTTCCACTATAGGAAAGATTGGATCGACTATAGCTCCACAAACTCCCTTATTGGTATTTATATTTATTATTATATATTCGATACGCCTGTTATCTCCGAAGGGTAGGCAGAGTCCAAATAGCTGCCAGCCACACGGACCACGTGTGGAAAAAAAAGTGGTACAATTGGAAAACTGAAAGAAGTGATAGGTGACTAGCATATCGCCTACACACAACCAAAACCCAGAATCGCATTAGTCGCCTATCGCAATAGTACGACACGCTAGGCAAGTAACACTGTTAGCTCATTATTTTTATTATACTCGTAAGTATCACATAAACGTGGGATCCATAAGTTCCAGAACAAGGAGGGAAATCGAAACAGGAGATGGGCAACAGCATCTTCCTGATTACATCTTAAAATAATAAACGTGTACACATACGTGTGAACATAGTTGCCACACTTTTCAAGCGTGGCAACTATGGCAAAATCTTCCTATGAATCAATCTATGGGAGTAATGGATGGAAGCAATCTATGAGGAGACCTACAGTATGTTCAGCAGTGAACTTTGATAGGCTGTAATGATGATGATGATTAAATATTTACTGATTGTTTGTTGTCCATCCTCATAAAAACATTGTTTTTATTGTGTTACAAAAACGTATATATATATATATATATATATATATATATATAATACTAACTTTATTGCGCAGCAATCAAACATTGAGGCACTGTGCGAACCACCTTTCAAAAACCTGTTTATATATGTATAAAACCCTTATCCAGAACTCTTCTAAAGACGTTCAAAAACTAGAGAACAACAACCCCTATTTATTGAATAGTCTGTGCATAGAGACACTTAAATCACAGCATCGCATCAATAAACTTTCTATCTGATGGCTAGTGCTGAACGTACTTAGACCATTTAGTTGAATGATCTAAGTGGACGTAGGTCATTAAAAAAATAGAATTTTATTTAATCAAAAAATAATCCTATTTTCGCTGGAAATAGGTCTTGCAAAACCTAATTGTGGCAACCATAGCCTGGCTTTAACATTAAAAGCTTAATAGTAAATCCTTAAAAATGTAAGAAAAACGGCAAAATGTTCTTTTAAAAGGCAACACAAAAATTTGCTTTTGCTACGAAACCTCTCATCGGTCTTATTTTGTAACTATTATATTTTATTCTGTTACTACTTATTTTGATCTTAATATTTATTAAAATATTTTTACAGGCAAAATTTTACCTCTACCTACCAACAATACTTTTCGGTTGCATGGCTGCTATATCCGGTTTCTTAGTGCTAACGTTACCTGAAACGAACAATCAAAACTGCCGGATTCTTTTGAAGGAAGCTCAAGAGCAAGACAAGAGAAGGAAGGAAAGGTGACTCAGAAGAAAAATGTACGAGGACAAATACTAAGTTATAAGGAAAAGACTTTAGGTTTCAGATAGAACTGAATTGTGATAAATATAAATTATAAGCCGGACAATAGCAAATGCGCAGGAACTTTGTCAGCGTAAACGAGATTAGACGCCATTAGATAATCAGGCAAATTACGCAGAACTTACGTTAATATATGTATAGTCAATAATACATCACGTTTCGATCATGACAAACTATTTTTAAAATATTTGTATAAATAAATTAATATCAATAGCAACATTTTAATTTTATCCAACTCTAAAACTGAATTATGTTTTAAGTTCTTAATCGAAGTGAGATTTAAAGTCTATGGGACATTGGTTATCCATATTGCTATACACTCCACACCAGGTAAATTTTGTACTCACTTTTCAACCATGCTTATTAAAAGGAATACAGAATTAATTTATACATCTTTTCCTACCTTACGCTCACAATGTCATCAAAATAAGCGTGTCAAAGTTCCTGCACATTAACACACAATTATCAATCGGGCTGTGAGCAGTTGTGATTTTTCTGGTACAAACAAAAATAATAAGTATTAAATGTTTTTTAAGTTATATAATCACGTCAACGTATAAAGGTACATGTCGCAACTCAGTGGCCTAATCAGCCGATTTATTGGTCGGCTAGCCATTTTTATACATTCCGCCATTTATTTAATGTCAAAATAAAGCTTAGCCAAATCAACAACTTAAGCCAATGGTTTAAGGATTTATAGAAAGTTTGTGAGCCATCATGAGCTTAACTAAACTGAAATGTCATTTCAGTTAAAAATTTTGTTTAAAGTTTATTTGCACTGAAATATTCGTCACCAAAATCCCATGGTTTCTGTTGTTAAAATAATCACAAACAAAAGCTACAATCGGTATATATACATAAGCAGTTGACGTCATCTTATGAAATAATTAAGCTTAGATTTATGACCTCTTTTGATTCTTAATTTGAAATTAATTGAAAAAAAATTTGTCAGCCAAAACGTAAACGTTACGTTCTCGTATTTCGACTAACCTATTTGGTCGAATGTTAGCATTTAACTAATTAACCGGCTATCTAATTAACCGGCTGATTAAACCATCGTCCTGCAACATATGTGCGATCATTATTCTTAATTTAATTTCTAAAACTGCTAGAAAACTTTTTATTGTATTGTTTTAATTAATAATAATAATTATTAAATTAAATGTTTCATAACTAAATGTCTTTAATTTTTTGATAGTTACTCACCTTTTTCTAAAAGTTACATGAGTGCTTAATTTTTTACAAGCCTTAATTATTTATCCTGCTACTGTTTAATCTATTTTAAGTATTTTATAATACTGTTAGGCATGCATGGACATGCATATGTCACAGATAAAAGCCAAAGTGCACTACAACTAGGTGCAGCTGATTGCGGATGGTTAAACATAGATGTACCTGATTTAATCATAGCTGCGTCTAGGTATTGTGGTTTACTTTTAGTTGAATATAGGTCTTGTATAGTCCAAATAATAAATAAAATAAGTATGACTTCCATTAATTTATCATTACAGAAGTAGTTAATACAATATATTCGGATTTGGCATTATTCGGATAAATTTCTTGCTAATATCATCTCGTGTGTGCCATAAGAGGCGACAGAGGGAAACTGAAACAGGAGATGAGTAGCATCTCTCTTGATAAAAGCTCAATATAATAAAAACGGTGGGTAATAACCTACCTGCCAAACTTAGCAAATATGGCAAATATTTGATTTGGGGAGGCCTATGTTCGGCAGTGGGCCTTTGATAATCCGTAAATAAAGATGAAAATGAATGGGATAATTACTACCATCAGTGGGATGCCATATCCCCAACCGCCAATTAGCTGGGTACAACGCGTGCAAGTTAGCATTTTTTTATAATATAAGGGTGACACACTCCACATGATGGTAAATGGATGCTGTGACCCATAGACATCTACATTTATCCTCGATTAAGAATCAAAATGCAGATGCATTGTCACCCCTGAGGACTAAGATGGAATGCCTCTTTTCCAGTAAAAAGGGTCTCTCATTCTCTACACTCGCCAAACGAAACACAGCAGCATTAAGCTGCTACTTTATCTGTGAGAGCGTGGTTCTACCCCGGTCGAGCCGACCCATTCGTGCTACAACCATAATATAGCTGCAGCATTGCTCTACCACGTTATAATTTGCAATTTGGATAAAAGATTAGCATATTCGTTTATATACTACTTTCTTCACAACGTGCGTTATATATTCGAAAAAAATATACATAATGATTTGGTTTTATGAAAACAAAAGCAAGCCCTTAATTATCGCACGGGTAAGACAAATCGATAGAGACCTTGATTAAAATCCATCCAGCCGTTAGAATGTTTCTTGAGTATAAAGTATTACCTTGTCTTTACTGACATGCATTAGGAAAAAAGGCCACGGAACATTGCCAAATGACCATCCCAGAAATGTCATTTTACGTTATTGTTTAAAATAGAAATATATCAAAATAGCGCTGAACATTTAAATAAAAAGTAAATTCATTATTTTAGCCAGCCAGTTTTAAAATGATAGCGAAAAAGCAGCCAGAAAGCGCTACAAAAAATAACACGTTTCAAATTTATTTTTTAAACTGGATTAGAGGAAAAAATCGCTGGTAACGGTCGCATTCAGTTGTAATTATTCGCAATGCGACGTGATCCCATTCCGCCTTACGTGACCAAGCGGATATTATGATATTTAAAATGATAACTGAAACTAGAAAAATGATTTTTTTCATATTCCATAAGTTAGTTTAATTTTTAGCACTAAATGTTTAAGGGATGTACTCAACTACTTCTTCAAATTCACCTGAGTCCACTACTGAACATAAGCCTGCCCACAGACTGGGGAATATTTGCCATAGTTGCCAAACTTTGCAGGGGGGTTGACAACCGTAGCTATTTTTATTTTCTTGTCGTAAATAGTAAGACGCCGCTCCCGAACCCACCTCCTGGTTTGTTTCCCTCTGACCGTGTAGTGCCATGTGGTGTAAGAATATCCTCCTTCCAAAAATCAAAGAAAAATTTAAAAAAGCGTTGAGGACAAAGAAAGCACTGAATATAATTTTCTGTCTAAAGTGGTCAGAGATATTTTCAAGTGGTTTCGACGTTTAGAAAACTGTAAACATGGTCAAAGTGATACAATGCGGCGTTCGAAGAGGTAATATCATTACTAGATATACTATTAGTATCACTTGATATACAGATTTATTCTAGTTCAGGTATCTGTTATTGTAGACGATTTTAAATTAAGCCATCGTTTTAATTAATTGTACAGTTTATTGAAATAAAACTTAAATTAAATAAATTATATTAAATTATTAGTACTAGTAATAAAGGAAAAATATTATTTTTTTCATTACTACCTATCTAAACTCTTCATAGATTAACCTCACATTTGTGTTTTATGATGCCATAGTTGCCACGCTTGGTATTTACAGGTTTTATTCTTATGAATTGTTATCAGAGACATGTGACTGCTGCACTTCCTGTTTCATTTTCCTTTTGGCCCTTTACGCCACATCCTCGTACGACGCCACTACACGACGATTAAAATATAAATATAATACTTTTGAGTATCTAGTTTTTTTTATAGCATATGGCGACAAACGAGCACACAGTCCACCTGATGGTAAGTGGGTACTGTGGCCCATAGACATCTACATTTATCCTCAATTAAGAATCAAAATGCACATGCGTTGTCACCCTGAGGACTAAGATGGAATGCCTCTTTTCAGTAAGAAGGGTCTCGGTTCTCTACACTCACCATACGAAACACAGCAGCATTGAGCTGCTATTTTACGCTGGTATTCTGTGAGAGCGTGGTCCTACCCCGGTCGAGCCGACCCATTCGTGCTACAACTATAATATAGTTGCAGCGTAGCTCTACCACGTAAAGAAAGTCTAGTTTCTGCTGGCATGACCCTCGTATATTCCGAAAATGCCTAATTCTGATTGCACCATCTGAATTCAAAGCAACTTACCATTAAGGGGTGATCGGCTTTAATCACCGATCCTGAAATTTGTTTAAAAAATGTTTTTTTTTTTTGTTAAACGTAAATATAAATTAAAGGTTACAAAACTGATGTTTTTAATAAAAACTTAAAATGTGGCAAATCGTTCATTTCTTTTTTACATTAAATTAGCCTTACTCATTTGTATGCATAGAAAAATTTAAACTTTAGCGATGGAGAATTCATGTTTTTATAGCAAAAACGTGCGCTTTAAAAATCATGTCTTGAAATTTCTTACAATTTGTAATTACAAATTAAATTAAATTAAGTATTTGATAGGTCTTTTTATTTATTTATACATATATGTACTAACACGTAAAAAGAAAACTTTGTACCCCATATTGCGTGCACGTACGAGACGATTTGGCATATTTTTTTATATGGTTTAAGTTTATATGGAGAAGGAGTGCAGAAAGCTAAAATTCATATATATTGTGTATTACAAATGTATTAAATTAAATTAAATTAAATTAAATATAACATTCATTATTTACATTCATACTGCCAATGTCAAACACATAATAGTCTGTGGTCGCTCAATGTAGAGATTGTCGCCAATGGATTATAAAATGTTGCAAACAAATAATTACTACTAAGTTCTGTGTGATTTCAAATGTTTCTTTTTCAATAGTTTTTAGAGTCAAGGTGTTTTAATGAACAGTTGAAAGCAAAATACAGTTCACTAAATCAAAGTTAAATAACGGTCGAATTTCGACCACTGGACGACCATTAGTATAAATTATTATTTCTTCTCCTACTGAGAAGAGCATGGTTCCAAGCCTCTGTAAGTGACGTTTAAGCGCCTCAGCCTTCAAATCCTCGTTTTCATAAGGCCGTAAGAGTCTACTGGACATAGGCGCCTCCAGCTGTAAAGAGGATTTGTGTCACTAATATGTACTGTCGTTGGGGCTACAACGACTGCCACCTTAAAATATTGAATCAAATGACCCAGACTTTTTGCCGGTTCTGCTTTATAGACGTATTTTTGATCCAGTACTAAATTTTGATATTCCCAAATACACCTGCTTACATTTACTTGTATTTACAGCATGTTTTTCTTTTTTGTATATAATAATTTTTACACAGTTTCTCCAAACTGAACAAGTATATTTTAATCTAATTTTATTACACGCAGCTGTACTTATTGTTTATTAAGTGTTTTACAGCAATATCACTTCTGTTGAGGGGGGGCCTGGTGATCCCATAGCAACGGCCTAGGGCACCAGTCTCCCACCTAGATCTTATTTAGCTATTATTTATAGCTGTTATTTAGCTGTATAGTCATTGTTACTTAGCTTATTGTTATGTACTGATCATAATATGTGGGAGGAAATAAATATCAATTTATTATTTATTATTATCAAAGGTGCGTGACTTCTTATATTGCATTCTTTAATCCACCTGCTAAGTGTAGATATTAAGGTAAACCCTCTCTACAAGTCCAGCGGTGGACTTTTCTAGGCTGATGATGGAGAAGAAAAAGAATAAATTAAAATGTACCTAGATTGAATATTAATCTTTACTTCAAGCATAATTCTCTATTATTTATATTATGTTAATAGTAAATGCGTAGGAAAAAATAAATCCTCCAGAAAAATTACCTATTATCAGTTTTTTTTAGTTTTTTTATAGAATAAGCGAGACAAACGAGCACACAGTCCACATGATGGTAAGTAGATGCTGTGGCCCCTAGATATCTTCATTTATCCTCAATTAAGAATCAAAATGCAGATGCGTTGTCACCTCTGATGACTAACATGGAAACATTTTTTGTGGAAACGAAGCGATTCCAGTAAAAGCGTATCCGGTTCTCTACACTCACCATACGAAACAAAGCAGCATTAAGCTCCTATTTTATTTATATATTATACGCTGGTATTCTTTGAGAGCGTGGTCCTACCCCGGTCGTGTCGAATCATTCGTGCTACAACCGTAATATAGCCACCGCGTATTTTCATAAGCTGGCTTAATATTTTCACATAGAGATAAAAACACAGTAAATAAAGTACTATAGTGAAATATCACTAGCTGGAGGCAACTTTTAATCCCAGCTCGGCTACAGAAACTTGAAGTTGACAGTAAATAATAATAATAATGTCCCAAAAAACGAATTTCGATAATGGCACTATTCATAAATTGCACACGGATAAAGACCCAGACTCCGAACAATTAGGTATTTGTAAACCAAACAAATAGTTGTTCCGTACTGGAAGCGAATCAGCGTCCCTTCGACCCACATTCCAACGATTAACCCCTTGGCTACCGCGCAATCATAAGTTTTAAAGCCTTTTTACTTCAAATGTACAAAATGGACTATAAAATTATTAAATTGCAACATTCTCTAACAATAAACATAATTAATTGCCGAGTCCTGAAAAAGGCGACTTAATTTAACGATAATAAATAGACAAATAGCCCTAATTTGTGAAAAATACCCAAACTTTTACACAAAAAGGCAGGCCTTTTCAACGTAAACGTTGTTTGAAAATAAGTTAAGTGGCAGAAAAACCACAACGCTTGGCCCGTAATTTATAAGTAAAATATTCATATATTTCAAAAAGGTCGCTTATATTAAAAAAAACGAGCGAGCCGTAACATCTGATCTTGGTAATAAGCAACATTAACATTACATCCTGAAAAGCTATTTTTAATCAAAATTAAAAATATCAATTGAGCAACGACAGAATTAATCTCAAAATTTATAAAAGCTAAATACTGAAATATTTATTCGAATAGTTATTCATTATTACTCATTTACATTTTTTATCAATGATCTGCACTTTTTTCAGACACTTATTATCAACATTACGTGGTAGAGCCACGCTGCAGCTATTATGGTTGTAGCGCGAATAGGTCGGCTCAACCGGGGTAGGACCACGCTCTCACAGAATACCAGCTTAAAATAGCAGTTTAATGCTGCTGTGTTTTGTATGGTGAGTGTAGAGAACCGGAGACCCTTTTTACTGGAAACGAGGCATTCCATCTTAGTCCTCAGGGGTGAGAATGCATCTGCCTTTTGATTCTTAATCGAGAATAAATGTAGTAGTAAAATCGTCTATGGGCCACAGCATTCACTTACCATCAGGTGGACCGTGTGCTCATTTGTCACCTACATTCTATAAAAAAACAACAGTAAATACATTTCTTAATATAAAACATAATATAATATACAACAGCACACTTTACTACCACCGCGCGCGCTCATTGGTCAAATCAAATAGCTTCCTGCTTCCTGTTACACAATTCGGTCCCTTTTCACGAAATCTTTGCGGGTTCGATTCGATCGATTGCGGGAAAGCGAGAGGAAAGACGTTACACATCAAAAAAATTAGTCAATAACGATATTTCATTCGAAAGCATAATTTTTATTGAGTAGTAGTACAAAATTATCACTTGTTTTAGAAGTATTATCACATGAGTAAATTTATTTTCAGAACATAAAGAGACCTAACTTTCAAGTTTACGCAAATGTCCTCGGATGAATTACACAATTGGATTGATGACGTTTCACCGCACCGTGTCATTTCAACCAAAGAGACGGCCAAATACAATACGTTTCTAGAATACGAGTAGTAACATTCCACGCATTTTAAATAATTATCTCTGCTATTACCTTAGACTGTTACCCATAACATAGGGCTTATAAATTATTTTTGTGAATATATTTGTATGTGTTAATCCGGCCGCACCGTTGGTCCAGAGGTCGTTTGCGCGACTGCTGATTATAATGACCTGGATTTGAAAGGTCATTTACTACTCCTTTTTAAAAGGCCGGCAACGCATCTGCAATTCCCCTGGTGTTGCAGTTGTTCATGGGCGGCGGTAGTCACTTAACATCAGGTGAACCGCAGGCTCCTTTGCCCCCTCTCCTATAAAAAAAAAAAACCTGGATCGGGTCAAAATCAGTTATTGGGTTTTTCTGTCACAAAATTCTCCGCAGTAGCCCGGAGTCAGAAAATTGATGGGATTTTACCCTCGTAGATAGGACATCAAGTAAAGCAGTCGGATTGCCGTCCCATGGGGCTATGAGAGCAGGGGAATAAAAATGCAATTAAGAGTTGGCTGTTATATTCACAAAGACTATCGAAATAATTGGTTTGTCGACCGATCCCAAATGTTGTCCGATCACCTTACAGGCCGGTTCCTAACAATTTTTTATTCTTATTTCAACTTAATGAAGTTCTCATTATAGGGGATGGTAATGTCGACCGAAAATACCTTCGATTGCGCGTGGGCAATGCGAAAGGTTTATTCGCTAAATGGTCTGTAAAGCCTAGTGCATTTTTAAACATGACCTCCGACCAATAACTTTTTTCATGAAGTAATCCTCCACACCACAGAGCGCATAAAACTATAGATCCAAAACCAGCTTTATTTAAGAAAGGATATTACAATATTAAGTAGGTATGCACGCAACCGATAGCGCCGCGTTCCTTTTTTGTTTTCTTTTTATTCTTTTTTACGTATTTTCTTTAGCGTGTAGTTTCTTCTCGGCCAGTAGTTTATACAGCAAAAAGTTCAAAAATAAATTTGTAGTCGCAAGCGGTAAAATGCAATATACGAATATTCTTTTTTAAATTAAGGCAATGAAGCTGGAGCTCTCTATCCTTTTATCATAATATAAGGAAATATTGGAACACCAAGAAACAAATAATGCAATATCCAACAAGGATGGTATTATTTTTGAAGATAGATTCACGTACCTATTCAACCTAAAGAAGTTCGAAGTTACTCTTATCCTCTTTTTATTTTTAATTTGAGCAGTGCATGGTTTAAAACGTTGAATTTTATCATATATGTTGTAACTAAGGCCAAACTAACATGCTGCGTAGATTTTTGATGAGAGAGACACGGAAACTAGCTGCTTTTGAGCTTTCGACCTTTTCGTATATTATGTCCCATATTTAGAACAAACGGCGGACTTCTTTAGCATAGACATCCATACTAATATTATAAATGCGAAAGTGTGTTTGTTTGTTTGTTTGTTTGTCCTTCTTTCACGTCGCAACAGAGCGTCGGCATGGCATGATTATTTGTATGGGGATAGTTCGGTGGCTGTAGAGTGACATAGGCTACTTTTTTTCAGCGGAAAAACATATCATTCCCGTGGGAAAATCGAATATGTTGCAAAATTAAATTCAGCTAGGTGGCGCCACCGTGATTCTACAAGACGGACGACGATACGATGGACGAACACAGAAGGTCAGAATATCTGGATTATTATGTCTTTTTACCAAAATTAAGATAAAAAATGTATGGATCTGTATTTTTCCACGCAGGACCGGGAAGAGAGCGATAAAAAACATAAAATTCACCAGCTGATTTTCTTCAAACGTTTTGGTGCATCGTAATTCACAGAATAGGCGATAACCTCGCAGACAATATTAAGTAATCCGTTGATGCTCTGCCTACCCCCCAAGGGTTACAGGCGTGATTATAAGTATGGATCAGAAATACTACCACCACTTGTCACGCTTTCACCCTTAACTATTACTTAACAATGGTAGAAACAGTTCTTAGTAAGCCTTATTAATAAGCCTTAGTAATATTTATTGAACGGAAATGAATACAGTTCTTATATGTGGTTATAAATGAATCGGTATTACAATAAGAAAAATTGTGCAAGATTATAAGAAAAATATTTTTTGAGAGTTCTTATTAACTAACGTATACATAGTTTAAATTGATTCCGCTAGATGTCGTTACTAGGTTTTTAAAACGCGGTAACGAAATGTTTCCTGACATGTACTTAACTTCCGCCGTTGAGCTGCGCGTCAACTTATAGTGCATACGGTACCTATACGCTTAAATTATTTCTATTTCGTAGCTTATTCGACTACCTGCTTTCGATTTCGGTTGTTTGTTATTTGCTTTGTGATTTGGTTAAGGTTGAATGGATTTATATTGGCTTTCATTTTCGGATTTGTGTATTTTCTTGGATCGGTTTTGTTGATTTGGTTGGTATTCCTTTATACATACTTAGACTCTGGCTTTGATTTTGGATTTTGTTTATTTAGAATCGTGAATTGGTTTTCGTTGTTTTAGGTTGTTTAACAATATTTCAAAGGAATATTAATAGTATAGATAGTGTATACGGTACCAATACACTTACTTCTTTTTTCGTTGGTTATATTTATATTGACTACTGCTATCGATTTCGGTTTTCTGCGATTTGTTTTGTGATTTGGTTTAATTTGATTCGATTTTTTTTGGCTATCGTTTTCGGATTCGTGTTGTGTCTTGAATTGGTTTTGGTGTTTTGATTTTAAAAAATATTTAAAAGGAATATTTATTCCTTTTAGATATTTTCGATTTGCTTTTAAAAAAAAATATTTAAAAGGAAATTTAATTCCTTTTAGGTATTTTAAACTTTTTCTATAAATAGGTTTTTTCTTACTTCATAATGCCTCGCAAACGTAAGTCCAGCCTTACAAGAGTATCTTCTCAAAGACAACCGAAAAGATTAGCTCGATCGTTGGAATCTTTAGAAGATGCTGAACTGAGAAGGCAAGAACAAGCAGAGCGTCAGGCTGCTTTTAGAGCATCTGAGATACCTTCTCAACGTCAGCAAAGGCATCTTGAACAGACAGAGCGTCAGGCTGTTTAATAGCTTCCGAAACACCTTCTCAAAGTCAGGAAAGGCGTCTTGAACAGGCAGAGCGTCAAGCTACTTTAAGAGCTTCTGAAACACCTTCTCAAAGTCAGCGAAGGCGTCTTGAACAGGCAGAGCGTCAAGCTACTTCAAACCTGAAACACCTTCTCAAAGTCAGCGAAGGCGTCTTGAACAGGCAGAGCGTCAAGCTACTTTAAGGCTTCTGAAACACCTGCTCAAAGTCAGCAAAGCGTCTTGAACAGCAGAGCGTCAAGCTACTTTAGAGCTAATGAAACACCTGATCAAAGTCAGCAAAGGCGTCTTGAACAGGCAGAGCGTCTATCTACTTTAAGAGCTACTGAAACACCTGCTCAAAGTCAGCAAAGGCTATTCGAACAAGCGGAACGTCAGGCCGCCTTAAGAGCCGCGGAAACACCTGATGAAACTCAACACAGATCCATTGAGCAAGTTGAACGTCAATCTACTATAAGGGCATCTGAAACACCAGAACAGACACAGGCGCGAAGATATGCAAATGCACAGCTCCAAGCTGAATGTCGACAAAATTTTCAAAGAAACAATTGGTCGGTTTTTAATGACGCAGCATTCAATTATGATCCGTTGATTGATTATAAAAATCACAGGTTAGTTGTTATTGGACTGATGGACAAGACGTGTCGATTTTGCAGCGCTTTGAAATGGAAAGATGAGACCGCAGGCATGTGCTGTTCCAATGGCAAAGTGTCTCTTCCGTTACTTGGGGAACCAGAAGAACCTTTGAAAACTCTCTTTTTATATGATGCTAATGAGTCACGGCGCTTTTTAAACAGGATCCGGAAATATAACTCATGTTTTCAAATGACGTCCTTCGGAGTTGACCGGGAAATAATAATGCCGGGATTTTCGCCTACATTTACGGTGCAAGGGCAAATTTATCATAGAATAGGTTCACTTTTTCCAGCTGAAAACGAACAGCATAAATTTTTACAAGTATATTTTATGGGTGACGAAGAAATTGAGGTAGACCGTCGCTGCCAATTTATCCAGGAGTTGAGAGAGACACAGTGTTCAAAATTCAAAGATTCTTGCATGAACGTAACATTTTAGTCAAAACATTTAAAACTGCTTTAGAAAACCTACCTGAAGAGGATTATAAATTCGTCATTCACGCAGATCGGACCCTTGAGGAGAGCATGAAAGGCGCTACAATGCACCTTTGATAAACGAAATAGCAGCCGTAATTAGTGGTGATCGATTTTCTTCACGACATTGTGTTGCGAGCACGTGATGATACGTTGCAACGGGTAGCCGATACACAAGTTTTATGACGCTCTGCAATACCCATTGATTTATTGCAAAGGACAAGAGGTTATCATTTTCATATTCCACTCATTAACCCGGTCACAAAGGAGCCTACTCGAACAAAAAGTATCATGTATGGATTTTTATGCGTATCATATGATGTTGCGAGAAATGATTTTAACCTCTTAGCCCGGTGTAGACAATTATTTCATCAATTTTTGGTAGACATGTATGTGATGGTAGAAAGTGAACGTCTCCGTTATATATCTTTAAATCAAAAAAGCTGCGTTGAGAATTATATACATTTACAAGATGCAGTTTCTAGCGACGCCAATGTAAACCCCAGAGATTTAGGTAAAACGGTAATTCTGTCCTCATCATTCGTTAACAGTCCCGCTACCTACATGAGTACACACAGACGCATTCGCCTGTACGAACTTACGGAAGACCTGATCTTTTGTTACTTTTACTTGCAATCCTACATGGAAAGAAATAACCGAGGAGCTAATGCCGGGCCAAAAAGTACTGACAGACACGATTTAGTTGCTAGAGTATTTAGATTAAAAGTACAAAATTAATGTATGTAATTAAAGAAAATTTTCGAAGAGGTGCAGTGCTTCATGTATTCAATTGAATGGCAAAAAGAAATTACCGCATGCCCACATTCTAATATGGCTTAAAGAAGTTGCGGCCCAGCCAAATAGACGACATAATAAGCGCCGAGATTCCGGATCCTGAGCAAGATAAAGAATTGTATGATACCATCGTCCGAAATATGATTCACGGTCCATGTGGGCACGAAATTCAATATCGCCATGTATGAAAGAAGGAAAATGTACAAAGAAATTCCCTAAACAGCTATTAAAAGAAACAGTGCACAATGACAATGGCTACCCTTTATACAGACGCAGAGCTCAAGATGGTGGCAGGAAAGTTACAATCAAATCTCGCTCTGGAGCGTTCGAAACCTTAGATAACAGCTGGATTGTCTCGTATTCGCCCATTCTATGTAAAATGTTTAATGCCCACATTAATGTAGAAGCATGTAGCTCTGTCCGCGCAATCAAGTATATCTGTAAGTACATAAATAAAGGAAGCGACCAAGCAACATTTAATCTCAGGAGTGAAGGTGAGGCAAATCCGTTAATGAAGTACAGACCTTTCAAGCAGGGCGTTATGTCAGCAGTAACGAGGCAGCGTGGCGTCTCCTTGGCTTCCCTTTACGAAAGGCACCCAGCAGTTACTCACCTTGCTGTGCACTTAGAAAATGGAGGCGTGTATATTTCACCGAAAGTAATTTCAAGAAAGAATTGCATCACCGCCAAAACTACACTAACAGCCTTCTTTCAACTTTGTCAAACCGACCCTTTGCAAAAACGTTGTTATATTCTGAAGTCCCCGCTATTATACTTGGAATACATCTAGGAAGGAGTGGAAACGCCGTATTCAAGGCGCGCCTGTTGCAAATTGGCCCGGTGTAAAGTAATCAGATGCCCTTGGTCGTGTATATACCGTCCATGTAACTAATTTTGAATGTTTCTGTTTACGATTGCTGCTGCACCATGTTCGGGGTCCTACAGGATATAAAGACCTTAAAACTGTCAACGGTCAGGGATGCACAACTTATAGAGAAGCATGTGAAGCTCTGCATCTTTTAGAAAACGATAATCACTGGGATGAAACCATGGAGGAAGCTGTGCAGTGCCAGTCACCAGCCAAAATTAGGGCTGGAATTAGGATCTTAATGCAACTCTCATATCATCTTGCGGGCTATCTAATGCACATAAATTGTGCACTTCATATCCCGTAGAGTTTCTAAATTCTCTAGAGTTGTCAGGTGTGCCCTCACATAAGCTTCAATTAAAATTAGGCGTCGCAGTCATGCTAATGCGAAATTTAGATGCTCCTCGGTTATGTAACGGGACAAGGCTGCGTGTGACACATCTTGGACGGAACATAATCGGTGCTACAATTTTGACAGGCGTAGGAAAAGGTGAAAATGTTATTATATCACGGATCCCTATAATTCCCACAGATCTTCCTTTTCAATTTAAAAGGTTGCAGTTCCCTATTAAGCTCAGTTTTGCAATGACAATTAATAAAGCGCAAGGGCAAACGTTACAGGTAGCGGGGTTCTTTGAAACAAACTTAGAAAAACCGTGCTTCTCTCATGGTCAGCTGTATGTAGCATGTTCGCGTGTGTCAAATGCCCAGAATCTCATTCTTTCCCCGAATGGAAAAACATATAACATTGTGTACAGTAGCGTCTTAAAATAGTGTTCAGTTAGTTTTTTCCAAAATTCCACAATCAATTAATCAAATTCCCAGATCTTCCCTTTCAATTCAAAATTTCCTATTTAGCTCAGTTTCTTTTCAATTCCAAATGCTGCACCTCTGACGGACCTATTAAGCTCAGTTTCCTTTCAACTCAAAAGGCTGCATCTCTGACGGATCTTTTATTTGGCTCAGTTTTCTTTCAATTCAGAAAACTGCATCTCTGACGAATCAATTTAGCTCAGTTTCTTTTCAAAAGTCTGCATCCCTGACGGATAATTATGCTCAGTTTCCTTTAATTAAAAAAATATCCCATTTCCATTTGGAATAAACAGGCTATTTTCATGCTTTCCTATACGCTGCGTTTCAAAACATTTAAAAAGGCTGACGAATCAATTTTGCTCAGTTTCCTTTTAATGGCTACATCTCTGACAAATCTATAAAACTCAATTTTCTTTCAATTCAAAAAGCAATGGATAGTTCATTTCCCAGTGACCATGCGGGCGAAGCCGCGGGTAACAGCTAGTTAATTTTTATTTCATTATTTTGCGAACGTTATTTATTTTAATCTGTTAAACTTCTCAACCGTTTACGTTTCATTTCTTTTCTGTAAACTGCTTTCGAGTCCGTCTGGATAGGTAACACCACCTTATCTATTTCTGTCGCCAAATGGCAGTACCTACTTGCATTGTTGTATTCCCGTCTGAAGGTTATAGAGACGCGGTATAAAATTACAGGTTGTGAGGCATTCCATCTTAGTTCTGAGAGGTGACAACGCATCTGTAGTCTTCATTGTTTGATGTTTTTGGCAGTTGTACATGGTCCGTAGCCCCTAATCATCAGGTTTTTTATAGCAATAATGGTGACAAACGAGCATACAGTCCACCAGATGGGATATTGTGATTGTGACCCATAGACATCTACATCTACTCTCGATTAAAAATCCAAAGGCAAATGCGTTGTCACCCATGAGGACTAAAATGAAATGCCTCGTTTTCCTCCGATTCTTCACACTTGCCGCAAACACCGCTAGTATTCTATGAGAACGTAGTGCTTCGGTCCAGTCGACTAAAATACAACTGCAGCGTGGCTCTTCCACGTATTACTGTGGACTGTGACTGTAAGTGCTTTTGTCACTTAATTTTTATGAATAAAGCTCAACGTTAGAGCAACAGTACGTAGAACAGGCGCTGGCTACTGGAATAATTATTGAATTTAATACTGAAATTATTTCTAATGATTCTTCAAAAATCTAATGACGTTAGAGGTCCATATACAGCTGTGTATCTTTTACGGTGTGATAAAAGAAGAAAAGAATAATAACCAACCAACCGGATCTAACTGATTTTCCAGATATAATCTCCTCTCAGGATATCCTCAGGGAAAAATAGTTGAAAGATCCGCTTTGTCAAATTATATACATATTTGTTTACATAACATAAAATTATTATACAGCCGTTCTCCCCGCGGTATCGTGTAACGCTGGCTGTATATATTTCCTCAATGAATACTTAGCTTTGGACGAGAAATGAATGAGCCTCTCGTTTCCTGTCAATTCCTTGAGAAACTGAACATGGACCCAACGAACCTAGTATGTACAGCAAATTACACAAATATATAATCATCTCTCTGACTCATATAAATATGTATAGGATTGAAAATACCTATAAAATTCACTACTGCAATCCCCTACGCTTGATAAGTGCAACATTTTATACATGGGGATTAAAATATTAAAAGCCGTATTAAGGCTTTGTTCATTTTCAGCGCCAATTTAGATTACAAATAAATACAAACAGACAAGTTAATTGGAATTTTAAGTGCTAATTTACCATAGTCGCTAATAAAGCATAAATCGTAATAAAACCTGAATGTCTAAGAAATAAAAATATAAAAATATGGTTGAAATGAATTAAATATGCTAATAATATTTCGTCAGTCAAATTTTTGACTTGTATATATATCGAGAAAAAAAAATGAAAATGATATCGACTCCAAAACACAATTTTAATCGTCGCGTAAAAGCATAGTAAATGTTGTGATATCATTTAAATTAAAATAGTTCTGTATTTGTTTTAATTGAACTTAAAAATAGTCACCACATTGAAGTTTATAGTAAAGGCAGATTCGAAAAATTGATGCACCTCATCAGCAAATCCATAAATGCCGACGCTCTGTACACTCTATACCTATTCGCCAATTCCAAAACACTGAACGCGTACCCTAAAATATTGGTTGATAAGTTATGAATCATAAGGGACATCTTACACACGACAAATATAGTCATTAAAACGTAATTAATGTGATTTACAACGTTCAAAGTAAACCAAAATAATGTAATGAAATTAACCAAGTAAGCGTCATTTAATAAATACAATTAATATGTAGGTAACTTATTGTATTTTTTATTTTCATCCAAAATGATCTTAGATCTAAATAAATATATTAGTCGTTAAAACTTACTAAACCCTGAGGATGTACAAAACCTCACAGCAAAGCAATTCCTGCAATTTATTTAAAGTGTAGAACTTTGCGGTGAACTATACCCATACTATATAGTATAGTTCTCGATAACACTAGATCATACTAGTTGCAGTGATACTGTATCGCTAGACCTGGATAGGTATTAACACACAATAAAAAAATGCTAAGACACTAATCAAGCGTTACTACTACTTTTATGGCGTTTATCTTTTATAAACTACTTTTATATTAAAGGAAAAACATTTTACGTGGTAGAGCCATGCTGCAGCTATATTAAAAGTATAGTTGTAGCACGGATAGATCGGCTCGACCGGGAAGGACCACGCTCTCACAGAATACCAGCGTAAAATAGCAACAATGCTGCTGTGTTTCGTATGGTGAGTGTAGAGAACCGGAGACCATTTTACTGGAAAAGAGGCATTCTATCTTAGTCCTCACGGCTGACATCTGCATTTAAATTCGCAAACGAAGATAGATGTAGATGTCTATGGGCCACAGCAACCACTTACCATCAGGTGGACTGTGTGCTCGTTTGTCACCTTATTCTATAAAATACAAAATAAAAAATAAAAACATTTTTACGAATCAAGAAATGGGTGGCAGCGTCTTCCTATACCAGCTAAAATAAAAACTGGTTGCCAACCTGCTTGTTAAGCGTGGCAACTGTAAACTGCAGTGAACTTTAATAGGTTGAAACGGTAACGGTAACATTTTTAACATATAAGTAAAAATATAACATTATTAACGCTGATATTGGTGAATTCATGAAATGAACCCGGGTTGGCCGCGTGTTGTGAATTTATAGCGAACACGTAGCCTGAGCTCCACCACTCCGCTGGCACCAATGAAATTGTTGATTGCAATTGTAAGTGCTGAATCGCCTTCCTATACGGTGATAGAGGAAACACTGGATCAGCGCAGCAGATAATTGTTACCTATTTCTCTCAGAAATTAAAGGAGGCCTGTAACTTCACACAAATGACCGTGTAGTGGTGGTGTAAGAATGTCCACTATCCCTTAATGTTCCGTGGAATCACAAGAGTCGCCTCTTAGAGGGAAACAAACCAGAAAAAGGGTAAGCAAAACCTTTCTTATAACAACTAAATAATAAAAAAATGCCTGGCCAGGCACTTGGTAGATTCGGCAAGGGTAGCTTATTTATTTATTTATTTTAATATTAGGAGAACTTAATTAGTTACAAATTTATGAACAACAATAAAATAAATGTACTGAAGGCCAAATAAAAGTTCCAACTTATAAATAAAGTACAGAGAAAATGCACAAGAAACGTAAACTAGGACACAATTACACAATATCAGATAATTTCAGAGGTAAAATGGAGTAAATAACAATAAATAGCTTAGGAAAAATAATTATGTGAGCCTTTGGAGTATACGGTAAACAAATATCTTGTGACATACAACTGACGGATGGACTGCGTTGATTTCAGTAAAAATGCTCAGAGCGGTAATCCTTTTATGCAATTTCAAACGTCTCCATTTGAAATATACTGATAGAGCTAGCTAGCTTAACCTGATAGTGACAGCCTGTCAGGCTATCAGGCTATCAGTTTTGTGTTTACGGATTGATGAAGATGAGAAAATTTACAGATTGTTTAGATATTTATCTAAAGGATCTTTCATCTTCATCATTTCAGCCCTTTATAAGACCACTGCTGAACATAGGCCTCCCCCAAGGGTTGCCACAAAACACAATCCTCAATCACCTGCATCCATCGATTTCCTGCATGTCTAATTAGGTCGTTACTCCATCTATTGCGGGGCAGCTTCGTAACGGAAGCTGCCACTCGAGAACCTTTCTTCCCGAAAGTTGTCGGTTCTTCGAGCTATGGCTATATTTCCCTCTGTTGCCTTTTACGACACCCACGGTATGATATGGGTTAAAGATTCACACCGCCACTGCACGGCGAATTCCAACTAAATTAGTTTCATATTAATTATAGTAATTACGTCTTCTTCTTAGTATATAAAAATTAATTTTTGGTTGTTCGTATTTTATGCGCAGCCATACCGTTCATCAGATTGCACTAAAACTTTGTCAACTTATTGCTTGCACTTGCGTGAAGGTTATAGGTATAGTACAATTAACTTACAGTAGGTGGCGCGCGTATCGTACCGACAAATTTATTTGAAAATTATAATATATTATTCAATTTCAATGAATGTATTATCATTATTAATTAAACAAAATAACTCTTCCAAATTTAAAACGATATTTGCACATTTTTTTTCTGCGGCAGCAACGCGCCGGGTACCAGCTAGTTTACAATAAAATAAACTGAGATTACTTTGTCGGCGAGTATACGCTCTTAAAAATATATAGAATTATGCACTACTACCTACAAAACATTTTAGTTCGTATATTTTTCACGGGTTTTCTAAATTAAATTAGACTCTAGTTTAAACTTGAAAGTTATTATAAATTACTTTTTGTTATAAGATGGTAAGGATGTAGTAAGGATGGTAGATGGATAGTAAGTTCTGGAGAATAAATATTAAAAAAAAAGTATGTAATAACATTTTCGGGTAAAAATGGAATACTAAACATTTTATAATCTAGTCACATATTTTATAACATTTTAAACAGTAGCAAAAAGGATTTAAGAGCTCTACAATGAAACAGCTAGGAAACTGTTTCTGCGCCATTTGGC
Source organism: Parnassius orleans (assembly GCA_029286625.1). Lineage (NCBI taxonomy): Eukaryota > Metazoa > Arthropoda > Insecta > Lepidoptera > Papilionidae > Parnassius > Parnassius orleans. Next base: position 519,188 of record JAGSMP010000243.1, on the reverse strand, counting down.
AAGCACAATGCCCAACAAAACTTAAAATAAAACAACAGCCGCAAGAAGAACAAAACATGAATTCATAGGATAAACTTTAAAAATGATTACTAGCTGCATTTTTGTTTGGAACGATGAAGTAAAATAAAGTTATTGTTCTTTTTTTGGTTATGATATTAATATAATGTTTAGACATTAGACTCGTAATAAGAAAATTTTGGCACATCTTATTGTGATAGTAAGTATTGAATAAAATAATGTTGCATATTGATTGCTTAAAGTATATTAATTTATTGGATATTTTTAACTCTCGATGCAAACAGAGGGGTGTTATATATTTAACGTGTGTATATATGTGTCATTGTGATATCGTAGCTCCCAAACGGATAAACCGAATTAGATTTAGTTTTTTTGTTTGAAAGGGACTTGGTCGAGAGTGTTCTTAGCTATGATTCGAGAAAAAAAATTCAGCTGTTTGAAGATCATCAGGGGGTTTTTAATATTTTTATTTTATTATCCGGTAGAGCCACTCTGCAATTTGTTCGTTACTTTTCGCACCTTAAAATATTCGTTCGTTTACATCTATAAAAATGTAATTATAGGCCCCGAATTGCGTTTCTGTTTTTATTTTTTATTTTAAGTATTTTTATATAATAAGAGTGACAAACAAACACACAGTTAATTCTGTTAGAGCGTGGTCTTTCCCCAGTCAAGTATATGCTGCATCAAGGGAGACACGTATAAAATAAATATAATTTGATGACATCAAAGAAATCGTCTACGTCTAATATATATTAATTCTCTGCTGGACATGGGTCTCTCTAATCTTGTAGAGGGTTTGCCGTCTTCTACGCTTGGCAAGCGAATTGGTGATTGTAGTACCTGACGTCTCTTTTATAATGCTAAATACATTAACCCACAAAGTCCACGAAATTATAATTGTAAGTTTTGAATTTAATAGGCTATTTTTCTTTTGAAATATATTTAATGAATGGGAGACAGTAGGAATTCATAAAAATACAAGAATATTATATGAGGTTATTTAAAAAAATTAAAAGTGCCTTCTATAAAATTGAAACGAAAGAGAAACGAGACAGGTTAAATTCAGATTATCAATTTTTTTTCGTTCAATTGCTAGTTCATATATTAAATCTAACTAAAAGGTTACATACAATATTAAAAAACTATAATAACCAAATTTAAAACTAAAAAAAATATCATACAGTCCTGCTCGCCTGGTATCGTGCCAAGAACGCTGGCTGCATTTCCTCGATGAGCGCCTATACTTAGCCTTTGAGCGAGAAAAGAAGCAGCCCTCTTATCACCAGTAGCGACGACCAGTCGCGGATACAGTTCCTTTAGGAACTTCACCGCACGTGGAGCCCACGGAGCGATAGTCTCTACAGCAAAAGGCACAAATCTGTCATAGACTCATATTTATACTTAATTCAGCTACCTCTGATGCCGCACCGGCTCTAATCGAGTACCCTTGAGGTGAGACGCCGCCAAAGTGTCTACGCAAGTGGCATTCCACACTAGAGCTTTACCTCTCTTCCAAGGGACCAAAGTCATACCGTCGGGTCTCTTGCCATCGTCTCTAAATATTCCACAAGGCTGTTAAACCGAGGGAACATTTATAGAGACAATAACTCTTCGGATGATATTGTTCAAAGAACCGTGGCGGGAAAACCTACCTGCACTTTTCTTACATGAAAGTCCGTGGAGCCCAAACTCGTCGACACTGCTACCACAGACCACAGGGGCACTGATGAGGTTGACAAATTGCCGCTCCTAGACGGCTTCCTGCGGCGATGCTCAAGCTTTACCCATCAAGCAATGTGCCGAGATTACTTGATGGTAAAGCGTGTAACCAATGACTAGATTCCTTAGTCGAAACAGCTAGAAGGCGGGCCTGATCTTGGTCCGTATGGAAATAATAAAACAAAATCTTTCTGTACACTCCGTACCAACGGAATATCATTTTCGCCGGGACAGAGCGTTAGCCATGTCTGCCTTGCCTTCGCAGCAAAGCACAGGTCTACTTTATTATTTAAACATTTTTCACGTAAGCCACTGGCACTGTGCACGGAAGCAAGAAAAGCAGGTAATGCAACGCTAGAAAGATTTCTTACACCAATACCACCAAATTTTATAGGTAAAGTAGAGTCCAGGCTGTTGTATTTATATATTTTCAGTTGAATATAAACAATAATTTGAATCAAGAAGTTGTTGTTGCTTTTGAGAAATATTTCACTGATATTCTTTTCTAACAACAAAATCCTTAAATTCTTCTCGTACTGTCGCAAATAAAAAAATGTTAATTGTTCAAAAACTTTTGTCTTTCTTGAGTAATAAAATATAATACAATTGAATAATTTGTATTCAATATAGATTAAAAGAATACTTAAGCTTTAACACTGGTCGGAAAAACCTCTGTCCTGCAATAATAACCAGCAATGGGACTGCTGAAGCGAAACTTCATTCATACTCGTAGATACAATGGCACCTTACCTAGCCATCATTTCTAATACAAGCATCGAATCTATTAGGTTCCCTCATTTGGGCTCCTTTCTTTATAGAAAGGATTTACCATTATAGTCACGCTTGGCAGATTTAGTGACGTTCGCTTAAGCAGATGCTTCGTACCTATACCATGGTACTCCATAGTTGCCTTCTACTACAACTCCGGCGAAATAGTGTGATGAATTGTCTTACGCCGGAAACTGTTCTTAAAGCATTACTTTTTATATTTCCATTTAATATTGTTTGTATTTTTTATTTAGTAGCCATATAGAAAATAAGACACTCCATCTTTAAAACAAAGAAGGTGCAAATTAGGCAGGAATGGATTTCACCACCTATTAATATGCTTCGTTAACATTGTCAAATGTAGCGGTAATTCCCGCGTCGAATTTACTTTTCTTTCGTCCTTTTTTCCGTGAACATTTTTTACGTGACATGTAAACACGTCCTTTTCGTGAAACGCGACGCACCTGCGGTCAGTAATGGCTTTAATCTTTTTATTTCATGACTGAGATCCTAATAATTCTCGGACATGAGTTTTTAAGATTGATTTGACGAATGCGTGCTCTAATAGCAATCAATAGTACAAGAATTCAAAATAGAACATTTTTGAAATTAAGTTTACGTGCCTGGTTATTTTTTATTTTCATTCGCATTTCCCACGACTCCGAAAGGTTTGATTGAGATGAATCGAATAGTTAGTATCATCATTTCATCATTAGCATTTCATCATCATCATAGTCACAGCCTATTAAAAGTCCACTGCTGAACATAGACGCATAGGAGGTTTATTTGCCATAGTGACCACGCTTGGCAGGCGTGTTTTTTATTATTTTAAGTTATTGTCCCCAAGTTCTTTCTATTATTATTTTACGTATTGTTTTAATTTAGACCCTTTCAACAACCATCACATACCTCTTACCTGCGTTCACTTTCATTCCCCTATCTTTTAATGATACGTTCATTAAAGTAACCATCGTTTTCAACTCGCTTGCCGACGACACAAATTTTTTTTTTTTATAGAATAAGGGTGACAAACGAGCACACAGCCCACCTGATGGTAAGTGGTTGCTGTGGCCCATAGACATCTACATCTATGTTCGTTTGCGAATTAAAATGCAGATGCGTTGTCAGCCGTGAGGACTAAGATAGAATGCCTCTTTCAGTAAAAGGTCTCCGTTCTCTACACTCACCATACGAAACACTGCAGCATTAAGCTACTATTTTACGCTGGTATTCTGTGAGAGTGTGGTCCTTTCCCGGTCGATCCAACCCATTCTTGCTACAACTATACTATTAATATAGCTGCAATATGGCTCTACCACGTATAAATATGTTTTGATTACCGGCATAAAAGAGGCATTTGTCGGCTAACTTATCCGTTCATATCCCCCTTTCTTCGACTTAGAACAGCCAGGGGGAAGCTGCAACCAATTCTGTCTGACACGTTTATGGATGCCAAACTAATTCGTGTACGCCTCGTTGATCCTGACAAGCAATAGGGCCTGTATCAACCCCGTGCCCTACCCAAACAATGCCAGCGTTTTCCATAAAGCAGACCTGTCCACTCTGTTATACCACTAAATCTAGCTTGCACATCCCAAATTTTCCATCACTTTCTTTCACAACTCTTTCAATTTACACCTTAGCATACAGTTTTCCGACAATATTAAGCTGGCTGATTCCACGGTAGTCTTGACAGTCTGGCACCACGTCTATAATGACTTTGTACAGTCTCTCGTTGCCTCCACACCCATTTCATCCTTACCTTTTTCATGCTTTTCATTGTTTTGATTATTTTAGCTATATATAACTCGCTACCTCCTTCCTTATTGTTAGAAGTTCCTTGTTCATTTTCTTCAGATGCCACATTACATTTAAACAAGGTTTAAAAGTTGCTTCCATCTTTTTAAACTTGATACTTCGTCATTCAAAATACACCCATTCTTGTCTAACAAAGCATCCATTCTAGGCTCTTCTAACTTTCCCCTAACAGTTTTGACGAGTTTCCAGAACATTTTGATATATATTTAGAAATATGTCGCTTAAATATTTTTTATAGAATATGGGTGACAAACGAGCACAGAGTACACAAGATGGTATGTCGTTGCTGTGGCCCATAGACATCTAAATCTATCCTCGATTACGAATAAAAATGCAAATTCGTTGTTACCCGGAACTAAGATGAAATGCCTCGTTTCCAGTAAAAAGCGTCTCCGGTTCTCCACACTTACCAACGAAACACAGCAGCATTGAGCTGCTATTTTACGCTGGTATTCCGTGGGAGGGTGGTACTTCTCCGGTCGACCCGACCCATTCGTGCTACAGCTATACTACTAATATAGCTGCAGCATAGCTCTACCACGAAAAATATATTGAAATCACTATAAAAAACTATAAATCACTATAAACGCACCTGCAATTCCCCTGGTGTTACAGTTGTTCATGGGCGGCGGTAGTCACTTACCATCAAGTTAACCGCATGCTCGTTTGCCCCTCTCCTATAAAAAATAAAAAAATAAAATAAGAAAGGCAGGCATTCAACCCATAAACTACTAAGGTTCCCTTAGACATTTAGTTACTGCCACTATCGAACAATAAAAATATAAAGTTCTAGATGAAATAAAGCGGATGTTAGGAAAATGGGAGTTTCAATAGAAAAACTATGAATATCTGAGAATAAGTTAGTTAGTATAGCCAGGCTACAAGCTAACTCGCATCGGAAAATTCACTTACCTCTAAATCCTCTTGTTGCAAACGGAATTTTCACTGCACACCCGTTCAAACTAGATTCAGTAGAAAATGTTTACTGAATCTTATTTTATACAAAGATATGGAAAGAACTTTTTTATATGAAGTATAATTGTGACAAACGAGTACACAGTTCACTTAATGGTGAGTGAATGCTGCAGCCCATAGACATTGTACATCTATCTTCGATTAAGGATCAAAATACATATGCGTTGTCACCCCTAAGGACTAAGATAGAATACCTCTTGATAATCTCTTATTATCTAGTTGTTATTAGGAAAACATGCCCATCTCTTGGTTTCCATCTGTCGCCTCTTACGACATTCACGGGACGATATGAAGTAGTGGACCGCCTACACGATTTTCGTAACGCTTAGTTCAAAAGCGGAATGATGCAGGCGGTGGAGAATCCGCTCCATTTGGTGGGTGTTTTAAAAGGCGATTATGGGAGGCTAAAATATTAACTGTCTCCTATATCAATATGATATAGGAGACAGTTAATAGATCGAACCAACAACGCGAAGCAACGTCAAAATATGTACATTAGCGATAAAATAGCAGCTTAACACTGCTGTGTTTCGTATGGTGAGTGTAGAGACCGGAGACCCTTTTACTGGAAAAGGCATTCCATCTTAGTCCTCATGTGTGACAACGCATCTGCATTTTGATTCTTTATTGAAGATAGATGTAGATGTCTATGGGTCTAAACCACTTACCATCAGGTGGACTGTGTGCTCGGTTGTCTCTATCCTATAAAAAAAATCTGGTACTACAACTCTCAATACGCTCACTTCGTAGCCATGACGGTAAATGTGTTCTACAACAGAAAATATCAAATCCATGTGTTTCCTAACATCACAATTTGCAAATTGCTTAAATATAAATGGATAAAAGTCAGGAGTGGGAAGCGATGAAAGATTATTAAGTGTTGTTGATTTTGCCATATTGTCCAAGCAAGAAACAGAAGAAAAATGCTGACTAAGCATTACATGAACGTATTTTCTAACTCCTATGGACCTTAAGAAGTTCCAAACACGACTTGGATCTTCGTTTTGTACTGATATATGGATATGGCGGCGTTGTAAATCTCTACACATCTTGTTGCATTGATTCCGCAAGAGTCTGTACTTCTCCCGTATCCTGTCATTCTTTGGATCTGACCTGTAACATGACTTTGCGTTATTCTTCCTGCGTAGTGAATGAGTGCATGAAGCAATAAAGAGATAGTGAGCAGTTTTCAATTTAAAATATTAGGTATAGATTACAAAAGAAATAAAAAAACATACAACACCATAATCCAATTCAAAGGTAAGTGTCAAAAAGCAGATTCTTCAATCTTCAATACAAATAATTAATATTTATGTATATTACTACAGAATCGCCAGGGCCTTTTTTTTTAAAAAAATGTTAATTAAAATAATTTATTTATTCATTTAACAAAATCCACAGCTCTTTAAAGTTCTTTTAACTATCTGAAATATATAATAATTATACATATATAACAATTAAAGGTGATGAAATATTTATTATTAAATGCAAATCATACCCGTATTTAATCCGTAGATGTGTTAATTTGTAAGCAATGAGTTTATCGCATTTTGTAGCCAACCAGCACAACGTTTTCATGCCATTTGATACAAAGATTGCGTGACGAATTAGTATAATTTGTTGCTTGCGACGCCGCGCCGTTGCATGCCCTGCAAAAATGCGGCTAGCAATATGTTGAGTCTTAATGAAGCATTCCACTCTTGTGACGGGATTTATTGCCTCGTGTCGGTAAACCGCGAACACCCGCACACACGATATCATATGCAAATCTGTAGTGTTATCGAGACACTTTTACTCAGGTTAAATTACAAAATACTACAACTACAACTAATGTAATCGCGTACTTGCAAGATAATGACTATAAAGTGTCCAATACTACAGGCAGATTAACTCGTGGATGTAGCTCTTTTTAAAAGAATAAGGGCGTCAAACGAGCACACAGTCCACCTAATGGTAAGAGGACGTTGTAGCCTATATTTATCTACATCTATCCTCGATTAAGAATCAAATTACAAATACGTTGTCACCTGTAAGGACTAAGGTGAAATGCCTCGTTTCCAGTAAAAAGGGTGCTCTACACTCAACACACGAAACGCAGCAGCATTGAGCTGATATTTTTTACGCCGGTATTCTGTGAGCCGACTCATTTGTGCTACAATCATAATATAGCTGCAGAGTGGCTCTAGCACCTATGCTTAACTTATTGTAAAAACACGCACTCATACATATGTGCACCAAAATAATTTGCAACCAATAACATGATTTTGGTGAACCCTTACGTGCTGATAAAAAAATACGCGAGTACGTCAAGGAATTGATCATGGTTTTAGCTTCATTAGAAATGTAAGCAGGGCTCCCCATCTTTCTTTTTTGCTTTGAGGTTGTGTATGGAACTTCTTTCTATGTCTGTATTTATTGCAGGGTAATTAGGAAACTTTGATAGCGTGATTTAGGCTTTTAACAGTTGTTCAATCCGAATAAGTTATTGAATGAAAAAACGGTGAATATTAAGTCACGGGTCCATGTCCAGCAGTGGACTAGGCTAAAGACGAACTAAGTTATGTACATTTAAAAAAATGTTAGTTACTAAATTGGCGTTTACGTAAATGAATTCAACATAATTGTTGAATTAAGTTTCAATAGTTATGTTTTCATGTGTAAATTCCATTACGATTTACGACAGCTATACTTAGTCATATCCTGTCACATAAATGCCTCACCGCAGCCGTCAACAAATCTGTACGGGCAGTATTAATATTCTGTAATATTTTTAATGAATACATTGATATAAATCAGTTTCTTAAACGACGATAAATTTTTCTTTAAATACGGTAATAGAATTATAGATTGGATCTACGTACTTTTCTCCAGGAAATTTCTTTATCTATTCATATAAATGAATATAAAGTGTCCGTCTGTAATATCGAAATAACTGCCTTTTATTTAGCTCAGGTGATTATTTGCATGCCATTAAAAGATTAATAACAATTTTTTAATTTTTTGTCTGTCTGTCTATTAGTCTGTCCCGGCAAATTTTCGAAATGGCTGAACCGATTGCGATGAAACTTCACAAACATATATAAAGCAATGCAATACAAAGAGTGAAATAGGCTATATTTAATCTAAAGAATTCTGAAGAATATTTTTGTGAAATCGAAGAAATTATAAAATAAACGGTCTTTGGTGATATCGTAAACCTAAATGACGTAACATAAATAGATCAACCCGAGCGAAGTCGGAGCGGGTCACTAATATTATAATATACTGATTTAGAATTATGGATTCAAACTCCAGGAATTATTAACTTATTTTTCGTTACTTTTTTCACTCCACCAACTTCTGTCGTAGTAATAAAACTGAAGAATATATTAATATCATCATCATCACTACCCTCTTCACCGTCATCATCATCATCATCATCATTACAGCCCTTCACAGTTCCACTACGTAACTCCAAAAAGTCGATGGATGCAGGTGGCTCAGGACTGTGCTTTGCGGCGTTCTTAGGAAGAAGGCCTATGTTCAGCAGTGGAATTTTATAGGCTGTAATGCATAATGGATGTAAACGGGATTATAATACCATCATCTTTCGAAATCCATGATATTTTTAACTACTTATTCCTAATAACAATAAAAACATGTAAATAAGATTATTTACATATATTTTTGTTGTTATTAGGAAAACGCTGCTGCCCATCTCCTGGTTCGTTTCCCTCTGTCGCCTCTAATGACACCCAAAAGATGATAGGGGTCTTATACTGCCACGGCAACAACAAAAAAAAATATAACTGATTATATTTCTAAATGCGAATTTACAAATCTTCCTAGGATAGGTTTATGTCTTTGGCGCGTTTCGCTTCTCCGTACAGCCGACCCTATTGAAATGTTTAAAGAGGGCAATATTTTTACCTGTATAAATCCTCTGGGGCCTCGCTCTCCTTACCCAATCCTATATGAAATACGTCTCTCTCTGTACGTTTACAATTTATGACCCTTAATAATCTTTGTAAGTGCATAAACGCTCCTTTCGACTTTTCTCGTAATAAAACCATTTTAAATATTTGAATCAGGTGAATTCGGTGAACTAGTATTGTATTATCTATATATTAACTGCCTTGTTGTTCTAGTGGTAAGTGCGACTGCTGATCATGTGGTTCTGGGTTCGTATCCCAGGTTGGAACAAAATCAGCTATTGGGTTTTTCTGTCAAGAAATTCTCAACCCGGTGTCAGAAGGTTGCGGCGGTGAAACACTGCTAACTTCCTCTGTGCCTCAGGGAGCGAGTAAAGCTGTTAATCCTGCACCTGACCTGTTTCCTGTCGTGTCGGATTGCCGTCCCATCGGACTATGAGATTGAACCTGTGCTTGTGCACATATCGTGAACTGTAATTCTATCCTTTGCAGATGACTAGTATCCGTTGAGACTGACCACCGTGATCGAAATTTAGTCTGGAGAATATTATTGTTATTTAATATCACAATTCATTATCATCACTAACACTAAGGTGGGAAAGCGCTACAAATGTTAACAAATGTTTTTGTTTATTGTTTTTTTAGTATTAAAATAATTGTTTCATATATTTTATTTTGTTATTTTGTGAACATGGGTTATTTCCTCAGTTAGAAGGTGTTACTAATCTAAACATTTTTATACGTGGAGCCACGCTGCAGCTATATTACAGTTGTAGCGCGATGCTTGACGGGCAAAGTTTTATTTTGCTCAAGCCAGACAAAACTAATCCTCGACCAGCAAGGCACATATGCGTAGGATAACTAATTTCCCCGTCATAATCTAATTTGTAATACGTGGTAGAGCCACGCTACAACTAGCTATATTATGGTTGTAGCATGAATGGGTCGGCTCAACCGGGGAAAGACCACACTCTCACAGAATACTAGCTTAAAATAGCAGCTCAATGCTACTTTTGTAGCTAATGTACGTGTTTCGTATGGTGAGTGTAAAACACCGGAGACTTCTTACTGGAAACGAGGCATTCTATCTTAGTCCTCAGGGGTGACAACGCATCTGCATTTTGATTCCCAATCAAGGAAAGATATATATGTCTATGAGCCATAGCTTCCACTTACCATCAGATGGACTGTGTGTTCGTTTTTACCTTTTTCTTACTAAGACTATGAAGAAGAAAAAGAAGCAAAGCGCTAACATGATAGACAAAAAACTCTTACATTTAAAAAATATGTTATATTACATTTCAACATTATTTTTACGTGTATTTACATATTTAATCATTGTGGTTATGATATAATATGCTAAGTGATATGTTACCACAATTTGGCCATCTGTCAACACAGCCGTTAGCAATTCCATTTCGCAGTAATAAATCACCAAAGCACGTGAATTATTAAGTAAATAATGTAACGATCATTTCTCGAAATGTGCTGACGTATCGTTGAGAGTCCTTAATTTTAATGACCGTAACAATGTTTTGATTTTAAAACATAAGTTAAAACGATATAAATCAAAGTATTCAAGTTCATAAACGAAATAATAATTCAATGAAAAATAAAATTAAGTTACACTATTGCTTGAAGGTAAGTAATTTTATCGGGTTTAATTTCCCGATGCGAAAGTAAACGCTGAAGGTTCACGGCTACCTATTACTATGAAGTCAGTACGTTGTACACCTCAGTCCGGCCTTGACAATAGGTGATGTAAAGCTACACAAAGTCTAAAGCCCGATTGACGAATGTTCGGCAGGACTTGTGGTATAGCAGAACATTACATATACATACTTAACGGCCTCCAAACAGTATACTGCAATACAAGAGCGTGTGTTAGTCATACACGCCAAGTGTCTTGGCCTGCAGAACTCTCAAACACAGCAGGCACTGTGTTTCTACACTAAGCCTCAATGCTTTAGTGGAGTAAGGCACATTCAGCATACATTTGGAGCGACCGCCATTGCACTCTAATACAAGATCGTGTTTGTTACGTACGCAGGGTATCCAGCACCGCTGCACGCTCGCGAATTTCTAACACGACAATAGATCAGTTATAATTTATTAGCGAGTGTTATAATGACATGTTGAACTAGTACTCCGATACGAATGTACCAAGTGAAACGTTTTACTGATTCGTATTTTTTCCATCATCATAATATTATAATCTAATTCAATTATAGCCAATGCAGCGTAAGCCAATCCACTACCTACTACCTAATGTCATAAGAGGTGACCGAGGGGGAAAAACCAGGAGATGGGTAGTAGCGTCTTCCTGACAAAACGCAAAAACTATAAAATAAAACGTTGCACATTGAAAAAAAACTATTTTTAGGATTTTATCGCGTTTAATTTACTTATTTTTAGTTCAGAAGTTTCGGGTACTTTGTAGCACCCATGGTTACAGGGGGGACTGAGGTGAATGATGCTCCAATATCAATGTTAACCCGGACTACCTTCAGCTTTTTAATTATTACTTTGGTCCGATTTACGCAGAATGTGCTTACTGTGTCTTGAGGTTCTGCAGTGGTATGCTTGGATTAAGTTTTAATTTTATTAATTACAGGATCCCAAGCAGGTGGTAGTACCCAGCCTCCTTCTCTATTGAAATTAGGATGTTTTTCTTTTATTTCAATAGCCTCATGTATCATCCTTGGTAAGAATCGATGTTCGATTCCTACCTTACATCGACCTACTTACTTACCTACTTTAACATCGGGGCGCAATCACCTCAATCACCCCCGTGGCCATGGGTGCTGCAAAGCACCCAAAATGTCGGTAATTAAAAATAACTAAATTAAACGCGATAAAATCCGTAAAAATTGTTTTATTCGATGTGTAGCCTCACACTAGATGTAGTGACGATTTAGTAAAACATGCAGAAAGTCGATGGATGCAGGTGGCTCAAAACTCAAGACCGTGTTTCGTGGCATTCCTCGAAGGAGTTTTATATTCAGTAGTAGACTTACAATGGAGTGTTATGATGATTCCAATTAGTAAATGTTCCAAAATTAAGTTCATCTGCCCGGAGAAGGAACGGCGTAAGTAACTGAGCTGAGATATATCTTCTTGTCTAATGTATAAAAATTAATTTTTGTTTGTTTGTATTTTATGCACTGCCATACCGTTCATCAGATTGCTCTAAAACTTGTCAACTTATTGCTTGCACTTGCGCGAAGGTTATAGACATAGTACAATTAACTTACAGTAGGTGGCGCGCGTATCGTACCAACAAATTTATTTGAAAGTTAAACATCAATTTAACTTTCAAATAAATTTGTTGGTACATCAATTTCAATGAACGTTTTATCATTCCTAAATAAACAATATCTTTTCCAAATTTAAAACAATATTTCCACAATTATTTATTGGGCGGCAACAACGCGCGGGGTACCAGCTAGTTTCAAATAATTTTCGAAGTGGACCACCAGTCACCGTCACACAACGCCGCCGATTTTAAGTAAGATACATTTTGTATAGAACTTATTTTATTATATAATAAGAAAAAACAAACGAGTACACAGTCCACCTGATGGTAAGTGAATGCTGTGGCCATAGACGTCTTCATTTATCCTCAATTAAGAATCATAATGCAGATGCATTGTCACTCCAGAGGACTGAGATGGAATGCCTCGTTTCCAGTAAAAAGGGTCTCCGGTTCTCTACACTCACCATACGAAACACAGCAGCATTAAGCTGCTATTTTACGCTGGTATTCTGTGAGAGCGTGGTCCCACTCCAGATGTGCAGACCCATTCTTGCTGCAACCACAATATAGCTGCAGCATGGCTCTACCACGTAAAAGACTTATTCTCAGAAATTGCTTCGTATAATACATTATGTCTAAATTATTCTATTCGTAATGAAAATAGCCCAAATTCTGAACTAGAATCGTAGCAAGCGACGTGGGAGGAAGCATTCCTTACGTATGAGGGAATTTATTGTTTCGTGACCGGTTGAATTGCGAACTCCACTTGCATACGCGACATTTACATATGTTTACTTGATAAGATGGCGATTTGTTTGTTTTGATAACTAACGAGTACGTTCCGTAAAGTCATTTTCTTAAGAATACTTTATACTATACATTTAATATTAAAAATATGGTTATGAGAGTGATAAACCGTGTAATAGCGATGAAAGAACATATAATTATATATATAATACCCACCATGCGTGGCGAAGACGGCAAATGTTTCCTACAAAAGGAGAGACCCAATTCTAGCAGTAGATACGGAATATTAAAGAGGAATGTGTTATTAAAAAGAATATCCACTACCCCATAGCGTCTCACGTGTGCCGTAAGAGGTGACAAAGGGAAACAAACCAGGAGATGATAAGCAGCGGCCAGTATAATAACAGGCTGTGAGGCATTCCAACTTAGTCCTCAGATGTGACCACGCATCTGTTTCCTTCTTTGTTTGTAGTTATTTCCATGGGTTGCAGCTGCCATTTACAATCAGATGGACAGGAAGTTTGTTTGTCACTTCAGTTTCATAAGAAAACTATATGATATTCATTCTAGACTTGGAAAAAGTGTTAGGGATATAATTACAGTAAATTCAAAATCGATGACAGATAAATTTTAATAAATTATAATTACACTGTAAAACGTCCGGCGTGAAATCGAATTGAAACACATCGCACCATCTACTGGAAAGGACAGAACAACGTCTAATCTGCTAGTAATCTATAATTTTCATAAATACTAGTACGTTTTCTATATACAAACATAAGACAATGTAAACGTGATCGTAGGGCAAGGCTGGGACACGTGTAAACATATGGTTCAGACAGGCTCACTAAACAAAGAGAAGGCATCAATGTCAGCTTCGTTAAATCTAATTCTGTTCAAGTTAATTTTCGAAACAGCCCTGTTCGGTTCAATGTTGTTATTTTTAATTATATATTTATGAACTCAACAATTATTTTCTTAAAGTTATTTTTTTTATTATTATCATTACATTTAGACTGACAAAAGCTTGCAGTTTATCTGACGGTAAAAATGAATGCAGTATATGTACACATAAAACTCCAAACAAAGCAGGCTACTCACACATTAGTTACAACTGCTGTGAAAAGTCTCATCTCTCATTAAATTATATATGTCTCATAATTTTATTTCATTTGCCCCCTTTAAGGCCCCTTTAAGGCCTTAAGAGCGGGTGAAATGCCTAAACTCTTGGAAATTTAAGTAAAAAAAATCACAATAACTGTTCATTTAATCCGTAAAGAAAAAATACAGGGTGACAGAAGAGGATTTAATAAATGTTTATAATTTAATAAAAATGTACTTTTGTCAACCCTTTATTAAAAAAAAATCCCCAAACAGTACCTATCTTTGTCATATTTTGCAAAATTTCTCCAAAACTGCACAATCTCTTTCAATAGTTTTTACACTAAAAAAAGGTCTTAAAAGTATTAATATTTTTAATTGAGAGTTTTATTTTTATTACCCGTTTTCCTCGAGAAAATATAATTTTTTAATGTCAGGTTCTGGAGCTATTATTAGAAGGAGAAGAGGTAAAATTTTGTTTTAGAGATACGCAATAAATATTGTTTAAAAAATAAAGTTATTTAGCCAAAGTGCACAACTGGCATTATACTCAGGCCCATCAATTGGTATGGGAAAAAAATCAAAATTCAAAAAATCAAAAATAATAAAATCAAAAAGTGTAGATCTGTATGTCTATACATACATATAATGATTTATGGCCGCTTAGTAACTGACGGTAACTCAGTACCTATATAACATCCTACAGTCACGCCGAAACTAAGAAGAAAGTATCACTGTAGAAAACGTAATAATTTATTGCGAAAATTTTATGATAAAATTAAAAAAAAATTACAAACTTATCCAAGATACTCAATACGTTACCAAAAAATATAACAAATAATAAACTAATGAGTTTGCTTCAGTTTTAAAAAGGTTACAAGATATAACAAAAAGAAACAAAAATAAATGGCAAAAAAGTTCAGGATCTAATTGACGATATACAGCTGACACTTTATCACACTTTTGGAAACCACGCCCGTTGTAAACAATACTTCTGTGAAAAATGGTGTACACAAGAGAATTAATTTTAAAATAAAAATTTTAATTAAGTTGTAAGTAGAAGGCCAAATAGGCCATGTGCCAATTTAATTAAATATATTTTATATGAAGTGATCTTGACTACGTTTCACCAATTCACCAGTGATAAAAACGAGAACAGCAATTTTACAATTGTGTTTACAAGAAACACTATCAGTTGAACCTTGCAGCTTGTTCATTATTTTTATTATAAATACCTATAAATGTATATATTATTAATAAATCATTCCCATAATATTTTGTATTATTTTTTATTTTGCCCTATCTAAACGTTCGAAACTCTATAGAAAATGTGGCGTATGAAATGACTGATAATCACTAAAACATTTTATCTAGGTACAAAGATGTTTTACGTTTTCGTGGCCTCCACATGATATTTTTGTCAGCATTAAGTACCCTTCTGTATCTGAAACGAATATGAATATTGCATATGTATACGATACAAAAGTAAAGTAACAGGCTATATAAGTCCCTCTGCTGGGCACAGGACTTTTCTTATTTCTGAATCGGTTTTAGGGCAAGGAAATGTCCGCCGCGCTGCCCCAATGCGTGTTGGCGAACTTCACATGTCTTCGAATTTTTTTTCTTATTCCTCAGTCATGCATGTTTCCTCACGATGTTTTCAGCACTTAAAATTGCAATTAAAATTTTCATTGGAGCTGCCGGGGATCAAACCCGGGCGAAATTTACAGCGAGCGCTTAGACCCAAAGCTACTAATACGACACAAATAAATACGATTCAACGAATATAATAAAAACTCTTACGTACTTAAAACTTAAACACTTGATAGCTCGTGATGCCTACCGGACGAAGCTACAGCACCACACCGTGTAATATAATTGAAGATGCTTAACCGCGACATAATTCTCAGTGATGCGCAAACATAATAGGCAGTATATCACTTATATACTTGTCACCTCTGCAGTCTTATTAATCTTTGCACATTTCTAAATAATACAGAAAGTAGTCGCTAGATGGTGTTGACGTCGGCTAAAATCTCTGGGGTCGCCGTTTCGTCAAGGTCATTCAGGCTTCTTAAAGCCTTAATTAAATTTATAAGGCCTTCTCTGTTTGAGGAGGTGCCAATTGTAGATGATAACTGGGCTTAAAAGTCACACTATCTAACAAACGCAAAATTCAACAAATTATCTCACTAATTTCAAAAAACTTTAACTTGGTAGAGCCATGCAGCTATATTAGTAGTATAGTTGTAGCACGAATGGGTCGGCTCGACCGGGGAAGGACCACGCTCTCACAGAATACCAGCGTAAAATAGCAGCTTAACGCTGCTGTGTTTCGTATGGTGAGTGTAGAGAACCGGAGACCCTTTTGACTGGAAACGAGGCATTCAATTTTAGTCCTCACGGGTGACAACGCATCTGCATTTTGATTCGTAATTAAGGATAGATGTAGATGTCTATGGGCCACAGCAACCACTTACCATCAGGTGGGCTATGTGCTCGTTTATCACCCTTATCCTATAAAAAAAACTGTAAAACCAACTAGAAACGGAATCAAATCAAAACCAAATCCTATAATTGATACGGTAAAGGGTATGCCAACACAAGTGTTCGTCGTTGACCCTTTCACATGATAAATCTCTTCCAATCGTCAAAAACACGGATTTCAGATAAAACATCAATTACGTGCCTCAATCGGCGTATTTCAATGAAAAGCCCGATATCAATTTGAACGACAATTATAAAATCGGTTCTTTATTATCGGAATTATAAAATCTAATATTGGGAATAAATTTTTATTATAATATAAATTTGACATTTTCTATATTATAATAGAAAAAATATTCAAATTAAACTTTCCCTATTATAATAATGTTCTCCGGACCGAATTTCGGTCGCGATGGCCAATTTCAAAGAAGACTAGCCAACTGCGCAGTACAGGATTATAGTGTACTTGTATGTACGCAAACATAGGTGCACTCTCTATTCCCTCACTCTCATTGTACGATGGGACGGCAATCCGACACGACCGAAGAGACTTCAGGCGCAGTACCAACCGTCTTTACGTGCTTTAACTCCCTACTACGAAGAGGCTAATAACGTAGAGGCTAATGTAATGTCTGGCTGATTATCAAGAAACTTTTTTTTTGGAAGTCGTAGTAATTGTTTCGTTTTACGAAAGTCAATATATCATCAATTGTAGGGATTTATTTTTATTTTTGTGTAATTTTTTTATGTCGTATATATCGAAAAAAATCATCTTTTATCCAATTTTACCAACCACTTTTCCGAAATTTACTAATGGTCTCTTTACTTGTATTAAGATTTAAATGAACATGTTTCTGCTCTCTTACAAACTTGGAAAAAGTCACCAATTTTCCTGAAAATTTAATGTTCCCAGGAGACCACGTGGTAGAGCCACGTTTCAGCTATATTATGGTTGCAAAACGAATAAGTCGCCTTGACCGGGGAAGGACCACGCTCTCACAGAATACCAGCGTAAATTAGCAAGCTTAATTCTGCTGTGTTTTGTAGGGTGAGTGAAGAGAACCGGAGAACCTTTTTAATGGAAACGAGGCATTCCATCGAGGATAAATGTAGATATCTATGGGCCACCGCATCCGATTACCATCAGGTGGACTGTGTGCTCCTTTGTTAACCTCATTCTATTAAAAAAAATACCAAATTACATCCCCAACCAAACTTAAATATCAAATAATATTTGCTATATATTCTGTGGTTTCCATTTCAAATTTGTGGTCGAAATGTTAATTGTGATTATAATAACCGTTTTCGCTTTACTGGAACAGTAAGTCGAGCATTATTTTTAAAAGCGCCAGATGATGTCTGGTATTTTGATCCAGAAACGTGGCGTCTATAGCAAACTCTATAGCAAACCAGGCCTATGAAAATTGTTAATAAGGACATTAAGTCGTAATACCCTAATCTTAATAACGGAGGATCGGGGTTAGAAATTTGAAATCTCATTTCTGAAACCCTATGGCAAAAATGAAACTAGAATTTGCTCCTTTTTATATATTAGGTAAATGAGATATGAAATAAAATTCGTACCGAATTTGTGACGCCGAATTAAATAGGTCACTTGCGAATTAACATATTCATGTATTCCATCGTAAAGTCCGATCTCGGGCAAAAACTTATAAATTGTTTTAGCTGTAGTAGCTTTTGTTCCTTGACCCTGTGTTTTTGCTCGATCCCTTGTTTTCAAGAGATTGATTGAGAGCTTTGTAGAGCATTATAAAGTTCATCGCTCCTGTATCCTGACCGTTCCCATTTAGCAACGGCACGGTACGAATAAGGAGTCGAGGTCATTGCGCCATCAGGGAGATAAAAAGCCGTCGTCAACTTACCTACGGCATGGGGTCAGGTAATTTTTTATTATTACCCAAACGTTTTTTTTTATTATATAAATATTAGCTATAGCCGACCACGCGTTTTGTGGCTCGAAAAGTTTTTAAAATTCAAATATAACGATGTATCAATTTTTTAATCGATAAAAAACTTTCTGAGATTTAAGAATCATTTACTTTTTTATTTAAAAAGATACTGACTAATAGCAAAGGGCCAAATTCAGTGCGCTGTAAGCAAGGGAGCGATCGGCAAGGCGACGTCTTTACCGATTATATTGCAGCAGCAACATGCTTTCACCGCAAATTTATCTTTTTCTCCTGTATTAGCCTGCAAAATTCCACTGCTGGATATTGGCCTCTTCCGTAGTAGGAAGCGTTTGTCATGATCGCCACATTTAGCAACACTCACAGTACCGAATCTATACAAATAAATAAAGTTAAGTGTCTGTTTGTAATGTCTAAATAACAGCTTTTTACTAAGTTTGGTCATGTAGAAAGAATGAACGAGGAAAGAGTGACAAAACAAATTTATGTGGCAGAAGTGGACGGAAGAGTCGGGAAGGGACGCCCTAGACGAAGGTTTATCGACCAAATTGGCGATATATTGAAAATGGGCCAGATTAGGAGCACCCTTAACCGACGAGCGTGTATGCGTAGATATATGGATGTAAAGGAGGCTAGAGAAGTGTGTCAGGATCGTGCCAAATGGAAGTCCGTAGTCTCTGCCTACCCCTCTGGGTGACAGGCGTGAGTGTTTATGTATGTATGATATGAAAGTATATACGGTAACAATAACAAAAATTTTTTTAATTTTTGTCTGTATGTTTGTTTGTTCCGGCTAATCTCTGAAACGGCTGTACTGATTTTGACGGGACTTTCACTGGCAGATAGCTTATGTTATAAGGAGTAACTTAGGCTACTTTTATTTTGGAAAAAGAACTAGAGTTCCGCGCAAAAATTTAAACCTATGAAATCCAATATTAATAAATTCCACGCGGGCGAAGTCACGGGGACGGCTAGTAACGCTCGTCTGGGTATTTCACGTCTGACATAAATTAGATAGTTATATCGTCATCTATCGGAAACCATCCGATCCTACTTATATTTTTCATAGTTAGCAGCTTATTGCTTATTTAACACCCACTAATTGCATACATTTCTTAAATTATGAAATGAAAACGAATATTTTTATCTAATCCTATCTGCTGAACATAGGCCTCGCCCAAGGAATGGCACAAAAGGTTCTGAGCCACCTGCATTCTTCGATTTCCTACATATCATAATAAATCGTCACTCATTTTGAGATTGCAAACATTTAGTTGGAGGCTAGGTAAGAGTAGGAGAACACGTAACTTTGTACTTCCGGCGTAAGAATATCCGCAACCCCATATCGTCCCGTGGATGTCGTAAGATGCGTCAGAGGGTAACGAACCAGTAGATGTTCAGCAGTGTCTTCCTGATAATAACTAAATAATAAAAAACTGCGGTTTCCAACTCACTTGCGAAGTGTGGCAACTATGGCAAATAAACATCCCATGAATTCTATGCTAGTTCAACTTCCAGTAGTAAGTTCCATTTCTAAATCAATATGTACAAAGATTAAAAGGTATTACAGGATGGATTTTTTTTATAGAAATAGGGTGACAAACGAGCGCACAGTCCACCTGATGGTAAGTGGTTGCTGTGGCCCATAGACATCTACATCTATCCTCGATTGCGAATCAAAATGCAGATGCGTTGTCAGCCTTGAGGACTAAAATGGAGTGCCTCTTTTCCAGTAAAAAGGGTCTCCGGTTCTCTACACTCACCATACGAAACACAGCAGCATTAAGCTGCTATTTTACGTTGGTATTCTGTGAGAGCGTGGTCCTTCCCCGGTCGAACCGACCCATTCGTGCTACAACTATATTATAAATATAGCTGCAGCATGGCTCTACCATAATTTTTATTTTTGGTTGCTTTAGATATTTTTTTAATAGAACTCCCATCAGCCTGATATGCTTATCACAGTTTCTGATTATTAAAAGCATTTTTTTCTATACTAGCTTTGTAGATAAAAATTATAGTAAGATAGCAATATTTTTCATGTTAAACAAGTGTTAATTTTAGTTTTTTTTTTATTTGTTAATTGTATTATACTATAAATAGATTCTTAATAAAAAGATTCGGGTTTTTAAACTTTGTTGCTGCCCAATTTTAGCGACAGATTCTTCTAAATGCCCCTGTGTGTGTTTAATTATTTTAGTCAGCGTCACCAGTTTGGCCGTGGAAGCAAAAGGGGAGATCTCCCGCCGGGCAATATGATAGGCCCGGGGAGCGGCCAGCGCTTCAAATGTAGTTGGCACTTCGGAGCTGTTCTATATAATATACTGCTTTTACTTCGGAACTTTGATAGCGTGATTTAGGCTTCGATGTGTTTCACTTATCGCGCGACGACAGCGCCGCCACAGACTTATATTAAAAATTGCATTATTAAACGTACATGTTTCTAATTTTACATGCCTTTTTGCTCCGATGGTTTAAGTTCCAAAATGCAATGAATTGTGTTTAATTATTTATTTACTAAATCCCTAAACTAAGCCTTGGGTTGGCTACTTAGCTATGCAACTCATTTTTCAATTTTTCTATTCAACTTTGCCCTTTACCTTATGCCATTAGCACGAAATAGTTTATTTTGATAACATATAACAACCATAATCTGCTTACCGAATGAGAGCTTACCAATCAATCATGTATCAATACTTAAGTTTAGAAGTCAGAATCTTGTATCAATACTTAAGTTTCGTTAGGTGATTTTGTATCTTATAAGTATTAATAGTTAATGATGTCTTATATTTACGCGAACACTACACATTTAAATAAAACTAGTTTTACGGATTTTATCGCGTATATTAACTTATTTTATATTCCCGATATTTCGATTTAAATAAAACTAGTCAGTTAGTTTAAACGGGGGGGATTGTGACTCCCGTGACCATGGGTGCTATAAAGTACTCGAAATGTCGGGAATATAAAATAAGTTAATATAAGCGGTAAAATCCGTAAAACTAGTTTTATTTATAAGCATTAATAGTTTTTTTGGTTAGTAAATAAATAAAAAAATAATGGTATTCATTTGTTCCATTGCACTTTTCGTAACTGTTCACTGGCGTAAGCTGAATAATTTAGGTAACGCTATTTAGAAGGTCTTCTCGAATCTTGCTGCAATCATGATATGTCTTTTTTTATAGGATAGGGTGACAAACGAGCACACAGTAGACTGTGGACCATCAGGTGGACCTGATGATAAGTGGTTGCTGCGACCCATAAACATCTACATCTATCCTAGATGCGTTGTCACCCGTGAGGACTAAGATGAAATGCCTCTTTTTCAGTAAAAGGGTCTCCGGTTCTCTACACTCACCATACGAAACACAGCAGTGTTAAGCTGCTATTTTACGCTGGTATTCTGTGTGGTTTCTGTTTATATAGTGGTACTTTTCAGTTTTTTTTTCTGTATAGCACATTAACATCGGATCACAAAGCTTTAGCACAGAATAAATAATAGTTAAGTTTGGATAATGCCAGACTCAGACCACTTTGTTGAATATTTCAATGGCGCCAAAACCACAGATTAAATAATGTTACTACGTAACCGAAACCTATTCAAAACCATGTTCAACTTATTTTAGAACACGCACTCACGCACACATATGCATTTAAAATATTATGATAATCAATAACGAGGTAATAACGAGGCTAAATAAATAAGTAAATAACTTTATCATTTACCCTTGTTATTATATATAAAATGACCTTTAGACTAGACTTACTTTAAGAGGAGGAACTGGTTCCACAGTTAACATAGTAATTATAGTTCAGGGGCCAGGAAATCAATGAATTCATATGAAAGGATGTGTTATAAATAATATGTGTGAATATGATAAAGGAAGAAAGAAGAAAAATGTGTATGTGAGCGCGTGTCAAGAAGTACGTAGTGTTCTGTCTATCTCTTTCATTGGTCTGTGTTGCTAACTAAATCATACAGCATTTAAAAACAGACAATAAATAGTACATATTTTCGAAGCGCTATACCAAACTAAAAAATTAATAGAATCAGGCGTTACTTTGCGGAAATCCATTATATTAAAGTTGGAAAAATTTACTTTGCCAATATCCGCTCAATAAAATAAAATGATGTGTCTTACCTAGTTTGAAGAGCACCTCCCGCCCTCCCTCAATTGCGTGCACTATCCCCGTCACCACTAATCCCAGCACCACTACTCCCACCACCACTACACTAGGAAAGACACAACACCGACGACAATACGACACGTGTTTCGCCTCTACACGAGGCATCTTCAGGTGTAGTAGACTCTACGGTGGCTGACCGCTTAGCGGTCCAACTTTAACAAACTAAAAAAGGCAAACTGAAAGGCTATTTTAAAAGGATTTAAAGTG
Organism: Parnassius orleans; assembly: GCA_029286625.1. Classification (NCBI taxonomy): domain Eukaryota; kingdom Metazoa; phylum Arthropoda; class Insecta; order Lepidoptera; family Papilionidae; genus Parnassius; species Parnassius orleans. The sequence goes on along the minus strand of JAGSMP010000243.1, from coordinate 496,062 downwards.
ACTTAAACACAAAATAGAAAACAGCACGCATCAACTACACAGCTCTATTCAAAGTAAATGTTGTATAAAAATATACTAAGTGGCATTAAAGCTGCAACGCTTGGCTTGGCAAATAAAACGTAAACATATTCATGTATTTTTCCTTAAAGATCGACTCTATGATGAAATAAAAATGTAAATTTGTTTAAAATAATTGCTATTATAGCAAAAATGTTTAAGAAATATTTTGTTTTGGTTTTCGGGTGGTGACGGCGTAGTGAAACCATTGCCCTTTTTTATCCCATGGCTGTCGTAAGAGGCGACTATAGTATAGACCCAAAGAGGTCTTATGGCTTCCGATAGGCTATATTTTATTATTTATAATATACTGACGTTAACATCCCTATATATATCTAAAATATCCTCAGTGGTTAGAAATAATATCGACTGGTTCCCTCAATACTTCCTCTCTAAAAATTTAATACCAAAAATAAAATTAACCACAGCTACATCAAAGTTACAAATCGTAAACACCGGCCCCTATTCAATGTCAATAAAAATATATAATAAATTTCCAGAATGTATCAGAAGCGTTAATAACATAAAAAAGTTCAACAAGGAAGTTAATAAATATTAAACGGAAAAATGTTATTACTTGTTGCCGGGGTTTTTTGGTGATTAATTAGGAAAAAGGAAATAATAATAGGTTTTTTCTTCTCCTTATTATCTTGTTATTATGTAAATTAATTGTAAAAAAAATCATTAAATAATACTTAATAATGATCATTTTATAAATAAATAATACAATAATGTAATGTAATATTACATTAATTAGCGAGGCGGTATAACCTACCATCTCGTTTACGCCAGGCGTAAAATATCCACACTGGCAACGGAAAACAGCGTCTCTTATATAAACTGTCATTAATAAACAGTTACCTCAAATTTGTGTGTGTGTGAATCCATCATTATGTGAAAAACATGGTAGAGCCACGCTGCAGCTATATTATGGTTGTGGCACAAATGGGTTGGCCCGAACGAAGTAGGACCACGCTTTCACAGAATACCAGCGTAAAATAGCAGCTTAATGCTGCTGTGTTTCGTATGGTGAGTGTAGAGAACCGGAGACCCTTTTTACTGGAAACGAGGCATTCCATCTTAATCCTCAGGAGTGACAACGCATCTGCATTTTGATTCTTAATCGAGGATAAATGTAGATGTCTATGGGCTACAGCATCCACTTACCATCAGGTGGAACTGTGTGCTCGTTTGTCACCCTTATTCTATAAAAATATATCTTATAGACACCCTTGGGTGTCGCAAGAGACGACTTTAGGAAATGCCAGAAAAATCTATTTCTTCCAAAAGATGGCGGTGTACCATATCGTTTACGCCAAACCGACGACGGGCAGCAGCGTCTAGGGTGCGAGAACCAGAGTACTAAAGTGTCAATCCGCCAACCAGGCATGACGATTAAGGCAAATCCATCCTACAACCGGAGAGGTTCATGTCCAGCAGTGTGGAGTTTTCTGATAAAGGAGAAGAAGAAGAAAAAAGGTTGCTTTTTTTGCAATTAAATTTTACAAACTTAAACGTCCGAGTGACTTCAAAATGTACAGACATCAAGAATTGATTACAATACAATATTTCTTTGACAGTGTCGCCAGGATTATGAGCTCATGGCGAAAATCAAAAATACTTCATAATAACAAGATATGGTGAAACCGTTAAAGAAACATCGATTAGAGGGAGAAAATGCGTTTTGAGTCAACTTTACTATTTTATACATAATCATGCTTTGTGGCTATAGCTTCAAATTATAATCTGGAAAACTACAAATATGCTGTTTTGGAATATAAACAAAATAATATATAAATTGAAAGTAAGAAGTTAATAGGAGCATAGGAGTAATCGAACCCCTCACTAGAGATTTTTAGCAACCCCAGCCCCGCCATTACCATGGTCGTTACCGTAACCAGAAATAGTGGGGCCGCCGGGAACTAGGGGCCATTTATTTATGTTGTGGCTCATTGTGTTTGCCATAGTCGCCACGTTTGGCTGGCGGGTTGGCAACCGCATTTTTGAGCTATTATCAGGAAGATGCTGATCTCCATTTCCTGCTTCAGTTTCCCCATGTCGCCTCTTACAACACCCGCGGGATGATATGGAGTAATACTTTATTTTACGTCGCCACTAGACGGATCCGCCACTACGCGGTGGAGCCAGCACACCTCGATGGAAACCAGTTGACCAAGCCGGCTAAAAAAATAAAGTTTTAATGAAATGTAAAAGCCAACTTCAAATAACTAAAAAAATAAAATAATTACACAAACTGATGCCCATTATAAGGCAAAGTGTATAAAAGCATTATAAGGCAAAGTGTATAAAAGCATTATAAGGCAATGTGTATAAAAGATTTAATGCCCCGACTATTTTATTCTTTTTAGTTTTTTGAAGTCGGCATTTACTTTTTATTAAAGTCAATTTTTTACCCTTTCGAGTGGACAAAGGAGTATCACAATCTTTATGTCGTCTAAATAGTTACATTAAAAACTTCAAAATTCCTGCATATTTGGAAAAAAAATATTAATTACATCCTGAAGTATTACTTATTTAATTTAAAAGAAGAATCATCATAATCGGTTCACAATTGACGAAGATATTGCGTTACATAAATACAAAAAACATACAATCAAATTGAAAACCTGCTCCTTTTTTTAAAGTCGGCTATTAAGTTAATTTTTTCTGCACTGATCTCATGATACCATTATTTTAAGCAGCTGGTTTAAATTTTTGTTTCCAATAGCGTATGATGTTTTTGAATACCAGCGTTAAATAGCAGCTTAATGCTGCTGTGTTTCGTATGATGAGTGTAGAGAACCGGAGACCGTTTGTACTGGAAACGAAGCATTCCATCTTAGGCCTCAGGAGTGACAACGCATCTGCATTTTGATTTTTAATCGAGAATAAATGTAGATGTCTATGGGCACCACCATCTACTCACCATCAGGTGAGTAGATGGTGGTGCTTGTTTGTCACCCTTATTCTGTAAAAAAATTGAAACAAAATACAAACGACAAACTAGGATCATTCAAGCAAAAACCTATTCTTTTGTTGGTTAATCTGTCTCTGTCATAAAATAGTATAGACTGTTTTTGTGCAAATTACTTTTGCCTTTTCCCTTACCATCTGAATAAAGAACATTAGGAAACCGAAATTACAGTTTTATTTGAAATTCCTACAGGAAAACTGTCTTCATGGGCAAAGTTTTTGATGAGTTCTGTTTCTATATGACGTTTAACCAATTTACTCGGCAAATATGTGTTGGTTGAAATTACCTACCTTACAGTTTAATCAGACCTTCATAAAGTAGAATGAGGACTTTTATCGACATCATAGATTTGTTCATAATTAGCCCATATGCAGTCCACAATTGGGCTTAGAATTTTGATGCCAGTTATGCAGGAAGTCGATGGATACAGGTGGTTCAGGGCCACTTTTGTGACATTCTTTGGGGAGGTCTATGTTCAGCAATGGACTTGTGAAGGGCCGTAATCCTGTAATAATAAATGATGATGACTGTACTACTACCATGTAGTGGCGGTGTAAGAATATCCTCTACCACATATCGTCCCGTGGGTGTTGTAAGAGGCGACAGAGCAAAACTGTCACAAGAGATCAGCAGTAGCATCTTCCTCATCACCCATGAAAGCCCATGTCTAGCAGTGGCACTAATATCGTTAGAACCAATCTTACTAGCCTCGGCACAGGTGCAAAGTAGCCAGCCTTTTGGTTTTTTACAGGACACATTTCGGAGAGTGTGCGCAGGAATTGTACGATTTAAATTCTTCCTCTCCATTCCGTCATCGGACTACCAGACGCTTGTCTGGTCTTCACTCCTTTGCTGTCAACATACCATTTATTTGAACCAAACGATTTAATCGTCGTTCCTAATGCGTACAAAGGAGTGGAATAATTTGCCAACATCTGTCCTTCCATCCGATTATAATGTGGGTGTCTTCAAGGCAAGAGTGAATAGGTTTTTGTTAAGCTAAATCAGTGCGCTGTACCATCTTTAGCTGCATCACCACTTACCATCAGGTGGGATAGTAGTCAAGCACTGGCATATAATAGTAAAAAAAAAACGAGTTGGCAAAGAAAAAATAAGTATGATATATAGCCAGCATTAGATTTAAATGCAAATAAAAAAGATGAAATGTAAATAGAATTTCTTGGGCCACTCGACAATAGCCAAGAGAACGTTAAAAATTACAGTCTACAATATTCCCCCCGTTTTGAATCCCAACTCACTTAAACTAAGTCGAAAGTACACAAAAATCATCAAAGAACAAAAGTTACCTCCACAAAAACAACTTATAACTTTTTGTCACCAAGACCGACCCTCAGGGCTGAATACATGAATCTATTTATTCTCAAATAATGACAGACTTTGTTTTTATATCGCTTTTTGTGTTCCGAGCCAAATTTAACAAAACGGGTCACTTATATTCTGACTGGTCTATTATAACCAGTTTGTCTGTCTGTTTCAAAGGTTTTTCTCTGTGTATATATGGCTAAAACCGAAGAGTACTTATGTACGCCTAGATATAATATATTAGGTTAGGATTTGTCCTGAAATGTCAAGACTTTTGGGCTTTTGTTAGGATTGCGGTCGGATTTTAGAAATATCGGGCTTTTCGATTTTTTAATAAAATACAGTAGGTTTTTGCGTGGGAGTGGTGAAAACTGCGACGTCGATTGAGAGTGCACAAAATCAATGATTGTTTTTTTCGCGCTTGTTAATGTTGTTTGCAACAAAATGTCAGGATGTTTCTATGGAAATCAGGTAATTTGTCAGGCCTTTTCAATTTTCAATCTGATAACTCTAGTTACACCTAGGTTTAGGTGCAACCGATTGCGGTTGGTAATTTTTTTTAAAGAATAAGGGTGACAAACGAGCACCAGTCTGCACCTAATGGTAAGTAGATGCTGTGGCCCATAGACATCTAGATTTATCCTCGATTAAGAATCAAAATGCAGATACGTTGTTACCCCTGAGGACTAAGATGAGTCTAATAATGCCTCGTTTCCAGTAAAAAAGGCCTCCGGTTCTCTATACTCACCATACGAAACACATCAGCATTAAGCTGCTATTTTACTGAACTTGTATTCTGTGTGAGCGTGGTCCTACCCCGGTCGGTTTTCACCGTAATGAATAAAATACACAATTATTATTTATTATTAGTAATTTTGAGACCTAAAATAATTAAAAAAATATATTGTAGTCATTGGAATATCAATTAAAAGTTTTTTGTAACACCTTCTTTTAGAAGTAATATTTACTTTATCAATTAATGCTCCTGATTGCTCTCCCCCGCCGTATCCTCAATATTTATTGCTAAGAAAAAAGTTACAGAAAACATGAACAAAGGCAATTACGTATAATTTACATTGAAGCTAAATGATCAGTATGATTTTTATTTAATTTTTATTAAACTATAAAATATTATTAGATAATTTAGGTGGGGAGAGGTTTTCCTTCTTTATCTTACTTTATACGCGGTAGAGCCATGCTGCAGGTATATTACTGGTATAGTTGTAGCACGAATGGGTCGGCTCGACCGGGGATGGACCACGTTCTCACAGATGCCAGCGTGAAATAACAGCTTTACGCTGCTGTGTTTCGTATGGTGAGTGTAGAGAACCGGAGACCCTTGTTAGTGGAAACGAGGCATTCCATCTTAGTCCTCACGGGTGGCAATGTATCTGCATTTTGATTCGTAATCGAGGATAGATATAGATGTCTATGGGCCATAGCAACCACTTACCACCAGGTGGACTGTGTGCTCGCTTGTCACCCTTATTCTATAAAAAAAATCTTCAGTTCGAAACAGCCCATTGCTCGGCATGAGTCTCCGTCGTCGGACGGATTTCCCAGAATCGAAACGCTTGACATATAGTTGTCAAACGCAGGAGCAAGTCTCTCTTCATTGATGCTGCTCTTTACGCCGCCCCCGATTTGGGTATTTTACATCAACGTAAATGTACACTAGATGGTATTATAACACCGCCATCTATCCGTAGGCGCCAGCATTTATTAGGTAGGACTACTTTTCTATCTAGGTGTCCGTCTGGTATCACCTTTATTTTACATCTACATAACATATGTGTCACAACCAACTAGCTTAATTAGCTGTTCAAGTCAGCCTAGCCTTTTTACTAAACGGCGCCGTTCAACTAGCGGCCTGAATGATATTTAGCCGATGCGTCTAATACAACATTGCACCTATCTTGTAATATAAGTGATAGTAGGTTAAGATACGACTGAGGTGGCCCTTGGGCCACTTTTAAGCCGCGTATATTTATATAATATAGCACAGTTACAGTGCATAATTAGGCATGAAATTTTGTATTAGACGCATCGACTTAAACGCATCGGCTGAATATTATTCAGGCCGCTAGTTAAAAGTAAAAGGGCTAGGTTGTTAATTGAACGGCTAATTAAGCTAGTGGGCTGTGACATATACATTAGATGGTATTATATTACCAACATCAATCGCAGTATCACAGGTTTTTACTAAGTAATACTTTTCTTACTTTCCTGGCGTCCGTCTGGGTAGATACCACCCTATTACCATTTCTGCCGCCAGTTAGCAGAGCATGCGCTGCTGTGTTCTAGTCTAAAGGATATAGAGAGCAGAGTGAATTATTCGCGTAATATCTTTACTTAAATCATTATATAAAAAATCAAGGCTACCGAGAAGGCTACAAGGCCGCGGGGAACCACATGTTAGCAACTATCAACCAAAGAATATTTAGATGGGTACTGTAAAATGATGTTGCGAAAATTGCTTCAAGTACACATTTATTTATATTTATTGTCCATTGAAGACTAAACATAAAGTAAAGTCACGAAAAGTGGGTCAAAGTCAGAAGTTAAAGCAAATAACCTACCATGTGTTAGGACCCTTTTTGTGTCTAGGAATCCGTCAGGGTATGTCCTACTCTCTCACCTATTTCTGCCGCCAAGTAGCAGTACATGCACGTTACAGCCTATTAAAGTCCACTGTTGAACACAGCCCTCCCCATAGATTACCTCATAGGAGGGATATTTGCCATAGTTGCCACGCTTGGCAAGCGAGTTGGCAACCGCAGTTTTTTATTTAATTCGTAACTAGCGATCCGCCTCGCACGGGCGAATTCTGGATCTCGACAACAGCGCCATCTACAGGGTCCAAATGTTCTAAACCATCTAGGGACCCATTTAAACACACACAAAAAATTTCATCATAATCTAGAGACTGTCCGTTAGTCTCTAGATTTTGATTTTTATATAGAGACTATGGCGGGTCGGCGGGCGTACTTCTATTGATGACTAGCAACCTGCCCCGGATTCGCCTGATAAAAGACCATTTATTTTACCAATTTCTCGTTTTTTCAAACAAAACTCAAGTTTTTCGGATAAAATATAGCCGTTCTGGCATTGTTTTCTATCTGTTCGTAAAGTTTCATCACAATCGATTCAGTCTTTTGAAGATTAACCCGGAAGACAGACAGAAATTTAAAAAAATGGTTATTTATGTCTTAATATCATACAAATGGTACTGACCGTAATAGAAGCCAGTTATTTTAATATTACAGACAGACACTTCCATTTTGTGTATAGGTATAGGTTTCTAATGTTGATTACTTTTAATATTAGATTAAATAGTGTGGTAATTTGGTACAATAAACAATTAATTAAGCCGTGGGCATTTCTTTCCCACAACCCGTTACAAAGTTCATGTATGAGGTTCAATAATAATGTTTGCACTTTCCCTTCTAAATTGACCAAATGGTTTAGAAATACCCTAACTCCCCAACCCCCACCTCCGTGTACACGCTTCACCGCTACATTTTACAGCGCTCATTCAATATTAAGGACTGGGCAATACGTTAACAATCAAAATCTATTCGAGCATCGAGTAAACCAATTTATAAGTTATTGCGACGTCGGCGGACCTTTTCTGTGGAATACATGAATATGTTAATATATAAAAACCCCAGTTTACTGTTATAACACAATGCCAAATTCCTGTGTCTTATTATTTATTTATTGAAGTGATACACCAAGTTTCACCTTTGAAACATGTTTAGTTTAAAATACTTGTAAATTATTTAAATGATTACTAAAAAAATATTTATTTCAAGAAATAACGAACCCTTAATAAATTTTAATACTGTGTTATGCAATTACTTTTAAATAAACTACTTTATAGCCAACTTAAAAAGGGGTAGGTTTACAATTCGACTGATACTCAAAATCAAAATTAAATATAATGGAGCCCCCATCGATGTTGATGATAAAGATGACGAAGATGAAACACAATTTGATTGATAAGTCGGCATACTCGTGCAAAAAAAATTGTATAACTTTTCAGAATTAATTTGTATAACGATTTTGTTTATTATTTTTATAACCTTTAATACTCTGTATCTCCTAAAGTGTTGATCGTACAGTAAAAATGTTTAGACATAATTTATAGGAACTTTAATGTAGATAATTAATGTAGAAGTCACTAAAGAGACAGTATAAACAGTTTTCGAGTCACAAGCAAAAACTTGAAAAGAGACCTTCCGCCCCCACTGCCGGCTTGTGTCTCTCCCTCGGGGACTTTTAGTATATTCATCTGAACACCTTAAGGAATACCTGTACTAACTTTCAAAACTACATGAATTATTTGGTCTAATCGACGATTTTGAAGCTAATTTTCTTTTGTAGGGGATAACATTTTCATGTAACTACTTAGATGACATTAAGATTGTATTATCCTTTATTGCACTCAAAAGGTAAAAAAATACTTTTAATAAAAAATAAAAGCCGACTTCAAAGAACTAAAAAGAATAAAATAATTTATACGTGGTAGAGCCATGCTGCAGCTATATTAATAGTATAGTTGTAGCACGAATGGATCGGATCGACCGGGTAAGGACCACGCTCTCACAGAATACCAGCGTAAAATAGCAGCTTAACGCTGCTGTGTTTCGTATGGTGAGTGTAGAGAACCGGAGACACTTTTTACTGGAAAAGAGGCATTCCATATTAGTCCTCACGGCTGACAACGGATCTGCATTTTATTCGCAAACGAGGATAGATGTAGATGTCTATGGGCCACAGCAACCACTTACCATCAGGTGGACTGTGTGCTCGCTTGTCACCCTTATCCTATAAAAAAATCAAATTCTGAATGGGCTTTAATTCCTGAATGCAGAACAGAGCCGTGTGTTTTGGCATTCCTTGGGGGAGGTTTCTTATGTTCAAGTCTAGACTTGTGAACGGCTGTTATTACGATAATGATGAAATAACTAAAAACAACCGCAGTATTTATATTTTTAATTTGTACATATTATATGTAAAATGGTTGTGAAATAAAATTATTATTATTATACTAAAGCCCTTTTCCCGCTTCGTTTTAAGTAAGCTCGATATTCCTATCGGCACAGTCGTAAAACACATTAGTAAAGCGTCCACACAATGAACGTTCTTGCATGCAGGTGGCATTCGCAATTTCCTCGCTCGCAAAGCAATATATTCCCTCACGTGAGGAATGCCTCTCACCTCCCGCTATACAGTTCGCAAGGTGCAAGCTAGTTTCGAGTAGAGCCGCTGTGTAAATGACTAATTTACATAATCATGCGATTTAATATTGCAAACTACATACAAATAAATAAAACTTTATGCGTTATAAATTAAGGGTAGTAAAATTATAAGCAGAAACTTATATTTTTTTCATAATGTTGAAGTCCACTTGATGGTGAGTGGCTACTGCAGCCATAGAAGTGTCAGATGCGTCACCCCTGAAGACTAAGATAGAATGCCTTACATCCTGTAATTATACTTGTCTATACCCTTCAGACTGGAACACGGCAGTGCACTGCTATTTGGCGGCAGAAATAGGTAAGAGGGTGTGTTCAGCTCTGAAAATTGCAACGCAGCACTCCAGTGACCGCGTTACCAAAAGTCACGCACACTTACAAGGTACGTGAGGGTAAGGTACCTTAAGCTTTGCCGCCCTATAAAACCAAAACTAGGAGGATGACAGAGACAAATACATAATGTCGTATACTATAACTAATATATTAAGAAAAAAAATGTCATGGAACATTCGGTTGGAACGAAGTTCCTTACGTAATATATTATTATTGATAAACGTATTATATTATTGATTAACAAATACAAATAAATGAATTACTAGCGTCTATTAAAATAAAGCGTCATTTAATTAAAAATAATATTTCTTTCATGGCATGATAAGAAAAAGTGCAAGGGAGATGAATATTATTCAATTTCGCTCGCACTGTAGAAAGGGGGTCGTGACGGAAAAATCTTACACTTTTTCTCGCCTAGCCCCTATCCGTCTAATTTGTACCGTCCGATAAGGAACTTCGGTCCAAAAATAGCAAACTAGCCTTGGCAATAATTAGGAACACTTCGAAAAATCAACTTAAAGAAAACTAACTACACTACCCAATACTATAATCGACTAAAATATTATTAAAATAAAATTTAAAATATTTACTAAAATGTCAACTGTCAAAATCGCGTCGATAAAGCGGCGCCCTTTTGACACTTTATTATTTGAATGTTATTGAAGAGCTATCGAATCACAAAACCATCTATGCAAATAAGGCAGTAGTTTTTGAGTTATAAGAAAGTGACTATATTAACCGGATGACCATATTACCCTCACGTACTATAGTTGTTGCTGAGTAATCTTAGCATATGATATAAATTTGTACGTGTATTAAATTGTATATATTGTAATGATTTGTGAATAAGATCCTCTTTCAACGCTGGACGACTTCTTCGTGACTCCTGGTAAGACCTCCCTCTCACTGCGGCCAAAACACTTTTAGCCGTCAGGACCTCTGATCAGTCTTGTGAGTCTGCTTGACTGGCAGTGAGAGAACCCCATCACCTAACCCTGACATTCTGTCTCTGTCCGTATGTTACCTTAGGTCTCATGGTGCAGACATCCCGCATTTATTTTATTTATTTATGGTAGGGCTAGGGTATTAGGGACTGCTAGGGACTGCTAGTTATAGGGAACTTAGTTAGGGTCTGTAGAGTATAATACTCCTACCATATTCATGTGCAGCCAGGCAGTCGAGCTATCGAAGGGAAACTAGGTTAATATTTAAACAAACAACTACCTGACTGTACAGGGTGGTAACTACCCAGACATACTCGGCAGAAAAGGAGCTCTGCCACTTAGTACAGAAGTAGTATATTTTAGAGGTTCCTTTCTCAACTACTAACTACAAATTCAGAACAAAACATGCACAGTATATATTTTGCATATTTTGAGTATAACTAACGTTTCAATGTCGTATAAGATATATATGTGGTAGTGTAAAACTGCTCCTTCATTTTCGGGATATTATGCTATCGGTTGCTAAATAAAACTTGGTTCTATTTTACGTACTTTATTAAATCACACTAATCTAATCAAATAACAATGTCTTAAAATTACGATTACACTCATTTATCATTACGATTACTTATTTCACATGAATGGACAAATGAATAGTTTAAACAAAGATGTATATTAAGGTTTAGTAAGGTGTAAGAATAAGAATCTGATTACTGCGCAGTATCTTTTTTCGAGAGAGCGCATAGATTACGCGTCAACCCAATACAAACCTAATGCAAGGCCTTGTGTTGCCAGGTTAATAATTAAATATTATTACGTTAGATTACAGTAGAGTCCTGCAGCCTGACATGAATGGCTCTATTTTATACCTTTATATTACTATCTGGGTACTGTGATAAGTTAGGGAGCCAATATAGACATAAATATTCTACAAAAACAAGCAGCTATACGTACTGTAACTATTATCAAAAAATGGGCATATGTTATAATTTTATGTTTGTTTTTCTCTTTGAGATAAACTCAGTAGTCAGTATTCTCCAAGAACTCGCCCATGAATCTCAGAGAGAGGTAGGATCAGACTCCTGACTCACAAATACAGAATTACCCAAAACTTTTGACAATATTGTGACCGAATGAATTGCTGCTCGTTTCTGTATAACATTTATGTCGATATGGGAGTATTTATCTAGGCTTTTAGCGATCATTCCTGTGGCACCAACCACTTTAGGTATGACTTCAGTAGGTGTTTTCCAAAGCCGGGTTATTTCAGTTATTTTTATAATGTGGGAATATATAGTAATTATTATTATTATTATTATTTATTTAATTAACATCAACATTAAAATCGTTAACAGTTTTTTGTCTGTAGTGCCGTTTGTGCACGCAAATCTCCACAATGCCTAAACCAATTTGGATGTCAGTTTGAATGAGCAATTTGTCCGCCGCGCTCCGGTGCGTATGTTAATGTTATTTAAGGTTAATAAATTATTAAACCTAAAAACAACAGGGTTTACTTGTTTAAATTAGTGAGATGTGCAGATGATGCATGTTAGCGCGTATGAAATCGCCGGCACAGCTCGTCTATGTAATATGATATATAATATACCTTAGAGTATATCAGATATACATATTAAATATGTATGCATAGTCTGAGATCTATACATATACTATAAATAAAATGGAAATAGCTGTCTGTAATAGCGAAATAACTGACTTTTATTATGCTCATGAACTTATTCATGCTAATAAGACATGAATGACCATTTCCAAAAACATTTTTGTTTGCAAATTTACACGAAAAAGGTCACAAAGTGTGGGTATTTTTCCTCTCCACTCTGACCAACTTTTATTTTTTTTTTACTTTTTTACTACACTATATAGATCAACAGATTTTTTTTAGTTTAAGTTGAACTCGGACGAAGTCGCGGGTAAAAGCTAGTATTTAATAAAAGTATAGGAGAATGGCTTTACTAAAGTTAACGTCGTTTATTTCTGAATGTTTATTAAGACGACATCGTAGAAATTAACCCCCGCTTCATCCTTGCTTCAGCTTCAATTAGTGAGAATTACTTTCAAGAAACATGAGCGTACGACGGAACATAAAAAAGTTATAAATGACACAAACGCGATGCAATGCACTTCCTTCCACTTAGAAAGCAATATTTTGAAATTAAATTATGTTAGGTAAGCATCAAGCTATTGAGACAATTGAAATAACCGAGAATAACCGGGGCAGGACCACGCTCTTATTTCGTTGTTGATATTATAAAGCATTAGAACGATGCGTTTTGCTCCGTCGTATATAATGCATACAGTAAGGTATTAGCATATGAGTAAAGAAACCGTATACTTATGTGGCATTAGCATGATTTGGTAGACTTAGTCTTTCCGTCCTAATGGGAGTAACGGGTATCAAAAAAAGGAGTGTTAATAAGGTGGGGGCCATGCTGCAGCTATAATAACATGGTTGCAACACGAATGGGTCGGCTGGACTGGGGAACCACGCTCCCACAGAATACCAGCATAAAATGGCAGCTTAATACTGCTGTGTTATGTATGGTAAGTGTAGAGAACCGGAGACCCTTTTTACTGGAAATGAGGCATTCCATCTTAGTCCTCAGGAGTTACAACGCATCTGAATTTTGATTCTAAATCGAGGATAGATGTAAATGTCTATGGGCCACAGCATCCACTTACCATCAGGTGGACTGCGTGCTCATTCGTCACCCTTATTCTATAAAAAAAAAACATTCATGACGACCACATGGTATCGTAGTCAGAGTATCGTAGTCTTAGGTTGCGAGTTCTGAGTTTAAATCCAATTCAGAATTCACGTTAAAAACACCAACTACAAAGAAGCCGTTGGTTTTCGGATCTTTTGCAACGTGCTCAGCTTGAGAAAACCATCGTGAGGAAACCCGCATATCTGAGAATTAAAAAATATATTTCGACGACATGTGAAGTCCACCAACACTCATTATGGCAGTGCAATGAACATTTCCTTGCCCTAAAAACCCTCTCAGAAATTAGAGCAGCTCTGTGCCCAGCAGTGGGACTTACAAATTGTAACTTTAACTTTTTTCATATCTGTCTGCCTACCTCCATTTCTCTCGGCTTCTTGCAAATCTTACCAGATTGTCACTCCATCTGGTGGGGACCGACACTCGAGAACCTTTCTTTCCTATTGGTTTTCAGTTCTTTAAGCAACATGGGCGGCCCTTTGCCACTTTGGCTTACTGATCCGTTGGGCTATATTGGTTACTCTGGTCCTATTGCGGCTATCACCGTTACGTTAGTGGCATACCAGATGTTAATACCGACATTGGGACGAATCGTAAAAATTGAGACGTCTGATAATATATTATAGTTGTAGCTCAAACGACCGGGGAAGGACCACGCTCTCACAGAATACCAACGTAAAAGAGCAGCTTAATGCTGCTGTGTTTCCTATGGTGAGTGTTGAGAACCGGATACCCTTTTTCCTGGAAACAAGGCATACGATCTTAGTTCTCAGGGATGACAACGCATCTGCATTTAGATTCTTAATTGAAAATAGATGTAGATGTCTATGGGCCACAGCATCCACTTTCCTTCAGGTGGGCTGTGTGTTGTTTGTTACCCTTATTCTAAAATAAACTGCCACTCTGTCCTAGGTGACTAATATGGCAAATCCTTTTGATAATATAAAAGGCCCATGTCCAACAGTAAATTGTTACGAGCTGATGAAGAAGCAAAGATGGGAGTTGAACCTGTCTAAATGTGAACTGTTAATGCTACAATAGACCCAAAAGCACAGTTTGTTTTAAATTGAATCGGAACAGTCCTACATACACTACCGTCCAAAAGTTTGGAAGCACATCTGTTTTAATACGAAACAAAACGTCACCGATAATATGCGGTAAAAGTTAGTAATAAAATTAAGTTTCACGACCTTTTACAATTGTTCACACAAAAACAAAAGAATTATCATACCACATTCATCAAGTTTTAAGGAATTCCTTAATTTTGACGAAACACGTGTTTTATGACTTAATCCGTCGGGTGCTTTCTTTTATGGAATGGTGTTTTATTTGTCATTTTTGCTAGTTTTAACTTTTAGACTCACTATAGTAGCTTTTGAGAATTGGCACGCGAAGGTTGTGATATTAACATTCTCTGTTTGCGAAAGATTTTGACTACTGCTTTGACCGTATTTTTTCTTCTGAAAATGGCAAAACGCAAGCAAATCACACTTGAACAGCGAAGCGCTATTTGTACTCTACGTGAGGAAGGATACAGTGAACGTCAAATCGCAGAAAGACTCGGAATTTCTTGTAAAGGTGTCCACTACACGCTTGCTAGAAAACAAGAAACTGGGAATAATGAAGATAGAAAAAGATCTGGTAGGCCCAAATCCACAACAAATCAAGAGGATAACTTCATCAGAGTTCTCTCTAAACGGAATCGACTCTTAACTGCACCAAAAATAACCGCACCTGTGAATGATATGCGAGCAACACCCATTTCTATTACTACGGTTAAAAGACGTCTACTGTCTGCGGGACTTAGAGGATATGTTGCTGCTTAGAATAGGCAAAGGGCATAAAAACTGGACAATAGATCAATGGGAAAATGTCCTTTAGACAGACGAATCAAAGTTTCAGATTTTCGGGTCCAACAGACGTGTGTTTGTACGCCGAATTCACAAACATGGTGGTGGAAATGTCATGGTTTGGGGGTGTTTTGGAAACAGTAAACCCGAAAATCTTCTGTGGATAACGGAAAACTAAACAAGGAAGGATATCTAAGAATTCTTAAAGATTCCGCCATACCCAGTAGACTGAATCTCATTGGTTCTGGATTCACTTTTCAACAGGATAATGATCCTAAGCATTCGTCAAAACTGTGTCAGAACTTTTTGAACAAGAAAAAAGATGACAAGATTTTAAAATCATACAATGGCCATCTCAATCACCTGACCTTTCTCCCATTGAAACTTGTTTGGGATGAATTCGACAAAAGGGTTAAAAATCGATCTCCATATCCGATTTCAATAGAGAAGAAGCTTGGTGCTACCATCTGCTTGGGATCCCATAATTGATAAAACTAAATCCAAACCCAAGCATACTACTGCAAGACTTCAAGATGCTGTAAGCTCGTTCTGCGTAGATCGGACCAAAAATTTATGATTAAAAGTTGAAGGTAGTCTTCGTTAACTATGACATCGGGACGTCAAACACCTCAGTCTCCCCCGTGACCATGGGCGCTGGAAAGTGCCCGAAACGTCGGGAATTAAAAAAGTTAAAATTAAACGCTATAAAATCCGTAAAATTAGTTTTATTCAATGTGTAGTATTCGCGTAAATATAAGAAATCATTATGTTATAATGAAGCTAAGCTTAAATATCAATTATAATATATTATATATCATCATCATAATTGCAGCCCTTCACAAGTCCGCTGCTGAATATAGGCCTCCCCAACAAATACCTCAAAGCACGGTCCTGAGCCACTTAGATCTATCGACTACCCTGTATCTCTTACCAGGTCGCGACTCCATCTAGTGGCAGGCCCTTCACTTCACTTACCGATTTGCGGCTGCCACTCAAAACCTATTACCTATCGGTCGTCGGTTCTTCCAGCTATATGGCCTAGCCACTTTAGCTTATTGATCCCTGAGCTATGTCGGTTACTCGTGTTTCTACAGTGAATGTCTTCATCTCAGTATATCGCAAAGAACCTCTGAGCTAAGTCGTCTCCATCGCGCTGAGCGACGTTGAGCTTCCTCATTTGGCCAGCAGTAATAACCCAAGTAACATTTTAGGTTTCAGAAAGGTTTTGAAAAGGATCTAGAACTTTTATGGAAATCCGTTCGTAAGTCTTAATAGACTCAATGACGTTTTAATAACCTTATATTAACCTCCTGTGTACAAAGGGCACGTTTTAGAACCTTTCTGTGAGCTATAGCAAAACCTATAGCTCAAATCCAAAACCTATCTAACTACTTACATAGAACCCAAATATAACCTTCACAACCTTAATTCAACGTTAATACAACCTTGCAAAGTAGCTTCTAAGTTCTAAAGTAATCTGGATGTAACTCTTTGACAACCTTAAAGCTTTTGATGGTTATGAATAAATGCTTTTCAAGGGTCCTATTCTTAGAACGTTTCTGTGTAAGTAAAATATTTTACACAAAACACTAATCGTGGATTTAAATGTCGCCATTCCTGTCATCATACCAAGTTTCAAAATGACGAGATAAATAATATTATATACTTATACATAACTTCTTATTTTCAGGATAAATGTAGTGCGACTGGCACTTTATCGTGATACTTTAAGATAATAGTGCTATATAAGATACGGGCCTTTCGAAAGTTTAATTTTGGTGATATTTTAATGAAATAAAAATATAAAATGCGGAAATTGGTGTAAAGTAGCATTAGAATAAAATTATAATAAAACTTCTATTCATATAAAAACATACACTTTAAATCGTAAATAAGCAAAAGAAAGCACACGCTCCTTAATTTACTAAAATATTGTTTTTATTACATTTTTAATTTCCGTGAAAAATATGGCCGGCGTGAAAATTACTATAAGGAATTAAAATTAACTTTTTAAAACTGCAACAGCTAAAAGCTCAATGTTTGCCAAAATAAGAGCAAAAGTAATCCCGCGGACCTACTTAAAACGACTAGGCTGTTTTCACAACTTAAAGGTTATCCGCCAGGAGTAGTTCAAGACTTGCTAGTCGCAAAAACAACCGCTGAGCATAATTAGTTGCTTTCAAGTTTTGGTTGTATCCGGACGTGCGTTCGATCGATCGTTACAAAAGTGTGCGAACTACTACAGGCTGTTCTTCGAATGAAAGTAAGTTAGAATTTATGTTTTGTTATTTTTAGTGTTTGGTAGGTAGATGAAGGACGGGAGGATGATACATTTCACAAGAGTTCTTTATTAAAAAGAAACAAACAAAATACCAGTAAGTACTGAATCAATTTAAAATGATTTTTTAACTAATTCTGGGTTTTAATTAGGAATGTCATAAAGGCGATAAAAATTAATCTACACTTACAAAATTGTTGTCCGGGAGGTTGGCGCAAGTTGGGGGTCAATCGCGGGTCACGCTAACCACCGAACCAACAGAATCCAGAGCGTTATAATATATATAATAATTATTATATATTATAACGGTTCGGTTATTGTTTAACGTCTCTACAATTTTGAATAAAGTAAACTGTTGTTTATAACTAAATATTTTGAACAATATATAAAATAATATTTATAATATTTATAATTAATTATAATTATTATAATATTATATTTAGAAACTTGTCAGATAGTGACAAACAAAACATGACTACTTAATTAATTATAGGTAACTAATCCAGCGAGCGTTTAGGGTAGTTAGTTTGCTTGGTTTGATGCTTTTCATTGATAAAGATAATAAATAAAAAATAAACTATTGCCTGGGGGAGGCAGGTGCGTGTGAAGCACAACCGCTCTGTCTGACAGTTGTTATTTTGGCCAGAGTTATTGATTGATAGTTTTACCAATGAGTTTATATATATGTTATTTAGTTTTACCACGTTCATATAATTTATGTATTTTGTGTATTTTTCAATTCTGAACTGACTAAGTAAATAATCATAGATATCCTATTAGTAGCTCATTCATTCATTTTTGTTTTCAGTATGCCTTTAAGATTGTCCAAACAATAGAGAATGGAAAAGTATGCCTTTCGTTATACCCAATAACTAGGAGAAAGAGGCCAGCTCAAGATCAGAAGCCAGCAGTATGTTGGATGAAAACTCGGTCCCTGGAAATATCTGGTCGACCTATCCTTGTATAGTTAAAAGGACAAGCAGTACATATAAAGAGGCTCGTCGAGAAATTAAAGCCATGGAAAATGTGACCGATACGGAAGAAGAAGCTCAACACTCTGATGTAATTCAACTTCCCGAAAGAAATGATGTTTTAGATTTCAACCATTTATTGCAAGGTTGCGTGAATTCTGCAGCTATTTCGACACCAATTACTGTTACAAGTGACAATTCGATGTTAATTCCTCTCTATTACTCTTTAGGTCTATTATTCTTTAATTTCAGTTCTAAAAGAAATGATTATAAGTTTTAATATAATGATAAAAAGATCTTAGACTATTAAATGACTTCATTTTTATAAATTTAACGTAATAGTGGAATAAACACAATAGAATTGTATGAAACTCTGACAAATTTGCATTTTATGTCTGAAAACTCAAAAGTAGATTCAGAAGACATTAAAACATTTGAATGCACAGTAAATATATCGACACAGTAAATGTTTAGTTTAGATGAATTAATTGGTGTTCAAAAAAAATCCAAGCAATGTTTCATCTCCTTTTCACTAAAAATAAATTCTTTGTCAAGTTTACAAAATGCATTCACTCGAACAACGCAATTATTCTTTGTAAGTATCCAACAATTTTCTTCCCTTCCTTCAAGACAAACATTTTTATAGGAGCAAACGAGCATGCGGTTCACCTGATGTTAAGTGACTACCGCCGCCCATGAACAACTGCAACAACTGGCCTTTTAAAAGGAGTAGGCTCTTTCTTGAAGGTCCCTAAGTCGTATCGGTCCGGAAAAATCGCTGGTGGTAATGGTTCCACAAGGAAGTTGTGCGAGGAAAACTTCTTCTAAATCGCACAGTGGTGGACCGCCAATCATCCAGATGGTATGGATGGTATCGCGAGTTTTATCGCGATGTGCGATGGTGAAATTGAGCGGTTGGAATTAGTTCGAACAATTCCTCAGAGCACTCCCGTGGTATGCGATAAAATACGCAAAGAGATGCAACATCTCTACGCAGTGCTAGTGAGTCAAGCCGATCGGAAAGAACTCGGTCGTCGACGATTCGATCCGCTCTACGCTGAATGCCGTCAAGTGGAAGAGCTGGCACTGGGAAGCCCCTCCCAGAGATGGGAACAGTATTCCATGTGAGGCCGAACTTGCTAAACTTGAAGGCGGTGTGCCGGCATGAAATACTGCCCGCTCTACTGAGCACGCCAAGCTTTTAGAGGCCAATTTGGCCTTCTCTTCAAGTGACCACGGAACTGCACGTCTCTCGATATGTCAACGCCGAGGATTCCGATACTGGCTGAGGCAACAAGGGGAGTGCCTTCAAACTGAGAAGATACGACAAAAGGGTTCTTTTCAGCGGTAAACGTGCAAACTTGTGTCTTCTGGATTAAATTTAGTCGCCCCAATCAGAGACTTTGTTCAACAAAGTCTCGACTTCAGACACAAGTTTGTTCCGGTACTTGGTGACGTTTTCCCGAAAAATATTGGCACAGCCGGTGTATGAGACATCACAATGCTGTCATCCGCATAGCAATGAATGTTACCGGTTTGCAACATATCATTGATATGCAGAAGAAATAGCGTTGGTGATAGCACGCAGCCTTGTGGAACACCAGCGTTAATAGGCTTGTAATCGGAGCACGCACCGTCTACTACGACCTTGATGCTTCGATCAGCCAGAAAACTGGTGATCCAATTGCACAATTTCTCGGGAAGCCCATAGGAAGGAAGCTTCGAAAGAAGCGCTTTGTGCCAGACCCGATCGAAGGCCTTCGCTATGTCCAAACTAACGGCCAATGCCTCCCCCTTGGACTCGATCGCCTGTGCCCATCTATGTGTTAGGTAAACAAGAAGATCACCAGCTGAGCGGCCCCGACGGAAACCGTACTGGCAGTCACTAATCAGCTGGTGCTCCTCAAGGTACCGCATGAGCTGGCAGTTAATAATGGACTCCATTGTTTTCGAGAACAAGGAGGTGATGGCGATAGGCCTGTAATTGGACGGATCAGAGCGGTTACCTTTTTTAGGGATCGGGTGCACGAAAGCTGTCTTCCATGAATTCGGGACAACGCCTAGGAAGTAGGAGTACCGAAAAATACAGGTGCTACTGGCGCCAACTCTGGAGCGCACGTCCTCAGCACAATTGGCGGGATTCCATCAGGCCCACTCGACTTGTGGATGTCCAGGAGAGTGCTTTGCGTACTGAGCGCTTTGTGAATCGCACATCAGGCATGAGAGCACTCACACTGCGGGATGGTCGGCGGTGTGTTCCCCCCGTCATCAAGAGTCGAATTGGACGCAAAAAGGGAGCCTAAAAGGTCGGTTTTCTCTTTTGCGGCGTGAGCCAGTGAGTCATCCTCCCTGTGCAGAGATGGTAGTGATGGCTTACAGAAATTCCTTGGACAGCCTTGGCGAGAGACCAGAATGCACGGGTTCCCGAAGGAAGGCGAACTAGTTTCTCGCCAATTCTGCCTATGTGCTCTGACTTTGTCTTGGCAATAACTTTGAAGGACCTGAGGTGAAGTTATACTTTTTAAGCATGCTGGTGTTTACATCCCGAGCCGCCGAAGCCTCAGCCCAGGCCTGATAACACTCCTGCCTGCGTAATGCAGTCTTACAGGACGACCAAACCAAGGCTGCGATCTGCCACCGATGGGTACCACAGATGATGGAATAAATAGTTCCATTCCTGTAGCACACCACATCGGTGACAGAGTCAGCAACAGCGCTGGGATCATCCGGCGAGAAGCATACCCGCCCCATGGGTAGGATGCAAAGAAAGACCGCATTCCATCCCAATCCGCCGACCTGTAATGCCAAACGGCGGCAACCTGCAGAACGCAACCGCGAGGCGTGGTGGCACCACACTCCGGATCAGACAATGGTCCGAAGAGCCAAGAGGGCATCGACGAAACCTGATATCCGTCCGGATGAGAGGTCAGCAGAAGGTCCAACAGGAAGGTGTGATCCTCCACATCTGGAATCCGCGTAGGCGAAGTAACCAGTTGCGTCAGACCATATGCCAAGGCAAAGTCATAAACAGATCTCCGCGCATGATTGGTTAAACTTGAACCGAGCCATTCAGCGTGGTGGGCGTTAAAATCGCCAAGTATCACGATCTCTACGGATGGGATCTGTTGTAGCAAGAAATCTGTAGCCATTTGGACGTGGTCGATGAGTCGGTTTGTGTCGGCATTACCGCTATGGGACCTATACAGGCACCCGTAGACGTGGGGATGGTCGACCTTCAAGACTGCCGAGGCGTCGAGAACAGATATCCTCTCTGACGTATACACAAACTCCAGCCCGGGGCACAAAGGAGTGTTCTAATTTGTAAACCGGGTAAGAGAGGTACAATATCAGCCGGAGAGGACACCTGCGTCTCGGTCAAAAGGAAGGCCGGCTTCGCCGTCTCTAGATGGTAGTAGACGGCGTTAAGGTTCGAGTGAAGTCCCCTGATGTTGCAGAAGTCCACGGATAGCGTGGCAGGGGTCGCCATGATACGCGGGGCAGCCTGAGCACCCACGCTCAGGAAAGGAAAAGGGTAGCTTGACCGTGGATGTTCAGTGAGGGATTCTCCATTACCAGGGGTGCTGGTACCCTCCTGGGGTAGTTCTTTCTTTTAAATTACGCTACCATGTTATGGGGGATTAGGCCTCCGGCCACCTGCACTAACCAAGCGAAACGCACAAGCAAATCTCCTACTTTACGTTGGTATTCTGTGAGGTCGTGGTACCGCCCCGGTTCGAGCCGGCCCATCTATGCTACAGCAGAGCTGCAGCGCAGCTCTACCACTGTTAAAACATCCTCTAATATTGGCATTTTGTAAATAGGCGTTGAATTATCTTTGATGACGTGACTAAGATAGGAATTGCTGGAGACGTATTTTTTGGTTACATCACTCTTCACATCTTTTGCACATCATACTGAGCTTTTGAATCTCTATTAACCTGTTGGCTATTTGAGCTGAGGCTTGCCGCTTCACACCATATTTTTGATTTCATACAATTTTGACTCAAATGGGTAGGCGCTAAATTTTGTTAGATTCCCCAAATTTTGAACATCTTCTGTTAAATGTATCAAGTTATGAACGTTACTTGTAAGATACTGCTCACCGTATATTATGCAATATTGATTTGCAAAGTGAAATTCACGTGCAACGTCATATAATCCTTTATAATGATCTGTTGAACAAATTGTAACTGCACAAAACAAAATCAGAAAATGTTCATACACGTTATCACGTACCACCCCTTTTAGTACAACAATCCCGTAATTTAATAAAAAAAATTGTATTCTAATGCTTTCCAGAATGATAAGCAATCCAATCCTCTTATTTTTCTGTGTAGCTCTTTAGGCAATTTGAGGGATTGCATTTTTAAAGACAATTATTTAGTTGTTTTACTAGGCCATTTCAACGACTTATTTTTGAAATATCCATCACGCCAACCAGTGAAAAGTCTTTTTACTATACCCAGATCTATCAAATATAACAAATCTGCTACTGGAAAGGCGTCAATCATGTTGATCGGTAGTTTCAAAAGAGGGGAATCTATCTTGTGATGACATTCATCGTATTTATTCGGGAAGATTTTGTTCAGATAGTAATTAGTGTAGGACACGTGTGAATACTCTCCCTCTATAGAGCATTTATAACAGCCATGTTGAGAATTGAAATTCGCCACTGCTGTAAAAAAATAAGTAATTATACTAACTTACGGTATAGAACCTGATACAAAATGCATTGCATACAACAACCTAATGGCTTTTGAAAATATTTTCAACAGGTACAGGTTTATTAGGTAAACTTTCCGATACTGGGAAACTCAAAAATTTTGCACTTTTTCCAGCTTCTAC
This sequence comes from Parnassius orleans, assembly GCA_029286625.1. Lineage (NCBI taxonomy): Eukaryota > Metazoa > Arthropoda > Insecta > Lepidoptera > Papilionidae > Parnassius > Parnassius orleans. The sequence goes on along the minus strand of JAGSMP010000243.1, from coordinate 472,485 downwards.
TTTCTGTTTATCGAGGGTTTTAATAACATTTATTTCATGTGACGATTGTAGAAAATTCACCAGATAAAACAAGCTAATTTCATTTAAAAATGGTCACTCTTACCTTTGATGTATGACCTTGCTGGGGAATCACATACAAAACATTTTAATGTTACCGCTATAGTATAATCACCAATTATTTAATGCCTTTAAAATTTGTTCAATTCTTCAACTAATGGTGACAAGAATTCGTTGAGGTTTTATTTTTCCATAATAAATACCAATAATGTTTAGGGTTCAAATTGTCAATTGTAAAAAGGACTGGCCAAAACTCGTTTTTTGAAGAATGGAATATAGGTAATCCATCAATGTTTATCTTAACTGAAATGTCTTCGTCAGCTTTAATATCATGAAAAAAATCTCGAAGACATGCTTCGAGTCCATTGTGCCAGTATTGACCGCCCTTAATATTTTTTATTTGTACATTACCACTGGGAGTATTCAATAAGGATTTAGGGTCCTTAGGAAGTTTCATATTAGTTCGTTTGTTCAATATGTCTAAAAGATCTTTTAAGGCAACATGTTTAATTTTGTGTTTCAAAGACCACATTCTTAAATCCTTTGTTGTATCAACACGAGTTTCTAATGTAAGAGCTTCAAGGTTTTCAAAATCTTCAGATAAATCACCATCATCATCTGATTTACTTTTGGTGATTCTTCAAATGTCATTCAATGTCACCTGTGGTTGAAACTAAAGGGATTTCAGAAGGTCGGGCATCTTGAGCGGAGTCAATGATCTGTAAAATAGTTAAAATCGAACAGCCGAACAACCATTTTTAGAGGAAATCCATCATGGATATCACATGCCGCGGACCGCTAAAACTCATTGTACTTACGTTTGGTCAGATTGATTTTAAACGGCTCTTACAGATCTGAGACCCGACAATGACGACAGTCGCCGACAGCGATAGTCGTTCTGAAAGACCTCAAGTAGCGGTTACTTATGCAAATGGAAATAAATAATTAAAAAAACCCATATTTGGCAGTCACGATCTACTATACCTAACTACTGTAATAAAATGATGACTTGAAATTTATCGGTGTATTAATTATTCTTAAAAAAATTTACGCAATTTATGTTTAAAATTTCCACTTCGTTTTTTTGATGACACCCTGTGTCGGTCCATCCTGCATGACAATCGTTGCTTTAAGTCGCGGAGGCAACTGACATTCTCTGAGGACGTCTGTAAAGCTTTAAAACATTCTTGTAGGACTTTAATCATACCTTCAGCTCTTAAGAATAGCTTATTGGTTTGGGTTTATCACACAGTCCTAATTTGTTTACATAGATAACTCTAATACAGTAAAAGGTTTGAAGTAGGTTTTAGAAATTACTTATAAGCGATATGTAATATGAAAGTTAAAATTTTACCTTTAGATCTTACTTAAGTAAAATGCTAGTCTTTTTAGAACTTAATCAGGAGTCAATGACAACTTTATGATCCTAGGACTATATGCTCTTGAAACAAAAGTCACAATAACGTTAATTTAAGCTCTCGTCAGCGGCTCCAAGGTTGTAATAATAAACAATTAGTGTTAGGACTTAATAATCATTCTCAAGTACTTGATATGACCAGATAGCAATGCATTAACCTTTTAAACTCTAAAGGCATTTTTACAACCTAGGCCCGGAAAAATGTTACTTGGGAAATTGTGACATACTTTACTTTTTCCATTTTAATTCGTTTATTTGCCCCAAAGCTGAGCAATTCCTTTATACTATATATATTTTATAAATGAGTATTCGGATGCAGGTTCACGCAGTTTCAGACTACGTCACGTTTGCTACGTCATTACGTATTCTACAGGTTAGTTGCCTCTATGTTTATTATGCAATGTAATGTTGATGAAACAAACATCGTCAGGTACGCCTAGATAGTATTATGTGTAACGCGTTGTTACCCTGGTATACTGAATACTAGCTACCTCGATATAATTTAAAGAAATATCTCAAATAATTTTCTTGCCATGATTAACATAAGCTTATAGTTTTTATTATCCTGTAAGCGAGAAATGTCCACCACAGTGTTCTAGTAAATAACTGAAAAACAACAGCTGCCCTTCATTTGAGAAGATTACATCCTGTAATTATACTAGCTATCTATCCCTTCAGACTGGAACACGGCAGTGCACTGCTATTTGACGGCAAAAATAGGTAAGAGGTGTATTCAGCTCTGAAAATTGCAACGCCGCACTCCAGTGACCGCGTTACCAAAAGTCACGCACACTTATAAGGTACGTGAGGGTAAGGTGGTAGAGCCATGCTGCAGCTATATTAGTAGTATAGTTGTAGCACGAATGGGTCGGCTCGACCGGGGAGGGACCGCGCTCTCACAGAATACCAGCGTAAAATAGTCGCTTAACACTGCTGTGTTTCGTATGGTGAGTGTGGAGAACCGGAGACCCTTTTTACTGGAAAAGAGGCGTTCCATCTTAGTTCTCACGGGTGACAACGCATCTGCATTTTGATTCGCAAACGAGGATAGATGTAGATGTCTATGGGCCACAGCGGCCACTTGCCATCAGGTGGACTGTGTGCTCGTTTGTCACCCTATCCTATAAAAAAAAAATAAAAAAAAAGGTACCTTAAGTTTTGCCGCCCTATAAAACCAAAACTAGGAGGATGACAGAGACAAATACACAATGTCGTATACTATAACTAATATATTAAGAAAAAAAAAACATGCGTGGTGTCATGGAACATTCGGTTCGAACGAAGTTCCTTTCGTAATATATTATTATTGATAAACGTATTATATTATTGATTAACAAATACAAATAAATGAATTATGTACTAGCGTCTATTAAAATGAAGCGTTATTTAAAATAAAATAATATTTCTTTCATGGCAAGATAAGAAAAGTGCAAGGAGATGGATATTATTCCATTTCGCTCTGCACTATAGAAAGGGGTCGTGACGGAAAAATCTTACACTTTTTCTCGCCTAGCCCCCATCCGTCAAATTCATACCGTCCAATAAGGAACTTCATTCAAAAAATAGCAAACAAGCCTTGGCAATAATTAGAACACTTCGAAAAATCAACAAAGAAAACTAACTACAATACCCAAAACTATAATCGACTAAAATATTTATTAAAATATCAACTGCCAAAATCGCGTCGATAAAGCGGCGCCCTTTTTACACTGTATTATTTGAATGACCGATGAAGAGCTATCGTATCACAAAACCATCTATGCAAATAAGGCAGTAGTTTTTGAGTTATAAGAAAGTGACTATATTAACCGGATGACCATATTACCCTCACGTACTATAGTTGTTGCTGAGTAATCTTAGCATATGATATAAATTTGTACGTGTATTAAATTGTATATATTGTAATGATTTGTGAATAAGATCCTCTTTCAACGCTGGACGACTTCTTCGTGACTCCTGGTAAGACCTCCCTCTCACTGCGGCCAAAACACTTTTAGCCGTCAGGACCTCTGATCAGTCTTGTGAGTCTGCTTGACTGGCAGTGAGAGAACCCCATCACCTAACCCTGACATTCTGTCTCTGTCCGTATGTTACCTTAGGTCTCATGGTGCAGACTACAACTACCTGACTGTACAGGGTGGTAACTACCCAGACATACTCGGCAGAAAAGGAGCACTGCCACTTAGTACAGAAGTAGTATATTTTAGAGGTTCCTTTCTCAACTACTAACTACAAATTCAGAACAAAACATGCACAGTATATATTTTGCATATTTTGAGTATAACTAACGTTTCAATGTCGTATAAGATATATATGTGGTAGTGTAAAACTGCTCCTTCATTTTCGGGATATTACAGCTCACAATTGTTGATTATGCTATCGGTTGCTAAATAAAACTTGGTTCTATTTTACGTACTTTATTAAATCACACTAATCTAATCAAACAACAATGTCTTAAGATTACGATTACACTCATTTATCATTACGATTACTTATTTCACATGAATGGACAAATGAATAGTTTAAACAAAGATGTATAATAAGGTTTAATAATTAAGAATAAGAATATGATTACTGCGCAGTATCTTTTTTCGAGAGAGCGCATAGATAACGCGTCAACCCAATGCAAACCTAATGCAAGGCCTTGTGTTGCCAGGTTAATATTTAAATATTATTACGTTAGATTACAGTAGAGTCCTGCAGCCTGATATGAATGGCTCTATATTATACCTTTATATCACTATCTGGGTACTGTGATAAGTTAGAAGCCAATCTAGACATAAATATTCTACAAAAACAAGCAGCTATACGTACTGTAACTATTATCAAAAAATGGGCATATGTTATAATTTTATGTTTGTTTTTCTCCTTGAGATAAACTCAGTAGTCAGTATTCTCCAAGAACTCGCCCATGAATCTCAGAGAGAGGTAGGATCAGACTCCTGACTCACAAATACAGAATTACCCAAAACTTTTGACAATATTGTGACCGAATGAATTGCTGCTCGTTTCTGTATAACATTTATGTCGATATGGAGTATTTATCTAGGCTTTTAGCGATCATTCCTGTGGCACCAACCACTTTAGGTATGACTTCAGTAGGTGTTTTCCAAAGCCGGGTTATTTCAGTTATTTTTATAATGTGGGAATATATAATAATAATAATTATAATTTATTTAATTAACATCAACATTAAAATCGTTAACAGTTTTTTGTCTGTAGTGCCGTTTGTGCACGCAAATCTCCACAATGCCTAAACCAATTTGGATGTCAGTTTGAATGAGCAATTTGTCCGCCGCGCTCCGGTGCGTATGTTAATGTTATTTAAGGTTAATAAATTATTAAACCTAAAAACAACAGAGTTTACTTGTTTAAATTAGTGGGATGTACAGATGATACATGCTTGCGCGTATGAAATCGCCGGCACAGCTCGTCTATATAATATGATATATAATATACCTTAGAGTATATCAGATATACATATTAAATATGTATGCATATTCTGAGATCTATACATATACTATAAATAAAATGGAAATAGCTGTCTGTAATAGCGAAATAACTGACTTTTATTTTGCTCATGAACTTATTCATGCTATTAAGACATGAATGACCATTTCCAAAAACATTTTTGTTTGCAAATTTACACGAAAAAGGTCACAAAGTGTGGGTATTTTTCCTCTCCACTCTGACCAACTTTTAATTTTTTTTACTTTTTTACTACACTATATAGATCAACAGATTTTTTTTATTTTAAGTTGAACTCGGACGAAGTCGCGGGTAAAAGCTAGTATTTAATAAAAGTATAGAAGAATGGCTTTACTAAAGTTAACGTCGTTTATTTCAGAATGTTTATTAAGACGACATCGTAGAAATTAACCCTCGCTTCATCCTTGCTTCAGCTTCAATTAGTGAGAATTACTTTCAAGAAACATGAGCGTACGACGGAACATAAAAAAGTAATAAATGACACAAACGCGATGCAATGCACTTCCTTCCACTTAGAAAGGAATATTTTGAAATTAAATTATGTTAGGTAAGCTTCAAGCTATTGAGACAATAGCTTGAAGTTTACCTAACATGAATGAAATAACCGAGAATAACCGGGGCAGGACCACGCTCTTATTTCGCTGTTGATATTATAAAGCATTAGAACGATGCGTTTTGCTCCGTCGTATATAATGCATACAGTAAGGAATTAGCATATGAGTAAAAAAACCGTATACTTATGTGGCATTAGCAAGATTTGGTAGACTTAGTCTTTCCGTCCTAATGGGAGTAACGGGTATCAAAAAAGTGTTAATAAGGTGGGGGCCATGCTGCAGCTATAATAACATGGTTGCAACACGAATGGGTCGGCTGGACTGGGGAACCACGCTCCCACAGAATACCAACATAAAATGGCAGCTTAATACTGCAGTGTTACGTATGGTAAGTGTAGAGAACCGGATACCCTTTTTACTGGAAATGAGGCATTACATCTTAATCCTCAGGAGTTACAACGCATCTGAATTTTGATTCTAAATCGAGGATAGATGTAAATGTCTATGGGCCACAGCATCCACTTACCATCAGGTGGACTGCGTGCTCATTCGTCACCCTTATTCTATAAAAAAAAACATTCATGACGACCACATGGTATCGTAGTCAGAGTATCGTAGTCTTAGGTTGCGAGTTCTGAGTTTAAATCCAATTCAGAATTCACGTTAAAAACACCAACCACAAAAAAGCCGTTGGTTTTCGGATCTTTTGAAACGTGCTCAGCTTGAGGAAACCATCGTGAGGAAACCCGCATATCTGAGAATTAAAAAATATATTTATATGTATATTTCGTCCACCAACACTCATTATGGCAGTGCAATGAACATTTCCTTGCCCTAAAAACCCTCTCAGAAATTAGTGCAGGTCTGTGCCCAGCAGTGGGACTTACAAACTGTAACTTTAACTTTTTTCATATCTGTCTGCCTACCTCCATTTCTCTCGGCTTCTTGCAAATCTTACCAGATTGTCACTCCATCTGGTAGGGACCGACACTCGAAAACCTTTCTTTCCTATTGGTTTTCAGTTCTTTAAGCAACATGGGCGGCCCTTTGCCACTTTGGCTTACTGATCCGTTGGGCTATATTGGTTACTCTGGTCCTATTGCGGCTATCACCGTTACGTTAGTGGCATACCAGATGTTAATACCGGCCTTGGGACGAATCGTAAAAATTGAGACGTCTGATAATATATTATAGTTGTAGCATATTATAGTTGTAGCTCAAACGACCGGGGAAGGACCACGCTCTCACAGAATACCAACATAAAAGAGCAGCTTAATGCTGCTGTGTTTCCTATGGTGAGTGTTGAGAACCGGATACCCTTTCCTGGAAACAAGGCATACGATCTTAGTTCTCAGGGATGACAACGCATCTGCATTTAGATTCTTAATTGAAAATAGATGTAGATGTCTATGGGCCACAACATGTGTGTTGTTTGTTATCCTTATTCTAAAATAAACTGCCTCCGCCTGTCCTAGGTGACTAATATGGCAAATCCTTTTGATAATATAAAAGGCCCATGTGCAACAGTAAATTGTTACGAGCGACACTTCCTTGCCCTAAAACCCTCTCAGAAATGAGGGGAGGCCTGTGCTCAGCAGTGGGACGTATATAGGCTGTAACTTTAACTTTTTAACTTTTATATATCATCATCATAATTGCAGCCCTTCACAAGTCCGCTGCTGAACATAGGCCTCCCCCAACAAATACCTCAAAGCACGGTCCTGAGCCACTTGCATCTATCGACTACCCTGCATCTCTTACCAGGTCGCAACTCCATCTAGTGGCAGGCCCTTCACTTCACTTACCGATTTGCGGCTGCCACTCAAAAACCTTTATTACCTATCGGTCGTCGGTTCTTCCAGCTATATGGCCTAGCCACTTTAGCTTATTGATCCCTTGAGCTATGTCGGTTACTCGTGTTTCTACAGTGAATGTCTTCATCTCAAGTATATCACGCAAAGAACCTCTGAGCTAAGTCGTCTCCATCGCTTGCTGAGCGACGTTGAGCTTCCTCATTTGGCCAGCAGTAATAAATTTGTGACATACTTTACTTTTTCCATTTTAATTCGTTTATTTGCCCAAATGAGTATTCGGATGCAGGTTCACGCAGTTTCAGACTACGTCACGTTTGCTACGTCATTACGTATTCTACAGGTTAGTTGCCTCTATGTTTATTATGCAATGTAATGTTGATGAAACAAACATCGTCAGGTACGCCTAGATAGTATTATGTGAAACGTGTTGTTAGCCAGGTATACCGAATACTAGCTACCTCGATATAATTTAAAAAAATATCTCAAATAATTTTCTTGTCATGATTATTAAAAGCTTATAGTTTTTATTATCGTGTAAGCGAGAAATGTCCACCACAGTGTTCTAGTAAATAACTGAAAAAAACAACAGCTGCCCTTCATTTGAGAAGGTTTTGACTCTGGCGGGGCTGCACCGTTGATACGGTGGTAGTGGGGCTGCGGTGGGAGAGGAGTGTCGGAAACAGTTGTCCTCTCCCGAGGAGGGGCTGCCATGAGGCGGCCCGTGCTGTTAGGGTCGCGGATGTGCGCGAAATGGGTGGTACCTACCCAGACGGACTCCTAGGCAGAAAAACTACCTAGTAAAACCTACCACCTAGTAAAGCTTGAGAGTAAAATAATTTAAAATAGAAAGAAAAACCCTCGACCACAATTTTTTTTAATTCAATTTCGCAAACATTTTGCATATTTGCAGTTTTGATTTATATAATTGTCCGGTAAATATTTGTCCACGTGCCCTAATTCTTTTTCTAAAATAAAAGTAGCCTAAGTTACTCCTTATGATATCAGCTACCTGCCAGTCAAAGTCCCGTCAAAATCGGTCCAGCCGTTTCGGAGATTAGCCGCAACAAACAGACAGATAGATAGAAAGACAAAAATTTTAAAATTGTATTTTTGTTATAAGCATCGTATATTATTTCATATGCATTTAGTAAAAAGCTGTAATTTTGACCTTACAAACAACACTTCAATTTTATTTATTGGTATAGATTTAATATACATTTTTATATGTCGCTGTGAAACACATTTTAAAAGATTTTAAAATATAGACATTTAATATTTTTATAATATTTATACTATAATGTATTATTATATACATTTCATTACGTATTCCTACTAATTAATACCTTTTCTTACGCACTTCCAGTTTCTTCATAATACTTTCACTAACTGAAGGGTTACTGGCTAGTCATCACAGTGGGAAGCGACACAGAGCTCAGAATCGGATGACAATGTAGGAATATGAAAAAATCACTAGTGCCTCAAAGTGAATAGAAAAAAATTTATCCTGGGAGTTTAGTTTTCTAATAGTTTTACTTCTATCGCGTGTGAACTGCATACATTTATAATCAATAATACCCGATTTAATGCTTCTATGTAAGTAAAGGACCCTACAAAATTTTTATTTTGTAACAAGCATCTGTTCCACTTTTAAAAATAAAAAAGTATATTTAAGTACTTCAATACTTAATTATAAATAAAGCACCTAAAAATATAACAACAATAATTTATCATACTTGCAACAGTGATGACATCGTGCCTCGAGTTATCGAGGGCAGATGATTTTTGCTGATCCTCTAACATTTGATGATAATAAAAAAAAAATTTCATATTTTTTTAAGAATATCATATACTGACATAGCGAGATGTGATATTATTTTTAATATCACAACATAATGTTTATACTTACATAGCTTTAAGAACATGTAAACGAAATATGTACAATATCTGAAAGAAATGAAATTTATATTTATTTTTTACTTTGATTCTATGTGATCTAATAATTTAAAATTAAAATTTTGTACAACCGACTTCAATGTAAATTATTAAGAATAACTCAAAAACTATTGGTCAGACCTTGATCAAATTTATATGGGACTACATGTGAGGCATCAACTTTCAAACAAAAAAAGAATTATCGATATCGGTTCACCCAGTAAAAAGTTATGAGGTAACAAACACACATAAAAAAACATACAGTCGAATTGAATACCTCCTCCTGTTGAAGTCGGTAGAAAACAATCATTTTTAAAATTGCTATTTTGAGGAAACCTACCAATAATAATGCAACAAATACAGATTTAGCCAATTTTAAGAAAATTTTCCCCTGAAAAAAATTATAATGATCCGAAACCTAAACCTTTTCTAAAAACAAAAACAAAATAAAAAACAAAATAAACATTAATGATAGATGTTGTCTTCTGCTTTCAAGCTTATTCATTTAGAAATTTGTGAGTTTGTCTTTGACTTCTGTTTTACTTTTTTACCTATTGTAAGCCAGTGCTTGACTAGAATCCCACCAGGTGGTAAGTGGTGGTAAAGCCCTAAATGGTAAATCACATTGTCTTAGCGTGACAAGGTCTATTCACTCTTGCCTTGTATGCACCCAGATTGTAATTGGACAGAAAGACAGACGCCGGCAACGTATTCCATTCCCTTACTGTACGCATTACTAAAGACGAAGCAAACCGCTTGGAATGCAAATGCAAATTCGTGGAATTGAATGGAAATTTTGCCGACCACCTGGTTGTTCGATAATGGAAAGGGGAGGCGGGGGGAATTAAGGGATTAGACATATCTTATATAGACATAACTTCAGCTATGTAGACGAAAGTGCTATATTGTGTGTATTGCTACTGCCAAGCATATGACCAATACGCTAACTTGACAAAGTCCAAGTCCATTGCATAAATTATTACATAGGCTAATAGAGAGAAAAACTGTAAACGTAAAGTCTGGTACTGCAAAAAGGCGATCATAGTAAAACCTCCCCACTGTAAGAGATTTCTGAGCCCAGCAGTGGACTATGGAAAAAAAAGATTTTTTTTAACACTTATGCTATCTAATCGATGGGCAATATCTGCCCTCATTATCTCTACATAGTATAAAACAAAGTCGCTTCCCGCCGTCTGTACGCTTAGATCTTTTAAACTACGCAACGGATTTTAATGTAGTTTTCATTTATAGACAGAATAATTTAAGAAAAAGGTTTATATGTATAATTATATATAAAATTCTTCTGTTCGTTTGTATGTGACTGAACTTCTAAACGGCTCACAATTGGATCCGGTAGGTGGCGCTGTTGTCGAGATCTAGAAATCACCCGTCCGAAGCCGGGGCGGATCGCTAGTATCTCATAATTGCAAGTTCAATTTGTTAAGTGTTACTCAGATCAAAATGATATATCTACTATAATGTTTACCATATAGTGGCGGCATATAGAATTCAATATGTATGTTATAAGAGTATGGGATAGTACAGAAAAAATTCATGGCAACGTGAGCAGCATCAAAGTTGCAAGGCGTATAGTACATATACATACGTAGTCAATCCGCCTTTAAGGACAATCATTAAGGAAAAAATACCCATTTTAACCTATTCGCTGCCTCGTGTACTATATATAGTTCATTACTATTGTCTTATCATTGTGTCTGAAAATCGGATAGTGGAAGTGTTCATTAATAACCTAGGGTTAAAATAACATTACAAAATCATCACAATCCGTTCACAACTGACGAAGATATCGCATAATATACATTACAAAAAATCTTACAGTCGAATAGAGAATCTCCTCCTTTTTTTGAAGTCAGGCTAAACAATTGAATTTTTTTAAATGATATATTAAATATTTTTAATATACCACTTTTGTCTTTTTCATTTTCTAACATTGCCATTCGATTCTGAGCTATGTTCAAAATTACAAGTCTCTAGAGTCTAGACCATCGGGAAGTTAATTTCGAAATCTATACAAATAAATAAAATTGAAGTGTCTGTTTGTAATGTCAAAATTACAGCTTTTTACTAAATGCATATAAAATTATATACGATGCTTATAACAAAAATACAATTTTAAAATTTTTGTCTGTCTGTCTGTCTCTTTGTTCCGGCTAATCTCCGAAACGGCTGGACCGATTTTGACGGGACTTTCACTGGCAGGTAGCTGATGTCATAAGGAGTAACTTTTATTTTAGAAAAATAATTAGGGTTCTGCGCAAAAAAATTAAAACCCAAAATAACACGCGGGCGAAGTCGCGGGGAACAGCTAGTAATTACTAAATTCGGTCCGAACAGACATACGCGAAAGCGAGTTAATAAAAACGTGGTAAAAATGAACCGCAAGAAGCTACTCATCTCCTTGATACTACTCTACTGTTAATGTTCAAGTAGCAATTACCTAGACTTGCCTTAACAGAACGTGAGCACGTTAAAGAATACGACAGAATCATAAAAATTTAGCACAGACGCGGGGCACTTACTTCCCCGTGAAATGGATCTTTAAAAATTATTTTAATCTTAGTGTTAAACATTTTTCGTAGCTCGATTATTGAAGCTACTGATGCAAATTAAAAGATAAATAACTTCATTAAGGGAGGACGTTATCGAATCGATTTTTATCGATTTCGGTAGAACTATACTGGGGCACGAATGGGTCGACTCAACCTGGACCACGCTCACACCAGAAAACCAGCGTGAAATAACAGCATAATATTGCTTTATTCTGTATTCCGTGTGTCCTCAGGCTTGACAACGCTGCAACTGCAATCTCAAACCACTTGCCAAACGTAAAGTTGAGGGCATCTCTGTTATACTTTGGGAGCAGTGGCCATTTTACACGATGATAAAAGACGTGACCTTGTCATCGTTATCATCATCATCGTCATTATAGATTCACAAGTCTACTGCTGAACACAGCCCCTAAGGAAAGCCACAAATTACAGTCCTGAGCCACCTGCATTCATTGACTTTCTGCATATCTTACCAGGTCGTCACTCTATCTAGTGGTGGGCCGCCCTAAACTTCGATTACCTTTACGAAGTTGCCTCTCGAGAACAATTCTTACTGTGACCTTTAATTTGACTTTGTTATCTCATTTAATGTATTCCTTGGTATAATGAATATTATATTTTTTACATAGCAAATAAAATATTGGGAATAAACGTTTGCCATAAAATTTTATAATACGCGAGCAACTTGAGTTTGATTTTCGACGGCACCAATGAAATTATTACTTTTAAATGCTGATTTATCACGTGCTCGGTGTTTAAGTAAAACAGCATTTAGTGAGGACGTGTGAAGTCTACCAACACGCATTAGGGTAGCGCGGCGGACTCTAGCTTGTCCTTAACCTTCCCAGGAATGAGAAGAAGCCTGTGCCAACAGCATATTATATACGTCCAACAGCTTTTGGACTTCGTTTTTGGTCTAATGGTCGTAAACGCGGTTGCTGATCATAAGTTCCTGGGTTCGAATCCCGGATGGGGCCAAAATCAGTTATTGTATTTTTATGTCAAGAAATTCTCAATAGCAGCAACCCGGAGTCAGGAAGTTGACGGTGTTTCAGCCTCGTGCTCGTGCCTCGAAAAGCACCTAAACCTGTTAGTCTTGCGCCTGATCTCTCTCCGGTCGTGTCGGATAATCATCCCATCCGACTAAGTGTACAGGCTCTCTCTATTACCAAGTTTAAATGTTTTGTTAAGGTGAAACTGTATAAAGAAGGTTATTATAGTATAAATGAATACATGGTTGATAATAACCCCTGGGAATGAGGTGGTTGCTTCCAAGCAGTTTCTAAAATAAATTTTGTACTTAAATAGTTTGTACAACCATTAATGTAAAATTTACTTTTAAAAAAAAAGTCCCGCTGGGTTTCTTGCTGGTTCTTCCCAGGACAGAGGTTTTTTTTTCGAACCGTGGTAAAGTAAAAAATGACTTTCAATAAGAATTACACATGTAATCTATATTGAATAAAAATTATTCTATTCTATTCTATTCTATGAGAGCGAGGTAATAGTGAGTGCACTTGTTTTTGCGCATACACTCGGGCACTATAATCCTGTCCTTCGCAGATAGCTGGTATCTGTTGAGACTGGCCACCGTGACCGAAAACTCGGTCTGGAGGACGTATTATATGCTGTCACTTTAGACTTACTGCGAACCAACACACGAACATATTAAATTCGAAAGAGCCTAAATCATGTTAACATAGAGTCATATTTTATGAAGGATAATATAGGGTTAATATAAAATTAGAACGAGCCCCTAAAGACCAACGGTGATAAAAATATATTGTCTTGAAAATGCTTCAACAGGGAAGTTAGGTAAATATGAAAGAAGGGAGCCATAATAACTTATTTCATTATAGCTCCCTTGCTTCTTACTCCAAGCTTAATTCTAACTTGTCCCATTTCAAATTTATTCAAGATAACAGTGTAAAAATTATGCACAGACTATACGTAAAAGGCTTTTCTAAAAAAGTTAAGTTACAGCCTATATACCTAAGTTCCACAGCTGGGCATAGGCCTCCTAATTCTGTGAGGGTTATGGATCAACGAGGGCTAATATTTTTCCGCTCAACAGAAGTCCCTAGTTGGAACTGAGGTGAAGTTTTTTGTTACCGTTCCGTTCCACTGCTGAACATACGCCTTCCCCATAGATTGCCTTATAGGAGGGATATTTTCCATAGTTTCCACGCTTGGTAAGCGGGTTGGCAACCGCAGTTTTTTAGTTTTATTCGATAATGCAAAATTCTGCATCCGCAACAATCCGAATATTATCTGCAGATTGGTTTATTCATTTCTAATCTAATTAATATAAAATGTAACTAATATTACACAAAGAAACATTGACCCTTACATATTCTTAACAAATTAACTTCCCCGCTATGAAATCTGTCTAATATTTCACCTTTTTTTATGGCATAAGGATAACAAGCGAGCACACAGTCCACCTGATGGTAAGTGGTTGCTGTGGCCCATGGACATCAACATCTATCCTCGTTTGCGAATCAAAATGCAGATGCGTTGTTAGCCGTGAGGACTACGATGGAATACCTCTTTTCCAGTAAAAAGGGTCTCCGGTTCTCTACACCCACCATACGAAACACAGCAGCATTAAGATGTTATTTTATGCTGGTATTCTGTGAGAGCGTGGTCCTTCCCCGGTCGAGCCGACCCATTCGTGCTACAACTATACAGTTAATACAGCTCATTTCAAAGTGGCGGCGCCCTGGTGGCAGAAAGTCCAGAAAGTCATGGATGTCTTCATTAGTCCACCGTACGAAGTGACAAACGAACTTATTGATTGATTGTAAGTGGCTACTGCAGCTCATGTTGCAACCGTCACACTTGCAACCTTCTTCAAAAACAAGTGGTAAAATTAAAAATTTATACATCCGACTTCAATATAAATTATTAAAGATAACACAAAAGTACTGGTCAGACCTTGATCAAATTTATATGCCACCACATGAGAAGCACCAGCTTTCAAATAAAAAAAAATCGGTTCACCTAGAAAAAAGTTATGAGGTAACACACATAAAAACATACAGTCGAATTGAGTACCTCCCCTTTATGAAGTCGATTGAAAAGGTTACAAATGCGTTGACACCTCTAAGGACCACGATGGAACGTCTCGTCGCCTGGTAAGTATACTGGCTCTCTACCCCTAGGCAGGAAAGGAGTCCAACCACACAATGTCAACGAAACATTTAATTCTTTAGACATGAGACATGAGTTGTTACTTTGTACCAGTTCTGGCTCACTGAGTCAGAACTGCCTCATCGGCTGACGGAGGGTCAACGGATCCTAAAAAAAAAAGGTTTTGGCATGCTCTGATCACGAATCTGCGGTCCTTTTTTATCTAATTGATATCCGGTGGGCCTGCACCCTCATTAGCGTTCTATTGTTCACCCTTTCCTCTTATCTATTGTTCCTTGAACACCGTCATTGCCCGCTCTTATCTATTACTCGTACGCCCTGCTAAGCAGTGCTATTGTATTATACTTCTTTGTTCATTACTACCACACTATTCTGAATCACCAATAAAACACATTCCTTAACTTTGTTACAATTTTTATTTCCAAAATGTTATTGCTTATTATCTATAAAATAGGAGCGAAACATCTCATCCACTAAAATATCGTTGTACAGTGTGTTCCCTGTAAATATGCTCGTAAAACTATGCATTGAACATCCCTGAAACTTATATAGCAAATACATTAAGCAATATTCACCACAAACTGAAGTCCACTCATTCTGAATCCTATCAACATTCCAGTCCCAGTCCCAGTTCCCCCCTCTTTTACAATTCCTTTTTTAAAACTACATGATATCGTGCAGGTGATCGTCCATATGAATCAAAATATTGACCGATGCCATTCGTATCGATATATAAAGCTATCCAATGTGAGCCTGTGTGTGTGTGTGTGTTTGTGTGTGTGTGTGTGTGTGTGTGTTTGTGTGTATTTGTGTGTGTTTGTGTGTGTGTGTGTGTGTACGTGTGCGTGTGCGTTTGCGTGTGCGTGTGCGTGTGCGTTTGCGTGTGCGTGTGCGTGTGCGTGTGCGTGTGCGTGTGTGCGTGCGCATGCGCGTGCGTGTGATTAAGTGTAAACAAATTGATATTAACATGATAATTGTGTTGTTGCAGAAATCATTCAGCTTCAGCAAGAAGAGAGTGATGACATCGTCATTAATCTGAGTAATATCGTTAAGAAAATATCATGAATAGCAATACAATAATCGTAGATCTTCAAGGATTCAAAAATAGCAAAAATGAATTTATAGTAAAAGAATTTGCTATAGCCACTCTAGAGTGTGTAGAGTGTAGAGTACACCAAAATATTTCTAATTAAACCTCCTTACCCGTTCACTTCACTATCTCTTGAAGAAAAAAAACAAATTTGCTGGATTGAAAAGCACAGAGGGTATCGATGGAGTGAGGGCTTTGTTGATTATAGAGAGTTTCACAGAATTATCAAGACATATTTGAAAGATAAAAAGATTTTTTTTAAAAGGATGTGAAAAAATAAAATGGGTACAAGATCTTTGTGATGAAAATAATACTATCATAGATATAAATTGCTTAGGAGCTCCCAATTTAAATACTCTTTGTGAACTTTATTGTAAAGATACTTTACTGTATAACTGTTTTACTCATAAGAAAATCTGTGCGTTAAAAATGTTTTATGTATTAAGAAATGGTGTTTTGAAAACAGAGTGATCAAAAGTTTGTGATGAAATGGAAAATAACTGTTGCCCCAGAATATTATGCTATAACGTAGTTTAGATTCTACTAGAGCAAAATAAACGATAAGAAGAAAGGGTGAACAATAGAACGCTAATGAGGGTGCAGGCCCACCGGATATCAATTAGATATTAGTTAATTGATCTGCACATCTCCGGAACCGCGCGTCCTACGCATATTCGTGATCAGAGCATGCCAAAACCTTTTAGGATCCGTTGACCCTCCCTAAGCCGATGAGGCAATTCTGACTCAGTGAGCCAGAACTGGTACAAACTAACTACTGACATGTTTTCCTTCACCGTCGAGCACGTTTCTTTGGTGACGGCGGAAATCGAAACCCGGATGCTCGCGTAGGTATTGTGTTCGCGTCGGCCAAATAGTGTTAAGAAACGAAGTGATTAAAGACAATATTAAAAGTGAAATTACTGACAAAACTAAGTGAAAAGTGTATTAATATAATTTTACAACATATTTATAACCTTAATATGTTAGTATAGAACATCGAATTTGATAATAGTTAAGAAAATATCTCTTATTATATACAAAGAAAAGTCGACCAATCAGAGCGAACTTATTGTAGAACTTCTAGAAAGTTTAATAGTTGATCCCGAAAATGATGGAAATAATTTTTATGTTCAGGAAGAATTATAAATATAATATTGAATTAGATTAAAATTTATAAACTAAGGAAGTAAAAGAATATTTAGCGTAATTAAACTTATTTCCTTTTTATAGTGAAATTAAAGAATTAAGGTACCCAAATATTATGAAAATTCGGAACATTTTGTTTAATAACTTTTTATAATGTTAATATATTATTAAGAAACCTTTATGGTATAATAATAAAGGACTAAATTGCCGATTTAATAATATACCGTAAAACGGGGTGAATAGCAATGATTTTCAACTTTGTCCAAAGAATTTGTTGTTAATAACTTATTTTTTTTTTACCTCAGGTGATTTTATATCATGTCCGGTACAATGTAAAAAGAGCTACAACAATAGTTTTTTAACTATAAGCATAGGTTTTCCAGAAAGTTTGTAAAATATTTACCATTTCTATTCACCCAACGACTGGGGTCAATAGAAACGCGTAAAGGGGTGAATGGAAAAACTATTAGGGCTGCCACAAATTACTTTTATCCAACATGCAAAAATGTAAGGTTCTGTGTTCAAATTTTTTTTTCTTGTAAATGCTTAATGAATTTCAAATTTTGTGATTAAAACAATTTATATTTATAAACATAAATATACTTGTATTTTAACTGATTTCATTTTTACGAAATGTTAATGAACTATTTAATAAATCAAACAAGATACTTAACAGTTTATTCGTATTTTATTTGAATGAAATAAAACAAAATACAAATCAATTTTCTGAATTAAAAGTCGAATATACGACGAAAAATATATATAAAAATAATTATAAATCTTCTAAACTTATCAATTATCATAACAAAGTTATCACATGTAAATCAACTTGAGCCTACGTTATAGATTTGTATAGAACCAGTACTACTGTGTAAAAATAATAAAAATTCTTAAAGATTACCAAACTAAACTATCTAGGTCTTCTAGTTCACATCATCCTCTTCTAGAACTTTTAATATTTCGTCACTATTATTGTAGTAATTATTTATTAGGTTTTTCCTTGGCAATTTAATTAGATCTTGTACCGCTACAGTCTTGCTTTTTTTTATAATAGGTAATTTGTATTTTTTGTTATACTGACCGTCATTCACTATCTCATTGGATATAATTTTTATTTTACTCTCCATAATGTCATCAGCAGTTTTTCCCGTACTGATCGTAACCTCTTCACATAAGCTATCAAAAAAGAGAATGGGTAGAGTTTTGATGTCTATATCATTATGTATTTTGCATTGTAATTCTTCTACGTTATTATCATAATAATCTTCGTAAGCCGTGACATTATCGTAATTTTCCTGTCTTGTATTTCCGCATTTTTTTTTTGGCCTGCGTTGTTATGTAATTCTTTCCTTTGTTGTTATCATTATTGTTCTTGTCTTCTCTTTCTAATCTTTCCAAACTTGATTTTTTTATTATTTCTTCGATATCTTTTCCTTTAGTGTTATTGTTTTCTATATTAATGTCGAAATTTTCTTTTTCTTGTATTCCTTTTGCTTCCAAATATGGTATCTTAGTTTTTTTTCCAATCCCTTTACCTTTTCCTTTGTTAGGTTCTATTTTCTCAGGGCAATTTATTTTTCTTCATTTGCTTTTATTTTCAAGTTTGTCATTTTATTTTTTTTACCTTTTTCTTTATTCTTATTATTTAAACCTGATGGGCCACTAGTACTTGTATCGTATTTTGTTTTTTTAGGATTTTCCACAATGTAATCGATATCAGTTTCTGCATAATCTTCAATTTCTTCTGCAGCGACACTTTTACCTGGGAGTACATTGAGTTTTCTCTTTCTTTTAGGCTCCATGATATTCATGGAACCATATCTCATTTCTTTGAGGAGTGTTACTACAGAATCTTCCACAACACTTTGATTGTCTGCACCTAAGTCTCCGTCGGGAAGTCTAGCTAATATTTCATGTACATTTAAAGGGCTAATCCCTGTTTTCTTAAATCCAGCAATAATATTCCTTGAAGCATTTATATTAAGCTCATCAATTAACAATTTTAATAGTTTTGGAAAGCAACCTTTTGGAATCGTGGGTAATTGTCGACCATCTGTCTTTTTCCATTTTAATAATAATTGTCTCCAGGCACGCTTCATTGGACGAAAAAATGCCACGTCCAGCGGTTGCGTCAGGTGAGTTGAGTTGGCTGGTAAGAATACAAAATCGATATTGTGCCCTTTACATGTTTGGATCAAATCTGCTGATAAATGTGAAGACAGATTGTCTCCAATTAAGCACTTTTTGCCTGGTAAATCCTTAAGATAAGGGACCACCATATTTTGCACCCAGTCCTCAAAAGTGGTTCCATCAAACCATCCAGATGTCGACCTGTTATATCGAGTACCGTCAGGACCTTGTTGGACCCAGGAATCATATAAATGGGTTGCTTTGTATACTACATATGGCGGTAACATTTTACCATCTGCGGTACCAGCCATCATAATAGATACGGAAGCCTTGGTATGGCTTAAAACCCTTTCAGGGTACTTGCACCCTTGACCAATATTTTCTTCCTTGGGTCGTCCGACAAATTTGTCTCGTCATAATTTAAAATGTTAGAAGTAGGTACTCCACTTAAAGATTTCTCAAGTTCGATGAAATATTCTTTAATCGTATCTGGAGATACCTTAGCTCACACGCTTGATATTTTCACAAACTCTTTGAGAAATCTCATTTTTGTGTCTTAATAGGAAGCTCTGCACAAAATCCGGTCCTGGAAAATTATTTTTAAATCTTTTATGGGTTATACCTATCTTATCAAGATACATTTTTATTATGTATCTGAGATCCATAGTATCTAGGGGATAACCCCATTCTGCGCATTTGTTTATGTTTTCTATTAAGAACACTTCAGTCTCATCGGACAAAGCTCTTTGGCCTCCTTGTCGCTTCATATCCCTGGTACTGTGACGATACAACACCGATTTGTGTATGCCATATTTTTTAGCAACTTCTTCTAATTTTACATTTCGAGAAGTTACATACTCTTCCACAGCTTTTTTTATTATTTCCGTGTCATATTTTTTATACCTTTTCCTTGTAGGATCGGGTCTGTATACACGCGGCATGTTGAATATACCTACGGCGGTATGTACCTGTAAATTAAAATTATAACTTTAAAATATTATTTATTTATCAATCACTAAATCCACAGCTCTAAGATACTACCTATATATTATGGACTTACTATTTATTAATACTAAAACTATGAAGGTAGTTATTTAGTTATGTTAACAGTTTTTGACAACCCTATTTATTTATCTCTATTGACCCCTCATCAGTTTCTATTCACACATTAAGCGTTTCTATTATTCCCTACTAGGTTTCCATTAAACCCATATTACTGTTCTATTCCCCCTTCAACAGATTCTATTAACCCCTTTTAAACAATAAATTTACACGTACTGTGATTTTAACAAATTTTTGAAGTTTAATAACGGATTCTTACTTACCTTCACTGAATTTTTAAAATTTATCACACAAGTAGTAAAATAAACACATTAAACAACACAATTCACTAATTTTTAACACCTAAAATTAAGAGTTGCGGCAGTTAAATTAAACGCGTTTACAGAAAGTAGACTTTGAAGTAAATTTTAAAGGATAAATGTCAATGACATTTAAAACTTGTTGCCAACGCAAAGAAAAAATGTTGATGTGTCATAATTTAAAATACTACCAAAATCCTTCAACGAAAAATAGTCAAATATTAACCTTGAAAACTTTCTTGATATTTTTTCTATTCACCCCGCAATTTCTATACACCCCGTTTTACGTACATTAGTGTAGGAATTGACCATGTATGAATAAAATTATAATTTATGACAATTGTGTAGTGCAAATGTTATGCAATAAAGAGGCAAAACGGACAATGGCAAGCGGCTCACTTCAAAGTTACGCTCAAGTCTACCTTAGGGGCTCGGGACCCAGTAACGTTGTAGTGTGAAGAGCTACCAGTAAGAAGCGGTAGTAACCAGTAGTAGCTGAAGTGACAGCATAGCATAGCAGAATATAGTGTATAGTAGCTAGCAACATAGTAACTGATATTCGCAGTTACAAATGATAGTGATAACTAGTTGTATGACGTGGTAACTGATATTTGCAGTTACACAAGTGATGAAATAGCTATTTTAGTTGATAATAGCAGCTAGTCAGACAGTGTTGATAAAACCAATAATAAATATTTGATACTACCATAATAATTTGAAGAATTCTTTTGAAATATATAGTGACCAACTGATAGTGAACAACCGTAGTTGAACAACCGTATTCAACAACCGTGGTCAATAACCGCTGGCCACTGCCTTGCCACTTGTTTTATATTTCGTGCATTTTGATTTAACCTCAGTCCACAGTACCCCAGCTGCACCCACAAAGACGGCATTAGAAGTATCCTCCGGAACCTATAGGTGAAGGACGTGAGCGACTCGCGGAGTATCTCTGTTGACATTTACTCCGGAGAGTTTCGCCCGTCCGGCACATATTGTAAAATTTACATCGAAGGCTTAACAATGTTTTTTTTTTGAATAAAACTATTTTTACGGATTTTATCGCGTTTAATTTTACTAATTTTGATTCCCGACGTTTCGGGTGCTTTACAGCACCCATGGTCACGGGGGGGACTGAGGTGTTTGACGTCCCAATGTCATAGTTAGCCCGGCTACCTTCAGTTTTTTGAATATTAATTTTTGGTCCGATCTACGCAGAATGAGCTTACAGTATCTTGAAGTCTTGCAGTGGTATGCTTGGGTTTGAATTTAATTTTGTTAATTATAGGATCCCAAGCAGATGGCAGCACCCATCCATCTTCTCTATTGAAATTAGGATGTTTTTTAATTTGTTGTTTTAAGCACATTGGTTGTAGGGTCTGTTTTGACCTTTTGTACGTACTTTCGTCCGATAAAAGTTGTTGTATTTTAGAATTATAATCTGACGTATCCATTACTACCGTAGCATTTCCTTTATCTGCACGGAGAATCGTGAGCTCTGGTCTGTTGCGTAAGTTGTACAACGCTTTAATCTCGTCTTTGGGTAGATTTAGTTCACAGTGTGACCAATAGTGTTATCCTGATAACACTATTGGTCACACTGTGTATAGGAAAAAGACCCATACCAACCGATATTTAAATGGTGAATCGCACCATCATCCATCACAGTTAGCTACCGTGGGAAAATCTTTGTTTCAGAGAGCTTCAGCACGTCGAGCAAGTATTGCAAGACAACAAGCTTCGGGTCCCGCGCCTACGTCACAGTGACCGAGTGAAGCCGGCCACAGTCGAGCGTGTGCTTGCTGTACTACCCTATGTCAGAGCAGTCACAGACAAGGTTGGCTACATTTTGAAGCGAGCTTCCATTAAAACATACTTCAAGCCGCCGAAGAAGATTAGTCAATTTTTACCATCCGTCAAGTGTAATATCCCTTTACAAGATGCAGGAGTGTACAAGCTTGATTGTGAATGTGGTCTCTCTTACATAGGACAAACAAAACGATCCATTAAAACCCGCGTGAAAGGACATATAGCTGACGTGAGGCACCGACGCTCTGGGAAGTCTGCAGTCTGTGAACATGTTCAAGATCGTCCCCGCCATTACATCAGATTTGATAGACCACAAACTCGCAAAAGAACACCGATTCCTACGAAAGATGATATGAGGCTATTGAAATTAAAACATCCTAATTTCAATAGAGAACATGGATGGTGCTGCCATCTGCTTGGGATCCTATAATTAACAAAATTAAATCCAAACCCAAGCATACCACTGCAAGACTTCAAGATACTGTAAGCTCATTCTGCGTAGATCGGACCAAAAATTAATATTCAAAAACTGAAGGTAGCGGGCTAACTATGACATTGGGACGTCAACACTCAGTCCCCTGTTACCATGGGTGCTGTAAAGCACCCGAAACGTCGGGAATCAAAATTAGTAAAATTAAACGCGATAAAATCCGTAAAAACAGTTTTATTCAATGTGTAGTGTTCGCGTAAATATAAGAAATCATAATGTTTTTTTTATTTTTATTTTCAAGAGGTATGATCCTTTCCCATTGTAGGGTGGATTCCTTTTTTAATTTTTTCTGGAACTAAGGATGACGAACAAACAGTATACCTCATTGAAGAGTGCTGTGGCGCATTGATCGCACACATCTCTCTTTGATTAAGAATTAGTTACTGGACGCGTTTGAATTTAGCGCTCCTTCAAGATATCCGCGTCATCCGATAGCGTTACTGAAACCACCAACCCGCAGAACCGTTCTCGGCTCCAACTCTCCATTAACCAGACTGTGTAAGCTGCTAAATAGCTACAAACACATAGTTGATGTAAACTATGATTCCGCTTACAGTTTCCGTAAAAATATTGGCTAGTACTTAATTTCGTGCAACCAGCTTGTGTTTTCTATTACCATACGATAAACTACGTAGTTATAAGTAGTGGCACGAAAGTCTAGTGCTGACCGTTATTGCGCAATGGGTATCATGGGGTAGAAAGCGGGTCGCGGGGCGGGCGTGCGTCGTTCGCACGCGCTGATTGGCTCTCCAGTCGCATTCGTGCAATTCAATTCGTGCGCGACAGTACCCATGCGCAGCTCCACGTTTCGTTCAGCGCTAGACTTACGTGCCGCTACTTGTAAGTTTCAGGAGCGGTGCTGAAGCTTTTAAAAACAACTAGGTATGTCTCGATGATATTTAATAACTATTTCATTACAATAATGTATTAAAACTAATCCAGTGCAATACCATATGTGTAATAAATACGCAATACTGATTTCTTTAACGGATTACATGACTACGATGAGTTCTATAATAGTCCTTACCTATTCTAAATGCAACGGCTTTTATAGGATGGTCAAAACAAGTCTGTTGACTGAAAGTATCACGCCTTGGTTTGACCAGCAATGCTAACTATACAGTGGAGTCAGCGTCTTCTGTAACGTTACACTTCATAATATGTTTTCAGTAATCTTCGACGACTTCCAGCCTCCCGAACAAGCCGGTTTCCGAAAAGGCTTTAGCACCATAGACCACATACATACCCTTCGGCAAATTGTTCAGAAGACCGACGAGTACAATCTGCCACTTTGCCTTGCGTATGTGGACTATGAGAAAGC
This sequence comes from Parnassius orleans, assembly GCA_029286625.1. Classification (NCBI taxonomy): domain Eukaryota; kingdom Metazoa; phylum Arthropoda; class Insecta; order Lepidoptera; family Papilionidae; genus Parnassius; species Parnassius orleans. Next base: position 448,155 of record JAGSMP010000243.1, on the reverse strand, counting down.
CTTTGATTCCGTCGAAATCTGGGCGGTGCTGCAGTCCTTCAGCGGTGCCAAGTGGACTGTCGGTATATCGAGGTGCTGAAGTGTTTGTACAGTAGGGCTACGATGGCTATCCGAGTACAGAACCAGAGTACGAAACCTATCCAACTGCAGAGAGGTGTAAGACAGGGTGACGTAATATCCCCGAAACTCTTCACCGCTGCATTGGAAGACGTTTTCAAGCTACTGGACTGGAAGGATACGGTATTAACATCAATGGCGATTACATCACTCACCTTCGATTTGCCGACGATATAGTCCTTATGGCAGAATCGCTGGAGGACCTAAGCACTATGCTCAATGACCTCAATAGTGTCTCCCAACGGATAGGTCTCAAGATGAACATGGACAAAACAAAATCATGTTTAATGTCCATGTCACACCTATGCCGGTAGTTGTTGGGAGCACTAAGCTCAAGTTGTTGACGAATATGTTTACCTGGGACAAATAGTCCGACTAGGTAAGTCCAACTTCGACCGAGAGGTCAATCGACGGATTCAACTCGGCTGGGCAGCGTTCGGGAGATTACGACCCATCTTCTCGTCAGGCATACCTCAAAACCTCAAAACTAAGTTGTACAACCAGTGCGTGTTGCCAGTGATGACATACGGAACTGAGACGTGGTCCTTCACTGCTGGCCGTATGAGGAAGCTCAAGGTCGCTCAGCGAGCTATGGAGAGGGCTATGCTCGGGGTTTCTCTGCGTGATAAACTTAGAAATGAGGATATCCGCAGTAGAACCAGGTAACCGACATAGCCAAAGGATTAGTAAGCTGAAGTGGCAATGGGCCGGCCATATAGCTCGAAGAACCGACAACCGATGGGGAAGAAAGGTTCTCGAGTGGCAGCCTCGTACCGGCAGGCGAAGTGTAGGGCGTCCCCCCACTAGATGGAGTGACGACCTGGTAAAACATGCAGGAAGTCAATGGATGCAGGTGGCTCGGGACCGTGCTGTGGCATTCCGTGGGGGAGGTCTATGTTCAGCAGTGGACTTGTGAAGGGCTGTAATGATGATGATAATCTTATATCAAAAACTTAATGGGCACAATTCGTGATCAACATGTTATTGTAACATGGCTACATGCAAATATCGTGTTTACGAATAATCTAATATCAAAAGCTTAGTCAGTACAATTTGGGATCAACAGGTTGTTATGACGTTACGGCTACTTCAAACTGTATTACTGTATATAGTTATTTTCTTTTAAAATTGTTATACACAACACAAACAACACAAAGCACATTTCCTTACAATTGTACGGCGTTAACATTGACGTGGTTGATTTGCCTGTAAGTATTTACGGCGACGACGTCAACGTCAACGTGTAATCAACACAACAAGCAAAGGTAATGTTTCTTCATCGACATCCATCGTGAAACTAACGGAAAACAAGCAACGAATTGTTACCAGTGACCAGAAGCAGCAACCGGCGACTGTGTCCGATTGCCGCTACCGGACACAGCAACTACTATTTCCTGTGATGGTGTGCCGTGTCGGTAACAAAAAGTGTCCACGTTTGCGCAGCGCCTTACACTTTAATAATGCAAACAAACAACTTGTTCGTAATAAAATAATCCTAATAATAGAACGCTGTTCGTACTAATTGGTCCCCAGACAAAATATGATGATTTTCTGGCCAATTTCGACCACAGCGACAACTTTCAAATAATTGCAGAAGCATAGTGAGATAATTAACTAACTAATATCGTAGTACTATTATTTATTCTGTGCTAATATTATTATAGTAGTTGGAAATAAGGTAACCACGATCAAGTTAATTAATACTTTAACCTCTCAGACCTTGACATTTTATTGGGCCAACTTAGTCAGACCTATGGTCAAGTCAAAGAGTATAGTAGGTCAGGCCAAAGACAATATTTTTTGTAAATGATGGTAAATATAACTTAGAGTCATTACTCATTACTATGTTCTTATCCAAAATAAAAATTATCAACATTAAAATATCGCATTACTTGTATGAAGGTCAAGTGAACGCTAGAGAAACGACGATTGCAAGACGTTGTCGATAAACAAAATGTTTTGAGAAATTATCAATTACCGTGTAGTGGTTGTGTACGAATATTCATATCATACTGTGGGTGTCGTAAGAGGCTACTAGACTGAGGTGTTATTTTTAATAACCGTGACGGATGCTCTAGTTCCATATTTTCCGAACCCGTGGTAAATAAAAATGACTTTCAATAAGTATTATGTAATAATCAATATTGAATAAAATACCATTCTATTCTATTCATAAAAATAACAGTAAAATATCACTTTGTCACGTCCATTACTCATTAGACATGATTAATAAAATCGACATTAGACATGGACCAAAACGTTATTTTTCACCGTGACGTTATTAACCCATTCATTGCGGTGCACGCACAACGGCGTTATTTAAATTGCCATTCTTAGGCGGATTACGCCGATCGGCCTAAATTATATTTTAGCCATAACTTGGCCAATTTCAATAAGCGATATACTTTTATATGTGCATGTTTTACATACATACATCATTATAGTCGCAGTTTCTGTAAATAATGATTTTAGAAAAATAACAAAACTATCTCAGGCGCGGAAAACGCCGAACGGCGTCTTCCAAAGGTTATCAACATTAAAAACATTTTGATTAAATATTTATTTTGCTATTTTATTTTATGGAATTAAAAAACAGTTATATAGGCTTTTCATGAACCAAATGGTCTCACACCGTCACCAATAAACTCTGTGACGATGGTCGAGCCTCACCTTCAAGTCATTATTAATTATTAAGTGAAACAAATTACGCTGCACTGGAAATAGTATGTAACTGAATACCCTTCTCGATGTTTTCTTCCTTCAACTACTAATTCAAAACTACTTATTATACTTAGTACATTTAAAATAGTAGACTAAATACTATTATTAAAAGTATTTAACTTAAAAATCAGAGAAAAGGTTCAATCCTGGTCATATTTCAATAATCCGAAATTATTAATATAAAACCAATTTCTTTATTCAGTGTAATAAGAAATCTTTCTATAATGTGGAAAATATCCTTACTTTATACTGAATAGAAAAGAAACAAATTCACTTACTATTTCCAGCCATATTTATGGTAAATAGAAATTGCCAGTATTTTAATAAAACTGCACTGTTAATCACAAAATAACTTATTATATACAACAAATTTCGCCACTGAGTACGCAGTCACTTGCACATGGCGTAATCTGATGAGCGTCAGTAAAATTCTGCCTAAATAAGCAAGAAATAATTTTCATGTGGAAACGCCGATCGGCGTCAAAGTGTTTAAATATGAGATGCGTTAAACGCCTACCGGCGTTAGTCCTTTGAACCGCCCGCACCTACGTAATAAGTGAGATTTTTGAGCGGCCTTGAATGGGTTAATCACCATGATTAGAGGCGACAGAGTGAAACAAATCAGAAGATGGGCAGCAGCGTCTTCCTAATAAAGACTAAAATAAAAACTGCGGTTGCCAACCCGCTTAGCAAACGTGGCAACTATGGCAAATATCGCGGCAATATATGGTGGACGCTTATGATCTGTAGTGACTTTAATAGACTAAAAGGACGAACATTTTTTAATTTAGTCTCGGCGGAACGCGGTGTTCCGTGCTATATTTAGAACAGCGTTGTCGTGCTGGGCGACATTTGCGGCAGTAAAATCTTGAGCTCCTCTTTATTTCTATGACCAATGGCAGTAGTGGATTGTTACGACCTTATGATAAAGAAAGAATTGTAAGGAAACCAAAAGGAGAGGAAGGGGAGGTTAATTTTATTATTTGAAAAATATTTGTGTGTAAAAAGTCATCAAACATCAACATCAAACAATTTATTAAACAAGTTGCATAAACAAGTCCAATGGTTAAAACAGTAATAAATAACAAAACCAAAAGTTTCCTGAAAAGAAAAAATTCAAATATTATATGTCACTTTCACAACTAAAGCAAGTCGAACAACACCCCATATGTTAAAATCCATCAAGCAGTTTAGGCTACAGAGCGTAAAAGAAAAATACATCCATATGCGCATACTCGAAAAACATTACCCGCCTTCTGAAGTAAAACATCACTGATGACTGACTGACAGTTCTACAGCGCATCGGTTCGTTTCTGTCGCTATATGAGACATGATGCTATCGTCCCAATATTGGCGGAATGCCTCATACGCACTTCCGGACGACATGGTTGGCCCAGTTGTTTCCGCAAGAAACGTTTTGTCTTTCACCTTGAAAGGAGTCCATGGGGCGCCAATCAAAGCAGAGAAGTCGCATCTTCGAATAGGGCCGCACGTCCAATGCCATCTGCCTCATCATCATTATCATTATCTACTTCCATCCTTCTCCTTTCGGCCCTCCTGAGCTTCCCTATTAGCCACCAGTCTCAAAACCTATCTCGCAAACTCAGGCACATCATCATCTGTCACACATACTTGTATAAGTTGGTCGCCGCGCCACCACGATGAGGAGACGGAGGCGCGAGCACCACGGGCGCGTCTACCGCTTCGTGCCCGTCGCCGGCCTGCTGTTACCCGCACGCACCGCTCAGCACCACCACTCGAACTCGCCAACACCTCGTGGAAAGTTCGTGTTCGTCCGCGAACAAGTACTTGTCGCCGTCCAACCGCTCAACGACAACGACCACTTCTGCACTAACATTTCGCCTACAAGACATATATAAAAACAATATAATATAATTGAGTGCATACATATTTTATAAAACACTATATACAAACACAAAACAAAAATAGTTTTATTAAAAATAGCGATTTACATTCTGTAAATACAAGGAACAAGCATAAATAGATAGATTTTTTTAGCGACAATGAAGTGTTATCAGATAGATACAAAATTGCATTTTTAATTATAAACCATAAAATAGTAATAAAGATACATAAAATAAAATGGTATATAAGTACATAGATAGGATGAATACATACTTATTAATATCTTTATATATAAAAATTACGTGTCACATTGTTTGTCTGCGATGAACTCAAAACAACAAATTATTCTGCCCTTTCCGAAGACAAAGGGTTGGAAAGGGCAGAACAAAGTCTGCCTGGTCAGCTAGTATGTTTATATATATATATATATAAAAGTACAAATATATGTTTTAAAACTGTTGCATATAACATAAATGTGCAATAAGTATAAACAAATACTGTAACTAGACAATAGAAGAATAATTATATACAAATGAATTAGATTGAATCAAAGATGAAAGTAGTAACAAATTAGTTATACCAGTTACTAGACTCCAGAGTCAGTATAATTCCTTCATGGGGCAACATAGGTATATGTATTTATAAGAAAGTCCCAGAAAATATACAGACCTTATCAATGAGTTATAAATTTTTAGTAAGCAAAAATTGTTTAGTAAAGGTTATTATCAACCATGTAAACCCTGGAACATTGGGAATGAGGAGATTGCTACCATACTGTTTCTAAATGTTTTCATACTAATTTTATTCTATAAAAGTTATCATTGTGTGAATTAATTCTATTTAATAAAAAGTCCTGCTGGGTTTCTTGCTGGTCACTCCCAGGACAGAGACTTTTTCATATCTCTAATTTATAATATACAATTGAAATACTTCACTCTTATGAGACAGAATTTTAAAAACTGTGGTAGCTTCTACTTGCATACATTTTTGAAAAAGCTTTGATACAAACATAATAACAAAATTTACTTACGGAAAAGGTGGTGACGATGCCAACGGCGGATTTTCTTGTGCTGGCTCGGTGGAAGATGCGGTCCTAAAGGAGATTTGACACTGAACTGCTGGCCATGTTCATCAAACATGGCCAGTAGGATAACCTCATTGAGTTACCTAGTCCCCTGATGCATACCTCCTGAAAACATGTATGATAATAAGACATTATAGATATGCATATGACATATTTTTATGGTTATGAATTAAATTGACCAGGATGATGCTGCTGCTTTTTATTTAGTAAGTGAGAAAATCTGAGACCCTTTTCATAGACGCATGTTTATGCTATAGGTGTAGATAATTTATCATTTATCACCGCCAACTTTGACTCAGGGTGCTACTGAGACTTTCTTGACGGAAAAACTTAATAAATGATTTTTGACCCGACCCGGATTCGAACCCGGGACCTCATGATCAGCAGTCACTTTATACATCCAGTATATGCACTCATATTTATAATTATAATATAGAAAAAGTATAATAAATTACTTACAACAGAATATGAAAACATTTCTTCTCTCTGTCACTGAGATATTCGTCGTCCGAGTCGCGAAATAGCTCGTCAAATTCCGCCATTTTTCTGAAAATAGATGTAGTACAGTACACACATTTGAACATTTTTGTCTTCATGAGGCTCGAAAAGAGTTAATAGAAAGTTTATAAATTTATATAACATATAAGAATAAATAATAAGAATAATAATAAGAATTATGAGATACCAAATTACTACACTCAAATAACTACTATGTAGAAAAAACACTGAAATTTCATAAAGAAAAGAAATATATAACATTATTATATCGATATCGTAATAATATACACTCATTAGAGCCTCTAATAAAAAATTCAATCATAGGTATATAGTTTATTACGCTATCTTTGACCAACGCCATTTTTGTTGAAAACATTTCGCCATAATATTCACTATATATCGAAATTATAACATAAAACGTAATTTTCGCACATTGGACTTTGTAAAATATGAAAATTTGTGTTTTTACATGATTTATGGTGATAATTTATACCTTATATTTCATTTTCAGTTACTTATTGACTATTTTATTTCATATGTGAACGACAGTATTTGAAGTACCAATTTTATAAATTTAGTAAAAATTGTTACGAGACGAAATATATGCAAATAACTTTTTTATAAACTGTGTAATTACTTACCTTTTGTATAAAAAACTCACAACAAACTTTCCTTTAAAGGGTACACTTATAACTTATAATTAATACAGTGGTTTTGCACTCGCGCGGCGAACTAGATGTACTGTAGTAAACGCGACGCATCAACATCATGGCGGAAACTAGTAATTTGACGTAAATTCTTAATTTATAAAAGCGTAATTTAGTAACGAAACTAATTCTAATAAAAATTTTAGAATTTGAGTTGTATAATTTTATAAATATCATTTAAAAAGAATTGTTTTGAGGGGTCTACAAAGGTGACATTTGAATATCTCTTGTGTACTCAAAGAGTTCAAAGATTAATATAAAACTTGACTCCCTCGTTGATCTAGTGGTCGTAAACGCGTTTGCTGATCGTGAGACCCTGGGTTCGAATTCCGGGTCGGACCAAAATCAGTTATTGGATTTTCTATCAAGAAATTCTCAGTAGCAGCCCGGAGTCAGAAAGTTGGCGGTGTTTAACCCCCGTGCCTCAGAAAACACGTAAAGCCGTGGTCCTTCGCCTGATATATCTTCGGTCGTGTCGGATAACCGTCCCATGGGACTATGAAAGTGAGGGATTAGAGTGCACTTGTGATTGCGCATACACTCGGGCACTATAATCCTGTCCTGCGCAGATAGTTGTGTATCGCCAGCAACGCAGTCAGGAATTTGCATTTAGAAAAACCCAAAATTAGGGGCTTTTTAGGTGCTAATTAGGTGCCAAGTTTAAAAATTAGGTGCTCTAAAATTTTCACCGCAACGAACTGTTGAAAGCATTTCTATTTTTCTTTTTCTTATTTTTCATATTCTGATTTTCAGAAAACCTGAATTTTGCATCTGCTTTGTTCTGAATAACGACTTTATTTTTATTAGGGGCGCCTTGTCATTGCCTATACTTGCAGCACCTAATTAGCACTTAATTCCTTGCTATTAATATTTATCGTATATCTAATAACTTCATTGCGTTGCTAGCGATACGTTTTGCTAGCAACGCAAATTTCGACAGTTCGTTGCGGTGAAAATTTTTAGAGCACCTAATTTTTAAACTTGGCACCTAAAAAGCCCCTAATTTTGGGTTTTTCTAAATGCAAATTCCTGTTATTTCTAGTGCCAGAAGTGTATGCGTTGGTACAGAGGCACTCTTTCGTCCTAAGCTATTCAAAAGTTAGGAGGCCTCGTAGCGCAGGTGCACCACAAGAAGGTTAGATTAACATTTGAAGAAAAGGTATTTTTTATATAATTATCTCAATAATTTTAAGATGCATATTCGTATATTTAGCTCTAAGAATTCTCAGCAATTCTACAGGTCAAACTGTGGGAGTGCAAGGGTGAAGCGCCAACAATTTTAAAGCTCTATTTCTTATAAAGTTAATAAATAGTATAAACAGTAAGTATTATAATATTTAAAACTTTGCTTTAAAAAGGTTTTTATTAACACCATTTACACTCTTATACAGAAAGGAAAGAAGAAATTTTCACTCTTATATAGAAAGGTTCTCGAGTGGCAGCCTGCATGCAGGCGAGTGTAGGCGCCCCCACTAGATGGAGTGACGACCTGTAAGACATGCAGGAAGTCAATGGATGCAGGTGGCTCGGGACCGTGCTTTGTGGCATTCCGTGGGGGAGGCCTATGTTCAGCAGTGGACTTGTGATGGGCTGTAATGATGATGATGACACTCTTATACAATTACCTCAAAACTATCTGTGGCAGACATTACCGTGTAGTGGCGGTGTACGAGTATCCACTACCCCATATCATCCCGTGGATGTCATAAGAGACGAAACAAATCAGGAAATGGGCAGCAGTGTCTTCCTTATAACAACCAAAAAAAAAAAACTGCGTTTGCTAACCCGCTTGCAAAGCGTGGTAACTATAGCAAATATCCCCCTATGAGGCAATCAATGGGGGAGGCCTATGTTAAGCTCTGGACTTTTATAGGTTGTAACGGTAAGACACAGACATCGAGGTAATTCTATATTATACTATTTATGGAGCTTAAAAGTTCAATTTTAATGACACAGGATTAATTAATATAAATCAAGAATAGTTTTTAGGCCCACACTGGAAATTAAAAATATTTGAGTTAATAAAAAAATTGTATATTAAATTTTTTATTTATTTACAATAAATATTATTCACCATCACCAAAAACAATTTTTTTCCCTTCGAATGGTAAAAGACCGGATTTCCGCTTTTTAGCCTCCCATGAGGGGTGTAATTTTTCTATTTTTTCACTTTCTCCATTTTCTTTTACATTTTCGTCCCTATATTGTCTATTTTGTTTTTGACTACCATAGTTATTATTAAATCTATCATTTGCATTTGATAGGTTTTTGTATTCACCATTATCCGATTTAAAATCATTCCTTCTAGGTTTAGGTTTAGGTACATGGCCAAACATAACTGCTCTTCTGTATTGCCTGTTTCCTTGTTTGTGGACCTCCTTAACCTCATCAGGCTGTCTTGGTTCAACTACAGATAGATAACTTTCTCCTGTAGGAGTTATAAAGAATGGATCAACAACTTTCACCTCTTTTACTTTTGACTCCTGTATTTCTTTGTTAAATTTCCTCTTGAGAATCTTGTCATTAAAATTCTTATTTTTGTTAACATCTTTTTCCTTTTTATTTACATTTTTGTAAAGTACTTGAATTTCTTGCACTATTTTTACCGTTTTGGATATGGACCTTCTTACTGTGAGAGTTGTTTCAATATTTGGACTTACTTTGCCATTGTCGTCACTTTTATCATCATCCTTAACAATTTGCTTGTGTTGCAATGTGTTATCTTTTACCTCCTCTTTTTCTTCATTCTCAGGTTCTGATTCATCACCAGACTCATTATCTAATTGAGAGTTATCAACTTCGTCAACTTCGTCAACTGACTGTACTGACTCATTGCTAAGAGATTTATCATCATTGACATCCTTATCGTCATTGTCATCATTGTCATCTATTACACCAATATTTTTATCTTTTACTATTTTTTCAACCTCCCATGTACCCTCAATATTTACCGCTTTATTTAATGCTTCCCTTCCTTTCTTTTTATTTTTGTTTTCTCTGGCTTCCTTCTTTAGTTTTCGTCTCTGATCGAGACATTAGAAGATCCTCTATCGAAGAATTACCAAATCTATCTCTTATAGATCTGTATTTTTCTTGTAAGCATTTATGAAGTAATAATCTGGCACATGCCTTATCTTGATTGACTTCAGGTATGTTAAGATAGTTATTAAGCTCTCCATCATGAGTTACAATAAATTTTGCAAGGTCCTTTGCTTTGATTTTCTGAAATATACAGCAATTATTATATTTACTATTTTATATTTTATACAAGGATAGTAAGGAGGATTTCATTAATTTTACTGTTGTATCATAATTTTTAGATGGCGCATAATATAACATCAAATAATTATTAAAAAAGTAATTTTGTTATTTAACTTTTTGTTTCTGCATTTTTAAGTTATACAAACTCTATAATTTATTAAAGAAATTGCTTATATATAAGTATATTTTGTTTATCAAAGCATTATACACCACACAGTTAATGATTAATGACCAAATAAAACCTCTATTTAGTAATATGTATGTATCTGGCTACTACTGATTCTCCAATGAAATTTCATTAATTTATACACAATATGAACTGTAATTTCATAGTGATGTTGTTTGTTTTGACAGCTTGGTACACATTGAACAAATGTTTGTATGGCCCACAAATAATTATTTCAGGTCTCGATATTTGTACATGTCCAATTTATGTATATATATACAATGACTGGACATTACAGGGGCAACACCTAATCATTACATAAGATGTTTATGAAATCTATTTTTCAAATGACATATCTATTTCTTCTCACGATTTTTATGCATCCAAACATACATAATAAAAGAGGTATGTGTTTAGGTATTCCAGGTATTACCAAGACATAATATCATGATAGTATTGTCACAGTTTACCGAGACTATAACAGTTATGAAACAAATGCACTTGTGAAGAGCTACGGTGTGGACTTAGCGGGGTAATGGGCCGGTGACAGCGCACCAGCAAACTTATCTTAGTTTGCTGTACCAGTAGTTTGTAGAGCGCAGACGTGTTTTCAAGTATTTAACTCATTTTAAGTGCAGTTTTTGTAAAGACTATTACTTTGATTGGGGAATTACTATTGAAGTTGTAATAAGTTACCAAATAAATTTGAATACAAATCATGGCTATGCTTATGTTTTCCTCATTTTTTAAATAAAATTATTATTCTGAACGCATGTACAATACATAATTAAACTTAACAATCTAAAACTGAAAACATTTAAAAATAAAGAGTCAGAAAAATATTTGGCAATGCAACAGCCATATATGTATTTTTTCTTGTAGTTATAAAAATTATTCTTGTTTAATAAATGTTCTTTAACCTATATTATTATTGTTAGTAAATAATTATGAGTGTAATGATATCCAAAATTATTTTAGTCCCTATTTTGTGACAATGCTAGCATATTTGCACAGGACAGCATAAATATCTACACCGGCAGGGGCATCACCTGATATCAAGGGCATTTCTAAATTGTTATACTCTCTTTAAGCTGTGGTTTAGTGCTATTTAGTGAGATAAATACGGAATTCTTACTGTGAGCTTAGCAACAAAACAAAAACATGTTTTTACTAGCTCTCATCTTCACCTAATCCTGAGTGGTCAATGCAACCAAGATCAAAAAAGTTATAACATTAATTCAAAGTGGAATACAAAACAGTTAAGAGGGTGATACCTACTCAGACATTCCCTCTCTCATAGCAATTAGTGCATATTAGTACTTTGTCATAGCAATTAAAAATAGGTCAGAAAGTGTCAAGAATATGTGAAAATAATTACATTATGCAGACCTGAACAACTTATGTCGCTTTATATATACAGGGTTATTTTTCAAAGAGTAACCAAATTTTAAACTTAAGTTCAAATATATAAATAATGATATACCGTTATTGCAGTTTTTGAAAATACTAGTAAATAAGGCTTCTACTTTTACATTTTTTTTTATTAATTTTTCTTCACTATTTGCCTATATTACTTATTCTGAACCTTCTCCAGTTATTGCAAAATAAAATAATATATATATATCTATATATATATAAGTGAAACACCACTGAATCACTCACTCATCACGAGACCTCCAAAACCTGATTGACATGAAATTTGGGATATATATTCCTTTGTCGACGTAGACACTCACTAAAAAAGGATTTAGGAAAATTCAACCCCTGAGGGGGTGAAATAGTGTGTTACAGCTTGTGTTTATATAATCCTGCTCTTGACATGTTCAATTATTAAAATAATAAATTAGAGATACCTTAATTATTAAAACTTCTTTTACAGCTGATTCGGCTTTCTTTTTTAGTTTTTCTTTAAATTTTTCTGGAGCTTTTTTTTCAGTTAATGTTTTAGCCTTCCTAGTTAGCTTATGTATGATTTGTATTTTAGCTTGATTTAAATGTTTCTTCATTAGAATAACCTGAAACATGAATAACATTTATGATACCATTTATCAATAACATTTACCATACCATATCTTATTAATCTACTGAAGAAGATAAGTAATAATTTTTGTAATAATAACCTCATTATTAAAAGCCTGTTTAACAGCACCAACTTCCATTTTAATAAAATATTTTGTAAATTTTTAACAATTTGAGGTTACTTTATAGCTCTTCTTTAGCGAAATTATTATTCTGACTTTCTGACTGGTATGTCAGAAAGAAAAAGAAGAACAAAAAAAAACAGACTTTTTTACTGATTTTAATGTTTAACGTAAAATATTAACCACTAAATTAACAAAATTTATACGTAATAACTTATAATAATTGCAAAATGTAAACATGAGAAATTAACTGTCAATGTCATTATGTCAATCGCACAACCGCAGCAGCACAGACTAGTATGACGTATCATATTAGTCTTTGGTACTGCTACACCTGCATATATGGATTTTCTGCATGTCATACCAGGGCAGATCGGGACTCCATTTAGTGGGAGGCTGCCCCACAATTCAACTGCGAGGCCAATCAAAAACTCCAATTCAACTGGACAGCTTTCGTGAGATTACGGCACAGCATCACAAATATCTCAAAACTAGAAAACAAGAATGTACAACCAGAGCGTTATGTCAGTGATGAGTGATGATAAAAATATATATCCGAGACGTGGTCCTTCACTGTATGAGGAAGCTTAAAGTCGCTTAGAGAGCTATGGACAGGGATTTGCTCAGAGTTTATTATAGCGTTTTGTTGGGGAGGAATATAAAGTCAATTTCTTTTTTTGAAAATATATTTAATTAATCAAAGTATGCACCGTTGTTAACTATGCACTTTTGCCATCTCATAGGTAGTTCATTGATCCCTTTACTAAAAAAACCATGGGGGTGAGAATCAATAAACTCTTTGAAGGCGGTTTGGACTGCCGCATCGGAGTTCAATTTTTTTCTTTGTAAGAAGTTGTCCAAATTCCGAAAAAAATGGTAATCTGTTGGAGCAAGGTCCGGGGAGTACGGTGGATGTTGCAGACATTCCAATTGTAGCTCATCTAACTTAGTGGTTGTTTGTTGTGCAGTGTGTGGTCCTGCGTTGTCGTGAAGCAGCAGTGGCCTAGAGCGATTGACCAATCTCGGCTGTTTAGCAACTAGTTCTTCCTTCATGATTTGCAGTTGCTGATAATAGATATCTGCCGTAATCGTTTGGCCAAATTTTAGAAAGCTGTAGTGAACGACACCGGCGCTAGTCCACCAAACACTCACAAGTAACTTTTTCTGAGTCAATTTTCGTTTAGGGCAGGATTTGGCTGGGTCTCCAGGGTTCAGCCATTGCGGCGAGCGCTTCCGATTATCGTACAGTATCCACTTTTCATCACAAGTAATGATTCGATTTAAAATCCCTTCATTATTGTGTCGGTTGAGCAAAGTGACACAGCAGTCGACGCGTGTTTGCAAGTTCGATTCACTCAATTCAAGAGGTACCCATCGTTCAAGTTTTTTTACTTTCCCGATTTGCTTCAAGTGGATTAATACAGTTTTATCACTTACCCCGAAGCCTGCAGCTATCTCTGAAGTGCTTTGTGATGGATCCGCTTCCACAATAGCCTTGAATTCTTCATTTTCCACTTTGGTCTCCGGTCGTCCACGGGGTTGGTTCTGAAGGTCGAAATTTCCAGAACGAAAAGGTTGAAACCAAAAACGTACCGTGCTTTCTTTTGCAATACCAGCGCCGTACACATCATTAATCCTTCGAGCTGTTTCTGCAGCACTGGTGCCACGGTAGAACTCGTACTCGTAAATATACTTACCGATATTTCATGTTTTCCATTGTGCGGTAATACGCGACGCCAAAGAAAAAAAATATGAGGATAAAACAAATGAATGACTGTTTTCAAAACTCAAATGTACCAGCTAAATGAATTTATAAATTTTAATTTGGAATTCTTAACCAAAGAGAAGATATTTCAGATCAAAGTGGTCAGTACGACACGACTTTGTAATAAGAATATCCGTAGTAGATAAAACAAGTGTTATCGACCTAGCCCAACGGATCAGTAAGCTGAAGTGGCGATGGGCCAGCCATATAACTCGAAGAACTGACAACCGATCGAGATTTTTTATAGGATAGGGTGACAAACGTCCCTATAGGATAGGGTTGTTTCCATCATCATATGGTCATCTATCCTCAATAAAGAATCGAAATGCAGATGCGTTGTCACCCGTGATGACTAAGATGGAATGCCTCTTTTCCAGTAAAAGGGTCTCCGGTTCTTTACACTCACCACACGAAACACAGCAGTGCACAACACGAAACAAGCTGCTATTTTACGCTGGTATTCTGTGCGATCGTGGTCCATCCTCGGTCGAGCTGACCCATTCGTGAAATGGTTTTCGAATGGCCTTGGTAAGTAATGATGGGATGGTTCCCCCACTAGAATATAAAAATATTAATAAACTTCATAATATGTTTATAGGTCGCATTTTTGGAAGATTTTAATGACTACCCAAGCGAGCAGACAATCAACGAGAATAGTATCGCAAGGCCACAGAATAAGAAGAGTACTTGCATGCGCAAGGTGCTTAGGCGGGTTAAATAACTTGAGGTTTAAATACACAAAATCTCAACACTACTAAAATATCAAAATTCACTTCAAACCAGTTTATATAGGAGCAGTATAATACAGTTATATAGCAGTAGCAGCAATCCTCCGGCAATTGACTCTCCGTTAAAGTTCCTTGAAATACTATCCTTATCAACTGTCCACTGGGGCAAAACTGTCGTCAAAATCTCCAACAACTTCACAATGTAATGCTTAAGCATATAGTAAAGACTAGACTAGACTAGGCTGTATAATCATAAGTTCCTTTGTTATGAAATAAAAAAATATGTTGTTTTATCAAAAATAGAAAAAAGATTCTCTTTGGACTTTTATGTCAAACTGTTATGTACGTAAATATCTTTTTAAATGTAATTTAATTTTATCCAAATAATCAGTAATTTGTAATATGATTTTATATGAACTGCAATGTTAATAGTTAGAAAGTGAATTATTTATAAGCTTATTTCACGTATTTCACTTTATAAATTCGTTATTTACAGCATGGCGCCTAGGTTTGAAATCGCAGTTGGTCTGCGAAAAGGCCACAAAACCACAAAAATTTCTGCGGGTAAGAAAGGCATCACTGACAAAGCCATCAGAATTAGACCAGCTCGACTAAAGGGTGTAAGTAGATTTTTAAGTTTTACCATTTTGAGGTTATGTTTTTGTTTTAGAATTATATTAGAGAATTTTGATACTGAATACTATGTCATTCTTTCTTAAAAACAATATTACATTTTTCTTTTTATAATACAAACAAATTTTTTAATCATTCACTCTTGAGGTAATGTTTTATTATATCCTGTTGTACCTTTATAAAATTATATTATGTGTCTAACCACGAATATCAACTAACAAATGGTTCAATTTAAAGTTATTAACAAAAGTTTTATGTTTCAAATCCTTTAACGATTTAGCTTCAATTTATGAATAATTGTATCATTACCATTTTCATTAAATAAATCAATGAATTACTACTGTAATTTAAAGTAGCAGCTTATATAAATACTCCTTTAAGAACAGATCACTATTCACATCAATAATACAGATCACAAAACAATAAAATTGATTATTTCAAATTTCAGCTACAAACCAAACACTCAAAATTTGTGCGTGATCTGGTCCGTGAAGTAGTTGGACATGCACAATATGAGAAGAGAGCTATGGAATTGCTTAAGGTTTGTTTACATTTATATTTATTAAAGTAAACTTAAATGCTATCCTAACTACTTTACCAAGTTAATTTACTCTGATCTCTAAAAAGATCACCTTAATAACCTTTTGACATTTTACGTGGTAGAGCCATGGTGCAGTTATGCTATAGTCGTAGCATGAATGGTTTGGCTCAGCTGGGGAAGGAGCACCTTATCACAGAATACCATAAAATAGCAGCTTAATGCTTCTGTGTTTAATATATTGAGTGTAGAGAACTGGAGACCCTTTTTACTGGAAACAAGGCATTCCATCTTAGTCCTCAAGGGTGACAGCGCACCTGCATTTTGATTCTTAATTGAGGATAAATGTAGTTGTCTGTCTTTCCACTTACTTACCTTTAGGTGAAATGTGTGCTCGTTTTTCACCCTTATTCTATAAAAAAAATGACAGAAAGACATTCATTTAATAATATGAATAATATGAATAACAGGAATTTATACTAAATATTAAATATTATATAACTACTTACAAAGCAGGTTTATTGAAATTTCACATTACCTACTTATACCCCAAGGTAATGTATTGGGATGTTTATTATTTTTAATATATATCAACAATCTCAGTGAAATTATGGTTAACCCATGTGTTATGTTTGCGGACGATATCTTTATCTTAGCACTTTGTCGTAACGTAAATAACATAAATGATATATTACATAAAATATTCGAAAATACTGACCAATGGATGAAAGAGCATAACCTGGAAATTAACTACAAAAAAACAAAAATTTTGCCTTTTTACCCCTATCAAAAACCACCGATTAAAATTAATTTTTCTTACAAAAATACAAAAATCGAATCAGTAAATGAACACACTACTCGGCTTAATTTTAGATAGCCACATTAATTGGAAATCTCACATTCAGAAAATTCGTAACAAATTGTCTAGTTTTGTATATGCACTAAGTGAAATAAAAAAGACAACTGACCTCCAGACTGCGATAATTACTTATAATGCCTATGCACAGGCGTGACTAAGGTACGATATTATTCTGTGGGGTAACAGTACAGATGCACCCACCATCTTCATCTTACAGAAAAAGCTAATTCGCATTGTGTGTAACATAGAAAAAACTGAAAGTTGTCATCCTCATTTTAAGAATCTTAAACTTCTTACCTTAAGTTGTATTTATATATTGGAATTATGCAAATTTGTGCGAAAATACCCTAATTTATACGTAAAAAGAGAAACTAAAAATA
This sequence comes from Parnassius orleans, assembly GCA_029286625.1. NCBI lineage: Eukaryota > Metazoa > Arthropoda > Insecta > Lepidoptera > Papilionidae > Parnassius > Parnassius orleans. The sequence continues at coordinate 430,691 of JAGSMP010000243.1, read as the reverse complement.
CGGCTTATAGTTTTAGACATAAAAATAAATTATTGCTACCAAATTCTATAATGTAGCTCTTTTCATCAGGCCCTTACGTAATGTCCATAACTGTCTATAATAAACTACCAAACTCATTAAAAAACGAAACAAATGATAATATTTTTATACGACAATTAAAAATGTTTCTAATCAACAAATGTTATTATACTTTATATGAATACCTGAATGACAAATGTAATACTATAAATAAATGAATGAATAATATGAATAATGATGGTATAATAATAATAAATGACATAATAATAATGAATTACATTTTTGAGTCCTCCTCTATTCTAATTTGCCATACCCAACAGGGTCCATATTGTGATAATTTAATTTATTAATTTGTACATTATGGAATGCAAATAAATATTGAGTATTGAGTACTTTAATCCAGCTACACTTGTGAAAGTCACATCAAACTCAACTTATGCAATATAAGTATATGCATATATATAATTGCATTAGAATTATAATATGAATAGTGAGTTAACTGTAACAGGACAATGAAGACTAATCTTCTGCTCACCAGATGTCGTTTGACACTGAGGTGAAGTTTTTTGTTACACAATGTCATTTAATCGAGAAGTTCGTTTTAAATAAAAGTTTATCTGTTTCTAGAGTATTATATTAATACACAGAACAATGCCTCAGTGGTTTGCTCTTTTTTTTTTCTACTTTTATGAATACCAGTGGTTTATTTTTTATTTATTTTTTAATCGAATTAATATGAAATATAACTAATAGTGCCGAAAGAAACAATAACCTTTACACTTTTCGAACAAAATGAACAAATTAACTTAGCAACTATGAAATCTGTCAAATATTAAACCTCATTTTTAAGTGCTGCCGCCCTGGTGGTAGAAAAAGATGTAGATACCCTCATTGGGGATAGATTTTTTTGGGTGCCTGTATGTTTTTAGGTAAATGCTGACACCTGGTCTCTGGCATACCACACCTGTGTTATTCCCATTTCAGATTTTTTCCCCATAGCTTAAATCATTTTAATTCATTGGAAATTTCAAGAATAGTTTGTCCCATAATATTGTACCAAAGATTGAACAAACATTAAAATCCGTTACTGCATTAATGTTTTAAATAACAACCATGAGTTTACTGATAGAGAATGCCAACAGACATTTTGGTACCTGTTACCTTTAAGGTGGACACAATAAAGGTTTTAAATAAAATTAATAAATATTTCCAAGCAATAAGTGTTTTGAAGTGTGAGTGAGTTAATTTTTCCAAGCAATTTAATGAAAATTTGCAAACTACAAATGACCTCAAAAGAATTTTTTCTCAGACCTGCTAGGTTTTCGTTTGCATTTGAGTAAGTACAGCTAAACTGCATTGATTTCTATTTCAATTCATAATTTAAGTGGTGCCGGTGGCGACAGAGGTTTAACTCAGTTTGTGCATCTACCTACCTTATAAATTATAACGATCATCTGTCTGTTTACCATGAGCCATGGGCAGAGGTTGAACACAAATTGCTTGTGTATTTAATTAATTTACATTTAATTTATAATGATCGTTCAACTTATGAGCAATTTACCATTAGATATAGTAGATAACTCTGTACTGCTATACATCTTATAGTATATAAAAATTAATGTTTGTTTGTTTGTATTTTATGCGCTGCCATACCGTTTATCATATTGCGATAAAACTTTGTCAACGTATTAATTGTACTTGCACCACATGAGTAAAGAAACCGTACCGTACAGAGGCAAAGCTTGATACAACCGTGCTATGATAGTTACACTACTATAAGCTGCGCGTGTGTGCGTGAGCACTGGCGGCTCGTCACGTACAGAGAGAAACTGCTTCAAACCGGCTCGGCCAGTGCTCAAAGTCAGGGTTGTGTAAAAAATAATGTGTCAAATTTTGTTTTTTAAAGAATAATTCGTATCAAATGAAATATAAAAAGTGTAAATATGGTTTACGTAGATTTAAATCTTATCGAGGTTGCCGCAAGAAATACCGCTGATTTTGTAAATAAAATTAATAATTTGTTTGATTTCTTAAACTCAAGTACAATACGGCCGACGTATCTTGGCGAGTCTGAATATAGGCTCTGCGAAGTTTAGCGCATGAACACTCGTGAATAAAACTGTTATTGTAATTTTTATATATACCAATGTACAAATAAAATTTCCTAATACAGTGACCAAAAATATCAAAACACTTTGGAGACATTATAAATTAAAGATTCAATTTTGATACCTCACCTTTCGATAGGGGCAGATTTTATCACAAACACATACAATATTATTTACATTTAATACTTTTATTTATTTACACTTATTATTATTTAATCACTGTCGCTGAGGGGAAATTCCTAACATAAAGTCGTCGGCCCTTGTGTACCATGTGAGGTACTTGGCATAGGTTCATCTTCGTAATCGTCGCTCTCACTTTCAGACTCACTTTCTGAATCTGAAGCTGTATTAATGATGAATAATTGATCCGTCATTTCGTCAATAATATGGTCGCTCTTCCTATAGTCATGTTCGACCTCTTGCACTTTTCTGCATAAAGCACCCATTCATTCTGACCCATTAAATTTACTTTTCTTGTATGAGCTCCATTGTCCGGGTTACGTTCCAGTCGACGTTTTGCGGCTACGTGCCCTTAATGGCAGCCCACACCATCTCGATGGGGTTTAAATCGGGATGATATGGGGTAAACGAAGGACATCGTGGTTGTTTTGTTTAAACATTTCATCTATTACGTATTTTTATTCACGTCTTTGTTTTTTTATTAGATCGTAAAGTTGTGGTTTACGCATGTCCTTTCATATGGTATACCCTTTCTAATAACCACGATTCCATTTTGCCTTCTTGTCATTAGATGTAGGGCAGGATCCATTAATTTGTTGTGGTACGGAGCATTATCGATAACCACCACCGAGTTAGGGCTCAAATTTGGAATCAGTTGGGTCCGTAACTATTTCTCATAATTTTGAAATTCATGTCATCATGATAGTCTCCGGTTTTGCTGCCAGATTTGAACATTAGTAGCGCGTTCGGAACAAACCCTGCTTCTGACCCAGCGTGTACCATCACTATCCGCTGACCTTTGATATCGGGCGCTTTAGTCCTGAGCGGAACCATCTGACCACGCCTTACCTTTTGTATGTGATGGTGGGCATACGACTCGTCAGTGAATACAATTGGTCGCCCTTCGTCCCTGTATTTTTTCATTGCCTTCAAGTACAAGATCCTTTTCAGGCGAATGTCGGTCTTCTATAAGAACCATTCTATTGGTTTCGGTCTTCGCCACTTGAAACCCAAGTTTTGATAATTGTCTTTAAGCTCGTTTTACCACCTTGAAAATTTATATCCCGTTTGAGTTTCGCTAGTAATTTGTTTATCGTCGGCATTTCTTTTCAGTTTTGTGGAAGTTGTATGCATCTTTTACTACCCTGGTCAAAATTATCCATATCAGTAATAGGTTTTGATCTAGACCTTTTTACCAGGCGTGCGGAATACTGAAAGTAAGCCCGAAATATTGCCTTCAGTTGTGATCCGCTGTACTGTGCGTTGGGACACACCAGTTGCGTTAGCAACTCTTAAATAAACTTTATCGACATCTTTTACGCCTTCTTCTTTTCTTTTTTCATATATTGCGTTAAATCAAATAATTTTTCTCGCCTGGCGATTTAACACACTGTTATGTTTTGGTGGCATGTTTGGCGAATAATATAAGTGCTAACTGACACTTGCAAATAAAACAAATAAAACAAATAAAACAAACAAAACAAACTTAACACTATTAATAAAAACAAACAACAATAACAACGAAAACTTTTGTAACTGACTGTGCTCAAGACAGAGATAGCGACACGAACACGACACCAATGCTAACGTGACTGAGAAATATTACCGTGTACCGAGCATTGCCGAATAAGCACGAAGCTTTACGAAGTAACCAGAAAGGATGTCCAACACGCGTGCCTGAGGGTGTTGTTTAATCGATTTTATTCAAATCGATTAAAATTAAGACATAAAAATATATTTATTTGCAATTTATAAGGAGGTTCTAAATTTTCTCAAATAGTCGTTACTCAAGAAGACGTTAATAGATAATTGATATTTAAGTACATTATGTCTTTCAGCTGAGAAAATAATATGTTTTAGTTTTTTTTTTATTTAAGTCGAAATCTTGTTTATTATCAACAAAATTCACTATATTTGTAAATCTATTTCGTTTAATATCTTATATAAACAAAAATCAATAACTTCTAAATAAAACTAATCGATTGCGATATTTTATGACTAAAGGGTCGATTGTGTTTACTTATGGTCAATCTCTAGCCTAGACCACCGCCCCCCGTACGTCGCCTCATGCCACCATTTTGTTCCTTAAAAAAGCTATTGCGCAACCTTCTGCGCGAAGGTCGGACTCGCCAAGATACGTCGGCCGTATTGTACACTGCAATCTCCTAATAAATATAAAAGAGCTTTTCGATGCGATAATTATCAAATTGAGTTTTTAGAAGAAATGCTAACAATTTTCAAGAATTTAAAATCAATAAGAAGTGATAGGCAGAAAGACGTCACAAATACCATGAATTTCATTCACGGATTTCAAGTGTATATAAAATCTTTTGAAACTTAAACTTCATGAAGAATTAAAATCAGAAGAAATTAAATTACTTTATATTTACGAGACGTCTCCGTGGCGCAGTGGCTTAGCAATGAGTTGTTGCGCTGCGGGCCGCGGGTTCGAATCCCGCACGGAACAAGTATTTGTATGGCCTACAAATAATTGTTTTTTCATTACAAGGATTTTAATAAAGATAGTGGTCAATCGGGTTTTTTAATAATACTTCCTGACTATTTTATTGCGTTTGTTGAATTGCTTGATCAAACATTTCGCGAATATTTTGACGTCGAAAAAAACATAGTAAATATTGGTAGTGAAATATTAAAACGTGTGGAAGATTTTATATTTGTTATGAAATGCGAGTGCTTTCCAATAGATTATTAAAAAAAAAGTGTGTGTGTACTTATGTACGCACCTAGGAAGTTATACTTCTTTAGCGTAACAAAACAAAAAAACTTGAGAGACAATTACCCACTGAAGTTGTAGGTGGAGGTTTTTAGGTGTCGGTGTGCGCGCGCATCGTAAAAATTCACTCTCATCATTTTTCCCAAACGCCCCAAAAGAAGAAGAACAATAATTATTATAAACGTAAAACATTTAGCATACGTAGTTTATAAAAAAAATATATATATCTTAAGTATCCATTAAAATGCTGATAAACATTTCGTTTATTTAGTTTTATCCTCCTGTGCCAACCCTACCAAAATAGGTAACAATTTTGACAGCTCCTTAGAAGCTTTGCCTCTGTATAGTTTCTTTACTCATGTGCTTGCGCGAAGGTTATAGGCATAGTACAATTAACTTACAGTAGGTGGCGCACGTATCGTACTGACAAATTTATTTGAAAGTTATATAACATTAAATTATAATACAATATAACTCTTCCAAATTTGCAACAATATTTCCACAATTATTTTTTCTGCGCGGGAGCAATGCGCCGAGTACTAGCTAGTATTATAAATACATACTATTTTATATTAATAAAGTAATATAACTGCGTAGCTGCGGGGTCATCATCTTTCATTCATTCATTCATCCCATGGGTGTTTCAAGAGGTGACAAAGAGAAATTGAAACAGATGGTGCAAATCTATGAGTGTTTCAAGAGGTGGCATAGAGAAATTGAAACAGGAGATTGCTAAGCGTGGCAAATATGGCTATATTCTCCTATGAGGCAATCTATGGAAGAGGCCTATGTTCAGCATTGGATAAGCTGTAAACAGGATGATGATGATGAAAAGTAACATAAAAAGTAAAGTAAAATAATTTTTTTTTTTTAATTTACATCTTAAAAATTAGTAATGGACCGATTATGACATTGGCAGACTAGTCTAGACTAGACTAGTCGGCCGAGCCGATCATTGCTTTTGGCGGAGTTTGGGTAGTATCGGTAATGGCCGTGGCGCTTCGTTGTCAGCTGAGTTGAGTGGTGAAATCGTTAACAGTTAAGATATCCCGAAATATCGCGTCTTGCTAAAGTGTACCTCTGTTATCCAGCTAGTTCTGTGTATAGCGAGAGACTTCTCCGAAGCTGGCAATATATATGACACCAAAAGAAATATATTGCTGCCAGAAAGGGCAGTCTCTGGTTATGGGTTTTACACCACAGATTGCCTCTAATGAAAAAATTATTTATAATATTATATATTTTTTTATTATAGACAAATTGTGATGTACAAAGAGCTATGTAAGGAACATTTGCTACCCTAGTTAAATTAAAATTGACTAATTTTTAATTGCCATAATTGCCAAAAAAATACACAGCGAGTTTACATTTTTATTCCTTACTACGTCTAGATTATACTTCCATTCATTACGATTATACTCATATTGATATTGTTATTAAGAGTTATTGACACTCGAGCTTTTTTTTTGAAAATTTTCTTGATTTAAGACCAATTATGTTCCAAAGGAAAAGTTCCTTATCTTAGATTATCTATAAAAGTTATTATATATATGTATTACAAACTGTAAGACTGATTCTAAAATAACAATTATTAAAAATAACTGTTAAGATTTCATTTCAATTATCCTGCAGATTATTTAATTTATATGAAATAAAGTAATAGGCCGACTAATCAACGCTTTTTGCCGACTAGTCGCCGACTACAAATACAGTCGGATCGTCGGCTTTTCAGACTAGTCGGTACATCTCTATTTTTATAATTAAATATATATTATTTCAACAGGTATCAAAAGACAAACGTGCTCTGAAGTTCTTGAAGCGGCGTCTGGGCACACACATCCGTGCCAAGAGGAAGCGTGAAGAGATGAGCAACGTTCTGGCTCAAATGAGGAAGGCCGCTGCTCAGGCTCACCATGCCACTAAGTGAACAATAAACTCTAAATAATAGCTATGTGTTTTATTCTTACACTAACTATGCCAGACTTCAAACATATTTGTGAAACACCTACAAAGAAAAACATTTGACGCCTTAACACATCTGTTACCCAGAGGAATAGCCAAAGGCATACACGAACTTCCATTTGCCACAATCCTGACAGACCTCTAAAACTAGAGCTAGGCCTAGGGTTAGATGGTCGATGCGAGGAATTCTGGCGATTCTCTGCCAAAGTAGCTCCCTTATTCTCAATGCCTATAGTGTCAGCTTGATTTTCTTCGACTGTAAGCCCAACTTCTAGAGCTGTTCTCTAGAATGGTCAATTTTTAAACTATAATTTGAAGGTGTTATGGTGGGCAAAGTTTAATTTGGTAAAGCAATAATTACTACCAATGATTATTATTTAGTCGCCCATGAAACTGTCCTTGAGAGTGCTTTGAAACTAAATGGCATAGTTGATTTTCCTGCTGTGTGTGCTGTTTACTATAAATCATTGGCATAGTAATGGGATGGAAATAAGTCTCCGTACCTCAATCATGCCAGTAAAAATGTGAAAATTTGCTGGTTTTAGAGATAATCTGAAAGTACACACACTTGCTAAAGGTTTTATTATTTTTTTAATAATATACAAGGACTAGCAGACTACACCAGTGTTGCCAACGGATGAAATAGCAATCCGCCAGACAAGGCTCCTCAAACCACCAGAAAATCACTAACAAAAGATGTCCTCTGAAAACCACTAAAATTTCCACTAAGATATATGAATATGATTAAAGCAAAAAAAAGTAAAAGTACGTTTATTATTAAAAATCTCATTGTTGTTAATATAATTTTTTACTTTTAGTAATTAAAAAATAAAGTTGCTTAAGATATTATTTACATTAATAAATCGTCTTCAGATGAATCTGCATTTTCATTTTCAGCCTTACTGTTATCCTTATCGGACTGATATGACTCTTCGTCCCAATTTGTTTTATAAGATTTAAAGGAATTTCATAATTGTTGCAGCACTTTCCCATTAACTGCATACCGCAGCGTATTTTTAGAATTGATTTCAAAGAGTTAGCTTCATTCTGTTTCGCTGCTTGTTTTTATAATATTCATGCTACTAAAAGTCTTTCCACATCGGCATTCGAATGTGGCAATACCAAAAGTGTAATCGCAAATGTTGCTAATTTTGAAATCGAGCAACACCTTGTGCATCTTTGAATTTCAAGACTTCGCTCCAAAATTTTTTGTATCTTTTGTTTCATTCCATCTCAGTAAATGAATTTGCTGCCATTGATCGTCAATTTTGCAATTAATTCTGTACTTGTTACGAACTGAGCCATTATATCAACAAGATTTTCTTTGTTGTGATGCAGGGCTTTTCGACACTTATACGATATTTGTTTCATGAGAGTAATATTTTCCGGCAATCTGTTTTTATTTCGTCAATGAGACAAACTATAAACTGTATGCACCTATTCCGCAATACTTCTTCCTCTTCCTGGGAAAACCTTTCTCTTTCATTTCTTGAATATGTTTTTCGAATCGGAATCCCAGGTAGCATCTTTGGTCCAAATAGTCACGAATATTTTGAGTAAAGATATCTATCTTATGTGTAGGCAACGTTACTTTGGTGACAAGCGTATCAATCAAGTTTGTTAATTCACCGCACAATAAGGTGTGGTCCGTATTTTTGACTCAAACATTTTATTAACTCTGTTTATATCAATCAAAATTGATAAATAAATGATACATATGCATAGTTTATATCATTCGCATACATAGAGTGCAATAGCTCTGACGTGTGGCACCTTTCGTGCAACTTAGCAATCGAAAAATGAGTTTTAAGCTCCAGCCATTGCGTATAATTCTCGACACAGCAGACTCTATGGATAACCATCTAGTCTGACAGGCTTGAACAATTTTAAGAGGCTTCTGTCCATCGTTGATGGATTTGTATAGCTCTTTATAGATAACTTGTCTGGAAGACGAGCGAGCAAACCAATCATATGTCTCTAATTAAAATTCAAGATTTCGCGGAAGAAATTCCTTTGCTGCTGCTGAAACAGCCAGTTGCAAGGAGTGGCATAAACAACGTACCAAAACTAAGTGCGGTATTTCTTGTTTCAATCGGGAAAAAACTCCATTATTTACGCCAACCATCACCGAAGCATTATCTGTGCCAATACCCATTAAGTTTTCAATTCGCAAGTTGAAATGTTTAAGCGTCCGCTTTATGGCAGAAACAATACCTTCAGCATTACATGCGTCGAGTTCAGCAAGGTCCAAATAAGTTGAAACTATTTTTCATGTGTAGTGCTGTAATAAATTATAACTAAACCCAAATATTTTGTACAGCAATATCTGTGGATTCATCTATTAATAAACTGTATGGTTGATCTTTAATGTCGTTTTTTATAAGTTCTGTAAAATGAGATGCTAAAATATTTTTTATTACATACGTGCACTTAGTTCGGTGCATCTGCATTTTATTTATTTCTTTTTCATGGCTATGGTTAATAACTTCTCCTAAATGATCAACTGTTCGTATACTTGTATGCATTGCTGTAAATAAGGCAACTCTGGCTTCATCTTTCTTTTATTATCAGTAGACTCCTTTTGAATGTCAGCTTAGGTTGTTTGGTGATAACCTATAAACAAATAATGAAATATATAAGAAAATTTAAATGCAACCTCATTAATTGACCAAGTTCGAACCGTTATAAATAACAAAGACAAAGCTATAATTTACCTTTCTATTTTGTTGGTGCTTTTTCGAAAGAGCATGTGTTTTTAAATCTCCGTAGTGACTTCTTAATATCGTTCCACAAAACTTGCATTTTGCTACTTGGCCAGTGGTACTTTCAACTGCTTGAAGCCATTCTTTTAAATCAGGATCTTGAAGCCAAGAATCCCTAAATTTTGGGAATATTGAGGTTTCGGCATGACGTCGTATGAATAATATTTTATTTAAAATGTGTAATCGCAAAACGAAACAAAACAAACAACAACGCACATTGAGGCACTGAATCCGAGTGATCGTGCGTGACCGAGTTCAAAACATTGGACTAAGTATTGTAAAATGCTGTCAAATAGAATAGAAAGGAAATTATATCCTCTCAACTATTTAGTATTCCGGAGAGCGAGATACAGATAGATCTCGCCCTTGCATTCCATCGTTTTATATTAGTTGCCTTATACTAAATATATTTAACGGGGAACCCCCATGAATGCTTTCCAATCCAATGTCTATGGAAATGGATTGGTGTTGCCTGCGTAGTAAAATATACTCCTAAAAATATATAGGTTTATATTTGAAAGTATAAAATATGGCTAAATAGACGTTTGAAACGACTATTTATATGAAACGACTCGTTTCTTATAATTTATTATAAAATTCCTAATCCGCTAAAAAAACCACTAGCCACTAAAAGCAAAAATTTGCCACTAAAAGGGGGTTCCAAACCACCAGATTTAGTGGAAAATCCACTAAGGTGGCAACACTGGACTACACACGTTCTTTAAACAATGGGGTTAGAGGCGGCGCATAGAATACTATGTATTATAGTATTCTATGGGGCGGCTATAGATATATTATTGTTTTGGCCGTGAGATCTCCCGCCGGGCATAGTTTTCGGCCCGAGGAGCGGCTAACGCTCCTTTTGTTATTACGTAGCTGTCCTATATATATAACGCGTTAACTTCAGAACTTTAATAGCGCGATTTAGGCTTCGGTGTGTTTCGCTTACGGCGCGACAACAGCGCCGCCACATCGCCCCCCTGCTCAGACCGGAGGTTGAGCGTGCAGTCTAGATGACGAATGTGCAAGTTCCAGGGAATTACCTCGTAGTCTGCGGTGATTTGAGTAGAAGGCAAGCAATCTGCGAGAGTGTCGTGAACAAGACGCAGTGAGGCTCAGAGCCGTGCCGAACACTACCTGTAGCGCAGAGAGCTTTAAGGAACAGGAAGCATTATTCCAGTGCTATGTGCAATGAACCTTCTAAAACTAGATTGGCTTGCAGGATGTGACGACTGACGACTGCAGACAATATCTGCTCGGGAGCGAAAGGATGGGGTACTTGAGGACGATGACGAAAGCTTGGAGTTTAGGTTTCCGAAGGTTGTTTGGTTGCGTGTTCACATTACGTCGAGGTCACCAATTTGGCCGTGAAAGGAATAGGGGAGATCTCTTATGATATTATATATTATATCTCTTATGCGATTCCCTTCTCCATCAGCATGGCGTCTGTTGTTGCTTTTTGTGAATGTTCACTGGACGTGCTGAAAGCTGGAGCGCTGAAAAAGCGAGAATGCTGCCAATGCACGAATGAATCTGCTCGACCGAGAAAGGTCTACGCTCGTAAAAAATTCGAATGTGAAAATAGCAGCGTAAAACTGTTGTCTTATGATGGATGAATTTGGAGAACCGGAAACACTACTGTTAACGAGGCGAATGTACAATGTGTTTGTTTTTGAGCAAATTTTGTTCACAGGTTTTGTAGTGGGCACTCGAATTGTTTCTCATTTGTAGTAGGACAAACGGTAATGTAGTCAATAAAATGTACAATTCTCTTACAGACAGTTCACAGAATTTATAGTTCTTCAGTGGGGAATCTAATGTAAATGATCTGAAGTACATCATCTTAAAAAGGCTGCAGATTTCTTTCTATGTCCAGAAATTTAGTTTTCGTTATAAAGACTTGCATATTTATTTTATTTAAGAAACATGACATGTTTCTTAAATATACAAGTAATTTTCCTACATTTGTCAACCGACTTCAATAAAAGGAGGAGGTTCTCAATTTTACTGTATTTTTTGTGTTACATCAGAACCTTTTTCTAGGTGAACCGATTTTGATGTTTCTTTTTTATTTGAAAACTGATGCTTCTTATTTGGCCCCATATAAATTTGATTAAAATCTGACCAGTATTTTATATATACATATATATATATACGAATGCAAATGTTCTCATTTTATTTATATTGAAGTCGGTTGTACAAAATTTTAAATTTTACCAATTGTTACTGGTATAGTCAATATGAGAGTGCCAACTTAGTCGTTGGTCCAAAACTACTTTAGTTACTCCAGCAAATTCAATCTTAATAGATTCGACTCTCGACTGGATTGAATTTGCGGCTTGGCCGTAATGTTTTAATACACTCTGAACTTGGCGTACCGGGCACGACTATGTGTTTATGCCGTGGTTTCAAAAGGTCAATCGTGAATCGAGGCATGATATTGGCCACAACCAATTACCATCAAGGGGACTGGGTGCTCGTTGCCACCTCCTGTAAAAAGAATGTCCAAATCATTTGCTTTGGCTAGATATTTAAATTACTACACAATTGTTTCTTAAATACTGGATTGGATATTTTCTTGCAATATCATTTTCAGTACCAGATTTCTTGCGTCGTCAAGACTGGAAGAAAACTAGTTCTTAGGTACCGGTTTGCCGCCATCGCGATGGCCGCACGTGTTTGGATATAAAAGTTGGGATAAAATGCTTGGTGCGTAATTTTTGATGAACTGACGGCGCCGATAATAGGTACTCAGCATCAACACTCAAGTCTTAATAGCATGCAAATAAGCCCCTGAGCTTAATGGAAGCTAGTTATTTCGATATTACAGAGAGACAATTCAATTTTATTTATATATATAGATTATATTAAAAATACCCTAAGGTATCTCTAATACCTACCTTAAAAACTTAGCCTTGTAAAACTTTGTTTCGTCGTTATTCGTGCCTATAGCAGTGTTTGCCAGCATCTAAACAGGCTTTTGTTAAGTCAGTACGTTTTACCATCTTCAGCTACATCACCACTAACCATCAGGTGAATTAGTAGTCGGGCACATGCAAATAGCTCAAAAAAACAAACAACAAACTACCCCTAAAACCAATTCAATTAGTTATAAGAAAATATTCCTCACTTATTAAAAAGTCGTAAAGTTTTCAAATTTTGGCCAGTAGTCTATTGTGCTAAATTCTTAGAGTAAAGACTTTTGACTTACACCGCTTTAACGGCATTGGTGAAGACTTTCTTTCTTTTAATCACTTTGAAACTTCTGATTTCGTTATTGTGTCACCGAAAGTAGAATTTTCAATTTTCGCACGTTCAAGTTTCATCGTCTTTTCTTGGAAATAAAATTCTTACTTGATTTAAATGGACTTGATTGTAAAATAGCTGCCCAGGTTTTACATAGATGAGTTTTTAAAACATTGTAGGATTACTTTATTTTCTTGAGGGAGTCATTATGTCGGTATAATTAGTTGAAGTTCACTCCATTCTTGACCGTGCAGTGGCAGTTTAAGAATATGCACTACCCCATATTGTCCTGTAAATGTCGCAAAGGGCAACAGTGGTACAAAAGACAAGAGATGGACAGCAACTAAAAAATTATAAACTGCGGTTGCCAAGCGCAACTTTGCCAATATCCCTGAGACAATCAACAGGTGGACTGGTCCTCTGTAACGGTAACGGTAAGTTTAAGTTCGCAACCCACTTTTCGCGCATATTTTCAAAAGGTGCATCTTTAACTTGGCAAACTTGCAGCCAGCTACAGATTTAGTTCAATTTTACCCGAACGAAGAAAAAAATATGCGCATATTCGTATAACCTTGCAGGCTATTTAAATTTTTCTTCTAAAACATTATCACATTCTCAAATAAAAAACAACAATTAAAAATAGAATTGGTAAAGTTTTGTTAACATCAGCGCTTATATTATTCCTTAGACCCTTGACGTGTTTGCTGTTTGTGAAGGTAAAATTTAAGTATGGTAATACTACACTCGTAATTATAATATGTACCTATATCATTAACAATAGCACAGGAATGTGCTAGTTTGATTAAAACAAGTTTTCTTAATAAAATTGAAGTGGTTACTGCAGTTCATGAACACAGACGTGGTAGAGCCACGCTGCAGATCTATACCTACATATAATAAATCTGTAGAAAAGTCGTGTCTGTAATTCTAATATATTCTTGAAAAAAACAAGTCCAGGGTTCTGAAAGCCAAATTAGTTATTTTTAGAATTTTTGTCTGTCTGTGTATTACGGATTCACGCAAAAACTACTGGACAGATTTACATGAAATTTTGTATGTAGTAACCCGGTTAGTAACCCGGGGCAACTTATAGGCTACTTTTTATCCGATTACGGAAGTTCAAAAAAAGAAGGTTAAGTATTTTCCTTCCTTTAGATGTTACTTTTATATTATATCTTAGTTATAGGCGGGATGACGGGTGTTTTTCAAATAAATACCATACTTAAAATAAAGTTTAAAATATAGTTATAACTATGAATGCCACGATACGCCTTATTGCCTATATATAGATAGGTATTACATTGACTCGGGGCACACACACAAGTGTACGCACGGTTAGCTGCGGCTGCGGGAATCGTAATCAAGTAAAAACATTTTGATAGGTACATATTTTGAAAGATTGATTTTTTTCTCATTTCTTTTATGTACCTTCAAAAATATACTTAGATACGAAATACGAATCCAATACGAACTCCAGAGACTGCTAGGCACTAGAAGCCCTCTACAAGCAGTGAAATGGTGGCTGTCAGTGGACTTTGGGCTTGTTTTGTTAGTTATGATAAGACTTCAGCTCCGGACTTGGTGAAGTGACTTGAAGGTATACTTCGGTAACAGCTACTGGAACTCCTGGACGAGTAGAAATAGATGTGCCGAGTTTGAGCTCGTTTTGTTAATTATTATTAGACCTTACCCCGGAATTGATGAAGTGACCTGATGGTGTACTTCGGTGACTACTACTGGAACTCCTGGACGAGTAGAACTAGGTGTGCCGAGTTTGGGCTCGTTTTGTTAGCATTATATATATATATGTGTATATATTTGTATAGAAATCCCACCTACTTTTAGCGAAACAAAATATTATAATAAAAATGTGTGATTATAAAAATAATAATATTATTTTACCTTGTCAAGTACCTATGTATCATATTCGAATATTTTGTGTTTGTACAGCGATCTTTTTTAGCTGCTGCAATCAGGTGCAATTAGGTAAGACATCATTTTATTTTATGACGCTGATCTTAGCTAATTAATTTTTAAAAAATTTCATAGATTAATGACATTATTTTGGTGTCTCAGTTAAATCTGGTATAAGCATTATGGTCAACATTATTTATTCTAAGGTCAAGATATATTTGTGTTACAAATTCTTGATATGTGACGAAAACTTGGAAAACATCTTGAACACAGAATATAGATTCTATAATCTGAGGTTCAACAAAATGAACCCCCATGACGCGGAGTGCGGCCGGGTTATCGTTTTGCGTCAAGAACAAGTTCAATTATCGCTTATAAATTTCCATGTTTGTTGAACTTTTAGTAGCCATTGCATTAGTAAGTAGGATATACTCAGATTTGATATATAAATAAACAAAAAGAAACAAAACGCAAAGTTATCATATTTAGGTACGTAAGTCTGCCTAACTAAATAGGTAGGCCACTCACGACGGCGGCCGAGCGCGGACTGTGGTTTCATCGAAATTTTTGTACAACAAATCAAAACAGGCACCAAAAATAAAATAACCCTTATTGCAATCCATTATGATTCATCCGTATTAGCAAAATATGTGAAAAAATAAGCATCAGTTTTTATTTTTTTTACGACTATTTGTGACATTTTGATATAAAGTAAACACCACTATTTTTTATTGAATATGTCTGCCTACTTATAGTATTTTTATAAATCTTAATATATGTTGATAATAGAACAAAAATGTACCTAAACATGAGCCGGTATCGTTAATTTTGTAGAAAATGGCTAGGGAAGATAGTTTTTACTATATAAAAAACTATTATTTTCAACAAAAAAGTTACTGCCATTTGAAGATGAAGAACCATTCTATACGTGGTAGTTATTAGCTATGTTTGATTTGGTTTAGTTTTGTCACAAAATGTACCGAAAAACAGCATAATTTTGCCCGATTTGCAAACGCACCCTTAATAAATTTTGATAATATCGAGACCGACCGACAGTAATGAAATGTTATTATATATATATACCTAAACTTTTATTTATTTACCTCTAACTAAGAACAACAGTAGCAACACGCATTGAGAGTCTACTAAAAGCCCTGCTCTTGTCAGACGGCAGAGTTTGACTTGATTAACCTTAATTGGTTGAAGCCAGCGGGTACACATACCAACTACTTGTTCAACAGTTGACGCGTCGGTATACGATCCGGTTATCCAACTTTCCCTACCTCCCTCCTCATATACCCTCCTATATATTACCTTCCTCTCCTCCGACTAGTGCTCGTTTTCCTAGCCCCGACGGCTTCTCCAACTAGGATGTGGAGGCATCCGTTGCGCAGATGAAAATAGGGTCTAGTGTATCGGCGCATCTTGCTAGGATAAAACTACTACTCTTAACTACGTTTTAGGGTTCCGTACTCAAAGGGTAACCAACGGGACCCTATTACCACAGAATAAATAATATGTATTACAAGAACTATTACTAAGGCTCCGCTGTCCGTCCGTATGTCAGCGGGCTGTATTTCATGATCCGTAATAGGTATACAATTGAAATTTTCACAATATGTGTATTTCTGATGCCGCTATAACAACAAATAATAAAAATTAAAATAAATTAAAAATTAAACTACTATAAACGTGTATTACGATGGTATGGAACCCTTCATGCGCTAGTCCGACTCACACTTGGCCGGTTATTATTTTTCTATACAAGTAAAGGTAACAAACAAGCACACAGTCCACCTGCTTGTAAAGACCGAAGTCGCATACTCTGAAATTCAAAACGAGCGCCCGACACGTGAGCGACTACGGTGTAAGGTTTTATATAATTTATATTTCACTTGTTTCAAATAATATATACAATTTACTCAAATGAAAAAATGGCTTAATCTATGTGAAGGCAACAAAGATGGCAATAATATTATGCTTATTATATCTATATGTTTGAGCTAACAAATATCATTGCTACGCACAGGCCCCCTCACATTCTGACGGTCTTAGGTACGTAGTACTATTATTTATTCTGTGTCTTAGGGCAAGGAAGTGCCCGCCGCGCTGTCCATGAATTGAAATGCGTGTTGGTGGACTTCACATCATGACCTCGATTTTTTTTTATTACTCAAACATGCAGGTATCCTCAAGATGCTTTCCTCCGAGCACGTGGTAAATCAGTAGTTAAAAATTGCAATTAACAATTTCATCGGTGCTGGCGGGAATCGAAACCGGGTAGCTCACGTGCAGTCAAATTCACGGTGAGCGCACATCCTCTGAGATGTAACTCTTACCACAAATTTTTGACAATGTAGGTACTTTTTGAGAATATAATAAAAAAGGCCGGCAACGCACCTGCAATTCCCCTGGTGTTGCAGATGTTTTGGGCAACGGTGATCCCTTACCATCAGGTGAGCCGTATGTCGTTTGTCTCCTCCTACATCTATACAAATAAATAAAATTGAAGTGTCTGTTAGTAATGTTAAAGGAACAGCTTTTTATTAAATACATATGAAAGTATATACGGTACTTATAACAAAAAGACAATTTTCGTCTGTCTGTCTGTTTGTTCCGGCTAATCTCTGAAATGGCTGGACCTATTTTGAAGGGACTTTCACTGGCAGATAGCTGATATTATGAAGGAGTAACTTAGGCTACTTTTATTTTAGAAAAAGAGTAGGGGTTCCGCGCAAAAAATTAAAACACATGAATTTCAAACGTAATAAACAGCTAGTAAAATATAATAATATTGTAGTTACAACTAGGAATCATCAGCACATAAAAGTCCAATGCTGAACATGGGCCTCTGTCGCTGTAAGGAGAATTTGCCTTAATTGTTATCTAAGTACTATTGGCAGAAGGATTGAAAATCGCAGTATCAGATGTTTCGCCTTCGCTGCTATGCGATATATAACGCCATCAATCGGTAAACACAAGATTTTTCTGGCATTTCCCAAAGTCGTCCCTTATTTTTTTTATAGGATTAAAGGGTGACAAGCGAGCACACAGTCCACCTGATGGTAAGTGGTTGCTGTGGCCCATAGACATCTACATTTATCCTCGATTAAGAATTAATATGCACGTGCGTTGTCACCCCTGAGGACTAAGATAGAATGTCTCGTAATATTAAGATATCTATTTATTAATAATAGTTTATTTAAGAAATTTCCCCTTTTTTCTGTACCCCTGCCCTCAGTTCAGTTATGATCAGAAGGAAATAAGTCTAAAAAATATGGAAAACTAATGTGCCAAATTTATCAGTATTATAAATTCAAGCGCGACCAATAGTTAATCTGTGTACACAAAAAAACAAGCAATTTACTAAAACGTCCTTGAAATCGTTACGTGAAGACTTTACAATTGTATTGACATCGTGGGCGGAGATTATCACATGTCCCACATGCCAGAGCATACTAAAACGTAGTTTCTTATATTCGTTGGCTAAACTTATACTAGTGGGTACGTTGTAGCCTGAATGGGTCGGCTCATCCGGGGAAGGACCACTCTCTCACAGAATACGAGCGCAAAATAGCAGCTTAATTTTACTGTACCTCAGCCGACTGAATTTTGATTCATAATCGAGGTTAGATGTAGATGTCTATGGGCCACAGCATCCACACAACCAGCATGAGAACTGTGTGTTCATTTATCAACCTTATTAAATATTAAAAAAAGTTAAGTAAATAACAGTAGTTTGTTTTCTTTACGTATTGAATGACGTCAGGGCGATAGACGCACCCACAAACAAACATCACTGCTGGTGACCTCCGGTCAAGTATGACTGATATCGCCCTGATGTAATAAGTATAATACATTAAAATAAGCTTGTTAACGAAAAAGTTTTAAATTACTATATTATTAATGATTTTGCCGTGCATGGGCGGCCTATAAGAATCCATCGCTCTATTTCGTCTTATCAACCGCATATACGAAATGTCCACTAGCCCATATCGTCCCGTGAGTATCGTAGGGGGCAGCAGCGTCATCCTAATAACACAGAAAATAAAAACTGCGGTTACCAAACTATGGGGTCTATTTTCAGCAGTGGACTTTTAATGGGCTGTAATGATTGAAATGTAATGATTTCGTCCAGTGGGTGTCGTAAGAGGCGACTATGAGAAACGTCAGAAAAATCTTGACATCCGCTAGATGGCGGTGTTACCATCTTACCTTCGCTAGACGTAATATACCCAGACCAGCAATGGGGAGCAGCAACAAAGGTGTGAAACGTCTGGCACAGCAATCGTCAATATGCCTGCTAAGCGTGACGATTAAGGCAAATTCTTAAAAGGGGGAGGCCTATTTTTTTTTTATAGGACAAGGGTGACAAGCAAGCACACAGTCCACCTGATGGTAAGTGGTTGCTGTGGCCCATGGACATCTACATCTAACCTCGTTTGCGAATCAAAATGCAGATGCGATGTCAGTCGTGAGGACTAAGATGGAATGCCTCTTTTCCAAACCAATCCTGCAGTGGACTTGAGGAATGAAGAAATAAAGAATAACGCCTCGGCCCACGACACTATATAGAGGCATTTAACCCCAAATTATCTATGCTCGATGTAACGCTTGTGCAATAAGGTAGACTAGGACTTGCAGCATTTTATGCAGCAATCTCAACGCAAACGGACAAGAAAATAACATTTTAATTTATGCTCGGAAGCTTCGATAAGGATTCAAACTCAAGAGCTCACGGCATAGGAGTCATTTACTTTAACCACTAGTCCACGTGGTTGACATTTTCGTCTTCGTCATAAACTGTCGATTTAGTATATAAATATGTATTATTTTTTGAGTAATCACTAATTACAATAATATCCACTACCAATTATTAATAGTCTATTGTAATAAAAATAGTGAGTACTTATTATAGAACATAATATTTTTTATGTGATACGTGTATTTGGCAGGGCACAGATCATTTGGATCTTTGCCACGTTTTTGTTTTTGAATGACGGTTGTGAACAGTACTTATTTAATTATTCAGACTTATATGTAAAATATTAGGTCCTTACATATGAAATTAGCGTTTTGTCGTACTGACCACTTTGATATGAAATATCTCCTCTTTGGTTAAGAATTCCAAATTCAAATTTATAAATTCATTTAGCTGGTACATTTGAGTTTTGAAAACAGTCATTCATTTGTTTTTTCCTCATTATTTTTTTCTTTGGCGTCGCTTATTACCGCACAATGAAAACATGAAATATCGGTATATTTACGAGTACGAGTTGTAGTGGCACCAGTGCTGCAGAAACAGCTCGAAGGATTAATGATGTGTACGGCGCTGGTGTCGCAAAAGAAAGCACGGTACGTTTTTGTTTTCAACGTTTTCGTTCTGGAAATTTCGACCTTCAGAACCAACCCTGTGGATGGCCGGAGACCAAAGTGGAAAATGAAGAATTAAAGGCCATTGTGGAAGCGGACCCATCACAAAGCACTTCAGAGATAGCGGCAGGCTTTGGGGTAAGTGATAAAACTGTATTAATCCACTTGAAGCAAATCGGGAAAGTAAAAAAACTTGAACGATGGGTATCTCATGAATTGAGTGAATCGAACTTGCAAACACGCGTTGACTGCTGTGTTACTTTGCTCAACCGACACAATAATGAAGGGATTTTTAAATCGAATCATTACTTGTGATGAAAAGTGGATACTGTACGATAATCGGAAGCGCTCGTCGCAATGGCTGAAGCCTGGAGACCCAGCCAAATCCTGTCCTAAACGAAAATTGACTCAGAAAAAGTTACTTGAGTGTTTGGTGGACTAGCGCCGGTGTCGTTCACTACAGCTTTAAAATCTGGCCAAACGATTACGGCAGATATATTCTATTGTCAGCAACTGCAAACCATGAAGGAAGAACTAGCTGCTAAACAACCGAGATTGGTCAATCGCTCTAGGCCACTGCTGCTTCACGACAACGCAAGACCACACACTGCACAACAAACAACCACTAAGTTAGATGAGCTACAATTGGAATGTCTGCGACATCCACCGTACTCCCCGGACCTTGCTCCAACTGATTACCATTTTTTCCGGAATTTAGACAACTTCTTACAAGGAAAAAAATTCAACTCCGATGCGGCAGTCCAAACCGCCTTCAAAGAGTTTATTGATTCTCGCCCCCATGGTTTTTCTTAGTAAAGGGATCAATGAACTACCTATGAGATGGCAAAAGTGCATAGATAACAATGGTGCATACTTTGATTAATTAAATATATTTTCCAAAAAAAAAATTGACTTTATATTCCTCCCGTACAAAACGCCAATTTCATATGTAAGGACCTAATATACTGATTTAGAATTATGGATTCAAACTCCAGGAAATATTAACTTATTTTTCGTTCCTTTTTTCACTCCACGAAGTTCTGTCGTAGTAATAAAACTGAAGAATATATTAATATCATCATCATCATTACCCTCTTCACCGTCATCATCATCATCATCATCTTTGATTAATTAAATATATTTTACAAAAAAAATGACTTTATATTCCCCCCGTACAAAACGCCAATTTCATATGTAAGGACCTAATATAAGATGTAACTGAACTGATATTGAATAACAAGATGAATTGCTATAAATATATAGTACATATTGTGATGATATTTAATGTTTACTGTGTAAGAGATATTCTTTATAGGTCAATACCTACATATGACTTGCTATGATGCAGCTATAATATGGTTGTAGGACAAATAAGTCGGCTCGACTGGGGAATGACCACACTCTCACAGAATACCAGCGTGAAATAGCAGCTTAATGCTGCTGTTTCGTATGGTGAGTGTAGAGAACCGGAGACCCTTTTTACTGGAAATAAGGAATTTCTTCATAATCCTCAGGAGTGACAATGATTCTTAATCAAGGATAGATATAGACGTCTATGGGCCACAGCATCCTCTTACCATGAGGTGGACTGTGTGCTTGATTGTCACCCTTATTCATCAAAAAATTAATTGTAATTTTCTTTTTCTAATACTAGCTATAATTTCAAATTCGATATCTTTTATTCAATTTGAAATTCTACATTCAAATTGCGAGATTCTAAGACATTGCATTGCTTTTAAAAGTGAATTATTAATATTGGATCTTCTTGGATTACTGGAGACTAAACATATTAGCCTAGCTGGAGACTGGAAATAAAATACCAATTACCAAACTTAGTCATCCGAAATTTGTTCATTGCTCCACTACTACTCCATGACAATGCCAGTCTATACACTGCAAAACGGTTTTTTTCTAAATTAAACAAGCCTCCACTTTCTGGGCATCCATTGTAATCATCGCTAGTTGTCTACTGATTTCCAATTTTTTCGAAATTTAAAAAATCTGTATAACTCTTTTAAAGAACTCCTCGATTTTCGAACCCAAAACAGGTCAAAGAGAGAAAGGTAGCAGGTATTCCAACCCAGGACCTGAGACACAGTGTCCACATTCTCTGATCACTAGACCTCTGAACATTATTATATTTTTTATTTAAATAATGATGACAAATGTACACAGTCTACCTGATGTTAAGTGGATACTGCAGACCATAGACACATTTATTCTCAATTAAGAATAAAAAAACAGATGTCACCGCTGAAGGCTAAGATACTTTTATGTGGTAGAACCATGCTGCAGCTATAATATGATTGAAACACAAATGGGTTTTCTCAATTGAGGTAGGACCACATTCTCACTGAATACCAGTGTAAAATAGTAGCTTATTGCTACTGTGTTTTGTATGGTGAGTGTAGAGAATCGGAGACCCTTTAACTGGAAACGAATCATTTCATTTCAGTGCTCGGGAGTGAGAACACATCTGCATTTTGATTCTTAATTGAGGATAAATGTAGATGTCTATGGACCACAGCATCCACTTATCATTAGGTGGACTGTGTGCTCATTTATCACCATTTTTCTATAAAAAAAAAAGATAAAATGCCTTCACTACAAGTAAAAAGGATTTTTATTTATTATCATTATTAACCATAAAAAACACAGCAGCATTGTGCTACTAATTTATGTTGATATTCTGTACAGGCATTGTTCTTCTCCAGTAAAGCCAACTCAAGCTTTACCATATAGTTTCCTTTGTATGAACAATGATCACCAAAAAAAATAATAATAAAGAGAATGGCAATTGTATTTTTTATTCTTACCTAATTATTTTTTGCTATATAGACCAAATATACACACTGTGGTTTTAAACTTTTAGAAAAATCTTTCAAAATTTACAAACTTCGGCACTTAGCCTTATTGCATTGTAGACATTATATTGCAAATAACCTTATTTAAAACACATTATTTTGAATTTCATTTAGACAGTTTACCATTATCCAATAGCTTCTTTTAATAGTACATTGAATTTAAGAGATGAAGAAAGTAAATTGTTGATTTCATTTTTTTAGTAGAAATTTAATCAATGTCCAAGTAAAATTTTATAAAGAATTAAAGAACAATCCATACATCAAAGCTAGAACAGCCTTACAAATTTGTATATTTTTCAGTTTACAAATATTAAGGCTATTATATCTTAACACTTATGTTTTACCCTATTTTTATATGATTTCCAAAATTAACTAACAAGATACAGCATCAGAAAGAAACAACAAGAAACTTAAAACATATTTTCAATACTAGCAATGTCTTTTTCAAACATAGACTTGTCAGATATGAAAAACTAAGGATTGTGTTTTTAAACTCTTAAGGCTGGTATTCAGCGACAATCTCGAGCTTAAACTCAACATGACAAGTCTATACAGTGGACCCACGGTAATCCGGCCCCTTGTAATCCGATATGTCTTTGTATTACAATCCAGCGTTATGAATCCATCATGGTGGAGGTGTCATTCGCGAATATGTGGACAAACAGGCTGCAATTAGTTCTCGGCACCACGAATATAGCTTGACATGTAATGCCTCAGTTTAAATGTGACTATGGTAGCCAACGGCCTAGCGGGCATTCATTATTTACTGTTTAGGTATTCATTGTGCATCACATGACTTTTTTATTATTTTATAATTGATACTTATGTAATTTGTCAGATTACAAAGTACTCCTTTTTAAAAAGTTCCGGATTACCAGGTGGTTGTGGCAGTACTCTAAAGTCCGACAAATTTGATAATGCAATACCGCCTTGCAAAATGTTTGTCGGATTACTGCGGGTCAACTGTAATGTTAGACTCGCTGCCTGTGTTTCGCTGATGGGGAAACAGTATACTGTGTGTTGCGCTTTGCAACAGTGGGCGTCCTGTTTCCCCTTTTATTGCACCGCGGGCAGCGAGTCTGTAACATTAGTATAATGTAAAAATTTGTGAAACATAGTATAGACTACACTCAAATTTTGCTTAAACAAAAGATTATCTCTGAGTAGTGGCCTATGTTCTTAAAACCTTAACTTCATATATAAATGCAAAACCATTTGAAAAACGAAATTTTATCTTTATGAAAAATTATTTGTCATTTTGTCCATTTTGTCCAATTCATATCATATTAAAATTTACTAACAAATAGCAGTTTGACGGTAGACAAAATATATTTTTATTTGGAAAAATAATTTGTGAATAATGTTTCAGATTATCCTATGCTTATATTTAATTTATGAGATTATTGTATACCTAAAACAAAAGTTTTAGGTTTCCAACAGAGATGAAAACGATTGCATAACTTAATAGGACATAAAGCTCATAATTGGATGATCATCATGTTATGCAACAGTAAATAAGTTCTTAAAATACACAATCACAAGCAATATTATTGTTTAGTGTTGTAGACCAAATATATATAAAATATAACTCAAAATTAAACTAATATGGAACATTAGAAAATAGATATGAAACAGATTCACCATTGTGTGTGCGTCGCACAGCCTCTGCCAGCATCATAGACACATCAATGCACTGGATCTTTGGGCATTCTTGCATGTGCCTCTCTTGTGGTATTGTGTTTGTAACCACTACTGCCTCTAAACAAGCATTATTAATACGAGATATTGCTGGCCCAGAGAAAATGCCATGAGTGAGAATTGCATACACTTTAGTCGCACCAGCTTCTATTAACTTTTCCGCTGCATGGCAAATAGTTCCACATGTATCTGCCATGTCATCCACCAGGATAGCTGTACGATCTTTCACATCACCTACTAACACCATTGATGCCACTTCATTCGCCTTTTTTCGTTCTTTATGAATAAGAGCGAATTCCACATTCAAACGATCAGCAATAGATGTCACCCTTTTAGCACCTCCTGCATCTGGAGACACTACAATACTTGTTTTCCAATCTGGTATGTTCTCTTTGATCCATTTTAAAACAGCGGGTTCAGCAAATAGGTTATCAACAGGTATGTCAAAGAAGCCTTGGATTTGTGACGCGTGAAGATCCATCGTAATAATATGGTCAGCGCCAGACACGGATAAGATGTTAGCGACTAGTTTTGCTGTAATGGGAGCCCTGCTTTTGTCTTTTTTATCCTGTCGCGCGTATGGAAAACAAGGGATAACAGCAGTGACGCGGGACGCCGACGCAATTTTACACGCGTTAATCATAATAAGAAGCTCCATCAAGTTGTCGTTGATTTCACCGCTGCCACTCTGCACAATATAAACATCTTCCCCACGAACAGATTCACCAATTTCCACACATGTTTCCATATTACTAAATTTTTTGGTTACCACCTTGCCGAGATCGATCCCTAGGCGATCGACGATTTTTTGCGCTAAATCAGGATGGGAGCTTCCACTGAAAACTTTGATGTTCGGCATTCTGGTAGTTAGGGGTGAAGCAAGATGATCTAATTTATTCACTACTTCTTCAAGTATTATAGTTGATTTCATCAGCAACAGACAAATGACCTCCGATCCCTCACTCGTGGTTTGTGCGACAGCAATAACAAAATGAATTATCTAAGCAAGCCTAAATACCGATAAGATTTATGACAACGTGGGACTCGCCTTGTGTAATTAAATACACCGCACTTGCCTCACAGAACACTAGTACTCCTAGCGGAAACTCGCCTCAACAGCCCGCACGCACGTTTTATTATTGCGGTATTTAAAATTGCATGCAGTATATAAAAATGTAATGACAAGACAATGACAAGATGAAGACAAAGTCAGAAACACAAACAGACGGGACAAATTCCATTCATAAAGTTATGATAGTAATAGAGTAATATTAATAAAGTAGACATGGCGTTAATTGTTGAATTTATTAATTAGTTAAAAGTTACTTTTTTTTTGGAGTTTATGGCCTGGTATCTAGACCTTTAGGCCAAGTCTTAGGTATTTTTATGCGGTTTATTATAATTTCCCCAAATGTTTATTTATCCTTAATAGTACACTGCTTCACAATATGTTGATGCGTTACATTGTGCAGCCCTTGGGAGATTTTGACGGCAACTTGAGTCAGCAGACAGCTGACAGTTGGCGATGGTATCTCAAGGCGCCTAAGCAGATAGACACCTTATCTTGAGAATCACATCACCATCAGAGCACTTGTTTCACCGTTTCCACTAATAGTTCACATGCGCAGACACTTAATACACAAAATCGCACCACTTTTACATATCAAAATCCACTTCAAACCATTATTCAAACAATAATACAGGAGCCGCAAACCGCCGCCGATCAAATTCCCGCCAAAACTCTTAAAAGTTATTTGTTAATTTTTTTTAACAGCTAAAATTAACAGTTAACAATATTACTTACTTTTGTATTGAATTTTTATTTTTAATCTGTAGATGTTAATTTTATTGCTTAAATTTTACGCATGAAATTTTAATTCAACATTTCCTCATATTTTAATAGGCACAGGACTCTCTAGTATTAAAAAGTCTTATTAAGGTAAGCGTATTTGAAAGTTTATTAATTTAATATTTACAATGATTACTTATTAGGTATTTACACTTAATATAAATGTTTAATATTTTCTGCCTTTCAAATTTTTTTGTTATTTTTTATTGATTACTTTATTAAGTAAACATGATTATTAGTCATATTTTATTGATGTTCCGAAACATTATTTGTACGATAAAGTTTTTTTACAATAATAATTACATATTGCCATTTTTTCACCTCCAGCACTTTTTTCAAAATGATCCCTGTGAGCTGTGTTACGTCTCGGCATCATAAAAGGTGAAAATTAAACTCGTAACTAAAATCTTCTATTTGTTAACTACGCTAAATAATAAAAAAACAAATTTCACTAAATCTTAATTAACTTCGTGAGTATTTATTTTTCTAACTTTTTATATAAATCCCTTGTAATATATTGATGATAATGTAAACTAAACAAAATAATATTAAACTGACGCGCTTCGTTTAAATTAATAACAACGAATATTTCAGCCAAAAGCGTAACAACCAAGTAGATAAAATTAAGATCAACCACTAACGTATTCGGCCAATAGCGTTACATCTATGTGTTAAAAATATCATTTCGTATGGTTTAATAAAAATATCACTTCAAAAGATTTAACAGCAAACGTTTTATTTAATAATTATGATTATGATAAATTTAACCACAAGTTCAACATAAAAAATTTGGATATAAGTTTAATTTTGAGGCAAATAATTATTACAATGATTATTTTTAGACATGTGAAGCCTATTAAAGTCATTTTATCGAACGAAAATTAACTGATCTCAAGGTGGTACGTAAAGAAGACGCTAGATGGCATACATAAGGCTAATTTAATATAAAATTATAAATCGGTAAGGTAAGAAATCGATCGTGGATTGTTTTGAATGGACTGCAATATGATAATTTTATTCATTATGGTTAATTTTATTTATTTAATAAATTTGTTAAATTTTTTTAACTGTTTATTTTAACAGTTAAAGATATATTAACCATTTTTATAATATAGACGGCCATAGTGTGCAAGGGAGAAGAAAATTCCTTATGTCAATATAGCAAGATAGTTTTCCCTAAACCTAAACAGTATACCGGGTAGGTTCCGTAACAAGTCGGGGTCATCGAGCAGGTAGTCAGTCATTCAAGCATTTGCCTGATGCGCGAGCTGCTGCGTCAAACACTAATCTTAATTTCCCGGGCTTGTTCGGATTGTTATTGGTTATTATTGGTCTGCTTTTGAGCGATATACCTATCGAGTCGATCTCGTACTGCCTCTTGAGAAGATCTGTCAATTCTTCATCAGTACTGGCGAACGTCTTTACATCCCTATCTAACCGCCCGTTAGATAGGGATGTAAAGACGTTCGCCAGTAATGCTCAATATGTGCAATACCGTTTCACTGTCTTGTTTACACATTACGCGCGGCGCGGTTCCTTGTAAGACCCATCCTAATAACGTCTTAACCGCAGTGGGTTGCTTACGACGTCCTATTCGTAAATTACGCGTTATAATTAAATGCCAGTTACCTCACCCTATTAATACTTTCGGTTTCGCGTCATTATAACATACCTCGCTCGGTAAGCCACGTAAATGTTTCAAACGTAGACACTCCTTACTGATGGACTGCGAACCTACTGTCAAATTATTTATTGTTCGTGCACTTACGTTATATGTTTTATTTTTCGTTTTTCCGCGTATCCCTATTGTGACTATTCGACTGTTAGTCTCGCGTTGGTTACTAGATACGCCTCGAATATTCAGCGGCTTCGTCGGTCTTTCCGCGCCTAACTCGCGAGCTAATTCGTCGTCGATCAACGATATCGTGGACCCTTCGTCGAGGAGCGCGTAGGTTTCGATATCTTTACCACGCGGTCCGCGCACTATAATAGGACACACTTTTAATAACACTGACGCACTTTTAGCTGTATTTGACACGACGAGCACTGTTTCACCTGAATTTGCAGATGTTTCCGGTGTCTGAGTCTGGCGGGCGTGAAGTAACGCGTGGTGAGGGGCGTTGCAGCCGTCGACGCCGCATTCCTTAGCCTTGCACCTCAGGCGCCGATGCTTGCTGCTTAGACACTTGAAGCACACTCCCTCTTCCTTCACCCACTTCCACCGGCTATCTACGTCCATCTGCACTAATTTCTTACACTCATGTTCATCGCCACAACACAAACACTTAAGACTTTCACTGTCACTGTCTCGTGTGGTGAATGTCCTTACATTGCGGGGCCTATCTTCTACGCGGCGTTTGACTATAAATCTTTTCGGCGGCGGTGCTTCTCTCTTTACGGGCGCTTCCCTAATCGGCGCTGCGGAGGTGTAGGCATGGCTTAACACGCGGTCAGCCTCTCTCATCATAAACCGTGAAAGCGTGACGATATCCGGTTCGTCAGCACTTCCGTAGTGCTCCGCATAATCGCACTAACGTGACCGTAAATGAGGACTTAATTTACTCGTAACTTATCGGATTTTGTAAATATCCTTTACCGTCGACGTTTTTCATTATACAGACGATATTCTGTAACCTAATTGCGAACGCCTTTAATTCCTGAGCGGTTAAGCCTGGGCGCGAAAGACGTCTCAGATCTTCTAACGCGCGATCTATAATGACCTCTAGGCGACCGAAACACTGCTCTAGTGTCCGCATAATATCCGCTGGGTCCTTCGCGGTAAACAGTAATGCCGATACTGCCTCCCTAGCCTCACCACGTAAACAGTTTCTTAACCTTGCCATATTTTCCGTGTCTGTGAATCCATACAAACGGGTAGATTCATAGCGCGGCGGTATGTATTGTTGAACTCATTTCGGTGACCGGAAGATCTTCAATAATCGCGGCGAGTGTATCTGTACGCGGCGCGGATGTACTGGCTTCTAACAATCGCTCGGTCGTGGACACGGACATAGCGGGGCGCGGAGGTGCGGGCGCGGGCGCGGGCATAGCTGTGGGCGTCGGCGGGGGCGCGGCGGCGGACGCCTGTGTCAACGATAAATAGTCTGAGGGGGACGCGGTGGCTTCCTCGAAGATACGTATTCCCACCGGCGTTTCGTCGTCGTTCCTAGTCTTCTGGCATTTTACGCATGGCTTCTTATCGTCTTCAAAAAGACGTACCTGAGCGTCTTCAAAAGGACGCACGTGTTACGTTACCAGTCGATTACAGTTTGACACCGTTAGGGAGTAACCTACTGGTCGCGTAAACGTGTCTAAGAAAACGAGAAAGTAATGTTTGACGAAGTCAGACTATTGTTAGAAACGTAGATACAATTTAACCCATGATCTTCTGTCTTGATCGATGATCTTCTATAATAATCTTCTCTCTTGTGTACGGTCTTCTGGCTTCGGATCTTCCAGCTTTTGATCTTCTGGCTTTGATCTTCCAGCTTTGATCTTCTGACTTCAATCTTCCAGCTTCGATTTTCTGGCTTCAATCCGGCGGCGATGGACCAAGAATTATTCTGGTTAGTAAGAGGGAGGGTGTGTCGAGATAACTGATTTTAGAGAGATGTTGAGTGCATGTGTACTAAATAACTGACTTTACTTTGGAATTTACTTCGATAACTTATTACTTAACTAAGAGGACTGTATAAAGAAAAAGTGGGACAACTTACAACTTTATATTTGACTATTTACAATAGCGGCAATTATTACTATCTGTACAAAGGGAATACCTTCTGGGAGTCTTATCTTGAATCTTCTTTCTTGAGAGTCTTCTTTCTTGAGTGCCGCTGTCGAATCGAATGAATGCGGAGCCCAAAAGCCCCTTATTATATTTCCGCGGCGGTTGTCTTAAGGTGACCGTGTTCTCACGCGATGTGCTGTGCGCTCATTGGTTGCCGACCTCACGTGAGTCCGGGTGGTGTGCGGGGTGCGCGGGGCGTAACGCCGCGGCGGCTCTCCTCGCCGTCCGTAACAGATCCCTTTACTAAAAAAAACATGGTGGCGAGAATCAATAAACTCTTTGAAGGCGGTTTGGACTGCCGCATCGGAGTTAAATTTTTTTCCTTGTAAGAAGTTGTCCAAATTCCGGAAAAAATGGTAATCTGTTGGAGCAAGGTCCGGGGAGTACGGTGGATGTCGCAGACATTCCAATTGTAGCTCATCTAACTTAGTGGTTGTTTGTTGTGCAGTGTGTGGTCTTGCGTTGTCGTGAAGCAGCAGTGGCCTAGAGCGATTGACCAATCTCGGTTGTTTAGCAGCTAGTTCTTCCTTCATGGTTTGCAGTTGCTGACAATAGAATATATCTGCCGTAATCGTTTGGCCAGATTTTAGAAAGCTGTAGTGAACGACACCGGCGCTAGTCCACCAAACACTCACAAGTAACTTTTTCTGAGTCAATTTTCGTTTAGGACAGGATTTGGCTGGGTCTCCAGGCTTCAGCCATTGCGACGAGCGCTTCCGATTATCGTACAGTATCCACTTTTCATCACAAGTAATGATTCGATTTAAAAATCCCTTCATTATTGTGTCGGTTGAGCAAAGTAACACAGCAGTCAACGCGTGTTTGCAAGTTCGATTCACTCAATTCATGAGATACCCATCGTTCAAGTTTTTTTACTTTCCCGATTTGCTTCAAGTGGATTAATACAGTTTTATCACTTACCCCAAAGCCTGCCGCTATCTCTGAAGTGCTTTGTGATGGGTCCGCTTCCACAATGGCCTTTAATTCTTCATTTTCCACTTTGGTCTCCGGCCATCCACAGGGTTGGTTCTGAAGGTCGAAATTTCCAGAACGAAAACGTTGAAAACAAAAACGTACCGTGCTTTCTTTTGCGACACCAGCGCCGTACACATCATTAATCCTTCGAGCTGTTTCTGCAGCACTGGTGCCACTACAACTCGTACTCGTAAATATACCGATATTTCATGTTTTCCATTGTGCGGTAATAAGCGACGCCAAAGAATGAAATAATGAGGAAAAAACAAATGAATGACTGTTTTCAAAACTCAAATGTACCAGCTAAATGAATTTATAAATTTGAATTTGGAACTCTTAACTAAAGAGGAGATATTTCATATCAAAGTGGTCAGTACGACAAAACGCTAATTTCATATGTAAGGAACTAATATTTATTTTATAGCTTGCTACTTTAATACCGCATTTAAACATGCGTCCTCGTGATTTGCCTCACTATTCGACGAATTGTTAGGCGAGATATTCGTGAGGCTTTTGGATACATGAGTGATCGTTTACACATTCACGTCTATTCATTTCTACTTCAGCTTGACGAAATGGACGATGTACGACAAGAAGCCATCAAATAAATTTTGTTCAATTTTCGAGAAGAAGAAAAATCGTTCACTGGTACTCCCATTACTTCTGATGTAATGGGAGTACCAGTGAACGATTTAATGTAGTCCAAGTATTGTATACTTCCTGCTTATTCTTATGATGAGCATGCTTTGAATTCCAGATGATTGACTAACTTTTGTAGAGCTCCAAAAACATCATAACTTTATTGTTGGTCTAGTCCATTTTGTTTATGTTGCTTGATAGGCCGTTTGCTACGACACATAGACTTAGAATATACTGGCGTATAGACCACCTGACAGCCCGAAAACGCGTGATCAATTTTGATTTGTCATTGTGTGCGTTAGCTAGTGATGTACATTTTACTTACATGGACTATCGAAAAATGATTGTTAAGGAAGCGGTAAAAATATAAAAAAAAATTGCTCAGTGCATGAAGTTGAATAACTTCAAAAATTAACTAAATTTTACTATAATAGTTCTAAAAATAATTAAAAAATATTCTTATAACATGTTCCTGGGAATAAATTGAACCTACCTGCCTTTTGTTGGATTTTAATTCAAATGCATAAAATCCCAGGTGACTTTACCGATAAACTTAAAATACTCCCCAATAATCACATCGGAAAATTGTATTTTCCAGCTAGAAGAAAAATATTTACTGCCGTGGGCAGTTTCCCCGGAATTTCTTTTTTAACATATTGTTAATATAAATAGGTAGATACTTAAGTAAGTATATACCTATTTATATTTTATAAAATGTTTTGATGGAGAAATAAAAATGGGGACACGGAGTACATAATGGCTGCTTTATTTTTCATATAAGTATTAATTGTGATAATTACAAACATTTAATAATTAATAATTAAATACATTATAGAACTTTATTTTAACATTCGACTTAAGTATGAATGTAAACTTAATAATTTAAGGAAGAAAACTTGTAGGAATCAATTAAATAAGATTGCTCTGTTTAAAGGCCAATATGTTTATGAGGCTTCATCATGCTTCATGTTTATATTCTTTCATCTGTCCCTGAAAAGTATAAAGTAATAATAAACTTATTATCATTTCAGCTGCATGAATTTTAAAAACATAATGATCTTAACACAGCAAAGTGCACTAAGTGTCTGAGGATACAGATGCACTCTCTATTCTCTCAGTCTCGGTATGTTAAGAAAATGGTCACTCATTCATGGACTGACCGCGGCAAGTGCAACTTAATCTCGCAGATCTTTGATCAGCGCAGCTATTACTTAACCATGAGTTCCTCTTCTCTACGACTAACGCTGTAGGGGATGAACCACGCTATTTAATCCCTCGGCACAATGTCGGCGGCCATCAAGCATGAAACGGGCATCGACAGTTGTGAGTATCAAATACTATGGAATTTATGCGCGGTCGTCTAGTAGCGCTTCAGGAGCATTACTAAATATCTATACCTAACTACGCTAAAAGTTTTATCATTGTGACTTGGGAATATAATCCGAAGTTCCGAAGCTCCGCTCAACCCCTTGGGGAAAATAGCGTGATGCTATGAATATTGTACTAGTGTGACCATGAGGCTGTGCGGTTGGTTAAGTAAGGTTATATATTTATTTTGGTTGATAAATAGATCCTTAGTTGGGTTCATAATGGCTTAAAGAGGATAATCTCAAGATTTTTTTTGTCTTTAATTTACTACAGTTTTATAAAGTATGAA
Organism: Parnassius orleans; assembly: GCA_029286625.1. Lineage (NCBI taxonomy): Eukaryota > Metazoa > Arthropoda > Insecta > Lepidoptera > Papilionidae > Parnassius > Parnassius orleans. The sequence continues at coordinate 396,925 of JAGSMP010000243.1, read as the reverse complement.
AATTTGTCTCTATATTTATTTAAAGTTTTGAAAGTTAAATTTTTGAAGTCTTATTATAACAATATTTTACTTACTGGTACAAATAATGTAGAAATTACTCCTTTTAATAAAATTGTTTGATTCTACTTTTTCTTTTATACTTCTCAAGAAAATGTTTGCTGAAAATTGTTGAGTTCTTCTTTGCATTCCAACCAACCCGTCCAATTAACCTTAACCATTTTTTCTAATTATAGAATCCGGAGGGAATCTGTTTGACAAACGGCAAAATAAAATTACACTTTAGAACGCAAACTAAGGATTTATTTTCTTGTTGTGTGGGCAAGTCTATCGATTCATTATAAACATTCAAGATAAATATCGACATTAATTTTGATATAGTTGAGGACAATCCCTAGCGTACATGTAAAATATTTTGTATAAAAATGTATTTACCAAATTCATGCAAATTATCAACAACGTGACTTTTTTCTTTGCAAAATATCAAAATTAACAAAATAATTTAAAGCGTTCTATATTTTAAACAGTATATAACATAAATTTTAACCAAAAAATAAACGCTTCATAACAGTGACGACGTCTTGAGAATTTACCTGTGAAATGTGCAATTATGAGGATTATTTCTATTATTAACACCACAATCACTCACAGAACAAGTAAGCATTTAGGAAAAAAGTTACTTACCAAAAATAACTACTATTACACTTTAAAAAATTACAAAATATCTAGGAGCTATTTCTTGCGTGCCGAATTGTGCCGACCTGTCATTCAAAATCGATTACAGAGTCATGAGATTTGGTATCTTTTTCTATCTTGCATTTTTGCCATAAGGAATTTTCTTCTCCCTTGCACACTATGTTGGTCTATACGCCAGTATATTCTAAGTGTATGCTATGAAATGAACTATAAAACGAATGTGTAAACACTAGTTCGTCTAGCCGCTTTTTCAAAACCTGTGTTGTGTTCAAAACCTGCTCCCGACGCAAACGTCACGTTAAAAACTACTTAATGTGAGGCATCAACATATTGTGAAGCAGTGTATCAAAGTATAAGTATAAAAGATTATTATTACTTGATACTGAAAATCTATAAAAACGAAGATACGGATGAAATGAAGATATGGCTTAAAAGACAAACATCCAAGCCAAATATCTTAATAAGAAAAACCACAAACTATAAAGTTCTATTCTCTTTGCTATAAAGTTCTATCAAGTTGTGTTCTATTACGTAGACAGAGAATCCAATAGACGGCAGGGTCGCGTAATCCGTATATAGAGGATTGACTAGATAGAGCATTCGCGTATGCTTTTGAGATAGAAATAGGCGGGAGGTACTTTCCCTGGGTTACCAGATATTGTTCCATTTCCCCCGTTATAGGTTTATTTATATTCACAGCACTTAAATTAATACTACAAACTTATTTGTTACTATAAAAAAATGTTCTTTTATAATTTAGATGATTAATTCATTTCCTTTGAAAATCCATTCTGTAACTAAAAACTACGGGCAGAAACGGCGTAAAAGCAGAACCATCATTTCGTATTCAACGGCGCATCGACGATTTTACTAGACAGTCAATAAACTCTTTGGATTTCGACAGCACTAAGTGAAGACGCTACTAGCACAAAGTGTGATATCACTAATAAGTAGCAATATCTTAAGTATGTACTTAAATATTAATTAAGAATAAAAATATTAATTAATAATCAAAACTTTCCTTATGTCGAGTTTTAAGTAGTTTTTACAAAGTTCATAACATCAATATGTCCTCCACAGCTGAACATAGACCTCCTCCATAGTTTGTCTGCAAAATAACTGCGTTGCCAATCCTCCTGCCAAGCTAGGCAACTACCACAAAACCTATAACTTTTGAATTTTGATAATGACTAATGGTAACGGTAAGTATATTATCATTTAATTTTTTCTACATCATTAATTGAAAATATTATCTTATGTTGTTGTGTTATTGTGTACCTTAAGATTAAGACTTATTTATTTATTTATTATTTTATCTCTATTTATATTGATATTTATATAAGTATGACATATTTATTTCTTTTTTTAATAAATATTGTAATGTAATTGTTGCTAATGTATAATAGAGTTAATGGAATGCAATAAAGTTTTGTGCATCTGATTTCAGGCAATACATATTTTGTGAAATTAAATATACTTTGCCCAATATTTATGTACTTGAACCCAAACATGTTTTCAGGTTGATACTTACATATTATTAGTGACGTCTATGTAATATAGAAAATGATTGAAGAGTTTTAGGGCAATAAGGAGTGTTTCCTTTAAAGCTGAACATAAAAGTGTATGTATATGTATAACATTCATCATCATCATCATCATCATTACAGCCCTTCACAAGTCCACTGCTGAACATAGGCCTCCCCCACGGAATGCCACAAAGCACGGTCCCGAGCCACCTGCATCCATTGACTTCCTGCATGTCTTACCAGGTCGTCACTCCATCTAGTGGGGGGACGTCCTACACTTCGCCTGCCGGTACGAGGCTGCCACTCGAGAACCTTTCTTCCCCATCGGTTGTCGATTCTTCCAGCTACATGGCCGGCCCATTGCCACTTCAGCTTACTAATCCTTTGGGCTATGTCGGTTACTCTGGTTCTACTGCGGATATCCTCATTTCTAAGTTTATCACGCAGGGAAACCCCGAGCATAGCCCTCTCCATAGCTCGCTGAGCGACCTTGAGCTTTCTCATACGGATATATACGTATAACATTATGTCATTCATATTTATGGACATAATTACTAATCACAATAAAAATTATTATTGAACAATGAGAAAATATTTTTGTACTCGCTGATATTCCTAAAGTTTCCATAATCCTACCAAATTAAAAAGTACACGTTTGTTATGACTTTAAGCTTTCGAATGACCGTTCAAATTAAGGAGCATTATCATGAAGAATTTTTTTTCATCACAATTTGGGAGTCCAAATATTTGACAAAATACATCACAAAGGACATTTAAAACATGAAATGTTACATTTTATATTCAAAACAATAGAAACAATTTACAAAAGCTTGACATCAATTATGTCAATTAACTGATGGAAAACAATCATTAATATCGCCAAAACGCATACCTACAAAAAGACAAGAAATATAGTTTTGCTTCTCCCTTTTTCTTATGTCTAACTATATACGTGCATTCTTTTCACACGCTGATGACGTCACTGAATGTTTAGTCTATAAGATACTAAGTCTATGGCGTAACCGCTATTCTCCCTTTCATTCACCCATCACAGCGCTGCCATTTTGGCAATATTACCCACAAAATAGGGAGATTTTGTGTGTGAAGCATACGTCAGTAATTCTAGGCCACTTTATTCACATGTTATTAGGATAGGATAATTAAAGCAAATGAAGCAGGTAATTTTAATAACAAATATTAAAACATATTTATTTGTTAAGAAAATCATAATAATTACACTTATGGTTATTGGTAATTCCAATTTAATTATAATTGTCCTTGAAATAAAACTAATTTAATATGAATATTCCTAATTTTTCGACGGACTCACTAATTTTTGTGGTTTCATAATGTATTCTTATTTCAAAATATCTTAAAGCGACAGCTTTAATGAGAAGTAATTTGTGATTATTAATATAAGGAAATCTTTATTGATGGGATCGATCGAGTTAAGTAGATTGCTATCCTTTTCGTTCACAAGAGCTTTGGCCTTAAAGTCTTCAAGACTTTGTTCCAAATTTGCCACTTTTATATTTAGACGCCTTGTTTTTTGACGAAGAGTGCGCACCATTTTCAACCTCTTCTCCGACAGATTTTGCTGCTGTTTCAATCTCTTGGTAAGACTTCTTGGCGTACCCAGTGGCTGAAACAGAAAGTTAAAATGTTTTAATCCATTAAACGTATTAGCAGCCGTTATTGATTGCAAAGAAGAGATTTTCAACTGTGTTCATAATGTTACATGTCACCTATACCATATTCAGCAAAGCAAAATACAAAATGTAAACAAGGAAACCAATGGCTCTCAAAAACAACGACAAATAATGCTGTGCGTAATGTCAGCTTATCAGTCAGTGAGTAGTTCAGCTTCTTTTACATATACAAATTTATAGGTAAAGATAACATACGCTACTGTTCAGTCTCTGGTTTTAGTGTTTAATCCATTAGCCTACTTGTATGACAGTTAGGTACCACCACTTTTCGTAAGCGGCACAACACAATCTTTTAAAAACTTAAAACCTACCGCAAATGTGCTTGGTAGTTCCATAACTACATCATCAATCTAATGCTCATTTTTAGTAATTTTAACGTCCCCCTGGAAAAATATCACATAATTTCAATATTACTTAGCATTCAATAAAAACTGAATAAATGAAATGATAACTATAACTTTTATATTAATTCTTATCATTAGTACTTGTGTTTAGTTAGCAAGGCAATGAAAATTAAAGACTCACTGTATTTGGTTGTTCCATCACTAAATCATCAGGCTCAGGTCCTTTTATGTTTGCAACATCCTCCTGGAAAAATGTTACATTTTTCAATTTTCTTCTATATATTCAGTGTAAAAGAAATGATGTCTTTTAAATTCTCTTTTATCCGATCATAGTCCATCATATTATACTTCACATCTAAAATAAATATCGATATATCGCGATTAAAAATGTCGACGATATATATCGATATTTTTTGCCCAAGCCTATAATTGACAACAACAACAAACAACAACTACAAAACTTATAATATTTATTTATCTATGATCCTAACTACAATTTTATTATTTAATATAGCTTGCTACATATCTATATATCTATGATTTAATATTCATATTTATGAACCTTTGAAAAAGAAGTATGCCTATGCCGTAGTGAGTGCAGTCTTATTTCCTAATAATTCGTAGACTGGTATACAGTAATCTGTGCTAATAATTGTGTATGAATAACGCTACAAAAACGTAATAATAATGAATGAAGAAAAGAAAAACTTAAAACTTAATCGGTGTGTGGATTGGTTACAAAAACAAAATGAACAAGAACCGAAGAAGTTGTCTTTACAAAATAAAAACGATATTCAATTTATTATCCAAACCAACACCGATAGGAAGAACTTTCTTCTAGCGGCAGCTGAAGACGAAGCAACGGTGCCGCCTGGAGTTGATGAGACAGAAATAGAACCAAAACATGTGGTAGGTAAACTTTACTGCTAAAAGTTCCAAATTAAGTATATTTATGATCCAATAGAGTCGTGATAACTCAGGGGTTAAGTGCTTGCTGTAAATTTTATAGTACGCGAGCAACCCGGGCTCGATCCCCGCCGCCACCAATGAAATCGTTAATTGCAATTTTAAGTGCTGATTTACTTCGTGCTCGGTGATGAAGGAAAATATCGTGAGGAAAACTGCATGTCCGAGAAATAAGAAAAAAATATTTCAAAGACATGTGAAGTTCGCCAATACACATTGGGGCAGCGCGGCAGACATTTCCTTGCCCTAAAACCCTCTCAGATATGAGAGGAGGCCAGTGCTCAGCAGTGAGATGTATTATATTATATTTATCAGTTTGTTTTTCTTAACAAGGCTAGTATTTTGCTTCCATAAATTGTAGCTAGTTTCACTACGGTTTTATATATTTAGCCTTTAGTACAAATTGGCATTGTAATGTTACAGAGCACTCCTGTCAAGTCTTTCTATTTCTGCCAGCTCTTGCTATTGTAATGTGTGATGTCATGGTCAATATTTCCATCATTTGAAATTATGCTCACAAGGTATTTAAAGGCCATATAATGTGTCTTGGATTTTAACAATAGAGAAGTGATATGTGTTCAGTCTTTGGTCTGTTTTTATCAGGAGTTTTGCTTTTTCTAAAGCTCACTTCTAACTTTTTAGTGTGTGTTGGAGGGTTGCAGTGTCTGTGTTGATGAGAATTGTGTTGTGTTCACAGAAAATATTCAAGGGTTTGGGTTATTAAAACTCGGTTGTTAAGCACTCCATTACAAGGTTGAAAAGTAATTGACAAAGACCTGAGCCCTGGTAAACCCCTACTTTTACCTTGAAAGTCTTACTTGTCAAAGTTATAGACCCCGCCAAAGAGTATAGTAATATTTTAAAGGGACCCCTTAGAACAATAGATAAGAATGTTCAGAACTTAGAGTACAAATAAGCATGCCCATTATGCCAAGCGTAACCAGATGTTCTATAAATACTGATACATAGTTGAGAGTGGTTGAATAGTGATGCGCCAAGATTGACGCCTATGCGTTATTGTACTTAAGTTATTAATTTGATTATGTAAGTATTTATAAATATTAGGTAAGCGATAATTATAAGGTATGTTTTAGCTCAATAGAACATAAGTATGAATTTATGAAACAATGTTTATTAATCAAACACAAAAATATAATTAATTTATTCCCCCTTAAAAACCATATTATACAGGGTTACTGGGAACTCGACAACTTCCTGGCAGAGCATGATACAAAATGCTACAAATTTGACCCCTCATATTATGTATGGCCGAAAATGAGCAGGTCTTGAGATATATGGATTTTAAAGGTTTTTCAATAATCACCGAGAATTTTGTATTCTAAATAAAAATAAAACCTTTTTATTGTACGCTTTCTTTTAAGTTTATTTATTTTCTTGAAGCTTCAACCAAGCGAATACAATCATAAAAAGTACAAAAAGTATTCACAATAAAAAATTATGGGTTTTAATAAAAAAAAAAATCTATTTTTACACTTTATGTATCATAAAATGTGACATACTTCAAAAAATTACTATGACATGAGACTTAAAAATATTTTAAAAAATATGCCCATTTAATCAGCTATCCAAAAAGGTAATAATATCCCGGTGAAATCAAGGAATAATAATAATAAAAGGGTCTATTACTTAACGCAGGTAGAGAACGGCAAAGAATAATGATTGCTCTTAGGAACGAACTTGCACACTTTTAATCACTTGGCGTCTGATTGGTTGTTGACAACTATTCAGAAAGCCGACAGCCATTTTACACCACCACTACACTACTAGAAACAGGTGATGCGCAGCAGCATCTTCCTGATAACAACTCAAAATAATAAAAAAACTGCGGTTGTCAATCCGCCTGCCAAGCGTGGCAACAATACCAATACCTTCCTGTGAGGCAATCTATGGGGGAGGCCTATGTTCAGCAGTAGACTTTTATAGGCTGTAATAGATGGATGGATGGATATATCGATGCTGGTTAAAAATATTGATACGTTATATATATCAATATTTTTTTTTTCTCTTGCTCATCAATAGCTGGGTGAACTAATAACATTAGTTTCTAAACATGTAGGCTAGGTATGGGAACCATCAATTCAGTTTAAATCTCTAGGTCAGAATAAAATAAAATACACACAAATATTTGTAGGAAAATATTCTATAAACAATTGCTGTATTTGTTTAATGGTACCTAAATTAGTCAGTACAAAGATAAATATTTTGATTTTATGTTTATTTTTGTACTCGTATCTGTATTTTTGCATAATATGTCCCGTTCGTACTGTCGTATTTTGCTGTCATGGACTTTGGACGTCAATACAATTTTCTAAAAATAAAATTAGTTATTCATCTAACTTATATCTACCTTGTTACGGTACACTGACTGATCGCCTAGGTTAGGTGAAATTCTTATATTTCAGAAATAATTATTAGAAAAGTACTTATTACATAGCCACCTCTTAGGTAAGGAAGGTAATAAAAGATCGACTACTGAAATAAAACCTAATACTAAATCTAAAATGCATATATAAAGTCACGTTATAAGTCGTTCTAATATTCCAAGTAGTTATCCAACTTTATCAACGTGACAAAGTCACGCTGATTTTTCATTTTGACTTTATGGTAACCGGAACGACGGTCACGGTAATTTAAAAATAACACTTTTCTCTAAGTCTAGTCGCCTCTTACGAGACCCACGGGATAGTATGGATATTCATACACCGCCACTACACGGTAATTGATAACTTCTCAAAACATTTTATTTATGGACCAACGTCCTGCAATCGTCGTTTCTCTAGCACTCACTTGACCTTCATACAAATAATGCGATATTCTAATTGTTGATAATTTTTTATTTTCGGATAAGAACATAGTAATGGCTCCTAAGTTATATTTACCTTCATTTAAAAAAATATTGTCTTTGGCCTGACCTACTATACTCTTGCTTGACCATAGGTTTGACTAAGTTGGTGTTGTTATTAGGTGGTGGTGGTTAAGTATCACTTGCTGCTGGTCAATTACCGAGTATTCTCTTGGTGTTAGCATCCTTTATTATGGGCCTTTATTATATACAATTGGACATAGTTACACAAAAAGGATCCAATGCACACTTGGTTCGAATTTGTCAAAGTGAAAGATAATTCTCAAGATATATACCTTAATACAATTGAAACAATTCCGTTGAATAAAACAATATTTTTACGAATTTTGTCGTGTTAAATTGTACTTATTTTTAATTCCCAATGTTACGGGTGCAGCACCCATTGTCACGGGGAACTGGGGACACATGGACACCCATGGGTGCTGTAAAGCTTTCAAAGTGTTGGAAATTAAAAATAAGTAAAATTAAACTTGATAAAATCTGTAAAAATAGTTTTATTCAATGTCCAGTGTTCACATAAATATATATTAGAGAACAAATATATTTTCTCGGGAAAATGTCGCTGAGCACCGGAACAAACTTGTGTCTGAAGTCGAGTCTCCGCTAAATAAAGTCTCGGATTGGGGGCGACTAAATCTAGTCCAGTTGAATCCCCAGAAGACAAAAGTTTGCGCGTTTACCGCTAAAAAGAACCCCCTTGTCGTACCTCATTAGTTTCAAGGCACTCCCTTTGTTGTCTCAGCCAGTATCGGAATCCACGGCGTCGACACATCAAGTGATGTGCAGTTTCGTGGTCACTTGGAACAGAAGGCCAAATTGGCCTCTAAAAAGCTTGGCCTGATCAGCAGAGCGGGACAGTATTTCATGCCGGCACACCGCCTGCAACTTTACATGGCGCAGGTTCGGCCTCACATAGAATACTGTACCCATCTCTGGGTTGGGGCTCCCCAGTGCCAGCTCCTTCCACTTGACCGCATCCAGCGCAGAGTGGCTCGAATCGTCGACGACCAAGTCCTCTCAGATCGTCTCGATTCACTGGTGCTGCAAAGAGATGTTGCATCCCTTTGCATTTTCTTTCACATCTACCACAGGGAGTGCTCTGAGGAATTGTTCGGATTAACTCCAGCTGCTAAATTTCACGAACGCACATCGCGGTAAAACCCCCGATACCATACACACCATCTGGATGCTTGGCGGTCCACCATTGTATGTTTTATTAGAAGTTTTCTTCCTCGTACGACTGTGGAATAGTTATCACCGGCGATTTTTTCGGACCGATACAACTTAGGAACCTTCAAGAAAAGAGCTTACTCCTTTCTAAAAGGCCGGCAACACACCTGCAATTCCCCTGTTGTTGCAGTTTTTCATGGAAGAGCGTGGTCCTTCTCCGGTCGAGTCAACCCATTCATGCCAAAACTATAATATGGGCTCTACCACGTTGAGTATGGCTCTACCACGTTGAGTATGGCTCTACCACGTTGAGTATGGCTCTACCACTTTGAGTATGGCTCTACCACGTTGAGTATGGTTCTTCCACGTCGAACATGGCTCTACCACGTTGAATATGGCTCTACCACTTTGTTTTGTAAGAGGGTGGTCCTTTTCTGGTTGAGCCTATCTATTTGTGCTGCAGCAATATTGCACTAGAGTGGCTTTACAGCGTAAAAAAAATCGGTTTTTGAACTAAAACAAATCATATTGTCAGGCTGATGATAAAGGCCCGAAACTTCTTGTAAGTGTATATTGTGTATCTTCATTTTTAGCCTGTTCATCGACTGCGTGTAGAGGATTTGTGTTTAGAATGCGAATGGCATTCATGCCGCTGGAAATTTTCGGACTATGAACTATTCCAGAAACATGTTACTAATCATATTTCTGACCTCCATGTTATCAAAAAAGAAAAGAATGGTGAGTTGAAGTTATATTTTTGGTAATTAGGAATAAAATTATTTTATAGTAATTATAAAGAAATTCTGACTCAAGTCTGCCTGCACCGATTACTAACTCGCAAATGCGCAAATTACGCCCTGTACATGTGAACAAATTGTGATTGTGTTAGATTTTTTCTTATAAAACTTATGTAACAAACAAACTTATAGCCCATGATGGTAAGTGGCTACTGCAGTCCATGGGCACCTGCAGCCAATTTTAAACAGGGAAGACTACAGATGCGGTGTCACCTCTGAGGACTAAGATGGAACGCCTCACAGCTTGTTATTATACTGGCTCTACACTCTTCAGACTGGAACACAACAGTGCCGGCACTGCTGTTTGACGCCAGAAACAGGCAAGAGGGTAATACCTACCCATACGAATGCCTGGAAACAAAAGGAGTCCTACCATCTAGTTAAGAGCTTTGGCATTAAATATTTTGTTATTAAAGAGCTTAAGACTAAACGACGATTCAGATCATACAGAAATCATCAGTGAGAATGGAAACACAATAGAATAGATGCCCGCGCACATCTTGACTCCCAACTGCGTCGTCCCTTTGGAGAAAATGCGTTGGAATCCTCGTGTATGATCTCAGTATAATGACATCAGACATACTCACGTAATTGAATGATCAAATAGAATAGGAAGCGGCGATGGCACCCTAGCCGGCTGCATTTTGCGAAATGCGCGGATGGCCAGTATTCCTATATGAATATGCAACATGCAAATATATATTTTAATATTTAAATTCAATGTAATAAACAAATTCAAACATGTTGTTTATTACATTGCGAATACGCTTTGACACGCAAATACGCAGTCCACTCAGTCATGTTAAAATTCTATTCCATCATCATCATGCAAACCCATCACAAGTCCACTGCTGAATATAGGCCTCCCCCAAGAAACGCCACAAAAAAAGATCCTGAGTCATCTATTAAAATTTTTGTAATAAGTTCTTAGTTATTACGATAATTTTATTGTATTTGGTGGTATGAATATGTGCAGTTACATTTAATGCAACCACCGGAAAAGCAGTTGCTCTCCTCTTTTTAAGAAATCTCATATCTCCGACAGCCTTTTCGAACACAGTTACTGCACATTCAGCTCGTAAAGCGAATACTTAAAAATCGGCTCTATATGGAAAACGACTTGTCTTCTCTACACCTGGAACAGTCAAACATTCTTTCTGTTCGTCTGGTGGAGTGCGCTGAAGCGTTGTCGGGGTGAAGAAGGATGGACTTGTTCTATTATAATTGTCGCGTAATGCCCCGTCCTCCAAACAATGCCGTTCCTTCTTTAGTTCTTTACTTGTTTATTTTCTTCGAAGATTGGCAAACCTTCAAAGGGAAAACAATGCACTTTGCGTTTTGGTTTCGGGTTAGTGATATGAATGAATTTGTTTCAGAGAATTATGTCTGCATGTGGGATGTATGTGGGCACATAACATCCAACTTCAATGAGATGTGCCGTCACATAAACTATCACGCATATCATGCAAAGCTCCTGGCAATCGGTTACAACGGTCGGGCTACACTTAATTTGGCACGATGTAAAAAGGATTCGAGTAAAAGAAATCAGTTGTCGCCGTCTATAAGTGAACATCGTTGTTTGTGGGTTGACTGCGAATTCACGTTTAATTCTATGCAGGTATTTTTTTATACCTAATATCAATTACTTTTAGATATAAAATATTTGAATATGGTCCTGCGAATTTGACTTATAGTGGCAAGATAAAATTAACCGTGTAGTGGTGGTAATAACCGTGCCGTGGCGGTGTTAACTGTGTAGTGGAGGTGTAAAATTATGACGTAAGGAGAGCGACAGAGAAACTAAACCAGGAGATGGAGTAGCGTAGCGTAATGACTAGAAAATAAAAAAAACTGTGGTTGCCATCCCGTCTCTCAAGCATTGCAATTATAGCAAATATGAGGCAATCTATTGGGATGCCTATGGACTTTGATAGGCTGTAATGAATAATAAATAATGAAAGTATAAGAAAATCCACCACCCCATTCCTGTAAGTGTAATAGGCAACAGAGGGAAATTTTTAACAGTAGATGGGCGGCAGCATCTTCCTGATAAATAAAAAGACTGCAGTTGTTTACCAACTTGCCAAGCGTGGCAATTATGGCAAATATCTTTCTTTTATAGCAGTTGCTTATTGCTTCGTGGCTATCTATGAGGGACTATGTTCAGCAGTGTACTTGTGATGATAATTGCAAATTCACTAATTGCAGATCCAGATCTGGGTATTTTACGAATGTTGTAAACAAGATGGCGGTATAATTAATACAGCCATGTTTCGAAAGCTACAAGATCTTTCTGGCATGTCCCCTTGCGTGCACATGAGACGCAAGATAAGGCTACAAAAATACATTTGCTGCCGTTTCTTTCCAGGCCTTTCTCGATCACGTCAAAACTCATGTGAGCCTTTCAGAAGAATTGCTTTGTTCGTGGGCGGGTTGTGGTGCCACGTTTACCCGTCGCACTTTCCTAACAACACATGTACGTTCTCATACGGGGGAGCGTGTGATAGCCTGTTACCATTGTGGCCAGCATTTCGCCAGTAACAGGAAGCTCTGCGACCATTTAAGGAGGCAGGTGAGTTCAGGCGGGTGCGGCTCGAAATGTGTAGTATAATTTTTTAATACAAGGCTGTGAAGATTTAAAACTTGAATCTATTGATGGTAAAAAGAGAGGGAGAAGCAGTGCGATGTATAAAGATTAAGTCACTGCCTCGGTCTCATGTTTAAACTTCGGATCGGGCTAAAAAATCAGTTATTGAGTTTTTCTGTCAAGACATTCTCAATAGCAGCTCGGAACGGGAGGCAAGCGGTGTTTTACCACCGTGCCTCGGAAAGCGCGTAAGGAAATTGGTCCTGCGCCTGATCTCCCGCCCGTCGTGTCGGTTTGCCGTACCATCGGACTGCGAGTCATCACGATCATTCCTTTTAATTTACTCTCGTGGAATACTGTTCTCAACTCTGGGCCGGGCTTCCCAGTGCCAGCTCCTTCCACTTGACCGCATCCAGCGCCCGATTCACTGGCGCTGCGAAGGGCATCCCTTTGCATTTTTTATCGCTCTACTACGGGGAGTGCTCTGAGGAATTGTTCGGATTAATTCCAGCCGCCAAATTTCACGAACGCACATCGCGACAAAACTCACGTTACCATCCACACCATCCGGATGCTTGGCGGTCAACCACTGCGTTTTACTAAGATTTTTATTCCTCGCACAACCTCTTTATGGAATTGTTTACCACCGGCGATTTTTCCGGACCGACTCAAGAAAAGAGCTTACTCCTTTCTAAAAGACCGGCAACGCACCTACAATTCGCATGGTGTTGCAGTTTTTCATGGGCGGTGGTAGTCACTTACCGTCAGGTGAGCCGCATGCTCGTTTGCCCACTCTTCTACAAAAAACAAAAAATTTAAAGCTTTTGAAATTTACTGTTAGATGAGATCTTTTCAATCTATTTAAGGCCACATCACATTTCATTTTCTGACATGTCTCTCATTCAGATCATTTGAAAATGAGGGTACCCCCAGGCTTATCCTCATTCTCATATATATCACTCAGAGAAACCCCGAGCATATCCCTCTCCTTAGCTCTCTGAACGACCTTTAGATTCCTCATGCGGCCAGCAGCTACATTTTTCTTATCTAATATTTTTATTTTTCTCAGGTGATGGTTTGTCTAACATTTAAAGAAAATATAAACCCAAGAATGTCTTTGTACGAGGGTGGATTGAAAAGTACTCGGCCTAACACAGATCCATTCAATTCTAAAATCAAATCTACCCACATTATTTAGTTCAGTTCAGACTAGTTCATTGTGTGAAGTTCGAAACGTGTGCGATAATTAGTTGTGATTTTATAAATTTATTAACAAAGTAATCGGACATAATTTCCGCGAATGGAGCAAATCGAGCAGCGTGCCGTCATTAAGTACCTCCATAAGAAGGGCTATCATCAAAGCCATCCATGATGACATGGTCAGTACATTAGGCGATTGTGCTCTGTCATATTCATCCGTCAAAAATGGATAGCAGAATTTAAGCGTGGTAGAGAGTGTGATAGATGAACCCCGCTCTGGAAGGCCTTCGACGTCAACTACTGACGAAAATATTAAAAAGTACTTGATTTAATAATGGGAGACCGCAGATTAAAATTAGAGATAGCCGAGATTATAGGCATCTCTTATGAACGAACTCAAAACATCATTGTCAACGAGTTGGGTTTCCACAAGGTGTCTGCGAGGTGGGTTCCGCGACTGCTTTCAGTTGAACAAAAAGGACGCGATTGACTATTTCACGCGACTGTTTGGAGTTATTTGAAGCCGATGCAGATGATTTTTGAATCGTTTTGTTACTATGGACGAAACATGGGTTCATTACTGTACACCGGAAACAAAACAACAATCAAAACAGTGGAAGACCTGGTTCACCACCCCAAAAGGCTAAGTCGATTTTGTCGGCAAATAAGGTGATGGCTTCAGTATTCTGGGACTCGAAAGGTGTGATTATGATTGATTATCTTGAAAGGGTCAGACTATAAACTCTGATTACTACTGCACCTTACTACGTCGTTTACGAGAGGAAATAAAAGAAAACGTCGAGGAATGCTCAGAAGAAAAGTCCTGTTTCATCAAGATAACGCCCGTGTTCACGTCAGTACAGTCAATGGCTGAAATTCACAACTGTGGCTTTGAACTGTTACCGCATCCGCCGTATTCACCTGATCTGGCACCATCAGACTTCTTTCTGTTCCTAACCTAAAAAGCACTTGGGAGGTCAAAGATTTTCGACAAACGACCAGGTCAAAGCAGCTGTAGACGCATATTTTGACTCTAAGGAAGAATCATTTTTTCAACGGTCTAAATGCTTGGAAGGAGGTGGCAAAGTGTATTGAACTTGATGGTGATTATGTAGAAAAATAAAAATATTACTGATTTAGTATGTGTTTATTTTCTTGGTTAGGCCGAGTACTTTTCAATCCACCCTCGTATAGCACTTAGGAAATCACAATTTTTATTTTATTTCAATTGTTTGATTTAATTTTATAAGTACCTAACCTATATAAGTATTAAAGTAGTATTCATAAAAACAGCGTTTAATTGTAATCCATACATAATTATAAAATGCAGTATCACCTACTTAATAATAATATGCAATGAAATTATATAGGTATTTAAAACTATCAAAATCTAAGTAACGAGAGCATGTTGGTCGTTCCACATACAAATTATGTTAAGACGCATTTTTCAATTTCACAAATAAAACGAAAATTTCTTCTTCTTTGGGCACTTTAAAAATTAATTTATTTAGAAAACAATATTTATAGTTACCTATGTACAGATATTAACTAAATTAAGTTTTTTATAGAATAAGGGTGACAAACGGGCACACAGACCACCTGATGGTAAGTGGTTGCTGTGGCTCATAGACATCTACATCTACCTTCGTTTGCGAATTTAAATGCAGATGCGTTGTCAGCCGTGAGGACTAAGATAGAATGCCTCTTTTGCAGTAAAGAGGGTCTCCGGTTCTCTACATTCTGTGAGAGCGTGGTCCTTCCCCGGCGACCCATTCATGCCAAAACTATAATATGGGCTCTACCACGTTGAGTATGGCTCTACCACGTTGAGTATGGCTCTACCACGTTGAGTATGGCTCTCACCACGTTGAGTATGGCTCTACCACGTTGAGTATGGCTCTACCACGTTGAGTATGGCTCTACCACTTTGAGTATGGCTCTACCACGTCTAAAAATTATAAAAGTATTTCTGTTCATAAAAATATTGACAAATGAGTTTAAACTCCTGAAAAATTAAAATGTATTTGAACGAAGTCGCTCCAACACCGACGCGCGGCCCACCTCGACGATGTCGTAAACTCCTGAAACGGACTGCGACAGAGGTCGCCAGGGTTGCCAGAAATGTTCTGAAGGAAACCGCGCGACCTTACGGAAAAACCGCAAACTAATAAAAAAAACCGCCCAATATATTTGCATTCAAATACTTTTATTTATCGGTTTTTTTTGTAGCTTATTAGAAAATACTAACGATAAATATATTATAATAAATAAAGTTTGATAAAATATAATGTTATTATAATTTTTGTACACACATAAGTAACAAAATATATAGTTTTTATTAATTAAAAATGTAAAGATGTGAATTTTATTTATTGTTTCTCTACGTTTTCTTCTTCTTCTATAGTATTTGCCTCTTTTTTATGATAAATTGTAAAATTAAAATTTAGCATATTATCAGCGGGCTCAGATTCAGTTCAGCACATGCAGCATCCTCTTCTAAACTCATCTTAATTCGTAATATTGACGATAATAAAGGTAGATTCATGCGATTACGAAGCTTAGTTTTAGTAACGGTTACCGTCAACCGTCACCCATTCAACTGTAGCATTACTCACTGGTAGGCTGTATGTTGTCAGTGCTAGTGATGCTAGAAAAAATAGATCTTTGAAAATAAAATTCCCTTCAGAGTCAAATTGCGAAATTTGCCAATTTGCGAAAAATCGCCTAATAAAAATTTAGGCGCAATATATATTCTAAAATTTCCCAATTTGTGAGAAACTGCCCAATCTGGCAACCCTGGAGCTCGTGGGGGATTACAGGGTGACGGAGCAGACATGCTTGCGCGAATATATTCAAGTTCGGGGAAAATTATATTTTCACGAATAAAACGGGGAATAAAAATAAAACTCTCAATTAAAAATATTAATATTTTTAAGACCTTTTTTTAGTGTAAAAACGATTTAAAAAGCTTGTGCCGTTTTGGAGAAATATTGCAAAATTTGACAAAATTAAGTACTCATTGACGTTTTTTTTTTAAATAAGGTGTTGACAAAAATACAATTTTATTCAATTAAAAACATTTATTGAATGAATCCTCGTCTGTCATATATTTTTTCTTAGAGGATTAAATTAACAGTTATTGTGATGTTCTTACTTAAATATCTAAGAATTTAGGCATTTTACCCACTCTTAGGGCCTAAATTAGGTTTATGATTTTTGTATTTTTTAGCTAATACATGAACTGCGTCCACCATACATTTGTAGTTTCGTTTGTAATGAACATATTTAGTATAGGTGAAAATATTTGAAAAAGTAAAGCTGTACAATAGGTACCGTTTACACTTTCATATAAATAACATCTTTTACTAAATGCATTTAGTAAAATATGTTATTTTGACATTAGAAACAGATACTTCAATTTTATTTATTTGTATAGATGTCGGTCCTAAGCCCGTTTCAAATATGAAGGGAAAATTAAAATCATAATTCGCGTCGCGTAGTTATCAACTTAGTAGCGAGCGTGTCATTAAGGTAGTAAATAGTAGGCAAAAAAGCTACGTGCATTGACTCGTACACACACGAGCGCGAGTACGCTGTATTTGTTGCCCATAAAACACATTCAATTTCGGATATTTTCAAATAAATGTAGAAACCTTATTTAGGCGTATTTTTAAAAACTGTGTATCATTATTTATATTTTGAACTTAATTATTAAATTTCGCTAGTCTAAAAACAATCCTGTTTTAATAATAATAATAAAAAACGCTACACGAAACAACGCTTGTATATATCTTCTGTCTTGTAGAACGTGAACCCGCAGACGAGCTACCACTGTTCGTTCTGCGGCGCGGGCTTCGCGACCGCGTACCTGGAGCGGGAGCACTCACGGCAGCACGTGTCGGTGTACGCGTGCAGCCTGTGCGACATGTCGGCGCCCTCCCTCGCCGCGCTCGCGCTGCACGTGCGCTACCGGCACCTGGGCGCGCACACACACACGCACGCCTGCCCGCACTGCGCATACCGGTGCGTGCTGCATGTACACACACACACACACACACGCCGCACGTGCGCTACCGGCACCTGGGCGTGCACACACACGCACGCCTGCCCGCACTGCGCATACCGGTGCGTGCTGCATGTACACCACACACACACACACATATGCACAAACATGCCGCACGTGCGCTACAGGCACCTGGGCGCGCACACACACGCACGTCTGCCCGCACTGCGCATACCGGTGCGTGCTGCGTACATACACACACACACGCACGCCTGCCCGCACTGCGCATACCGGTGCGTGCTGCATGTACACACACACACACACACACGCGCACAAACACGCCGCACGTGCGCTACCAGCACCTGGGCGCGCACACGCACACACACGCCTGCCTGCACTGCGCATACCGGTGCGTGCTGCATGTACACACACACACGCACAAACACGCCGCACGTGCGCTACCGGCACTCGGCGCGCACACACACATGCACGCCTGCCCGCATGCGCATACCGGTGTGTGCTGCATGTACACCCACACACACACACACACACATGCACAAACATGCCGCACGTGCGCTACCGGCACCTGGTGCGCACACACACGCACGTCTGCCCGCACTGCGCATACCGGTGCTGCATGTACACATACACACACACACGCACGCCTGCCCGCACTGCGCATACCGGTGCGCGCATGTACACACACACACACATGCACACACACACGCACAAACACGCCGCACGTGCGCTACCGGCACCTGGGCGTACACACACACGCACGCCTGCCCGCACTGCGCATACCGGTGCGTGCTGCATGTACACCCACACACACACACACACACATGCACAAACACGCCGCACGTGCGCTACCGGCACCTGGGCGCGCACACACACACGCACGCCTGCCCGCACCGCATACCGGTGCGCTGCATGTACATACACACACACACACGCACGCCTGCCCGCACTGCGCATACCGGTGCGTGCCATGTACACACACACACACATACACACACATGCACAAACACGCCGCACGTGCGCTACCGGCACCTGGGCGCGCACACACACACGCACGTCTGCCCGCACTGCGCATACCGGTGCGTGCTGCATGTACACCCACACACACACACACATATGCACAAACATGCCGCACGTGCGCTACTGGCACCTGGGCGCGCACACACACGCACGTCTGCCCGCACTGCATACCGGTGCGTGCTGCATGCACATACACACACACACGCACGCCTGCCCGCACTGCGCATACGGTGCGTGCTGCATACACACACACACACACACATACACACACATGCACAAACACGCCGCACGTGCGCTACCGGCACCTGGGCGCGCACACACACGCACGCCTGCCCGCACTGGCATACCGGTGCGCGTGCGTACACACACACACGCACAAACACGCCGCACGTGCGCTACCGGCACTTCGGCGCGCACACACACATGCACGCCTGCCCGCACTGCGCATACCGGTGCGTGCTGCATGTACACCCACACACACACACACATATGCACAAACATGCCGCACGTGCGCTACCGGCACCTGCGCACACACACACGCACGTCTGCCCGCACTGCGCATACCGGTGCGTGCTGCATGTCACATACACACACACACGCACGCCTGCCCGCACTGGCATACCGGTGCGTGCTGCATGTACACACACACACACACATACACACACACACGCACAAACACGCCGCACGTGCGCTACCGGCACCTGCGTGCACACACACACGCACGCCTGCCCGCACTGCGCATACCGGTGCGTGCTGCATGTACACCCACATACACACACACACATGCACAAACACGCCGCACGTGCGCTACCGGCACCTGGCCGCGCACACACACACGCACGCCTGCCCGCACTGCGCATACCGGTGCGTGCTGCATGTACACACACACACACACACATACACATACACATGCACAAACACGCCGCACGCGCTACCGGCACTGGGCGCGCACACACGCACACGTCTGCCCGCACTGCGCATACCGGTGCGTGCTGCATGTACACATACACACACACACGCACGCCTGCCCGCACTGGCATACCGGTGCGTGCTGCATGTACACACACACACACATACACACACACACACACATGCACAAACACGCCGCACGTGCGCTACCGGCACCTGGGCGCGCACACACACACGCACGCCTGCCCGCACTGCGCATACCGGTGCGTGCTGCGTACACACACACACGCACAAACACGCCGCACGTGCGCTACCGGCACCTGCGCGCACACACACATGCACGCCTGCCCGCACTGCGCATACCGGTGCGTGCTGCGTACATACACACACACACGCACGCCTGCCCGCACTGCATACCGGTGCGTGCTGCACACACACACACACACACACACACACACACATGCACAACACGCCGCACGTGCGCTACGGCACCTGGGCGCACACACACACGCACGTCGCCCGCACTGCGCATACCGGTGCGTGCTGCATGTACACCCACACACACACACACATATGCACAAACATGCCGCACGTGCGCTACCGGCACCTGGGCGCGCACACACACGCACGTCTGCCCGCACTGCGCATACCGGTGCGCTGCATGTACACACACACACACACGCACGCCTGCCTGCACTGCGCATACCGGTGCGTGCTGCATACACCCACACACACACACACATACACATACACACACATGCACAAACACGCCGCGTGCGCTACCGGCACCTGGTGCGCACACACACGCACGTCTGCCCGCACTGCACATACCGGTGCGTGCCGTATGTACACACACACACACGCACGCCTGCCCGCACTGCGCATACCGGTGCGCTGCATGTACACACACATACACACACGCACAAACACGCCGCACGTGCGCTACCGGCACCTGGGCGTGCACACACGCACGCCTGCCCGCACTGCGCATACCGGTGCGCTGCATGTACACCACACATACACACACACACATGCGCAAACACGCCGCACGTGCGCTACCGGCACCTGGCCGCGCACACACACGCACGCCTGCCCGCACTGCGCATACCGGTGTGCTGCATGTACACATACACACACACACGCACGCCTGCCCGCACAGGCATACCGGTGCGTGCTGCATGTACACACACACACACACACACACACACACATGCACAAACACGCCGCACGTGCGCTACCGGCACCTGGCGCGCACACACACACGCGTCTGCCCGCACTGCATACCGGTGCGTGCTGCATGCACATACACACACACACGCACGCCTGCCCGCATGCGCATACCGGTGCGTGCTGCATGTACACACACACACACATACACACACACACACATGCACAAACACGCCGCACTTGCGCTACCGGCACCTGCGCGCACACACACGCACGCCTGCCCGCACTGCGCATACGGTGCGTGCTGCATGTACACACACACGCACAAACACGCCGCACGTGCGCTACCGGCACTTGGCGCGCACACACATGCACGCCTGCCCGCACTGCATACCGGTGCGTGCCATGTACACCCACACACACACACACACACACATGCACAAACATGCCGCACGTGCGCTACTGGCACCTGGGTGCGCACACACACGCACGTCTGCCCGCACTGCATACCGGTGCGTGCTGCACACACACACACACACGCACGCCTGCCCGCACTGGCATACCGGTGCGCTGCATGCCACACACACACACACACACACACACACACACACACACGCACAAACACGCCGCACGTGCGCTACCGGTACCTGGGCGTGCACACACACACGCACGCCTGCCCGCCTGCGCATACCGGTGCGTGCTGCATGTACACCCACATACACACACACATGCACAAACACGCCGCACGTGCGCTACCGGCACCTGGGCGCGCACACACACGCACGCCAGCCCGCACTGCGCATACCGGTGCGTGCTGCATGTGTACACACACACACACACACACACACACACACACACACACACACACACACACACGCACGCACGCCTGCCCGCACTGTGCATACCGGTGCATGCTGCATGTGCACACACACATACACATACACACATGCACAAACACGCCGCACGTGCGCTACCGGCACCTGGCGCACACACACACACGCACGCCTGCCTGCACTGCGCATACCGGTGCGTGCTGTATGTACACACACATGCACAAACACGCCGCACGTGCGCTACCGGCACCTGGGCGCGCACATACACGCACGCCTGCCCGGACTGCGCATATCGGTGCGTGCTGCATGTACACACACACACACACACGCACAAACACGCCGCGTGCGCTACCGACACCTGGGCGCACACACACGCACGCCTGCCTGCACTGCGCATATCGGTGCGTGCTGCGTACATACACACACACACACACACATACACACGCGCACAAACACGCCGCACGTGCGCTACCAGCACCTGGGCGCGCACACGCACACACACGCCTGCCTGCACTGCGCATAAGTTTGTATTGCAGTTATCTCCTCCAAACGCTACACACTTAGACAAAAGATCATGTTTTCGAAGTTGGCTTATGATCAATTCAGAAATGGTCTCGGACGTTTCATTTACCGTGGTCTCTACTTCGCGGAGTTTCGTAGTGATTCCTTCATTTCTTACATCGAAATATTGAATTACCAAAGGAAATAGTTTCTCACTGCCATGGTTGCTAGCATCAGTAGCCGCGCTTATAAACGGAATGTTTTGTAAGTCATTTTTTAGTTCGGCAATCGACAAAGGATTTTTTAAAACTCCTGTAGCTATTGCTGTAGCTTTAGTACGATTACATGAATGTTTTTTAGCTATTTCTGACCCCGCAAAGATGTCGCGATTGAGAGCGCAAGTACAATCCAGAGAATTGAAAGACATGTGATGGCTGACTGTATGATAAACGAGTAAGCCTTCAGCTGCTCGAATTTGAAGGTCTTCCGGGTTTGATGTTACAAAAAATGTAGATATTTTTGAAGAACCTGCTTGATTTTTCATATTAGTTTTGTGTTTCTGTGTGTTCAAATGTTAATTTATGTCAGAAACGCCTTTGCTTGCGATCGAAATATTTGTTGAACAAATTGTACAGAAAGTCTCCCAGTCATATTTACCTTTTTTAACATTCGAAATTTATTTTGCAAATCGCCGTTGAACAGGCATTTCCGTTTAGGCATTGTAGTTATTTCTAGCAGTCTACCTATCTGAAAAACTTTAAAGTAGGTAGGTTTTCAAAAATTGTATTATGTTATTTAACTTATTGATAAATAGGTTACGATGTTTTTTGGATGAAGTACTGTCACTTTTTGTGAAACATCGAATATTTCTACTCTAGTGGTTATGTGCTCGGTTTCGTAAAATAATGTAAAACTTACCTGACAAAAAATTACGTCCGCTCCGTTTTGCCGCCAAGCTGCCGCCGCTCACACACGTCTACACATCTAACATTTTACTACGCGGCTAAATAGATCGCTCGCGCTCGCCATTCGCCAGATCACGCCATGCGTCGGTCAAGCGCGCCCCACCCCGGGTTGCACCCGGACTACAATTTAAACCTCGCCCGGACGCTCCCCGGACGTCTTCCAAACTAGGACTAATCCGGGGAAACCCGGACGGATGGCAGCCCTAATTAGGTCCATTAACCAGAGTTGCATTTTCCATTTTTGTAATAAATAAAACTTTAGAATGTATCGAATTTCGTCGTTAGATTCACTCATTTTGGATTTTTGGCGGACAGAAAAGTAATTGAAAATAGGCGGGAAAGTGTTTTTTACTTTTTATTTTTCTTAATATCCCATATGTATTCATATTAAAACCAGCCAGATACAAACAGTACAATCAAAGAGATTTTTCTTCAATTTTAAGGCGGCACTTCACGTTGGCCAACATAGTGGCGAATTTGGTTGGCCAATACCGATGGCCATCGTGTAGAGGGGGTGTTTGTGCTTCACTTGGTATGTATTGGAATGATGGCCCACAAGTTGGCGCGAGATCCGTGTGGTGTCGGTTTTTTACAAAAGATCAAAGGGTTGTGGCAGAGTATTGACCCGCCGCGTCCACACGTTGGGCGCACGTTTAGTTTGCTACGAGCTCCCAGAGTGATCGCACGCACACCTGATTTAAATTTTATATTTACGCATCGTAACTAGTGTCTAAAATGGCAGTAACTATGACCAATGAAGAAACTTTTCGCTTTATAGAGCTCTACCAAGCCGAAAATTATTTGTAGAACACAAGAAATGAAATTCCTTTTTTTCAATTTCTTTTTGATCACCCTTTTCTTATATACATTCACGTAGTAGCAGTATGCTGTGAATAAATAAATCGCAGCAGCCGTTAGCGCCTCAATATCCATTTTAATAAATTCGTCCGCACATTGGCCTGAACCGAAGCAAACTGAACGACCTTCCAACGTGTGGACGCCATCACAAACTCTTGGCTAATATCTTTGCCAACATATTTACCACTATGTTGGCCAACGTGAAGAGCCGCCTTTACACAAACAAAATACGAAGAAACTTTTTCCCGTTATTGTCCAGACAACCACTACAGTGCCACCAACTTATCTGTTCAGGAGGACAAAATTGGAACTAATGCCGCCATTTTGTAAATGACATTTTGCTGTCAGCTTTTATTTATTCGGAGCTGTCAGGTGAGTGTTTTGTTTGATTTCATTGTAAAAAGTGCAATTGAAATGCCTAAAGCTCTTAAAAGTGATGCGCGGCAGATTATCCTAAAAGTTTTATTTTCTTATAAAAGAAGAGAAACGTTTATAAGCCATAATTATACCATTCGAAAAGCTGTATGAACGTGTTGCTGCTGTTACAGGTATGAAATATAGGTATACAGGTATATTGCCAGATATGGAAAATCACCAAATAATGTACTCGTGAAACATAGTAATAAAAAAAATTTTTACGTGGTAGAGCCATACCGCAGCTATATTAATAAGTTGAAGCACGAATGGGTCGGCTCGGCCGGGGAAGGACCACGCTCTCACAGAATACCAGCGTAAAATAGCAGCTTAATGCTGCTGTGTTTCGTATGGTGAGTGTAGAGAACCGGAGAACCTTTTTACTGGAAAAGAGGCATTCTATCTTAGTCCTCACGGCTGACAACGCATCTGCATTTAAATTCGCAAACGAAGATAGATGTAGATGTCTATGGGCCACAGCAACCACTTACCATCATGTGGACTGTGTGCTCGTTTGTCACCCTTATTCTATAAAAAAAAATATCTCAATTTACTGTAATTCATCTAAAATTCCTAGCTTTGTAGTTTGTGGTCTGTGAACTAGCTTTAGTGACGGCATATTTAATTATAACTAGACATTAATTATTTGTCGTTTTGTTACAGGTGTTTCTGAGCGATTTGTATACAAATGAACTCGTCAATGAACGGAAACACGCTGAAGAATCCAATTCTAAAATGTCTACCCCTGGCAAAAAGAAGGCAAAGAAAAACCGAGAAACTAGAAATTGCTAATTTTGCCATTGGTGTTATATGAAGAAAAATTCACGAATTTTATTTGGTGAGAAAAGAAATTCCTACCATACCGAAATTACTGAGTATTCTAAAGGAAGATATTGATTTCAAAGCAGAAAACTGTTGTGTGAACGTAACAATGTAGTTGCATGGAGGGCAAGCTACCTACAAAATATTAAAGAAAATGAGTGTGGTGAAAAAATACCTATTTTATTTAGATGAAACTTACGTACACTCGTCTCACTCAACTGAGAAATGTTTTCAAGGTCCTGAAGACGATGGCGATTTGGAACCTGTTTCGAAAGGTAATAGGTGGATCATAATCCATGCAGTTGGAGGAAAAGGTTTTGTGGAGAATGCCCCTCTCGTATTTAAATCGAATACAAAAAATGGGGACTACCATGATGAAATGAATAGCACTAATTTAAAAAAATGGGTTTATGAAAAGTTACTACCTAATCTGCATGAACCTGCGCTCATTGTGATGGATAATGCGCCGTACCATAGTATTTGTGTAAATAGGTGTCCTAACTCAAACCACAGTAAGGCTGATGTACAGAAGTGGCTATTAGACAAGTGGTAAAATTTAAAAAAATGTACAACCGACTTCAGTCTAAGTAATTAAGGATAACTCAGGAACTACTGGTCAGACCTTGATGAAATTTATGCCGCATGAGAAGCATCAGTTTTCAAATTAAAAAAAAAATCATCGAAATCGGCTGACAAAACCTCAGCTTTATGAGTTAATAAAGAGAAATAAACCTGCTCCGGAATATGAAAGTGATAACCTCATGAAAAGTCATGGCCAATATGGCCATTCTATAAGATTACCGCCTTATCATTGCGACTTGAACGCAATCGAAATTATATGGAGCTCTATGAAAAGAAATGTAGCAGACAAAAATCTTGGAAAATCTAATGTTCAAATGCCCCAATTAATTGAAGATACATTCCATAAAATTACACCGGTGGAGTGGAAAATCATTTGTTATCATGTGAAAAAAAATTGAAAATGAATACATACAAAAAGACTTGTATTTAGATGAACCGTTTATTATAGAGTTACAGAGCGATAGTGAAAGCGATTCAAGCGACTCAGAAGATGAATTGTTGGAACCAGTAGCTAACGCGGGTACATCTTTCACAACAGGAATTCCTGCAGTTCGGCCGCTTGATGAAGATCATGACCACAATTATTTTTATAAAATATAAATAATATATACGAGGGGTGATCAAAAAGTTCGCGGAATGACAGGGAAGGATAATGAAATGAACCATTAAACTATTTTTCCTTTTCAATGTATTCTCCCTTAACCCTAATACGTTTATTAGATATGTCAAATAACTTATTAATACCGTCTAAAAAAAAAAAGATTTGTCTTGGGCGTCAAAATAGGCCGAAATTGCCGACTTCACTTCATCATCGTGGCCAAATTTTTTCACACGCAGTTCTTTTTTCGTTTTTGGAAACAAATAATAGTCGCTTGGGGCTAGGTCTGGGCTGTAGGGTAGGTGGCGCAGTTTTTAAAAACCGCACCGGTGAATGGCAGCCGTCGCAACATGGCTTGTGTGCACGGGTGCATTGTCGTGCAAAAGGAGCACGCCTTTTGTAAGCTTTCCTCGCCTTTTTTCTTTAATAGCTTTTTTTAATTGTTCTAGAAAAGAAGCGTAGTATTCTCCCGTTATGGAAACACCACGTTCCTTATAATCAATCAAAAAGATACCTTCTGTATCCCAAAAGATCGTCGCCATCATCTTTCCGGCCGATTGAGACACCTTATACTTCTAACTTAGGAGGGTGTGCCTTTTTTATGCCACTGTATCGACTCTTGCTTTGACTCGGGTTCATAATGGTGAACCCAAGTTTCATCCCCAGTTACAATTCGGGCCATAACTTCCTCCCTTTGCTCTCCACAGCGGTACAAAAACTGGCGACAACTTTCGACGCGGTCGTGTTTTTGATGCGCAGAAAGCATTCTCGGAACCTATCTTGCACAGACTTTAGTCATGCCACGGTGTTGATGTAGGATGTTTAAAATGGTTGTTTCTGATACTGCAACTAGTACTGCAAGCCGTTTTATCTTTAGCCGGGCATCTTCCGATACAAGTTTTTCAACTTTTTCGATTATTTCTGGCGTGGTATACTCAATCAGCCGTCCAGGTCGGGGGTCGTCTTCAATGAAGTCCTTCCCTTGTTTGAAAAGGGCGTGCCATTTATAAATCATGGTTTTCCCAGGAGTGAAGTCCCCATAAACAGCTGACATCTCTTGAAAAATGGTTTCAGGTGTCTTTCCTTGTTTGGTGAGAAACTTAATGACGCGATATTCAGTTTTCTCCATAGTGGCTAGTTTCTTCCCGATTGACTTGTTTACTCGTTGATAACTCAAAATCTAATGACCCGATTAGGCTGAAACTTGGTATATATACTAACAATGAGTCACTCAACTAGCGCCTACCTGTATGAGTAAAGTAACCCTCGTCAACCCCGCCATTCCCGAACTTTTTGACCTCCCCTCGTATAAATAACACTAATTTTACTAATTTTAATATAATAACACGAAATTTGTTTTATTTTATATTATATGTAATGAATACGTAATCACCTATTACCTCGGTAAATTGCTTAAGAGGCAAAAGTAAGCTCTCCACTAACTACTCTGTCAACTGAACAGTAAAGTTGATTTCACTATAAATTAAAACCTCAAAGTTTTATTTTAATTTTCTATCCTTCCTGCCTGATAAGACTGCTGCCAAGCAACAGTGCACCTACTGCTGTGTTCCGATTTGTGGGATAAGAAAACCGGTATAATTACAGGAGAGCTATGAAATAATGACCTATGAGCTATAGATAGTTATGCTTGAATTGGCTGTGGCGCTGTTTTTTTGGTTTATTGTGTCATTAATCATTATGGTTCTATTGCAATTATCTTCGTCATAGTATTTATTTCGTAATAATATGTGCTCACTCTTTAACACACTGAATGACTACGCTTTCTAGGCCTATACGGGGACCTGTAGGTAGAATAAAATAAAAAAATTAACAACGAAACGAATTAGATTCACTTAGTTAAACACTCAGTCCAGTTAGGTCTCAATCCAGGACAGTACTGAAATATTATATTCAGTGTCGTTACCTTCATATAATCCAAAAAGCCCAGCTTGTTCTATTAGCCGTAAATTAAAACAATATTATGAAATAATTTTCAAATGCCTAGTCTCGCTAAAATAATTGTCTTTTACAGAGCGGTAACAAAATGTGATTTACGTAAACACATTCTAACGCACACCCGCAAAAAGAAAAAAATGAGAAAGGTGGAAATTAAAAATGAGGAAGGTGTCAGCGATAGAGAATTATCAGAGGAGGAGAATTCAGACGAAGAAGTGGTAAAGAAGCCGAAGATTCCGAGGAAGTATGCGTGCCACATGTGTCCGGAGAAGGAAATGAAGATATTCTCAAGAGGTACACGGTTGACCACGCATCTCGTCAAAGTCCATGGCGCTCAGTGGCCTTTTGGATACAGTCGGTTTAGGTAAGACTAGACATTCTAAGTTAGAGGTAGCATATTCTAAGTTAGAGCTAGAAAAACTTGATATCGTTTGTTCTTTCCCAAAATCGTTATTTAAATTATATCTGCATATGGACAAATAAAATTTTAGATGAAATCAGATCGATTCGATAAAATCCAGGCACGCACTTGCGTGTACGGTAAGTGTATGGTGAGTACGCGGGATTGAAGGGAAGGGGGACCCATCTATTATTCTAGTAGCGTTCGTGTCATTTTTATGTTTTTCTTTTTTATAGGAGAGGGGGCAAACGAGCATACGGCTCACCTGATGGTAAGCCGTATGCTCGTTTGCCTACCGCCTAGTGACTACCGCCGCCCATGAACAACTGCAACACCATGAGAATTGCAGGTGCGTTGCCGGCTTTTTAATAAGGAGTAAGCTCTTTTCTTGAAGGTCCCTAAGTCGTATCGGTCCGGAAAATCGCCGGTGGTAAACTATTCCACAGAGAGGTCGTAAGCGGAAGAAAACTCCTAGTGAAACGTACAGTGGTGGACTGCCAAGTATCCAGATGGTGTGGATGGTATCGGGAGTTTTACCGCGATGTGCGTTCGTGAAATTTGGCGGCTGGGATTAATCCGAACAATTCCTCAGAGCACTCCCCGTGGTAAATGCGAAAGAAAATGCAAAGGGATGCAACATCTCTTCGCAGCGCCAGTGAATCGAGCCGATCGGAAAGGACTCGGTCGTCGACGATCGAGCCGCTCTGCGCTGGATGCGGTCAAGGAAGGAGCTGGCACTGGGGAGCCCCAGTCCAGAGATGGGAACAGTATTCCATGTGAGGCCAAACCGGCGCCTTGTAAAGTTGCTGGCGGTCTGCCGGCATGAAATACTGTCATGCTCTGCTGAGAACGCTACATTTTAGAGGCCAATTTGGCCTTCTTCCAAGTGACCACGAAACTACACGTCACTCGATATGTCAACGCCGAGGATTCCGATACTGGCAGAGGCGACAAGGGAGTGCCTTGAAACTGAGGAGATACACCAAAGGGTTCTTTTAGCGGTAAACACGCAAACTTGTGTCTTCTGGGATTGAACTGGACTAGATTTAGTCGCCCCAGTCTGAGACTTTGTTCAACAAAGTCTCGACTTCAGACACAAGTTTGTTCCGACACTCGGCCACGTTTTCCGTGGAACACCAACTTTAATGGCTTATAATCGGAGCATGCACCGTCTACAACGACCTTGATGCTCCGATCTGCAAGAAAGTTGGTGATCCAATTGCACAATTTCTCGGGAAGCCCATAGGAAGGGGCTTCGAAAGAAGCGCTTTATGCCAAATCCGATAAAAAGTCTTCGCAATGTCTAAACTAACGGCCAATGCCTCCCCCTTGGACTCTACTGCCTCCGCCCATCTATGAGTCAGGTAGACCAGAAGATCACCAGCTGATCGACCCCGATAAAAGCCGTATTGGCGGTCACTAATCAGCTGGTGATCCTCAAGGTATCGCATGAGCTGGCAGTTTATAATGGATTCCATTATTTTGGAGAACAAGGAGGTGATGGCGATTGACCTGTAGTTAGACGGGATGTGTCGGGCTCAAATTGGAAGAGCGTCATGTAATACGACATCTGATGACCCTTTGCGGCTCTCCGAACATTTTTATGGTCTACAAATAATTTGATGGGGTCTGGATGTTTGTATGTATAATTAATGTAGGTCAAAGCTCTACACGATTCAGGTTTTCTTTATAAAATTTGCTTGACAAACGAGCATACAGTCCACCAGATGGTAAGTGTATGCTGTGGCCCATAGGCATTTACATTTATCCTCGATTAAGAATCAAAATGCAGATGCGTTCTCACCCCTGAGGACTAAGATGGAATGCCTCGTTACCAGTAAAACGGGTCTAGCTCTCACAGTATAGCAGTTTTTAAGCTGATATACTGTGAGCGTGATACTACCCCGGTCGAGCCGACCAATTCGTGCTACAGCCATAATATAGCTGCAGCGTGGCTCTACCATGTACTAACTTTCCCATACGATAATATTTTGTAAAGAGGAAAGTACGAAGCTTATGCAGAGTCGTTTGGAAATTTCGATAGCGTGATTTAGGCTTCGGTGTATATGCGTCTTCTCCTTAACTGGGAATGATATGGTGTAAATTTGATTTCAATTTTACAGATATCAGATAAGTGAAGATGGTATGTACAGGTTTTCTTTATAGAATGAGCTTGACAAACGAGCATACAGTCCACCAGATGGCAAGTGTATGCTGTGGCCTATAGACATTTACATTTATCCTCGATTAACAATCAAAATGCAGATGCGTTCTCACCCTGAGGACTAAGATGGAATGCCTGTTTCCAGTAAAAGAGTCTATTTTGAGCTGGTATCCTGTGAAAGCGTGGTCCTACCCCGGTCGAGCCGACTAATTCGTGCTACAGCCATAATATAGCTGCAGCGTGGCTCTACCATGTACTAACTTTCCCATACGATAATATTTTGTAAAGAGGAAAGTACGAAGCTTATGCAGAGTCGTTTGGAAATTTAGATAGCGTGATTTAGGCTTCGGTGTATATGCGTCTTCTCCTTAACTGGGAATGATATGGTGTAAATTTGATTTCAATTTTACAGATATCAGATAAGTGAAGATGGTATGTACAGGTTTTCTTTATAGAATGAGCTTGACAAACGAGCATACAGTCCACCAGATGGCAAGTGTATGCTGTGGCCTATAGACATTTACATTTATCCTCGATTAACAATCAAAATGCAGATGCGTTCTCACCCCTGAGGACTAAGATGGAATGCCTCGTTTCCAGTAAAAAGGG
Source organism: Parnassius orleans (assembly GCA_029286625.1). Lineage (NCBI taxonomy): Eukaryota > Metazoa > Arthropoda > Insecta > Lepidoptera > Papilionidae > Parnassius > Parnassius orleans. Next base: position 365,230 of record JAGSMP010000243.1, on the reverse strand, counting down.
TCTATTTTAAGCTGGTATCCTGTGAAAGCGTGGTCCTACCCCGGTCGAGCCGACCAATTCGTGCTACAGCCATAATATAGCTGCAGCGTGGCTCTACCATGTACTAACTTTCCCATACAATAATATTTTGTAGAGAAGAAAGTACGAAGCTTATGCAGAGTCGTTTGGAAATTTCGATCGTTTAACTGGGAATGATATGGTGTAAATTTAATTTCAATTTTACAGATATCAGTTAAGTGAAGATGGTATGTATAGGCTTACAACCACCAGAATCGAAGACCTGGAGGTTTCCAAAAAGATCGTCGACGGTTACAGCGGACCGAAGAAGACGCTTACAAACTCCTTCGAGTTCGATGTAAAGCAAATAGCCGAGCCGACGGAATCCACGCCCACACATTTTATGATCACAATGAAGAGTGACGATGTAGAGAATGTCAAAATTGAGCAGAAGGAGGAGAAGGATGATAATTCTGTGGAAATAACCATGTGCGACGTGGACGAACATGGCAACATTATCAACTCTGAAGTTATTAAGTCGGACGTTGTGTATACCTAAGTTTTTCTGTGATAATAATATAGAATTGATCATTAGTAATGTTAGCATTATTATAAAGGTATCTTTTACTATGTGGTAGTGCAACCACAGTTGGATTCCGGTTTGAAAACTAAGAAGCCAGCATAGTTACAGACTAATGAGGTACCTCACCTTGGTTCTCGAAGGTGACAACGCATCTGTGGCTTTCTTTTTCTGAAGTTGGTTGCAGGAAGGGTTGCCAGTCGTCCTTTATTTTAAAAATTGATCATGTCCCCTAATTTAAAATCTTTCATAGAGGACAAGGTAATATTGTGTGTATACGACATTCCCTCGCCAGCTGAGGTCAAATTTAAAAATCACTTTAACTTGACGCGCGATCTTTGAGAGATAAATTAGCACATAGCATTTTATCGAAAATTTATTTTCATTCTATGTCGTCTGTTTAATCTTATAAAATCCTCTAAAACATGAAACGGGAGCTGGCAACCCTTGTTGCAAATGTCCGTATGTAGCCCTTCAGACTAGAACATAGCATTATCAGATATAGGTAAGAGGGTGGTATCTGTCCTCCTAGATAGTCCTAGATGTCCTAGAATACTCTTAGAACTCCTAAGAAGAAGCGTCCTACCACCTAGTAAAGTGCTGACATAGTTGTGATAGTAATTTAAAATAGTTGTTATTATGCAAATATTTGAATTGAATTTGAGCTGCTCGATTCTACTCATCGAAATCGTGAGAACACCAAACTGCATACAAATATTTAAAATATTTCTTTTACTTCAGGGAATGCAATTATTTATTCCATCATCTGTGGTGCCTATCGGAGGCAGAACTCAGCCATGGTTTGGTCGCTCCTGTAAAATTGCATCACGCTATAAGCAGGAGTGCTACCGGGCCTGGGCTGACGCATCAAAGTCCCGGGATGTAAACACCAGTGCTCTTAAAAAGAAGTATAATTCCGCATCCAGGTCCTTCAAAAGTGTCATTGTCAAGGCAAAGTCAGAGCACATCGGCAGAATTGGCGAGAAACTAGTGCGCCTCCTTCGGGAACACGTGCATTCTGGTCTCTCGCCAAGGCTGTCCAAGGAACTTCTGTCAGCCATCTCTGCCATCTCTGGACAGGGTGGAAGACTCACTGGTCCATAACGCAAAGGAGAAAGCCAATCTGCTAGGCTCTCTTATTGCTTCCAACTCGACTCTCGATGACGGGGGGAACACACCGCCTACCATCCCGCGGTGTGAGTCCTCTATGCAGGAAGTGCTGTTTACACAGCGCTCGGTGCGTAAAGCACTCCTCTCCCTGGACGTCAACAAGTCGAGTGGGCCTGATGGAGTCCCACCTATTGTGCTGAAGACGTGTGCTCCGGAGTTGGCACCGGTTTTAACGCGTCTTTTCCGGTACTCCTACTCCCTAGGCGTAGTCCCGAACTCATGGAAGACAGCTTTGGTGCACCCGATCCCTAAAAAAGGCGACCGCTCAGATCCGTCCAACTACAGGCCTATCGCTATCACCTCCTTGTTCTCCAAAGTAATGGAAACTGTTATTAACTGCCAGCTCATGCGGTACCTTGAGGATCACCAGCTGATTAGTGATCGCCAGTACATTTTCCGTCGAGGTCGCTCAGCTGGTGTTCTTCTAGGTTACGTAACTCATAGATGGGCGGAGGCAGTGGAGTCCAAGAGGGAGGCTTTGGCCATTAGTTTGGACGTAGCGAAGGCCTTCGATCGGGTTTGGCACAAAGCGCTTCTTTCGAAGCTCCTTCCTATGGGCTTCCCTCTTGCAGATCGGAGCATCAACTTCGTAGTAGACGTTGCATGCTCCGATTACAAGCACATTAACGCTGGTGTTCCACAAGGCTGCGTGCTATCACCAACGCTGTTTCTTCTGCATATCAATTATATGTTGCAAACCGGTAACATTCATTGCTATGCGGACGAGCACTGGTGATGTTTTATACACCGGCCGTGCTAATCTTTCTCGGGAAAACGTCGCCGAGTACCGGAACAAACCTGTGTTTGAAGTGGAGACTTTGTTGAACAAAGTCTCGAACTGGGGGCGACTATATCTAGTCCAGTTCAATCCCCAGAAGACACAAGTTTGCGCTTTTACTGCTAAAAACCTCTTTGTCGTATCTCCTCAGTTTCAAGTCCTTGTTTTCAGCCAGTATCGGAATCCTCGGTGTCGACATATCGAGTGATGTGCAGTTTCGTGGTCACTTGGAAGAGAAGAGCAAATTGGCTTCTAAAAGCTTGGCGTGCTCAGCAGAGCGGGACAGTATTTCATGCCGGCACACCGCTTGCAACTTTACAAGGCGCAGGTTCTGCCCCACATGGAATACTGTTCCCATCTCTGGGCAGGGGCCCCAGTGCCAGCTCCTTCCACTTGACCGCATCCAGCGCAGAGCGGCTCGAATCGTCGACGATCGAGTTCTTTCCGATCGGCTGACTCACTGGCACTGCGTAGAGATGTCGCATCTCTTTGCGTATTTTATCGCATCTATCACGGGAGTGCTCTGAGGAATTGTTCGGACCGATTCCAGCCGCTCAATTTCACCATCGCACATCGCGACAGGACTCGAGATACCATCCATACCATCTGGATGATCGGCGGTCCACCACTGTGCGATTTAGAAGAAGTTTTCTTCCTCGCACAACTTCCTTGTAGAATCGATTACCATCAGCGATTTTTCCGGACCGATACGACTTAGGGACCTTCAAGAAAAGAGCCTACTCCTTCCTAAAAGGCCGGCAACGCATCTGCGATTCCCCTGGTGTTGCAGTTGTTTATGGGCGGCGGTAGTCACTTACCATCAGGTGAGCCGCATGCTCGTTTGCCCCCTCTCCTATAAAAAAAAATTCGATGACTTGCGAAGTCTCTAGCTGCACAACTTTCTTAGAAATTAAAGCCTTTACCCAGCTGTGGGGCTGTAATTAGGCTGATACAGTCCGCGATCTATAAGCTGAGCTTTGCATTTGTGTGAGTGATCACCAAAAGTAGAGTCAGACAAAAAAAAGTATGTGTACATATGTAAGTGTGACTGAGAAGTCAGAGATCAATAAATGAAATTCAATTATAAAAAAAATTATAACAATTCTTCTACGCACCGGACATTGCATCTTCAACATTTTCATTATCACTCTCGTCTGATGTGTCGTTTGTGTTAATAACGAATCGTTCCATCATATCATCAAGAACGGCGTCGTGACCATGAAACCATTTTTCTTCTTTTATTGCGTGGTCACATACATCTTTCCATTCTTGTACAGTGATAGTGTCAACTTTTTCTTTCGCTAACCTCATTATTGTATCCATAATCATTGACACGTTTTTTTTCGCCACGTATCCTTTTATCATTGCTCATATATTGTCAATTGGGTTGAAATCCGGGTGGACCATGTTCTCTAAGTAAAGTGTCAATTTTATATTCAATAAATCTTTGTTTGTTTTGCAGTATCAATTGAAAGAGTTGTGATTTAAGCATCGATGTAGAGTGATCAATATTGCGATACTTGAGCCAGTCAATCACATTTTGTTTACGACTATTTGAGTTGGGAGCGGGATTTTCTAACGTATTGTGGTAAGGTGCATTGTCTACCACCACAACGCTATTGGACTTTAAATTTGGAATTAATTGCGTTTGTCTTCGTGTAGTTTTCTGCATTCATATTGTTATGGTAATCACCACTTTTTTGATTTTCTTTGAACATCAGCAGTGCATTTGGTATGAAACCGTCCTCTCCGCCGGCATGAACTATTATTAAACGATTTCCTTTAGAAATTGGTTTCTTCAAATCGGAAGTGCTGCCATCTGAATAAGATTTCGAAGAAGTGTGAGTCGTGTTTATTCGACGAAACATATATAATTATATATGTTTCGTCGGCATAAACGACTGGCCGGTCCTGAATGCGATATTCGGAAATTTTATACAAAAAATTTATTACGTACAAATTTTTTTGATAAGGTATATCATGTTTTCCATTAGAATTTTTCTATTATTTTCTTTTCTATTCTTTCCCATTTAAATCCTAGAAGAGCCACTTCTTTACGCAATGACCAAATTGAACCTGGATAGTTTATTTCTGTCTTCAACTTTTCATGTATTCGCTTCATGGTTGGCACCACTTTATCAGTAATGTGAAAGTTGTGAATAGTTAATAAAAATATGCTATAAGTTGTGTAGTTCCTATAAATTGTGTATCCTAATTCTCTTGGAATAATAAAATAAAAGTTTTAAATCAAATATTTAGCTATTAAAAAGAAAGAAACAGAACATTTTTGAAGTTTTTGTTTACCTCTTGTCTCAAGCAAAGTTGAATAGGATCTATAATAGTTATTTCTCTTTGGTCTAGGTGCATAAACGTGTCGGGATTAGTAAGATTTTAATAAAATACCAAAGAACATCGGTCACGGCCCATAGATGCTGTGACCTGGCTATAAAATATCGCGAACATGACTAGTGTATGAATTAATCCGTTCCCCCTAGGCACAATCTCAATCCTAAATTGAAAATATATTATTTAAAAGCCGAGTACCATAGAACGTTACACTTATGTATTTGGTCACTTTTGAGTTTATGATGTAATAAGTCTGCAGCCATGACTACAACCTCAGCTTAAACCATTGATATGAAAACTATACAGTAATATATACTTAACTATATAAGAATGGCTAAAACCACAAAAATTAATCAACAGCATTTCTAATCTTTCCACTGTTATGTATCTGTATCTAAGACACAGATGCTTTGACTTTTGCTCACGCTATGATACACAGACTAATGTGATGCTTATTGCTTTATTGCTTACGCATCTTTGACAGCCCTCATGTCATAATACCACAGACTACATAGAGATACACATAATACGTTCCGTTCTAAGTATTAGTACATTCTATATTTACTGTCCACCTATCATTTGCAACTCATTTCGGAATACCTAATCAATATCCCCATCTAAAAATTATGTTATTGATAATACACTACAAAAATAAATGAAAAATCTACAATAAATCTAGTATTTAAAAAAAGTTAACGCATTATGGTAGTGTTACTTTAGTGTTATGATGAAACATGTACCACAGATAAAAACGGGATGGGTTTAGATGCGACGTTTTTAGATAGACGTTTTTATTACAAAGCTAAATTATTTTACCGGCTCCAATAAAATAAGCTGGACCCCGTAATTTAATATAAACCTAAGTCACTATTTTTTGACGTATCAATCATTGGTGGTCGTTTCATATTTTGGGCAGGTCGTATTTGACCGATGTTCTTTAGTGATAAATCAGTTTAACTATCCTAATCAGTTTACAGATTTAACCAGTTTTGTATAATATGCTGTTGCAGCACAAATACACACATGGCACATGAGTTTCGTTGTATGGAAATCAAAGTGCAAAATAATAATTAGGTACATTCCAAAGCCCCGTTTCCGAAAGGCTGATCCAAGCAGCTCTGTCAAATCACCTATCAAGTGTAATTTGGGTTTTAAAAGCAAACTTAACTGACTTTCTACTGTTCATATCGTTGTTCATAAATGATCCGTATCAGTCCAAAATCCACTTTTTTAAACTGTGTATACCAAACTTTTTTACCCCTCAAGTAATCATCTCTGTTAGGTAATTATCCAAACTGCACTTGACAATAGATTTTATAGATGCTTACTTTTGACTGATCGTTCAGAAGCCATAAGTTCAGTATCTGGCACATTCGTATGAAATCATCTCAACAACATAGATATAATTTTTTAAACTTAATAATTAAGTTTAACCGCATCGATTTGATCAAATTGGCATTAGATATGCTGTAGTTTTGTTGTATATTTAAAATATACTTCAAATGTAACAAGTAAATTATACGAGGGTGGATTGAAAAGTACTGGCCTAACCAAGAAAATAAACACATACTAAATCAGTAATATTTTTATTTTTCTACATAATCACCATCAAGTTCAATACACTTTGCCACCTCCCTTCCAAGCATTTAGACCGTTGAAAAAATGATTCTTCCTTAGAGTCAAAATATGCGTCTACAGCTGCATTGACCTCGTCGTTTATCGAAAATCTTTGACCTCCGAAGTGCTTTTTAGGTTAGGGAACAGAAAGAAGTCTGATGGTGCCAGATCAGGTGAATACGGCGGATGCGGTAACAGTTCAAAGCCACAGTTGTGAATTTCAGCCATTGACTGTACTGACGTGTGAACACGGGCGTTATCTTGATGAAACAGGACTTTTCTTCTGAGCATTCCTCGACGTTTTCTTTATTTCCTCTCGTAAACGACGTAGTAAGGTGCAGTAGTAATCAGAGTTTATAGTCTGACCCTTTCAAGATAATCAATCATAATCACACCTTTCGAGTCCCAGAATACTGAAGCCATCACCTTATTTGCCGACAAAATCGACTTAGCCTTTTTAGGGGTGGTGAACCAGGTCTTCCACTGTTTTGATTGTTGTTTTGTTTCGGTGTACAGTAATGAACCCATGTTTCGTCCATAGTAACAAAACGATTCAAAAATCATCTGCATCGGCTTCAAATAACTCCAAACAGTCGCGTGAAATAGTCAATCGCGTCCTTTTTTGTTCAACTGAAAGCAGTCGCGGAACCCACCTCGCAGACACCTTGTGGAAACCCAACTCGTTGACAATGATGTTTTGAGTTCGTTCATAAGAGATGCCTATAATCTCGGCTATCTCTCTAATTTTTAATCTGCGGTCTCCCATTATTAAATCAAGTACTTTTTTAATATTTTCGTCAGTAGTTGACGTCGAAGGCCTTCCAGAGCGGGGTTCATCTTTCACACTAACTCTACCACGCTTAAATTCTGCTATACATTTTTGACGGATGAATATGACAGAGCACAATCGCCTAATGTACTGACCATGTCATCATGGATGGCTTTTGATGATAGCCCTTCTTATGGAGGTACTTAATGACGGCACGCTGCTCGATTTGCTCCATTCGCGGAAATTATGTCCGATTACTTTGTTAATAAATTTATAAAATCACAACTAATTATCGCACACGTTTCGAACTTCACACAATGAACTAGTCTGAACTGAACTAAATAATGTGGGTAGATTTGATTTTTAGAATTGAATGGATCTGTGTTAGGCCGAGTACTTTTCAATCCACCTCGTATAATACAAACATGAAAAAGAAAAATAAATAAATTAAAATTACAAATTTTGTACAACCGACTTCAATATAAGTTATTAAGGATAACTCAAAAAGTACTGGTCATACCTCGATCAAATTTATATGGGACCACATGAGAAGCACCAGCTCTCAAATAAATAAAAGAATCATCGAAAGCTATGAGGTAACACACATAAAAAAAACATACAGTCGAATTGAGTGCCTCCTCCTTTTTGAAGTCGGTAGAAAAATAAAATTAATCAGCCTTGATTTAGTCAAATTAACATTAGGTACGTTGTAGTTTTGTTATATCTGTAATAAAAATACAATATAACATCTAGATTTTCGCAGTGTTCAGAGTTTTAATCTTTTTCGCATGTGTAATATCTACGTGTACAATCAATAACTGAAAATATTTCAAAAAACTATAAATACACAAGAGCCATTTCAGTCTTGTAAAGTATTTACAAGATTGAAATTTAATATTAGGTCCTTACATAAGAAATTGGCGTTTTGTACGGGAGGAATATAAAGTCAATTTTTTTTTTGTAAAATATATTTAATTAATCAAAGTATGCACCATTGTTATCTATGCACTTTTGCATCTCATAGGTAGTGCCATCTCATAGGTAGTTCATTGATCCCTTTACTAAAAAAAACCATGGGGGCGAGAATCAATAAACTCTTTGAAGGCGGTTTGGACTGCCGCATCGGAGTTGAATTTTTTTCCTTGTAAGAAGAAAATGGTAATCTGTTGGAGCAAGGTCCGGGGAGTACGGTGGATGTCGCAGACATTCCAATTGTAGCTCATCATATCACAAGTAATGATTCGATTTAAAATCCCTTCATTATTGTGTCGGTTGAGCAAAGTAACACAGCAGTCGACGCGTGCTTGCAAGTTCGATTCACTCAATTCATGAGGTACCCATCGTTCAAGTTTTTTTTACTTTCCCGATTTGCTTCAAGTGGATTAATACAGTTTTATCACTTATCCCGAAGCCTGCAGCTATCTCTGAAGTGTTTTGTGATGGATCCGCTTCCACAATAGCCTTTAATTCTTCATTTTTCACTTTGGTCTCCGGCCATCCATGGGTTTGGTTCTGAAGGTCGAAATTTCCAGAACGAAAACGTTGAAACCAAAAACGTACCGTGCTTTCTTTTGCGACACCAGCGCCGTACACATCATTAATCCTTCGAGCTGTTTCTGCAGCACTGGTGCCACGGTAGAACTCGTACTCGTAAATATACCGATATTTCATGTTTTTCATTGTGCGGTAATAAACGACGCCAAAGAATAAAATAACGAGGAAAAAACAAATGAATGACTGTTTTCAAAACTCAAATGTACCAGCTAAATGAATTTATAAATTTGAATTTGGAATTCTTAACCAAAGAGGAGATATTTCAGATCAAAGTGGTCAGTACGACAAAACGCTAATTTCATATGTAAGGACCTAATACTTATTTAGGAACACTTTAACACAGCTAGAGCTGGTAATGTAAAAGAACCGATAAAGTATGTTTCACCCGAACATCACGATAATTAAAGACTATCATCATCAGAGTCACTTAGATGTAGGTAGAAATTACTTCTTTCTTTCTGCATATATTGCACACTACCGAAGAAGATTTCTCTTGTATGTTGTCTGTTTGATAATTATTACAGACTTCATTACTTAAATCTTTGAAGTCGTCTGAAATGATACATGAAGAAATGTTATATCGTTTTGAACCACTCAATAAAGCTCTTAGTTTTTTTTTTTTCATTATAATTAACTCGGACATCTGAGAGAATCGTTACCTTATCTTCTAAAACAGTAGATTTCATGGTAGTATGTATGGTATGACTGCGTTTAGTGGCTATGATACATTCATCATCAAATGATGAATGTGACAAAAATTTCTTCTTCTTCTAGCAAATGGTGTTTTTTAAGAAAATAACAGTTACAAAATCCCCGATTGGACGCACTGGTGCAGAAGCAACTCAAAATACTTGAAAAAATTGCATGCGAATTTCCATGAATAGTGCGAATTTGACGAATAGTCATGGTATTAGGAACTGGTTCAAGAAAGGAAAAATTATTCTCAAACCTTTCTTTAATAGCTTGAATATCTTCATCGTTCACAAGATAAAGTTTCACATTGAATAAAACTATTTTTACGGATTTTATTTCAGTTAAAGTTTCACATTAATTTCATCTTTTAAAAGTCTATATGCTGTTTCTGCATCCAAAACATCTGCTCCATGATCAACTTTTCTGTCTAAAAGTCCTTTAACTACCTACCCCGTCTGCTGCCCCTTTGCCATGAGAGGCCTCGAAAAAATTCCATGTACCCATAAAACCAAACTGTTTAATAATTGCATTAAACAAAAGGAAATTCTTTTTTTGTCTGTATTGCGTTACAGGTTAAAATTGGGTGTAGATGTGCCTAAATTGCTTCGGGTGAATGCTCTGTAGAATCAGATAAAGTGCAGAAACACTGTGGTTTTTGTCTTTCTTATACATGACACTGATATGTAGCGAAATTTGATACTGAGATGCACCAAAATGGACAGCTTGATTTCCTGATACATTTTACAAGTGTAATTTTCGGAAAAATCACAATGTATAATGACTTCGTTAGCCTGAAGATTATCTTTTATATATTTATACATATTGTACTGATGAGTAATGTTATAAACAAGTGAAGTTTATAAACTTGTAGTTCTACTTCAAACGTCATATATACGAGGGTGGATTGAAAAGTACTCGGCCTAACCAAGAAAATAAACACATACTAAATCAGTAATATTTTTATTTTTCTACATAATCACCATCAAGTTCAATACACTTTTGCCACCTCCTTCCAAGCATTTAGACCGTTGAAAAAATGATTCTTCCTTAGAGTCAAAATATGCGTCTACAGCTGCTTTGACCTCGTCGTTTGTCGAAAATCTTTGACCTCCCAAGTGCTTTTTAGGTTAGGGAACAGAAAGAAGTCTGATGGTGCCAGATCAGGTGAATACGGCGGATGCGGTAACAGTTCAAAGCCACAGTTGTGAATTTCAGCCATTGACTGTACTGACGTGTGAACACGGGCGTTATCTTGATGAAACAGGACTTTTCTTCTGAGCATTCCTCGACGTTTTTCTTTATTTCCTCTCGTAAACGACGTAGTAAGGTGCAGTAGTAATCAGAGTTTATAGTCTGACCCTTTCAAGATAATCAATCATAATCACACCTTTCGAGTCCCAGAATACTGAAGCCATCACCTTATTTGCCGACAAAATCGACTTAGCCTTTTTAGGGGTGGTGAACCAGGTCTTCTCACTGTTTTGATTGTTGTTTTGTTTCCGGTGTACAGTAATGAACCCATGTTTCGTCCATAGTAACAAAACGATTCAAAAATCATCTGCATCGGCTTCAAATAACTCCAAACAGTCGCGTGAAATAGTCAATCGCGTCCTTTTGTTCAACTGAAAGCAGTCGCGGAACCCACCTCGCAGACACCTTGTGGAAACCCAACTCGTTGACAATGATGTTTTGAGTTCGTTCATAAGAGATGCCTATAATCTCGGCTATCTCTAATTTTAATCTGCGGTCTCCATTATTAAATCAAGTACTTTTTAATATTTTCGTCAGTAGTTGACGTCGAAGGCCTTCCAAAGCGGGGTTCATCTTTCACACTCTCTACCACGCTTAAATTCTGCTATCCATTTTTGACGGATGAATATGACAGAGCACAATCGCCTAATGTACTGACCATGTCATCATGGATGGCTTTTGATGATAGCCCTTCTTATGGAGGTACTTAATGACGGCACGCTGCTCGATTTGCTCCATTCGCGGAAATTATGTCCGATTACTTTGTTAATAAATTTATAAAATCACAACTAATTATCGCACACGTTTCGAACTTCACACAATGAACTAGTCTGAACTGAACTAAATAATGTGGGTAGATTTGATTTTAGAATTGAATGGATCTGTGTTAGGCCGAGTACTTTTCAATCCACCCTCGTACATGTATCACGGTCCGAAACCTTTGGCCGAAGAAGATAAAAGGGTTTATATCTTACAATCGTTGTATAGGATACATTTATGTTCCTGTCTCTTCTTTAAATTTTTTGTAAATATCTGTTAAATTTGCGAGTAGATATCTCTTCTGTACTTTTCCTTTATTCAGTGTTTTAGTCTTCTTTTTTCCGGCTGTAGCTCTAGACACATCATGTTGTAAATAAAATTTTGCAATAACTAAGTTATTTTGTATTTGATGCCTTGATTTTGAAATTCTTATTGCTCCTTTTAAACCCAGAAGGAATTAAAGTGAGTTTGCATTTTGTATTGCTGAGCCAAAGTGTTGTTAACGACTCTTTTTAGGACGTGCCGTTCTTGATTAGAAGTAGAAGACTTGTATGCACTTTCAAGTGACCCAACAAGAATGTTTTTCTCCGGTTTAAACCAAGCAAAGGACGCGTCGCACTATAGGCTGACGTCAAACCAACACTATCTATGTGCATTTACACAAATGCAAAGCTCAGCTTAAGCCTCGCGGACCGTACTTAGTGATATTAAATCGTCATTCATTTAAGACTTTTTAATATGGGACTTTCCCGATATTATTTTTTCGATATTCATTCCACAAGATTTTTTCCACATGGTATTATTCGTTCTATGTTAAAAATACAACTGTCATATTGACATTTCGCTTAGTGTTGAGCACTAACTTCGGGTGTGTTCCGATATACACTGTGACCACTGTAAGGTGTGACGTCAATTCAGTATACTGTGAAGTCGCTCCTTTTTAAATTGCTATACTGGTTACTGTTTAAAACGGAATGCAGTCCAGTATATTGTCATCCCCATCCAATTTTTGATAAATGTTTTCAAATGAAAATATTTATCATTTACACGTTTTCTGTTCAACAAGAAAAATTATTATTTGAATGTTGTAGTTTTTAAAACTTATTACTTTCACTGTCCGGTTTACACACACAATAGTAAGACAATAGCAATGACCTATATGTTTTTGAGTTTATTTTAGTTTATTTGAATAACAATATTAATGAATAATAATAACAATCATTCGTGGAAGCTAGTTAAATCTCTAGGCGCTGTTATGTTTTTTGATCACGTGATCAAAGTACTGAAAGCACCTTACCTCTAAAGTGCACAAGTACAAAAATGGCGGCGATTTATGACGTCATATATTTCCCTAGGGTACTGCGGCAGTATACTGGCAGTCCATAACTGATCGAATTTTTCACTAGTGAGAGCACTGAGCAGTGCTCGCAGTGTATGTATATCGGAACACACCCTTCATGACTGTCATGAAGTGGATTTCGAAACGTAAAATTAAACTTTTAACAAAAATAAAAACCGACTTCATAAACTAAAGTTTAATTATTTTACCGTTTTACACTAGAAAAAAAAAAACAAACAACTAAAGTGTCGTCTAAATAGTTATGTTAAAAACTTTATCGCCTATTTTTACACTTTTGATATTATGTAAGATTTATGTAGAAAAGGGGTGGCCTTTAAAAAAAATGATTGAAATCGGATCTGCCGCTTCAGAGTATTCGATGAACATACATAAGAAAACATACACGTCGAATATAAAACCTGGCTTTTGGAACTCAGTAAAAAAATAATAAAATAATTTGCACATTATAGCTCCTGAAGTCGGGCTTAAATTCTTCGAAACATTATGTCTTAGCATCTATTTTAGAAGTCATTATGCGAAAATATATATATTTCTTTTTTACTATTTTTAGTTTTATAGTGCTTTTTATTAAACATTTTTATTTTTACTTTTTATAAAATGTTAATTTTTTTAGTCTTAGACAAAGTGTACTATAATATAAGTGAATTTTTAATAGACAAAATGTTGTATTATACGTTAATCGCATTATGTAATTAATTTGACGACGGCTTATACTTATTAATGTACAAATTAGGGTTGCCACCTTTTTTTTACAGATGTAGTATTTTTCCCAAAAAAGATGCAAAAATATAGTACTTTTGGGAAATTCAGGAAAAAAAGAACACATTTATTTTTAATCTTTTTTTTCGCATATAGTTGTTATTGCTCTTCACTTTGGCCATCAATGATCCTTTAAATAAATACCTTATATTACCTTTAAAATAATTATTGAATTTGGCAATTTAGATTCATATTAAAATAAATGAACAATTAATTTTTAATTAAATTAATACAGGCTCTATTTCTGTCTTCGTTCCATTTTACATTCATGGCGGAACAAATTCTTTCAGTATAACTTACTTGTTCTAGATTTCCAGTCACAGTTAATATAAAAAAGCGCAACAATTGAATTAGGGATAAAATATAATATTTTTTGTACTTTATTATTTTTCTATAATATGTAGTACAATTGACTGAAATATAGTACGATACTATGTATTATAGTACGGGGGCAACCCTAGTACCAATTGACTTATTAGACTTACATGTAATTTAAATAGACATAATTGTTAATTTACTGTAATATTTTGTGAAGGACATAATTACGTTAATTGATACATTTTTTTAATTAATTATATTTTTGCATGTATTCTGGTAAAATATTGCGGAATCTGTACTATATATTTGTCACCACATTCTGTATTACCCATATTTGCAAAATAAAGAAATTCATTCATTCATTCTTTTGAGTGGACGTAACAATATCACAAGCTTAAGGTAATAACTAGAATGCCGTTTAAATAGTTACAATAAAAACATCATCCCCTTTTTTCCCACCTATAAATGTGCATCTTTCTTTAAACCTTAACCTTTGAAGTGTAGCCTATTCAATAAAAAATCATTTAAATCGGTTCAGTCGTTTCTTCAAACTAGTATCCATAAAAATCCCAAACAAAATTTCCTAAAAACTTCTCAATGTGATGCATTAAAATATTGTAAAAAAATTGGTTGAAAAACTAAGGAATGATTTTCAATCATCAGATATAAGTTGTTCATAGAATAAAATATAAGAACATTAAAAGAAATACAACACACATACAAAACAACAAAAATTAAAAGTCAATGAAATAGAGGCTGACTGAATCAGGCGCGGTCGCAGCCTGAAATTTTGGAGGGGGTCACTAATACTTAATAAAATATGTCGCGTAAATTCAGATTCAGATTTTGGCATAAAAATGCCAAATCTGAACAGGTTCATCGTATCCACAGAAAGTCGGTCCTGTAGGTCAGTCATTATGCTATCTTTAAGTGGAATATAAACAGTCCTCCGAAAATATTCCTCGTCATTTCCTTGATAATTATCGCGAAGAGTTTGTCAGTAATTTTTAGAAGATTTTTCAATTTGACGTCTACGATTTGGGGTGGGGGGGGTGACCTTCCCCTTCGGACCGCGCCTGGACTCTAGATTATAAAAAGTGAAAAAATTTAATTAATACAACTGTAATTTTCATTTGTAGTTTTAAACTAAGATTTCTAATTACTTAACGCTGCCAAAAGTACTAATCGTACAAGTCCTAGACTAAAGAAAAATATCTTTAAGTGCGTCGTATTTTATTCAATTGTTACTACATACTGAAAATTTATAAACAAAATAACAAATTTATAATCTCAAAATGGCGGCTTGTAGAAAATTAACGCTAGAACAAAGATAATGTAATCAGTGATTTTTATTATCACTATTTTTTATTTAGAAAATGAATGTGTCAGTAAATCCATTGCTATTCTTATCATGTGCGTATAGTATTATTTAATAATAAAATAATTGTATATATTAATTTATTGCACTTTTAATTCGTTTAATGGTTTTACAATTTACAAGGTTTTGTAACATCAATTCAATGATTTTAAAGATTGTTTAAGTGTTTATTAAACGACTTAAAGTATAATTATTTCGTGTTTTATTTCGTAGCAATAATTTATTTTAATTTTTGACAATATGGTCAAGTCACTCGTCAATTCTTCGACGTTTTGGAGGCTAGGTGCAATATCAAATTATTAGGGTCGTAAGAGGCATCACTGGGTATTGATGCTCAGGAAGTTGCTGCTGCCCATCAGCATCTCAGCTGATGGGCAGCAGCAACTTCCTGAGAACAACTGAGCAATAATAAAAAACTATAGTTGCCAACCCGCCTGCCAAGTGTGACAAATATGGCAAATATCGCCTATAAGACAATCTATACTATGGCAAAGTCTACGTTTAGCAGTGAACTTTTATAGGCTGTAATGGATAATGTAATGGATTTAAAAAAAAAAATTATTTATCATTCGACGGCAGTTTATTTTCTACGGACTTCAAAAAGGAGGAGGTACTCAATTCGACTGTATGTTCTTTTTTTTATGTGTGTTACCTCATAACTTTTCTTTGGGTGAACTGATTAAGTTGATTCGATATTGTTTTAGTTTCACCATTGGACCCGGTAGATGGCACTTGTCGAGATCCAGAAATCATGGCCGATTGCTAGTCCCTTATAAAATGATGTTAAAATGACAAAATGAAAACTGTGTTAAAAGCAATTTGAAGTAGAATGAGCTCATAAGTAATACGATTATGATATTTTTTTATAACATTTTAAACGAAAGGAGATTATAATTAATGTTATAGAGCTTCACGCAGAGCTTTAAATTAGTGAAGCTTTAGGTGGCATAACTACGCTATTATTTAAAATTTAAAACTTGTATGAAATCAAGCCTCAGTACCTACAAGCTAGCATCATTTGAGTTCTGCCACTCCTTAGTTATCTTACACCAGCGGTATATATTCCTGGGTCGCGATCTAAAGGCGGGTGAGGGATGCCTTAATTAAAATTAAAAGTAAATACTATAAATTATTACTAATTGTTACCAACACTTCAGACAGTCAAGTGCGTTGGCTTAAATACCGCCTTATCTATTTCTGTTGCCTGATTATGTTCCGGTTTGGACGAAGACTGCTTAGTGCTAGTGTGCCGTCTTAGTTCGCAGGGGTGGCAATGCACCTATATCTTTCTTCGTTACAAAAGGTTTAAGATGCATTGTCACCCTTGACAAGAGGTTTAAGGCGAAACACCTCATAGTTTATAATTATACTAACGCGCTATAACTGTAGTAATAGACCAGAAGACAAAAGTGCACGCACTGCTACTTGGCTGTAACCATATAAGAGGATGGTACCTAGTAAACTGGCCTTGAAACCTAGAATAAAACAGAATCATTTTTATTCAATATAAATTACAACAATCACTTATATTATAACACTATAATTGATAATCATTTAAACTTAAACTTGCCACTACTTCTGAAAAAAACCTTTGTCCTGGGAAGAACCAGCAAGAAACCAAGCGTCACTTTTTTAAATTAATTTATAATATAATATTTAATACAATTATGACCTCATAGGTATCCATGAGCTATAGTGGTCACTTGCCACAAGGTGGTATCAAACAAAAAAAATGTACTAAATACTGACACGCACTCGCCTCAACCACTTAGCTGTAGAGTTAAGGCGAGTGAGCTGAGTGGGCTAAGTTTTGTGCGAAGTCATTGCATACTGGAGTAAGTCAGCGCGGCGGAATTTTCCTTGCCTTTACATCTTAACAACGTGAGGTGTGTGTTCTAATGTGGGAGGTATGGTAGGTTATTACCTTATAACAAAAATAAAAATACATCATTTAATATTTGTAGGCACCTTTAATCCAAGTTATTACAATAAATATTTCAATTACAGTAAAGGCAGGAAACATTATTTTACTAATATGCTCAAAATATTATGAACACCGTAGGGACTATATTTATTTTTCGATTTTATGAAGACAATAAAAAGAATTACTTAAAAAAATACAATATTACGTAACAATTATGACGTAAATAATACACCAACAAATTCCAAATAAAGAGTTAATTCTTTTTAAGAACTCTAATTAATCGATCGGCTTCTCTAAAACCTGCCTCCACTGCTCCGTGTGCGGCTGAATGTCTATGGTGCGAGGTTGCCTCGCCCGCGAAACAAACAACCGGAAAGTCGTCGCCATGATACAGCGGCTCACTCAGGATTTCCGCACTGCCGCCATCTTGCTCTGTGGCCACACTACGGTACGAGTAAGAGCCCCTTGCTAATGGATTAGACGCCCACTGCGATCTGAAATTACCATACTTTTTTAAAACCCCGTTGTTTTTTTTATAGAAGAGGGGGCAAACAAGCATGCGTCTCACCTCATGGTAAGTGACTACCGCCACCCATGAACAACTGCAACACCAGGGGAATTGCAGGTGCGTTGCCGGCCTTTTAGAAAGGAGTAACTAAGTCGTATCGGTCCGGAAAAATCACCGGTGGTAAACAATTCCACAGAGTAGAGTAGAGTTTTGTACGTGGTAGAGCCATGCTGCAGCTATATTAGTAGTATAGTTGTAGCACGAATGGGTCAGATCGACCGGGGAAGGACCACGCTCTCACAGAATACCAGCGTAAAATAGCAGCTTAACACTGCTGTGTTTCGTATGGTGAGTGTAGAGAACCGGAGACCCTTTTTACTGGAAAAGAGGTATTCCATCTTAGTCCTCACGAGTGACAACGCATCTGCGTTTCGATTCTTTAATGAGGATAGATGTAGATGTCTATGGGTCACAGCAATAACTTACCACCAGGTGGACTCTGTGCTCGTTTGTCACCTGATCCTATAAAAAAAGAGAAGTTGTACGAGGAAGAAAACTCCTAGTAAAACGCACAGTGGTGGACCGCCAAGCATCCAGATGGTGAGGATGGTATCGTGAGTTTTGATGCGATGTGCGTTCGTGAAATTTGGCGGCTGGAATTAATCCGAACAATTCCTCAGAGCACTCCCCGTGGTAGATGTGATAGAAAATGCAAAGGGATGTAACATCCCTACGCAGCGCCAGTGAATCGAGTCGATCAGAAAGAACTCGGTCGTCGACGATTTGAGCCCCTCTGCGCTAGATGCGGTCAAGTGGAAGGAGCTGGCACTGGGGTGCCCCGGCCCAGAGATGAGAACAGTATTCCATGTGAGGCCGAACTTGCGCTTTGTAAAGTTGCGAGCGATGTGCTGGCATGAAATACTGTCTCGCTCTGCTGAGCACATCAAGCTTTTTAGAGGCCAATTTGGCCTTCCCTTCCAAGTGACCACGAAACTGCACACTATTGGATATGTCGACGCGGAGGATTCCGATACTAGCTGAGGCAGCAAGGGGAGTGCCTTGAAACTGAGGAGATACGACAAAAGAGTTCTTTTTAGCGGTAAACGCGCAAACTTGTGTCTTATTGCGGATTGAACTGGCCTAAATTTAGTCGCCCCCAATCCGAAACTTTGTTCAGCAAAGACTCGACTTCAGACACAAATTTGTCCCGGTACTCAGCGACGTTTTCTCGAGAAATATTGGCACGGCCGGTGTATAAAGCATCACCAGTGCTGTCGTCTGCATAGCAATGAATGTTACCGGTTTGCAACATATCATTGATATGCAGAAGAAACAGCGTTGGTGATAGCGCGCAGCCTTGTGGAACACCAGTGTTAATAGGCTTCAGTAGTATTATATATTTATTAGATTTGACATTACTTAATTCAGTTTGGGTCTATGCCTAGTCACGGCTATAAACATTACTTGCCTTACAATCGCCTTGATCGGAGTAACGTCGAATTGCTTCTGAAATATACCCAATAGTTTATTCACTCCAGCCTTGACTTGTTCTAAGCTGGCTCTCTCCATTTCCACGGCCGCTTTCCCATAGATCCAGGCGAGCAACAAATTCGGCTGGTGCTCCACAGTAAACAGGGTGAAGATCTCCGTGACCCATTTTTCATCGTCAGAGAACTTAGCTTTGTCTTCATCCCGCCAAAGCAGGGTGAAGTTAGCTGGTGTTTTAGGCCACCAGGGCTTGGTGAATTCGATGTAGATTTTGTCGAGCACGCAGAGCTGAAGGGTGTTGATTGCGTTGGTTTTTTCTGCTGGCAACGACGGGTTGAAGAGTTGGCTGTGTCTGGAAATAATTTCGTATAATTGTTATCTAATATTTTAGAAAAATACTTTTATTTAATTTTAGCTAAATATTTTTAAGGTTCCATGTCCAAAGGGTAAAACGGAGCCCTTTAATGTCACTTTACTCTCTGACTGTTTGTCTGTCCGTCCGTTTATCCATATGCCATGCCTAGCTAGTCTAGCTGTTATATGGAATGGGTTACAGACATAACTTGTTGACACACTTGGATATTTTGTCTAGAAGTCGAGTCGGTTAGGCTGTTTCAAGATAAACCAACGCCTACCTAAACTAAAGTGAAGCGATCGAGAAGCGTAGTGATAACTTTGATCGCTAGTTCTTTTTACTTTGATGAGGTATAACACCAGAATCTGGTCACCACATACCCCATCCAAGTAACATCAATGCCCAATGGTATACTCGTAAATGCTTCCCAGAAGTGTTCACTGCTGTGATCAACAAGCGACTGAACACGGGGCTCCACGGGCTACTGCTTCACCATGAGAATGCGTCCGCGCACCATGCGCTCAAAACGAGGGATTTTCTACAGAGCACACCGGTTAAACTTTTGAAAGCCTCCTTAAAACCCTGTTCTGGCACCGTGTAACCTCTTTTTATTACCAAGAATAAGAAATCTGCTGAAAGGGTTACAGTTTTCATCGCCGGAATATGAGCTAGCAGCGACAGAGCAGGCCGTAGATCTGTCTGAGGCACATTGGAAAAAGTGTATGTGACTTGAAACAGTTTGGAACTAACTTTATATTACAGTAAAGTGCTGATTATATATTTCGCACATAATGTGATGTACATACAAAAATTTTAACCAAAGAACTTTGTTTTAGCTTTGTACTAATACTTTTTGAGTACGTATTATATAGATACCTGGATTATTTTCCATACCTTTCTTTTAAAACTCCGAGAGAGACCGTAACTATGACGCTTTTGGCAGCGTATAGGCTCCCGTCCTTGCATTTCACATGTACCAGCGGGTTCCCTGGTTCGAGTCCGGGCTGGCTGGTCCGCCATTTAATGCTCTCCACCTCCTTTTTCAACAATATCTGCACCGGTATTGCTTTAGCGGGATCAGGATATTTATTCTAACAGACAACATGACATTCGTAATTTAGTAAATTAAGTCATAACACTAATTTATATTCTCGTTTTCCTGGTTTTGTATTTTCTGACTTGCTAACCATACGAAATAATATTATACAGGGTTATTTTGCAATAAACAGCCAAATTTGCAGAGAAGGTTCAGTATGTGTAATATAAGCACATGGTGAAGAAAAATTAATTAAAAAATATCTCAAACATACTGTCCTTTTTACCTTTTAAATTCAAAATGTGCGGTAATACATTATTTCAACTGATTTTACTGCGCACGCACACATTCTTAAGGGTCGATCGGTACGCAAAAACGTTGTTGCCCATAAATCACATTCAATTTGGGATAGTTTCAAATAAAAGTAGAAGCCTTATTTACTCGTATTTTCAAAAACTGCAATAGCGGTATATAATTATTTAATATATTTGAACATAAGTTTAAAATTTGGCTACTCTTTGAAAAATAACCCTGTATATACGAACATGGGCGGCAGTAGTCACTTACCATCAGGTGAGCCGTATGCTCGTTTGCCCCCTCTCCTATAAAAAAAATTAAGTTGCTATTTCACTTTGATGTGCGATGCGATCGCCCGGAGCCATTATAAGCCCAAGCGTGACCCGTCACCACTCGTACCGAATCCTCCCTACAATGGAATATGCTCAAGTCCAGCAGTGGACTGCTACGGGCCGACAAAGAAGAAAAAGAAGGAATTTCGGTAGTTCAGTTAATTTTTTTACCCGACTACCCCAGAAGGAAGGTAAGAGTAAGTTTGAGAGTATGTACTTATGTGTATATATTTTATGCGCTGCCATACCGTTCATCAGATTGCGGTAAGTCTTTGTCAACTTAATGCTTGCACTTAGGTGGCGCGCTTATCGCACCGACAAATTTATTTAAAAGATATATATAACGTTCAATCCCTCGTATGCCGGGCGACAATGCGCACCGAAGGCGCTGTTTGCCGCGGAAAATAGTACGCGCGTGTCAGTCCGTGTTAATATTTCAAAATATATTTTAAAGTAACTTACATAGTTTTTGTTATTATTCCATATAAATTGATACTTTAACTTTATTTCATTGTAGTTTACAACAAAAAATTATGAGTTATTTATTATTTATGAATGGTTTTTTTCGGCATGAAGAAAGTATCAAATAATAAACAGTTACAATAAAATTAAATCAATTTTATTTTTTCCTTTTCTAAAGCACATGAATTATAACACATAAAATATAGAATAAACATGGTTTTAAAAAATGTGGTTTGAAAGTAGTCATCACTATCAATTAATTGAACGTAGATATACGTTCCGGCGTAAGGATAAATAGCGCATATCTACGTTCCGGCCTATAACATACAGGATGTTTCATTTTTCGTTCCATATCAACTGTTAATTTTGACTTGACCTGACAGACCGCACCTAACGTTGTTGTAGGCATAGGAAATAAAATTGTGTTACATTATGATATGTTTATTTTAACACGTGATATGAATCAAACAATTTTAGAATGAACATAGAGCGAGGGGACGGAATCCTGGACTACTGGAGGATCGTATTTTAGGGTTTGACGCAGATTGTGCACTTCTCAAATTGAGTGTGAATTTTATCAAAATTTATCAAGATAAAAACAGACTGCAAACACTATGCTTTTTATTATTTTATAACGGTATCAGTAGTTTCTTTGTGACTGTTATAAAATTCACACACATTTTGAGAAGTTCACATTTTTCGAAATGCACAATCTGCGTCAAGTTGACAATTTGCGGAGCGCAATCTGCGTCAAACCCGTATTTTACACATCATCCAGCGTTTCATGTAGAAAGCATTTCTTGTGTATGATAATCACGCCAGCATTTACCGATACACAAAAACACTCGACATTTTGAGCACTTTACATTGCTCTCTGTCCGCTTTTTATTTGCGAGAGCCAGGCATCGCACACAGCGTCCCCTTTTATAGCGAACACGACCTTTCGATATGCGATCATCAATTTCTTCGTGTTCTGGAAAGTGTTCAATTCCATCTAACCTTTCCCCTCTTGAAAGTTGTATGGCAGGTCTGATGCGGGTTGTAAGAATATGTCGCCGCGACAACGCTTTAGCTAGGGCATAGCGATATTCTCTATGTGTCAGTTTGCGCGAGTGATCTTGGGAGTTTGCGCGATATATTATAAAAGTGTTCAGAATACTAATATTTAATAGTCTTCTGAAAACCTTAACGTACCACTTTAGGCCCCTTTTCCGTTCCAATAAGTACATGGATAGTTTCTGGTCTTTCAAGTCGACCCCACCCATGTACTTATTGTAACTATGGACCACAAGCGGTTTATTGCACGCTACACCTGCTCGCTGCCCTGGTGCCGTATCAGCATTATGATAAGTAGATATCATAGTCACTAATTTGACGTCCTTCCACGACAAGACAGTAATTTTTGAGCAATGTCTAGCGACTATTTCATCCTTCTTTATTCGTCGTTCAACTAGAGCTTTTATGTCAGGAGGAGTGTTTTTTCGCCGCCGATTTAGCGTACCAAGTACATCAGTACCACATTGCTCTTTTAAAAATCGAGTAAGAGTCACACTATTATAGAAATTATCCATAACAAGACAGTGTCCTTTATGAAAATACTCATTCATTAGCTGTATAACGATCTTACTCGATGCTCCTGTAAATCCATGTATTGCTTGGTTTTCTGAGTTTGTACCTTTCTTTCCGGAATAAATGGCCATTGTCAATAAATATCCTGTTCTAGCTTCGCACAGCTCGTAGCTCTTGATGCCAAATCGTGCTGCTTTGGAACGGATACATTGTATCCAGCTTAACCTCCCTTTCCAAAGCAGCAGCGATTCATCAAGGCTTAAGTGCTGCTCAGGAACATACATCTCCTTAAATTTGCGGTTGCAATGGTCGAGAATAGGAGCTATTTTAGATGTTTTACGATCATTTCCATGTAAGGTTAAATCTAAATAATCGTTATCTACGAAATGCAAAAATCGTAGTATGAGAAGGAAACGATTTTTTGACATAATTTGGCGAAATTGGGGCATTTCTAACGTATCCGTAGTCCAGTATTCGTCTATTCGTCCTCTGTGACACAAGCCCATATAAATCATTATGGAGAAAAACTTGTAGAGCTCCTCTACGGTGACTTCCACCCAGTCGTTTAATCTTGATTCTGGTTTTATCCCAACTTCACTAAGTCGTCCAATTGTCTGCCATGCGTACTCGTTCGTTTCGCGTACAATTAAGTCCATGATATTTTGGTCCCACACAGAAGAGAATAGTTCAAAAGGATCAGTTAACGTTATTGTAGGTCCTGGTTGCTCAGTGTAAAATTCCTGGACACCTGTAAAAGTTTGAAAGTCACTTGACCAACTGACACCATCTGTCAATGCTGGCGGAAATTCTTCTTCTTCAATGTCATCGTCATTTGACTCCAAAATTTGACGAATAGTCTCTTCAGTGTATTCTTCAACGTCGCTTTCCTCGCTACCCGAATCAATGGCCAGTGCCTCAGTAAGACCCGTGGGTAAAATATCAGCGAAAGAGACGTCATTAGCCTAAAAATATAAGTACATTATAAATTATATAAATGTAGGTAAAGTACATATCTACCAGTACATATATGCGGTTAGTGAAACCTACAGGCGGCCTAGGTGGAGCAGATTCTAATAAGAAATTCGCTTCATCAATACTTCGACTAGGCTCATGGACCATTTCATGCTCAATTGTTGAAGGCGGAATAGAAATTTTGCCTTGAACATCATACTGAAAAGAAAAAGAACTATTATAAATTGTCAAGATTCTTGTTATTAATATACTAGGTACAGTACATGTATCGAAATTTAATAAGTACATACAACAGAGGACCTAGGTACATTCTCGGATAGCTCTTCATTAAATGCAGCACCATCTGGCAATTTAAATGGCAATAACCTTCCTGATTCTGTCCTTTTCAAAATAACTCTGTCATTTGACAGCACTTTTATTCTTCCACTGGGAGATTTTTCAACTATGAGTGCTGTATTAAGATTATCTTGATATGGTGGATTATTGTTAGAATTATTGTCTTTTGATTGCATCTACAACAAAACAAAAACTAGGTATCAATAATTACCTGCAGCATATGTTTTCGGTTTTGATATCAAAATACACTTCTTTACGTTAGAATTTGGTAAATACTAACATGAAAACTAGGCATGTAGGTGCGTAGACTATCCCATACTCAAAACGATTGGAAAAATAATCACACAAGATATTGTTACATATTTATGTTATTAGTTGTTATCATCTTTTCAATCATTTCTATAATTGTGCTTGATTGTGTTTTTTTCTATATAAAGATAATTAATATAAATTATGCACAAAAGTCGCACTCATCACTTGTGAAGTGATCGTAAACGGCGAAATTACAGTATTTACACCAAAACCAACTGATGCTTATCAATCGTCGTATATTTTGAATACTGTCAGTATTCAGGGTAAAATGAGGTGGTGCATAAACGTTGGGCTTCATATTGCACACGAAACATTTACTTTGCTTGATATAATGAGTTATGCTCCATGGCCATTTGCATTCATATATGCATAACGCGTAGTCATCTTTATTCAGATGATGATCAACATCCATAATAACTACCATGTTCCTATAACAAATCAACAAAGCCAATTATTTTGCAGATACGAATGTAAGTCAGTAGGTATATTGTGCTTTTTTTATAAATGTTTACCATAGTTAAATAACATTGTTGTTAATTAACATAAATAAACAACATTTTTGAACACCATGTAGAAACGATTTTTGTAGGGGATTTGCTAGTCAGTAAATATAAAAACTAATTGCCGACACTGTAAATGTTTTGTGAATTATAATGAAATATTCCAATCACGAGTAAACTGTTGAACAATTTGATGTATATAACATAAATCATAAATTTATAGTGACAAATCGTCAGTTGAACTTTACTCAACCGTCGTAGTTTGTAGGTATCTATTTTCTTCTGTAAAATTTATCAAAATCTTTAGTATTTGATACATCTTTATACTTTGACTTTTATATAGTATATTAGGACTAACAAAAACAAAAATAAACACGTAAATACTTACTTTAACACGAAAAAACACTTCCGTAAATCACGACACTTTCACTCGTTATTTTGAACTAAAACGGAACTAACTTCACAGATAAAAAATTCTTTTCGATTGGTTCATTCGGTCGTAATCTCATTCATATGGGTTCTAAGTGATTCAAACTCTCGGTCACACGTACAAAATTCATTTTTCGATGTCACGTAATTACGCGTAGATATACGCTCCGGCAGACAAACACTGACTTATTTTGAGCGTTGATCTACGTTCCGGCACACGAGGGTTTAATGTATTATCATTCCTAATTAAAAAATATAACTCTTCCATGTTATTTAAATTTAAAACGATATTTCCACAATTATTTCTTCTGCGGCAGCAAAGCGCCGGGTACCAGCTAGTAGGCTATATAAAGTTAAAGTTACAGCCTTTATACGTTCCACTGCTGGGCACAGGCCTCCTCTCATTTCTGAGAGGGTTTTAGGGCAAGGAAGTGTTGCGCTGCCCCAAATGCATGTTGGCGAACTTCACATGTCTTCGAAATATTTTTTTTTTCTTATTTCTCAGACATGCAGGTTTCCTCACGATGTTTTCCTTCACCGCCAAGCACGTGGTAAGTCAGCATTTAAAATTGGTAAGCTTTTTGTAGGCTATATAATATTTATATATTGCATCTGCAAAAATGATGGATGGAAAGGCTTTTTCAGTAAACTTTTAACGCAGTCGCGTTTTTTAATTAAGTAACTGTGAAACAGCATTTTTACAAAGAAATAATTCAAACAGTAAAATTTGTGAATTTAACATACCAATAAAACGTCTAAAATAGTCTTATATCCTTTTCCCTTCCAGTTGAGCATAAACTCGCCCTCGCAGCCCCAGCACTCCTCGAGACCCTTCAGAGATTTTTCCTTCCGGGGGTCACTTTGCCCTCCGATGTGGCAGTTCCTCTCGAACCATTCTACAAAGTACTTCGCCAGTTGGGGCTCTTTCTTTAATATTGCGTTAGACTTTGCTCTGAAATAAATTCATTATTCATCTTATAATCAAGCTTATATAAGGTTCTTCTTTTTCTTCTTCTTTATTATCAGAAAGAAAGAAAAAGATATTTATTTGGCCATTTCTTAACAAATAAAAAAAATACAAGCACTGGAAACTCGAAATAACATTATGTATGGGTAAGCTTCTAACTAGACTTAATTATACACTTAATTACAATGAAAAATTAATCATTTTGACTATAAAATGTAGATAGAACCTTAAAAAACTTGTTTTATGGGAAATGGTCCAAATAAGACTGCCACTTAGGAAATGCTAAGATGTGTGATCCTAGCCCTGATTTTCAGTGGCAACCTTAAGTTAGTAAAGTTGAAACATAAACACATTCCATATATATGTTACGGGTAAACTTAGAAGATTGAGTAAACTTAGGTTTACCCGGGTACACTTAGGATTATCTAAGTTCCTTGGGTAAAGCCCGAAATATCACCAAAATCAATACATATTCGGACATTATCCGAATAAAGCTAGGTTTACCCAACCATGGCTGGGTAATGTTCATGTATTAGGTCGTTAAATAAAAAAAAACTAAAAAAATATGATAATTCTAGAAAATTTATTGAAAAAAATCTTTACATAGGTGATGCTGCTTTAAGGAGTATGTCATGGTAATAGCTAAATGTTATTTATTTGAGCAGTATAAACTACCATGACACTTCGAATGACATTTCTTTCTACCAGCTTTGTATGTACACTATTATGTACCGCATTTTGTTTTACAATGACACCTTTTATAGCCTTCACCTCCTGAAAGTGCTCCACAGAAACTCCCGCCACAGCCTTCGTGGTTATTTTTTTGACTGCCCAGAAATAAATGAGCACCCAGAAATCCTTACAGTTGTGATAGGGACAACCCGCTTCCCCTTAACCTCCCCCTTCTTCCGGAGAGGACACCTAACATTACCCAGCCAGCGTTGGGTAAGCCTAGGTTTATTCGGGTAGACTCCGAATCTGTATTGAATTTGGTGATATTTCGGGCTTTACCCAAGGAACTCAGATAATCCTAAGTGTACCCGGATAAACCTAGGTTTACTCACACTTCTAAGTTTACCCGTAACATATATATATTACAGGCACTACATTACATACATTACACATATATATCTGCTCGTAAAAGTCCACGGCTGTACGTTCCGCCTCTCCCGTTGAGGGGAATTGCCTTAATCGTCATGTTTAGCAGGCGGATAAACGATAGTAGTTAAAGGCGTCTCGCACCATTGACGAGATTGCCCATCGTCGGTCTATTGTATGTTACCGATATCATCAATATCTATCGGAAGATATTATTTGTAGCGATTCTTATAGACGTTGACCTCATGTAAAAGAGTCAAGCACTTCAAGTGCTTGACGAAACCAACATGATATTAAAAACTATTTTGAGGCTCTCTAAAACCTACATAGAAATGCTTCTCATTTAGGGCTAGTTATATTATTTGAATTTTTTTAATAGAATAATTGTGACAAACGAGCACACAGTCCACCTGACGATAAGTGGATGCTGTGGCCCATAGACATCTACATTTATCCTCGGTTAAGAATCAAAATGCAGATGCGTTGTAAACCTTGAGGACTAAGACAGAATGCCTCGTTTTCAGTAAAAAGAGTTTCCGGTTCTCTACACTCACTATACGAAACACAGCAGAATTATGCTGCTATTTTACGCTGGCATTCTGTGAGAGCAAGTTTCGCCCCGGTCGAGCCGACCCATTCGTACTACAACCTTTATATAGCTGCAGCGTGGCTCTACCAAGTATGAATCGATATATATATCGATATCTTTTAATATCTATCGGATGACAAATTTTCATAGCAATTCTCGTAGACGTTTACTCCATGTCAACGAGTCAAGCACTTCCTAGTGCTTGACGAAACCGACATGATATCTGAGAAATTACAAAAAAATATTTTGAGGCTCTCCAAAACCTTCATAGAAATGCTTCTCATTTAGGGCTAGTTATTACCTAGCAGTGAGACCAAATAAAGTCATATTTACTGTATTATGTATTTACTGTATATTATACTAGGCAACTCTTCATGTTTTGGTTTGTGATAACAAAATGACAAAAAATATTCTTACACCACCATTTTATATTTTTTCAATCTTAAAAATATAGCTCTAAGTTCGTATAACACGTGGTAGAGCTATGCTGCAGTTACATTGTAGTTGTAGCATGAAACAGAATACCAGCGTGAAATAGCAGCTAAATGCTGCTGTGTTTCTTATGGTGAGTGTAGAGAACCGGAGACCCCTTTATTGGAGACAAAGTACTACATTTTGGTCCTTGGCATCTGCATTTTGATTCCTAACCGAGGATAGATGTAGATGTCTATGGGTCACAGCATCCATTTACCATCAGGTGGACAGTATGCTCATTTATTCTATAAAAATATATATACTTTAGTTTTATATAAAGATATTATATTCTTACGCGCTGCGTACACATTCGGAGATAGATTTGGTATTATTCTTCTCAGCTTTTCCAATTTCTTTGTTTAGTGCATCAAGGAGAGCATCACATTTATCCTCCGGCAACAGGTCACCGTTTGAGAGGACAAACCACTTATTGTCTGGGTTAGGTTTTCCAAGCAGACCTAAAGGGTTAGCGAGCTCAAACACAATGTTATCTTTTTCACCATGACACCTGGAAGCAGAAATTGTCAATGATGTGTGTTCGCACAGTTATTCGAAAGCTATAGATACAATAGATCTCTGTGATATGCGTATGGTTTTTTATTATTATTTTACATTAACTTGTTATGTTTTAGTGTTATAAATCTATCAGTGTTATCGTGTAATTGGCATTCTTCCTCTACTTAATTATGTATTAACATTTTAGCTGTTAATTTTGCAAAACAATAAAATAAAATAAATATTATTATTGGTTTTGTATTTTATTATACCAAATTATCCAAATTTACATTACTTTGAAAATACGAAGGCAATTCGCGCAACCTACACACATAATTCATCGCTCATAATTCATCCGAGTAAGCTTCTGGATAGGTTTCATGTTATGAAATAATAGTCATTATATGATGTAATAACACCAAGACAATGAATAAATGATCGTATCGATTACAATATAGCTGCTGCGAAGGAGGAAAACGATGATGAAGACGCATATTTATTGATTAGTTGTCCGTTGCGGAAATTTTAAAATCCACTTATCCACATTTAAAAAGGCTAATTAATTGTTAATTTTAAACTGAAGGTAGCTGTGGTTAACTATGACATTGGGCCGTCGAACAACTCAGTCCGTGAGAATGGGTGCTTTAAAGTTCTCGAAACAACGGGAATATAAGAGATAAAATTCGTAAAAACTAGTTTTTATTTTATTATAGGTACATACATATTTTAAGGTTTATTAAAGGTGATAAAGGAAAATTATGAGATATAAATGAAAATAATTTTCGACACCTACCAAGCGGCGCCTAAATCCAACGCGCACTCGCCATACTCGACAGTCATTATTCTTCCGCCGATCCTGTCATCGGCTTCTAGGCCTAGCACCTTCAATCCAGCGTCATGAAGCTTCCGTAGAGCCGCTACTCCTGACGCACCACATCCTATCACAATCACGTCCATCATTTGTCTGGAACAACAGATTACGCATGTTGTAATTTTTTTTATATAAGTGATGAATGAGCATACAGTCCACCTAATGGTAAGTGGATGCTGTAACCTATAGATATCTATCTTTCATTAAGGATCATAATGCAGTTGTGTTGTCACCTTTAAGGACTTAGATGGGATGTTTCTTCACAAGTAAAAAAGAGTCCGATGTTCATAATTCAACCATTGGAAACAGTAGTACAATGCTGCTATTTCACGCTGGTATTTCTTGCAAACGTCTTTCCCAGGTCGAGTCGACCAATTCATGCAGTCGTAACTATAGTATACAGGTTA
Organism: Parnassius orleans; assembly: GCA_029286625.1. Taxonomy (NCBI): domain Eukaryota; kingdom Metazoa; phylum Arthropoda; class Insecta; order Lepidoptera; family Papilionidae; genus Parnassius; species Parnassius orleans. The sequence goes on along the minus strand of JAGSMP010000243.1, from coordinate 334,480 downwards.
TTTTCCAAAGAGTAGCCAAATTTTAAACTTAAGTTCAAATATATGTATAATGATATACCGTTATTGCAGTTTGTGAAAATACGAGTTTAAGAAAAGGCTTCTATTTTTTATTTGAAATTATCCCAAATTGAATATGATTTATGGGCAATAACTACGCTTACGCGCGCTCCTCTGCGTGCGATTCATTTCACAACGCTTTTGCTGACCGATTCACTCATACGAATGTGTGCGTGCGTAATAAAATAGTAGGAGTTAGGTATTTATGAATGACAATCAGTTAAAATAATGCATTACCACGCATTTATAATTTAAAAGATAAAATGGACATTGAATGTTTGAGATTTTTTAATGAATTTCTTCACAATTTTCTTCACCATTTGCCTATATTACTTATTCAAAACCTTCTCTGTAAATTTGGCCGGTTATAGTAAAATAATCCTGTATATTATAAGGTTAAATTGTAACTGTTGGGAGAAAAATAGTCTACTTATGAGTTTCTTGCCGCTTCTTCTTACAGGGTTTGCCCGCAGTAGGGAGTCATTGAAGTGATCGTATAGCATTTGACTATCAAAAAGTGCTTACAAAGCACAGTCAGTCAAGGACGACCGCGCTCAGTCTGTACCACGGGCGGGGCACATTGTAACGAGAATCATCCTTAAGTTGTGTTTGTCTGCACATGCTTGTTCCAACTGGGATTTAAGCTCAAATAAGTTACTCGGCTGCGATAAAACAGTAAAACGACTGATGATAATGAATAAAAGGAAGAAAAATTGCCGCATGTTCATCATAATCATTATCATTACAGCCTTTCAAAGGATCACTTCATTCATCGACTTTCTGCTTGTTCTACAAGGTCGTAACTCCATTTAGTAGGAGAACATTGAAACAGAAACAGAAACAGAAACAGAAACTTTTTATTCAATATAGATTATAAATAATACTTATTGAAAGTCACTCTTTTGTTTAATTACCACTGGTTCGAAAAAACCTCTGGCCTGGGAAGAACCAGCAAGAAACCCAGCGGGACTTTTTTAAATAACAGCTTACAATCATGTATGTTACACAATTAACCACACAAAACAAATTAGAAATAGCTTGGTAGCGAACACCTCATTCCCAGGGTTATTATCATCCATAATTGAATAGTATTGCAGCAGAGCAGCAAGCTTAGCTTGTCAGTGCTAGGTTGCTACTCGAGAAGTTTTCTTCTCCATTGGTTGTCAGATATATGGTTGGCTCAAAGTTGCTTCAGTTTTTTAATCCATTTATCTTTTTGTTACTCTGTTTCTACTGCGAATATTATCGTTATGATAGTTATGATTTTGTCATATATAGAAACTCCAAGCATAGCCTAGGCCAGGGATGGCGAACCAATGGCACGCGACACAATGTTTTTTGGGCACGCCACTGATCACAAAGTTCACTATGAAGTATTATATTAGGAACGAACACGAGTGATCCTACGCTACGGAGTCTATGGCCTCATTAAACTTTTCTTTAGGAAATGGCACGTTGATATATAAAGGTTCGCCACCCCTGGCCTAGGCTCACTGTGTGACTTTAAAAACGATACACTTCAAATAATAATGGCGCGAAGTAACACTGTTTTTTAACGTATTTCTTACATAAACATGAGATAAGAAGCGATTTAAATATAAAACGTGTTTTTATGTTACTACAATTAATAGAGATCGTTAATATTCCTGTCGATGTTTTATATCATTTGGTTTAATTCGTAGATTCAATTTGAAACTAATATCAAAATAAATAAGGATAATTTTTAGGATGTAATTAAAGAGAGATTGGGACCAGGCATACACTGATGCAATATGCTTTTGGCTGAACTGATATCTATGTATGCATGTATGGCCATTTCTATGTCCGCCTGTAAGTCATAAACAATAAACAAGTCGCCGGATTTTAACAAATGATATCGCAATCGATTCGCTTAATAACATTAGAATAAATGTAAATATAGTGGACAAGAACTGTGAAAAAATTACGTCCTAAAATTATAAGAATATTTTGCATATTAGTTATATTAGTCGAAGGACATATATACTCAGCGGCACAATTAACCGCCCACCTTGATTTTTTACGAATTTGGTTAAAAAAAAAATTGTGGCCTTACTTGTGAATGTTATTTTATAACGTAGGTATATTGAAGTAAAATGAAAGATAATATTGTTTTTAATTATTACGTTTATTTATAAAAATTTAGAAAACACTTTGACCGTAAATTAACAAATGTGATGAAATGGCTTAAAAATAAAAAATCTGCTGAATAAATGAATTCTAATAGTGCGTATTTCCACCTCTAGCCCTCATGACTTCCATCAAACGGTTTGGCATGCTGTCGATGACATCTTTGATCTGTTGTTGTGGAATGTTCTGCCACCTCAATCACGGATTGTTTTAATTCATCTATGGTGGTTGAGCTGGTATGCGGCTTCGAACACGTCTTTTAAATTCTCCCATATGTGTTCAATAGGATTTAAATCTGGGCTCCGGGATGGCCATGTTAATTTTCGAATGCCGACGGTATCCAGGTACGCGGTAACAACTCTAGCAACGTGGGGCGAGCGTTGTCCTGCATTAATAAAAATTCGCCAATAAATGGAGCAAATGGCATTACATGAGGTTCCAATACTTCTGTTACATACCTCTGAGCATTTATTCCACCTCTTCGAAGATAACCAAGTCGGTGCGTGCTTCGTAAGTAATGCCGCCCCATATCATGATAGAGCCACCTTGGTAACCTACTGTTTCCACAACAGTACATGGTGCAAACCTTTCATTCTTGCGTCTGTATACACGCTGGCGACCGTCAGGACCGTGCAAGCATATTCTTGTCTCGTCAGTAAACATAACATTCTTCCATTATTCCATATTCCATTCGGCGTGCTCTCGGGAAAACGAAGTCTTTCTCCGGTGGCCTACGAGCAATTGTGGCACTCGAGATGGTCGAAAAGCTCCAAGGGCATTCTCTCCTAGTCTTCTTCTCACTGTTCTTTCACCACTTGAACATTTAAGAAAGTTGGTTTCGTGCCTCAACAGCTGTAGTGAACCGATTTCTTAGAACATTGGTCACAAGAAATCGGTCGTGCATCTTTTCGGCCCTGTCCTGGTCTTCGCTCATAAGAGCCAGTTTCCGAAACCGTTTCACTGCATCCCTTAAGGTGGTACGTGCGACACCAAGCTTCCGCGCCACGTAACGCTGACTAAACCCTTCGTCGATAAGAGCGACGGCTCGCCACTGAATTAGCATCAAATGGCATGTTTGTGATGTCCAAACACTAGCTTTAAGTTACGAAACCAAAACAAACTCAAATTGTTTACTTTTAATGCCACTGAAGCAATGTAAGCAGTATGGCAACGATAACGATAATGAGACGAAGTTCGATATTTGTCCTATTCACAACTTATGCGTAAAAACAAAGTTAAGTGGGTAGCTTGTAATTTTTCGTCACTACATTTCTTTCACACTTGACTTATTTATGCCCAATAACTTACAACTGCGATAACATCAAAATTTGCCACTTTAAAAGGGTGGGCGGTTAATTGTGCCGCTAAGTGTATATAGAGCAGCGTCGATCGCTGAATATATATAATATCTAATAATATGAATATCTCCGTCGCCGTGCTGGGTATTTTACGTAAACATGATGGTAATACCACTAACTAACGGAATCCATGAGTTTGTCGTAACATGTCCCATATTCGCCTCTTACAACACCCACGGAACAAAATGTGGTGATGGATTCTCCCACGCTGCCACCACACGATAATTTTATGTAAGTATATGTACGTACAAAATTGTGAGTGGTGGAACAGAAACAGAAACAGAAACAGAAACTTTTTATTCAATATAGATTATAAATAATACTTATTGAAAGTCACTCTTTGTCTAATTACCACTGGTTCGAAAAACCTCTGTCCTGGGAAGAACCAGCAAGAAACCCAGCGGGACTTTTTTTAAATAACAGCTTACAATCATGTATATTACACAATTAACCACACAAAACAAATTAGAAACAGCCTGGCAGCGAACACCTCATTCCCAGGGGTTATTATCATCCATAAATTCCTTAACATTATAATAACCCTTTTTATACAAACTATGTTTAATAAAGTTTTTGAATTTTGAGCAGGTCGAATTTTGTATATTTTCTGGGATTTTGTTGTAAAAGCGTATACATCGCCCCAAGAATGAATTACTGACTCGGTGGAGTCGAGTAACTGGTACTACTAGCTTGTGTTTGTTCCTAGTATTTACAGAATGAACATAACTTATTTTTGTATAACTACTTTTATTTTTGTGTACGTACATTACATTTTCATAAATGTATTGAGAGGCCAAAGTTAATATATTAATTTCCTTAAATTTTTGTCTGAGCGACTCTTTAGGTTTTAAATCATAGATTGCTCTTATGGCCCTCTTCTGTAAAACAAATATAATTTCAGTGTCAGTTGCGTGTCCCCATAGCAAAATACCATACGACATTATGCTATGGAAATAGCTAAAGTAAACAAGTCTAGCTGTTTCCACACTGGTAAGATTTCTAATCTTTTTTACAGCATATGCTGTAGAACTAAGTCTGCTTGCTAACTTTGATATATGGGGCTCCATTGAAGCTAAGGGAAGTTTTTTGTTGTTTGTTGTAGTTGTTTGTTGTAGTTTGAAGGGCTAAGTTTTGGGAGATGGTAAGGATGGTATTGATGAAATGTAAGGTAAATGAAAATATTATTATGTTAGGAGATTTTAATGGAAGGGTTGGGGTAAAGAGGTCTGGTTATGAAAGGATATTAGGAACGTTTGGTGATGAAAGTATAAATGAGAATGGTGAAGACCTCCTCACCGTATGTGTGGAAAAGAATATTTTCTAACGAACAATTTCTTTCGCCATAAGAGGATTTACATGTATACATGGGAAAGAGGTGATGATAGAAGCATGATAGATTTCATAATTGTGGATGAAAGAATGAGGAGCGCAGTGGTTTACCGGGTGTGGGTAACTAGTGTTATTCCAAGAAAATGGTGGTATCGACAAGACTCAGCTCCTCCCATTTAAAATTACATTAGTATTTAATTGTCTGACATTTGGAGTCATGAACTTCATACATTTCGTTTTATTGCTATTTAAATGCAAGTTATTAACATTAAACCAATTTACTAATTTAGATATAGCATTATTTACTTCGTGATATTTTAATAATTGTCGTTTTAATTTGAAAATTAATGAAGTGTCATCAGCAAATAATACTATATTATGGTTATCCCCTACTATGTAAGGTAAGTCATTAATATATACAAGAAACAGAAAGGGCCGAGAACTGAGCCTTGAGGCACGCCCATTTGTACTATCGACCCGGAAGAGCTCATACTATTAATGACAACTTTTGAGTTCTGTTACTTAAATATGAAACAATTAATTTAAGAGCATTACTTCTTACACCGTAGTGTTGTAGTTTCCTGATTAATGTTTCATGGTGAACACAATCGAAGGCTTTGGATAGGTCACAGAATATACCCAAAGCATCCTGTGAATTCTCCCATGCATTGAAAATATATTTAATCAGCTCAACACCAGCATCAGTTGTCGAGCGACCCTTGTGAAACCGAATTGATTTTATGAAGTAAATTATTAACATTAAAAAAATAACATTTGATCAAGAATAATTTTTTCAAAAATTTTACTTAGTGTTGGCAGTACAGAAATGGGTCTAAAATTGGCGGGGTCTAATGTACTACCAGATTTAAATAAAGGTATTACTTTACTATGCTTCATCAAATCAGGAAACACACCATATTCGATACTAGTATTAAAAATAATAGCTAGTTGAGGCGCAATTATATCGATTATAGACGCAATAACTTTAACGGAAATGCCCCACAGATCCGCAGTTTTCTTAACATCAATAGTTTTAAAATATTTTACAATATCTTTTGATGATATTTTATGAAATGTAAAATTCTTTGTACACGCATTTACATTTTGTTTAAGCAATGATTCGGCGACGTCAGGAGAAGAATTCAGTGACATAGTGGTTAAGATCGGAATATCCGTAAAATACTTCTCAAAACCATTGCAACATCCTGATCTGATTCCGTTAATTTGTTGTTAAAACTCAACCGGTAGTTTGAATTGCGAGGTTGACCTTACCAGTTTCACTATTAATTATACTCCAAGTCATTTTAATTTTATTAGAAGCCGTCTTAATTTTGTTGGTCAAATGCAAAGACTTGGCTTTGGAGCACACTCCTTTAAATATTTTTGAATATTTTTAACATATTCTAAATTGACGCCAGGGTTATATGACCTTTCATGGTAAAGTTCATATAACCTTTGTTCGCTCTTATGGACTCCTACTGTCGCCCATTCATTGAAAGCCTGACTGTTCAAGGAGAACGTTTTAGAAGTAAAATATTATCAAATTCATTGCAAATAAGTTTAAACACTGTTCCATACAAAAATTAGGATCATTTTGGTATGAAAGTGATGGAAGTTTCTTCACTATGTTACTTCTAAACTTCTCCAAGCGACGTCCACTTCCAGTGAACATAAGGTAACGAAACTAACTGTCCACAGTGATCAGAACTCAATTTTTGAATTATACATTTATGCAACGGCTTAACATTTGTAAAATGTTATCTATACATGTTGCACTACATTCAGTAATACGTTGGCTCTAAAATAAATTAAAAAGACCATATGATTTAAACAATGATCTAAATTTAATATTGGTGGAGGAAGCTTCTAGGAGATTGATATTAAAGTCTCCACATATTACAACAGATTTATTCTGTTTATTGCTTAACAAAACTTCCTCCATAATTTTTTCAAAAGTATTGTATATAGAACATGGGGTCTGTAGACGCACACAACAATGAGGTGCTCAAACTCAATACATGCCATTTCTACAGTTCGCTCAACAGAGGCTCACAATATCTTTACGTTCCTTACATGATAATAATTTAAGTTTAAGAATATCTACTACACCATATAGTTCCCTGGGTGTCGCAAGAGGCGACAGAGGGAAACAAAAAGATGGGCAGCAGCATCTTCCAGATAATAACCCAAAATAATAAAAAACTGCGTTTGCCAAGCGTGGCGACTATATCAAATCCTCCCTATGAGGCAATCTATTTGAGTGGCCTATGTTCAGCAGTGGACTTTTATAGGCGGTTATGGATAGGTCCGTATAAACTTTTATGATTTTTAACGTGGTAGAGCCATGCTGCAGCTATATTACTGGTATAGTTGTAGCACGAATGGGTCGGCTCGACCGGGGTAGGACCACGCTCTCACAGAATACCAGTAAAATAGCAGCTTAACGCTGCTGTGTTTCGTATGGTGAGTGTAGAGAACCGGAGACCCTTTTACTGGAAAAGAGGCATTCCATCTTAGTCCTCACGGGTGACAACGCATCTGCATTTTGATTCTTTATTGAAGATAGATGTAGATGTCTATGGGTCACAGCAACCACTTACCATCAGGTGGACTGTGTGCTCGTTTGTCACCGATCCTATAAAAAAAATTTTCTTGTCATAAGTACGTACCGTATATTTACTTTCATGTGCATTTAGTTAAAAGTTGTTATTTTGACATTACACACAGACACTTGAGCCGTGGTAGGCTCAGAAGCAAAGCGCTCGACGTGATTTTCACAGTACGTGAGCAAATCGGATTCGATTACCGCCAGCACGAATTTTTTCATTCATTCATAACTTTCTATAGAATGTCCACATCATGCAACACATCCATGGTTGGCAACCGCAGTGTTTTTTTAGTTGTTACTAGTAAGACGCTGATGTCCATCTCCTGGTTAGTTTCATTTTGTCGCCTGGAAATAGGAATGTAAAATCTAAAAATAATAGACTATATTATATTTATTTGTAGTACGAGTACCTTGGCGAGGCTTGTAAAGCCATATTAATCACATTAATCATCACCATATAAAGCCACAGAGTATTTTTAAAGTAGGGCGCAAAAAATACGTAATAAAATGTTCACGATTGTGCAATGTTTGTATAAATTCATAAATTGAAATTTTAATTATAATCATGTGTGGGTGCGAATCGGTCTACCCACACTACATTAATTTCATATTATTAGGTGGCTTACCAAGTTAGTAAAATTAAAAAAAATATATATATAAAAAGTTTTACATCAGATTTCATAAAAAGTTCAATTAGGTGTTCATTACGCAATTATACTCGGTAATTGACGTAAAGACGATATTATCATTGGTATACAAAATACTATACATATAAGTATATACTGCGTGTTACAAAACTACCCGTAAAGCCGAAAGGAGGTAAAATGGGGCCTTATAACGAGTCCTTTCACAATATTTAAGAACCGTAGTAACGCTGTATAACATACCCCAAAAAAATAAAAAAATATTATTATTTTCACTGATGTGCAAACCATATTTCAGTAAAATTAAAGAGTAAACTACGCAGAATGTACCTACATTTCTACCTAATTCGCGGAACGACAAAAATTTTAAAAGACCTAACCTAACGAAACAACCTAAACGAACACTTACTTTTTCATAATAAACGTCAAATTTACAAAAACGGCTCAAAGTGTGCTCCGCCTTGCTCAATACACAACCTCGTTCGTCGGGATATGGCTTGTGTGGCATTTCGCACCATCGTCGGTGTTATTGATGCGAAAACCGATCTAACACGCTGTTCCATCTCGGCAACCGTTGGGCAATCGGAGAAATACACTCTGTCCTTCACATAACCCCACAAAAGAAGTCCAAGGTGTGAGGTCCGGAGAACGAGCAGGCCATAGCACCGGTCCCCCGCGGCCGATCCATCCTCGCGGAAAGCGAACGTTAAGATGTTCTCGTACGTTGCGAGCAAAATGTGCCGGAGCTCCATCATGCTGAAACACCATGTTTCTTTGGTTCTCAAAGTAATCCCAGTCAGCCACAGGAAATTCGTCAATCGCCTCTTCGAATTCCGTTTGTAAAAACGTTAGATAGTTGCTACCGTTCAGACGTGATGGCATAATGACGGGACCGATGACATGCCCGTCATAAAGGCCAGCCTACACATTCAGCCGCCACTGGTGTTGGAATCTGCCCTGCCGTGAAGCATGTGGATTCACGCGAGCCCAAACATGATTGTTATGCATATTTGAAAGTCCTGACCTCGTGAATGTTGCCTAGTCCGTCCAAAGAACATAGTTTACGAAATTAGGGTTTTCCTCTAACTGCCTGAGGTACCACTCGCAGAAGTTCCTCCTGGTTGCAAAATCGGAGGGTATCAGCTCCTGTGTGCGGCGATAGTGATAAGGGTGACGATTGTCGTCACGAAGAATTCGCCAAACTGCAACATGGTTGCAACCGAATCTTGTTCCGGCTCGCCTCATACTTGTGGTCGGCTCTTCTTCAAAATGCTCTAACACTAATTCAGCCTGCCTGGCGTTGACTGTGCTTGGACGTCCACTTCCAGTAGATCGATGAAAAGAGCCGGTGAAATGTAGTCGTCTTGACATGTTCAGAAAACACTGGTACGAAGGCAGCCGTCGCTGTTCAGTGGGGGGTTTACCATTGATAAATCGTTGCCGATACAGTTCGCAAGCACGATTTAAATTGCTATCTTCATGGCCTACGCATAACATCATATTGTAATATTCCGAGTTAGAAAGCATCGTTATTTTGCAAAAAATGTTGGAAAAAAACTCGAAACAGTTGTAGGATATCGATTAGAAGATTTGAAATTGATAACATTTTTTTTTTCCAACTTGACATTTTTTGAAGCCAGTACTTGAGTATAATGAATCCTTGTATTGAGATAGCAAACATTTATGAATGAAAAATAGAAAAACTATTAAAGCAGACAATTATTAGGTAAAATAGGTACGTAGGCCTTTCTGTTAAATAATCTGGTTGCCTGACATGACAGCTTACTAGGGTTGACAAAATTTTTGGCTTTGATAGTAAACCATGGTACGATGTAGAGATAATTTAATCTAAATTAATTTGATGTGGTTAATAACAAAATGGTATTTACGTAAAAAGTATTTTTTTAAACTACCACAGATTGTCATTCTCAGAACGTAGGAACATACGTTGCTAAAACTCAAAACTTTTATGTTTAAGTCTGAACTTTCAAAAATGGAAGCCGTTACGACATCTTACCCAGTATTATTTTTAACGTTGTCATACACATGTGTTACATTTTTTTGAAATATTTTATTACATAAAAATACAGTACGGTTGTTTCTTCAACTACTATCGCCAAACTGCAGGGCACTTTGTTGGTGAATACATCACCACTTACAACCTATGTATTTACTGTTATTAATATACTAATCTTGACATAATATATTGTAGGTATACTTTTATTTTAATAATAATTTTAATTATATGCATGCAATACTTACGAAGTGACTGCTTTATATAAATATTCGGTCAACGGAGGAGCCAGTTTGGTTATGTACAATTACAACTTATACTTAACTGAGTTTATCTGAGAGATTGCTGCTACTGACCTAGAGTCGTAATCATAATATATTACACAAGCGCCCATAATATATTGTTTGATAAATTTTATATCACTTCATTATACGTCGTGAAATTGATAATAATTGTTTTCAAGTTAATTAGTCAATTACAAACGTCTGGTCACTTTGAATATAACGACATCTTTTGGTACAAAAAGATGTTTTAGTGTATTTAACAATTAAGTGCGTTTGAAAGGTAGAGCAGTACTTACTTCTATTTAATTTAAAGTTCAATCTGCACTTGCCAGTCTGCATTTGACATTGTAAACGAAACTGTAACATATAATCTTAAAAAAAAATCAAAGCCCCCAATTTCTTGCTGGATCTTCTCAATCAGACTATTCAACAAGACCTTCTACTTTCCGAATCGGTATTGTTCATAAGAGCCTTAAACAACCTAAGTTGAATAAAAAGTTTTGAATTTAAATTTTCACTTCGCATATGTATGTACTAAAATGATTTATAATCAGTTTTTATCGTAGCAACAATGACAAACGAACACAAAGTCCTAGTGATAGATAGATAAAATGATAGTAAGTGGATGCTATGCCTCTTAGATACCTAGCGATTAAGAATCAAAATGCATATGATGCGTTTTGATTCTTATTCGCAGGGTCTAGCTCTTAGACCCTGAAAACTAAGATGAAATGCCTCGTTACCAAAACGGGTCTCACTTTGCGAAACAGCACCATATTGCTGCTGTATTCTTTGGGTTATCCTTCCCAAGTCCAACCCATTCGTGATCGAACACATCACTACCTCTAAAGTTCACTACTAAACATAAGCCTCCCCCTCCTCATACAGAGATATTTGCCATAGTTGTCACACTTGGCAGGCGGATCAGCATAATTTTAATATTGTTGGAATGTTATCAGGAAGATGCTGCTGCCTACATATCCAGTTTCATTTCCCTCTGTCGCCTCTTACAACTATCGCGGGATGATTTGGTATAGTGCATTCTCTTACGCTGCCACTTAACGGTGGCATGAACATTAACATAAGTCATTATTTTTCTTTTATTTTTAATAAAATACCGTTGTAATTAACTCTTCAATATATCTAGCTATGTAAAGTTTCTTTATATATCTTTTATAAGTCGCAGTTAGCTGTACTTGAATGTGCCCGTTTTTGCCTAGAACTCCTATGAGAGAGTAGGTTTTTGCTTTAACGGCACCATGATTACGACCTTATTATACTATAGGTACTTAATTTTTTTTATAGTTATCAACACATTTCGTAGGCTAACTGGCGCAGTGGCTTAGCATTTGGTAACGGCGCTGCGGGCCGTGAGTTCGAATTCAGGAAGGCACAAGTGACGGCAAGACATACAAAAACTGAGTCTAGCTGTTTGTTGATATGCAATTTATGTATCTAAAACGTCTTCACAATATACTGGTCCCTTTTGTACTGTTCTAAATGGGGGTATATTTACCATAGTAGCCCCGATTGGCAGGCGGGTTATTTCCTTTTTATAGTATAAGGGTGACAAACGAGCATACAGTCTACCTGATGGTAAGTGGATGCTGTGGCCCATAGACATCTACATACCTCGATTAAGAATCAAAAAGTAGATGCGTTGTCACCCCTGAGGACTAATATGGAATGTCTCATTTTCAGTAAAAAAGGGTCTCCGGTTCTCTTCACTCACCATACGAAACAAAGCAGCATTAAGCTGCTAGCACCGCAGACTTCTGTGTTATTTATCAGTTGTCAGGAAGATGCTACTATCCATCTACTGGTCTCAGCTTGCTTACCTTTGTCGTTTCTTACGATACCTACGGGTAGCACTCTTACGGCGCCACTAAAAGGGCAATATTTATGAAATAATGTTTCTCGAGTCGCAGCCCCGTATCGGGAAGTCGATGGATGCAGGTGGCTCAGGTCCGTGTTTTATGGTATTCCTTGAAGGAGGCTTATGTTCAGCAATGAATGGAGTGGATGAATATATTCTCAATTTAAAAAAGAGAGATAGAGAAAATCTTTTTTGTACGCTACGCAAATAAATACCTTAAACAAAATTGTTGACTTTTTTAAAAGAATAAGGATGACAATGGAGCATACGGTCCACCTGATAGTAAGTGGATGCTGTGACCCATGAATATCTACATATTCCCTCATTTAGGAAGGAAAATGCAGTTTGCGTTGTCACCCCTGAGGACTATGACGGGATGCCTTGTTTCCAGTAAAAGTGTTTTCGGAACACTCACCATTCGAAACACAGCAGTAATAAACTGCTATTTTACGCTAGTATTCTGTGAGAGCGTGTACCTTCCCCGGTTGAGCCGACTCATTCGTGTTACAACCATAATATAGCTGCAGCGTGGTAGAGCCTACCACGTACTTATACGTTAACAGTGTGAGAGAATCCACCAATTCATGCGAAAACCTTTACCTTTTATATATATTTTTAAATATTTGCGAAAATGAGGTGCGGGCGGTGGGATTTATGGCTCTAGCGGCTCCGGGCGCTACTAATGTCCTTCAGACCAAATTTCGATCATAGCGGGCAATCTGAACGGAGGCTAGCCATCTGCGTAGGACAGGATTATAGTGCACGATTGTATACGCTAACACAGGAGCACTCTCCATTCCCTCACTCTTATCGTCCGACGAAACAAAAATCCGACACGACCGCGGAGAGATCAGGCGCAGGACCAACGGCTTTGTATGTTTTCCGAGGCATGGGGTGAAACCTCGCCAACTTTCTAACTTTGGGTTGCTACTAAAAATTTCAAAAAACCCAATAACAGATTTTGACCTGAGCCGGGATTAGAACTCGGCCCCTCGTGATCAGCAGTCACGCTTACGTGTGTTAAGTCAGGCTTTTATACGTGGTAGAGCCACGCTGCAGCTATATTATGGTTGTAGCACGAATGGGTCGGCTCGACCGGGGTAGGACCACGCTCTCACAGAATACCAGCGTAAAATAGCAGCTTCATGCTGCTGTGTTTCGTATGGTGAGTGTAGAGAACCGGAGACCCTTTTTTACTGGAAAATAGGCATCTTAGTCCTCAAGGGTGACAACGCATCTGCTTTTTGATTCTTAATTGAGGATAAATGTAGATGTCTATGGGCCACATCATCCACTTACCATCAGGTGGACTGTGTGCTCGTTTGTCACCCTGTTCTATAAAAAAAAAAAATTACGACCACTATACCAACGAGGCAGTATGATTTGGACGTACACTTGTCATATAATACTATGTCATGTAGTAGGTAGGTAACTTTAAGTAATAGGTACATATAATTCAGTAATTATCGCTGGTCTAAATCTTAAACAAACACTTCTGACAATCCGTACTCTCTATCTACTCAGCCGTGTATCTATTTGACCAAAGTTTATATTTGTTATTTGCACAAATTTATAATAAGTTATTAATGGTCTATCGTCTTTCGTTTTCTAAAGGCTTGTCTTCAGCACGTGTTTTCCTTTAGATACATTATCTATATAATTTAGAAAAAACTTTGTTTGTGCCGAATGCGTTCCTATACCGTTTATTTTCATCTATACATATAAATAAAGTTGAAGTGTCTGTGTGTAATATCAAAATAACTGCCTGCTATTAAGTTTAGGAAATTAATTGCATGCTATTAAGACATAAATAACACATTTAAATTTTTTGTATCTGTGAATCTGACGAAACTTGAGCAACAGATGGAAAGCAATGCTAGGAGTAATCTGGGTTATATTTTATTCAATAAAAGTGGTTTTTTTTAAAATAGAAAAACTGATAAAATAAATTTTTGAAAATAAATGGTTTTTGATGATTATCTCAAAAACTATACGAGATATACAAAAACGTTTCAAGCAAAACTTTTTTACTGTGTACTTAAGTAAACAAAAAAGGTAATCACACTTTTTCTTTCATCCCTTAAAGTTTTGATGTAAAATCGATTTTTATCATTTTTTTAAATCAACGCCATTTTATAATAAAATTATGATTGATATAGGATAAAGTGATAAAATCCTTGATCATTAATTTGTATTTTAAATTTTATAGCACATAGTTTTCAAGATAATAGCAAAAAAAACTGAGTTCCAAATGATTTTTCGATAAGCGTACTATTTGCCCAAGGCTACTTAATGCTATTTTTTTAAATAATATAGATCTGCAGGTTTTTTTTGTTGAAATTCTATACTAACGAAGTCGCGGGTAAAACATAGTAAAAAATATAATTAGCTTATTTTACTTATTTAAGGCATTGATTGTCATTTGCGAAAAGCGAGTTAGTTTTTCCGTAGCTGGTGCATCCGACCAGCTTCGCAACATTCTTAGGTAACCCGCTCTTCTTGTCAGACGGAACGTGATTGGAGACGTTGTCGATGACTTTGCAAGTTCTTGGGATATGATTGATACAGTTGTAGTTGACACCACTATTAAACAATAACTTTGTATATCATCTAATTTGCATTTACTATATTTACTTGTTTTTTTAAAAATTGGACAATTTTTCCTTTGAAATTAAATTAATAGTGTTATGGCATTTAAAATGTATAAATAAGATTTCGTCATAGTTTACGTCATCGACTACGACTCATGCAATTTCTATAGAAATATTTGTTTTGACAACTCCTAAAAAGTATTTGAATTGATTAGTGTCTGTAAATATACAAAACTATAGTTCACTCGTTTGTCTTAATATATCTTAATGCTATTTTTTTAAATAAAACTTAAGCGAAAAATGAACTTACGGTCCAACTGTTGGTCCTCATATAAACTTCTTAGGGCTAGGACGGAATGCTTTTTTTAAAAACTACCCCATAGTAGAATTTTTTCTATATGGTGGAAGTGGTTTACGTACATGAATTGCACAAGGACAGACGTCCAGATTCGGAACAATAATTTATAGGCCATGTAAACACTTGTTCCGCGCCAAATACAAACCCGCGGCACTACAACGCTGTGAACAAACACTTAGAAACAACTCAACGGAGTCGTAATACTAGCTCTCTCTCTCTCCCTGCAGACTGCAGACTGGAACGTTCCTGCCCAGTCAGACTCCTATGCAGAAAAGGAGGCCCTCATATTTTGTAAGTAATATATTTACATTTACAGAACAGATGAGGTTAAATAGACATCTATTATCACTCATATGTATTAGTAGAATATTGTGAACACAATAAATATAAATGTACAAAAGAAGTAATAAGAATTTTACTTACACTTGATTATGACTAAACTGAGAAATTAGTTGCCACCGCACTCTGAAGACATGTACACACACACACACACACACACACACACACACACACACACACACACACACACACACACACACACACACACACACACACACACGCACACGCACACGCACACGCACACGCACACGCACACGCACACGCACACGCACACGCACACGCACACGCACACGCACACGCACACGCACACGCACACGCACACGCACACGCACACGCACACGCACACGCACACGCACACGCACACGCACACGCACGCACGCACGCACGTGCGTGCGTGCGTGCGTGCACACACAGCCAGTGAAGTTATATTTTCTATTCTATTTCACTCTATTCTAAGTGGATATTCTTACACCAAGGCTTAATTAAATAGACATGATATTATGTTAATTCATACAGCCCCATTTGTCCAGTCGTACGAATATTCCTTGTCACCGTACAAAAGATACAACGTTTTTACTTTTACACAGCCGCGGACAATGTCCTTACAATGACGTCTTAGATTTATTATGATCATACGAGTTTGAATCCCGACCGGCTTTATTTCTTGTCTTATCTCAGTAACTCACTCGATAAGTAACTTTTTACTATTTCATGCTATATTTAAAACATGTGCAAAGCTGAATTTGCAAACACGTAATATGGTTCTATTAGATAATTCTTATCAAAATCATAATACGTGGATTAAAGTAAGTAAGAGAAGTAAAGGCAGAGTAGAGAAGGTTAATGTTTTATTTAGTATCTTACGGCACTATTAACAATACTTATATTATTAATTAATTACAGCTTATAAAAAAAGTAGAATAAAACAAAATAATAACAATAATAATAATAATCTATGTAGGAGTAGTGGCGGTGTAAGAATATTCACTACCCATATCGTCCCATGGGTGTCATGAGAGGCGACAGAGGGAAACCAGGAGATGAGCCGTGTCTTCCTAAAAACAACTAGAAAACTGCTGCGGTTGCCAACAAGATCGTCAAGCGTGGCAACTGTGGGAAGTTTCCTCCTTATGAGTAAATCTATGGGGAGGCCTATGTTCAGCAGTGGATTCTCAGTAATGATTGAATGAATGTAGTGTTGTGCCGCATGGTGGCGGATTATGAGAACCTCACAATATTTCGTTCCAAAGGGTCGTAAGAGGCGACTATGGAAATTGCCAGAAAAGTCATAATGACAATAATAATAAAGACCAAGGAGTCTTTATTATAATCATTCCTTAATGAAAAATAGAAAAAAAAAACGATTAGTTATATGTATTAAGGTTATGTGTGCTTAGAAAATAAAATTATAATATACACCTATTTCAATTAAGGACCCTTCTCTGGGTTTTTACCCAAAGAGGGGTCCTTTGCCTCCATCTTTTCCCACTCTTTCCGGATTTGTGATATTGCTAACCAATTGGTTAACAAGAAAAGTCCTATAGCTATTAATAATTTACTGGTAGCCATAAGTTCTTTCTGACTTATTTTAAATATTTTACCACCTAGTTCGACGCGAAGACAACAAGCGTTCAACGCGTTCGCAAAAGCATAAAATCAGTGTTTTTGTTACTATCTAAAACTCTAAAGTAGTTTTTTAAACTACTAATAAGCCAGTGCATTACTACTAATCCCTCTTATGCTAAGTAGTGGTGTAGCGAAAGACGGTAAAGAGTACTGATTTAACTTAACAAAAGCCAAGTCACTCAGCCTTGAAGGCCCTCACATTGTAATCGAATGGAAAGAAGACTATGGGCGTCTCTTACGATATCCACGGCACATAATACAGGACATAGATTCTTCTACGCCGCCATACTGCTTCCAAACACCGGTTTTGCGGGAATCAATAATCGAGCTATATGGCTCATTACAAATAAATATGAGACATGTATGTTTCCATATAGGAATATTTTACTATATACATGACAAATTGCGCTAAGCTCACCGGTTTTCATTATTGATCAAACAAAAACTTGCCACCCGACGCAGCGGCGTCACTATCGGTCGCGTGCCCCGCACCTGCCTGGCAGATGTTTTGATATCACCTATGTTTTTCAAAAACTAACTCCTGTGCTTTTTATAACGCGGCTGTTGAGCGAGCGTTGAATAAAATCTACGGTAGTGCGAGCGAACGATTTCAGTATTAGGTGCGAGCGAGATGCGTAGTTAAAGATTTTTTTTTACGTGGTAGAGCCACGCTCGGCTATATGTTGAAGCACGAATAGGTCGGTTCGACCGGGGAAGGACCACGCGTACACAGATTACCAGCGTAAAATAGCAGCTCAATGCTACTGTGTTTCGTATGGTCAGTGTAGAGAACCGGAGACCCTTTTTACTGGATACAAGGCATTCCATCTTATTCATCAGAGGTGACAACGCATCTGAATTTTGATTTTTAATCGAGGGTAGATGTAGGTATCTATGGACCACAGCATCCACTTACCATCAGATGGGCTTCTTATTATATAAAAAAAAATTAAACCATGTTGTGGCAGAGTAAGAAGAATTCATTACGCCAATTCCCGTGAGTATAGTAAAAGGAATGGAGAAATATCAGAAGGATCACATGACTAACGGAAGCTTGTAGTAAATAATGTCGTTCAGACCGAATCTAGCCATCTACGCAGGACAGTATTATAGTGCACGGTCTAAGTCCGATGGGACGACAATCCGACACGACCGAAGAGTAATCAGACGCAGAAACAACAGCTTTACGCGCTTTACGAGGCACGGGCAATAATTTCATTGGTCTGGGGGATCTTAACTCCACCTCCTACTCCACATATAGGGGGTTAATAACATTCACACATATTACCACCTTCACATTGAATGGATTAACCATCATTATACCTCAAAACCGGTCAAGTAGGCATATGCCATAAAAATGCGTCCAAAGTTCAATGCCCGTTTAACTCTTACGAGCTTATCTAAGACGTTTGACCTAACTTCCTGCAAGAATTGCCCCATAGACAAACACCTCTCGATAACAATTCTAGCGATGCGTATGTTGTAAACACACATTACGACATGTCAGGCAGAATTTTGTTTTGAACGGCTACCGCTTAGTCCTTAAGCTACTACGGCATAACCTCGAGCAACTCGGTTTCGATTCCCACCGGCACTAATGAAATTGTTAATAGCAATTTTAAGTGCTGATTTACCACGTGCTCGGCGGTGAAGGAAAACATCGTGAGGAAACCTGAATGTTTGAAAAATTAAAAGAAATTCGAAGACATTTGAAGTCCAACAACATGTGTATGCAGTGCTGCGGACACTTCCTTTTTCTGAAATCCTCTTAAAAATTAGAGTGGCCCAGCTGTGGGCCATATATAGGCTAAATTGGCAGACTTTACTTTACTTTTAAACAAAGGAGAAAAACGTAGTAATGTAGTTAACCTTACTACCGTACAAGGGTTTTACATTGCTAAATAAAGTTATGGCTCATAGACAAACAACCAGACCCCCAAAAATTATTTGTAAACCATACAAACATTAATGCCGTGCGAGATTCGAAGCCTTTGGTCCCGCAGCGTCGCAATCAAGCGCTTAGACCGAACAAGTGGTTTAACAATTAAAAATTTTGTGCAACCGACTTCAATATGAATAAAATGAGAACATCATAAATGTAGTCGAAGGCAATTAAATACGCATTACCTTGATCAAATTTACTTTTAATTAACTTACTTTTAATTAAAATTACTTTTAATTAAAATTTACGTGGTAGAGCCATGGTGCAGCTATATTGATAGTATAGTTGTAGCACGAATGGGTCGGCTCGACCGGGGAAGGACCACGCTCTCACAGAATACCAGCGTAAAATAGCAGCTTAATGCTGCTGTGTTTCGTATGGTGAGTGTAGAGAACCGGAGACCCTTTTTACTGGAAAAGAGGCATTCTATCTTAGTCCTCACGGCTGACAACGCATCTGCATTTAAATTCGCAAACGAAGATAGATGTAGATGTCTATGTGCCACAGCAACCACTTACCATCAGGTGGACTGTGTGCTCGTTTGTCACCCTTATTCTATAAAAAAAAATTATATGAGCCACATGAGAAGCATCAGCTTTCAAATAAAAAAAGAATCAAAATCGGTTCACCTAGAAAAAAGTTCTGAGGTGACGGCGATTAACCCATATCATCATGTGGATGTCGGAAGAGGCGACTGAGGGAAACTGGAACGGGTGATGGGCTGCAGCAATTCCTTATAACAACTCAAAATAATAAGAAACTGTGGTCACCACTGCGCCTGCCAATCGCGGCAATATTCCCCTTATGAGGAAATCTACGGGGGAGGCCTAGGTTCAGCAGGAGACGTTCGATAGGCTGTAATGAATTAGTATATACATAGTATATATATTATTAGACTTTCTTTTACGTGGTAGAGCCATGCTGCAGCTATATTATGGTTGTAGCACGAATGGGTCGGCTCGACAAGGTAGAACCACGCTCTCACAGAATATAAGCGTAAAATAGCAGCTTAATGCTGTTGTTTTTCGTATGGTGAGAATCGGAGACTCTTTTTACTGGAAACGAGGCACTCCATCTTAGTCCTCAGGGGTGACACGCATCTGCATTTTGATTCTTAATCGAGGATAAATGTAGATGTCTATTGGCCACAGCATCCACTTACCATCAGGTGGACTGTGTGCTCGTTTGTCACCTTTATTCTATAAAAAAAAGACATATTATAGTAATAATTATACATTACCATTTTGCTAACACCAGACATAAAATATCCAGACCGGCGACGAGCAGCAGTGAGGCGTCTGGTATTGCAATTGTCAATCTTACTCTTACTTGCGAAGCCTCACGATTCTGTCCAGCAGTGGATTTTTACGGGCTGCAGAAGAAGAATAAGTATAGTATACAGACATTTATTTCTACATTAAAAGTGATTAAACAGATTAATGGGAGAAACAGACTGATCCCACGTACGCAACGTATGCGATGCAACGCTCCCACGTTGGTGTACACACTTGACCTACGTATGCAACGTACGTTTGGCGTCAGACACTCTTGTCACTTCTTAGCGGACGCCACGAGTACAAACTTATAGCATGTTTTCTGATTGTGGGAGTAAGTTTGAGAATGATTTACTTAGTCTGATGTTCATAAATGAATATATCCACGCCATAAAGAAAAAGAAAAAAGTTAAGAAGCGAAGATATTGGGTACATGAAATAAATAAACAAATAGAGGAGTTTTGAGAATACCATACATTAGTTAAGGAACTGAAAAATGATGACGAATGATTTTTTCTGTACTTTCGTATGACAACAGTGCAATTTGAGCAGATTCTTAAAATTATTGAAAGTGATATAAAAAAAGAAAATACACATTTACGGAAGTCTATTGGTACCAGAGAAAGACTCGCAGTGTGTAAAATAAAAAACTATTTTCCAATAACATTTAAAGATATTCAGTTTTTGTCTCCTGAAAAATTGGGATGCAATAAATTACCCTTCTTAAATTTATATACAAGTATACTTTAATGGCGCAGGGCAGGATTATGGTTCACGAATGTGTGCGCAGGCACATATGCACTTTTTATTCCCTCACTCTCATAGTCCGATGGGACGGTAAACCGACACGAATATAGAGAAATCACACTCAGAACCAACGGCTTTGTATGTACGTTCTTTCTGAAGCACAGGGGTAAAATACTCCGGGTTGCTACTGATAATTCCTTGATAGAAAAGCCATCTGATTTTGGGCACGGTCACACCTATTACTCAAAGGGTAAAGAACTGTCCTTGGTTGAGTGTAGTTTTATTTTTTATTTGTTTGCAGTTAGAGGCATAATATAGATATTTTTTTTTCATTTACTTGAAATTAAGTACCTGATTTTAGGTAGGCATTGGATTATAGTTTACATTTAAAATATTTTTTTTATATTAAAGGCAATAAGGTGCCTCACTCTAGTACCAATAATTGGTTATTGAGCTTGCTTATTTAGGGCAATCTCTTATCTGTTGTATGGGAACCAATTGTTGACTTGATAAATTCGGAAGCAGATGCGTTGTGAATTACGTTATTCCGGCCATTTTGTTGTTGTTTACAATATCAAACACAAGCGTATAGTTTACCCAATAATATTATAATTTATTAGTACAATCGTATTGCCATACTAAATCGCCGAGCTGTTCATTTCCCATTTTGGCAACAAAACGTGTCCACGGTGCAAGGGTCTATTTGTTTATGACGATTGTGTACCGAAGTTGATGGTGAAGATGATTTAATTAAAAATAGCAGTTGATTAAATAATAAATAGATGTTGACTTGTTGATTTATTAATTATACCATATAGAGTTATTGTTTATTTACATAGAAATTTCATATTTTGTTACATAGAATGTAATAATAAATTTAAACAATTACTAATATGTATACCTATTTTTTTCTTTCGTAAAAAACAAAAAATATTTAGTAGAAAATTTAGGGATTACGAGTGTATGGTTGCTTTTTGTTATTGGTTTTCTGGTGGTTTTAGAAGTTGAATCTGGTGGAGAGCTAGTTTACTTGTTGGCAATACTGCGTACGTTGCATACGTAGGTCAAGTGTGTACACTAACGTAGGAGCGTTGCATCGCATACGTTGCGTACGTGGGACTAGTCTGTCCCTACCATAAGTGTGTTTCTAATGCATAGTTTTTCATACAAAATCAAGAGTCCAGACGTAATAATGCGTTGCATACGTTGCGTACGTGGGACCAGTCTGTCTCTACCTTAATGAGATTTCGTTCGATTTTGACAACATCGAAAAATGTAGAACAATACCGAAAGTTAATGTCACTTAGACTACCGAACGAAACCGACTGCCTCGGCAGTCTAGTGGTCGTAAGTCGCGACTGCTGGGCATGTTGCCCGGGAATGCATCCTAATGAACTAATGAGGGCTAATAATCTTTCGCTCACCAGATGTCGCTAGTTGACACTGAGGTAAAGTTTTTTGTTATACATTGTCATTTGATTGAGAAGTCAGTTTTAAATAAAAGTTTATCAGTTTCTAGAGTATAATATTAATACACAAAACAATGCCTCAGGGCTATGTATGCTCTTTAATTTTTTGCACATTTTGAACTGCTTTTTTATTTTTTCTACTTTTATGAGGATTTGTGGTTTGGTTTATTTATTTTTTAACTAATTAATTTTAATTATTTAAAAAATAATTATTGAAAAATATAACTAATAGTGCAAAAAGAAACATTAAAATTTACATTTTTCGAACAAATTGACTTTCCTGCTATGAAATATGTCAAATATTATACCTCACTTTTAAGTGGCGCCGCCCTGGCGGCAGAAAAAGTCGTGGATGCCTTCATTTAGTGATTTTATTTTATTGGGTTTTTCTGCCACTAAATTGTTAGTAGCAGCCCGTAGTCGAGAAGTTGGCGGTGTTTCACCCCCGTGCGGAAAGCACATAAAGCCGCTAGTCCAACGCCTGAGCTCTCTCCGGTCGTGTCGGATTGCCGTCTAATCGGACTATGAGAGTGACGGCAGGACCGGCGAAGGAGCACGCTCTCACAGAATCACATTACAGAATCACAGCTCTCATCAGAAACCGGCGTATAATAGCAGCTTATTGCTGTTGTGTTTCGTATTGTGAGTGTAGAGAACCGGTTATTCTTTTCACTGGAGACGACACATTCCATCTTAGTCCTCAGGGTGACAACGCATCCACATTTTGATTCCGAATTGAGGATAAACTTACACTTATTCCACTTACCGTCAGGTGGGCATTTATTCTATACGATTATTCTATAAAAAAACGCGCCGTGTCATAATTATAGTTTCTATACATCGATCACTCTATACTAACAATAAGAGTAAACAACTGATTTATAAGAAAGCCCTTATATATCGGGTTGCGATAAATATTTATAAAGGTTAACTTAATACTGCACGTTATGGCTGAATGGGCAGAGCGTTTGCCTTACTAATCGAGCGTTTCGAAACCTTATCTTAAACACATGGTCACATTATAGGAATTTGTCATATATAATTAAGAGTCGAGAAGCATTCAACATGTTACTCAATAGGTTAGCCAACTTTATACGTCCCCGAATGACAAGCATTAAGCTTAAAGCACTTGGATTGCGAGATCTAATTCGAATACCAGCATTTGGGCAAACTTTCTCGGGGCAAACTTTCTAGGATTCCTTTTCTATCTAGGAGTCCGTTTGGGACTTTGTTCTCAGAAGTGACAACGCATACGTAGCCTTTTTTGTTTGAAGTTGGTCGCAGGTGTCTATGGGCTGCAGTACCCACTTGCCATTAGGTGGACTGTAAGTTTGTTTGTCACTTCAGTTTAAAAAACTCAAGGTGTTATGGATAGGGTTTGGTTAAGTTGTATTTGTATAAAACTACTTTTATACCGCCATCTCCTGGAAGCTATAAGATTTCTTTGGCATTACCCCAAAACACTGTATCCTCAAAATATTTCTAACGTGTTATATCCATGATTAGATAATATGTTCTCTTCCTAATTTGGCGTGTTACATTAAGGGTTGAATTTTTCAATCACTAGTTAAAATTATCCATTAAATAAATTATACCCTGACTAAATAAAAAAGTGAAACAATTTAACTATTTATTAATAGAACTGCTCACTACCCCATATCGTCCTGTGGGTGTCGTAAGAGACGACAGAGGGAAACAAACCAGATGACAGGCAGCATCGTCTCCCAATAACAACTAAAAATAAAAAAAACTGCGTTTGCCGACCTGCCTACTGTCTACTAGCGTGGCAAATATGGTAAATATCCCTTTTATAAGGCTATAATGAATAAATACATTCATTTATTCAACTAAAATTTTTACTTGTTTATGTTGTATTTTATCCTATAAAAAACTTTAATTTGACGATTGTAAAATAAGCATTAAATTAAAAACACGAAATTAAGTGGTTTTATTTAAAGATTCATATTACACTAGACCCATGGAGTGAAATTGGGTTATGGATTCCCTTACAACGCATTAATTGTGAAAGAAACTTGTTGTAACAATAGTTTACGAGCCTTTGTATAGACAATCAAAAGAGAGACAGCTACTAATGACAATCAGAGTGTAACAGTCGGATAGTTTATCCTAGTATCAGTTGTCGTATATTATATCAGTGTTTGGTACTTTTGTGATGTCGTCGTGGTAGCTTGGAGGCTAAGCGCTCGCCGTAAATTTTACAGTACCCGAGCAACCCGAGTTTGATCCCCGCAGGTACCTATTCTTAATTGAGACTTTTCCGTACAATGGAAAAACCAATGTATTGCAGTGGAATTTACGGGCTAATCATGAAGAAGAAAAAAAAAAGCTGAGATAATTTTAGACGACAAGCATAATAACTTGATTTATTCAATCTTACGTATTGCAACGTACTAGAGATAACTCTTGCAAAACTAAGATTTTTTTTATAGAATTAGGGTGACAAACGAACATACAGTCCACCGGTAAGTGGATGTTATGGCCCATAGACATTTACATTTATCCTCGATTAAAAATCAAAATGCAGATGCGTTGTCACCCCTGAGGACTACAGTCATTACAGTCTCCGGTTCTCTACACTCACAATATGAAACACAGCAGTATTAAGCTGCTATTTTACGTTGGTTTTCTGTGAGAGCGTGGTCCTTCCCCGGTCGAGCCGACCCATTCGTGCTACAATCATAATATAGCTGCAGCATGTCTGTAACACGTAGAATAATATTATGCCCTAATAAGAATATTATTATCACCTACCATATAGAAGTTCGAACCGTATAGAAGCGGTGTAAAAATATCCACTACCCTATATCGTCCCGTGGGTATCGTAAGATGTGACTAAGGGAAACTGAACCAGGAGATGGGCACAAACATCTTCCTAATAACAATTTAAAATTATAAATATACTGCGGTTGCCAACGTGGTAACAAGCGTGGTAACTATGGCAAAATTCCCCTTATGAGGCTATCTATGGGGAGGCCTATGTACAGGAATGGCCTTTTATAGGATATAATAGAATGGATAATGGATACAGGTATTCTAAGAAGTTGCATGTCTAATGTCTAACGGCTTACCGGCACATCAAGTTGTTCAGCTAATGATTGGTTAAGTTGGTATGTTTATGTTCTACTTTCATTCGCATGTATGTAAAGAAAACAGTATTTTTGATTATACATTATTTTAGCTCTGGAGTTTCTTTAGCCGAATAACCTACTTTCTTACATCCTTGGATATAAAGTTAAAAAACAATAAATAAGTTGATAGAAAAAACATGCGTGAGTGTCGTGGAACACTCGGTTGGAACGAAGTTCCTTTCGTAATATATTATTATTGATAAACGTTAACAAATACAAATAAATGAATTACTAGCGTCTATTAAAATTCATTATTTTTTTTTGTTTTTATTTTAAACGTTACCTCCACACTAGGATTTTCTCCTGTATCGTGGGGGCAGTTTACACACATAAATTTCACAAGGACAAACATCCAGACCCGGAACAATTATTTGTAGACCATACAAATACTTGTTCCGTGCGGGATTCGAACCCTCTATTAAATTCTATTAAAATGAAGCGTCATTAAAAATAATATTTCTTTCATGGCAAGATAAGAAAAAGTGCGAGGGAGATGGATATTATTCCATCTCGCTCGCACTATAGAAAGGGTCGTGACGGAAAAATCTTACACTTTATCTCGCCTAACCCCATCCGCCGAATTCGTACTGTGCGATAAGGAACTTCGTTCCAAAAAAAACTTGATTTTCATAAGTTACCATTATCATTCAAAAGTCCACTGCTGAACATAGGCCTCCCCACATATATTGCCTCATAGAGGGTATATTTGCCATAGTTGGACAATGCTGCTGCCCATTTGACACCTACACGATGATATTGGGTTGTGGATATTTTGGGTGGATACTTTTACACCTGTGTATTGTCAGAACACGTTAACACTTGCAATACCAGTGTGAAACAACAGTATAATGCTCCTGTGTTTGTACGGTGAGTGACAAGGATCGGAGACATCTTTTTCTTGTAATGAGGCATTCCGTCTTTGTCCTCAGAGGTGACAGCGTATCCGCATTTTTATTTTTAATTGTGAATACATGTAGATGTGAAAACGCATTTGCATTGTGATTGTAAATTGTGATGTCTGTGTCTATGGGTCACAATATCCACTTACCATCAGATGATGCTCGTTTGCCACCCTTTTTTCTATAAATAATGCAGTATTTGAACACGCTAATTCATCTTGACCCGAAAACATTGGTTTCATTGTAATAAAGGGTTATTTTTCAAAGAGTAGCCGAATTTTAAACTTAAGTTTATATATATAAGTAATGACATACTATTATTGCATTTTTGAAAATACCAGTAAATAAGGCTTCTACTTTTATTTGAAATTATCCCAAATTGAATGTGATTTATGGGCAACAACGTTTTTGCCTACCGATCCACCCTTACGAACGTGTGCGTGCGCAGTAAAATCAGTTAAAATAATGCATTACCACGCATTTTGAAAAGGGTGAGATCCATATCTAACACTGTAAATGAGACTTGTGTTATGAATAAATATTTTTGTATTTTTGTATTTTTTGAATTTAAAAGATAAAAAGAATTATTGAGATTTTCTTTAGTTAAATTTTCTTTACCATTTGCCTATATTATTTATTCTGAACCTTCTCTGCAAATTTGGCCGGTTATTGCAAAATAAGCCTGTATATTTACGTATTACATGTTACGGATTTAAACCCGCAACTTTTTGGTCAGAAACACAAATAAAACTTTAATACAAAAATTGTCAAAGAACAACACAATCGTGGTCTCCGTGACCTTTATTAATTACCCGCAGCTATTTAACAAGGTAAGCCACAATGTAAACTAAATTCAATTTCTTTACTACGTGGTTCTTCGTTTTGTCTTTTCACGTTTTATAAATGTAATTATTAAACGAACATAAAGACATCTTCGGAGATTCGTTACCTACTCAAACAAATGAGATGTGTGATAAAATACAAATTGAATGCTTTTGTTTGAAAGTACTATACAAACTTTTGTCACTCTATTTCAAGTGGAGTCCACTCCTTTTATGCTGTGGTATAATTTAAATAGTTTATAGAAAGACTTATATTGTTGTTTTTAATGATTGCAAATAAATTATTAAAGATGTGAAAATCAACTAGCTAAAATCCGCAATATTTTTTTACGCGGATTTAATTATTAAGTTTTCACATTTTTAATATAATGGATTTCCGCAAAAAAATAAAATATCATCGTAATAGCAGTTATAGAAATAAAAGACCCTCGAATTTTTGCTAGTTCTCTGAGGTCTTGTTTTTGCGAACCGGTGTAGATTTCGACGTCTATTAGAGCTTTTAACAAACTTAAATTAAATAAAAAGTTTTGACTCCGTATCGTTTGTAGTAACAATCAAAATTATTAGAAACTAGCTGTTCTCCGCGACTTCGCCCGCGTGTAATTTATGGTTTTAATTTTTTTTGCGCGGAACTCCAATTCTTTTACTAAAATAAAGTAGCCTAAATTACTCCTTGTGACATTAGCTATCTGCCAGTGAAAGTCCCGTCAAAATCGGTCCAGCCATTTCGGAGATTAGCCGGAACAAACAGACAGACAGACAGACAAAAATTTTAAAAATTGTGTTTTTGTTATAAGTAACGTATATAATTTCATATGCATTTAGTAAAAAGTTATTTTGACTTTACAAACAGACACTTCAATTTTATTTATTTGCATAGATAGTTTACTCTTTCCACGGCTCTTCATTTAACAATGAAAGTAAAAAGTAAAGTATGTTACAGCTTGCATAATATATCTTACTACTATGACTGCCACATTGGTCTAGTGGTCCTAAAAGCGACTACTGATCATGAAGTCCCGGGTTCGAATCCCGGGTCGGACCAAAAAAAATTCGTTACTGAGTTTTTCTGTCAAGAAATTCTCAGTAGCTGCCTGGAGTCAGGAAGTAGGTGGTGTTTCTTCACCCCCGTGCCTCCAAAAAGCACGTAAAGCCGTTGGTCTTGCCTGATCTCTCTCCGGTCATGTCGGTTTACCGTCCCATCGGACTATGAGAGTGAGGAAATAGAGAGTGCACCTGTGCTTGCGCATACACTTGGGCACTATAATCCTGTCCCGCGCTAGATGGCTAGTCTCCGTTGAAACTGGCCGCTGTGACCGAAATTCGGTCTGGAGGACATTATTATTAATACAAAGTCTTTAAAGTTTTCAAACATGATTTTCGTGACATGCTTTTAATGGTGGAACTACGCTGTTGCTATAATATCATGTCTGCAACACGAATGGGTCGGCTCGACCGGGGAAGAACCACGCTCTTACAGAATACCAGCGTAATATAGCAGCTTAATGCTGCTGTGTTTCGTGGGGAACCGGAGACCCTTATAACTCGTACCAGGCATCAGTTTTCACGGGTGACAACTCATTTGAAACTGTGTGCTCGTTTGTGACTTATGTACTTCTATTACACAAAACAAAACACAGAAAGGAAATGCATGTTAGGCATAACCATATAGTTGCAACTAGCAATTATATTACCTATATACATAATTATATTATATACACAATTATATTATATACAATTATATATAGTGCCGAAATCGATGCGATATCCACTAGACGACCGAGGGAAATAAACCAGGAGATGCCCAACAACGTCTTTATAATAACAACTAAAAATAAATAACTACGGTTGGCAACTATGACAATTATCCCCTATGCGGAAATTTATGAGAGAGGCGCCTATGTTCAGTAACGGACCTGTTATAAGTTGTAATGGCTTAGTTGGACAGATTAACGCAATACGTGTAATTAATAGAATTGCTGGTTAAATGAAACTAATTTTTACGGATTATATCGCGTTTAATTTTACTTATTAATTCCCGACGTTTCGGGTGCTTTACAGCACCCATGGTCACGGGGGGGACAAACAGTAAAATTAAACGCGAAATAATCCGTAAAAATTAGTTTCATTTAATGTGTAGTCTTCGCGTAAATATAAGAAAACATTATGTAGAATTGCTGGTGTTCTTGTAATAATATCAAAATCGAAGCAATGTAATATGAAAATCAAAAACAAATTATTACATGTCTTAGTTTAAAAAGAATTATTTTATTTGTGGAAATAATGCCGTTGATATATTTATTAAACAAACCGAAAAACTTTTTTACGGAATCTTATTGTTAGTGTTAAATGCTGTTAAACGACTCTACATAGAGCAGGACTCCAATGTGTTAGAGTTAATACTAAATTCGTCCATATTATATTATTGGAATCATCAAGAATATTCATTGAGGAATTTATTTTATGTATCAATATAACAATACATGTTAGTAAATCTCACAGCTGATAATTTATTATATGGAAGCTGAGTTTATAAACATCACGCCTGTCTTGATACAGAATGGCAACAAACGATTGTGAGCAAATAACTTCACTATTGACACGCATTCAATGCGATCAGGATCAAAGTAAGTCGGGGTAGGTTGTGGTATGCGGTGGTTGGTGCACCCTGCACCGGTCTGATTGACGTAATTACTCGCAGGCGCAGGTAGAGGCGCGGCCGAGGGGGCCGGTCGACTTCAGTCGTGTCGCGTCCGTCGTACAGAGCGGCCGTGTCGCTCGTAACCAGCCCCAAACCGGCCCGCATGCCGGAGAACCAGTCGGCGGGATGGCGGCCCACGGCGTGAGAGCCGCGCTATGTTGAAACATGCACAGCGGCCGCCGGCGGCTAACGATGCCGACCACCGCTACCAGAACATGCCACGGCGGCCGCACCATCACCTATCGCTGAACGTTTCCACGTTAGACTCGTCCAAGCATTCAGTCGGTGGGACTTCGGCCAGCGTCAGTCCAGGCGCTCAGCCAGCGGCGCCCGCCCCAGTGCCCGTCGTTTCACCTATTCCAGTGGCCTCGCCGCCGAAACTTGCGAATGGAAATGCTACAGGACTGCAGCCTAGGCCGGTGCCGATCAGGAGTCGAAGTTCACGGGCCGCTACAGAGGAGGCGCTGACGTCGCTTGCTCTGCTGTGTCTCGTCAGTCTACTCCTAGCACTGCTGGCGCTGCTGTTTCTCCTGAAGATATCCGCGCCCGCGACTAGTGCCCCGAGGAGTTCGCGGTGGTGTATGAAGTGACACTAGCGTTGTGCGCGTTGACACTCTCACTGAACCTCTGCTGCCTGCTTGTGTGTGCTATACAGTTTTTGTTCGCGGTGAAGCTGGTTCACTCGCAGTCGGCGCCGAACGGCCGGTGAGTGCATCAATCAGTTTGAACTGCCGTCTCTCGCGTCTTATCCGTTAAGAAT
Source organism: Parnassius orleans (assembly GCA_029286625.1). Classification (NCBI taxonomy): domain Eukaryota; kingdom Metazoa; phylum Arthropoda; class Insecta; order Lepidoptera; family Papilionidae; genus Parnassius; species Parnassius orleans. The sequence goes on along the minus strand of JAGSMP010000243.1, from coordinate 303,465 downwards.
ACCACAAAACCGGTTGCGCTGATTGCGTACCAACGATAGTGTACGACGCGACGCCCGAGATGTTACCGCAAAATTTTAAATATTTGTTCGCTTCACGGCGTGTTGGAATAGGCCTTATCGCGACCCATATTACGAGAGCCGTTCCATTCGCATTTATTTGTCTAAAGAACTACGCTGCCTGCACATGCATCGATGTAGAGACAGTAGAGTTATTTTTGTATCATTTTGCAAATGATGTCTCTTTCATTAATATATATCACAGCCTATCAAAGTTCACTGTGCTGAACATAGGCCTGCACCATAGATTGCCTCATAACCGGGCATGCAACCGCAGTTTTTTATTATTTTGAGTTTATTTTTTGGGATAAAAGTCGACAAACGAGCACACATCTACATTTATCCTCGATTAAGAATCAAAATTCAGATGCGTAGTCACCCCTGAGGACTAAGATGGAATGCCTCGTTTCCAGTAAATCGGGTCAAACTCAATATACGAAACACAGCAGCATTAAGCTGCTATTTTACGCTGATATTCTATGAGAGTGTGGTGCTTCCCCGGTTGAGCCGACCCATTCGTGCTACAACCATAACATAGCTGTAGGCTGTAGCGTGGCTCTACAACGTACAAAAGTTGTTATTAGAAAGATCCTGCTGCTCATCTCCTGTCTCATTTTCCTCTGTCGCCTTGATGATATGGAGTAGTGGATTCTATTACGCCGCCTCTAAATGGCGTCTCTACTTAAGCTGGAACTGTAAAGGTTTGTAGGTACTCGTATCGTTGAGAAATTAATTCAGCATGAAAGCCCTAAAAATATCTCGCGATTGTGTAACTCCTTACAAATATACGTACAACGATTAATTCTTGATTCGATACGTTTAGGCAATAAGCTTAAAAGTTGCTATTCTGCAGTCATGCGATTTACGAGAACGGGCAAAATTTATGTCGAGGCAAAATACATTCTATTGATGAGTGCTATTCATTTCCTTTTATACTTTGCGATTAAACCTATTGTATATTAATACGTGAAGGGTAAACTTTGGCCCCCCTTTTTAAGCATATTGTTCACACGGCGTGTGAGATTTAGCATAGTAAAGATTTGGCATTATATGGAGAGGGAGTGCAGAAATCTAAAAAAGATAATATGTATTACAAATACATAAAATTAAATGAAACATTCATTGTTTACGTTCATACTACCAATGTCAAATGTCAAATACATAATAGCCTATGGTAAAACATGCACACATGGTAGAGATAATCGCCAAAGAATTTAAAAAAAATGTTGCCAACAAAATAATTACTACAGATTGATTGAATTAGCTATGAATTTTGTGTGATTTCTAATGTTCCTTTTTCAATAAGCTGTGGAGTTTATGACAAGGAAAAAAAGCGTTTATTTTATGTATTATATATTAGATATCCGTATTTGAATTACGGTCGAATTTCGACCACTGCGTTACTGCTAGTATATTTTTAAACTGTTAACCTCACATCAGGACTAGGACTTTCTCCTGTGTCATGGAGGGATTTTACGTATTATATACTAAAAATAAACTACATTGACAAATAAAGTAAGAGATGCAAGAAGCCGATGGATCCAGCTGGCTCAGGACCGAGCTTTATATTGATCAATGGGAGATGTTTAGAAGTCGACTTGTTTTTTTTTTATAGAATTAGGGCGACGAACGAGCACACAGTCCACCTGATGGTAAGTGGATGCTGTGGCCCATAGACATCTATATCTATCCTCGATTAAGAATCAAAATGCAGACCCTTTGTCACCTTGGACCAAGATGTAATGCCTGGTTTCTAGTAAAAAGGGTCTCCGGTTCTATACACTCACCATACGAAACACAGCAGCATTGAGCTGCTATTTTACGCTGGCATGCTATGAGAGCGTGATCCTTCCCCCGTCGAGCCGATCCATTCGTGCTACAACCATACCAGCTGCAGTATGGCTTTACCACGTAAAACTTGTGATGGGCAGTAATGATGATGATGATGAAGATGATAAGTATCCTCGTACTGGCAATCTATAGCCGTATTAATTATTGACGCTGCTCTTTGTTTTTGTAACTAGAAAAGTTTTATGTCGTCGGACTATTTTCGTTAGATCGTAAACCCCATTTATTGACAGTCAACAAGATCTTTGCGGCATAATAGTGATGTCCTCCAGACTGTAATTTAATCATGGCGGCCAGTCTCAACAGAGACTAGTCTGCGCAAGACTGGATTATAGTGTACGAGTGTGTGCAAAGTGCAAACACAGGTGCACTCTCTATTCCCTCACTGTCATAGTCCGATGGGACAGTAATCCGACACGACCGGAGAGAGATCAGGCGCAGGACATACGGCTTTAAGTGATTTCCGAGACACGGGAATGAAACACCGCCAACTTCATGACTTTGGGCTACTACTGAGAGTTTCTTAACAGAAAAACCTAATATATAACTGATTTTGAAACCCAACCCGGGATTCGAAAACGGAACCACTTGATCAGCAGTCACACTTACGACCACTAGTCCAACGAGGCATTCGAAAGGCCAAAAGATTTTGTTTATGCTGTATGATGCTTGTCAAATACGCTTAGCAAGTAATTTTTACGATTAACTAGCGACCCGCCCAGGTTTACCCTGGATAGGATCTACTAGTGTGGCCTTATATATAAGTATAGAGTTTAAATAATCATCAAGGATCATTTAATTTCTCAAATTTTCGATTTTACAAAAATCTGCAAGTTTTTCGGGTAAGATATAGCCTAGATCACTACGCATTCTTCTCTATTTGTTCGTGAAGTTTCATTACAACTGGTTCAGTCGTTCCGAAGATTAGCCCGGACAGACAGACAGACAAACACTTTTTTTAATTATGATTACTTATGTCTTAATGGTATGCAAAGAACTCCCTCAGCTCAATAACAGACATGTTTCGATATTACAGACACTTCAATTTTATTTCTTTGTTTGTAGATTTATACATTATCGGGTTTTATTGATTATTGGTATTTTAGACGTGATATGTTCATAAAAAACAGACAGACAATTCTAAAAATGGTAGAAATGTATTTAATTACTTATTTTTAGTCGCTCTCAATCGTTTCTGTCACAAGTACAGACACCCGCAATTAAAAATTTTATTATATGTATAGATTCAGTGTGTATTCAATTTTGAATAGACTTGGCGCCCTAGGTTATATCATAGTTTAAAGACAGCTTTAAGCTGTAGTTATATCATGTGTACTGTGAGCAACAGGCAGGTGCTAACGGTCGATGTTGGCGGTTATTTGTGAATGATACGATAAAAAATGGCCGCGCACCCAACGGTTGATAACGCTCGCACGCGCCCGCAACATTATTGTTATCTTGTGCTCATTTACGATTGGCAACGTGTGCTTGGAGTCCTAAACCCTAAACATCAATACCATGAATTGACCTTGATAAACATGGTGTATTAATTACCTAAACGAACATTACCTCAATTACCTGAGGATATTTACAGATGGTCCGAAAGATAATTCCGGAATCGGGGCTTCATTTTACGATATACTGAACGGTACGGCAATAAAGTTAAAAATCAATATTAGTATTTCCATTATGGAAGCTGACCTTGTGGAAATATATGAAGCTTTATCCTACATACAATCAAATAATTATAACAATGTAATAATAATAATAATAATAATGTCCTCGAGACCGAATTTCGGTCACGGCGGCCAGTTCAGTGGAGACTAGCCATCGGCGCAGGACAGGATTATAGTGCCCAAGTGTATGCGCAAGCACAGGTGCACTCTCACAGTCCGATAGGACGGTAAAGCGACACGACCGGAGAGAGATCAGGCGCAGGACCAACGGCTCTACGTGCTTTCCGAGGCACGGGGGTGAGACACCATCAAATTCCTGACTCCGAGCAGCTACTGAGAATTTCTTTATAGAAAAGCTCAATAACTAATTTTTTTGGCCCGACCCGGATTCGAACCCGGGACCTCATGATCAGCAGTCGCACTAGTACAACCACTAGACTAACTACAGCCGTTATCTTAACAGATTCAAGGAGTGCCCTCCAACACCTTGCTCGGTGTACTTCGGTTTTTCGAGGTTTACCATTAGCATATGCGATTTGAAATCTTCTAGTCAAGTTACAGACTGTTTCCAGAATAGTATATTTAGAGTGGATACCTTCGCATGCGGCGGTGTTAGAATATCCACTACCCCATATCATCCTGTGGGTGTCGTAAGAGGCGACAGAGGGAAACAAATCGGGGGATGGGCACCAGTGTCTTTCTAATAACGACTAAAAATAAAAAACTGCTGTTACCAACCCGCTTGCCAAGCGTGGCAACTATAGCAAATATCCTCCCTATAAGGCAATTTATGGGGGAGGCCTGTGTTCGGCAGACTTTGATATGCTGTAACGGTTTCTGTTAGCAGCCTCATGGATTTGAACCCGTTATGTTGTACCGGCGAGCTTTGTACGTCTGCAATCAAAACGGGAGATATGAGAGTGGTTCTGCCAATAATCAGTTAGACACAATTCCTTTTTTTTTTAAAGTACACCTTACAGTAGTTACAATAAATTATATATTTTTACGTGGTAGAGCCATGCTGCAGCTATATTAATAGTATAGTTTTAGCACGAATGGGTCGGCTCGACCGGGGAAGGACCACGCTCTCACAGAATACCAGCGTAAAATAGCAGCTTAATGCTGCTGTGTTTCGTATGGTGAGTGTAGAGAACCGGAGACCCTTTTTACTGGAAAAGAGGCATTCTATCTTAGTCCTCATGGCTGACAACGCATCTGCATTTAAATTCGGAAACGAAGATAGATGTAGATGTCTATGGGCCACAGCAGCCACTTACCATCAGGTGGACTGTGTGCTCGTTTGTCACCCTTATTCTATTAAAAAAAAAAAAAACTATTTGTTGCTTTCTGTCTTTGCATTACATATTATGCTTATTTAACTACCAATTACAGGTTGTCACAACACGATTAAATTTAATGAAAATAGAAGAAAAAGCACCAAAATTCAAGAAAAGGGTCTCTCTCTATATATATATTTAATATTTTTGTACGTGGTAGAGCCACGCTGCAGCTATATTATGGTTGTAGCACGAATGGGTCGGCTCGACCGGGGAAGGATCACGCTCTCACAGAATACCAGCGTAAAATAGCAGCTTAATACTGCTGTGTTTCGTATGGTGAGTGTAGAGAACCGGAGACCTGTTTTACTGGAAACGAGACATTCATTTTCTCGTCATTCATCTTAACTCATTTCTCCATAAACCTCTCAGAAATGTGAAGAGGCCTGTGCCCAGAAGAGGGACGTATGTAAGCTGCAACTTTACTTTACTTTATATTGTGTTTACAAAAAGACAGTAACATTTATACTGTTTGTAGGATAACAGAGGCACTAGTTATTCCATATTACATTGAAATATCCTCCAGTAGGCATATACATTGAGGACACTCAGGCAAACATATATAACTTATTTCAAATCTAATTCCAAACACGTTTCTTACCTAGTTGATAAAGAAATACTTTATCTATATACACTTCGATGCCTGTCGTGACAGCTGATCCGTTACAGCTCCGCAGCCAAGTCGTAAAGATTGTCCTAATTAAATCTAGTTGCGAACAAATTAATGAAAGATTTTCAAAGAGTGACAAGTGTTTGTATGACCTACAAGTAGTTGTTCCCGATCTGTATCTTTGTCCATGTGCAATATATAACGTAAACGCTATGTTACGTCTTTTAAATATATATATTTCTATAAAAAATGTTAATTTTTAATATAAAAATATATATTTTACGTACGTGATAGAGCCACGCTGAATAGCAGGTTGTAGCACGAATAGGTCGGCTCAACCAAGGGAGGACCATGCTCTCACATAATACATGCGTAAAATAACAACTTAATGCTGTTGTTTTTCGTATGGTGAGCGTAGAGAACCGTATACCCTTTTACTGGAAACGAAGCATTCCATCTTACTTCTCAGGGGTGACAACGCATTCAGCATTTTGATTCTTAACCGAGGATAGATGTAAATGGTTAAGGTCTACAGCATCCACTTACTATCAGTTGGACTGTGTGCTCGTCTGTCACCCTTACTCTATAAAAAAAATAGTTAGCTAAGATTCGCGCAAAATTAAAATTACCTCTTACATAAGATACACACTCTAAACGAGGCATCATCAGGAGAAATAGACTGCGATGGCTGATCGTCAAGTGAACTTACACTTCTTCTTCGCCCTGGAACGGTCGGTAGACTAATTGCTCCATAACCATTCCCAAATATTAAAGAGGCCTTCGACCTTTTACGTGATTGAACGCTGAATCTTTACTTTGATAAAAGAAGCGACACGACAGCAGGATAGGAAATGGTAAATTCAGAAGTAGGTTTCAATCGTTCATTTATTTATTTATTTAAACTTTATTGAACCTCGTACAGGATCAAAAGGCGGACTTAATGCTAAAAGCATTCTTGCCAGTCAACTTTAAGGGCAGTGATAAAACTACGAAGGCTGGTTACAAAGAAATTAAATATATATACACACATACATATAAACATATACACATATATAAATATATATATCTACATATATATAAACATATACATATATATATATATGTATTCATTCGGTTATTGTCGTGAACCATTTCTAGCTTGAACTTGAAGTGGTTAACGAGGGTATTCGTAACTTCATTTCTAGTACTTTTCAAAAATATATAAATAACATGAATATTCATTTTTATTCATTCATTAGTCTTTCAAAAGTCCACTGCAGAAATAGGACTTCCCCACAAATGCCGCATATGGCGCATTTTACCATAGTTGCCACACTTGGCACTTGTTCTTAGGTATTATTTTCAGTTGTTATCAGGAAAGTACTGCTGCCCATCACCTGTTTTAGTTTTTACCTATCTTACAACACCCGCGGGATAATATAGGGTAGTAGATATTCTCACGCCGCCTCTACCCAGGCAAAGTTGATTTAATAACACCTAAAATTACAACACTTGGGACTCAAATCGCAATCAGCACGCCTACCTAAATTAAAGCTGTTCTATTCCTTATTGTTTTTTTTCAAAACTAAAAGTTGTTAACCACTTGAGCACCTACTTATACGCTTGTTTGTTTTCCTTTAAAGTACTTAAAAATTCTATTGTAAGTGTCAACTACAATATAATTGTCAGGTAAAGAATCCTTAGTTTAAGGGCGTAACAGTTATAAGAAGTATTGTTACGGAATGCTTTAAATTGCAATCTAATTTTAAAGCATCGTTTTTGAACGTTTTTTGTAAAATGCCCCTTTACCGTGCGTTCAAAAAATAATTTCAATACAATAATTATTTCACTATCTCATTATGTAAAATGCAATTTATAAATTATAAATTACTCGATTAGAACTTAAAATTAATTATTTGTTAAAAGGAAATTTTGTGTACATATACGTCCCTTATTTTTTATTAAATGGAGCCATAGAACGATGTACTTACCACTATTCCTTTGGGATATTATCTACCCGGAAATAACGTGTAAGCAAATATTTGGAGATGTTCATCTATTTCAGCTTGGAAGATTCGAGAAAAAAATGTGTAGTAAAAAATTGAACACTTTTTACTCATGTTAAAATTAAATTTAAAGTTATCACTACCAGATATAAAAATGTGTTTCAGATAACGGTAGTCTAAAAATTTAATGTTTTATTCGTATTTTATTTTATGGTGAAATAAAATCAACTATGTTAGCTTCTTGTCATGACTAATTGAATTAAGATAATTTTCCAATAATATTTAGGCTGTGGTGACTTAAGTAAGACGATCACCTTCATTTCGCCCACCTTCGAATTCAAAAAATGTATGTTATTATGATAACATGACCTCAACTAACAGCGGAAACATTACAACTTGAAAAAAAAGAGAATTAAAAGGAAAATTATACGGGCGATTTGAATAAAGAACACCGATGTTGGTTGATTTCGGTTATGGCAACGTCCGTCGAATATTGTCACAAGTTATAGTGCAGAATACAGAAATACAATTACTAGGGGATAAAACACATAGCTTTTAATTTACATTTTTTTACTTTTACATAAAAAAGATACAGCCTATATCCATCCCATTGCTGGGCACAGGCCGTCGCTAATTTTTGAGAAAGATAAAAAGCGATTACACAGCACCTCTAGTTGCAGACTTCTAAGACTTTACAAGCCCTTGAAATACTATATTTTATTGAGGCATACAGGTTTTACTTACGGTGTTCTCCTTCAACGCCGAACAAGAGGTAAATCAGCGCTTAAAATTGCAATGAATAATTTTATTGGTGCCAGCGGGGTCGAACCTGAGTTGTTCGCGTACTGTGTGTGCTCCCGCAATTTACATAGAGCGCTTAGCCAGCTAGCCTGCCCCTCAGCTACCTCGGCTTACTTTTAAATAATCATAATTTAAAAAAAACTGCTGTCTTTTACTGTCAATTCATTCATATTCTTTCAGAAAGTAATTAACATTGTTATTTCTTTCTGCTTCGTCTCTATTATCTACTTTTAAATAAAGGCCTTTTTAAGAATGCGCCGACAGGCCTGCACATCTTTTTTCTCTGTCTCTCTCTCATAATTACAAAAATAATGAATGTTCATCTTTCTCCTATACGTGTGTTCTTCACTGAACTTCTTCTAAACAGCAGGACCGATTTTGATGAAATTTTTTGTGTGTGTTTGAGTGGTTCTCTGGATGGTTCAAATTTACATTTGGACCCGATAGGTGGCTCTGCTGTCGACATTCAGAGATCATTCGTGCGAAGTCAGGGCGGATCGATAGTTTGCATATCAATTAATTATTTCTTCTTGGTTTCTTGTTTACCAGCTTACAACAGTCCACTACTGGTCATGGGCCTCTTCCATTGTAAGAAGTATTATTCTACACTGTTTTTCTTACATGTATTGTATACAAGCTGATAATAAAACACTTTGATGTTGTGAGTCTTGTTGTAATTTATCGAATACTAATGCTTCAAACGAGTAAAAACATGCAAATTCTGTGTATTTTAGAAAAAAGTAGTCTGTTTCTATTTACCTGGAATCCGGGGTCAATAGATACGACATAGGGGTGAATAAAAAAAATGCTAGGGTTGTCAAATTTGCTTTTGTTGTAATATGTAAGTTGTGAATCAAATAAAGGAAAACATAACTACATCAAAATTGTCATTATAAAAAATAATTGGTTAATAAATCTGATATTTCTACAATTATATATTATATAACTTAAAAATATCAAGGTAATGTAATTTAACTGCTTTGCAGCGTAAGCATTTCCGACATAAAGCCATTAAATAAATAAGCCACTGTTTACATAGTTATGCCCATATTTAATTTTTTTAAACAATGAAAATAAACGTTTGTTAAACTATATCTATAACACTTATTATAACACTATGTGTTTTGATTAATAACCTTTGTTTATTTTAAGTAGTATGTAACAAGGCGAGATCGAAAATCACTATTACTTATTTATAATATTATGTAAGCACTAAACATAAAAGTCAATTGACATAATTGCGGGATTTGAGGCTGATAATTCGCGTCACACCTATTCCGCACCGCTTAGATACTTTTTTGACTCATATACCGAGCGTTTCTGTTAAACAATAAAATACAAATATAATGAATGATCTATTTACCTACTATATAGAACTAATTCATATCAGCACACTAAGTATATTTACTGCAGGAACTTCAATCTGGTGTAATGGTAAAACGTCAAGTATTTGGGATTTCAATTTATAACAAATATTATAATTTAACATTTATAATTTTAAATACCTTTAATATGGTTTAAACGTTTGTTATTTTAGTTTCAATTAGCTACTTAAATTAATTTATATAGTAAGTAAATGGTGCAAATAGTTTTTGACAACCCTAAAAATCATGTTTTTTATTAACCTCTTTTACGTTTCTAATAACCCCTCATTCGTATCTATTCACCTTTTTTTCGTTTCTATTAACCCCAAAGGCGTTTTTATTCACCCCTCAGTCGTATCTATTCACCTCGAATTCGAGAAAAAATACCAGTATCCTGATTTTACTATTTAAAAGAATAAAATCATTGAATATCGATATTCATCTTTGTATTAATAATAGATGAGAAACTCAACTCTCTAAAAAAACAATTTGCAACAAGGAAACACTGAAGAACTTGATGTTTAACTAAAAGTTTTACGCAGCATAAAACCACTTATACTCACACGTTTATAGATAATAACCGCCTTTTTCTTTACTGTCATCAAAATTGACACTAATTTAAAGGTTACCAAAATAAAGTAAAATGTTGGCAAATAATAAACAGTAGTAATAAACAGACGTTCCCGAGCTGTAGACAAACCCAGAGACAACTTTATCAAATAACCAGACTTGTTTCTATTCACCCCGCGATTTCTATTCACCCCATCTTACGGTACCTTTGGCGGGCAGAATCAATGAGTACCTACGTGATACTATGTTTTCCACTTTTGAGACTGCTTCCCATTTATTTTTATTTTTTATAGGATAAGGGTGACAAACGAGCACACAGTCCACCTGATGGTAAGTAGTTGCTGTGGCCCATAGACATCCACATCTATACTCGTTTGCGAATAAAATGCAGATACGTTGTCACCCGTGAGGACTAAGATGGAATGCCTCGTTTCCAGTAAAAAGGGTCTCCAGTTCTCTACACTCACCATACGAAACACAGCAGTGTTAAGCTGCTATTTTACGCTGGTATTCTGTGAGAGCGTGGTCCTTCCCCGGCCAACTATACCAGTAGGTAATATAGCTGCAGCATGGCTCTACCACGTAAAAAAAGCATTGACGTATTTATAAGCATTGGTCCCATTTAATTAAGTTCAATTAAACATTATAATATATATTTTTAAATTTTATAAAAACATTATCATTGCTGTTCATTGCCAGTAACACTATACGAAAGAGGTTTAATTTCCGTTTACCTTGAGGAGTGTAACGATTAGCAGCCTTTTCAAATTTAAAATAGTTCACATTTTAGTACATTTAACGACTTTAATTATGTTCTTAACTCAAAACATCACGAAGACATGACAACAAGTTATTAGTAATTCATTTTAGTTTGATTGAACCAAGATAGCGACTCATCTATCACGTAGAGACGTAGAAATCTGAAGTTTGGACAGTAGCTGCCTTTTATGACATAGGCATACACTAAGAATGAATTTTTGAAAATTCAACCCACAAGAGGGTGAAATAGGGTGTTACAGTTTGTATGAAACCTTTATTTTACTAGGTGATTGACTCGAAACTTACTGAAAGACTATGCATGATAAAATCCTTTGAGTGGCTAGTAGGGACCGCGCTACCTCAATGCGTGTTGGTGAACTTCACATGTCCTTGAAATATTTTTTTAATCCATTGATATTATATACAAAAAAATCATTGCACCAATCGCTTGTAGAAACTTTTCATTATAATTAATATTTATATATAGACTTGGCATAAGAATGTTATTGATTCCACTTTTCACTACCTCGTATTAAAGTTCATTGCTATTGGCACGTACACACAGACAGATAAAATACCGGTGCCCGGTGCCTTCCGCGTCTGACTCTATAGGTATTTCCGTCTTGCCGCATAGCGCCGAGAGCACTAGATCAGTTCAAAGACACTAAGTCTTAATACACTGATATTTTGCTTTCCGTCTATAATTTTCTTATGCATGTTTACGTTGTAAACGTGTTTATTACCGAGATATTCTGCAATTTTTGAACGGTACATGAGCTTTGTGCTTAATATGCATGGGTCATTTTCGTATAATAACGGGTTTTTTTTCTTTTTATGTTCGATATGAGTCATTCTATATTCTATATATACTAATATATTTGTGAAGTTTTTTTGGTAAACTCGATTTGCTTTCCGCGATTATTGTGTTTAATTTAAACTTATTTTTGAATCCCGACTTTGAACCCGTTTGCAGCTCCTATGATTACGGCAGGACCGAGGTTCAACTTGCTGATATCATAGTTAATCGGAACTACTTCAGTTTTTCACTATCAATTTTTGGACGAAATAACGCAAATTAACTTACAGTATGTTGAAGTTTTGTAGTGGTTTGCTTATAATTGAATTATATTTTGCAGTATTAATTATATTATAATCCCAAACAACAGCCAGCTATATTCTTAATTAAAATTGAGTTTATTTTAATTTTAATAGCTTTATGAATCATCGTCATTGGCAGGAATCCGTGTTTTTGTTGCGAGCATTTGTGATCTATCAAACCAGTTGTAATTAAAATAAAATTAACCGTGATAAAATGCGTCAAATTAGTTTTATTCAATTTTTTTAATTTAATTTTCTTCAAAAGAACGTTAAATTCTAAATACTCGCTAATAGCCACGAATAGAGGTTTGCAACACAAATTGCTTTTCGGCATGGCAAGTAACTCTTTTTTTTTGGGCTCTAAGGAGGAAAGACGAAACACTGCAGTATTGCAAAATATTCATCGTAAAATGCTAGTAAATTTTCTTTATATATGATGATGGATAGAAATTATCATGATTGCTATCATACCACCTCTCAGATGCCATAAGTTGATTGGTATTTTCTCCAATCTATCTTTACAACAAGTGGTGATATTAAAACTTTTGTACAACCGACTTCAATATAAATTATCAAGGATAACTCAAAAACTACTGGTCAGACCTTGATCATTTATATGGGACCACATGAGAAGCACCAGCTTTCAGATAAAAAAAGAATCATCAAAATCCGTTCACGTAGAAAAAAGTTATGAGGTAACACACATAAAAAAATGCAGTCGAATTGAGTACCTCCTCCTTTTGAAGTCTGTTAAAAACGAATTGAGAACGGTGTGAAGAGCTCGCTTAAACCTTCAATCCTGAAGACTAAGATTGAATGCCTCCGTACCAATAAAAAGGGCCTCCGGTTCTCTACACTCATCATACGAAACACATCATCATTAAGCTGCTATTTTACGCTGGTATTCTGTGAGTGTGGTCCTTCCCCGGTCGAGCCGACCCATTTGTGCTACAACCATAATATACTTAATATACTTTTATTCACCCTTAATTCGGTAAAACAAGACGACACAAACAAAAAGACACTTGAGCTGCGATAACTCCCTTAAGGTAGAAAACATCTGTTAATTAACTGATTCCGATCTGGTTTTTATAGGTACTTCATAGGAATGAACGGTTATCATGAGTTTACGTCCATTGATGTTAATGACCGGTTCACTCTTAACTGATTGGTTTTTTTTTTAAATTGAATCTCTAATGAAAAAAGAAATTTTTAATCTGTGCTAACGTTTTGAAACGATTTAATTTTTTTCTAGTTTTTTTACTTAGCCCTGTTTACAGTTGCGCTCAAGTGGCTCAAGGGCTTTAGCACTAGTTTCAAATGTCACATTGCGTGTGATCTTAGTTCAATTCCCGCGGGTATCACTGAAATTATGAGTTAGTTTTGCCATGTCATGTTTCTGTGTTAAGTGCTGACTTAACACGTCGAACGTGAGAATAACCTGAGTAAAAATATTATTGATTAAAACTTAGATTACATAATGTAATTTAAAAATTAAAATACTACATACATATTATGTACTAACTGTTCCCCGCGACCTCGCCCGCGTGTCATTTATTACGATTAGATTTCATGGGTTTAAATTTTTTGCGGGGAACCCTAATTCTTTTTCTAAAATAAAAGTAGCCTAAGTTACTCTTTATAACATCAGCTATCTGCCAGTGTAAGTCCCGTCAAAATCGGTCCAGCCATTTCGGAGATTGGCCGGAACAAACAAACAAAATTTTAAAAAATTGTGTTTTTGTTATAAGTACCGTATATACTTTCATATTCATTTAGTAAAAAGCTGTTATTTTTACATTACAAACAGACACTTCAATTGTATTTATTTGTATAGATTTATTACATTAAGCAAAATACTTTTCTAAATTCGATATTTGACACTTTAGTAAGTTGAAATTATTTGTAGTTAGAACACACATTTCTATAGAAAGTGGTTATTAAGGTGGTACCTGCCCAGATGGACTACTAGACAGAAAAAGAGTCCTACCACGTAGTATAAGTTAAGAAAGTTAAAAGAAGCGGCGGATTCCATATATTATACTATTTACCCAAAAATAACAGTTCAATCACGCAAAATAAATACACCATTCCGCGCAAGATCCGCGTAGCTGCATTATTCAAAAAGATCGACCGAATCCGTAATACGTAAATTTATGAAACGCGAGTACGCGTGGGGAATTGAACGCAGACAAAATATTTGTATGTACGCGATACAAAGGCGGCGCGGCGTTAGCTTGCAGCTTGCATTCGTAGCAAGTAGGTAAACCAACCAAAAATAACACTGGTTATTCATAGGGTTGCCATATTATTGGGACTTTATGGAATTTGCATCTGCAAAAAATAATAGAGCCATCTAAATAATAGAGGCCAACTTCGAAAATGTATATTACCTCATGTAAAAGAAGTTATTAAAATACGGTAACAGATAACTCACACGTTCAATGAGAATAATATGTCCATTCAATATCATAAGATGATAAGATTTAAATGATGATAAAGTAATAGTAGCAGTTAGTTCAGTACTTGAAGCACTTGAAGTTTTAAGGCACGTGAAACTAACCTCAAACCAAATATCGATAATTATAGTTTTCAGATGAAAATTACCTAAACAGAACAGTTCAATCACACAATATACTGCCACTGTCACTCTTTTCTTTTTCTCTGATCGACAGAATAGTCAATAATGGCGTACTTCCAATAAAAATGTCGGCGTCCAGGATATTAATACATATGTGTGAAACGAATACAAATCCCTCAATTAATATTAGAAAAAGACAATGGCAATTGGCAGTTCTATTTACTTGTTGGAATTACTTAAGAATGGATATCAGTTAGGTAAAAGTAAACATCATTTTAAATTTAAATATTAAGAAGTGCTAAAATGAAGTCAACTTTAAAATAAATTAATGTGTTTTCTTTCATTCATTTATTTGAATGTCTGCTAATTGAAATATAGTGAACCCAAAATTATAACATTATGAATATTAAAAAACTATATATAGTAGAGAAACTTTTATGTAGTAAATATATTAATATAATATAGAACACATTAAAGGGGAAAAAGAAAATTAGTTTCGATATTTTGTCCTATCATTTCTTATTTAATATGGCGACCGTAGCTTCTTGATTGGCATCGGATCGCTGTTATGATAACATATTTTGTACTGGTTTTAACTTCCTTATGAAATGTCTTGCGGCGGAAGCGACGTGTTTGCTACAATGTTATTGATATTAAATTTCAATACTTAAGTCATAGTGTTTGTGTAATTTTTTTTTATGGGACAGAGGGCAAACGAGCATACGGCTCACCTGATGGTAAGTGACTACCGCCGCCCATGAACAACTGCAACACCAGGGGAATTGCAGGTGTGTTGTCGGCCTTTTAAAAAGGAGTAAGCTCTTTTTTTGTAGGTCCCTAAGTCGTATCGGTCGGGAAAAATCGCCGGTGGTAAATTATTCCACAGAGAGGTCGTACGCGGAAGAGAACTCCTAGTGAAACGTACAGTGGTGGACCGCCAAGCATCCAGATGGTGTGGATGGTATCGGGAGTTTTGCCGCGATGTGCGTTTGTGAAATTTGGCAGCTGAGATTAATCCGAACAATTCCTCAGAGCACTCCCCGTGGTAAATGCGAAAGAAAATGCAAAGGGATGCAAAATCTCTTCGCAGCGCCAGTGAATCGAGCCGATCGGAAAAGACTCGGTCGTCGATGATTCGAGCCGCTCTGCGCTGGATGCGGTCAAGTGGAAGGAGCTGGCACTGGGAAGCCCCAGCCCAGAGATGGGAACAGTATTCCATGTGAGGCCGAACCTGCGCCTTGTAAAGTTGCAGGCGGTGTGCCGGCATGAAATACTGTCCCGTTCTGCTGACCACGCCAAGCTTTTTAGAGGCCAATTTGGCCTTCTCTTCCAAGTGACCACGAAACTGCACGTCACTCGATATGTCAACGCCGAACTATTACGCCGAAATAGATATTGTTTCGGCGCATCACTACACTACAATTAAAGAGCCAAACAGACGATTTATTTTAATGTAAATAAAATTACAATAGTGCAACCTATTTACTGAGTTTCAACCGGAGCCAACCAATGTTTATGCAAAAAGACCAATTGTTGTTTATTTTACATAGATATAATATTATGTAATGTAATAAAAAATTGCCACTCATTGAAGTAAGAAAGTAGTACATAATAATACTTCATTAGTGCTACTATGTTTTCGCGTCACGTGTTATATTTAATATACAAAGGACCCCCGGTAATCCCGCCCCTGTCTAATCCGGCACCCCCTATAATCCGACATAGTCTATTATTTATTATTAGATATTTTTTGACAATCTTCGCAAATGCATGATTGAACAAGTTATAACTTGTACGCACCACCACTATTGTGCTAGACGCTTAGGGTATTGTTTTGATTCTGATCGCTTAGTTTGAATTTGACTACATGTGATGAAGATAGTACATATATATAACATATAGAATCTTATCATTGGATCTGGAATTTGTCGGACAAATTCAATAGTCCGACACTGCCCTGCAAAACGTTTGTCGGATTACCGGAGGTCCACTGTATTATTTTATTTATTTATTTTATTCTTTATTGCACCAAATATTTGTACAAAAGGCGAGCTTAATGCTATATCGGATTCTCTACTAGCTAACCTTGTATAGAACAGAGAGTGAGTTTGGGCAGTTAAGTTGTTATGATCAAATTCAATTCAAATATTATATACCTGCAACACATACATAAAATATACACATATTATTTGCTTGCGGCATAATATATTTTTTATAGAATAAGGATGACAAGCGAGCATACAGTCCACCCGATGGTAATTGGATATTGTGGCCTATAGACATATACATCTATCCTCGATTAAGAATCAAAATGCAGATGCGTTCTCACCCCTGAGGACTAAGATAGAATGCTAGGTTTCCAGTAACCATATGAAACACAGCATTATTCAGCTGTTTTACACTTTTAGTCTGCGAGAGCGTGGTCTTACCCCGGTCGAGTCGACCCATTCCTGCTGCAGCCATAGTAAAGCTGCAACGTCGCTCTACCAAGTAAAACCTATTATCCTGCATATTCAATAAGTTTTCACGTAAGAACATAACACTATCGTTATAATTTTTTTCGTATGACAATACCTATATGTATTGTAAACTGTTTCTTCCAACCGTGTAGTGGCGGTGTTAGAATACCCACTACCCTATATCGTACCGTTTGTGCCGTAAGAGGTGACAGAGGGAAACCAACCAGGAGATAGAAAGCAGCGTCTTCCTAATAACAACTAGAAAATTAAAAAAACTGCGCCTACCAACTTGCCTGCCAAGTGCGGCAACTATGGCAAATATTTGTCATATAAGGTAATCTATAGAGGTGGACTATGTTCAGCAGGGGACTTTTATAGGCTATGACGATTAATAAGTTAAGTATCTCTAAAAGGGCTAGTAAAATTAATTCTGTTATTTTTTATGCATTTCTTTTCCAAAATTGCTGGTCACCCTTCTCATACATATGTAAAAAGAACGTCCAGGGAAAACTAAAAAAACATCAACATTCAGAATAGATGTGAAGCGAGCCATAACTTAAATTGAAAATTTAAAAAACCCCCGAAACAAAAAGAGCTGATGACCTTCAAACGGTTGAACAAATTATGTTGAAACATAGCTAAGAACATTCTCGGTTAAGACACCTTTCAAACGAAAAAAAACTTTATCAAAATCGGTTCATCCGTTTAGAGACAGACAGACACACAGATACACACTATAAACTTATAACACCCCTCAGTATTCGTCGGGGGTAAAAAACTTTTTAATAATTTTATACGATTTAATAATTTTACTAGCGCGCTAATAATTTAGGTGAATGGGGTATTGTCCCCAGATAATTCACTTGACCGAATTTTAATTGAAGTGTTTTGTTTTTTTATCAATTATGAGAATTGTACCAACTTTTGTTTATAGTCTTGTACCATCGCTTAGCAACCTGGTATAAGAAAATCATTCCATTGGCGTTTCTATTACCTGGCAATAAGGTTTGCGGAGAATATACTTGAATAGAGATTAACTATACGAACACTTACGTAATTCCAGTCTTTTATTGTTTTGTTATGGGAGATTTTTAATGCGTCTATTGTTTACCAAAAGTCATTGCATAGTTTACATTATTGTTCTTTAACGTTGTTAAATGTATGCAATGTGTTAAGGACTGACCTGTTTTTATTTAAAAGTAATTAATTTTATCCATACATAATGCAAGAATCAAACGTAGACACTTTTTGTTACCGACACAGAAAACCATCGCTGCAGTGTCTGGTAATGGCAACCGGGCACTGCCGCCACTAGACGATATGGGGTAGTGGAAATCCTTACACCGCCTCTACACGGTCAACTGATACTTAATTTTTTTATTTGACTATTTTTCGAATTGCTGCTACTTTATGCTAATAGAGATTCGATTACGGTCTTCACATGCCTAAATACTACACTGACGCACATACAAATATCACACAGTGTAATTTCCATCTCCGTTAACGCTTACGTTAGCGTTTGTTGAAATTTAAACAGGCTTGGTTGTGTAGTAAGTTGTATGTAACGGTAAAGTCTAATACGTAGTCGCTAGTCCGCTAGTCGTTAAATATAGCCCCAAAACAACAAAAAAAAATTACACGGGCTCTTTCATTGTTGCGGGGATATACGAGCAGTCGCGGTAATCATGCAGATTTGGCCGCATTACCGTTTTTTTTTATGAAATAGGTTGGCGGCTTTGGTTGACGACAACAAAAGCACCGACAACTACATCTACCCTCGATAAATGTAAATCAAAATGTAGAAGCGTTCTCACATCTAAAAATTAAAGCCGTTAATTTGAGACAATCTCGAATTTGAACTCAAACTTTACAGTGTCATTATTTGTGGAGTTTAGAATGGACTACACTCAAATTTTCATTATAATTGTCTCTGTATACCGGCCTAAGATAAAATGCCTCGTTACCTGTAAAAATAGTCTCCGGTTCTCTACACTCTCCATACAAAATACAGCAGCATTTATTTCACACTGGAATTCTGTAAGAGCGTAATCCTTCCCCGGTCGAGCCGAGCCGTTCGTGCTTCAGCCATAATATAGCTGTAGATTGGATTGTCATTTATATTTATATCATTACATTATATTGGTTATTCTGGTTTGCAGTAAAGTTGTATCTAACTTTGATGTGTTTTTCTTAATCTATAATAGATTGACAACCAGGAATGATAATGAGATTTTCTTGTACATCTACGTGGATTGTTGTTTATCAGATCCACATGAATATGAGTATTGATGAATTTCCGTAGTATGCTTCCACCGCACAGCGGAGTTGAAGAACTGAAGGGTTTCATAGTTTGTTCACTGCGTGTTGCCTTTATAGCGCAATTCTGACACATAATTGTCCCACTAAATCACAATGATCCTTATTCTCCGGTAATAAAGATACTAATGCTCAATCAATACGTTTCATACTATCTTAAGTCACTTTAAAAGTGCTAGTAAAAACTATGCATTATTACGTTCGATCTTTCAGTTATTGAATGAACCGCACTACGAGGTCAGCCGCAAATATTTGAGACCGGTTCTTACACAAAATCGCCTCGCCTCAGTCGTGTGTATGTGTATTCCCATGCATAAACAGAGAAATTGTAATTAATTTTCTTTTTTATTACAACGCAACAATATCCAATTTCGCTTGCAACTTGCAATATACATACCTGTATATCAATCATAACAGTTCGTCATTTTCGTCTCCCTTTCCATGTAACGCAAAATATCGACACTAAAGTTGCATTTTAAACTTCAATTATATTACAATGCAGTAACGTTGAAATTTGCAATTTTGTATAAAATGCTACATCAATATTCCCTGTGCAAATCAATATGTACTCAATATAGGTATCACCCGTCTCCGTTCCCACGTTTATGTGACGAGTATAAGTGCACGGAGGTTTTTATTCAAATTTCGATTTAATTATAAAACATAATAAAATTTAGACCTGATAAGAGCAGTCTCAGTATTTCGTTTAAAAATAATTATAAAATAGAATAAAAAATATTTTAGTTAAAACTACATATTTCTCGTTACTCCTTTTTTTAAGGTGAAAGCGCCAGGATAGCCCGCGAAATTCAAATTTTCTTACGTTTTTTATTAAACATACAACCTAACCCTGACCTGCAAATTAAAAAAAACGTAAGAAAATTTGAATTTCGCGGGCCACCCTGGCGCTTTCACCTTAAGTATGGTTTTCTAAGAGATATTTTAGTGTCCATAAATTAAAAAATACTTTATCTTGAAAAAGTATATCCTAGTCCCACAGTTTTTGAGAGAGTTATGAAGTAATTAGTCCGCAGCAATATAATTAATAAATATTAATTAGATTTCTCTGGCCGTGCTGCTTCAGTGCGCGTTGTTGGGCTTCACATAATTTCTTCCAAATATTTTTGGAACAAAGTTCTTTATCGGACGGTACGGATTTGGCGGATGGGGGCTAGGCGACAAAAAGTGTAAGATTTTTCCGTCACGACCCCTTCTGACGTAGTGTAGACGGCCTTGGCGGCTATAAAAAAGCGAGATGGAATAATATCCATCTCCCTCGCCTTTTTCTTATCTTGCCATGTAAGAAATATTATTTTATTCTAAATGACGCTTCAATTTAATAGACGCTAGTAATTCATTTATTTGTATTTGTTAATCAATAATATAATACGTTTATGAATAATAATATACTACGAAAGGAACTTCGTTCCAACCGAGTGTTCCACGACACTCACGCATGTTTTTTATTCCTCAGATATGTATTTCTTCACCGCCGAGCACGTAGGAAATCAGCACTTAACATTGAAATTAACAATTTCATTAGTGCCGGCAGGGCTCAAACCTCTGAGCAACAGAAGATATCTGTGGCTCAAACCCTCGTTGCTCGTGTACTATTTACGGCAAGCTCTTAGCCCCTTAGCTCGTCACAATTAAATCACAATTAAAATGAAAAAATCATACAGGAAAATAAAGTATAATATCAGTCTATACATATATTATGTATCAGACCACAGTATAATATATGGATTTATAGACTGTGATCAGACTATGTCGTGGCTGGGAACAAGCCCCCTGTCATTTCTGAGGGTTAAAAGGCATGGAAGAAACCGCCGAGCTGTCCCAATGCATGTTGACGGACTTTACACGACACTAAAATCTAATATATAAAAATTAATTTTTGCTTGTTCGTATTTTATGCGCTGCCATACCGTTCATCAGATTGCTGTAAAACTTTATCGACATATTGCATGCACTTCCGCGAAGGTTATAGGCATAGTACAGTTAAGTTACAGTAGGTGGCGCGCGTATCGTACCGACAAATTTATTTGAAAGTTATATATCATTCAACTTCAATAAATGTATTATTATCATTCCTAACTAAACAATATAACTGTTCCAAATTTAAAACGATATTTCCACAATTATTTCTTCTGCAGCTGGAACGCGCCAGGTACCAGCTAGTGTTTTATATTTCTCAGATATGTCTTTTTCGAGGTTCCTTTTTTTGACGAGCATGTGATAAATTACCACTTTAAATTGCAATGTTATAAAATCTTAAGTAGCGACTGCCATTATATCCATGAATTTCCATTAAATCAGTCTCAGGTGTATTGTGAAAATTTACATCCTACAGTTTTCTTACTCTACATTAAAACCTTCTTTCCTATGAAATCGTCTCCTCTTAGGAAGTCAAATTTCGTTCCGATTTTCATTTTTTTATAGGATAAGGGTGACAAGCGAGCACACAGTCCACCACATGTTAAGTGGTTGCTGTAGCCCATAGACATCGACATCTATCTTCGTTTGCGAATTTAAATGCAGATGCGTTGTCAGCCGTGAGTACTAAGATGGAATGCCTCTTTTCCAGTAAAAAGGGTCTCCGGTTCTCTACCCTCACCATACGAAACACAGCAGCATTAAGCTGCTATTTTACGTTGGTATTATGTGAGAGCGTGGTCCTTCCCCAGTCGAGACACATTCGTGCTACCTGCCTGGTTCTACCACATATAAAGCCAAGTATTTGTCCAATATTCAACAATCAATCTGGCAACCTCACACGTAGCACGTATGAATGCAGTAATTAAATTCGACGTCGTTATTTCGCGGCGCAATCGTTATTCGAGCCATTGCAATTTGCGGTTCTGTTTAATTGCTTAATTGCTTTTTGTCATTGATCAAATTTGAGCCTGTCCCGTTTGTGCTGTAGTTGTGAAAGGAGTTAACAAATTGCATAAAGCATTTTTTACGTGGTAAAGCCATGCCGCAGCTATGGACGGCTCGACCGGAGAAGGACCACTCTCCCACAGAATACCGGCGTAAAATAGCAGCTCCATGCTGCTGTGTTGCGTATCGTGAGTGTAAAGAACCGGAGACTCTTTTTGCTGGAAACAAGGCATTCCATCTCAGTCCTCAGGGATGACAACGCATCTGCATTTTGATTCTTATTCGAAGATTAGTATGTGCCTGTGGGCCACAGCATCCACTTACCATAAGGTGGGTTGGACTGTGCTCTCGTTTGTTACCCTTATTCTATAAAAAATCAGCCAAGACTGCATCATCACTCATCATACTTAAAAATTTAGACTGAATATAGAGCCGTGGTAGCTCAGCGGCTTAGCTGTAAATTTCACAGTAGGCATGCAACCCGGGTTGGATCCCCGCCGGCACCAATGAAATATTAATTGCAATTTTAAGTCCTGATTTACCACGTGCTCAGTGGTGAAGAAAAAAATTGTGAGGAAACATGCATGTCGGAGAAATAAAAACTTTTTTTTCAAAGACATGCGAAGTTCGCCAAAATGTATTAGGGCAGCGCGGCGGATACTTTCTTGCCCTAAAACCCTCTCAGAAATGAGAGGAGGCCCGTGCCCAGCAGTGGGATGTATATAGGATGTAACTTTAACTTAAACTTTTTATTCTTAAAAATAATTAGTCAATATTTTAATTTACAAAAATAATGGTTTTCATATTTCGATGTATAGTAATTGCCTCGGAACTTTAACATTGCATATGAGTTTTTCTTAGATTTTAAAGTTTTAGTTTAGCCCTTGGAGTTTAAATATCTGCGCAGTGGCCAACCTCGTTAATTTAAAAAAAAACAGACAACATTTTTGTCTTAAGTATCTTTAGTGTTGTAAACAATTCTATTACGTAACTGACACAGATTTAAGGCAGCAATACTGAGGTCTCTTGCCTTTGTTTTATTGCCATGTGTCAAGCGTTTCTGAATTGATGTGAAGATTATTTTATGCAATATACGTGTAGCATGCGAAAAAGGTTAGGCAAATGATGTATTAAAACTGTTATTTTACGCTGGTATTCTGTGAGAGCGTGTCCTCCCTGGTCGAATCGACCCACGCGCTGCAGGCCTGCAGACATACTCGTAATATAGGCACAGCGTGTTGTGTCGGCGTGGCTACACTATGGTGAAGAAATGAAATCGAATAGTAATTTCCTTTTATGGTAAACATTTTAAATTTTTACAAGAAGCATATTTAGAAAAAAGAATAGGAATAAGATATTTTTTCATGAATAAACGTTATTTTGAAACTTTTTTTTTTACACTTATCACATTCCGGCATAAACGCTCTAATCTACAGTTAAGTCAAACATTAGTTATATAAACTAAATACTAAGGACTTAATAATTTCGTGTAGTAATTTTTGTACGTGGGTGAGTCTGACTGCAATAAATTATGCCTGCAAAATGGGTAAAAGCCTTGCTTATGTATATTCTATCTAAGGTAAAAGGTCATTGTGTGAAACACAAATTGTGCTTTGAGTACGTACACAATTATGTGAAATTCAGTGTTGGAATACTTTTATTACGCATTTGGACAGTGATAATTGGAAATACTCAAGCTCAACTGATAAGGATCCAAACTTAATTTTTTTAATCTTAAGTTGTGAGTTGGATCCCTATTACGTGGTTCCATTACAGCCTATAAAAGTCCACTGCTGAAAGCATTGATAGGCTTCTCCCATAGACTGCCTCATAGGGAGGATTTTGCCACAGTTGCCAAACTTGGTACGCGGGTTGGTAACCGCAGTTTTTTATTATTTTGACTTATTATCTGGAAGATGCTGCTGCCCATCTCCTGTTTCAGTTTCCCTCTGTCGCCTCTTACGACATCCACGGGACGATATGGAGTAATGGACATATTATCACACCATAAAATCTTTTCAAGTTCTTTACATATAAAGAAAGTAGTAAAGTAAGATAGTATTGTGTAAGCATTTAATTACGCTGTACACATACGCAACTCGTTTTAAACAAAATTTGTTTTTATTAAAAAAAATAGCACTTTCTACTCTTTAGTAACATCTCTTAATCGCCTTAATTGATTTAGGTACCTTTTGACGTAGTTACCTGTGTTACTTTTACGTCGTAACCATTGATATATTAATCGTATCGTAACGTTGTTTACTTTTATATTACGCCATTTTGTTTTGGTTGCTACCTGCATTTTTTTTAAATAAAGAATTAAATTAATTCGTCTAAAAGTATATAAATCGGTTATCGGTTACTTTTTAATCTTTGATGTCTTAAATGCATATATCATCACTGAAAACACGAACTTATTGAACAATTTTATTATTAAGTTTTGAGGTAAAAGTAACGAGATGTTTCGTAATCTCCCGAAAATTGCTCAGCCGAGTGAGGAGTTCGTCAGTAAACTTTTACAGGCTGTTGATAATGATGATATGGTAGACAGTATCTAAGATTAGTGAATAACCACAACGCAATCAGTATCGAATACCATTTATTTGTGTGTTTGTGTTTAATATTGGCGCCAGCTGGGATTAGCAAATACGTCGCACTACTTGGTAGCCAGATGCTGTGACAGCTTTCATAGTGATATAGTTACGCAAAAAGTACCAACAATAATTATTACATTGTAGGTGCTTTGAGTGAGCCGTGGGAGCTCAGATGGTTAGCGCTCGCTGTTAATTTCACAGTACGCGAGCAACCCGGCTTCGATCCACGCCGGCACTAATGAAATTGTTAATTGCAATTTTAAGTGCTGATATACCACGTGCTCGGCGGTGAAGGAAAACAGCGTGAGGAAACCTGCGTGTCTGAGAAATAAGAAAAAATATTTCAAAGACGTGAAGTTCGCCAACATGTTCTGGGGCAGCGCGGCGGACACTTCCTTGCCCTAAAACCCCCTCAGAAATGAGAGGAGGCCTGTGCCCAGCAGTGGTATATAGGCCGTAACTTTTTTTTTTATTTGAGTGAAGTGATGAATGAACTATTAATTGTACATATAATATTTTATTTTTACTTATAAATAAGGAAATCGTAACTAATATAATTACGGGATTTTCTTAAGGTACATCTCTGTTGAAGTTCCTATCAGTGATTAGGTACGTCCGCGTGGAATTTGAATGGGAGGGTTTCGTTGTTGAGTTTGAATTCTATCTCCGAAACAGGTTAGAGATGGCCACGTCGAGTATGAAGGCCCAGTCAAGGCCGACTCGGCGAGCAGCGATTATTTCCGGTCGACAGAAATTCTTGCTATGAATCGATTTCGTGACCAATTTATTAGGCGTTCCACGAGATTATATGCTCGTAGAACAGTAGTGCTATTCACTATGTGTCATCTTATCGCCGAATAATTAAATATACCTAATTCGGGATAAATATTAATTCGTATTATTTAAATTTAATAAGGAACACGTTTATCGTTTTGAATAAAGTAAATGATTGTTGAATGTTGTGATATTTTGTGCACGGAGAAAGATGGAAAAATGCAGTTGATCGTAGATAGGATTGGTTACTTCTATAATCTGTATTTTAAAGTATATCTAGCCAGATACAAAAATGCAACGTAGTTTAAACAAACTCTAATGAAGTTGGAGATTATTATTAACTAGCTGATACCCGCTCGCTTCGCTGGGCGCACGATAATATTTTATTGCGGAACCTAGATGTAAAATATCAAGAATTTTTTTTGATCGGACTATCGTAAAATCCGTTCTTAGTGAGCGTCTACATTGCGAAATGAGTAACTATACTAAATTTCACGTCAATCGTGTGTATAGTTTTAGAAATCTCGTGATGAGTCAGTGAGTCAATGTTTATATATATATATAGATTCGTATTAAGTATCCTATACTTTAGGTAAGTGATTATTGCGTATCTGTTACCGTTACAGTCTAGGTATAAGTCTACTGCTGAACATAGACCAGCCCCATAGATTGCTTCATAAGGGGAATATTTGCCATAGCTGCCATGCTTGGCAGGCGGGTTAGCAATCGTAGTTTTTTTTAAACATTTTTTAGTTTTTAATAGGAAGACGCTGCTGTCCATCTTCTCGTTTGTTCCCACCGAAGCTTCTTACGACACCTACGAAATGAAATAGGCAGGGATATTCTTACACCGCCATTATACGGCCTATTATAGTATATATGTGTATATATATTTGGTTTTTCGGAAACGGCAAAATATAACAATTTGGTTGAAATTTCGTATTTAGATAAATGTCACCTCCAAGTTTGACAAAATAGGACGAGTAAAGCGCGGTCCCCCAAGTATTATTTTTAAAGTATGTAACCAAATATTTTAAATACCTATAATTATTTTAGTCCAAAAGTATGTTTTTATTTGCAGTGGTCTAACATGAATTACAACCAGATCAGGTAAGGATGTCGCTTTATATTTTTGAAAATAACTTTATTATTTCAGAAGTTGTATCTACAACTTATGAAATAAAAAAATAAAAAAATTACGTTAACTACGGTAGCTTTAAGATGTTTTTATCTACGTACACAGATAATATATTACTTACACTAGCTGTGCCCAACATGCGTTGCAATGCTTCTTTTTTGTCAGAAACAGAAACCTTCGCGGTCGCGCGCACAACAATTCACTAAGTTTTGTCGTAATCAGATGAATGGAACAAGAACGCATAGAAGACGAACAACCAAACAAAGAAATGTAATAATTTTTATTAGAAACCTTCGCGGGTGCGGTACTAACAACTTACCAAAGTATCATTGTAATCCGATGAATGGTATAAATGCATAGAAAGAAATGAAACAAACAATTTTTTGTATAGATATTGGTATAGCAATGATGAGTTTTCTTTTTTTATCATCCGACGATATGCGCAAGTTCTCAACTTGCGCATATTGTTTTGCAATTGCAACTTGCGCATGTTGTCGGATGCTATCATGTGTGCTCGCCACGCATAGGGTACGGGTAGTATCCGTAGTTATGCTTATTTTTTTTAAGTATTTATTTAAAATATTCTACGTGTACATAAAAAAATTAGATACTTTAATTAAAAAAATATTCTAAATGTTTTGATGCCTTGCTTTTGCTGCCGCCAAAAGCCCAGGCCTCCTGGGATAAAGCAATTATTAAAACTTTTTACGAGTATGGGAACATCACGGCGACCATGCTACTCCCTAAAACCTAGTCGACCTTAAAAACTTGCCAATTTTACCCATCTCTGAATTTGCAGAGGCGTACTCTTACCATCACATTCTTGATGATATAACACATGCGAGACAGAGAGACAGTAAAGGCATTTCTAATTCCCGGGTTACAATTTAACTACTTTTTGTTTATAAAACTGAAGTGGCAAACGAACTTATTGTCCACCTGCCAGGCTATTCACAATGTCTCGGAAAGATTTCTCTCGTAAGCGGGAAGGTTTCGTTCGTCAAGTATTCGATCCGAATGTCCCAGACTTTGGTATTCACATCTCCTCTCGTTTAGGATTCGACACGGAAAGTTTTCGAATGTCAGTGTCAGTCTTCCAATTATTCACAAATTGCAAATTTTGAAGTAATTATATGGAAATACGTCCTATAGATAATTGCAATTAATTTGTGTTACCTACCTTATACTTAAAAAAGCTTATTTATCTCTTTTAATCATCACTTTTCAAGTTTTCGCCACCCTCAGAGCTCTCGTAAAGTTTCCGATGCGAACTGTCACAATCCCGAAAACGAATGTCAAATTTATCCGAACGTCGAATGTGAATAGCGTTTATTGGTTTCCGTGCGAGAAGATATCGAATCCGAGTCGATTTCCCTTTCCGAGACGATTGTGAATAGACCTGCTGATGGTAATTGGCTACTACTGTCCGTGAACACCTGCAGCCAACTTTAAACGAAAAAGGCTATAGTGCGTTGTTACCTATGTGGACTAGGATGGAATGCCTTACTGTCTGTAATTATACTGGCTCCCTTTGCCCTTTAGACAGAACACAGCTGCGCACGCACTGATATTTGCCGGCAGAAAAAGGTAAGAGTGGTTACTTACTATCGGGTGGATTGTGATAAAATACTGGCTTGATAAATGAAAAAAGTAAGGCCGGCGTTGAGTAAAGGTTCACTTAATCATTACAAATTCACAATTTGTGTACTATAACAGTATTGGACGACATACAAGACACGCAACTCCAAAGCAAGCATCGACGACACAAGTTTTTTTTTTACAGAATAAGGTTGACAAACGAGCACACAATCCACCTGATGATAAGTGAGTGCTGTGGCCCATACACATCTACATTTATCCTCGATTAAGAATCAAGATGCGTTGTCACTTATTACATTTTATACGTGGTAGAGCCACACTCACATGTGGCTCTACCACGTATAAAAGAACGTAAGTAAGTTGAAACAATGATCAATCAGGTCGAGGAGCTACGACCTTTTAACCTCTAATGAATAGATCTCACAAACAATAGACTGTTGACAGTAGTGTCGTTGAACTGCAATAAAATGCTTCACAGAACGCTTAAAGTATATAAATAGAAGTATAAGTTTAATAGTAAAAAATTGAGTAGATTGCATTAGACGTGGTAGAGCCACGCTGCAGCTGTATTATGGTTGTAGTACGAATGAGTCGGCTCGACCACGCTCTCACAGAATACCAGCGTAAAATAGCAGCTCAATGCTGTTGTATTTCGTATGGTGAGTGTAGAGAACCGGAGACGATACCAGTTCAATTTGAAAAATTCTTTTTGTATATCATAGCCAGATTCATGAGAAATAGTATAGGCTATCTATCATTATGCTAAACCTCTCAGCTAGCCTTAAATATTGATTTTTGTTAAGCGAGTCAGAAGAAAAAGCGCTTCCCAAATTATTAATCCGCGGTGCGCTGACGTAATGGTTAATGATACGTAAATATGACAATCTCCAAAAATATAGACCTTTACTCCATCTAAAAAAAAGTCTGAGTGACTATATGCCTATTTCTTATAAATAAGCCACAATAAGGTATTTTGTGACAAAAAAATATTGAAAATAAAAAAGTGATTTATAAGCGTTATTATTAGGCATAGCATATTAATCCTTACGAACGCAAGTTACTTCATCATCAAGACAATTTTATGAAGATAAACTTTGCGCTTTATAGCATGTTATTTGGACGCATGACATATCTGACTGGTGTCAACTCTCACTCCAGTGGAGCTTTTAGCATTAAGTCTGCCGTTTGTTCCTGTACTTAATATGTAAGGTTCAATAAAGTTTAAATAAATAAATAAATAGTTTAAGAGATAATGTAAAATTAAAATAATTCAAAACTTGGCTTGGCGCGCGAACGACGTATAAACCCTAGCCGCCCGATGAGATCCGAGAGTGGAGTGACGCTCAACGGAGGGAGAGTGGATAAAATTTAACTTCGCTTGCAGATAAAAGTACTCCATAAATTTTTCAAATTTTTCCATACATTGCTATCAAAAATGCTTGAACTAGGTGTCATGTCATGTCGCGCTCCTCAGACATGTGATATAATACGCGGGTGAAACCGGGGGGCACAGCTAGTCGTTCGATAAAACTTACGAAGACGACAAAAATCGGTGCCAGATTAATAGTAAATAGATCAATAATAAGAATCAGCAGTTGGTTAATAAAAGTCGCATATATTGCGTTGTTTACGACAACAAGTAAATTATTAAATACAAAGAGAATTAATAGAATCGGGCGTTGCTTTGCGGAAATTCATTAAATTAAAGATATTAAGAATTATTTAGCTTAGATCCGCGTGTTGCGCTCTGCGGTGGCTGACCGCTAACACCGCTTATTCGCGTCCTCCTTGTGTTATTTTTGTTAAGTATAAAACTAAAAGGCGAGCACTTTTGGAATAGTTAAAGTCCGATGAAGCTGTAAAAGCCAAACATCATCAGAAACCAGTCTTTTGGAATAGTTAAAATAATCAGGTGACGCCTGACTGACTGACTTAGCTGCAAGCCATCGCAGTCTACTTCATCAGAGGATGCGTTGTTTAGAGGTGAAACACGTGTCGTATTATCGTCGGTGGTGTGTCTTTCCTAGTGTATTAGTGTTGGGAGTGCACACCTCATGAGCGTTTCATTTAATTTTGATGAAAAAAATAAAAATAGTGACAATAATTTTTACAAGAAAAAAAAATCTGATCGACTTTCATTAATAACTTTTAAACGGTGTCGAGTTCAATAACAAAAATCAATAAGGATCCTCCTTAAAATATATTATGGAATCTTATTTAATAATATATATCTCAATCTATTGCTTAAATTACTATTAAGCGAGAAGACTCACCGACGCACAGACCAACGGACGGCAGTCCATATATTTTTCCATTACATTTTTTGTTATGTAATCTAAAGTGAATCAATTAGAAAATAAACTAATCTTATAGTTAAATGCCTGTAGTTATTGTAACGTTAAGAATAATATGGATTTGATGTCCAATTTTTTATTAATTTTGTATTAATAAAAAATTGGAATTGAGGTATGGCCACATATCTAGAGTAGAGCACTCCCTCACATTGTGAGGCGTGCAATTTTAAAAGAAATCTATTAAATGTTTATATGTAGAGGCTAAACTCTGTTTTTACCAATGATGCTGGTTTTTATTAAGCCAAAATTATTACACACACAAATTTGGGTTAAAAGATTTGAGGAATTTATTTAATATGGGTTATGGTCCAGCCAACCGGTTATAATTAATGCGCATAATTATGGATCGTTTTTGGTCTCTAGGGACCTTGGACTTGGCATTTGATTGTCTAGAATCGAGATTAATAAGTGTTTATTGTCTTTGATTTGTACTTTTATAGTTCCAAAATGTTTTTTTTTTAAATATAGAATAAGGGTGACAAGTAGTGTTGCCAGGTCCAGTGGGTCAAATTTCGGGACGGAAGGTAAAAATAATCGGGAATTTGGTTTTCAAATCGGGATAGTTACAATGGTTACAAAAAAATTTTTTTGTAACCGTTTTGGCCGCCATGAGTTATATTAGTCTTTTTGACACAATGCGCAATATGCTTTATAAATTATTATTTGGGACTGCCTCGTTGGTCTAGTGGTTGTAAACACGACTGTTGATCATGAGTTCTCGGGGTTCAAATCCCGGGTCGGCTCAAAAAAATCAGTTATTGAGTTTTCCTCAGTAGCTGCCCGGAGTCAGGAAATTGGCGGTGTCTCATCACCTTGCCATGGAAAGTACGTAACGTGAAGGAATAGAGAGTGCACCAGCTGTGCTTGCGCATACACTTGGGCACTACAATCCTGTCCTACGCTGATGGCTAGTCTACATTGAGGCTGGCCGCCGTGACCGAAATTTAGACTGATCTAACGACCAAATAATTTTTCGTCCAAAATCGGAAAAAAAACGATTCGTTTTTTTGCACTTAAAAACCCTAAAATACAAGCAAAAATTCATTTATGATCAATATTTTACCTCAAACGCCTAGATAAATTCCTTGCGTCGCACGCGTAATGTCACTTTATTTATTGAAAACAACAGTGCAACCGCTTGAAGAAATTAACTACTGGAAGAACTAATCCACAACACTGTTACATTTTTCTAATGTACTTATCTAAACCGTAGCGTGTAATTTAGGTACTGTACAAATTACTTATAAAATAATGAAATAATAAATAACAGTGCTCCGGAACAGGCGGCATCAGGCGCGAAAAAAAAACGAGACAGCATGAATGATATCTGTATCCCGCCAACACAATACGCGCAAAGTTTAAAACTTTTATGTTGACTATTTATTCCAGTTTGGTAAGAAAATATTTGAATGTCAAAGTAAAATATTTTAATTTATTTTTTATTTTTTATAGGAGAGGGGGCAAACGAGCATGCGGTTCACCTGATGTTAAGTGACTACCGCCGCCCATGAACAACTGCAACACCAGGGGAATTGCAGATGCGTTGCCGGCCTTTTAAAAAGGAGTAGGCTCTTTTCTTGAAGGTCCCTAAGTCGTATCGGTCCGGAAAAATCGCTGGTGGTAATCGGTTTTAATTTAATGTAGTAACAGCCACAATTACAGTCAAAATTATCGATCGAAGTACAGACTAAGGAGGTTAGTGAAAAATCGGGACATTTGGCGTCCCGATCAAGGATGAATCGGGAGGTGTCACCAGACCCCTGAAAATCGGGACGTCCCGCGCAAATCGGGACACCTGGCAACACTAGTGACAAGCGAGCACACAGCCCACCTGATGGTAAGTGGATGCTGTGGCCCATAGTCACCTACATCTATCCTCGTTATCACATCTGAGGACTAAGATGGAATGCCTCGTTTCCAGTAAAAACGGTTCCCGGTTCTCTAAACTCACCATACGAAACACAGCAGCATTTAGCTGCTATTTTACACTGGTATTCTGTAAGAGCGTGGATCTTTCCCGGTCGAGCCGAAACATTCGTGCTACAACTATACACGTAATATAGCTGCAGCATGGCTCTACCACGACTTAAGAGTGGAGGTTTGTCAAAATTTAGACGTTGAAAGCTTGACTTTACAATAATTTCTTACCGGGAAGTTAATATACAAATATTTGGACAGTTTAATTAACAACGTAGATAGATATATACAGTCGACTCTCGATAATTTGAAACTCAAGGGACCAGAGAAAAATTTCAAATTATCAACAAGAGTTCAAAATAACAGGAGTTCAGATAACCAAGAGAGAAAAGAAGTCTCTCTCATTTATGTAAGCAATCGACAGGTCTGTACATGTATATAAACAAACGACAGGTCTGTGCATGATAAATGCTTCAAATTATCGAGAGTAGGGAAGCCCAGACTTCAAATTATTGCATGTTGGCGGGCAAGATACAATTCCTTCAACTTCAAATTACCGAGGGAACTAATTAATATTGATTTTATTCAATTTATCGAGTATTTTTCAAGGGACCGGGAAAAAATTTCAATTTATCGAGAGAATGATAATAGGAAAAAGTTGCTTAAGTATAACCTACCTACTATATATATATATATATATATATATATATATATATATATATATATATATATAACATATAGATAAATTGTAGGGTCTGTCTGTAATATGTATAACTAGGAGGATATTAGCATGTATATATTTAAATTTTTTGTGTGTGACAGTCTGTCCACTATTTTTTGGAATAGCCGAAACGATTGTGAAAAAACTTCAATTGACAAAAAAATTGAGCTTAAAGTTTTTCGGTAGATGAGCTACTTCCTTAAAGACAAGTATTATAAATCTGCAGATTTTTTTGTTTAATTTTTACGCGGAGAAGTCGCGCGTAAAAGTTGTCAAGCATAATAATGGAAAAACGCCTTTTGCCTTTCATTGATGGTCACATTCATCCGGTCACAAACACAAAAGACGATCTC
This sequence comes from Parnassius orleans, assembly GCA_029286625.1. Classification (NCBI taxonomy): domain Eukaryota; kingdom Metazoa; phylum Arthropoda; class Insecta; order Lepidoptera; family Papilionidae; genus Parnassius; species Parnassius orleans. The sequence continues at coordinate 269,671 of JAGSMP010000243.1, read as the reverse complement.
GTACAAGACCAATGGTAAAAATAAGATGTAAAATAAAAAAAATATACAACCGACTTCAATATAAATAAAATGAGAACATCATCAATGTAGTTGAATTAAATACGTGTTATTAAGGAAAACTCAAAAACTACTGGTCAGATCTTGATAAAATTTATATGAGACCACTTAAGAAGCACCAGCTTTGAAATAAAAAAAGAATCATCAAAATCGGTTCACCTAGAAAAAAGTTCTGAGGTAACACAAATTAAAAAAAAATTGCCTTGGCGGTACCAAGCGTGGTAAGTACGGAAACATTTTCAAAAAGTGTGTCATATTATCATAGTTCTTGAATAATAGTGGATTTAAAAGACGGGAAAGGAGTAGAAGATTTTTTTTATAGAAGACAAACGAGTACGCAGTGTTATCTGATGGTGAAGTATTTGTGCATCTCTTATTTCCTAACTGCTGCTACTGAGAATTTGTTGACAGTAAAACTCAATCACTGATTATTTTGGCTCCACCTGGGATTCGAACTCAGGAACTCGTGATCAACAGCAGTTTACTAACACTAGACCAACGGGGCAGTCAAAACAAAACAATATACCTATACAAAAAAATACAAATATTTATGTAGCTTTTAACAAATAACAAAAATTCATACTTTGCGTAGTATGTTGTCTCGTCGTGAAGACGTCTTTAGTACAGAACGGCGTGTGTGCCCTGTGACCCATTGTCATATACATATTCCGTGGGATGGGTACGAGTATATCTATTTAGACTGCCGAGGTCACAACTTGCCACACCGGTCAGCCCACGTTTCCTTGTGAATTTAATATCATATTTTATGTTATCTGGAACACTAAAAATCTAAGTGGAGTGTTAAATTATTTGACAAAGAATAAAATAATACACAGTTACTCAAATTGTAATCCCGCTATCAAAAATATTACATTAGTTTTTTCTTGCAAGCATCGATACTATGCAAAGTTTCTCAATACAAGTACTTTATGAATATTGTATATTAGGACTGTGAAAATAAGAAATGTGTTATTTCCCATGTTATAGATAGATAGATAGAATATTCTTTATTGCACTCAAACAAACAAACATTTGGTACAAAGGCGAACTTAATGACGAAAAGGCATTATCTGCCAGCTAACCTTTGGTAGTGTGGTGAGAGCTATGGGTAGAGCCGCAACAGAAAAAACTAACTTATTTTCACATATTATTTAAAAATATAATATAATATAAATATGTTACTTTATACATATATACACTTATACACACATATACATACATATATACAAATGTATATATACATATAAATAAAAATACATACTATACCAATAAAATACATACAATCTAGTATAGGAAATTATAATATTATATAAACCAATAACATTAATCAAGTAATTTTAAATAATGTGCCTCAACCTTACGTTTAAATGTATTTATTGAGGGAGCATCTTTTAAATCTCGTGGAAGGTTATTCCAAAGTGTAATTGATGATACCGTAAAGTTATGTAGGTTATGTCAATTTAAAGAAATTTGAAACAAAACTTCAAATGTAGAAGAATCTCCGGGAGTAAAACCGGCGACGAGGTTCGCCACCCGTCACGTTCTGTCTCCCGGAGGGGCGAAAAGTGGATTGCGGAGGCCCGTCTGGCTACGCTGAATGTATGTGGAGCAATGAATGATAAGATGGATGAAATATGCGAAATGATGAATGATAGAGGAATAGATGTGTTATGTGTAAATGAGACGAAACGAAAGGGAAAGGATGCCACTGCACATGGCATGTATACCGCTTACTGGTCTGGTGTAGACGAGACCGAGCGGGCATGCCAGGGAGTCGGTGTCATCCTTTCAGAAAGAGTGGGTCAATGTGTGAAAGAGTATGAATGTGTAAGCCCAAGGCTGCTGTGGATACGAATGAAAGTGGGCTTAAAGAAGTTGTTTGTGCTAGGGGTGTACGCCCCAGACATGTCTAAGCCCACTTATATCCGAGAGCAGTTTTGGGACATGATAAGGATGGTGTTGATGAAATGTAAGGGAAATGAAAATATCATTATGTTAGGAGATTTTAATGGAAGGGTTGGGGTGAAGAGGTCTGGTTATGAAAGGATATTAGGAATGTTTGGCGATGAAAGTGTAAATGAGAATGGTGAGGACCTCCTCGCCTTATGTGAGGAAAAGAATCTTTTTGTGACGAATACTTTCTTTCGCCATAAGAGGATTCACATGTATACATGGGAAAGAGGTAATGATAGAAGCATGATAGATTTCATAATTGTGGATGAAAGAATGCGGAGCGCAGTGGTAGATACAAGAGTTTACCGGGGATCCAACGTAGGGACGGATCATTACCTGGTCTTATGCCGAATTAATGGTCTATTCAGGCGTTGGCGGCATCGGACATCTGTGTCTACCACTGCGTTACAGCGTATAAGAACAGAGAGGTTACAAGATGAAGGTGTGAAGAAGTATAAATGTAGACTGAGGAGAATATAAATGGTTTGAATGAAATATGTATGAATGATTTAGACCTGAAGACTGTATGGAATAATGTTAAGAAAGTTTTGGTGGATGCAGCCACCGAAGTTTGTGGTGTAAGTAAGAAAACGAATGAAAGGAAAATAATACGTTGTGGTGGGATGATGAGATTCGGATGGAAGTTGAAGCAAAAAAGAGCATGGCTAGATTTACTGGCAACCAAAGCTGGTAATTCTGGCGGTATGAATGATGAGATTGAAAGAAAAAGGCAGACTTTAGACTTATAAATAAGAGTAAAAGAAGTTGTTGAAAGGAAAAAGCAAGAAAGAACGGATAAGAATGATAGAAGGATATCTGATAACTTCCAGGCAAATATTAAAATGTTCTGGAAACTCGTAAGAACTGCTAGGGAAATTCAAAACAGCCTAGAATGAATGCTATACGAGACGAGAATGGCTGTATGCTGAATGATGAAGTTTCAATTTAAAGAAATGGAAGGAATACTTTGAAAGCGTGTTTATGAGTGAAGGGTCGTCTGAATTAATTGAAAAGAAATTCCGAAAGAAGTGGAGAGAGGTAGGAGATAAGTGTAGATGAAATAATGAAAGCAATGAAAAGCATGAAAGCAGGTAAGGCAGCCGGATATGATAGAGTATCACTCGAAATGCTAAGGCTGGAGAGGGAGTGGCAGGCCTGCTGTACACTTGTTTAATTTATGTTGGGAACTGAAGCGGGTACCGGAAGACTGGTGCAAAGCCGTTATAGTCCCAATATATAAAGGAAAAGGTCACAGCAGGACTGTAAAACAACTGTGGTATCAGCTTACTTAGCATTGTGGGTAAACTGTATGCTAAGGTGTTAATTGAAAGAGTTATGGAAGAAACTGATGGAAAAATTTGGGATGTGCAAGCTGGATTTAGAAAGGAATGGGTGTACGGATCAAGTATTTTCCATGCGCATGATGGGAGAAGTTTTGGCAAAAACCAGAAAGTTTTTGTGCTTTCATGGACTTGGAAAGGCTTATGACAGAGTGGACAGGAATGTGTTATGGCAAACACTTAACTCATTTGGTTTGAGCGCTGGTTTGATACAGGCATTGAAGTCTCTTTATAGGGACTCTAGTGCTTGTATCAGGATCAACAGGGTCTACTCGGACTGGTTTGGCATCCAAAAGGTGTCAGACAGGGCTGTAGCTTCCTGGCTGTTTAACCTATTTATGGACAGTTGTTTGCAAACTTTGAAAGTTGAAGAATGTGGGTTGAGAATGGGTGAGTTAACCGTCAAATGCCTTTTGTACGCCGATGATCAAGTCATATTTGCATCGTCGGCGGCCGAGTTGCAAATGATGGTTACTTTAATGAACCGATCATAAAAGAAAGAGGTATGAAAGTGAACGCAAGTAAGACGAAAGTGATGGTTTTGAAAGAGAAGAAAGTAAAACGTTATGTGAAATAAGAATAGAAGGGAGTTGATTGAGCAAGTGGATGAGTTTGTATATTTGGGATGTTTATTTAGTAGGGATGGTAGATATGATAAGGATATAGAACGACGAGTGAACGCAGGAAATAGAGTGAATGGCTCTACACGCTATTGTGAAGAGTCAGAATGTGTCAAAAAGGCACGTTTGGCAATTCACAATGCAGTTAGTTCCACTTTAATGTATGGTAGTGAAAGTTGGGTCTGGCAGAAGAAGCATGAGAGTAGAATAAATGCTGTAGAAATGCGGTCATTAAGGAGTATGCTAGGGCTGAATCTGAATGACAGGGTGAGAAATAGTGTGATAAGAGAAAAGTGTGGTTTGCAAGATGACGTTGTGACCAGGATTAAGAAAGGAATGCTTCGGTGGTTTGGTCATGTAGAAAAAATGAACGAAGAAAGAGTGACAAAGCAAATTTATGCTGCAGAAGTGAACGGCAGAGTCGGAAAGGGACGCCCTAGACGAAGGTTTATCGACCAAATTGGCGATATATTGGAAATGGGCCAGATTAGGAGTACCCTTAACCGACGAGCGTGTATGCGTAGATATATGGATGTAAAGGAGGCGAGAGAGGTGTGCCAGGATCGTGCCAAGTGGAAGTCCGTAGTCTCTGCCTACCCCTCTGGGTGACAGGCGTGAGTGTTTATGTATGTATGTATGTACTTCAAATGTTTTCTACTTTCTAATTAATTTAGGTACCATAAACTATTAACTGCAACAATATTGTAGAAAAAGCTGTTTAGTATAAAGTTTTTATTTTATAGAACAAGTGTGACAAACGAGCACACAGTCCACCTGATGGTGAGTGGATGCTGTGGCCATACATCTATCCTCAATTAAGAATCAAAATGCAGATTGCAGAATGCGTTGCCACATCTGAGGACTAAGATGGAATGCCTTGTTTCCAGAAGGCTCTCCGGTCTCAACATTAAGCTGCTATTTCACGCTGATATTCTATGAGAGCACAGTCCCTCCCCGGTCGAATGTCCCTATCCGTGCTACAACCATAATATAGCTGCACCGTGGCTCTACCACGTGTAAATCATTTCTGATAGTTTTTTGGAACAGGACAGAAAAGAGTAAGCCGCTATAATCTAGTGGGAATGAAGTTCATTCGCACTAGACATGTTGTCGTAATATTTTACTTTAGCTCTTAGTCATGCAGATTTTAATCACGATGTTTTCCTTCCGAGCACGCGAGTGAATCAATAGGTACTTAAGATTGCGATTAGCAATGCAAAGTAAAAAAACTAAGTCCGGTCGCATACTAACCTTCATGGCTCTTATGGTAAATACGAGTATATATCTGGATTATTCTCGTTAAACATTGACGCTATTAAATTCATAAAGGCCCAGCATTCTGCTGTCCATTCACTGTTTCATTTCCCTCTGTCGCCTCATACGTCGCCACTTCACTGCCAAACAAATACTTAATAAAATACTTTGTTTTAATTTTATTTATAAAATAAATTAAGACTACTCAATTTAATCCCGGGTACATCTAGTTGAGTATTTAATATCCAGCTTTCTTGGCACGATACCACGGGGAGTGGGACTGTATGATAATTAAGTTATTAGTTTTAGTTATTTTATTATAGTTTTTTAATATTGTATATATTAAAAAAGATTTAATAAATAGTTCAATATCATCATAGTATAAGCTTTAATATTTATTATCACACATAGCGTCACGCCTGTAATTTACGGGGAGATAGAAAAAAGAAAGAAAAGAAAGAGAAAGTCCAAAAAGCAGCGAACTATTCGGGACACGTTTAGCCAAAAAAATATATTGATTTTAGATGAAAATATGTGAAATAAATTTATAGGTAGCCCATCGCCTACATAATCACAAACCATTTAATATATTATATAGTAAAATTATATAGTAACACGATTAGCACATCTTTTTTACAAGTCCAACATAAACATGGGACCTATAAGTCTCAGACCATTTACATAGGACATAGAACTCTTTAGTATCCTTTTAAATTTAATCTCATTTGCTACAAATGCTAGGTTGAAGTTTTGACGTTTGGTGGCGGTTAAAAGATTCATCACAATATTTAATGCCAGAAAAATTTAATGACCTCCAATATAATATGGCAATATACTGGTATACCAACACATATATGTTACATATTAAATACTAAGTGTTACATATTAAATACTAAATATTTAAACGTGGTAGAGCCATGCTGCAACTATATTAATTGTATAGTTGTAGCACGAATGGGTCGGCCCGATCGGTGAAGGACCGCGCTCTCACAGAATACCAGCGTAAAATAGCAGCTTAATGCTGCTGTGTTTCGTATGGTGAGTGTTTTACTGGAAAAGAGGCATTTCATCTTAGTCCTCACGACAGACAACGCATCTGCATTTTATTCGCAAACGAAGATAGATGTAGATTTCTATGGGCCACAGCAACCACTTACCATTAGGTGGACTGTGTGCTCGCTTGTCACCCTTATGCTATAAAAAAAAAACCAAGACCGGCGGCGGCGGCGCTGCGGGTAGCAGCGTCAAAGTTGCTAGACTATCTGACAATACAATCGCCAATATCATGCGTGGCGATTATAACAAATTACAATGAAACAGTCCCATATCTAGCAGTGGACTGTTACCAGCTGATAAAAAAGAAGAAGAAATCTATTTAATACAATACGACATAATTCCATTTGATACTACATTTCCTTTCAAAATTAATAAAAATACGAGTATATATTTATTTAGCGTATTTTTTTAATAGAGGAATCTAAATAAATGGCCACTCAAGCTTGTGTAGATAAAACTTAATTTCTACTTAATCAATACTAATTAAAATAAAAAAATAAAAACTAGATTCACTTGACCTTTAAATTTTTATAATTAATCTAACGTCTAATATGACCTGTTAAACAGATAAAAGCTTTGCATTGTACAAAACCTCTTTCAATAACATAAATATAAAGTTTTGTTTTAAAGTATAAGGGTTACAAACGAGCACCCAGTCCACCTGATGGTAAGTGGATGCTGTGGCCCGAAGACTTCTACATTTATCCTCGATTAAGCATCCAAATGCAGATGCGTTGTCACCCGTGAGGACTAAGATGGAATGCTTTATTTTCCAGTAAAAAGGTTCTCCGCTTCTCTAAACTCACCATACTAAACACAGCAGCATTAAGCTGCAATTTTACGCTGGTATTCTGTGAGAGCGTGATCCTCACCCCGTGATCCACACCCGGGTTAGGACGGCGGCATTAGAACATTGTAAGGGTTGCGCCCGAGCGCGCCCCACCGGGGAGCGCGCGCGGTCGCAACCCGCTGGCACGATTATCGCAAAACAAGCCGGTGGGCCATCGATGATAGGTGTAGGTGTCCATGGGCCACAGCAACCACTTACCATCAGGTGGACTGTGTGCTCGTTTGTCACCCTTATCCTATAAAAAATATCGGAGCATCAGAGTTACATTAAAATCGTAATCTCCTATTTTTCTACGCTAAGAGATGGAATTTTTCTTTAAATTTATACAAAAACTACACCTGAAGTATAAAGTATATAATTTAAATCGGTTCAGCCTTTCCGAGAAACCGGTAAACATAAATAAAATACATACCCGTCGATTATAGAACCTTCTCGTTTTTTTTAACTCGGTTAAATATCATTAATATGACACTACGTCCTTAATTAGACATGTGCCTTAAGAAATTTCATAATGAAATCATGTATTTTTGTTTTTGTAATAAGATGAAATGTCGTCAATAAAGAGCAATTTTGTTAATGTCGGTTTCAAAAGTAGTATCTATACCTAGTCAACTCAATAATTAAACACGGCAGTGTAAAAATATCGTCCCGTGGGTATCGTAAGAGGCGACAGAGAGAAAAAACTAAGACGATAGGCAGCATCTTCTTTCCAATAACAGAAAATAAAAAACCGAGGTTGACAACCTGCCTGCTAAACCTAGCAACTATGGTAGATATCCCTCTTATGAGGCAATTTATGGGGAAGTCTATGTTCAGCAGTGAACTTTTATAGGCTGTAATGGATGGACATGTTTACTATGGGATAGTTGGCATTTACATTACATAATTAAAAGGCATATAATTTTTAGGTGACGTTGATACTCATTTTTAGCCCCCCACGAAAACAGAGGGGTATTATAAGTATGTAGTGTGTATCTCTGTATTAATTAGTATCATAGAGTATCTGTGTGTCTGTCTGTGGCGTTATAGTCCCTGAACGGATGAACCGATTTTGATTCAGTTTTTTCGTTTGATAGGTGTCTTAATCGAGAGTGTTCTTAGGTATGTTTCAAAAAAATCTGTTCAGCCGTTTGAAGATCATGAGCTCTTTTTGTTTCGTGGTTTTTAATTTTTTAATTTAATTTATCTAAATTAGTTTTTATTTTTATCATAATATAATAAAATAAACAAAAAGAAGTACATTTTTGAGGTTGGACGTACGCCGGTTTTCCTAAAATTCTCCCCATTTCAGTACTTATTAGCTCGATAATTGCGAGGAGCGAATAAACGTTTTCATACCTACACGTCGTACTACAAGAGGGCTTTAATTAGTATTGAATCATGATATTTAATGTAAACTAATATGATGTGATAATATAGTATTTAAACTAAATGCGAATTGATTAAAGTGTGTTAAAGGAAGGAGTCTTATACTCAGTTGTAAGTTAATATTTGTAGTGCCAGCGATAAGATAAAATAAATTGTTGTTTGTACACCAGTGCGTTGGCGGACTTTATGTATTCGGAATATTTTATTTCTCAGTCATAAATGATTCCTAATAATGTTTTCTTTCATCTTAACCGCCGAGCACGTGGCAGATCAGCACTTACCTAATAATGTTTTCTTTCATCTTAACCGCCGAGCACGTGGTAAATCAGCACTTAAAATTGCAATTAACAATTTCCCCGATGCCTGAGGGTATCGGAACCTACTATGAAATTTACAGCGAACCCTGAACTTCCACGACTCAACTATCTATAGTATTATTATCATCATCATCATTGTCATCATCATTACAGCCTATCAAAAGTCCACCGTTGAGCATAGCCATCCCCCATAGGTTGCCTCATTGGCGGATATTTGCCACAATAACCGCAGTTTTTTTTTATTATTTCGAATTGTTTTAGGAAGATGCTGCTGTCCATTTGCTGTTTCATTTTTCTTTTTTTATAGGATAAGGGTGACAAGCGAGCACACAGTCCACCTGATGGTAAGTGGTTACTGTGGCCCGTAGACATCTACATCTATACTCGTTTGCTAATCAAAATGCAGATGCGTTGTCAGCCGCGAGGACTAAGATGGAATGCCTCTTATCCAGTAAAAAGGGTCTCAGGTTCTCTACACTCACCATACGAAACACAGCAGCATTAAGCTGCTATTTTACGATGGTATTCTGTATCTCCTCTTACGGCAGCCACGGGATGATGTCAATAATCTAAATAAAAATGTTATAGAAATAGAAATAAAAAAAATTTTTTTTCAATGTACTCTATATATAATATATAAATAATAAATAATAAGTACTTATTGAAAGTCATTCTTATGTTTAATTTAACCATTGGTGCGGAAAATACCTCTATGTGGTTCGCAAAAAGATATTCTGAACATGATTAAGAAAGGAATGATTCGGTGGTTTGGACATGTAAAAAGCATGAATGAGGAATGAGTGATGCTGTGAAAATGAGTGGGAGAGTCAGCATTGGACGCCCTAGACGGAAGTTTATAGATCAAATTGGCGATTTATTGAAAATGGCCCAAATTAAGGGTATCCTTAACCAATGTGCATGTATGCATATATTATATTGGATGCGAAAGAAGCAAGATAGGTAGGTATGTCAGGATCGTGCCAAATGCAAGTTCGTAGTCTCTGCCTACACAATATCTGTGTATGTACACATTTTTGTTCATTAAATAATTCTTTGTTGTTTATTGCATTAAGCGTGACTTTTATAATTTGTTATCTCTTGTTAAGTGAAGACGGGTCATTAAACGTCCAAGATTATAGAACGGGTTGTGAAACCTGCTAAGTGTTGATCACAGAGCGGACATCCCGACACATACAGGATGTTTGAACTTCTGTACACACACATATAAAGTATATATAGTTTCTTGTCTAATGCTTTTTTGAAATGATGAATTGTTGATACATAAACAAAATAGATATTAATATAATAAATATTAAGGCTTCGAAAGACTTGGAAAGATTTTATCAAACGTTAATGGCAACACTGATTACTTATGAGTGAAGAAAAACACTGCGAGGAAATATTTTTTCTGAGCAACAAAGATATTCCGAGGAAATGTGATATACGTAAGAAATGAGAAGAGGCTCGTGCCTTGCAGCACGCCTTAGGAAAGACTGCCAAAACTAAAATATGAGGGCCTTTTTGTGTGTGATTTTGATGAGGGCAATGTGCCATCACAAGTCTCCTGTTTTTTATAGAATAAGATTACAAACGAGCACACAGTTCACCTGTTAAGTGAATGCTGTGGCCCATAGACATCTACATTCATCCTCGATTAAGAATCAATCAGATCATGAGAAATGCAGTCACCCCTGAGAAATAAGATGGAATGCCTCGTTTCCAGTAAAAAGTGTCTCCGATTCTCTACACTCCCCATACGAAACACAGCAGCATTAAGCTGCTATTTTACGCTGGTATTCTGTGAGAGCGTGGTCCTACAGCTTGGCTCTACCACGTATACTTGGCTCTACCACGTTTCTTGTCACCTTGCCACGTGTCTTGTCTCCAGTTCCCCGAAAAAATCGGTTTGTGTTAATGATGAATATTGTTTAAGGAATATTATTTTTTCTCTGTATCGTTTTTACTACCCGACTGCGGCAGCGTCCAAAAGCAGGTTAATATTTTTGTCTGGTACGTTTAATACTAAGATGGTCCGCCCGTAACCCTTAAACTAGTCGTCAGATAGTAGTAACATTCCTATCGATCAGTCATAGAAGCAAATATAACCAATTGATTGAGATATAATTACACCAAGTAATTACAATCTAACATAGACAAAAGAGGTCACCATAAATAAATATGGCGGAACTGACCGTCGGAGTTCGGCGTTATATCGCAATAGATTTGTCATATACAAATTGATATACCGCACCACCAATAATCCATAGAGGCCATAAAGCTCTTGCCGACCATAGATTTATTAGTAGAGTTATTTATTAGCAGAGTGATAGATTCTTATACGCTGCCACCATATACGACAATGAAGCAAATAAATCGTTGAAAATGTGTCTCAGAAACAGTTTACACAAATTTTAAGAAATTTTAAAAGCCGCCAAGGCTTTCTTGTTCTATAGCTCAAAATGTTTAAACCGACTTCAAAAAAGGAGGAGGTACTCAATTCGACTGTATTTTTATGTGTTTTTCAGAACTTTTTCTAGGTGAACCGATTTTGATCATTCCTTTTTATTTCAAAGCTAAGTGCTTCTCATGTGGCCCCATATAAATTTGATCAAGATCTGACCAGTAGTTTTGAGTTATCTTTAATAATGCGTATTTAATTGGCTTCGACTACATTGATGTTGTTCTCATTTTATTTATATTGAAGTCAGTTGTACAAAATTTTATTTTACCACTTGCCTTCATTTTCTTGTTTTTTAATTAGCCTAATGATACGTTCTACTGTAAATGTAGATGTCTATGAGCCACAGTATCCTCTTACCATCAGGTGGACTGTGTGCTCGTTAGTCACCCTTATGCTGTAAAAACAACCAATGGGTTTTATGTAAAAAAAGGGTTAGGAAATAAAACAGCTGGATATCCGCAAAGGCACAAAAGCCATAGAAGTTACTTTAAAAGATTTATTCGTGTCACAATGACGTTCACCGGTGAGGTGGAAAAATAATCCGTTGTCGCACGTAATAACGCTTATAATGCGATTACAACATACAGAGGTGAAAAGTGTAGTTTCCATGGATTAGCGTATGGAAATTACGTTATGTGAAGCCATGTTTGAACAAGCTGTCAACCTAGTTTTATTTTTTTCTAAAGCCGCTCTAAATACGAGTACTTTTACTTTCTTTTTTTTTTAATGCTAAACATATTTTTATAAGCTTTAAAGTAAAAATGCTCACAAAGTATACCAGACTACTGCTACTCATAGATAGCTGAATCCAAGCTATACAAATAAATAAAATTGAAGTGTCTGAATGTAATGTCAAAATAACAGCTTTTTTCTAAATGCATATGAAAGTATATAGGTACTTATAACAAAAACACAATTTTTTGAATTTTTATCTGTCTCTGTGTTTGTTCCGGCTAATCTCCGAAATGGCTGGACCGATTTTGACGGGACTTTTACTGGCAGATAGCTGATGTTATAAGGAGTAACTTAGGCTACTTTTATTTTGGAAAAAGAATTAGGGTTTCGCGCAAAAAAAAACCCTAAATTACACGCGGGCGAAGTTGCGGGGAACAGCTAGTTTCAAATAAAGAAATCTATAGATTAGTCGCTATGTCTGAATACTACGACGAATAGGATGCACTGCTGTTAGGTGGTATAAATATGTAAAAGGCTGGTAGACGTTAGTGAGGATTTCTAGACAGAAAAGGAATCCTACCACCTAGCAGCGTTTGTACAAGCGTAAAATGGCAGCGTAATGTGGCTGTTTTTGTATGGTGAGTGTAGAGAACTGGCGACCATTTTTACTGGTAACCAGGCATTACATCCTTCATCCTCAGGAGTAACAAAACATCAGCAATTTCATTCTTAATAGATGATAGATATAGGTGTTTTAGCCACAGCATCCACTTACTTGGAATGTGTGCTTACATTAAACAAAAATTAAAAACTGTTATTGAACGCAATTTTTGATCTTGATCACGATACCCATATGCAGAAGATTGATTTGCCATTTACCTTTTTTGTGTCATTTTTTTAATTTTGTTATTTTTTGTAACATTATGTTATTTACGTAAGGGTGACAAACGAGCACACAGTCCACCTGATAGTAAGTGGATGCTCTGGGCCTTAGACGTCTACATTTATCCTCGATTAAGAATCAAAATGCGGATGCGTTGTACCCCCTGAGAACTAAGATAGAATACCTCGTTTCCAGTAAGAAGGGTCTCCAGTTTTCTACACTCACCATACGAAATATAGCAGGATTAAGCTGCTATTTTACGCTTCTACTCTGTGAGAGCGTGGTTCTACCCCGGACGAGCCGACCCATTCGTGCTACCACCATCATATAGCTGCAGCGTGGATCTATAATGATGGACCCTTTTGCAATATTACTATATATTGCCGAGTAATTGATATATTGTTGTTTACATAGAAAACCATTTTAATAATTAACAAAATATCTCAAATACACGCAAACTGTCGAAGCCCAGCTCTTAAACGAATTGATTATATAGTTATCGATTAGTGCACAATATCTTGCATGTCTCCGTTTTTACAAATGTATTCCGTTCCGTGATTTATTTATTCACTTCAGGCTTTATCTTATAAAGACACGCAAGTTTAGTTTTATATAATAAACGTTTTTGTTTTGTTTTTGTAGATGCATTTTGCAATTTAAATGTGTTTGTCGTTAGTATACTTGAAAATACATCTTGTGATTTCTTATATATTTACGCGAATACTACGCATAAAAATTAATTTTACGGAGTTTATTGTATTTAATTTTGACTTTTTTTATTATAAAATGCTGATATTTAATATCATTAATAATATTATTGGATAAGTATTCATTGTAGCCTCCGCAAAATGGCGGCGTAATTCTGTTCACTTCGTAAGAGTCTACTATACTTAATATCAGAAATATCTTAATACAAAGAACTTCTAGATGCCATATCGCCATCTTATAAAGTTTAATAAGGTATTAATAAACGTACCCTTAACGTAAAAGTGCCGTGGCAGCTTAGCGATCGCCATAAATTTTACAGTACGTGAGCAACCCGGGTCCGATGCACGCCGGCACTAATGAAGTAATGAAATTGTTGATGAATGCAATTTTATATGCTGATTTACTACATGCTCGGTGGTGAAAGAATGCATCTTATCGGTAAACCTACATATTTACGGAATAACATATTTTGAGGACTCTAAAACCCTCTCGGAAATTGAGTTTTCCTCCGTTTTCCCGTCCAATATTCACATCTATTGTTTACCTATTCTGTGCATTTTTTACTGTAAGGTTTTACGCCTTACAGTAAAAAATAAAATATATTAATAAGTTTAACGGTAGAATCACGTTGCATTATATTACGGCTGAAGCACAAATGGGTCAGCTCGACCGGAGATGGACCTCGCTCGCACATAATACCAGCGTGAAATAGCAGCGTAATACTGCTGTTTTTCATATGGTGAGTGAAGAAAACAGGAGATTCTTTTAAAGGTAACAACGCATTTTATTTTAGTCCTCAGGGGTTACAATACTTCTGCATTTTGATCTGAATTTAACGATAAATGTAGGTGTCTATGGGCCACAACATACGCTTACTATAAGGCGGACTGTGTGCTCGTTTGCCACTCTTAATTTTTATATAAAATTTAAGTGACAAACGAATTCACATATTGAAAGCTGTTAGGGCTACAGTAGCCCATGAACACCTGCAACCAACTTTAAATAAAGAAGGCTATAGATGCGTTGTTACCCCCGATTAATAACATGCAACGCCTCACAATCTGTTATTATAATGGCTCTCTATACTCTTCAGACCGGACCACGGCGCGCACTACTGCCTAGTGACAGAAATATGTAAGAGGGTGTTTAGTGTTTACACGCGTACTTAAGTCTTACGAAATACCACTGATTCACTCACTCGTCACGAGATATCCAAAACTATACGCCCGATCGACTTGAAATTTGGCATATACAACACTCCTTTCTCGACGTAGACACCCGCTAAGAAAGGATTTTTGAAAATTGAAGGGGTGAAATAGGATGTATTTATATAAAGTGTAGGGCGGCCCCGCACTAGATGAAGTGACGACCTGGTGAAGTGGCTCAGGATCGTGGTTTGTGACATTACTTGGGAGAAGCCTTTGTTCAGCAGTGGACTTGTGAAGGGATGTAATGATGACGATGATGAAATATTATCCCTTCTTTCTCTTAAGTCTTATTATAACAAATAAACATAAAACATAAACATAAACACTCACGCCTGTCACCCAGAGGGGTAGGCAGAGACTACGGACTTCCATTTGGCACGATCCTGACACACCTCTCTCGCCTCCTTTACATTCATATATCTACGCATACACGCTCGTCGGTTAAGGGTACTCCTAATCTGGCCCATTTTCAATATATCGCCAACTTGGTCGATAAACCTTCGTCTAGGGCGTCCCTTCCCGACTCTTCCGTTCACTTCTGCAACATAAATTTGCTTTGTCACTCTTTCCTCGTTCATTCTTTCTACATGACCAAACCACCGAAGCATTCCTTTCTTAATCCTGGTCAAAACGTCATCTTGCAAACCACACTTTTCTCTTATCACACTATTTCTAACAAATAGTATATAATAATTATTCTCAAATCACATAAAACAGCATCTAACTTTTATTCACTGCTTGATGCTGTAATGTACACTTAAAACATCATACAGAAAATAAAACCAACTTGACTTAACCTACAGTATTTTGTTCACCTTGCTCTACATTTATAACGATTTTTGTCCTTGAATGAAAGGGGCAGGTAGAATTCCGTTTGTAAACCGACGTCAAGCCGAGACTGGGACGTACAGACTACAGATAAATTATTTCATTGACATGTGTTATAGCAATCACGTGCTAACTTCTGATGATGTGTTTACAAGAAAAATACCGCACATTGACCAACGTCAGCCGTGGTACCTTTATTAACTACAGATAAAGTAAACTTCTATCATTATTTTTTACAATTAAGAATGACAAACAACAAACGGTCCAACTGATAGTAAGTGGATGCTGTGTAACATAGACATGTAAATCTATCCTTCATTAAGAATAACTTAGATTCTAGCAATGCGTTGTTATTTTTACGAATTAATTGGAATTCCTTGTTACCAGTGATGAAGGACTTCAGTTCTCTTAACAGTCTGTAACAGTTATAGTCACTCTTAACGGTCAGTATGTAAATTTTAACATTATTTCAATCTGTTATTTAAGCAAAGTTAATATTTTTCATTTATTTACCAAATGAATAGAGATTTTTAACACCACAATAAGTTGGCGTGTATAAGCTTTTTACGGGTAGAGTCATGCTGCAGTTATATTATGGTTGTAGCACAAATGGGTCGGCTCGACCGGAGATGGATCACGCTCGATCTCACAGAATACCAGCGTAAAATAGCAGCTTAATGCTGCTGTGTTTCGTATGGTGAGTGTAGAGAACCGGAGACCCTTTTAACTGGAAACTAGGCACTCCATCTTAGTCCTCAGGGGTGACAACGCATCTGCATTTTGATTCTTAATCGAGGATAAATGTAGATGTCTATGGGCCACAGCATCCACTTACCATCAGGTGGACTGTGTGCTCGTTTGTCACCGTTATTCTATAAAAAGAAGCAAAGAACGTTGGTATGTAAAACTTCAATGTTTCTATAAACTTCTTTTTTTAAGCTACGAGAATGTGGCATCATCGGAATTTAAAATAAATCAGTATGTAAGAAAAATATTTTTTGTATATCTATTTGGGCGGGCTATAAAAAGTTTCGCATTTCGGGCATTCCACATACCTGTCAAAAACGCTGTGCTTATTTATGGTTCCGATTGCTTCCTTGACACCTTGTCACTTGTGGAATTTCGCAGATCGCAGATACTGACCAAGTGTGAAATAGCTTTATTTAATGCTCTCGGAACATCGGGGAAGGAAATGCGGAAGTCGTAGCTGTGTTTAATTTAAAAATTAATGATTTTCTAACCTTAAAACATACTTCATTATAATATTTGAAGTTTTTATAGGCTTCTTCGGAACATAATAAATAATTAGTATTTTTTTAAACATAACATAACATAAACACTCACGCCTGTCACCCAGAGGGGTAGGCAGAGACTACGGACTTCCATTTGGCACGATCCTGACACACTTCTCTCGCCTCTTTTACATCCATATATCTACGCATACACGCTAATATTTTTTTTATAGATTATAAGAGAGATTGAGTGATTTATTGCAAGTAACTAAAATTATTTAAAGCTTATGGTTGAGTAAGGGTCTTGCGTCTTGTCTTTAAGTGGAATAATAAGGAGATATTTTTAAGTGTTTTAATTTTTTATTATAAAACGAGACAATAATTACTTAGTGATTACTACTAAACACGATTTTTAAAAATTCCCAGAAAATATACAAAAATTCTCTATAATCAAGTTCAAAAAATTTATTTCACAAATATTGTATAAAAAGAGTTATTATAGCAGGAAATACATAGATGACAATAACCCCTGGGAATGAGATGATCGCTATCAAGCTAATTCTAATTTGATTTGTATACTAAATAATAATTGTACACGAAGATATACATAATTGTAAACTGTTTGTTGTTTTAAAACCGCTGGGTATTTATTTTGGTGTTTCCCGAGGCAGAGTGAGACTTTAACATGGTAGAGCCACACTGCAGCGCAAATGGGTCGGCTCGTCAGTGAAAGGACCGCGCCACCGCATTTTGATTCGTAATCAAAATATATGTATGGTGTATGGGCCTGAGCTGGTACCATGAGGTGTACCCATTTGTCACCCTTATTCTATTAAAAACAGAGATTTTTTTCGAGCTAGTGGTAAATTAAACTTAAAATGACTTCCAATGAGTTATGTATAACCTGTATTGAATTAATATATCTATGTATATCTGTGAAGAGATGTTGCATCTCTTTGCGTATTTAGATCGCATCTACCACGGGGAGTGCTCTGAGGAATTGTTCGGACTAATTCCAGCCGCTCAATTTCACCATCGCACATCGCGAGTATACTAGCGATACCATCCATACCATCTGGATGATTGGCGGTCCACCACTGTGCGATTTAGAAGAAGTTTTGTTCCTCGCACAACTTCCTTGTGGAATAGACTACCACCAGAGATTTTTCCGGACCGATACGACTTAGGAACATTCAGGAAAAGAGCCTATTCTTTTTTAAAAGGCTGACAACGCATCTGCATTTTGATTTGCAAACGAGGATAGATGTAGATGTCTATGGGCCACCACTTACCATCAGGTGGACTGTGTGCTCGTTTGTCACCCTACTTCTATAAAAAAAAAATAGCAGCCTGTTAACGAGTAGGCTAACATTACTTTTGTAAATTGAAATTAACATAACGTCAATTTATGTTAAAAACCGGAAAACGATAAACTATTTAGCTTTAAACGAGTATAGTTCTCGTAATAGTGTTTGAGCTTTTTAAACAAGCTCATTTTTTCTTTGAAGTATTGAATACATAAAGATAATTTATTAAAAGACTTTAAATTCCGAAACGAAAATAAATATTTCTATAATACGTTAAATATGAATGAGTGAATGAAGAGTATAAAGTTCAAATAACTGCTTATTTATGATAGATAATAAACTTTTTTTATAGAAAAGATATAATGTTTAATCACCATACAATAAATCGTGGTTCCTTTTTATTCAAACTCATAATAAAACACACTCTGAAAAATAGAAAAGTAGGTTACAGCAACGTGAATGTGTTATTAACAACGGTTATGAGTTATAACATAAAAGTACAAGGTATTTGTGAACGTAAATAAAGTAAGTACAAGATATTTGTGAACGTAAATAAACAATAGCGCGATACCTTTCCCGCCATTTCGCTCACCATTACAACGAAAATAAAATCTCACGACCCGAAACGAGCGAAGAATGTTCACTATAGCTTTGCCTTGTATAAAATGTACATACCTGTTACTTGGAATTTGTGCAGTGTAGATAGTTAGGCTGCGCTTGTATGAAACCGGTCTCGTCAGCTGACAAAACTGAATTTGTAAAATGGCGGCCACACCGTGAGAGGCGCAAACTTCTACTGATAACAAAATCTTATCCCGCGTGTATTTAATCTAATAATTGTTTACTAATGATTGATTAACTGATAAATATTAATTATGGTTAAATATGATTAGATATAAGTTGTAATTAAATTAACATTATTTTGTTAAGTTTTGAAGATTAGAGATTTAAGAGTATTAAGAGTTCTATTGTTTTAAGTAATTTATATGGATTATCTGCTTACAGCCACTATATACTGAATGTAATAAAAAGCACTTTATAGCATTTGTATGTAAAATATCAATTATGTATTCATGGCCGAACAATCGCTGTGACAATATTTAATCGTTCTTATCTACTCTTAATTGCTCGTTATATTATTTTGTTGCTACGTAGACTTTGTTGTAATATTACTTTGTTGAACTTACTTTTGAACCTGTAGAAGTCCTCTCCCAATTTAAGCGGGATTTGTACTAACCGCTTCACGTGCAGGCTGATTAGCAGCCGTAGTACGAAACGTCAGGCATCTTTAGCGCTGTTTCCCGCCGCTGGTCAGGGTCAAGGATCAGGGTATTTTACGTCTGGCGTGAATGAGATACTGACACTGTTATATCGCCTTCTAACAAAAGCCATGAGATCATTAAGTTCTATGTACTACGTACTAGAGAAGCTATTCCAAACAAAAAATGTGCACTACTCTGTTTTCGCGCATGCGCGGGAGATTGTAGAGATTAGTCTATGATTGTAGAAATTAATTTTTTCTATTGTAATATTATTACCTATTTATTCACTTGAACAACAAATAATTTTACTTATTTGACTACTGAATTATTAATTACGTTCAGGTTTAAACTTTAATTTGAAATCTCGTATTATTAGCGCAGCTCCACACTATGAATATTGAAGCCACACTAAATGACACTAAAGGTGTACGGATTGCAGTACAGTTCATTTGAACATAGTGAATGTTCGGAATGCCAAATCTAGTACGTAGTACATATATATCGATGCATGAGATCTTTTCTGGCATTTCCTATAACCGCCACTTCCAACACCTACGTGACGAAGTAGAGTGATGAATTCTCTTACGCCGGTAAACGTACTTCATCATCATCATCGTCACAACCTATCAAAAATCCACTGCAGAACATAGGCTTCCCCCATCGATTGCCTCGTAGGGGATATTTGCCATAGTTGACACGACACGCTTGACAGGCGGGTTAGCAACCGCAGTTTTTTTTTTGAGTTGTTATCAGGAAGATGGGCAGCAGGCCCATCTCCTGTTTAATTTCCCCCTTTTTCTTCTTACAACATATGACTGTTCGTTCCCGCTGAGATTTAAACTCAGGAAACATGATTCGGTATTGCAATAACTAAGCCATTTAGTCGTGAGCAAGTAATAAAAGTCTTAAGCAAGTAAAACAACAACTCGGGAAAAATGATTCGGTAGGTACTGCAATTACTAAGCCATTTAGTCGTAAGCAAGCAATAAAAGACCTCCCACTAGATGGAGTGACGACCTGGTAAGGTGGTAAGACATGCAGGGAGTCGATGGATGCAGGTGGCTCAAGACCGTACTTTGTGGCATTCCTTGGGGGAGGCCTATGTTCAGCAGTGGATTTGTGAAGGGCTGTAATGATGATGATGATGATGAGGTAATAAAATGCGCAAAGTAATGATCGCATAGTTTTACAATATTTAATACCTACTACTAGCTTTACCCGCGACTTCGTCCGCGTAGAATTAAAACGAAATAACTTGCATATCTTTTATAGTCGTCTTAAGGCAAAATTATCGAAATACCACTTAAAAAAAATTTTTTTTTTCCAAAACTATATGCGACGTAGAAAAAAAATAAAAATAAAAATATAAATTCTATTACTTTCACGTAAAAGATGTCTTAACACGTTCTCCTTTAACACTCATAGTTTTTGTGAAATAGTGTTGAAAGCAAAATAAATGTTAAAATTGATTTTGCATCAAACCTTCAAGAGATAGGAGAAAGGAGAATATAGTAGTACATAAAAGACCTTTTTTTATCATAAATTTTGTTCAAAACTTTTTGAAGTGAAAAAGCACTGAACTCGCGTGACTGTCACGCTCAGATAAATATATAAAGATATATGTGTGTATATATTTACAGATTAGATATATTATATATATACTGCATGACAAACAAATGCAGGTTTTTTTAAATCGAAAATTTATATAATTATAGAGTATATAGATTTTCGATTTATAAAAGCCTGGGTTTGTTCACTACACTATCTGTTCGTGAATTCATCACAATCGGTTAAGCCATTCCAAAGATTAACTCGGACAGACAGATAGACAAAATTAAAAAAAAATAGTTAATCATGTATTAGCATGCAAATAACCCCCATAGCCCAAAATAATTCAGTTAATTTCAAATTTTATTTATATGTATGTATAGGTTTTAATTTTTATAGTATAATTAAAAATATGGTTTTAGAACTTAACGGCCCGAAGCTATCTTCGTAATGTTATAACAGATTGTTTTGAAATTTTATTGTGTTATCAGATGTATCGAATTACATAACAATATTATGAACAGTTCAATGAACCTATTACACTGCCGTTTATATTTTATCTGTGAGGAAATTGGTTAACAGATTAAAAAAACCGTCGCCATTGAACTACTTCAAAATCTCATTGCACATACCGTTAGGTACCATTACTGTTACAGCCTATCAAAAGTTCACTGCTGAACATAGGTATTTTACATAGATTGCCAATATTTTCCATAGTGGTGGCGTAAGAATATCCAATATCCCATGTCGTCCCGTGGGGTGTTTGTGTGAGAATTTGACTGCCTCGTTGGTCTAGCGATTGCTCTAAACGATGTTGCTAATCATGAGGTCTAGGGTTCGAATTCCGGGTCGGGCCGCCGTAACCGAAATTCGGTCAGGAGGACATTATTATTATTAAGAGGCGACAGAGAGAAACTAATAAACTAAGTTTAAACTAAACTAAGTTTTCCTAGAAACATTTAAAAAATTTAATGCACTTCTACATTTAATTTGTATGGATCTTAAAAATCCGGAAACTATCTACTTACGTGTTTCCTGTTATTTACACTCATAAAGGATCGTTTAGAAAAATCTGAAAAAATACGGTTGACCCCATAGGCCATCCCTGGAACTTCCCGCTAATTCAACAAAGCGCTCCAAACTCCACCTATTATGACGTTAAAAACGTAATTTATTTCATCAAAAACGGTCCGAGAAGAAATTTCAAAGTTATTTGAAAAAAATACTTTTTTCGCAATTTTTCGTGAACGATTTCTCTTCAACATATCAACCGATTTTTTTACGGTTTGCAGCAATCGACGGCGTTTTATGATTTTAAAGAGCTGATTAGATTTTGGAATTGATCGTAATATAATGTTATTTCAAAAAACATTATGTTTTCTTATATTTACGCGAAGACTACACATTAAATGAAACTAATTTTTACGGATTATATCGCGTTTAATTTTAAATTTTTAATTCCCGACGTTTCGGGTGCTTTACAGCACCCATGGTCACGGGGGGGACTGAGGTGTTTGACACACTTACTGGTAAGTTACTTTGATCAATTAATTATAGGTACTGGCTTTCTAAAAACTTCAGACCGAAACACAGCAATCCAAGCACTGCTATTGGCGGCAGAAATATATACAATATGTAACTATATACAATATGTGTACAATATGTATGCATGTAATGTAAGAGATAAAAAAATATTGAGTGTAGTGTCTCGCCAAAAGTACCGTTATATCTAAACATCTATATACAACATCAAACATAATATACAAATAAATAAAATTGAAGTGTCTGTTTGTAATGTCAAAATAACAGCTTTTTACTAAATGCATATGAAAGTATTTACGGTACTTATAACAAAAAAACAATTTTTAAATTTTTTATCTGTCTGTCTGTCTGTTTGTTCCGGCTAATCTCCGAAATGGCTGGACCGATTTTGACGGGATTTCACTGGCAGATAGCTGATGTTATAAGGAGTAACTTAGGCTATTTATATTTTAGTAAAAAAATTAGGGTTCCTCGCAAAAAAATTTAAACCCATGAAATCCAATCGTAACAAATTCCACGCGGACGAAGTCGCGGGGAACAGCTAGTTGTAATATAAATAAAAACACGGTTTAACTTATTAACTCTCCCTTATAATCAGCGAAGCGTGTCGCGCCGTTATAAACCCTTACAACTGGCGTCACTGCAAGCCTGACATCATGTACTAGGGGTTGTTCAACGAATTGTTCTTTGTACTTTGTTATGATGGTGTTACCTAGCTTATATCGACTACCGTAATAATTTTCAATTATTAGCAGCTGGACTAAGTAAGTGCCGCAAACATGAGTATCTGAGAGAAGACTACATATTTGTGCCATTTGCTGTAGAGACTATCGGTCCGTGAGGTCACCGTGCGGTACAGTTCCTAAAGAAACTGTATTCGCGACTGGTCATCGCTCATGGTGATAAGAGAGCTGATTCTTTTCTCGCTCAGAGACCAAGTAGCCCAGCCAAGTAAGTAAGTATAGCCATTCAGCGAAGATACGCAGCCAGTGTTCTTGATACCACGAGGAGTAGGAATATATGATAACTTAAGTTTTTAGTTTAATTTATTTTTACTATTTTTTTTTAAATTTGTATATAGGCATTTCAATGTTATGTTAATTTACTAAACTACGATGAGCAACAGTCATTATAGGCATGTGTATGCCTGAAGTAATGACGAAACTAAGGGAAAGGCCATCTCTACCTTTATCAGGGACTTCTCTCCCTTTTCCAACTTCCTATATCACTTGTAAAAACCAATTTTTCTCATAATCAGTCTTTAGTTCTTTTGCCAATCTAATGTTCTAAAAACAAATAACTGACAAGACGCCGGATGTAGTTTCGATCTCTGGTGTAGTTTCGATCGAATGCCGAAAAGATTATCATTTATGACTCTATCACATAAAATTCTTCACCCTTATCAATATTGTAGCCTGTTAAAACAATATTTCAGCGTATATAATGGCTATAGTTACCAAATTAGGCGAAAGAGGATCACCTCAGATGCACTCATGATGGATGGCGCAAATATGCGTGCGTTACAACATAAAGTACAAGAAAATATAATGAACAGATCGTTAGCAATTCGTCGCAAATATATGGTACGCTTTTCCGATGATGTTCATTTCAAAAATCCTCTATAACAACAACGGTTGCCACGACACCACAGATACGACGCTTTGCTAGAGTAAAACCCTACTCTCGATTCGGCCAGTATTTTATTTTTATTTAAACTCCTGTGGTTAACGTTATATGATACATACATATATGAATACCTTTAAAAGACTCTTGCGAGAAGATATTTTTAGTATTTTTTAAGTGGACGCTGTTCCCCCTATAGGTCTATACCTATCTTTCTTATCCTCGTTAGAAAAATGCAGATGCGTTGTCAGCATAATTAACTAAGATAGAATGCCCCGTTGCTAGTAAAAGGGTGTCTCACTGTAATAATATAGTTGCAGCGTGGTTCTACCACGTATAAATAAAGTTAGGAATGTTTATGATAAAAGTATGAACGTATGTATAATTGAAATAATGATTTCTTATGTTTATACAAATACTGTTTTTATCGTGTAAATTTAATTTACTTTTATAATACTGTTTTTATCGTGTAAATTTAATTTACTTTTATAATATGCTATATTTCTAATGTTTCGAATGCTTTACTGCACCCATGGTCAATGGGGTTTCAACGTTTCTAATGTCTTAGTTAAAATTCGCTACCTCCAGCTTTTAATTAGTATTTTTCGTTTAGCAAGCGAAAAGCAATAACAATTTCCGTTGCACCGAGGCAACGAAAATTGTTAACGAAAATATAAAGTTAGAGGTTTTCCAAAAGCACTACGGCGGAGGTAAAATCTAGTTCGCCTCCGCTAACCGAACCCAGAGCTGTGTGGTGGCTCTTTCCTTGCTCTATTAAACTATTAGAATAGAAAGAAGGCCTTCAATATCATATTTAATTAAATATTAACTTATTATATCTTACTTCACAACCATTACCATAAGAGTCTTAGGCCCGTATTAATAAACGTTACTCAGCTCAAGTACACGCACTTGAGTACAATCTTGAGGTTATGATCTTATTAATAAACATATCTCAAGATGCGGTTTAGGTTTACGATATCAGCTGAGTGCCAGACTGATTAATAAACGAAACTCGACTCTCAAGTGTGTATACTTGAGTGCAAGTCACAGAACAGTATTCCTAAGTACAGCGTTTTGAGATACTGTTTTTATGTGTTTATTAATTAGCAACGATCTTGAGATGCTGATTTCGTAATGAGGGCGTATCAAATGATTACGCACTTGAGTTCGTCGTTGAGTAACGTTTATTAATACGGGCCTAAGCAAGTCTGTATGACATGTGATGAGTACGTGGTATAGCTATGCTGCAGCTATATTATGGCTGTAGCACAAATTGATCAGCTCGACCAGGGAAGGACCGCACTCTGCCAGAATACCAGTGAGAAAATGCAGCTTAATGCTGCAATTTCACGCTGGTATTCCTATGGTGAGTGTAGAGAACTGGAGACCCTTTTTATTGGAAACGAAGCATTCCATATTAGTCCTCAGGGGTGACAACGTATCTGAATTTTGATTCTTAATAGAGGATAAATGTGCTCGTTTGTCACCCTTATCCTGTAAAAAAGTAATTAAATAAGTAATTTAAATTACAATATAACGTGTAAGACATAATCAATAATAAGCAATGAGCATAACATTGTCGGAACATACCTCAGTGTCGGTGGGGGCAACAACAAGCCAATCGGCAGAGAACCGCTCACGTAGGGTTGTCACTCATGTCACAAGGTTAAATAAAAATTGCATGTCATTTTATGTTAGTTAAATGTGTTTCTCGACGTTTTTGTAAAACAATAAAAAAGCGAAAAAAAAATATATTTGTTGTCATATGACATTATCATCCTTTTTCTTTATTAAATGGGCGCTTACATTGGCCGATAACGACACCGACCCGATATCGACATAATTGGACCGATTCTGTTATATTTGGTCGACACATACCACGTACCCACGTAGCTCTGAAGTACTAAACGCACCATCGCACTTTACTCGAATTACAGCATTGTCACTGTGTAAATCCAAAAGTGTGCTTCAGAGGAAAGTTACATTTACTTTATCTTTTTTCATTTAAAGTAGAAAATAAAACTTTTAATAAAAATTACAACCGTCTTCTAAGAATTAAAAGGAACAAAATATTTTTTAAATTTTATTTTATTTTATTCAGGATATCAACAGCTTATTAATACTTAAACATTTTTACTTAAATTATTCAACACAAAAGAGCCAATAATATAAAATATAAATTAATATAAATGTAAATCTATTACTATACAAAATTAAATCGGTAAGCACTCATACTACTTATCAATAACAACAAATTAATTAAAATATAAATGATAATTTCATAACATACATACATGCACACACACACACACACACACACAGAGAGAGAGAGAGAGAGAGAGACACACACACGCGCGAGCGCTCGCACATACCTACATACATACAAATAAAAACATACAGTCGATTTGGGAGCCTCCACCATTTTTTTAAGTTGGCTACAAAGATTATAATATCATTATGTAATGTAAAACATATTGGTAAGCTGTCGCCGGTACTGTTCCGAAGTGGTTGATTTTGTTGGCGATAGCAACGACGGTAACCATGTAGCGTGCAAACGTTTAAAAATTTTATGAAAACATCTGCCCGCCTATATCGTGTCGGTATCGAGACGGTGTCTTCGTCGGTCAACGTAAAAGAGCCCATCATTGTGTTCTTAAACATTGCAAGCGGCAGACACGCACTGGAAGCAGCGCAGAGGACGAATCACTCCATTGCCCTTTTAAAAAAAGGCTTTTTTAAATGACAGGCACCAATGCCAAAGAGTATATTATAATCACTACGTTTATTGGTGTAAGTGGCAAGCACCATACGAGTTGGAAGTACACTATCGTGTAATAGGTTATAATGAGATTGCGTAAAGTAGTCTCACAAAAATTATCCTGCGCTTAAAAACCGTCCTAATTCCTATATTTTTAGTAAATAACTTATTTATTTAAAATAAAGAAATCAGCACGAGCTATTATAACTTCTTTTGTATTTATAAAGAGCACTTATTATATTAAGGCCTAATGAGTGCATAAAGATTGAAAGTATCTATAAAGTGTACTAAAGCAGTAAAAGTTTACACAGAAATCTTAAAACAAGGGCAATTGCTGTTTTGCAACGTAACTGGTTATTTTTCCTTTTTCTACATTTATAGACAGTTGCATGATGTTTTTAACGAGATTAAACGAACGTGAAAGTCTAAAGATATCTGTAAATGGACGCGTGAAAGTTGGCAACCCTGGCAACACCTGATCAACAGGTGCGAGATCCGTTAAGTTACCGCTCAAACGAGTTTCGATGTGTTTGCAGTTGTTTTATATATCATATCGATTAATCGAACCTCCATTAAACAATTATGGGACTCCTGGCCAATTTGCGTAGTACCAGTACCTAAATTCTTTCTTAAAGAAAATAACGTATACAAAATAATTTTAATCTCTGTTTAATTGGTTTCAGATCAAACAAATACCTGCAAAAGTCTGCGATAACACGGGTGTGCGCCGTTGGTGGCTTCTTTATATCGATACCAGTGTTTTTAACAGGTACTTGTCTCTTTTATTACTTACATTATTTTTGTTTTTAAATCATAAAATTAACGATAATGATGATGGTGATGATTTGCTCTAACACATTACGTAAGATATTATCACCCTATTTTGTCCAGTGTCGTAAAAGGAAACTTTATCAAAGGCCAGAAGGGCTTCACGGCCTTCAACAGATATGTAGTTCCATCACGTATGTGTGAGATGTACAAATACCCAGACTAGACAAGATATAAGTGCCAAGTCAAGGAATAGATAGCTTCGGCAGCGCAGTGGACAAGCATTTGGATGCGGCCCTGTGAGTCGCAGGGTCGATCCCCGCGCAAAACAAATATTTATATGGCCTAAAAATAACTATTCTAGGTATTTGTCTATGTAAATTTCACCATCATTCATCATCACAGCCCTTCACAAGTCCACTGCTGAACACAGGACTCCCCTAAGGAAGGTGCTTTGTGGCATACAAAGCACAGTCCTGAGCTACCTGAATCCATCGACTTCCTGCATATCTTACCAGCCCGTCACTCCATTTAATGGGGGTCCTACACTCCGCTTGTCGGTACGAGGTTGTCACTGTAGAACCTTTCTTACCCATCGGTTGTCGGTTCGTCGAGCTATATTATTATTGAAAGATTGAAACAGAAAATAAATAAAAATGACCAAGTGCGTGTTGGGACAGCCATGATGTCTCTCTATCGTTTGAGTGCTACAATGTTTGTTATAATTATTTTAATCGAAAGTATTTAGGTAGGTTCATTGCTATTGTCTTACTATTGTGTCTGAAAATCGGACAGT
This sequence comes from Parnassius orleans, assembly GCA_029286625.1. Lineage (NCBI taxonomy): Eukaryota > Metazoa > Arthropoda > Insecta > Lepidoptera > Papilionidae > Parnassius > Parnassius orleans. The sequence goes on along the minus strand of JAGSMP010000243.1, from coordinate 241,254 downwards.
GCAAGTGTTAATATATACCATACTAGCGATCCGCCCTGGCTTCGCATGGTTGATTTCTGGATCTCCACAACGCCATCTATTGTGAATCTAAACCATTCGCTAACGACAGAAGATTTATATTCTATATAATATGCATGTATTGTACATATAAACCTTCTTCTTGAATCATTCTATCTATTGATTAACACTCCCATCAAAATCCATTGCGTAGTTTACAAGTGCTAAGCGTACAGACGGCGGGAAGCGACTTTATTTTATACTATAGAAATAATACCTGGCAATAAAACTAAAGATTCTAATTATGTTTTGTTTCTTAATTAAATATACATTTATTTTAACTTATATTTTTGGTTACTAACAATAGCTTTTAAAAAGTTGGTTACTCTACAAATTTTATTGTAATATTTTCACACGTGATTGTAGCGTTCACTTGCTCGCGAAGTTCGTGCTACCTGTCCTACCTAGACACGTAGGCTATACGTTGTATGGCCAAGTATTCAATAATGTCCAGGCGGAGTCCGGTATGGCTCTTAAAATCCGTTCAGATGGTAACCCTACACCTGATGAGACATACAGCCGTCAGATAGTAGATGCAATCAGCTCAGAACCTTAAGAAGCTGTTTTATAGCAATCCATTAATGTATTGTATTCAACAATGGACTTGTAATAGACTGTTATAATGTTGATAATTATGAACGTAATGTTTATGACATCGACTGCTGATCTCTGGTACAAATAGAGTTAGGAATTGCCATTAAATGGACTGTATGTATGATTGTGTTTTTACTTCCACTCGTCCAGTCTTCGGATTTAGACAAATTGATTATGATGATTGATAATAACCCCTGGGAATGAGGTGGTCGCTACCAAGCAGTTTCTAAAATAAATTTTGTACTTAAATAGTTTGTACAACCATTAATGTAAAATTTACTTTAAAAAAAGTCCCGCTGGGTTTCTTGCTGGTTCTTCCCAGGACAGAGGTTTTTTTTTCGAACCAGTGGTAAAGTAAAAAATGACTTTCAATTAGAATTACACATGTAATCTATATTGAATAAAAATTATTCTATTCTATTCTGATACTTTTTTTGATTAATTAGTTAAAATTGCATGGGTAAGTACTTTTACTTACCTACGCAAATTTAAATTACCGTGTAGTGACGTACCACTAATAAATAGTAATATCCACTACCACATATAATCCCGTGGGTGTCGTAAGAGGCGACAGAGGGAAACAAATCAGAAGATGGGCAGCAGCGTCTTAATAAAGAATAAAAGTAAAAAACTGCGGTTTCCAAACCACTTGCCAAGCGTGACAACTATGGCAAATATCCCTCCTATGAGGCAATCTATGGGGGAGGCCTATGTTCAGCAGTGGACTTTAATAGACTGTAACTGTAACGGCGTGGCTAAGAGATGGAGATATATTATTATGACGTCATCGTAAAACAAATATGGCGGTCATAAATTCCTCTCATTCTGTCTGTTCTCCCAACTTACATACTTTGCAGACAGATTAGTGGGCAGTCACAGAACACTACCCTGGCGGGATAGCAGTTGCAGACGTTTCGCAACTTTGACGCTGCTGTCCGTCACTGGTCTGGATATTATATTTTAAGCCTGGCGTAACGAGACGGTTACACGGAAGCCATATTTGTATTAAGTATATTGTAATTAAGTATTAAGCATATTTTGGCATTTACAATAGTAATTTCTTATGTTTACGCGAATACTACACGGCTGTTGATGTTGATACAGAACTAGTTTTTACGGATTTTATAGCGTACCTATACTATACTATACGCCATAAAATCCGTAAAAACTAATTTTATTTAAATTTCACATAGTCGTTCCGTACAATACCCACGGAACGAAATGGGATAATGGATTCTCTCAAGCCGCCACATGGAAAAATTAAGTATAACCACAATTACGTGCTTGGAGTACTGATGGGCTGGTGCTGTAAAATGTCACGTAGCAGCCTTAAATTCAATGGATAGGCGTCCTAAGAAGGTTATTGGTGACCCGAATCTTGTTATAGCCAATCTTACCAGTCTAAAGCACGGACATAATGTAGCTGTCTTTCGATGTTCTTCAGAATACATTTCGGAGAGTGTGCGTAGGAATTGCATAACATAATTACTCCCTCTCCCTATCGCCATTGAGCAACCCGACGCTCGACCAATCTGCACCCTTTCACTGTCGGCTTGACACGCATTCGAGCCAAACGGTTTGTTTTGTCTTTCGTCATGTGTACCGCAAAGGAGTGGAATAATTTGCCAGCATCTGTCTTCCGTATGATTACAATGTAGGCGTTTTCAAGAGAGAGAGAGAGAGAGAGTAAAAAGGCTTTTGTTAAGCTAAGTCATTGCGCTTTACCGTCTTCGGCTGCATTACCACTTACCATCAGGTGATAAGCATGGTTTAAAAAAAATGTATATTATTAATAAATGAAAATTGTTAGTTGATTCACTGCAGTTGAGTTCTTTGTTTTTTTTTTTTATAATCTGTTTTGGTAACCGCAGTTTCCTTATTTTCTCGTTGTTATTAGAATACGCTACCCATCTCCTGGTTTGTTTCCCTTTGTCGTCTCATACGACACTCACGGGACGATATGGGGTAGTGGATATACTTACACTGCACTAAACTGCGGTTGCCGGCCCGCCTGCCAAGTGTGGCAACTATTACAAGTATCCTCCTTATGAGGCAATCTTTGCAGAGGCCTATGTTCAGCAATGGACTTTGAAAAGCTGTAATGATGATGATATATTTTTTTAATAGAATAAGTGTGACAAGCGAGCACACAATCTACCTGACGGTAAGTGGATACTGTGACCCATAGACATCTAAATTTATCCACGATTAAGAATCAAAATGCAGATGCGTTGTCACCCCTGAGGACTAAGATGGAATGCCTCGTTTCCAGTGAAAAGGGTTTCCGGTTCTTCACACTCACTATACGAAACACAATAACATTATGCTGCTATTTCACGCTGGTATATTGTGAGAGCGTGGTCCTTCCCCGGTCGAGCCGAGCCATTCGTGTTACAACCATAATACAGCTGCAGCATGACTCTACCACGTATGGATCTGTTTTGTACTTAAACTTTAAATAACTAATATCTTTTATCATTTCAGGCATAATACTCTACACATTCATCCAATTCCATTCAACGCCAGCGATAGTGACATCTGTGTTCATCGGTGTCGGGATCATATTCTGCGGCTGCGCGATGGTCCACAACGTGTTTGTGTGGCAAAAGGAGAAGACTAATCTTGTGAAAGCGTTCCGTACTCAAGACTTGAATACCACGAACGCTACGTCGCCCAATTTGAGCACGTCTAACGGAATGTTGCTCGGCAATGGACATTTGAACAACACAGGCGCGGGCAACGTTAGCTTTCACAGTATGTCGGGAGCGCCGTACACACATCCTATAACGTTGCTACAGCAAGGGGGCCCTTACATAATTAGGTGAGATTTTATTAGAATTATTTTATTACCACGTTTATATTAACCCGCTGTCGTGTATGCTCGGATCGATTTAAACTAACTTCTTCTAACTAGAGACTTGAAATTTTAAACACAGCTCGAATCGGACGACGGTCTAAAAACACGTAGTACGTTAAAAAATACCTCAATAATTATTTATCTGACGTTTATTAGTGCTACGTTATTTGAACAGACATAGGTTATCAGGTGGTAGGACTGCTCTTCTGCCTAGGAGTCCGTCTGGGTAGGTGCCACCCTCTTATCTACTTCCGGTTTTAAGCGGTGTGCTCCGGTTTGAACCGGTGTGTTCCGGTTTGAAGTGAGTAAAGAACCAGTATAATTACAGGTTGTGTGGCATTCTATCTTATTCCTCAGGGGTGACAACGCATTTTGCAGTCTGCATCTTCTTTCTTCGTTATATGCGTGGGAATATTTTTTTTTAAATATAGAATAATGAAAAACGAGCACACAGTCCACCTGATGGTAAGTGGATGCTGTGGTCCATACACACTCTACATCTACATCTATCCTCGATTAAGAATCAAAATGCAGATGCTTTGTCACCCCTAAGGATTAAGATCTACCTAATGCCTTGTTTCCTAAAGGGTTTTAAAGGGTCTCAACAACGCCCATACGAAGCACAGCAGCATTGAGCTAGTATTTTACGCTGGTATTCTGTGAGAGCGTGGTTCTTCCCTGGTCGAGCCGACCATTTCGTGCTACAACCATAATATAGCTACAGCACGGCTCTACCGCTTAATATTTGTTTTTAATAAACTTCAAAAAGGAGTAGGTACTCAAATGTTATATTGTAAGGCAAAATCTTCTAGGTTAGGTAATGTATTGCATTGTTTGACATTTTTTATTATTATTTAATTGTTTATGTTCAGGCCGCCGACGAGTACGCCGCCGGGAGAGGGCGCCGCGACGCCGGGAGTTCCCCCGGCAACCATCGACCTTAGTCACGACACACACGAGCTCAGCACGCTTGTGTGAAGCACCATATTTGTATATCTTAAAATGTACAGCCTAATGATTTCTAATATTTACGCGAATACTATACTTTGAATGAAACTAATTTTACGGATTTCAACGCGTTTAATTTTACGTTTTAATTTCCGATGTTGCGGGTGCTTTCCCCTGTGACCATGGGTGCTGTAAAGCAAAAGCACTCGAAACGTCGAGAATTAAAAAGTTAAATTAAACGCGATAAAATCCGTAAAATTTGTTTCATTTAAAATTTACCTTTCTGCGATTGACTATCATACATTGATCACAGTTTCCAGAAAACCATTGAAGTAATATGTACTATATACTAGAACAGACACTGTGAACAAAATCTAAGCGGCGCAGCTCGGCGGTACGAAGAAGACTTACCAAGTCTCCATATGAAGTCTCTCTTCTAGTACGTACTATATTATATAACTTCAATGGACGGAACGTTGTTTTTTTGTATTAATTGTATGTTTATAAAGTAATTTATAGAAGCTTTACATTTTCACAGATTTTTAAACGCATATAGACGCTAACCATGTTTAAAAATTGATGTGGAAATTAAACTTTATGTAAAGAATTGAATGCGTTATAGTTGCAACCGAATCAGAAAACGAAAAACGATAGAAATAAAAAAGTTTATTTTATTACAACTTAATAAAGATTTTGAATTTACAAGTAACAAAAAATAAGACATTGAAGACAATCCGAAGCGGATTTAGGATTGAAATTTAGAGGCCTTATACATACATCATTTAACCCGTTCAAAATGTACAAATATAATGAAATATTAAACTTGTTAATAAACAGTATAAAAAAGGTTTAAAATTTTAAAATGAAATTGAAATTGCACACAACCTTGCCTAAACTTTAAAATGAAAAAAAAAAATGTATATTCAACTGAAAAACAAACATTTCTTTAAAAATATTTTTGCATAGTAAATTATTTTCAGTCGATTAAATCGAATAATATATTGATTCAAATAAATAACGCGTGGCCTTTAACATAGAATATTTTGTTTGCGTGTTAATGGGAATTCTTAGATATAGACATCCAAGAGGAGCTTGGAAATCATGTATTTGACGAAACGTCGCGCGTAGATAATTCAATCTTATTGTAAGTACTGAACGATATAAGGTTTTGATATTTTTGTATGGATTTCCCTTGAAATAATATTCACTGAAAATATTATCGATGCTTAACATGTTTTTTTAATGTAATTTTAACACTTGTTAAAGAACTCGCTATGTTATTCGATTCATAAGTCAAATCGATATGGAGAGGCCTTTGCGAGTAATTACTTGCCAATACCTGAATTATGAATTAAATTGTATAATATTAGAATTATAATGTAAATATTGTTTCTTATTGTTTTAATATACTGCCACAGCAGATCTTGCTTTGCCATGTTTAATTATTTAAATTTAATATAAAATAGAGACTTTTATATAATATTATCTAAATATAATTTTGTTAAGGCATGCTCAGATCGAAAGTTCGAATAGAAGTTAATGATAATGGTAATGCATTTGTGGCCTTATTCATAAATACCCAAAGGTGAACGCATACCTATACGAGCCGAACGCGTCGAACGAAACGATATTTTAAATTCTTTATATGAAATCATATGAAACCTCGCACACATGCCCGCGTCGGATCGTCCAAATCTAGAAGAACCCCAGAAATCCTAGACGAATTGGGATGACGTCATCAGATTTGGCGCGGGCGATGCGGTCGAATTGAATCGACCGATGCGCTCGCATTCTGACTGACAGTTGCGTGCGACAGAGCAACGTGCGACTGCTAGTACTAATTCTTAATTTTTTTTAAATGTGTGATTCTAATTTAATTGAATAGTACTTTCTTCATCTTCTATTAATAAAGCACTGACAATAAAAACTTGTCAAGATCTATCACAATTCACATGTAATTGCAGTGCGAAAGATGTAAAGGAGACGGAGACGATTTTTTCAGCGCCGTCGATTCTTTCGGTGCGGTCGATTCTTTCGGTGCGGTTGACTTCGATTCGCTCGATGCGTTCGGCTCGGATAAGTGTGCGTTCAACCTCAAAGGTTTATAACGTTCAATAACTATGTTCATTAGTAACGTGGCCAGCTAATATTCTTACATGAGTAGAATATTTTCAATTCTTACTTTTATATCAGAATGTTATATATAACGTTTTTACAGGAGGCCATATTGAATTTAAAATAAGCATTGCGCGTCACTTTAAACTCTTAACTATCCGGACTGCAAGAAATTTGAAGAATAGGTTATAAATTATAACTTATAATGATCTCGATCTTTTGCTGTCACACTGTGCCCGAACGACCAAGGTGGAAGAGATATCTCCAGCTCAGACTGATATACTTATTTAAAAACAGAATGTGTGGCTATCTTTGTTTTTCTTTTATTTTTTATGTGCGTAAAATTTGTTTTATGTGTAATTTCAGCGGTATAACTGGCCAATTTTAGTCACTTTAAAAGGTTCGTAGTTTTAATTTTTGGAAAAAAAATAAAACATAGGAACATGGCACTGATAGACAGATTGCATTGTAAAAATATTTGCTCTAATGTCTTTATTCATGGAGAAAACAGAGAAATATGTTTGTATGGATTCTACGCCGCCCGGGTGCCTCTTAAAGGAGAATTAGATGAACATACAGATGTCGTGGGTACAAAATGAGTATGCATGTGGCATACACATTAGAGACTACTTGGAGTTCATTTTATTAAACATTACAATTCTAGATTGCTATTTTAGGACTGTCTCGTAAAAATCAGAATGCTTGGCTGCCTTACTAATAGACGTTATAAATTTATTTTAACTATCTATGAATAAGATTATTGAACCATCAACAACTTTTTATCGTAAGTGAAATTGGTATAACGTGATGATTTTATTATTTTATATTTTGTGTGGAAGTTGCATGCAAAATAAATGAAACGAATAGACTTTGAAGAAATGCCTTTATTAAAAATAAGTGATTGTGTAAGAACAAAACTTACAATGTAATATAGAGATATACTAACAATGTTTGTTTGCTCAGAATAACATTGCCACATTTTGACATTTGTGGCATTTATAATCTGTGGAGAAAAAAAAATATGGCGGGAATCTGAGCAGATGGTTTCAGTTAAGAAAACAAAACCCACCAATCAGACTATAAAACAAAACATGATTTTTTTAATGAAATACTCAAATGTATATTTTGTACATAGTTTACACAGGAACCTGGAGGCATAATTTAATTTATTTTTAATCGATAACAGCATTTCTATTTCGACAGTAGTTCATGTTATCTGACACTTAAAAATTAAACTTTATTAAAAAAAAAACTCCAGTTTTTTATTGTCTCCTCTCTTTAATGTGTCAAATTTCTTCGATTCTCCTTCGCTCTGAAAGAAAAGGAAAATGAACAGTGTTTAAAAAAATTGTCGTCTGTTGGTGGCGACGAGTCCTAGCTAGGGTAGGCTAGGTAATGGGACAAAATACTTATTAAAGAATGGGTCGGCTCGACAGAGGAAGGACCACACTTGGACAGGGTTTCAGCGTGAAATAGCAGGCATTGTGCTGGTGTATTTCGTATGGACAGTGACAAGAACCGGCGACTCTTTTTACTGGTAACGAGGCATTCCATTTTAGTCCACAGGGATGACAATTCCATGTGTCATTACGTCCATGTGTAAGTAAATGTCTGTGGGCCACAGCATCCACTTACTATCAGCGTGCTCATTTGTTACCTCACTTCTATATAACTCAAATTCAAAATTTAAAAAACTCTCGAAAAAAACAGCTGATGACCTTGAAAGGGCTGAACCGATTTTGATAAAACATGTCTAAAAACCACCGCTAGAAAATATGATTTTAAATAATAATACCGCACCCAAATCGGTTCACCCGTTGAAGAGTTACGGTGCCACAGACAGACAGACAAACACACATAGCTGTCAAACTTATAACACCCCTCCTTATGCGTCGGGGGTTAAAAAATCAGATTTTATTATGTTTTTATACACCTAATCTTTTACTAAGACTAGACTAGATAAACTAGATATACTAGATATAGACTAAATGTGCAATGTTACCTTTTCATTCCCTGATAAAGTCCAGTGTAGTAACCACTCATGTACCAGCTGAGCAACATTGAGGATATTGCCTGCTCTTCAGAATCTGAGTGCTCGTTTGTAAACCCTATTGGAGGTGGAGGTGGGAGAGGCATGTCCATTGAGCCCAGCTGGAATAATATGTTTTTGAATTATTTGAAAGAAACAGTATCAAAGTCAACTCTGATTAATGAAACAGGTTGTAGGGTGTTTCCCTTACACTTCATAATAATTAATGCTAATTGTTATGGACGGAAAATGCTATGATATTAAATAAAACCGACCGCGCTGAATGCTGAAATATACTGGTTTATTCGTTGAACTTATGACAGAAATTGCACGACAATGACTAAAAGGTGTAGAAATTTAAGCTAAGTACGGATACAAAATAATGATTTATGTACATGATGCTATGCTAAACAGAGATGCTGATAACTTTAAGATAAATATCTAATACAACGTGACCCAGCTCGAAGGACCAAAAATGCACGCTGTTTAATTTACACTTTCTAACAATAAATGCAAATTGATATGAGAGATAACTGCTATGATATTAAATAAAACCGACCGCGCTGAGTGCTGAAATATACTGGTTTATTTGTTGAGCTTATGACAGAAATTGCAGGCGAATGACTAAAAGGTGTAGAAATTTAAGCTACAAAATAATGATTTATATACATGATGCTATGCTAAACAGAGATGCTGATAACTTTAAGATAAATATCTAATATAACGTGACCCAGCTCGAAGGACCAAAAATGCACGCTGTTTAATTTACACTTTCTAATAATAAATGCAAATTGATATGGGAGATAAATGCTATGATATTAAATAAAACCGACCGCGCTGAATGCTGAAATATACTGGTTTATTCGTTGAGCTTATGACAGAAATTGCACGCGAATGACTAAAAGGTGTAGAAATTTAAGCTACAAAATAATGATTTATATACATGATGCTATGCTAAACAGAGATGCTGATAACTTTAAGATAAATATCTAATACAACGTGACCCAGCTCGAATGACCAAAAATGCACGCTGTTTAGTTTACACTTTCTAATAATAAATGCAAATTGATATGGGAGATAAATGCTATGATATTAAATAAAACCAACCGCGCTGAGTACTGAAAATTCACTGGTTTTTTTAGTCGATCTTATGATACATACATAATAATGCTATACATACAAGTGCGATGGCTTGTACATAGACAATTATTATTTTCGATTTTTAGACACTCTGACTTGGACTATTAGCATTTGAGTCAATTGACAATACTTTTTACGAGCTGTCAAAACAATCGGTTTTTTCTGTCAAACTAAATACATATTATAGTAAAATAACTTCAATAATAACAAAATAATTTAACCAAAAACTTAATACTAACCAAGTTTTAGAAACGGTACTAATAGTAGCAATTATAAAATATATTATGATATAGTAATTTATTAATGATGTTATCAAGTAAGTAACAAGGATGGATTAAGAAATGAATGCTTCGATGATTTGGACATATAGAAAGATTAAATTAATACTGAATGGCAGAGTCGGCAAGGGACGTCTTAAAGCCTAGACGCAAGTTTATCGACCAAATTGGTGGTATATTGAAGATGGACCAAATTAAAAGTACTTTAAACCGACTGAATCGAACCACGGCCCGCAGGGTGTTATAAATTAATATAATGGATGGGTGGCCATCCCTCACTTCGCTTACCGGTATGAAACTCCCACTTGAGAACCTTACCCATCGGGTGTCGGTTCTTCGAACTACACTGGCCTCCAAAAAAAATCGACCCACCTACGTTTTTTCGCAAAAAAGTGTCCTATGGGTTTTTACCACAATCGATAGATATTTTTTATCTTGATAATGTAATAATACAATTATAGGGTTGTAAAAAACTAAAAAACGGCGCGTGAAACGGGATATTTTACATACAAATGTGATGAGACATTGAAACCATAACATTTTTTTAAATTTACGATTTTACTGTGAAGATCGATATTTACATTTTTTGACATTTAAACAAATGTAAACCTTACTCTAATATGGGGTGTTTCCTCCTCTTGCTTTTATCACCGCCTGCATACGCCTATTAAGGGAACGGATCAGCTTTTTTATGTCTTCTTGGGGTGTCTGTTCCCATTCTTCTGTTAAGGCGGCTTCCAGTTTGCTATCTTTGCTATCTATTTGGTATCTTGAAATACAAAGTACCATTTAAAATATTACTAAATCTATATAATGCACTCGCGGAGTCAATCATTTCATATGGGATCACTAGCTATGGTAGGACATTTAAAACTTATTTGGACAAAATGTACAGCCTTCAACTTCGGATATTAAAAATAATAACACCTAACAAAATTAAAAAATCAATCTGCTCCGATGACGACGTATTGGCCTTATTTAAATATTGTAAAATCTTACCTGTTCATATAAAAATAAAAAAGTGGCTATTAATTGAACAATTTACTAACAAAGAACTACACATAAAAGTCAATCATAAAATAACGACACGGAAAGTAGTTCAATCAAAACTAGAAATACCAAGAGTCATAAACTATTACGGAAAACGAACGAATGCGTATTTAATACCAACTCTCATTAATGAAATACCAACTAAAACCCAATTAGAAATAATGGACAAAAACTATAAACATAAATATAAACAATACTTTTATTCTTTACATTCATAACAAGTAGTCTAATTTTAATCAAATCAAACCTAACGTAATAACATATCGATAATTGCAACATTCTGTACATAACACGCCGAGCAGCTATCTATAACCGGTTCCATATTGTCCGCTCCTGTGTAAACAATGTATCCATAACTGCTAACATTGTATTTTTGATGTTCTTCTAAATAATATATGTGTAAACTAATGTCAACAGATTGCTCAAAAGTGTCTCAACATCCAGACAAACCCGTAAGGGTTTTTGTGATGTTTTTATGTTTATATTGTGTGTTTTTTTCATTAAATAAATAAAAAATAAAGTTGTTCCAACGTCTCGGGAACTGGATTTCGGGCTCTCACCTTTCTTTTTATCTGGTCCCAGAGATGCTCGATGGGATTTAAGTCCGGACTATTAGCTGGCCACTGCATAATTGAAATTCCGACCTCCTGAAGATATTCAGTTACAATTCTAGCGACGTGCGGTCTTGCGTTATCATGCATGAGTTGAAAATTGTCCCCAATATACCCAGCGTAAGGCATCACATGAGGTTGCAAAATGTCCGTGATGTAACTTTCAGCATTAACCACACGATTGCGAAAGAAAACCAACTCAGTACATCCGGTTAAAGATATGCCACCCCAAAACATTGTAGAGCCTCCACCAAACCGGACTGTTTCTCTTATACAACACTGAGCATAACGTTCTCCTGGTCTTCGCATAACGTTACGACGTCCATCAGAGCCTGCAAGGGTCATTCGGCTTTCATCGCTGAAGAGAACTGTCTCCCATTGACCAAGATTCCATTGCACGTGTTGCCTAGCAAATTCTAACCTTGCTTGCCGATGAGATGCAGTGAGTTTTGGTCCCGTCGCTGGCTTGTGTGGTGTCAGGTTTTGCTCCCGAAGTCTTCTTCTCACCGTATTCTCACTTACAGACACTCCACGAGTTTCCCTCAGCCTACCCTGAACATCAACAGCAGAAAGATGCCGATTTCGCAAAGAAGTCAAGGCAATAAAACGGTCATCCGTCGGGTTTGTGAGACGTCGTCTTCCAGACCCTGGTCTCCGGCGGTACTCTCCCGTCTCTAAGTATCGTTTATAAACTCTACGCACTGCTGATCGACTTAAATTTAATCTCCTTGCCACATTTCGTTGACTTAGCCCTTCACGAACGAGAGCTACAACTTGAGCGGCTTCTGCTTCAGTGGTATCCATATTTTATCGTTAAAAGTAACGATATGTCTGCTCCAACAAAGAATTAAAAGATTAAGTCACTACGATGCACAGAACCAAGAATATTACGCGTCGAAAATTCCGAAATAAACTAACCTTGCACTCTATGCACAAGTCGACAAATTTTATCAGTGCGCTTAAAATGTTACAAATACCCACAACAGCACTTGTATTCCTCTAAAACAATGTCAAGTGGGTACTCAGATGTTAATTTATAACGCATAAGCAAAAACATACAACGTAACTACTGAGCTTCTACTCAATAAACACTTTCACGCTGACATTGGCGTATGATCGATACCGCCATAAAAAAGAAAGAAAGAAGAAGAAAACATACAAACATGTCAACGCATACTTAAGATAACAACTTTGTTACTCAAAATTAACGGGTGGGTCGATTTTTTTGGAGGCCGGTGTATATGGCCGTCTTACTGCCACTTCAGCTAATTAATCCGTTGGGCTATGTCGGTTACTCTGGTTCTATTGCGGGTATCCTCATTTCATTTATTTAGTCATTTATTTTTTAAAAGTCTATCACGCAGAGAAACCCCGAGCATAGCCCTTTCCATAGCCCAATAAGCGACCTTGAGCTTCCTCATACGGCCAGCAGTGAATAAGTCATCACTGGCAATACGCACTGGTTGTACAATCTTAATATAAAATCTCGCGAATAGAATTACTTGAATCACCTCTCGGTCGAAGTTGTACTTACCTAGTCGTACAATTTGTCCCAGGTAAATATACTCGGCAAAAACCAGAAACGTAGTGCTCCCAACAACTACCGGCATAAAGGTACGTTAGATATGACCTTTGTTTTGTCCATGTTCATTTTAAGATCTATCTGTTGGGAGACACTATTGAGATCATTGAGCATACTCCGAGGTTCTCCAGCGATTCTACCATAAGGACTACATCGTTGGAAACTATATCAAGTGATATGTTTTAACTATACAGGTAAAATAGACTATATTATGAGTTCATCATAAAATATCTGATGAAAAATAATTTATAAATACATACATTTCCCAACATATCTGGGTTCATCATTGGCGTTGGCAAATCATGTAAGGTATTCATCATCCTTTGGTTTCTTTTCTTTTTCGGTGTTTTCTTTTTTCTTTGGAATGAACCTTCTGGAAACGAAACGATAAAGAATTTTAACAAAATAATAAAAACCTTACACCGTGTATTAAAAGGCGTAAGAGAATCCAAACCCAAATCATCCCGTGGGTGTCGTAAGACGCGACAGAGGTAAATGTTTCATTTACCTGATGGATGGAGATGGTCAGCAGCATCTTCCTGATAACAACCCAAAATAATAAAAAAACTGCCGTTTCCAACCCACCTGCCAAGCGTGGTAACTATGAAAAAAAATTGATTCTCTCACGGGGGGGATCCTTGTGAGGCACTCTATGGGGTAGGCCTATGTTTATCAGTGGACTTTTGATAGGCTGTATTGAAATAACTTAAATTAAAAAATTTAAAACCCCCGAGACATAAAGAGCCGGTGATTTTCAAACGGCTGTACAGATTTTTTTGAAACATAGCTAAGACACCTTTCAAAGGAAAAAAACTTAATCAAAATCGGTTCATCCGTTCAGGAGCTACGATGGCACAAACAGACACAAAGATACACAGATACATAGATACACAGAAACACAGATACACAGATAGTGCTTGTTCACGTTAACTCGCGGGCGCGGTCACAAAATATCAAATACATAGCATTATATGCATGTGGTCACGTACAGAACGCACGTGCGGTGGTAGTAGGGGCAAGCTGGCGACTAACGCGCGCGGTGCGCTCGCGGCATTATCAAACGTATGAAGTTGTTAGTGTGTGTTCACGTCGAACTAGCGGTGGAGTTCACAATTGACTCGCGACTTCAGGTAAGATCAACAATTTTCAACTTGTCGCTACAAACGATCGACCATTCAACCCAATGCACTCGCCTCACACTTACACTCGTCCAAACGCCTGGCGGGCCAACGTGAACACAAGCTCGCCCAAACCACCGCACCCCCGGCTGCTGCCGGCCACGCGCCCGCGTGTTCTACGTACACACAGATACACACTACAAACATATAATACTCCTCTGTTTTCCTATATGAGTCCCCACGCCTGGGAACAGGTCTCACCGTTGAAAACATGCTAAATCAGCACTTAAAATTGCAATTTACAAATTCATTGGTCATTCATTGGTATGTGCCGGCGGGTTCTATCCCACAAACTGTGAAATTGACGGCGAGCGCTTAGCCTCTGAGCTACAACTGTTCCTGCGTGACCTCTTGTAGCCTAAATGGTTTAAAGGATGTGTGCAAGATATCTTTGATGAGTCACTTTTATAGGCTATATCTTAAGTTTTTTTATATTTATATATTATATTGTGGAAGTGTTTTACACGCCTAAATTGCACTTGGGAAAACATCCAGACCCTTGTTGTCAATAAATAAGACCACCGTGAATTGTAGTTAGATAATACCAAAGCATTATGTTAATTTTTACTGGTTAAAAACGCGTCATTATTAATTACAAAAAAATGAACTCAGCTTCTTTGTCTTTTTATTAACTCCTAATTGGCTTGTTTTTTTAAAATAAAACTGAAGTGACAAACGCACTTACAGTCTACCTGATAGTCTTTGTTTTTTATTAACTCCTAATTTGCTTGGGCTATTGCAGTCCATGGACACCTGCACAGCCAACGTTATAGAAATGCGTTGTCACCCCTGAGAACTAAGAGTGTAAGTATCACAGACTGTAATTAACTGGCTCTCTATACCCTTCAGTGTGGAACATAGCAATGCAAGCACTGCTATTTGGCGACAGAAATAGAAAAGAGGGTAATACCCACGGAGCAAATACAAAGAGGAGACGGCCTAAGTAACTGTGCAATTTGATTCTAAGTAGGTCCTGACGTCATTACAGTGGGCGTGGCTTTAGTTAGTATACTCTCAGCATTCGTTCTGTGCGCTTATGTGTCGAAAATCGTAAATCGGTGTATTCTCGTAGTATTAAGAAGAAAAGGATGAAGTGTTGTGTTTTGTCGTGTAAAAACTACTCAGATAGACGCTCTGATGCCATGGATGGCATCACATTTCATTTGCAAGTAATTTTATACCTAATTTATTACAATAGTTCTAGAAAAATCTCTTTGCGTCGGCTTTCAAATATAATTAAATATATTCGACACTAGATGGCTACATTTTGTGTCATGGGAACTAAAAATATAAAGGTACGTATAGCTCAGTACTGGTACAATAATCATAAGAATGAACTGAAATTTGTTTTGCATTCAGTCCTAAAGAATTTTTAATCGCCAAAATATTATTTTTACAGTTTTTATAATTATTTTGTGAAGAGGCCGCCATCTATCGTCAAGGTAGCTAAACTACATTGCAACATCGATATGGAACGATGCGAGTAGTTTTACTATTTATCGGTAGATGGAAAATAGTAAAGTGGGCGGGGCTTAACATCCCCTCACCCCGCATATTGTTACGCGTTGTTACATAGTGAAATCTAATTACAACACCTCCTCTTTGTATTTGCTCCGTGGTGATACCTACCCAGAACGACACCTAGGCAGAAAGAAGTCCTACCACCTGGTAAAATATTCTTCGATAAAATAGATATATCTATCAAAACATACCTGTGCTCCCGGGGCTGGTTCCTACGTCACTACATTCCATATTGTCTATGGGCGACTGGCTCGCAAACCCATCGTCCGCTTTGTCACAGAACGCTTGCTGTATTTGACGCGTGCGCTCGTGTTTGCCCAGTGTCGGCTTTAATGTGCTTATAGAAACTATCTCTGAGTTTTCATATCCTAAAGATAAAAAATTATAATGAATCTATATTCTATATCAAACATACATCTTACAGCAAAAGAGAGGAATAATTTGCCAGTGTTGTCTTTCCATCCGGTCATAATGTGAGTTTTTTCGAGGCAAGAGTTTTTTTTATAGGATAAGGGTAACAAACGAGCACACAGTCCACCTGATGGTAAGTGGTTGCTGTGGCCCATAGACATCTATCTACATCTATCCTCGATTACGAATTAAAATGCAGATGCGTTGTCACCGGTGAGGATTAAAATGGAATGCCTCGTTTCCAGTAAAAAGGGTCTCCCATTCATTTACCCATCCGTGCTATAACTATACCAGTAATATAGCTGCAGCATGGCTCTTCCACGTAAAATATGTGATCCACCAAAGTAATGTAGTGAATACCAAGTGAATAGGCTTTTGTAGACTATGACAGTGTGATTAGCATTTAAGACTTCATCGCCGCTTACCATCAGGTGAATTGTAGTCAAACAATGTCTTAAAATAAAAAAAAAATACATAAGCGGTTTATTTACAAAAGTAACTCCTTTTTAATAGAAACAAAAAATCTATTTCAGAACCTTTGGAAAAATTGGTAATTAGAAATACCTTTATGAATATTTTTTTCTTAAACTATATCTGTCCTATTGCAAAAAGTGGTTGATTAATATATAGTCTTGGTTTCAAACTATGGTGTAAGAAAGGTCCTTCTAACTTTTTTTACAGAATAAGGGTGACATGCGAGCACACAGCAGTCCACCTGATGATAAGTTTTAAATATATTTATAGTCATATAGACATTTACCTTAGATTAAGAATCAAAATGCAGACGCGTTGTCACTACTGCGGTCTTTTAACCAACTTCAAACAAAGCTACAGATGCATGGTAAAATTAAATCCCTCAAAGCCTGTTAGGCCTCTTGTTACCTGCGTGAAATAATTACCTACAATCGCGAGGCACCCCGGGCTACATGCGCAGTCGAGGCTGGCGCGTTCTAGGCGATTGAATGTTAAAGCTTTTTAACGCTGTTTGCGTAAATAGTTTTTGTAAATACTTGTTGAAATAGTTTTTGTTTAGTGTTTAGTATAATTATTTAATTGTAGGATAAAATAGTTGATAAAGTTTTAATGTAATTTAAAAATAATATATATGTATATTACCTATCTATTTGATAAATTACAATGGCAAAACGACGTTCCTACTATAATTGTTGCGTGGATGGATGCTTAGTGAGCAAACAAAAGCATTCAGATATATAATTTTTTAAGTTACCGAAGGATAATGAAAGGTGAATTATTTCATTTTTTTTTGTTAGATAGGTACTTATAGCAACAAAGAATTAAGTAATAATTTAACTACAGAAGTAATAACTAAATACTTTATTACAAAACTAATAATATACTTGTCTTTTGTAATTAAAATATTTTAAGTTATAATAACACAAAATACTGAAATTAAAATTTTATTAACGAGATTTTCAACTAAGTAGAATACGATCACATTTCTGTTAGTAATCGTATTTCAGGTTTATTTGTTGTTTACATTATCTAGCTATTTCTTCCGAGCATCGCGATTCCCGACGAATAGCCTTGCAAGTTGCATGCGTTGGGCATCACAGAACTCACATAGTCAGAATAGGTACTTTACCCAAGCAGTCACTTACTTACCATTTCGAAATGTATTTTTTACTCTTTTTTGACAGCCCTTAGCAACCACGGAAAGTCCGCCGTGACGTAGGAAGGGGAAAAGATGCAAAGTAATACGGACACTCGTGCGCAGCGATAAAGTTTTATTTAGCTTGCGTGCGCGATTTATCTAATTAATAATAATTATGTAGGCTATTAAAACGTTGGCAAACAGTCAACATCAAAGGAGTGCAACTGTTTGTAGTACTATTATTTATTCTATGGTAACCTTCTTTCCCTTCAAACTGGAATACAGTAGAGTGTGTACTCTACTTGTTGTCATGAAAATCTATTTGTTTTTAACAAGTTCGAAACGATTTTATACATAGTAGAGCCATGTTGCGGCCATATTATGGTTGTAGCACAATTGGGTCGGCTTGATCAGGGAAGGATATATTCTCACAGAATACCGGCGTGAAATAGCAGCTTAAGCTGCTGTGTTTCTTATGGCAAGTGTAGAATACTAGAGACCCTTCTGGAAACCAGGGTTTCCATCTTAATATCAGAAAGCATTGTCACCCCTGACAATGCTTTCTGATAATTGACAACAGTTTATAATAACAGTTATTAAAATAACTCAACTAAATAAATAGCCATTATTGACATCATGAGTCAATATTGAATACATTGACTAGAATAGACTTTATTTCATAAGTCATAAGAGTACTAACCTAGAAATCTGACAACACATTCCTCGTCACTGATAAGCCTTAATACAAAAGCTTCATACTCCTGGCCATCTCCCTCATATATAGCCCGGCATGGCATACCAGCTTTCCACTGTATAGTTTTCTTTTGTGCGTTTTTTGTGCCTGCAGATTGAGATGAAGTCTCTTTCTTGATTTTCGGATGACCTGTAAGACAATAATAAATTAGTTGTATTATACATTCTCACCTACATAATGTTTAGCAATAAGTGCGTTGAAATAATATTGTAATACTTTTCTTAAGCAACAATTAACCTAATGGTCGAATCCACCTTTGACTGCTGTCGTGCAATACTCCCAATACAAGCATTTTAAGCTTACTAGGGGAAGTTAATGATAGTACTAGTGATGTTATTAGCGTTACTAGTATTCTTTTTTTTTAAAGAAAACTCTTGTTCTATTCACAATGGTATTATTCTTATTGCTTTTTTTATAGAATAAGGGTGACAAACGAGCACACAGTCCACCTGATGATAAGTGGATGCTGTGGCCCATAGACATCTACATTTATCCTCGATTAAGAATCAAAATGCAGATGAGTTGTCACCCCTGAGGACTAAGATGAAATGCCTCGTTTCCAGTAAAAAGGGTCTCCGGTTCTCTACACTCACCATACGAAACACAGCAGCATTAAGCTGCTATTTTAAGCTGGTATCCTGTGAGAGCGCGGTCCTACCCCGGTCGAGCCGACCCATTCGTGCTACAACCATAATATAGCTGTAGCGTGGCTCTACCACGTTAGAAAAATTTAAATAGCAGCTGAAACAACTGATATAAGCCCGTATCCTATTTCCAAATGTGTAATTATTCTATTTCAGTTGTTTATCTAATCTGTTCTTGAATTGGTTAATAGTTTGTGCAGATATCACTTCTGATGGCTGCTTTTTCCATGCTTCAACAACTCTTTGGCTAAAAAAGTGCTTGTGTGGGTTATTATGCGACACGGCTTTAGTTAATTTGAAGTGATGTCCCCTAAGATGTGTTTTTTGAGTACTGGAATAAATCTGTGTCAAAATTTTCTAGATCGTAGTGTCCATGTATAATTTTATATGTTGCGATCAAGTCTCCTCGTTCCCTGCGATCTTTCAGAGTCGTTAGTTTAAGTTTATTCAGCCTTTCCTCATATGGTATGTTTTTCAATGCTCTAGGAACTTTTGATCTGCGTTGAACCTTCTCCAGTAACTTAATATCCTTTTTGAAATAGGGGCTCCAGATTTGAAATGCATATTCCAAAATAGGTAGAATGTATGTTTTATGTATTTTTAGCATCATTTCTGGTGTTAGATGCCCGAAGACTTTTCTAATAAGGTAAATAAAACTATTTGCTTTTTTAGTTATCACTGTAATGTGATGTTCCCATTTTAGATCGTTACTTATATGCACACCTAAATCTTTTTGTACTTTAACTTACTTTACTTTTGTACTTTTTTATGTAGCGAAATTGAGGTATGGCCACATATCGAGAGTAGAGCACTCCCTCATATCGTGAGGCGTGCATTACTTCTATTAAAAAAGAAAAAGTAATTTAATAGGGAAACAAGCCAACACTTGATGACAGTGAGCAGCACCGCCCATCTACGAGGTGTAATCAAAAAGTAAGGTGACTTTTCAAATTTCACGAGCTACGTCCGTTCGACCTTCGATTTCTTTTTTTGTTATGTTGGTACACTTGTCTTGAACATCTGTGAAAAGTTTCAAGTGGATAGCATTTTTTGTTTGTTTGTGAGAGGCATTAAGGTTAGAAGTCTTTTGCGTGCTCGGCGATTTTCTACTGTCGAAAAACTTGTATCAAAGAGTTGGCATTAAATTTTGTGTAAAAAATGGAATCAAGTGCTCTAAAACTCTTGAAATGTTGACAGTGGCATACGGTGAGTCTACTTTAAGTAAAAAAAAATGTTTACAAGTGGTATAAACTCTTCCAAGAAGGCCGAGAAGACACTAATGACGGACCTAGCTCTGGACGCCCAACACGTCATCACTGATGAAAACGTTGAAGAAGTGAAGAAAATAGTGTTGCGGAGTCGTCGAGTTACCATAAGAGAAGTTGCTGATGATATCAGCATTTCATTTGGTTCGTGCCAAGCAATTTTAACGGATGTTTTGGGCATGAGACGTGTGTCAGCGAAGTTTGTTCCCAAATTGCTAAATTTTGACCAAAAGAACCGTCGCATGAGCATCGCTGAAGAGCTGTTTTTTGGCCAAGAACAACACCATAATCATGCCACAGCCACCGTATTCACCGGATTTAGCCCCCTGTGACTTTTTCTTGTTCCCGAAACTCAAGATTGAGGACATAAAGACCGCATCGCTGAATGAGCTGAAGGCTATACCAAAAAGTGCTTATCAGAAGTACTTTGAGGATTGGAAAAAGCTTTGGCACAAGTGTATTGTATCTGAGGGGGGTTACTTTGAAGGGGACAAAATAAATATTGATGAATAAATAAATATTTTTTGATAAAAATAAAAAGTCACCTTACTTTTTGATCGCACCTCGTATTTATTTTTTGAATTATGATTTTTCGAAGCAATTTTTTTATGCATCTCAGACTGAGGAACAAAGTATTCAATACTAAATACATCATAATTTTTAGGGTTCCCTACCCAAAGGGTATCCAACGGTACCCTATTACTAAGCCTCCGCTGTCCGTTCGTTCGTCCGTCCGTCCGTCCGTCTGTCTGTCAGCGGGCTGTATCTCATGATCCGTAATAGGTAGACAGACAGAAAAATTAAAAGGGGTAAAAGGGGCTCCCCTACTAGAAACGTGTATTACGATGCTACGGGACCCTTAATGCGCGAGTCCGACTCGCACTTTGCCGGTTATTTTTTACGACCATTGCGTACAATATGCTGTTGTATTACGTTTTAGTCAGAAGTTACTTAGCAACTGTAATACGTTTAATTGACATCGTCATAAAACACTTAACAATGTCACGAGCCGCTGCCTGTTTCACTCACTCTTACTGTGTCAGCTTTCGCATTAACATGTTAAAATATTTTTGATTCAACATGATTAAAATATTTATGATTATGCGAGTCGCTTCGTTTAGTCTCGCCCAATTATTAGCAACATGATATCCATAAGAGGTTGGTATTTGAAAGGAAAATTGACATATGCCATCACACTCGAATAAATTTTTAATACACCCTATATTTAAATAATGTGTTAAGTCCTTAAGTAGATTTTGATGGATGGATTTTGTTACCTTTTTCTGTGTTATTTTTAGCCGAGTGCTGTGTATTTGTGGACATCGCCAGACGCTTTGCAACATCTGTATTGGCAATTTTTAAAGCTTTGTCATATGCATCATTTAGCTTTCTGTCATCCCAGATATCTTCTTCTACGGCATCATCTTCTGTTTCAGACTGAAACAGATTTAATTTTCACACTAGGATTTTCTCCTGTATTATGGAGGTGGGTTGCACACATAAATTGCACATGGATACATTACATCCAAATCTGGGACAATTATTTGTAGGCCATACAAACACTTGTTCCATGCTGGATTTGGACCCGTGGTTTGCAGTGTCGCTACTAAATGTTTAGCCACTCTACTAACTGTAAATACTTAACTACTGTACCGTCAAAAAAGGAGAATTTTTCCTAATTGCCACACTTAGCAGGCAGATTACCGATCCCATTGCCAGAGTTTCGATGCTACCCCCCTATGTCTGTAGATTGTATATTACCATCTATGAGAGGCAATGATGTCTTTTGTGGCCATTCCAACAGTTGCCTCATATGTGACCACAAAAAAAACATAGTGATGGATTTTATAACTCATAACTTTTCCCTACCTCCAATTATAAAACCATCCCTTTTTTTATTTGAAAGCTAGTGTTTCTCATGTGGTCCCATATAAATTTGATCATGGTCTAACCAATAGTTTTTGAGTTATCCTTAATAATTTATATTGAAGTTGGTTATACAAAATTTTTAATTTTACCAATTTTGTCAATTCTAATATAAATATTTTAGTGACAAATATATATAATTTTCACAATTTAAGCAAAGCAAAATATAGAGCCATGGTATCTTATGCACGCAAACAGCCGGTGTTTGATCCCCACCACTACTCCACATTTACAGGTGAACCCTCTGCAATCAAATGTTTGTAGCAACCTGTACATGTTTTCCTTTTTGCTTGTTTTCTAGGTATTTTGGGTAGATCTATCAAAAAATTATCTATCATAAATGAACATGAGAAGCTGTCAAACAACGCAAATCACATCAGCTCACATTGGAATCATGTTGAAAAATTAAAAAAAAATGAGGGGAAATAGGGTGTATCATGACAATATCCAATAATTTTTTACTTACACATCTCATCAATTACTTTTGTATTGAATAGTAATTGATATGACTTGGATGTGCTGAAAATAAATAGTGATTTATTGAGATTTTAATTATAACAGCTGTGCCTCTATGTGTATCTGTATAGTCAATGGAAAAACATTTCAAATAATACCTATAACGTCTAAAATGATTTCACTACTAGTTGTAAAGTGTGATTGTGGGTATACAATAACACGAATAAAAAGGATACATAAATATAAAATGACTTACAAGATTCATTCCTTTTACGTATAAAAGTTCACAGTTTGACATTTTACTTTTCCTTTTAAATATCACTTCGTTAATTCTTAAAACATTAAATTTTAAGCGATTTTTTTTTATTTTACCAAATTATATACAGGAACAGGACCTGTTCAACAGGTGCTAAAATGTCAAATTGTCAAATGTCAGTTAAAATCTATAATCTATACATGATCCATACTCTTTGACCAAAATCACAGACTTAAACAGGTACCTGAACCTATCCCTACCAAAGTTATATTATTTTAACAAGATTGCGCACTCACGACTGACAAAAGAGCTGAACGAGATAGCGTTTTTTAGGGATGCGTCCTACTCTATTAGGGTGACTACACGATTTGTTGCTTCAAGGAAAAAAGGACAAAGTGATGCTAAGGGATACTTCTATATTTATTTTATTGAGAACAATAAACAAGGATTATCCCCAGCTTAATATATAAAAACTTGTATTACCTACTCACTCTGTGTTTTAAGAGAAAAATAAAAGACTGTAGATAGTAAAGTCAGTTTATTACCATAACTATATTAATTCTATAGTATGTGTAATAAAGATAACCGATGCATATACATTGCTAAACAAAATTGTCTTGTGTAGCTTTTGACGCATGGTGGCTTTGTGTCCAATCAATTTTAACGTTTCGTTTTTTCTAGAAGCCCTTAATCTTAAATTAAAAAAAAATTGTCGCTATACATTTAGTAATTTCTGTCTCATGCCTATTTTCACACTTTATAGAAAGAACCGGATAAGGTCGAATGAATATATCATTTAATTTCGAATAGAAATGACGAATTGTGTTGAAAATTAACTTCTTTTTTAAATGATCTTGCCAAATTTCATGCGACACAGAGTTAAAAAGTATTTCAGCGTGCCTCACTACATCGAATACTAATTTTGAGGCATATTTTAGGCCTCCTTTGTCAACAAAAGCAGTAAATTACGAAAATTCACAGATATCCAATATGTACGAATGGTCTTCATGCCGTTTTTTTACCAATAATGCAGCTCGGCAATGGTGACAAGTTATTTTGTCCAGTATTTTATTGACAATATTTTTTTATCTGCTTGATCCATAAGTTCGTCTATGTGTCTGTCTTCATCTGCATTACTGGCTTGTGAAATGTCGGGAGAAAGAGTTTGTAATAACGTTCTGTACTTCTGAACTCGAGAATAGGTGTTGTTTCGTAATTTGAATCTGTACAATTGGAGTTGATGCTGGTCTTGATACTATTCCGGAACAGTAATTTCCGCATCGTATACCTGAACAGCGTCCGGATTGTCATTAGAACCAGCTCACGCTCGGGTACATGAGAATAACATCTCGAGGTGATCCTGAGAGCACTTGTGTGTTAAGAAGCATGCGTTTTTTTCTAGGAGATCTTCTCATATACCGGCAAAACTTAGCGTGTCAATTATCAGACCTAAAGCGGGTGTCTTTCGCTTGTGAGACAAGATATTTTGTCCATTTACTTTTAATCTAGATAGATAATGTCTTGTGTCGTGTTACACATTCAGACAGTATTCCTTATTTTCTCTGCGCATATGCGACTAAAATCGGGTACCGAAAGGATTTTTGGAGTTGAATAAATCAAAAATTCTGTCCAGCACTGTTAAATGTTCGATAGTTGCTTCACTGTCAATAAAATCTGGATTTTTGCTGCATTTTAAAAATTCAATGGCATTTGCAACCGAGCTACTCAGAACTTGTACAGCTAATCGTACATTCATTTTTTTCCGTAACAATTCACGTGCGTTTTATTTATTTTGTTAGCTAATTTAAGACCTTCTTTTTCTTGTAAGCTATGTAATCGTTTGACAAACTGAATATTTATGTTTCCATTTTCTGAAGACAATGACATTTCAGCAAATACGTTTCTAGCCAGCTTAACCATATGAGCAGGATCAAGGATACAATACACTTTTACTAGCACTGATAGATGATCGAAGTAAGTTTTCATATTGGGAAATTCAAAAGAACAACCTAATATCTCAAATGTGCTTATATTCGCAGTGGTTCCATCTGCAGTTAAACATCGGACGATTAAACCAATATCTGCCAATTTGCGAATAGCTGTTTCTACAAGTTTTGCTTGGATGTACACTGATATTTTGTCTACAAAAAAGTATGCGATTGGACATTTTAATTTATCTTTTAGTGATACAATCTGAAACACTAACGCTTCAGTTGCCATTTTTTTTCAGGATCTTCAGGCACAACGCCTCCAAATTCGATACGTCCCGAAAATTTATCTTTAGTTGGGTCATATACAAGTTGAGATTTTATGTGCTATTTTATATATAGAATCAAAAATCAACGCTACGTCCACTAAGCTAGGATTTCCGGAAAACTTTTTTTTCAAAAAATTTAAAAATTCTGCCATGACACCGACATTACAGTCGTGGGTCGATAAAATGCGACACAATGTTGCAGGATGAGCGAGCGAAATATGGTTTCTTAAAAACTTATACGCTTTGCCGAAATAATAATACAATAACAATGCGAACGATTTAATATCGTCATTATATCTTATACCTCGGTTTGAAAAATTTTTGTTTAATTGTGTGTGAATATTTTCAAAATTCAGTTGGACCATATTTCGTACCTCGTCAAAATTATCACACTTTTCTTTAATAATAGTGAGCAATGATTTCAGACTATTGATTGTTTCATTACGTCTTTTTAACTTTTGAGATAAGATTTTGATTTCCCGGCGTAGTTTCTTTTTTCATGGCGTGTTGAATGTTAGAGATGTCTGTGTTTCTGCACTTTGTTGCAATTTTATCTTCGTAGATGGTGGCACTGATGATATTCCAGGTGTTGAAGGGATTTCTTGAGGGATTGTTATAGAACTCAGTACATGCACTTTTTTATTTTCAGGTATTATCTGAAAGAGTAATGGAGTACGAAATTAATTATTACTTTATTTATTATCATCATGTATATAAGGTGTAATTAAATTATGTACACAAACGGCAGCAAGAGAGTACTTCTGCCGTGTAATTATATTATGTACGAACAGCAACAAGTGAAAATGATTTTTATTCAAATAAGTTAAAATAAACATTAGTTCTAGTAAAAGTGGAGCTCTCATTTTCTCAAAAAAAAAAAAATCATGTGATATTTTTGTAAAATATAATAACATACCATTGCCTTGGTTACAGAAAAAATTTTTTTAGGAATATTGCTTGATCAGAAGTTAACTTTCCAAGAGCATGTAAATAATCTATGCAAAAATGCCTGGAGCTGACCCAAAGTTGTTATCAATGCTTTATAAAAGTATAGTTCCAAGTCATTTTGATTACAGCACATTAGCATACTTAAATTCAAACAAATTGATTTTAAAGAGATTAGATATAATTCAGAATAAAGCATTGCGTATAATAACTGGGGCTATGTGCTCTACACCAATCCATGTAATGGAAGTAGAAAGTTGTATTCTTCCACTTTAACTAAAAAGGCTACAAATTGTTGAACGGTTTTGTGTTAAAATAATCAGTTCAAAAAATGATTAGGTTTAAAAAAAAACTTCCTTATGAAGTTCCTGAGTTTAC
Organism: Parnassius orleans; assembly: GCA_029286625.1. NCBI lineage: Eukaryota > Metazoa > Arthropoda > Insecta > Lepidoptera > Papilionidae > Parnassius > Parnassius orleans. The sequence goes on along the minus strand of JAGSMP010000243.1, from coordinate 214,390 downwards.
ATTGATGTAAATATGCTTTTATCTGGTCGATTACCAGACATCCTAAGAATTGTTTTATACTCACAGACCCAAACCAAAAATGTGTATCAAAGTAAACCATGGCCTTTCTATAAAATAGAATTTATGATGCTTTAGTGAACATTAATGTTTCTGTATGTCAAGAAAAAGTGAATTCTCAAATGGAAATATTAAGATATCTAGCTGATAATGATTTTTATATAATTTATACAGATGGTTCAAAATCTGAAGAGTACAAAACTTCAGCATTTTATTATTCGCTAATATAATATAAGAAACTTACTAAACAATCTTAATAAAATAAAGAAGACTGTTACCTTTATGTGGGTCCCTTCACACTCTGGGATAGCTGGGAACGAGCAAGCAGACATTGCTACTAGAAATGTATCCTCATCAACATGTTCAGATCACTCGTCAATGCTGGAAATACTATTTACAGATATATATGCCTTGTTAAGCAAGAACTTGAGATCCTTATGGAAGTCATACTGGGAAGAAATAAACAAGTTCAAAGGAATTTGGTATTATGAAATACAAAAAAGCTCGCCAGCCACTCCTTGGTACAACAAAAAAAGGATTAATAATAGAAAATTCATTACGACTATAAACCGAATGAGATTTGGACATAGCAGAGTAGCCGCCCATCTGCATCGTTTGGGAATAAAGAAAGTGCAAATTGTGAATATTGTGGTGACACGAAAGGAGACCTAAAATATATGATTTTTCAATGTTGTCAATTTGGTTTGAATAGATTACTCCTCATTAATTCCATTCAAGATATTAACAATGATAAAGATCCTGATACTTTTCAAAGTCTGTTAGCTCATGAAAAATTCTTCCGAAAATTATATTCCTTTATTACTGGTGTTCAAGATACATAAAAATGAAAACAACGTGATATTAATCAATAGTGCAAACGTAAACAAACTCTTTGTGAAGTAGTGTGAAAGTGAATTTTTGATGAATGTATCGTTCGTGACATTTCTCATTTTTAATTATTAGTTTTTGCATTTGTATTATTTATGGCTCAGAAGGGCTAGCACCCAGAGCCATAAAGCCAGTTTTAAAAAAAAAATTGACACGACGTAAACACTAAACAGTAAACACCATTTGTTAATGCAGTCTATGGTAAACACCAAAAACCAAAAGATTGTCTGAATTGTAATAAAATAATTACTTTAAAAATTTATCAAAATACAAAAAAAAACATTAAGGACAATTATGAGTGTGTATGATACTATGATATGATACTAATAAGTAACAAACAATAAAGTTTTATAAATATTGATTATGTGTAAATCTTTCTGTTGCTTTGTTTCGCATATTAGTAGCTATCTAATGTAAAAGTATAACATTCTTTATACTAGGTATGTATAAAACGTAGTGATGTATTGATTACATTCCCTGTTACTGTTGTGTCATGTTCTTTAAAATCCACCAGTAAAATCCTTCGAATTCCAAAAAGATTGGGGCCATAATCTTTTTATGAGATTGAGTCACTTTTTTGGCCGTGTTGAGCTCGGACGACGCCACTCCATCGATTCCTTTTTTGACACAGGATCATGATAAAGAACCATGGTTTTATTTCCCATAACAATTGATTCCAAAACTTCTTTCTGTCGGTCTTCACAAAGAGATAAGCACTTCACTCATTCTTGTTTTTGAATAGCTGAAAGCGAGTTTGGGTCTTGAGATCCTATAATAAATAAAATTAAATCCCAACCCAAGCATACAACTGTAAGACTTCAAGATACTGTAAGCTCATACTGCGTACATTAGAACAAAAATTAATAATTTTAATCTGGAGGTAGCCATGGTTAACTATGACATTGGGAAGTCAAACACCTCAGTCCCTCCGTGACCATGGGTGCTGTAAAATGCTTGAAACATCGGGAATATAAAATAAGTTAATATATGCGATAAAATCCGTAAAACTAGTTTTATTTAAATGTGTAGTGTTCGCGTAAATATAAGAAATCATTACGGACTGTTAGTTCCAGAGATTAGCTTGTTTAGACATACAAAAAAAAACTTCCGCTTTATTATATTAGTATAGATGTATAATATTATCTTAAGCTACATAGTTGAATATTAAGGTTGATTGCTTATGATAAATATTTTGTAGGTAGTTATGCAACCACAAGACCATAGGGTTGTTAGGGTTTGTACCTAGAGGGACTGCATAAGGAGCTCTCTCATGGGAGCGGCCACTTTGTTTTGACATCGACTTCTGTCAAGACGTATTAATTAAGTAATTAGAATTATAATTGTAATTAGAAATAAATAGATTTTAAAAAGTTTTAAAAATCATCTTACGTTCCGTAAACTTGACTGACGCAGCCGGTAGGATCGTCACACTTGGTACTGTTGCATCCTTCATGAAATCAATATATAAAAGTCTGTTGGAATCGGAGGTCCTCGGGACGAAGAAAAACCGAGACGATCCTCGAACCAAATCAAATTCCTCAAGGAAGCGGAGCTGATCCTGAACCATGAGAGCAGCTGGTGGCTGGTGAGTAGAACTTTTCACCATCCTTTCTACTACCTCGGCGTTCTGTTATCTTGAGATCGAACTTCTCTCATTTTAACGTATTCTGGTTAAATAGTTTAAAGAAAGTTGTTGTATAATTTAAGTTTTACCTATTTGCATAAGGACTACATAGAAATTATAATTTTACAAAGAAATATTTTTATTAATCATATACATTTTATAATTAATATTTTGTGTGACATTTAGGTAGTTAGATTTATTTTACATTTTTTATGTCATTATTATTGTTTGTGTGTAAAAATAAATACTTAATAATGGAGAATATTAGACTTATTCTTGGTGAAATGATTAAGATCATCCCTTTATTTGATGGCGACAAACGTCACTTAAATCTATTTTTAAGAAAGTGTGAATATGTTATAACTAAATTTAATGGCTCCACGGAACAGAATTTGTGCGTAATGAAAACAATAACAAGCCGCTTTATTGGTAATGCAGCTGCATTAGTCGGTGAGCGCGATGATATTACAACGTGGGATTAGTTTAAGCAGTTATTAATTCAGCATTTTGGAGATCCACGGTGAAAAGTGTTTAAATATCGAACTTGAGACCTTAAGAATTAAACCGGAGAAAGTTATTTAGATTTTTGTTTTCGAATTCAATCTTTGAGATCAATTTTAATAGGTAAAGTTAACGGTTGTCGGACTCAAATATGCGCAGTAGTAAAAGGCTATTTATGAAAATACGTCATTAAACGTTTTCCTTTACAATTTACCGGAACATTTGATTAGAGTAGTGCATCTCAAAGCCCCAAATTCATTAGAGGATGCGCTCTGTACTGTATTAGAAGAATTTTACTTCCATAGTCAGTACCAAATGAGAAACAAAATGTCTGGATCCAACCTCACATCTCATTCGCAATCGCATAACACGTCGTCATCATTTAAATTCGGTAATAATAATACTCTACCTCAACAGTCTTAGAATTTTAAGCCCATGCAAATGAACCAACCCATTAGATATAATTTCGGCATTCCACCGAATAAGCAGGTGCAAATGCCGCTACCGAATCAAGTTCAGCAGCGATAATTTAACAGTTTCGGAAATTATAATCGACCACCACAACCTAATAACAATCAAATGCAATTCGAATATCGTCCACCCCAATTTGGCTATAGACCTGTAGGCCTTCAGCCTTTACCTTCAATGCGTCCGCAACAGTTCGGTATGCAGCAGCGATATAACAACAATAGTAATGTGCCTCAGCATAACCAACCGCGAATTAATACAGATGTGTCGATGCGCACAGCACCTGTAGCACGACCGCAACAAGGTTTTAGTTTAAACGAATTAGAGTTAAATGAAAATTAATATAATGATGACATGTATTACTACGAAAACCCAAATTATTTCGATCATTATCCTAATGACGATTCATACTTTTACCCCGAATATCAATCCGAAGAAACTGTAAATCCTATAAACCCAGCAGATACAAATATTAACACGACGGAAAATATTGAAAATTTTCACATAACCGCCTCAACCAAAACCCCGAAACCATAGAACTAAATTGTGACAGAAATTTAAAATTACCTTATACGTAGGACACTCAATAAGTTTTAAGATATACAAAAAGTATTCTAGATACTATTAATATTTATTTTACATCTTTTCAAAATATTCTCCATCATGCTCTATACAAAGTTCCATTCGCCTAAACCAACTCTGAAAACACTTTTGCCAGTCTTGATCTGACAGGTCGAAATCGCTTCTTCGTAGGCTGCCACGGCTTCTTCGGCGCATGAAAAAACTTGCCTTTTATTTTTTCTTTGACTCTTGGGAACAAAAAGAAATCATAAGGAGCTAAGTCAGGGCTGTAGGGTGGGTCACTTAGAGTTTCAACACCAGATTCCTCAATAAATGCTTTTGTTCTAAGGAGGTATGTGAAGAGGCGTTATCGTGAAGCAGCATGATTCCCCGAAGCCCGGTTTTGGTCTTCTCTCCGCACAGCTTGAAAAGCTTTGGGTAATGCAACTGTAGTATACCATTCAGAGTTGACTGACCTACAATTTTCCAGCATTGACGTCGACAAATGTCCGCTCCGCGAAAAAAACTAGCCACCATTTTTTGCCGACGTTGCGAGGTCTTTGCAGTTTTGTCTGTAACTGTCCTTCTGAGTAGACCCATACCGATGATTACCTTTTATTTTCCGGATCATATTGATAGATCCATGTCTCGTCACTAGTAACGATTTCTGAAACACGCCTAGATGCCCCGTTTTCAAAACGTAGACGCATTTCATGGCACCAATCCACACGAGTCTGTTTTCGCTTTCGGAGAGCAAACGAGGAATCTATCGACAACAAAGCTTCCTCACACCAAGATGTTGATGTAGGATGGTATGAATGCTCCCGAACTAATGCCTACAATCTTTTCCATGTCCGTATATGTGATTCGTGGGTCTTCTCGCACCAACATTTCAGTAGTCCATACATTTTCTGCCGTTACTGCTGTTTGCGGGCCCCGGTTCTTTGGTCATCTTTAAGATTAATTTTACCTTTTGAATTCAGCAAACCACCTAAAATTGTTGCGTGTGATGGAGCTGAGTTCCTAATGCTGATTGTAACCGTTGTAATCTTAATTTTTCGGTTAAACCAAATTTAAGGTCATAATATATCATAGCGCAAATGTTCACGGTTAAGATCCATCATTTTAAATGAAAAGCGCGGGAAGCGTTGCAGGAAAATTAATAGAACTTTGTTTTTTAATATTGAGCAATTGGCTTATGGAGTTCTATTTTTAAACAAATTTGCTTTTTAGAAACATAACACGGGTGCGTTCCATTTTAAATTTCGAGCATCTCAAAACTTATTGAGTGACCTACGTATATATATATCCCAGAGATATATATATATATATATATATATTCAGAGTTAGATTCTAAATTCATTTATAAGCCCAATTATAAACCAAAAATTTCGTTTTTAAAATATTTATAATTTATAAAATATTTTAAAACTAAATTTTAATGAACCCTTCGAGGTTATTAGTACACATGCTACATGTAGCCATAATCAGGTCATAGTTATTCCACCCACATTTAAAAGCCCTGAATATCACAAGTTATATATATATATATATATTTATATATATACATATATAATGTAGATTCGCGTTATGATGGCCTCATAGGTAATGACCTATTAAAATAAAGAGGTTGTCATCGATTTAAAGCGTCTTATACTTTCGACAAAATTTACAAATATTCCTATTGTACATAATTTTGAAAATCACATTTTTATTTTACCACCTAGATCGGAATTATGTGTTAAATTACCAACCGATGTACATTCAGGCGAAGCCATACTAAATTATAAGCAGTTTTGTGAAGGTGTTAGAATGCCAAGCGCTATTGTGACTTGCAATAACGGATATGCTTCAACCGTTATCCAAAATACTCTCGAACAAGAAATGACGCTGACCGTGACACGACCTTTCCAAATGGAGACTTTTATGGACAGTGAGAAAACCCTAGTTAATGCTCTTGTAGATAAAACTGATATCGACATTGACCAACTCCTGTTACAAAATGTATTTAAGCTAAGACTAGAACACATGAATGAGGAAGAGCGTAAACCATTTTTGCACTTTGTGACTTGCAATAATGGATATGCTTCAACCGTTATCCAAAATACTCTCGAGCAAGAAATGACCCTGACCGTGACACGACCTATCCAAACTGAGACTTTTATAGACAATGAGAAAACCCTAGTTAATGCTCTTGTAAATAAAACTGATATCGACATTGACCAACTCCTGTTACAAAATGTATTTAAGCTAAGACTAGAACACATGAATGAGGAAGAGCGTAAACCATTTTTGCACTTTGTACTGAATACAAAGACATTTTTACTGTGACGAATTGCTTTTGACGTTCACCAATCAAGTGAAACATTTTATACGTACCGTTAATGAAGACCCAATTTATACTAAAGCGTACAGACAACCACCCGCTCAAGCTCAAGAAATAAAGAGTCAAGTAGAAACTCTTGGAAGACAACGTCATTCAAGAATCTTTCTCTCCTTGGAGTACCCAGTTCATTTGGTACTTAAAAAGCTTGACGTGTCTGAGGAACGAAAATTCCGTATGGTGATCGATTACAGGCGACTCAATAAAGTGACTGTAGGAGACATTACCCTTACCAAATATAAACGATATATTTGATAAATTAGGCAAATTTACACACTTCTCGATCTTAGATCTTGCAAGCGGTTACCATCTAATCGAAGTCAACTTGCAAAGGTGCAACTTGATAAATCTGAGTTTTGCGGAAAGAAGTCCTCTATCTAGGTCATAGTAGTATCATAGTATTACTAAAGATGGACTAAAACCGAACGACGATAAAGTAAAGGCAATAATTACCCACTTCCGAAAATTACCACCGAAATAAAAAGTTTCTTGGGTCTTATAGGTTATTACCGCCGTTTCATTAGGATTTCGCAATAATGACCCAACCACTTACCTCTTGCTTAAAGAAAAGGAATAAAATCATTATTGACAAATCGTATATAGAAGCTTTCTAAAAATGTAAAGAATTACTTATTAATGCACCTCTTTTACAATATCCAGACCCATCTAAATCCTACATACTTACAACAGATGCGTCTTCTGTCGCATTAGGCGCCGTGTTATCACAAGGGGCAATTGGTTCCGAAAAACCAGTCGCCATGCCAGCCGTACCTAAGTGACACTGAAACAAAATATAGCACTATTGAACGTGAACTGTTAGCTATTATATGGGCAGTTAAATATTTCAGACCTTATCTGTACGGACAAAAATTTTACGTATATACGGATCACCGGCCACTTGCATGGCTTTATGCACTTAAAGAACCCAATAGTAAATTAACGAGATGGCGGCTACGTTTACAAGAATTTGATTTTGAAGTAATCTACAAAATGGAAAACAGAATACCAACGCTGACGCACTATCCATATCAAACTGAACGCATTAGGTTCTGACGATGACACAGATTTGATGCAAGTGAACGTAGACGATAAAGACAAAAACCTCAAAAACTATGTAGACAGCTTGACCGAGGAAATTTATCGTATAGCAAAGCTTAATAAATCAAATGAGAACTCCGATACAATAACTGTGTCTGACCTATCAGCTACTCTTTCAGCTTCTATTCTAATAGATATAACAGAACAAACCTATCCCATCCCATCTATTAGCACAGAAACAGTACATTCAGCAATTGAATCAGAATCTACAGGTATACCTATATAAAGGGAAGCTGTAGATACTAAACCTAATCATATACTAATATTCACTTGGTTTAGGAACGAAATGCAAGGCAAAGATATTTCAAATAAGAAGCACAAAATTTTAGAAGTATTTTCACCTATCAATAACGAAAACTTAATTAAACAATTTATAATTAAACGAAAATAAAATAAAAGAATATGTAAGACCAAAGATTAAATACTTTATTTATTTTGAGGACGTATCACATAGAAAAGAATTTTCCAAAATTATCAAAGAACTTTTTAAAAAGGGCACTGTAGAATTCTTCGAGTGTACTGAACGTGTCGTATACGTAGAAGACGAGGCCGAACAGAGGGACATAATTCTAAAACATCACGAGGTTAAAACATGCCACCGTGGTATAAGGGAAACCATGGTAAGCATACGTAGGAACTATTTTTGGGATAATATGCAGGAAACAGTTTCGGCTGTAATTAATAATTGTAAGATTTCAAAATATGATAGAAAACCAATTAGACTGGTTTTACAATTAACACAGACTCAGAATTCTCCTTTCCAGGAAGTTTTTATAGATCTTTTTTCTATAGAAAATAAATATTTTCTTACCTTAATCGATGCTTTTAGTAAATTAGGTCAAGCATTTGAAATCTCAAATAGATCCACACCTGAGGTAGTTCGAGCCCTTATAAAATACTTTTCATTCTATGGTGTACCTAAAAGGATAACTTGCGACCCTGGAAAAGAGTTTAACAATGAGCTCATGCGAGAGCTTACAAATATGTATAAAATAGATCTTCACATAACAACACCCAATAATCCTAATTCCATAGACATTATAGAACGTTTTCATTCAACAATAATATAAATATATCGTATTGCTTAGTACGAGCAGAAATTTACGGATGCTACTTCTATTATCACTTACGCTATAATGGCTTATAATCACACAGTACACTCCACTACTGGTTTAAGTCCGTTTGAAGTCTGCTTCGGGGATACAGATTCCGGAAAGGTTCTTGATAACGATTTCGATACTATCTATACCCAACAGCTATTAAAAGACCATCAAAAACGCACTAAATATTTATACAAGTACATTTCCGATCGAATGATTGAACAAAAATAAAAGGTTAGGGAAAGGAAAGAAGGAGAAGCAAATATAGTACTTAACGAAGGGCAAATAGCGTACGTAAAGGACAGCAATATTAGGAAAAGTAAGGACAAAGCTAGGTACAGGAAAGCTGTTGTTCAAGGTCCTGCAGAACGTCCGTGCCTGTTAAAATAGGTGAACGTAAGACAAAGGTCCCTATTAAAATTTCAAACGACCTCCACAGGTGGTGCGTGGCCATCCTGACTATGACTCATGTACTTTGGACGCAGTCTTCAACTTCAAAATTGACAGCAACCCTGCTTCCTGTAAAAGAAGGCCAAGCTTTTAAGCAAACAAACAGGTGGCTTATAGTTAAGGAAGTAAATTTATTAGGAATTAAGGAAAATTTAGATTTAAATATTATTAAGTTTAAAGATTTTGTAGGTTAGTTGATATAAATAAACCTTATGTTTATGAATTCAAAGCCATGAAAACCCAAGCCGATTATTGTTGCGATTTAACTATTGAAAAATTTAAACAACTTGTACCATCCAATAGATTTAAAAAGGTCTCATAGATCCCTAGGATCATTCATTAAAGCTATCACCGGTAATTTGGATCACGAAGATACGATTCTGTTATATATAAATTAAAGCACAATCAATAATGTAAAATATGATAGTAAAATCACCGTTGTTTCTAAAATGCTGAATAGCTTGGCGAATAGTACAGAAACTTTACATGAAAATGAACTAATATTAGATGAACGCCTAAAAGAATTGAAAGAATAGTAAAATACATAGCTACTAAAGAGAATAATTCAATTTATAATACATATATTTTAGGCATGTATAATATGTTTATTAGTACCTTTCGTAGTATTTACCTTAAACTTAGTGAAATAGAAACCGTTTTAGCTTTTAGCAAAGTTTCGGTATTACACCAATCAATTATTAACTTATCTGAACTGTTAATGATACTTAATGATATAGCCAAAGTTGATAACCTAGTATATCCCGTAAATGTAGAAAATTTAATAAAGATTGAAAGAACTATTGTTATAAAAGCTACATGAAAGGAAACCAGATTACGTACTTGATGGAAGTTCCACTTACTGATAGTTTTAATTATAATTATTACAAATTATACCCATTACCTGTATTCACTGCACTTAGAAACAGAACGTCTCTAATAATTCCCAAGTATCCTTACATTTTGGTGAAAGGTTCACAATAATTACCGGTCTCTCGGCCGTGCACCGAAATAGCGGCAGATGAATTCCTGTGTACGAGCTCCAATATGGTATCCTATCCTAGAAACACATGTGCTGAACAACTGATGAAATTCCAAAACAATCTTACACTATGTGAACCTCGGTTCGTTGATCTTGAGGATGTCAAAATCCAGTCTATCGGCCCTGTAAATTGGATTATATACGCCAACCATAAAATAATATCAACAAACAAATGCCAAGGTGACATAATCAAAGAACCACTTTTGGGCACATACATTATACAAATTAGTGAGGATTGTGAGACTTTATAGAAAACTATAAATTGAATTGGCTATAGAGTGACCCCAGTAATAAACTTACCAAGACTGGATCACCTGAACCTGACGGATACTGAAGCAGTAAACCTGAAAGTTTTAGCCTTCGACGACCTGAAACATCTAGCATATGTATTGAATCAAAATCTTAAGTTCAGTGGCAGTGAGCATAGTGATCAAAGTGATAACAGTGTGATAAGGGTTAAAGGTTTTAGCTTAGCTACTTTATTACTGTATGTCATTTTACCTATTGTTATTATCTTTAGTGTTTTAAGAAAATATAAAAGTAATTTAGTTAACAGATGGCGGAATCATCGGACAACAGCTGAAAATACTGAAGCCGATAATTCCGCTCTTAGAGAGGAAGGAATTATGCAACCACAAGACCATAGGGTTGTTAGGGTTTGTACCTAGAGGCTGCATAAGCATTAGGCAGTATCCAGTAATTGTAGAGTCAGCGCTTTTGGTTGCATGACATATCAGGCAGAGCTCATGGGAGCGGCCACTTCGTTTTGACATCAACTTCTGTCAAGACGTATTAATTAAGTAATTATAATTGTAATTAGAAATAAATAGATTTTAAACAGTTTTTAAAAAATCATCTTCCGTTCCCGTAAACTTGACTAGGTTCCTTTGTGTTTAATGTTATGATGCTAATATTTATTTGTCATCTGTTCAAAACTATTGAGATATAAGCAAAATATTTGTTCGAAATTGGTGTGATAGTATAATTTCAAGATTTGAACTAATACTGTTTTTATTCTTACATTTCAGTAGTAGCAGAAAGTAATTATTGAGTTCTCTGGGCATTCAGAAGAAATCTGTTTAATAATAGAATTTAAAATAACAACTATCTTAAACATGAATTCTGTGACTGATAAACCTAACAGTCCGAAAGACTTAAATAAAGAATCAAGTAATAATAATGCTACCCAACAATTTTCAGCAGTGTCTTCAGATAATAATTTGTACAATAACATTAATGAGAATCAGGGGAGAAAGCGTCAGCTAGATAGCTCTATCTCAATTTCTCAAAATGGAAATCAAACTTCAAAAGATAGTTGTACAAATAAAAAGAAAAGGTGTTTTGGCAAAAGTGATGATAAAAGCAATTTAAAAGAAGAAAGATTTTCAGATGACAGTACGGCAGAGGAGGAGAAGGAAGTTTACTCTTTATTAGTTTCAAATTTGCCTTACCAATGGACCTGTGAGCAAATATCAGATTATATTCAGGAACATGTGAGCATTACTTGTTTGTTATCTTCACCAATTTATTTTAAAGCTGTGGTAGTTAACGTAGGCACGTAGGTAGGTAATGGCTTAGCACTTGCTGTAAATGCAAAAGAAAAACGCACGGCAGTGTGTCAGCCAAATTCGGAAATGAAATGGACAACACAGCGGCAGTGTTTATTTACACAAATCATTTTTGAGTCCCTTTCGAACACCTACATTGCACAGCCCAGTGGAAACATCCATATCCTAAATCCCTCTCAAAAATGAGAGCCGAGAGCCGAGAGAAAAAAGAAGAGAGCTGGCGATGTACATGGGCTGTAACTTTATTTTAATCATTATCAATATTATCATCATCATCATCGTCATCATCATTATTCAAAAGTCCTCAGTCCAGCATAGGCCTTTCCAAGGAATGCCACAAAACATGGCTCTGAGCCACCTGCGTCACAACAAGGGGGGCACTTATTTTACCTTATCATCAAGAGTGTCTACCCTACTTTATTGTACTATCATTAATTGATGAAGTTGTAGTGTTGGAAAGGTGTCAATGAGAAGAGAGGCGTGTTACTCTTGTTATGACTTTATTTAGACTGCTCTTTATTATAAACTTAACTCTAATATATACCTATTGTCGTGAGGGCTACAAGTCATTACAAAGTGTTTTTTTTAATCATGAATTTTATTAATCTATATTTTTATAAAACTCAATTAACAAAGAAACTTATACTGTCCACTTTCTGGTAAGTGGCTACTGATGAAGTCAATGGATATCTGCAAGTAACTTCCCTGTCCGTGAAAAAGACAATAGTTAAACAATCGAAATGTTCATATTATATGACTCATGGCACAGTGAAATGATTAAATAAAGAAGGCTTTAGTTGCCATGTCACCTATTTTATTAGTATCAATTTTATTTAACCCGTATTATTCTTCTGGCTAATTAATTATACCTTCAACAGCAACTTTCAAATACTGTTAAAAAAGATCAACTGTGCAGGAGAGATTTTAGTGCCATTAGTTTAGGCAGAAACGTATATCCATTTCTTGTTGCCATCTTCTTTTTGGCTGGTAAAAATCCACTGCGGGACACGGGCCTCCCTTATTGTATAGAGGATTTGCCTTAATGGTAATACTTAGCAGGCGAATTGAAGATCACAGTGTCAGATGCCTCGCATATTTAATGCTGCTGCCCATCGCCGTTAATGGATTTTTTACGGCTTACGTTAATCAGATGGTCATACCACAATCAGTCAGAGCCATAAGATTTTTCTGGCATTACCCGTAGTTGAGCCGTGGTAGCTCAGATGGTTAGCTCTCACTGTAAGTTTCATAGTACGCGAACAATCCGGGTTTGATCCCCGCCGGCATCAATGAAATTGTTAATTGCAAATTTTTTTTTGCAAAAATTTATTTATTTTTTGCAATTTATTTTTTGTAAAAATTGTTAAGTGCTAATTTACCACGTGCTCGGCGGTGAAGGAAAACATCGTGAGGAAACCTGCATGTCTGAGAAATAAGAAAAAAAATTTTTCGAAGACATGTGACGTTTGCCAACACGCATTGGGGCAGCGCGGCGGACACTTCCTTGCTCTAAAATCCTCAGAAATGAGAGAAGGCCTGTGTCCAGCAGTAGTACGTAGGCTGTGTAACTTAACCCGTAATTGCTAATTACGACCTTTTTACGTGGTAGAGTCACGCTGCAACTTTATTATGTTTTTACCACAAGTGGTTTGGCTTGACCAGGAAGGGACCACATTCTCATCAAATAACAGCATTAAATAGCAGCTTAATGTTGTGTAGAGAACCGGAGACACATTTTACTGAAAACGAGGCATTCCATCTTAGTCTTCAAGGGTGACAACACATCTGCATTTTGATTCTTAATCAAGGACATGTAGATGTCTATGGGCCATAACGTCCACTTACCATCAGGTGGACTGTGTGTTTGTTTGTTACCACTATTTTATATAAAAACAGGTACGACTAGGATGTCATATGGGAAAAATGCTTAACTTCCAGACCAAAAAACTAATATTTTAGGTTTTTCACAAATGTTGGCTCCATTTGAAATTCAAACTGACTAGTAAAATACCTTTTACATCTAATTAAAACTAATTAACTTAAACTTATGTTTTATAATGACGAATTGTTTTAAATTTCAGTGTGTTGAGGTGTATGCATTGGAACAACTGGAGGGTGGTGATCCAGATTCCGGTCAGACCATAAGGCTTTTATTTTTGAATTTTGAGAAATGTAATCAGGCACGAAAACAGCTGAAACTGAAAGCAGTTGAAGGGCGAAAGCTAAACGTTAACTTCAGTGGTAATTTTTTTTAAGAACCTATTATTACATTTATTTATTATGATAATTTTATATAATATTTATTTAATGATTTTTTTTCCATAAAACTAAAGTGACAAATAAATTTTCAACCTGAACTTCAAACAAAGAAGGCTATATAACCGGTGTTTGTGAAACGCTCCCGAAAACGAAGACAGACGATAGTACTAAGGATACCTTTGATGATGGGTCACAAAGAAATTCGATCGCGAGGAAAACAAAAACACCTTTTCACAACGTTTTATTAACTTTATTCACGCTCCATCATGTTAGTACAGCTAAATGAAATGATAATTCATTAAAAAAAATCATGAAAATACTTAAACATAAAACCAGCAGTGAAACTTAAAAGAAAATCAGCTGACAATAGAGTCATTGTCCTCGCGGGTGCCGAACTCTTATCTAGCTCGGTACGAAACAATGCATTAGGTATACTACTCACTCTACCCTTCCCTTTCACATACGCGCTGCTGCCGCCCGGCCGACTCGTGTCGCCTCGCGCTGTGGAATTTACACATGTCAGCTTTGCCAACATGTGGGGAATTCCCCAAGTTGCGGGGAATTTAAAGTTGGTTGGGGATTTTATGGGGATTGGTATTATGCGAGGAAAATGCAAGGATTTTGAAAATCGATAGCCAGGGCCAAGTCAGAACCTTTTTCAAGAAATGTAAATACTTATCTTAACATTTTGTTAGGTTACTTATGAATATCGAATGACCTGTTTTTTTTTAATTATCTTCATTGCACCACATTTAATTTTCGCATTTATTTCGGCAACTTTTGTGTATAATTTAATGCTTTTCATTTCTTTATTTTTAATTTTAAAGACAAAAATGTTAGTTAAAAAGTAAATCTTATAAAATTAGTTGAAAATCGATTCATTTCTTAAAATAAAATTGAGGGAATTTATGGGGAATCTGGTGAAGTTTTGTCCTTAAATTAGAATATGGCATGAATTTTCGGGAAAGTATTATTTTTACATTAATTCTGATAGATTAATTAACTGTCGATCATAATTGCAATTGATTTTAACTATTAAATTATTCAGTACCATTTCATTTTTCTATTTTCTTATACAAAATCAAAGATAACGATGAAATAGTGTTTATAATTGTGTGAGAACTGAGTACCCAATTAGGTACGTTCATCAATTTCAATAATTTTTGTAGTAAAGAACTGCTTGTTGCGTCAGGGTACAATTGATTGTGTAATTGTATCAAAATGACAACCATAACTTCTAAATTACATATGAAGACTAGTTGTAGGATAACTAAACTTATAAATAAAATAAACGTTGGCGATGTCGTTACGGTTTAACGGTCTGTGGAGTCCTCACTCCCCAGTGCTTCAAGGACGTCACCGTGCGCATTTGTTTTGGCGGGATTGATTAATAATTTTAGTTTTTGAGACAGTTCCGTGTTGACTGTTGACTATTACGTGCGCGTGAGCAATTTCAATTCAATTTATTACATTCTTGCTGTTATTACTTGTTGTTAAGTTTTGTTTTTCTTGTTTTGTTTTAATAATGCCTAACACTTAAGTACGTTTATAGTGCTCGTGAATACGTCAACATGTTAATGTGCCTTGGAGAATCTCATAAGGCCACTTAGGATTTAGATCGGTAAGCTGTTTCATACCTAATTTTTTTTAAATAACTTAGTACTGAACTCATCTGAATAGGTACAGAACTGAATACATCAGAATAATAAACATACCTACACAAAAAAGCATGACTCTAACCTTGTTAACATTTCATTTAAGTATTTTTTATTAGCGGGGAATCGAACCAGGTATTTGGTTTATTTAACCTGTGAATAAAGTGGCTAGGTGGAGACAAGCACAGTGGCAAAATAGTAGGTTAAGTAGATAAGTTAGGTATTTAGACAAGTGTTGTAAATTATTAGGTATTGTGGTACCATCGCTAGCTGCGGGCCGCGCGAATTCGGCGTCCGCGCGTTCATTGACCCCCTCAGCTGATTGTAATTCCACTGCTGGTTTTATGTTTAAGTATTTCACGAATTTTTTTATGAAATTATCGTTTCATTTAGTACTAACTGGTTACAAACATAATGGAGGATGGACTTTCTTTCTGACCCATCATCAAAGGTATCGTTAGTACTATCGTCTTTCTTCGTTTTCGGGAGCGTTTCACAAACACCCGGTATATATTGTCACCTCTGAGGATTAAGTTGGAATATATTGTATAGAGAGCCAGTATAATCACAGCCTGTTATAATAATAATAATAATAATGTCCTCCAGACCGAATTTTGGTCACGCCGGCCAGCCCCAATGGAGACTAGCCATCGGCGCAGGACAGGATTATAGTGCCCAAGTGTATGCGCAAGCACAGGTGCACTCTCACAGTCCGATAGGACGGTAAATTGACACGACCGGAGAGAGATCAGGCGCAGGACCAACGGCTTTACATGAGACACCGCCAACTTCCTGATTCTTAATTTTTTATAGGATAAGGTGACAAGGGTCCACCTGATGGCAAGTGACTGCTGTGGACCATAGACTTCTACATCTACCTCGATTACGAATCAAAATGCAGATGCGTTGTCACCCATGAGGACTAAGATGGAATGCCTCGTTTTCAGTAAAAAGGGTCTTCGGTTCTCTACACTCACCATACGAAACACAGCAGCGTTAAGCTGCTATTTTACACTGGTATTCTGTGAGAGCGTGGTCCTACCCCGGTCGAGCCGACCCATTCGTGCTACAACCATAATATAGCTGCAGCATGGCTCTACCACTTTTTTACCACTTTACCACTTCCTTCTTCTGCCATCTTTGTACTTTCTATATAACTTCTGTTTCTTTTTCATACAATTTTTCTGGCAATTTCCGTAATTGCCTCTTATAGAATACACCTTAAATTCTGGATGAATCAATTTAGTTTTTTTTAAGATACTTGTACTAATTTGTTAACAGTTCCTGACGACTCTGACAGTGATGCTGACACAGAAAAAAACGTTCTTCTAGTTAAAAGGTAAATTAAAATATCTGTCTGGATTGTTGGAAAAACTCGAAACAGTTGTAGGATATCGATTAGAAGATTTGAAATTGAAAACATTTTTTTCCAACTTGACATTTTTGAAGCCAGTACTTGACTATAATGACATCCTTGCATTGAGGTAGCAAACATTTATGAATGAAAAATAGAAAAACTATTAAAGTAGACAATTATTAGGTAAAATAGGTACGTTGGCGTTTCTGTTAAATAATCCGGTTCCCTGACATGACAGCTTACTAGGTTGACAACATTTTGGCTTTGATAATTAATTATATTTTACGGGTATTTTGTAACACGTTGTATACTGGGAGATGGGCAGCAGCTTCTTTCTTATAACAACTAAAAACAGTAAAGACTTTGGTTGCCAACCAGCTAGCCAAGCGTAGTAACTATGGCTAATATCCTCTAATGAGACAATCTATGGAGGAGGCTCATGTTCAGCAGTGGACTTTTGATAGGCTGGATGGTAATGGTAAAGAGTGATATTAATTCCTAAAATAAAACTGAGTTAAAGCCTTACTTAGTCTTAAAATCGTTGATTATCGCTTACTTAAAATAAGTAATTAATTATCTCTATACCTGTCTCTTTCAATTGTCATTTATTGAATGGAGAGAGAGAGCAACTTAACCTCTCAGGCCCCGACATTGTATTGGATCAACTTAGTCAGACTATGGTTAGGCCAAGGACAATTTTTTTTTAATAAAGGTAAATATAACGTTGAGTCATTTTGAGTTTATCCAAAAATAAAAAAATTTATCAACTATTAAAATATCGAATTATTTGTATGAATTTTATAAAGTCTATAAAAATGTTACGAGACAAAATATAAGCAAATAACTTTTAAAAACTATGATTACTTAACTTTGATATAAAAAAAACTAATAACAAACTTTCTTTTATACCTACTTAATTTTTTAAAATTTGAAGTTGCCTCTTGCACTCACGCGGTGAAGGAAATAGACTGAAGTATATGAAGTAAACGGGACGCGTAGGTAAAGGCGGAAACTCGTCATTTGAAGTATATTCTCTTAATTTAGAGAAGCGTAATTTAGTAACGAAACTAATTCTAATAAAATTTTTAGAATTTTAGTTGTATAATTCTTATAAATAACATTTAAAAAATAATTGTTCTGAGCACTCTTATGTATGGTTCTGAGTAAACTTACTTGATTATATACTCTTTGGTTCTGAGGGGGTCCCTTCTAAATATTACTATACTCTTTGGCGGGGTCTACAAATTTGTGGACCAGCAGGACTTGACAGATTGAGCATCGCTTAAATTGTCGTATTTTTATGCGTAAGAGTAAGTCGTTAGTGTACAGTAATTTTACAAAGAGGGCTGCTTGAACATATTTCTATTTTTAAACAGGGAAAGTAAGTCATCAGTCGCAACAATTTGGAAACCAGATTTGGACGTATGGGGACCTGATCCAAGTGGAATGTATGGCCTTAAATCAGAATATTTAGAATCGTTGGGAATTACGCCACCTATTGATAAATGGGTTCATGTTTCTAATGTAAGTAGTAAGATCTATCTTTAACCGACTTCAAAAAAAGAGGAGGTACTCAATGCGACTGTATTTTTTTTTAATGTGTGTTACCTCAGAACTTTTTTCCAGGTGAACCGATTTTGATGATTCTTTTTTTATTTGAAAGCTGGTGCTTCTCATGTGGTCCCATATAAATTTGATCAAGGTCTGACCAGTAGTTTTTGAGTTATCCTTAATAATTTATATTGAAGTCGGTTGTATAAATTTTTTAATTTTACCACTTGTTTTACAACCTATTCTCAATTCTGTACTTCCTGGGGCCTTTTATGGACTAGACGTTTAACTAAACGCCTCTTTATGTGTACCCACAGCACTGCGAGCCACGTCTTCGATTTGTACTCTGAGCAAATATTTGTATGGCCTGTAAATAATTGCTCGTGTGTTTTTGTCCATATGCAGTTACGTACAATTGTTCCAGGTCTAAGTGTTCGTCCATATCAATGTAAAAATCCTCCATCATACGAAGAAAGACAATGAATAACTACTTCTAGTTCAGTTTTGAAATTTATTAGCGAATGTGACTTGAAATGTTTGAAATATTGTGTATTATTTTGTGCTGTGTTTTGTGTTCTCATTTCATTTACATTGAAGTCGGCTGTACAAAATTTTTAATATTACCACTTGTTCATAGCGTAATTTACAGTTATTGCACCATTGAGAAGGGAAAAAACTAGTTGTTTAGGGTTCCATTGTCATATACAAGGAACCCTTTTAATTTTGTTCTCTTTGTGTAATGTGTTCCATTTGCGTAGGATAGAATTATAGTGTCCGAGTGTATGCGCAAGCACAGGCGCACTCTCCATTATCTCATTCTCATAGTCAAATTGGACGGCAATCCGACACGACCGGAGAGAGATCAGGCGCAGGACCAACGATTTCACTTTCCTACCGAGGCACGGGCGTGAGACACCGCCAACTTCCTGACTCTGGGCTGCTACTGAGAATTTCTTGACAGAAAAATAACTGATTTTGGTCCGATCCGGGATTCGAACCCGGGACAACATGATAAGTTGTTGCGCTTATGGCCGCTAGACCAACGCAACGAGGCGGTCAAAAAATGATGACTTATTGTAACATATATAGCAAACATATTATATATTTGAAAAAAAAATCAAGTTAGCATTTATTCTCTACAGTTCAGATGTGACAAATCAGAGCTAAAAGAGGTCCTCGAGCTTGCTGGCCACGTAGTTATCTGTACTGTAATATCTGTCAGTAATAAGTACGCAAAAGTTATGTATAGTCATCCATTGGAAGCAGTTCAGGTATGTTTATATGTCTCTTGATAATTATCGAAGTGAATAAAACTATGTTTACGAATTTCATCGCGTTTAATTTACTTATTTTAATTCTCGACGTTTCGGGTGCTTTACAGCAACCCATGGTCACGGAAGAATAGAATAGAATAGAATAGAATGATTTTTTATTCAATATTGATTATTACATAATACTTATTGAAAGTCATTTTTTATTTACCACTGGTTCGGAAAATACCTCTGTCCTGGGAAGAACCAGCAAGAAACCCAGGGACTTTTTTAAACATATTTCACATAGCAATAATTTTGTTTATACAATTTTAAATGAATTTTCATAGGACCAGCATGGTGGCGATCACCCTATTCTAGGGTTATTTTCATTCATGTATTCTTGATATTATAATAACCTTTTTGTACAGTTTTTCTTTAATAAAACTTTTAAACTTGTTTACTGACAAACTTTGAACATGTTCTGGGATTTTGTTGTAAAAGCGTGTAGATTGCCCCATAAATGAATTACTGATTCTGTGGAGTCTAGTAACTGGCATTACAAGCTTATGTTTGTTCCTAACGTTTATAGTATGAACATCCTTATTCTTATTAAAGCTATTTATGTTTTTATGTACATACATTACATTTTCATAAATATATTGCGATGCCAAAGTTAATATGTTAATTTCTTTAAAGTTTTCTGAAGGACTCTTTTCAATTTAGGTTATAAATCGCTCGTACGGCTCTCTTTTGCAAAATTAATATGGCTTCAATATCAGTCGCATTACCCCATAGCAAAATTCCATAACACATTACGCTATGAAAGTAACTAAAATACACTAATCTAGCTGTCTCAACATCTGTGAGACTTTTAATCTTTCTTACAGCATATGCTGCAGAACTAAGTCTGCTTGCTAATTTAGATATATGGGGCCCCATTGAAGTTTCGCGTCAATAGTAATACCAAGAACTACAGTAGTATCCACAAGACTCAACTCCTCCCCATTTAAGAGCACATTGGTATTCGAATGCTTTACATTAGGTATTGTAAATTTAATACATTTTGTTGTATTGCCGTTTAAGAGCAAATTGTTGGCGTTAAACCAATGTACTAATTTCGATAGAGCATTATTTACATCGTCATAATTAATTCACTGCCGTTTGAGTTTGAAAATTAAAGAGGTATCATCAGCAAATAATACTATATCGTGATTGTACCCTACAAAATAAGGTAATTCATTAATATAGATTAAGAACATAAATGGGCCAAGAATCGAGTCCTGAGGAACGCCCATTGATACTAACGATCCGGAAGAACCCTTACCATTGATCACGACTTTTTGAGTTCTGTTACTTAAATATGAAGTAATTAGTCTAAGCGCCAAATTTTTTACACCGTAATGTTGTAGTTTCCTGATTAATGTCTCATGATGAACAAAATCGAAAGCCTTGAAAGGTCACAAAGAATTCCTAAGGCATCTTGTGAATTCTCCCAGGCATTAAAAATATATTTCATAAGCTCAACACCGGCGTCAGACGTCGAGCGACCCGCTGTAAAACCAAATTGGTTTTATGAAGTAATTTATTTGTATTAAAAAATTAACAATTGATCCAAAATTATTTTTTCAAAATTTTACTGAGAGTTGTTAGTACAGAAATAGGTCTAAAATTAGCAGGGTCCAATGTACTACCAGATTTAAATAAAGGTATTACTTTACTATATTTCATTAAATCAGAAACACACCAGAATCGAGACAAGTATTAAAAATAAAAGCAAGATAAGGTGCAATTAAATCTATTATGGACGCAATAACTGTAATGGAAATCCCCACAAACCTGCGGTTTTCTTTACATCAATGGTTTTGAAGTATTTTACAATATCGTGCGGTAATACTTTTCAAATCTAAATTCTCTTAAACAGGTATTAACATTCTGTTTGAGTAATGACTCGGCGACAGTAGGAGAAGTATTCAATGACTCTGTTGTCAAGATAGGAATTTCAGTGAAATATTTTTCAAACACCGCTGCGACTTCTTGATTTAATTTAGTCAATTCATTGTTAATTTTTAATTGATAGTTTGAGTTACGAGGTTTGTCTTTACCGGTTTCGCAGTTAATTATACTCCACGTCATTTTAATTTTATTCTTAGCCGTCTTAATTTTGTTGCTAATATGTAAAGATTTGGCTGTGGAGCAAACTGTGAGGAAGGGACTGTGATGTTTGCTGTCCCGATGTCATAGTTAGCCCGGCTGATGATGATGAGATTCACCATTTAAATATCGGTTGGTATGAGTCTTTTTCCTATACACAGCGCTCTGGGAAGTCTGCAGTTTGTGAACATGTTCAAGACCGTCCCCGCCATTACATCAGATTTGATAGACCACAAATCCTCGCAAAAGAACACCGATTCCTACCAAGGGTGATTCGGGAGGCTATGGAAATTAAAAATCATCCTAAATTCAATAGAGAAGATGGATGGGTGCTGCCATCTGCTTGGTATTACAAGGGGACAGCCTTAATTTAATAAAACAAAGGTGTAATTTCGGCTTTTCTTGGTAAATTGAAATTAATGAAGCAAAATATTAGTCGGCGCGAATTCTCCCAGTTTCCGCACTTGTCACAGATAGAATGTCTTGATGAGGATATTCAGACATACGCTCAACATTTAAATACCCTGCATGATGACTTCAAAAATAGATTTGAAGATATTCTGACGATGGATATACCAACATGAATCATAACCCCATTTAATGAACCGGAAGAGGCGAATGTGGTATTACAAGAGGAGCTACTTGAGCTCAGCACCAACGAGGAACTGAAGGTGAAATTTAAAAAAGGCTATCAAACATTTTGGCTGCAGGCAGAAATCGCCAAAAAATATCCTGGGCTGTGGGGAATCATATCTTGTCGAAAGAAGTTTTAGTGCCGTTACCAACCTGTTAACAAAAAAAGGAGCAGATTGAACATCACAGAACGAGGAGGATTACTTCTTACAAAACTGAAGCCAAATATTGATAATTTGCTGTCAATTCATCAAGTAAGTCTTATTAAAAGTATGACTATATGTTGATTTACATTTCAGAGTTCATTGTTGATTTTTTGTCAATTGTTGATTGTTTGTAATAATAAATGTTTATAATTTTGTATAACCACAAGTATTATTTTTATAAATAGGACACAAGAAAATGTGTTACTTTTTTTTCTTCTTAACACTCCCAATTATCTATCTATATTAAAAATATCACCCTATATTTTTAGGAGTTTTAGGAATACAGTAGAAATGTAGCAGCAGGGGTCTACTGAAAATAGTAAAACTTTGAAAGTGGTCCGAACGAGAAAAAAAGTTTGGGAAATAATGGCCTAAAGAGTCAATGCGACAAAATTTAAGGAAATTAATATATTAACTTTGTCCTCTCAATACATTTATGAAAATGTAATGTACGTACACAAAAATAAAAGTAGTTTAAAAAAAAGTAATATTTATTCTGTAAATACTAGGAACAGACACAAGCTAGTAGTACCAGTTACTCGACTGAAACGAGTGAGCAATTCATTCTTGGGGCGATGTATACGCTTTTACAACAAAATCCCAGAAAATATACAAAATTTGATCTGCTCAAAGTTCAAAAACTTTATTAAACTAAGTTTGTATAAAAAGGGTTATAATAATATTAAGGAATTTGTGGATGATAATAACCCCTGGGAAAGAGGTGATCGCTATCAAGCTATTTCTAATTTATTTTGTGTTGTTAATTGTGTGTACACTGTAACATACATGATTGTAAACTGATATTTAAAAAAAACACCGCTGGGTTTCTTGCTGGTTCTTCCCAGGACAGAGTTTTTTTTACGAACCAGTGGTAATTATACAAAAGAGTGACTTTCAATAAGTATTATTTATAATCTTTATTGAATAAAAAAGTTTCTGTTTAATTTCTAGCAAAAAAGATATTAAGTATTGCTTTAAACTGAAAAGTATAAGACTTTGGTCTGACTGATTTCATACTTTTTAAAACATCTTTTCTTGCAGGCTGTCTCGATGCTAAATGGACAGATATTCTACGGACAAGTTCTTAAAGTATCAATGTACAAGTGTCCAAACAATGAGATGATACTTCCTAAAGGCCTCATGAATGTTGGCCCTGGTCTGGGCGAGCAGGGGAAACCGTTAAGAGATATTGTTAAACAATACGAAAGACATCTTAATGGGAAAACATCATCTGTTAATCAATCGATTTTCATAGACACTAGAAATAATACAACAAATATAAGTTATACAACCAACAGTGAAAATAGAGACAGTATAATGACTATAAATACTGATTTAAATAGTAATTCTCTAGAAAAGGAAATGGATTCTAATAAATCACATGATACAAACAATGATACTATTTCCCAGTTTGTACCAAGTGACCAAACTGGTGAAAATAAGCAAACCATTACCAGACCAGAAAATAATTGTACACAACAATTTCAGCCACAATATTCAATGGTCTCAGCAGGTTCAAACTCAGCTTCAACGCATTCTGGTGGCGGTAACTGGGCTTCTACAATAACTGTTACTCAGCCTTTTTCAAACAACCCCATCACAAATCCACAAAGAAATACTGCAAACATGTCCGGCCTCGCAGGACCAAGAAATGTTCATCTACAATTGAACGTCCCGGAACTCATCTCATCTCAGAAAAGTTCGATACCAAGATTCCCTGGGCCTTCTACTATGAATTTTCCGGTAAATAAATCCATGACGAGGTTTTCTTGTCCCACACCACGACCCTCTTGTCCTATTTCAAGGCCTAATGGTCCGCAATATAATAATCTTAATCCCATCCGAAATAGTGCTGTATGTGCTCCATACCAGGATATAAGAGGTCCTGGACCCGGCCCGAATGTTTGTCAAACTGGTTCCAATTCTTGGGGTAACTCTGGTCCGAGTTTAAATAATCCCGTATGCAGGCCTAGTAATTCGTCAAATGTTCCACCAACACAAATGCCCATTGCTGAAGCTAATCGACCCATATGTGCACCACAGCAACAATACAAGGGGACAACCTCTTCAACAGTGGAATTGAGCAATGTAAGTTCAGATATAAATAAACTCATTTATTATATATTTCTGTATATTAATACGTGAAGGGAAAATCTTGTATCCTTTTTAATATATTTAATATTGTGTGAAATTTAGCATAGAGTGCAGAAAGCTGAAATTTATATATAATATGTGTTACAAATACATAAAATAAAATAAAACACATTGTTTACGTTCATACTGTCAATGTCTCGGAGTAAGTACAAGCATATTATGTATGTTATTACACTAAGGCCAATGTCAAACACTTAATAGTCTATGGTCAAACAGGCAAATGTTGCCTACAAATAATTACTAACAGCTTGATTGAATAAGCCGAGAGTTTTGTGTGAATTCAAGTGTTCCTTTTTGAAGTGAAAACATCTTTAGGCGCGTTCTTTCTGACCAGTGAACGAAAGTGATCACGTTTGGGTCGGTGACGCTCAGTCGGGTTTACTCGGCTCCACCCGACATTAGCCACGTTTACCCTCTGACAAAGAGTTTATAGCAGTATTTTAGGAATTGAGAACTGTGCTCCAATAATTACGTTATTATTATTACGTATGTTCTTCTTCTCGGGATAAACCCGGTATTCTCCAAGACCCCGCCCATGAACCTCAATGAGAAGTAGGCTCAGACTCATGACTGACAAATACAGGATTACCTAAAACTAAAAAAATAATATAATAATATTATGTATGTTTATCAGTGTAGTATTTCAAGTATATATATTGTGTACACCTTGTCGTAACGTAAATAACATAAATGATATAATATTATATAAAATATTTGAAAATACTGACCAGTGGATGAAAGAGCATAACCTGGAAATTAACTACAAAAAAATAAAAAATAAATCCTTTTGATCCCTATCAAAAACCGCCGATTAAAATTAATTTTTCTTACAAAAATACAAAAATCGAGCCAGTAAATGGACACACTCTACTCGGCTTAATTTTATATAGCCACATTAACTGGAAATCTCACATTCAGAAAATTTGTAACAAATTGTCTAGTTTTGTGTATGCACTAAGTGAAATAAAAAAGACAACTGACCTCCAGACTGCGATAATTACTTATAATACCTATGCACAGGCGTGGCTAAGGTACGGTATTATTCTGTGGGGTAACAGTACAGATGCACCCACCATCTTCATCTTACAGGAAAAGCTAATTCGCATCCTCATTTTAAGAATCTTAAACTTCTTACCTTAAGTTGTATTTATATATTGGAATTATGCAAATTTGTGCGAAAATACCCTAATTTATACGTAAAAAGAGAAACTATATATAAATTATTGCTACCTACCTCTAAAATGAAGCTCTTCTCATCAGGCCCTTACGTAATGTCCATAACTGTCTATAATAAACTGCCAAATTCATTAAAATACGAAACAAATGATAATATTTTCATAAGACAATTAAAAGTGTTTCTAATCAATAAATGTTCATGTAATACTTTATATGAATACCTGAATGACAAACGTAATACTATAAATAAATGAATGAATAATATGAATAATGAATGATATAATAATAATAATGAATAATAAAACATTTTTGCGTCCTCCTCTGTTCTAATTTGCCATACCCAACAGGGTCAATGTTGTGATAATTTAATTTATTAATTTGTACATTATGGAATGCAAATAAATATTGAGTATTGAGTGTATATACAGTTAGTATTTAATACTTTATTTAAGGGTAGTTTAATATAATACGCGTATGTTATTGCATATAATATTTGTAAATAGTGTAATATTTGCCGTGTAGTGGCGGTGTAAGAATATGTAGTGCATATTCTTCTCATATCGTCGCGTGGGTGTCGTATGAGGCGACAGAGGGAAACTGAGACAGAGCCCGTCTTCTGTTTCCCTTCAGCATCTTCCTGATAACAACTCAAAATAATTAAAAAAAACATGTCTGCTGTTCACACGCGGTAGAAGTGAAACCTTCAGACAACTAAACTTCGATAGAACGAGATGAATGCAGAGTATTCGGAGTAGGATAATTGTAGGGTTTATTTATTATAATATTGTTACAAAGTTAAATAAATTATATTATACGTTATTTTTATATTTTACGTTATATTATAGATAATAGGAAACACTGTATGCTGTATCATTCTCTCGCAGACTAAATGTTATAGATGTATATGTTTCTCTCTTTTTAGTGTCGCTTTTTCGTTTCATCGAATTTCAAATCGCAACGACTCTAAAAAAGTTTTCACTTCAAAAATTGCGGCTGCCAACCCGCCTGCCAAGCGTGGCAACCATGGCAAAATCCTCCCTATGGGGCGATCTATGGTAAATGCCTATATTCAGCAGTGGACTGTATAGGCTGTAATGGATGGATGGATGGATGAAATTATACATTCTTATAAATATAAGAATGTATAATTATTTAAACATTGCCCTTTACAGATAATGGATGGAAGAAACAAATCCACCGATGAATGGGCAAGAAAAAGAGAGCTGGCTAATGCACGCATGCGAAAATATCGTAAAAGAAAACTTAGTACGTCCAAACAATTGGATTCTCTGGTCCAGAATGAGACTGTGACGGATGAAATGAAAAATATAAGAAAACAACAAATTGAAGAAGAAAAAGCCCAACAACGGAAGGAATTAGCCAGGGAACGTTCGAGAAGATATCGTGAGAGGAAACGTCTCACAATTTCCGGGGCTTTTGCACGCTAATCTACCATTTGTAACAAGGAATTGAAGTACTGTGTTTCATGATTCTCAGATTGCCGGAACATCTATGAATATGGATTGTCCTTTTATTATGGATCATAATTCAGAAAACGAGAATAATAATGATGAATAGCGCGCAGAATTCTTACAAGCCAACAGATCATCAGCAACATACAGTTCTTGGACACGAGACAGCAGTGCTCATATGCAATTAAATACATATGAGATGATACGTATGACATAACAGTTTATTCAGAACGGATGCTTGAAAAATTTGCGATCGATTGTGTTTAAAACTATCTTGCAATACTTAAATGATGAAAGTATGGAGTTTGTAAGGACATTTCTTTCGAACATCGACGAAAATCTCATCGAGGTGTGTTAGACTTGTCGTTCCAGCATCCAGGTACAATCTGTATCTAATATGGCTGTACACAACGGTTTTAAATATCCTGCCATTCCTGATAATTTGCTTAATTGTCCATTAGATTTAGTGTCGGAAAGATTAATTTCGCCCAGAATTCCATTTATGCGAATAAGAAGGCTTCGACATGTTCATGGCGAGAACGGGATTTATGGACAAGTCATTAATGACCATGTGGAAGTCGATACAATGGTCAATAAATTACCAAGAAATATCAATGATGACCATTGTATTTACGCACATATCAAACGAAAAAATACATAAAACCAATTATGTGAAGAAACAAACTATTATAGAGTGATTGCAATATTTGGCGAATACACCACTTTATAGGACATAATATTAATAGATGATATGTTTTTTGATATTGAACATGGCGAAAAAGTTACACCCTATGTTACTAACATGATGTTTATAATAATACTTGGCGGAAATCGGAACGATTTGATAGGAATGTTGAAAATGAGCTAGGTGAAAATATACCGATTGAAGAGAGTGTATTAGCTCAACAACAAACAGTAGTGTGGAATGACGATTTTTATTTAAGAATAGCTCCAGGTGAAAATAACTTGTCCATAAGTTTATTATTTGATGAACGTGCTGAAGAATTGTCATTTCCGTCAATTTATCTGGGTCACTTCCGTCAGTTTAAAAAGGCAGTTATCGTAATTACTTTTATGAAGGCACTAGTGAATTAAGATGATCAGATAGACGTGGAGTAACGCCTCATCATTTATTATACAGTGTGTTTAGTTTCGGACTGTACAAACTTAAAGGGGAGGTAGTTAGTTCTATTCAATCAATAAAATTATTCTACATGTGGGCTCGGAACTCAACCCCCCTCCCCCCTGAATGGTAGCCATTTTCGTTTTTTGATCGCCTTTTATGAAGCGTGCATAGTAAAAGTACTGTAACTTTAGGATTAAAAGCTCAATTGTCGTAAAAAAAACTTTGCAACTAAAAAGTATAAACAATGGGTTAAGTAACTCAAATAATAACAATAAATGCTGCATCAAATTGAAATAAATGGTAAAATATAAAATTTACGTTAAAATTAACATCGTTTTTATAGTCTGCGTTATAGCATGGTGCGAGTGACAGTTCACGCCTATGAAGTTTTGTAGTTTTTTAGATAAACTGTCATACAGATATTGTTGTACTTCATGGATGGGTACCGCCCACATACGATAGTGATGTGCCACTCTAAACTATGTCATGCCATAATGAACAACCACAGACTATCAAAAATCGGTTATGAAATAAAAAAAATCGAATATATAAAAATCATGTAAATATGTATTGGAATTGGAACTAATCGTTCAACAATAATACTGACTTTCGGAAAAAAACGCACATCTAGTATCATCCAGAGCACATCTATTATGTGAAGTCATGTTTGAACAAGCTGTCACCCGCACCATGCTATAACACAAAGACTATAGTTAATGAAGATTATTACAAAATTCACCCCTCAGAACTTCATTTTTATCTACTCGTCTAACAGATGTTAAGTTTACCTAAATAATGATAACAAAAATCGATTCTATGACACTTGGTTTAAGAGATATTATTGTTGGAACAAAGGCACAGGTAGTAAGATCATATCTATTTGGTTTTTCTGTAGACATTTACAGTGATGATCAATAATAAACAAATAACAAGTATGAATTATGATTTATTATTTAGAAAAGTAGAAAATTTACACACAAGAAATTACAAAACAGCCACCTGCTGTGTTGACCGTTGTCTTAACTGGCTCGGATCAGCCTTAATTTCTGCTGCAGCAACGTGAATATGCTACCGCAGCTTTTCCCTGGTGCTGATTGGCTCAAAATAAACTTTTTGCATCATCCAACCCCAAAGATAAAAGTCCAATGGCGTCGTTAAGTCTGATGTACGCGGTGGCCAGGCTACTGGACCGCCGCGACCAATCCACTTTGGATGATGTTGGTCTAGGTGATTCCTAACTGCTCGGGCAAAGTGTGGTGGAGCTCCGTCTAACTGTAGCGACATGCGTCGGCGATATGACAATGGCAATTCTGATAACGCTTCCCAAAATTCATTATTTACAAATTATAGAAATCTTGGCCATTTAAAGGAGTTCGATAGGCCCAATTAATTGATCATCGATCATAGCTGCCCACACATTTACGGAAAATTCATGCTGGAACGTTGACAGTCAAGACAAGTGTAGATTTCCAAAAATTTGTGAAGTCGCTTCATCCGTCAACATTATGCGTTTTAAAAATGCTGGTGTTCCTCGCATATTTTGGGTTACCCATACTCAGATTACTGATCGTGCAATGTAGTTCGGTTCTCTAATATCCTACACACGCCTAAAATGATAAGGATGTAGGCCTTCTTTCTTCAAAATCTTCCAGACCGTCCATTGTGATATTCCTAAACGCGATGAAATACGACGGACACTTAGTCTTGGATCTCTGAATATTAAATTCAGCACCGCTTCTTCACTATGCACAGATACAGGTTGATTACGTTCAACTTGAGGCCTCCTTATACCATATTCAGGTAATCTAGCGTGAATTGCACTGAATGTCTGGTAATTCGGTATTGGTCGATTCGAATATCGCCTTAGATACTCCCGCACAGCAGCTCTTGCATTTCCATTGTAAAAACACACGACATGCATCTCAGCAATGGTCTACTAGTGTGCACGAGCACGACTTCCCATAACGAATTATTAGAACGTCACGTCACACGAAAATACGCACAGGAGCAAATTAGGTGTAGTCTCAATAACTAGAATAAACGGACTGATAAAAATGAATAGTTCAGTTTTATTTGATGAATACTTCTTTTGTTGTCGCTTCGTCCTCCGAAATGTGTATTTTGTCTCTATCTCACTTCAGTATTACGCAGTAAACTATTTTGGTACCTGCTCCCCCATGGAATGCGGCGCTCATTCATATCTCACGGATGGAGGGGCTGCGTTCAAGCACCAAATTCTCTTAAACCAATTCACTTAGAATCTAGTTTTTGATGTCATTGTTTAAGTAAACTTAACATCTGTTAGATGAGTAGATAAAAAAGGTAATTCCCGGGGGCGAATTTTGTAATAATCTTGATAAACTAAAAAACGGTGTTAATTTTAGCGGAAAAATAATATTTTAGCATTTATTTCAATATGATGTAGAATTTAATGATGCAGGAATAAATTGACCAAAAGTGTTTGTAAATCGTGAACCTTCTGAAAATGGTATAATCCTTTCAATCCATTCATCCTTAATATTGTTCAGTTTAATACCGACTTCCAATTCATTACAGAAGAATATTCGTGTGCAGCTTACGTAATGGAATATATTAATAAAACAAATAGAGCAGTAAGTGACTTACAAAGGAAAATAAACGAAACAATTAATGAACATCCAGAATTTGATATCATTGACGTAACCAAAAACAATGAATATACTAAATCATACTGAAATTACAAGTTCTCTCATCGTATATATTCCAACTTGTTATGGTCAATTGACCGTCAACGAATAAGAAAAACTATGAAAGCGTGAAGTGAATTAGATGATGATTGCACTGATATGTGGAAAAAACCTGGTTCAATAAGTACGAGAAAAGGCCTGAAGACTTAGAAGAAATTACAGTAGTGTCTTTACCTAAATGCACAGCAAATAAAAAAGGAGAATTTGTTGAGAGGCGTGAATCAAGAGTTATTCGATACCGGAATTATGATCGTCACTGACTTTAATCGAATGTAAGCGGGAAATGGTGACATTACGTGGTAAGTTCGTAAGGGATTCCGTAAAATACGATAATCATGGGGATATTATTCTGCAAAAGAGAAAGGAGTTTGAGTCAAATACAGAGATAAATAAAACAATACAAATTTGTAGAGAACAATGTCGCGAGGCAACTCCTATCGATGAAGATGAAATACAAGATCTTGCTAACAGATTCCCCGAAGGAAAACCTTTTGAGCAATTAAACAATAATTCCAATTCTGATATAAATAGTGACCAATATTGGCCACTTGAAATAAACGCGGTGCGTCTTAACCTAATCACTGGTAATTTTGTAAGTAATTTCGGTAACTTAGATGTAATATTAATTGGTCATTTAAGACAATTATCACCAGTTAGAGTACTTCGATTTATAAGCAAATAAAACGCAGAATGACGGGGCCCACAGTATGGCGCAATTTGAAATTTTACTTACTAGTGGAGTTATGAGGTAAGCAAACAAAGCGTTCGCTCTTACGAAAATTGAAAATGGAGAAAAGCTGAACGCGATTGGAATGGGAAAAATCCGAATTTAATCAGTCATATATCGTAGAAATTTGTACAGCGACATGTGGTTCAGAAAATGGACAAGTAATTGTAATGGTTGGTAATTACAT
The DNA here is from genome assembly GCA_029286625.1 of Parnassius orleans. Classification (NCBI taxonomy): domain Eukaryota; kingdom Metazoa; phylum Arthropoda; class Insecta; order Lepidoptera; family Papilionidae; genus Parnassius; species Parnassius orleans. The sequence continues at coordinate 182,020 of JAGSMP010000243.1, read as the reverse complement.
TTCACCAAATGAAAGCGTAAAGAAAATTATCGAATTAATTTACTAGAATTTACTTGCCTTCACTGAAGCCGGATCTGTTTTTCTGAATCGAAATCTACACAAATTACTAATGATTTTGAGTGGAGATTTTAATGTGGATCTTTGGAAAGACAAATCAAAACCTTTTGTGTTTTTTTAGATATTTAAATAAATTTGAATCTAAAGTACTTATAACATATTTCAGCTTCCATAAACCTATTGTTTCATTCTTAGAATATAATAGCAATGAAGAAGTTTAATCATAGCAAAATTCCATTATATAATTAATTTACAAATAAGATTATATATTTTGTAACTAATATTACTTTTGAGTATAGAAATAAAATAAAATAATTTTAATTATCAATAATAATATCACTTTGTTTCTGCTTCACCGTTTTAAAGAGCAAAGTATAGCCATTTTTCATTTTAATTTTCGCGACAAAACACTTTGATGAGTGTTTTGTCGCGAAAATGAAATTGAAAATGAACAACATAGCTCTAAGAAGGAGATTGATTAAGTAGCCTCAGACCAACAAAGAAAGATAGACGGAGCGCTGCGTACATTTCTAGTGCCGCGAAAACCAAGCCAATACCATGTTCAACTTAATGTAAGGACACGCACTCACGTACACTTCATTAAAATAATTTGCTACCAACAACAGCGCATATGTGTGCGTCCAGCAGTGACATTTTACGGACTGGAAAAGAAAGAAAGAAGATGATGTGCTTGAGTGCGTGTCAAGAAGTTGAGCATGGCTTCGGCATCATTTGAAAAATACGCAGCGCTCCGTCTATCTTTCTTTGTTGGTCTGATTTAATGTACTGTAAACTGTACATGAAATGACCGATGTTTTTAGCTTCCCCTGTCAACAACTTTCCCCTCCTGTCGGAAAAATTAGCGCAAGTGGGTCAAGTGCTATCACTAGAGCTGACGACTACAGGCTGCGCAGTGGTCCGCTTCGCAGGTCCCGCTCACGCTGAGAGATGTTATCGTATCCTTTATACGTTCTATTTTTTATTATCTTTATTATTGCACCTTAAAGTTTTTCTTAATTTTATTTTATTTGATATAGGTTCACCCACATGACGAACATTTTAAACATGCTTATAGGTAATGAAGATGTATGGGAGACGACAAATCAAGATAGTTGCACGAGTATTGCATTGCGTATGAACTTTGTTTCACGTCCCTACATGACGTCTTATATATTATACGTATCTGGTTTGCACCAGCCAGAGTTACAATGGTCAAACATTGTGTATTTATTATCAGTGGACTCGTTTGCTTCCATTTCAAGGGAAATAAAACAGTATAGTTACGGGCTTTGAGGGTTTCCATTTTTGTTCGTTCATCAGCCTATGAACAGTTTACTGCTGAAAATTTCTGAACTTTGCCATAGTTGCCACGCTTGGCAGACGCTCTATTACAACACCAAGGGGATGATATGGATTAGATTCTCTTACTCCGTCACCACACAGCGAAGTTATATTTTAGTTTTCATATAATAATAACCCTTGAAATATATCTATGAAAATAAAATACAGCAATGTATTTTTTGTTTGTTTTTACGACCGTCATAATCCCCTGTAGCCTCCCCGAGGAATGCCCCAAAGCGCAGTCCTATGCCACCTGCACTCATCGACTTCCTCCATGTCTTACCAGGTCGTCAATTCTTCTAGTAGTAGGGTGGCCGTCCTACACTTTCCTTGCCGGTACGAGGCTGCCACTCGAGAACTTCATCGTTTGTCGGTTCCTCGAGCTATATGGCCGGCCCATTGCCATTTCAGCTTACCGATCCGTTGCGCTATGTCGGGTACTCTGGTTCTACTGCGGATATCCTTATGCTTTCTTGTTTTATATGCAGAGTAAAATATCTACCGCTACTCCACTGCTGAACATAGCCTTTGTTGGGCACCCACAGTTTTTTTTATTTTCAGTTATTAGGAACATGCTGTTGTCCATCCTGGTTTGTTATCCTACTGTCGCCTCTTACGATACCCACGGGATAAGATGGTATATTATTATTACACTGCCATTACACCGTCAAAAATCTGTTATAATATTTTAAAATATTAAAATTTTGCTTTCATAGGTAGCAATCATATTAAAAAATTAAAATGATTTTCTCAACTATATTACTCAGAGCATTTCAACAAGATGTGTGTAATGGGAAATTACATAGAAGTAAAATTCATATAAAAACATACGGTAAGTTGGCACTCGTAAGTAATAAAAACGTTTATATTGTTGCTTTACGAGTGACATTATTCAAAAGCGGTTGCCATTGACAATTTGGGTCTTATTACCACGGCATAAGAGCTACGGCTCAAATACTAAGCATTCGCTGTTAATTTTACAATACGCGAGCAATTGTGGTTCGATACCGATGAAGTTATATTAAGTGTTGATTTACCACGTGCTCGGTGGTGAAGGAAAACATCGCGAGGCAACATGTATGTGTAAGAAATAAGACATTGAGAGGACATGTGAAGTCCACCAACACTGGAGCAGCTCGGCGTATTAATTGCTTCATAATTCTCTGAGAAATGAGCGGAGGCTTGTGTTCAGCAGTGGAACGCATAAAAGCTGTAACTCTACTTTATTTTAGACTTTAATTCATCATCATCATCAAAGTCCACTGCTGAACGTAATACGGCAACTACGGTAAATCCCGCAAATGTGTCGTAGTTGCCACTCTTGACAGACGGGTTTGCAGCCGCAGTTTTTAGTTATTTGAGTTGTTATTAGGGAGATGCTGCTCGATGAGAGATGGGCATCCTCTGTTTCACTTTCCCCCTGTAGCCTCTTACGACACCCACGGGATGATACGGGGTTAGTGGATTTTCTTCCGCCACTATATGGCGACTTTAATTATTATTGAACCTTATTTTGCTTAAAAATAAACACAAATCAAACAAAATGTCAATGTCACGAAAATTGTGCCCCCTAAAATCCATTGCAGCGTTTTACCAGTGCTTTCCTTTTAAAGTCTATTTTTAAGCGTTTTCCAATGCTTACACATTTACTATCGATTCCTTAAGAGTATTTTGTCGGTTTGTAGGCCGCAAACTGTTGCGTTAGAACATCTTGGTATCTCCCTTGTGTAATATTGTATGGGTGCATATTTTGAGTGAACTTTTGCAATCTATTGGATTTGAAAAATCTTTTGAATGGTTGAATGAACGAATAAATAATTTATTCGTAACTCACAACACAAACCCAAAACCAAAAAAAAAAAAAACAATATACACAAATACATTGGGTTTCAGCAACGAAAAGGCACCCGACTTAGCATGATGCTGTAACAGCGGTAGTTCTTCTTGGTATTATATTAGATCATCTTGTCGCTATTCCTCTTATGATATATTGTATGGGAGAATTTATAGTGTTATTTAGCAATCATTTTGTATTATTATTATTATATTTTGTATATTATTTTGTATATTTATTTTTTTGTATATTTATTGAGCTCATTGGTACTTTTATAGCATTGGAGCATCTAGTCGTATTTCTCTTGTTCTATGTTGTATCCAAGCATTTTAAGTGATCTTTCGCAATCAGTTGCATTAGTATCTTTTGGGTGTTCCTTGGTACTTTATAGCATTGGAGCATCTAGACGGTATTTCTATTGTGCTATATTGTATGGGAGTATTTTTCAAGTTTCGAATCTATTAGATTTGAAGATATTTTAGGAGCTCTTACCGGTTAATGTACTAAATTGGAGCACCTTTTGGGTATTTCCCTTGTGCTATATTGTATTGGAGCATTTTTAAGTTAAGGCACAATCTATTGCGTTATTGTCTTTCGATTGTTCTTTGATACTTTGTAGCATTGGAGCATCTAGTTGGTGTTTCTCTTGTGCAATAGCATACAGCATATTTGCGTTATAATGCAATGAGTCGCTTAGAGTCTATAAAAGAGTTTTATTAATCTTAGAGTCTATTGCGGTGAAGCATCTTGTTTATTATGCTCCTCTTTTGTATTTAATGAACGTGGCTCTCTTGATTATTATTTTTCAACTAATTGGGGTCATCACTTGTGATTTTTTACAATCAATTGCTTTGGTCCATTTTTCAAAACAATACTTTTGCAATCTTTTGCATTGGGTTATTTTTCAAACTGTATTTTACAGTCTATTGCATTTGAGTATTTTAACGATGCTCTTTTTTGCAATCACATCTTATTAGTTCTTCCCTCACAAAAGGAAACAGATATTTTTACAATAGACTACAATCTATGTATAAAATGTGCGTTTTCTTTTTTTCACAACGTATTCTTAATTCAGTACTTTCTGGGGCCTGAACTAGACGCTTAATTAAACGATTCTTTATGTGTACCCACAGCACTCCGGGCCGCGGCTTCGATTCGATTTCGATCTGCACAAGTATATGTATGGCCTGTAAATAATTGCTCCTGGTGGAGTGTTTGTCCAAATGCAGTTACGTATAATTACTCCAGGTCCAAGTGTTCGTCCATATCAATGTAAAAATCCTCCATGATACATATGAACAGAAAAATAATCTATTCTTCTTGGACATACCTGGCGAAATAAACTCTCTAATAAACTAAATTTAATATACGCCAAGCAACCATAAGCATCAGTGTTTAAGGTGAAAGTGCAAACTACAAGCTCTTCTGCCAAACGTGGCAATTCCGGCAAATCCTAAGTTAGAAAAGGAGCAAGTCTAGCAATGAATTGAAATGTTTAAGTGGTGATGCTTTATGGCTCTTTTATATTCTTTTATACCCCATATTTAATTGTACTCGATGGTCATGTTGTGTAGTAGTGAAAAGCAATATGAGGTATTAATACATTTCTCTGAGCGTTACCATTATTCAATTTTAAGGAATCTAGAAGAAAAGGGGGTAGTTTACGCCGCAACCTCACCGCGTACTAAATAGTCGACATTTATAGCCATGTGATAAGACGCGAATTCATATAATTATGTAAAATCGTGATTTCACATTTCAGAGTCCTGTCCATAGCTTGTATCCATTTATATTTGAACCGTACTGCGTTTCTTGCCATTAAGAATCTGTCCATGTGTTCTATTATTAAGAAGAAATATATTATAGGGAACAATAGAAAATGTTCTGAATACATCAGTTTACTGCCATTTTGAACCTTGAGGGAAACTGTTTTTTTTTAACAAGACTTGTGGCCAAATACTCAAACTCTACTCAATTTTAAAATGTTAAGTCTCGTGGTGTCAGAGTCACTTTGACTTAAAGCAATAGAGATAACACGAGACTTAACGGCGTCTTAAAATTTAGCAACGTTTGAGTATTTAGGCATTGGTTGTTTAATTTTAATTTTATAATACCTATTCCTTTCCAAAGAAACGATTAGCGATATGAACGAAATCGATTTCAAGCCTTGTAATTTTAATGTAATTTATATAAGTCCCGCCTAATTACTGTTACTGTAAAATTGAGAAGTGTGACGTCACACCGTAGGAATGTGCGACGTCGGGCGAGATTGCAGATCTTGGCGATATGGCGCGAAGTCGCAATTGTATTTTGCAGTACTTATATGATACTATTGCATGATTGCATTGAAATAAGAAAGAAGATCTCGTTTTAGTTTAGTTCATAGTATAAATATATATTTTTAATTTTATTTAATATTTATAACAAAATATAATATATTTATTACCTTGTAAGTAGTTTTAAAGAATTTTAATGTAGTCATACAATACATTTAAGATTTTTAGTATGTAAGTTTTATCCAAGTGTGTTTGGTAGTGTGGTACGTATTATACGAAAACAATAAATGATTCCTAATAGATTTAATAAATAATGTTTATAAAATATAAACATTATTTTATAATATACTACGTTTGATTATTTTAATATTTTTGTGAATTATTTCTTTATTGTTTTTTTTTCATCATAATTTATTTGATTACCAATTTTTTTAGAATGGGTTTTATTAAATAAGAATTTATTAATAACAAATTAATATAATGAAAGATTATGTGTATAATATAATAGATATAAGTAAATCTCAATCTCATAGAAAATAAAAATTGGATGTGAGTTTTAATAAAATCTTAAACAGCCACTAAGCTTTAAATGAGTCCTGAGGTCTAGTAGTAAACGCGACTGTTGATCATGAGGTCCCGGGTTCGAATTCCGGGTCGGTAAATCAACCCCCTGGGCTGGGGAACAGAAATTCGAATTTCTTGACAGAAATTCTGAGTATCAGCCTGGGGTCAGGAAGTTAGCGGTGTTTCACCCGCGTGCCTCGGTAAGCACAAAAAGCCGTTAGTCCCGCGATTGATTGATCTCTCTCCAGTCGTGTGGGCTTGCCGTCCATGAGAGTGAGGCAATAGAAAGTGCACCTGTGCTTGCGCATACACTCGGGCACTATAATCCTGTCCTGCGCAGATGGTTAGTCTTAGTTGAGAATAGCCGCATGTCCGAAATTAGGTCTGGAGGACATTATTATTATTAGGCTTCCAATGAAATTGGTTTTGAGGTGATGTCGTCGTTTCTTATCGAGATAGGTGAAACGAAGACGCTCGCTAACGTTCCTTTTAAAAACAGTAGAATTTGACTCTTTGGGTTACGAAACGGTGATATTTGAAATTGCCAAATTTAGAATCCAACTCAGCAAATTCCAAATTTTTTTAAAAATGGGAACTATGAGCAGCACGGAGAAGGTTTGTTGATGATCTTTCCTCTTCCGATGACCGCGTCTAGTACTTGTCTGTTCAGCAGCCTTTTCTACAGTCGATAACGCTAATAGAAAGCTATAAAATTAAAGTGTATGGCATAATATCTCAACGTTAGGTTACGTGAATTAACATTGATTTCATTCATTTTTTAGTTTTCGATTAGAGTTGATGATTGTAGAAAGTGAAAGTAGTTTTGCAACGATTCAATCGATGCGTAACGGCGTGCGCTATCGTCAAACCTTCTGCACGTTGTTGAAAATTAAATATTTTATTTTATTTTATTTTAGGGAAATTTACAGTTATTTACAATCAGTTTTTTTATACATTTATGTAGAAATTAACCATTACTAAGTTTTCACATGTATAATTACAATTAATTTTTATTATTATAAGTTATTTAACCAAAAATAATTGAGTATTATATCACCAAAAGATTCCATTAAACTTAAGTGCCAAATTTTATTATTTATAGAGGGAATTTATGAATTTAAATTATTGAATGAAATCCAAACTATATTCACTTTTATATGTAGGATTAAGATATTATCTATATTATTATAATGATTATTTAGCACCTAGAATAGGTTATGTTAATTTAATACATATTAAATTTAATATAAAGTAATTAAAGGATTGCTATAGTAAAACAATACTGTCTTTTATTTGTATGGGAAAGGACTAATTGACTTAAGCTATCCAGTCGCTCTTTATAAACTTAATACGAATTTACAACCCACCTGATGGTAAGTGACTACAGCAACCCATGAACACCACAAATTTGAATCGAAAAAAGCTACAAATGTGTTGTCACCTCTAAGGGTAACAAACGAGCGCAACAGTCCATTTGACGGTAAGTGGATGCTGTGGCCCATATAAATTACATTTTTATCCTCGATATCAAAATGCAGATGCGTTGCCATCCTTAATGACTAAGATAAAATGCCTCGTTTCCAATAAAAAGGTTCTGCGGTTCTCTACATTCACCATACAAAACAGCAGCATTAAACTGGTATTCAGTAAGCGCGTGATCCATCCCCGATCGAGTCGACCTATTCGTGCTAGAACCATAATATAGCTGCAGCAATGCTCTATCACGTAAAATCGTAAGGGTAGATATCAAAGGTAGATATATATACATATATATGTATGTTTAGAGAATATGTTCGCCTAAAGCGATGAGAGCAATGTGGCAGACTTTACTCGCTCTCTCTGTGGACAGACTGTTCGCGGCGCTTTTTTTTATCAAAAAAAAAAAAAACTTAGTGACGCTATGATCGTTACTCATACTCCCTAACCATTCTAAGTAAGCTTAAAAATGTGTTGAGAGTGGTTCACCACAGTAGTCGAATGGCGGATTCGAACCCCGCCTCTGAGTTTGCAGTCCGCACCGTACTGATGAGGAAGACATATAATTCCGATCGCAAATACTTGGGTTAAGGGCAGTACCCCCTTCGTATGGGTTACCGCCTTGTGCGGCGAAGGGGCTTAGTATCTGTGGCTTGATCACCCATGGTGAACAAAGAGGAACCTACTTGGCTGGTCCGAGGTAAAGGGCGGGCCCGAGGTGGCTGCTCCGAGTGGGCTTGTTTAGCCCACTCCGGATGCGTGTTAGTGGACGGTGGCGGGAGGGCTGTTCTCTCCCCTTTCCTGTCACAACCGAGGTGGAGTCACGGGGGAATAAGTGTTGGTATATCGAGGCGTCGCTCTCCCTACCCTCCGCGGCCGAAACTTGGTTGGCGGCGGGCGGAGCCATAGACCAGATCCGCCGCTGGAGTCAGGAAAGCTGGTACTTCCGAGTGCTCTACTTTCCTGGCCCCATGGCCTCCGTGTATCGGGCTCGGGGGGACCCGCTGCGCAGGTGGAGTTTAGGCCGCGGAGGAACGCGCGGCTTACTTGAGAAGAAGGCGCGCGTTCCTCCGCTTGGTTTTGTGGTATGGTAATAATAATAATTATCCTTAGGAACAGTAAAGAATGAAAAGTCGACATTCCTATTGTTATTTAAGCACACGTATGCTATGCAGTACCTTTTGGCTTTTTGAGAGGCCATACTTGAATAAAAACTCAAAAATAAATATCAAAAGTGGCTAAATACTTATAAGAGAAAAATACTTCTTTGTTAACGTAAGGCGCGCGTCAGTTCGAGCGGGCGCGTGACAACCTCACGGAATTAGCCCCTCATACCGGGCCGCGCAGCGTAAGTATATTTTCATGCCTAAAGCGCGGAGTGAGACAGGCCTGATATAACTGACTTTATTGTGCGAGCATGCTATGGTATGGTATTCAATCAAAATCAATCAAAGTTGCCCCGGTACTAAAGCAACAAATGAGGGAGAAGTATTTCATGATTAAAACACTTAATATTAACTAAGTTTTTATTTAATTAAATAAGGTGCGTTTAAAGTTGACTTGTGCCTTGAATGACAGTCTTTATGCCGGTTGGCTTTTGCTTCGGTAACCTGTAAAAAAAAATACGATCAGAACTATTAAGCAAGTCTGTTCGCTAATTTTGTTGACATCAAAATGATAGTCACTTCGTTGTACATTGCGTCATATGTTTGATGAGCCGTAGTAGCTCTTAGAGAAAAGCAATATAGCAAAAGATGAAATGTACTACAGTGTAGAAGAGTAAAGAAGTTAGCGGATGGGTGTGCAGGACAGATTATATATTATTGTTGTAATTACTTTAATAATATACAGCAATAAAAATTTGATCCAAAGATTTGGATGAAATTTTGTATTTAGATAATGTTTTACTTTCAAAGTTTATTTAGATAGGTTTTATAAATCTCTTAGAAAAAAAAACTAAAGCCAAGCATAGTTCGGTCGCCTAGGTACTTTAAGGCATATATTATTGTCTTATTTTTAGAATGAATCACTTACTTATTATAATATTAATTAGGCCATGCGGTCGTCTGAATTTACGTATTTACGAATATGCAATATTGTAACATATTAACAAATAAAAGTACTTTTTTTAAATATAGCGAATGATTGAACGTACCGCGTGTGGATAATTTTGCGCGGAGAAGAGGGATGCACGAGGTCGTGCTGTCTCTCCCACTCGAGATACTTCTGATGCTGGCGCTGTCTGCGTCTGTCCACGTAGCTTATCTAAATAATATATGATATTATTCATATTAAGTTTGAAGAACCGACAAAAATGGTGCCACAAAAGTAAAGCTACCGTCAAAATCTACCAAAAACTTCGTAATGTGACGCATGAACAGAAGTTTTTAAACAAATTATTATAAAGGATAATTTCTTATTACTTGACACTGGCAAAAGTACAACGGTACGAGTCCGTTACAAAGAGAAAAATAATATGTGTATAGTTCTGGGAGATTTCGACGGCAGCTTGAGCCAGCAGTAAGTCTATGACGATAGTATCTCAAGGCGCATAGCAGACCCATTATCTTGAGGTGACATCCCCATCGGAGCACTTGTTTTATCATTTCAAATCTCTCATCACTTTTACCTATCAAAATATATTTCAAAACATTATTCAAATAATAATACAGGAGCAGCCATTCGCCACCGGTCAAGTTCTCGCCAAAAATTCCTGGCTAAATTATTATAACAAAAACAATTAGTAACAGCAAAAGTTCTTTTTTGCTGTTACTAATTGTTTTTGTTATAATAATTATTTTTCGTATATATTTGCAATAATCGCCACTTGAAAAATTATTACTATAACTCTTGAATTTAAAGTTTTAAATTTGCGTTATTTTAGTTCCCATCTCCTGTTTCATTTCTCTCTGTCGCCTCTGACATTTTTACATCGCCACTACACAGTAATAGATAATAATCATCAACGCTAAACTGTAACTACAAATACATGACATATTTGGTGTTTCTAATATTGTTTACAGACAAAAAAAACTCACCACACAACTGGCCGGTATCCACACGAAAGCGGTGACAAGGACAACAACTCCCACTATATTGTCCCGCAGGAATCCCAACAGGTTGTTGATGTTGATGTCCTCTATTATATTCCAGATTCGCTCCACCACGTCTTGTATTGTTTTCTCGCAGACGCCCTGCAAATGGATATAATAAATCCTCTTACTGATGATAATATTTTCTTGGCAGATTTTGATTGTGGCGCCATTTCTGAATACTGTTTGCCATGATTGACTGTTGCACGAGAATGTTCCCGATAATAAGGGTCAATGGCCTCTGTCAAGTAATAAAATGTGTAGGCATGAATATAAATAACGCTCAAACTATTGATGCAAGCAAGACGCAACCTTGTGTTTATGAATATAAAGCCTTTTCTCCTTTGGACGTATTGTTGTCGTTATGTAATCGCGAGTTTTCTAGTACCTTCCGGTTGAAAGAGTGGAATGACCTGGATTAACCTAGAATGTTCTATATTCTCTTATTGAGTATAAGGCTGGACTCACACATCCGGAATGCCTCTCTGAATTCATAATTTGAATTCATATTACGAGAGCGACACTGAAAGTTTTTAGAACTGGCCACTTGTAAACGATATAATAAAAAAATAAGTTCAAATTTTGAAAATGGAACTCTTTGCCAATATTATTGTGTATGTACTTATTTTATTAATTTGTCATTTGTTTACGATTTCGCGGCAAATTGAAAATTGTCTGTGTCACGTCAGTATGAATTTAAAGCGAGAAAATTTTCGTACACTGATTTTTTATGACTTTCGATGTCATTTAAGTCAACAAGAAAGTTATGATAGACTTCTATTGGCCTTTCACGATGTAGCCCCATCTCGTGCCACTGTTTACAACTGGTTTAATGAGTTTAAACGTGGTCGCACTAATCTCACCGATGATCTGCGTGAGAGACGGCCTTCTACGGCGACGACTGAAGATAACATCAGTGTTGTGTGGCGTATGATAGAGACTGACAAAACAGTGACTTATCAGCAGATTCGGACAAGCTTAGGCATCGGTATGAGTCAAGTGCACAAAATCCTCCATGAACATTCAGCGGTCAGGAAGCTTTGTGCCCGGTGGATACCTCATAATTTGACAGAGGCCCAAAAACTCCGTCGTGTTGATTGGTGTCGTGAAACGGTACAAAGATTTAACGGAGGTGACTCAAATGCTGTGTTCGACATACTTACGGGTGACGAAAGTTGGATTTATTGTTATGATCCTGAAACTAACAGACAGTCAGTCTGCTGTCTGGATGTTTCCTTCCGAGGAGTTGACAACTAAAGTGAAGAGAGGTCGAAGCGTGGGAAAAAAGATGGTGGCCTCGTTCTTCGGAAGGACAGGTCATTACGCAACAATTGTTTTAGAGGATCGAAAAACAGTTACTGCAGAGTGGTACACTAACAATTGTTTGCCACTTGTCTTGAAAAAGTTCGGGAGAAACGACCTCGCAGTAGGATTTTCCTTCACCACGACAACGCCTCGTCGCACACCGCCAAGCAAACAATCGACTACTTGGCGACGTCAGACGTGGAATTACTGGGTCACCCGTCCTATAGCCCCGACCTCGCATCTTGCGATTTTTATTTATTTCCGAAATTAAAAGAAAAACTTCGAGGAAAACGTTTTATGGACGCCGAGGAAGCAGTGGCTGTGTTTCAAAATGCCGTCGAAGAGATCTCTAAGGACGAGTGGGCAAAGTGCTTTTCTCAGTGGTTCCATCGGATGCAGCGATGTAATGATGTAAATGGACACTATTTTGAAAAGATATAATAAATCTAATAACTTGCTAGTTTGTTCAGTTTTTGATTTTCTAAGAACTTTCAGTGTCACCCTTGTATTAATTAAGAAAGCCCATTTTTTCAGATTATGATTTTCACAGATAGATCTGTAAGAATGACACTGACGAGCTTTTTGAATTCCGGATCGGAATATTTAAGATTATGATTTCATAACGCGCGTTTTTCTATACATTTGGATACGCAAGCACACACACACCGGAATCAGATTAAGAATTATTTCAGTTGACACTGCGAGCGGTAACGGCTAGACGTATTGCTACTTTGAAGTTTTTTTTTATTTAGAAGAGGGGCAAACGAGCATGCGGCTCACATGATGGTAAGTGACCATCGCCGCCCATAAACTACCGCAATACTAGGGGAATTGGAGGACACAGAAGTTGTAATGTAGAACTGACTTTCCCTTACTCTGTTCACATTAAGAGAATGAATCCAGTGTATTCGTTTGCGTCTCTTTTTTATTATTATTTAAAGCTAAAAGTAGTGCGATGAGTATTAATTCCTCTTCCATATCCGAAACGTGTGCCTGACCCAAGAAACACGAGACCACCGATTTATCTGAATTTTTAAGATATGTGTGAGACAGCTTGCCGGAATTCAAATTATGAATTTCGACTCTGAAATCAGAGAGGCATTCCGGATGTGTGAGTCTAGCCTAAAAGCGTGTGCCGGCGATCGAAATTTTAATTTATTCGGGGACGCAAAAGTGAACTCTACTTCGGTAAGCGACTACGAACGAGCAATCGATCTACAACATCTGCGACTGCGACTATTAAGGACCTCACTGAAGAAGCTTAGTGATTTTGGACGACAAAATTGTATACTTGCTGTGTGTGGAGGATTACATCTAATACAAATCAGCATTTTAAAAAGGTTGCATTTTTACTTATAATATTAAAGGCCACCTTTTTACTTATGATATCATTGACTGCCGGTAGTTTTTTCTCTCTCCTAAAATAGCAGCATAATACTGTTTTCTTTTTGTATGGTAACGAGAACCGGACACCCTTTTTACTTCTTATTCTTACCAACATACCAACTTGCTATCAGTCAAAATAAAAATATTTTTAATAAAAATCGACCTTTACAAAGCACTTGCGACGCTACCGCCTCAAAAAGTCCAAACGTTCATCAAATTATCACAACAATCGTCGTACTTAAATTATTTACTGTCATTTAATCCTTACGTTCCATTCACACATGTATACATAATATGTGGCTTTTAAACTATACCAGAACAAGGTCAGTTAGAATAATTATAAAGACCTTAGTTCAGCTACCTTGGTGCTAAATACCTTATTACAGAATCCTTGTATGCAGGGAGTTCCATCGGGTAGTATATCGTTGTGTGCGACGGGGAAGCACGTCTTGTTCAGACTCTTGCGGCAACAGCGTTTGCACGCGTCCGCAACTGTAAGGGACACGTACATTTATATCACTTATAAGAATAGAATAATTAAACGAAATAAAATCTTTTTAACTTTTCGACGTCGCAGAAATTAAAATTTCATTTTTTAAACGTTAACATGTTTATAATCTTCTACTACAGTTTTGAAATGAGGTTCCACTATCTAAAGAAGAAATAGCAAAGAAACTGCGCAGGTATTCTCTTATTTTGGCATTTATAAAGGCCAATAATAATTTTTTTAGTCAAAAATGAAAAGGAATAGGCCTATACCGGGTGTTGGTGAAACGCTCCTGAAAACGAAGACAGACGATAATACTAAGGATACCTTTGATGATGGGTCACAAAGAAATTCGATCCCGAGGAAAAAATCATCTTTTCACAACGTTTTATTAGCTTTATTCACGCTCCATCATGTTAGTACAGCTAAATGAACCAACGATAATTTCATTAAAAAATCATGAAAATACTTAAACATAAAACCAGGAGGGAATTATAATCAGCTGAGGGGTCAATGAGGGGTCAAAATGCGGACGCCTAGTTCGCGCGGCCTGCAGATAGCGATGGTACCACAATACCTAATAATTTACAACACTTGTCTAAATACCTAACTTATCTACTTAACCTACTATTTTGCCACTGTGCTTGTCTCCAACTAGCCACTTTAATTCGAATTCACATGTTAAATAAACCAAATATCTGGTTCGATTCCCCGCTAATGAAAAAATTACTTAAATGAAATGTTAACAAGGTTAGAGTCATGCTTTTTTATCCATCGTGTAGGTATGTTTATTATTATGATGTATTCAGTTATTATATTATTACCTATTCAGATCAGTTCAGTACTAAGTTATTTTAAAAAAAAATAGGTATGAAACAGCTTACCAATCTAAATCCTCCGTGGTCTTATAAGATGAGGCTCAAATTGTGACCCATTCATTTCGAGGCAGATATGGGATCGGCGTTGCGTCTCCTCATGCAGGCAGGGCATCATCGTGGGGTCTTCGACACAATCCGCACGTAGTTTGTCGAAAACATCCACGATCCTAGTGAGTAGTATACCTAATACATTGTTTCTTACCGAGCTAGATAAGAGTTCGGCGCCCGTGAGGATATTGACCCTATTGTCAGCTGATTTTCTTTTAAGTTTCATTGCTGGTTTTATGTTTAAGTATTTTCATGATTTTTTTAATGAAATTATCGTTTTATTTACGTGTACTAACATGATGGAGCGTGAATAAAGTTAATAAAACGTTGTGAAAAAAAGATTTTTTTCCTCGGGATCGAATTTGTGACCCATCATCAAAAGTATCCTTATTACTATCGTCTGTCTTCGTTTTGGGGAGCGATTCACAAACACCCGGTATACAAAGTTATTTTTCAGAGTAGCCAAATTTTATATTGAAGTTCAAATAAATAAATTATTATACCGATATTAAATTTTTTGAAAATACGAGTAAATAAGTCTTCTACTTTTATTTGAAATTATCCCAAATTGAATGTGATTTATGGGCAACAACTACTCTTACGCGTGCACCTGTGTGTGTGATTTAATTCACATTTTCATTTCTCAAGTTTTTGCCTACTGTTTACTTTCTTAGCGACACGCTTATTACTAATGTTTAAGATAATAACTACATGACGCGAATTATGATTCCAATTATCCTTTAACACTTTTAACGGGCTTAGGATCGTCATAATAAATTAAATTAAAAAATATATTTTTGCTTATCAATATCTCTCAATATATATAATATAATAGTCTCAATATCTAATATTGGTACCTCAAAATGGAATCCGTTTCTCTTGTGGGGATGTGAATAACGAACACACCACATATTAAATAACCGTTTACTCACAACGTAAATTCAAAGTAGCGGATCGGAGCGCGAACGAGCGGCCTGACAGCGTCGGCGATCGGATCGTCTGGCGATGCGAGAAAAACCGAACTGGTTGGCCCCGCGCAGCCGAGGGCTGCCGAAGATTGCCGAACAGTCATGGGTCAACGGGCCACATTCTTTATGCATAGACGAGCACGTTTTTGTACCTGTTCTTGAGCACTTTTAACTTCTGTTAACGCAGCAATAATTTTACTGTGGCGGTGTTCATAACTTTGAGCCGCTTTGATGTAAACACGACTCTTTATACACAGATAAAAGACTAACGGAGAAAGTTCCGGCAAGTTTACAGACTATATTATAGGGCCTCCGTGCGCAATCCACCTATCTTCATATTCACTATTTAAGTTATCGCTCACTGCACTTGAATAGTTTGATTATCTGTCAATTGTTCTTCGATTGGTAAGTTAATTACGACACGTACGTTAATTTCTTGCCGCGGTAAAGACTCACTTTAGTATCTTTGCACACCACGTAAACTTTCATTGTTTAAAATGTAATATCGCACCGTTTCATAGTTTCATAGTATCCGCGGTTCGAATATTTTCATTACGAAGCGTATGTAACGAGGTCACGGTCAACACTGTCAGTTGTCGGCCGGGCAAGCGGACGTAGGTACTTAACAGTGTAACGGTAAATAAAAGGGATGGGCGCGGGAAGTAGCACGACAAGGCACCTTACCGAGCGAGATTTACGAATGTGTGCGTGCGTAAAATAGTACGCGTAAGATATTTATGAATGGCAATCTGTTAAAATAACACATTACCACGCATTTCGAACTTAAAAGATAAAAATGACAGAATGTTTGAGATTTTTTAAAATTAATTTTTCTTCACCATTTGCCTGTATTACTTATTCTGAACATTCTCTGCAAATTTGACCGGGAATTGCAAAATAACTCAGTATAGGTGATCATCAAATGTTCTATTACAAAAATATCTCGGCAACATTTTTAATGGTATTTACAACTCAATTATTACTTTCAGTAGGTGTCAGAAGTGGCGACCGTGGAAAACTACAAAAAGGCCTTGTGGCCTCTATGGATAACCACAACGATGGGCGAGCGTCAAACGTGTGGAGCATCTGGAACTGTAATCGCATCGCCAATTTGTCGCTGCTGTGCACGCCCTGCGTCTCACATGCAGTTGTGCATGCCCTGCGCCTCGCACTAATGTGTGTGTGTCACTGACCGATGTCGCGCAGCTGTGCATGCCTGAGTCTCGCACTAGTGTGTGTGTGTGTGGGTGTGTGTCACTGACCGATGTCGCACATGCAGCTGTGCATGCGCTGAGTCTCGCAGTGGTGTGTGTGTGTGTGTGTGTGTCACTGACCGATGTCGCACATGGCTGTGCATGCCCTGAGTCTCGCACTGGTGTGTGTGTGTGTGTGTGTGGGTGTGTGTCACTGACCGATGTCGCACATGCAGCTGTGCATGCCCTGAGTCTCGCACTAGTGTGTGTGTGTGTGTGTGTGGGTGTGTCACTGACCGATGTCGCACATGCAGCTGTGCATGCGCTGAGTCTCGCAGTAGTGTGTGTGTGTGTGTGTGTGTGTGTGTGTCATTGACCGATGTCGCACATGCAGCTGTGCATGCCCTGCGTCTCGCAGTAGTGTGTGTATGTGTGTGTGTCACTGACCGATGTCGCATGCAGCTGTGCATGCCCTGCGTCTCGCAGTAGTGTGTGTATGTGTGTGTCACTGACCGATGTCGCACATGCAGCTGTGCATGCCCTGAGTCTCGCAGTAGTGTGTGTGTATGTGTGTGTGTGTCACTGACCGATGTCGCACATGCAGCTGTGCATGCCCTGAGTCTCACAGTAGTGTGTGTGTGTGTGTGTGTCACTGACCGATGTCGCACATGTAGCTGTGCATGCCCTGAGTCTCGCAGTAGTGTGTGTGTGTGTGTGTGTGTGTCACTGACCGATGTCGCACATGCAGCTGTGCATGCCCTGAGTCTTGCAGTAGTGTGTGTGTGTGTGTCACTTACCGATGTCGCACATGCAGCTGTGCATGCCCTGAGTCTCGCAGTAGTGTGTGTGTGTGTGTGTGTCACTGACCGATGTCGCATGCAGCTGTGCATGCCCTGAGTCTCACAGTAGTGTGTGTGTGTGTGTGTGTGTCACTGACCGATGTCGCACATGCAGCTGTGCATGCCATGAGTCTCGCAGTAGTGTGTGTGTGGTGTCACTGACCGATGTCGCACATGCAGCTGTGCATGCCATGAGTCTCGCAGTGTGTGTGTGTGGGTGTCACTGACCGATGTCGCACATGCAGCTGTGCATGCCTGAGTCTCGCAGTGGTGTGTGTGTGTGTGTGTCACTGACCGATGTCGCACATGCAGCTGTGCACGCCCTGCGTCTCGCAGTAGTGTGTGTATGTGTGTGTCACTGACCGATGTCGCACATGCAGCTGTGCATGCCCTGAGTCTCGCAGTAGTGTGTGTGTGCGTGTGTGTGTCACTGACCGATGTCGCACATGCAGCTGTGCATGCCCTGAGTCTCGCAGTAGTGTGTGTGTGCGTGTGTGTGTCACTGACCGATGTCGCACATGCAGCTGTGCATGCCCTGAGTCTCGCAGTAGGGCACGCAGGAGCCGTTGCGGCAACGACCGCGTTCCGCACACTCGTGCTCGTCCGCTATGGCCGGCGCCTGAAAAAATTAATTAGCTTACATACACTTAAATATAAAAAGTTTCCTAGTTTAAAGAGCACCTCCCGCACTCCCTCAACTCGGCATCATCAGGAGAAATGACTCTGCGATGGCTGACCGCTAAGATATCTCATTTCATCTTATATCTTAGCGGTTAGCCATATCAGTTACTCGCATTTCTCCTGACGACGCCTCATTTAGAAACTAAGCACGTGCTGTATTATAGAAGGTGGTGTGCCTTTCCTAATAAAGTGGGAGGGACAGTTGGGAGTAGTGGTGTTGGGATAAGTGGTGACGGGGATAGTGTACGAAATTGAGGGAAGGTGGAAAGTGCTCATCAAACTAAGTAAGGCGCCTAATTTTAAGTTTTCGCGGACCTTATAGCTTATCAATTTTAACATCTTTAACACTAACTATAGGTAATAGGCTTCTTTATAAGCTCGTAAAAGTCCACTTCTATTGTAGAGATAGTTTGTTTAAGTCATCACAATAGGCGTGCGAATTAACGTTCGCTGTAACCAGATGTTTCGCACCTTTGACGCTGCTTTCCGTTTTCGGCCTAATATTTTTCATGTGAAGTTAACCAAATGGTTATACCGCCATCTATCGGAAGCCATAAGATATTTTTGGTATAACCCAAAGTCGCCTCTTCCACAACCACGGGACGGTGAATTTTACGTCATCACTATACCATACTCAATTAAATAATTATCCCAAAATAAAAAAATCTCATTACATCGATTATTGGCTACACCGATTATGGCCTGATGGTGTAGTGACTAAGCCGTTTCGCTACAGCGCTTCGTGCCCAGGAACGAAATAAGTGCTTGTATGACTACTGTTTGAGCTGATAAATAAAAGGTTAACTACAAAATATAGGATTGTTCACCAAGTACAATAAATTAGATTTAAACTAATTATTTAGAGTCAGTGTTCATTGTAATGTTTAAGATCCGAGTGTCGATATTAGAATCCACGCAGGTTACCATCGTTTCCCGCATTCCTATTAGGCGTCGTCGTTTTCTTATAAGTTAACAAGTTATAAATACTTGTTCCGCGTCTGGATGTTTGTCCATTTGCAATAATATGTGTAAGTAAAACGTCTTCACGATACATGAGAAGGAGTTTTAGCGGAAATTAACCCCGGCGGATTACTGTTCCTGTATTATTGTTTAAATATTGGTTTTAAAAGGATTGCGATTTTGTGTATTAAATGTCTGCATATATGAACTATTAGTGGCAATGGTGAAACAAGTGGTCCGATAGTGATGTGAACCTCAAGATAATGTATATCAAAGGAAATGGTAGTATATCAAAGGCTTAAACGCTTTGATTTACTATCGCCATCAACTTTCTGCTGGCTAAAGCTACCGTCAATATCTCCCAAAACCTTCGCTACATATTGTGAAGAAGACTAATATGAAGGATAATTTCCTATTGATACTGGCAAAAGTGCAATCGTACGATTCCATAACCAAAAAGGTACAGGAGAAAATTGTAGTTCACGTACCTTGGGACAGTCTGTGTCAGTGGCCTCGCCCTCGCAGGCGAGTGCACACGTACCTTGGGACAGCCCGCCGCGGCACCGTTGCACGTGGCCTCGCCCTCGCAGGCGAGTGTGCACACGTACCTTGGGACAGTCCGCGGCACCGTTGCACGGCCTCGCCTCGCAGGCGAGTGTGCACACGTACCTTGGGACAGTCCGCCGCGGCACCGTTGCAGGTGGCCTCGCCCTCGCAGGCGAGTGTGCACACGTACCTTGGGACAGTCCGCCGCGGCACCGTTGCAGGTGGCCTCGCCCTCGCAGGCGAGTGTGCACACGTACCTTGGGACAGTCCGCCGCGGCACCGTTGCAGGTGGCCTCGCCCTCGCAGGCGAGTGTGCACACGTACCTTGGGACAGTCCGCCGCGGCACCGTTGCACGTGGCCTCGCCTTCGCAGGCGAGTGTGCACACGTACCTTGGGACAGTCCGCCGCGGCACCGTTGCACGTGGCTCGCCTCGCAGGCGAGTGTGCACACGTACCTTGGGACTGTCCGCCGCGGCACTGTTGCACGTGGCTCGCCTCGCAGGCGAGTGTGCACACGTACCTGGGACAGTCCGCCGCGGCACCGTTGCACGTGGCCTCGCCTTCGCAGGCGAGTGTACACGTACCTTGGGACAGTCCGCCGCGGCACCGTTGCACGGCCTCGCCCTCGCAGGCGAGTGCACGTACCTTGGGACAGTCCGCCGCGGCACCGTTGCACGTGGCCTCGCCTCGCAGGCGAGTGTGCACACGTACCTTGGGACAGTCCGCCGCGGCACCGTTGCAGGTGGCCTCGCCCTCGCAGGAGTGTGCACACGTACCTGGGACAGTCCGCCGCGGCACCGTTGCACGTGGCCTCGCCTCGCAGGCGAGTGTGTACACGTACCTTGGGACAGTCCGCCGCGGCACCGTTGCACGTGGCCTCACCCTCGCAGGCGAGTGTGCACGTACCTTGGGACAGCCCGCCGCGGCACCGTTGCACGTGGCCTCGCCCTCGCAGGCGAGTGTGCACACGTACCTTGGGACAGCCCGCCGCAGCACCGTTGCACGTGGCCTCGCCCTCGCAGGCGAGTGTGCACACGTACCTTGGGACAGTCCGCCGCGGCACCGTTGCACGTGGCCTCGCCCTCGCAGGCGAGTGTGCACGTACCTTGGGACAGTCCGCCGCGCACCGTTGCACGTGGCCTCGCCTCGCAGGCGAGTGTGCACACGCACCTTGGGACAGTCCGCCGCGGCACCGTTGCACGTGGCTCGCCTCGCAGGCGAGTGTGCACACGCACCTTGGGACAGTCCGCCGCGGCACCGTTGCGTGGCCTCGCCTCGCAGGCGAGTGTGCACACGTACCTGGGACAGTCCGCCGCGGCACCGTTGCACGTGGCCTCGCCTTCGCAGGCAGTGTGCACACGTACCGGGACAGTCCGCCGCGGACCCAACATCATATCTTCCCTTATAGTACTTCAAAATAAATATTGTGCATCGGCAAACATTGGAAGTAATCGTATTATACATTACAAACACCACTGATGAAAAAAATCGAATAAATGTCAATATCATTTCTAAGAACAGCGCTTAGTTTCAAGCCATGCGAGCGGCATCGTGTAGCAAAAATATAACCGCCATGGTTTACGATTTCTATTTAAAATTTAAAAAAATTCCGACCTTATAATCATTGAACACCAGGTTGCTCAAGTCAATGAAATTCGAGGACTCTATATAGAGACTTTGAGATTAATTCTAAAGGGCATGGGTTTTTGATTTCGAAGAACTGAGGTTTAATGGATAAATATGACGTTCGGATATATACTGTATAATATTTTAGATAAATATTTTTGCATACTGGCAACGAAAAAGTTTCGTCCCTGGTGCACTTATGCTGCACAAATGTTTGGATTCTGACATTTGTGCAGCATTACACAGATTACCATAAAGAAATTAATGCGCACCCTGTAGCGAAGCATCCATAGAAGCCGAGAAGCCGGGCTTGCCCTATCAAACTGCTCAATCAATAATATCAATCAATAAAATAACTCGTAAACTGTTTCAAACTATTTCAAATTTCCCGCGCTTCTCTGTTCTACACAGGTCATGACCTCGTAGCCTTATTATGTAACGCCAACACGCAGCAAAACTGCGCGATACAGCTGTCATAAAAATTAGTCGTCTCTCTCGCACGCGTGGGCTTTTACCGGGCTTTCGAAAAGACGATCGCTCCCTTTCTAACCTGTGGCAAAATGTTCTATAATGAAATATAACTACGATTGTTTATATAGCAATTTGTATAGAATGATAAAGCCCGGCTTTTAGTGTGAAGTTAGTCAAGCGCGGGGACGAGCTGGCGATACGTTTGCAACTTCACTTCACATTTCAATGTTTACTATGTGTGTTTACTTGAGGGAATAAATATTGCGAGTTGAAAATTTATGCTTTTTTATAGATTTTTAGTTAAAATGGAGGATAATAGTGTTCCTTGTGATGAATTGAAGTGTGTTAAAGTGCTAATCGGCGAGGAAAATGTAAAATCGAAAAAGAGAAAAGGTAAATTTTTATAAAACTGCTAAAAACAACAAAACCATATCTTGGGCTTGCCCTAGTTTGGAGCTCTAGCTTCGCCACAGTGCGCACCGTAATCAAAATGATGATTTGTGTACAGAGTAGTGGCAGTGTAAAAATATGTGTAAGAATATTTACACCTACATCTATGCGAAGAGTGAGAATATCTTTTCGTGAGTATCATTAGAGGCGGCAGAGGGAAACCGAGGCAGGAGAAGATGGGCAGCTGCATCTTTCTGAACAATTAATTTAATTTAATTGTTCAATTAAATTTAATTACAATAAAAAACTGCGGTTACCAACACGCTTACCAAGCGTGGCAACTATGGCTCGCATTCCCCATGAGCAACGACACAAAGAAACGGCTCTTAGTCCCCGGCGGCCCCACTATTCCTGGCTACGGTGGCGACCATGATAACGTCCGGGCAAGGGCTAATAATCTCCGGTTGTGGTTCGGTTGCCACCTAAGACGACTCGACCTGGCAACGTTTAAGGAACGCACCCTGAGAACTGACGAGAAGATCCTGGAGCTGGAAGGAGAGAGAAAAGTTGCGCTGGGATATAATAGGATTATCTGAGGTCCGAAGATGGGGGGAGGACACGGTAATCTTCGAATCCGGCAACTTGTTCTATCACCGGGAGGGCGACCATCTGTCTAAAGGAGGTGTCTATACGTGGTAGAGCCGAACTGCAGCTGGCTCTACCACGAGTAGACCTGCAACCAACTACAAATCTACAGATGTGTTGTCACCTCGGAGGAATAAGATGAAATGCCTTACAGTCTATAATTATTCTACTGACGTTTAGACCGGAACGCAGCAGCTCATGCACTGTCGCTTGGCGGAAGAAATATGTGGGTAGAAGAACTTACCCCAGACATACTCTTCTCCTAGGCAGAAAAGAAGTCCTACCAATATAATGTCCAGCAGTAGACTTTTACAGGCTGAAGGAGAAGATGAAAGTAAGTTTTATTTACCTGCAAACTGCACCTTGATTCTTTCTAAGTTTACAATTCTTGTCGCAGCACATGTCGTTATCTTCCGTACCTGTTGGTGAAATGCACCTATTATTAGAGTTGTTTCATATGTTTGTGAAAGTTATTACAACAGAGATCAATCCCCACAGGCACCACTAAAATCATTGATTACAATTATAAGTGTTGATGTCCCACATGCTTGGCGGTAAAGGTAAACATCGTGAGGGAAATCCCTCACGATGTTTACCTTTAGAATATGGTCCCTCGAGCTGACCCATTCGTGCCACAACTATATAGCTGCAGCATGGCTTTACCATCTATTGAACGCTTTATTTCGTAACCGCAGTGCAGGGGTGCTAAGTCTTCGCTGAAGGTTTGGTTACCGCCTTCGATGAGTCAACCTGGCAACGTACAACGCACGCACATAGAGAACTAGAAGAAAATATAGCTAAGTTGCACCGGGAGATTAAAGTATTATCCTGTTATTTTTGTCATAATAGGATTGTGTTGCGGTTGTTTGAAAATATTTAAATCAAATCCATTTCTGAGGAAATGCTTTTCAAAATAAAAATATCGCAAATAAAAATGTTACCAAAAAATAAATTTTGCATTCCAATTGAATTAATCCATGAAACTGTAGAACTCACTGGAGCAGCATAAACGATTTGTCTTTTAGAAATAAAAATACGAAAATACATGTTATTGATAGATTGTTTGCTTTATACTGAGCTCACCAAGAAGCCCGGCATCGCACTCCTCGCCGCCTTCAACTCGTAAATTCCCACAGAAGCTCTCCTCCGGCTCGGAGAAACAACGCCCAGACTTTGCTTGCAGCACTTTCCTGATGGACCTCAGACTGCAAGGCGAGAACCTCTGACGATAACAACAAACAAAGAAATAAAGACAAAGTTTTTTTTTCATTTTTAGACGTTCTTCTGCTTTTTTATGAGGATATTTAAGCGCCACTAGTGTATAACATCATCACTGTAACAGCCCTTCACAAGTCAAATGCTGTAACTAGGCTTCCATCAGGGAACACCACATAAGACAGTTCTAAGCCACCAGCCATCTATCAACTTCCTGCATGTCTTACTAGATAGTCATTCCATCTAGTCGTCATAGGGGGGTCGCCCTTGAACTCGTTTACCGGTACGAGACTACCACTCGAGAATCTTTCTTTCCGATTCAGTTATCGGTTCTTTGAGCTATATAGCCGGACCCTTGCCCTTTCAGCTTTATTATTCGTGGGGCTATCACGGTTACTCTGGTTTAATGTGGATATCATCGTTACGGATTCTGTCATGCAGAGAAACTCTAAGAATAGCCCCCTCTATAGCTGGCCGAGCGACTTTTAGCATCCTCCTACGGCCAGGAGTGAAGAATCACGTTTTTATGTCATCGCTAGCACAAGTGTATATGTAAGTACACAGATGCAATTGCTTGTCCTAAACTACCCGTGCTGGTGTTATGAAGCATGGATGCAGGGACGTTCACAAAATATCTAATATCGACAATCAACAATTAGCTTTATTTTGCACAATTATACATTTAGACTTCCTTTTCTTTCTTAGCAACTTGTGAGTCTACTCCTGGACATAAGCCTCTGAAAGTATGTATTTTACGTTTGACGGAAACAAGATTATACCGCCATCTATCGAGAGTTACAAGATTTTTCTGACATTTGCCATAGTGGTTCTTCAAGATATAAAACGTGACCTATGACCTGCGGTCAAACGGGGCCATTGTACAACGGTAGAGGCACATGACTATCAGAGTCATACTAGTTGACAATGAATGCTTGAATGTTATAGACAAGATGGCTACTTCCTCCTTCCACACCGAACCTCTCCTATCGACGAGAAAACGATTCCTTGATCTAGCCTAACATACATCGCTCTCGTCACTCTCGCTATAATAAAAATATGTGTGCAGTTCACACGCGGTAGAAGTGAAACCTTTAGAAAACCACTGTATACTGTATTATTTATCTTCTCTCTCATTCTCTTGCAGGCTAAATTCTACAGATGTATATGGTTGTCTCTTTTTAGTTTCATCGAGTTTCAAATCACAACGATTCTAAAGAAGTTATCACTTCAAAAAATAAAACGTGTGCAGTTCTCACACGCGGTAGAAGTGAAACCTTATTTATTTTTGATTAATATAGATTTTTTTTTATAATTAATTTATTGAGACCGAGATAATAGGAAATACTGTATACTATATTCTATCTCATTCTCTCGCAGACTAAATTCTACAGATGTAAATGGTTGTCTCTTTTAGTTTCATCGAGTTTCAAATCACAACGATTCTAAAGTAGTTATCACTTCAAAAATACAACGTGTGCAGTTCTCACACGCGGTGAAGTGAAACCTTTAGAAAATCACTGTATACTGTATTATTTATCTTCTCTTTCATTCTGTTGCAGGCTAAATTCTACAGATGTATATGGTTGTCTCTTTATAGTTTCATCGAGTTTCAAATCACAACGATTCTAAAGAAGTTATCACTTCAAAAAATAAAACGTGTGCAGTTTTCACACGCGGTAGAAGTGAAACCTTATTTATTTTTTATAATTTTTTTTATAATTCATTTTTTATAATTAATTTATTGAGACCGAGATAATAGGAAATACTGTATACTATATTCTATCTCATTCTCTCGCAGACTAAATTCTACAGATGTATATGGTTGTCTCTTTTTAGTTTCATCGAGTTTCAAATCACAACGATTCTAAAGTAGTTATCACTTCAAAAAATACAACGTGTGCAGTTCTCACACGCGGTAGAAGTGAAACCTTATTATTTAGATTTTTTTTATAATTCAATTTTTATAATTAATTTATTGAGACCGAGATAATAGAAAACACTGTAAACTATATTCTATCTCATTCTCTCGCAGGCTAAATCCTATAGATGTACAGTAGAGTCTCACTAATCCGGCACTATAAAAGACCTCTGGGGTGACGGATTATTGGAATGTTCGGATTACTGGATTGTATAGGGAAATTCAAGGTAAATAAAGCATTACAAACATATGTATGTATATACATATTTCTTTGTGACAATGTTTATCTTACCTAACTAATTTATCTTAAAAAAGTCCTTAATTAAGGTCTGTTTTTTGCAACTTGTAGTTTTTGTTTAAAATATTTCTGTATTCATGCATTCCTCTATCTTCTGCCTATTTTTCTTAAGATTTGCACGTGTTCTCCACTATCAAACTGTTTTAAAATCTCCATTTTCTCTCTCAATGCTAAAGTCTTCATGTTTCTGTTTGCTCGACATCTTGATCTTCGCTATTTTAATGACAAATCACTACACGCGCACCAGAAAGTACGTGTTTAAGCGAGAGTGCGCATACTAACTTATGTGCGCAAGCTTTCGCTCATACTGATCAGCATTAGCAGGGAGCGGTGGAAGACAGAGGCGCGGGCGGAGGGAGCGGGGATTTGGGTGCCGGACTACTGGACGTGCCGATGTACTGAAGTGCCGGATTATTTATTTATTTTATTTATTTACACTTTATTGCACCTTAATAAAAGGACTACAAAGGGCGGACTTAATGCCCTTAGGCATTCTCTCCCAGTCAACCCGGGACGTGTGGAAATTAAGTGATAGGTGACAAATTAAATGAACAATAGAGTAAATCCAGGAAAACAAAAAAAACTACTGATAAACTTAAAATAAACTAATATTATATATATAAATACAATAAGCTTATATACTATAAAATATAATACAGACAATATATTATATTTACATACAAATATATAGATACATAAATATATACATATTATAAATACAAATAGATATATAACATAAACCTATAAATAAAATAACAACAAAGGTAACCAAATTGACCATATTAACTATCAATAAAGTGCTTATGTACCAATCTTTGAAGGCAGTCTTATTAGATGTTTTCTGACGTCATCGGGCAGGAGTTCCAGAGCAGTGCAGCCTGAATGGTGAAGGATTTACTAACAAAATTAGTAAAATGTAGTGGGATACTTAGTTTATTATTATATGAGGACCGCAGAGTTCTATCATGCGTTGAGGAAATATACTGAAATTTCTCCTTGAGATAAGAAGGAGTGGATGGATCATTTAAGATAGAGAAGAACAAGCAAAATTCTAGAGTCACGCCTCTGTTTAATAGTGAGCCATTTAAGGCGAGAGCGATAGTGAGAGATATGATCAAATTTACGAAGATTGAAAATGTATCTGACGCAATTGTTGAGTAGGCGCTCTAGCTTGTTAAGAAGATTTTGGTTTAAATCAAGTAACACACGTCTGCATAATCAATGATCGGTAGAATAAGTAACTGTACAAGCATAATTTTAGTCTTAAAGGGAGAAAATTTTTCAAGCGATAAAGAGAACGTAAAGAACCAGCGACTTTACGACATGTTTCGGTGATATGAACCCCCAGGACAGAGTACTATCAATATGGAGACCAAGATTTTAACTGAGGAAGAGAACGGTATCAGGCGATCATTATAACAGACGGGAGGTAGGCTAGCGGGATCAATTTTGCAAGCATCCTTGAGCTACCCATAATCACCGCTTGGCATTTCGTAGGGTTAACAGACACTCCAAAGCGCATGGACCAATCACGGACTGACTTGAGATTGGAATTCAATTTGTTAATCGCGTTATGGATGTCACAAATGTCAGACTGTACATAAAATTGTAGATCATCAGCATACAGATGGTACGAACAATCAATATTAGATGTGATGGAATTAATAAGTATAGAGAAGATTAAAGGAGAAAGTATACCGCCTTGCGGTACGCCAGAAACCAGGTCAACCCACTGTGAGGTCATTTGCTCCACGTGGACAGACTGTTGACGTCCGCGAAGATAAGATGAGAACCATTCCAGGACTGACGGTGCAAACCTATAATAAGAAAGGATAGCAAGAAGGATATCATGGTCAACTGTGTTAAAAGCGTTAGAAAAGTCAACAAGCACCACAACTGTAACTTTCTTGTTTTCCATTCCTTCTCTAATATCTTCAGTTATTTTAAGTAAGGCAGTTGTAGTGCTGTGACCAGGACGAAACCCGGACTGAAAAGTACTTAGCAGGTTATGTTTATATATGAAATTGGAAATTTGCTTATGAACACAGGCTTCCAGAACTTTAGATAGGAAAGGTAAAACTGATATGGGGCGGAAATGATTGGGAAGTGTAGGATTGGATACTTTAGGAAGGGTGACAACGCATCTGCATTTTGATTCTTAATTGAGGATGAATGTAGATGCCATGGGCCACATCATCCACTTACCATCAGGTGGACTGTGTGCTCGTATGTCACACTATTCTACAAAAAAAATGGATTTATTACATATCTTCAATTTAACAACTATGGTGAGTGTAGACTCTATAAAGCGAAAAGTTTCCTTATTGATCATTGTTACTGCCATTTTGTAGACACTAGTTACGACGCGTAAATACAAAATTTAAACCAGGTGCGTGTGATCACTCTGAGAGCTTGTAGCAAACTAAACGTGCGCCCAACGTGTGGATGCGGCGGCCAATACTCTACCACAACCCTTTGATCTTTTGTAAAAAACCGACACCACACGGATCTCGCGCCAACTTGTGGGCCATCATTCCAATACATACCAACGTAAGCACAAACACCCGCTCTACACGATGGCCATCGGTATTGCCCAAAACACATTCGCCACTGTGTTGGCCAACGTGTAGAGCCGCCGTTATACGATACGATATACGAATACCTTTGTTCACACAGTCGATAAAAACTAAAAAAAAAGTTTATTTTAATTACATAAAGCTTTAAGATACAGGGTTTGGAGATCACCTTTTTAGCAAATAGATGCTTGTGTTAGGTGACTCCGCTCTTCCACTTAACATTATACAGTGTATGCAATGAGGGCCAATAATTTTCTGCTCACCAGATGTCGCTAGTTGACAATGAGGTAAAGTTTTTTGTTACAAAACATCATCTTATACATCCAAGTATCTATTGATTTAAAAAAATTGTTCTATCCGAAACTTTAATATTAAGGATTAGATTAGATAATAAGTGAGTACCATATTTTGTTTATCAATAAACATTATTATTATTAATTTGCCCATACTTATCACGCTGGCAACATGGCTTGGTGAGAGCAATAATAAAATACCCTCGTACCGATGATATTGTTCCCCATCACCAGTCTCTGACTTTTCGACATTTTTGGAAGGAAAAAACAGAAATATATACTATATAACTGAAGTGATAAACTTCGTTTTTTTTTTAAACTGAAGTGATAAACGAGGTTACTGTCGACCGCCCAAAGTCTTTCGCTGCCAATTCAAATGAAGATAGTAGAATGTTTTAATTTCATTTAATTGAACGAATAGTTGGTAAAATATTCAAATTTCATTCAATCAAACCACTTTGTTGTTCAATTTTAAATCTTTAATGTAAACACACCATAGCAACACGTTATATTATATAGTTTATTGAAGCATACAAATACATAATAGAGCATATATTGTATAATGTTACAATAAGAATAATAAGATAATAGAACAAGGTAGGTAAGTACTCACTTTGTTATAGCTTAGTAAATAATAAATATACATGAATTGAATATATGCATAACGGAGAAAATGCTGAGAAGTTACCCTACATGCAATTTAAACATTACATATAAATTTTTGAGTTATTGATAAAATCCTAATGCGTAAATTGTTTATTGTTCTGGACAATGAATAACAGAGAGCTTTGTATCCACAGTGGTACTTTTAACATCATTATAAATCAATATTAAAACATTAACCTTCTCTGCTAGCGTTTTGTTTGTTACTTAACTTTTTTTATAGAATGAGAATAACAAACAAGCACACAGTCTAACTAATAGTATGTGGGTGCTGTGGCCCATAATCTACATCCTTATCGATTACGAATCAAAATGCAGATGCGTTGTCATCCCCGAGGACTGAAATGGAAAGTCTCCTTTCCACTGAAAAGGGTCTCCGGTTCTCTACACTCACCATACGAAACACAGCAGCATTAAGCTGATATTTTACGCTGGTATTCTCTGAGAGCGTGCTCCTTCATCGTTCGAGCCGACCCATTCGTGCTACAACCATAGTATAGCAGCAGCGTGGCTCTACCACGTATTTAAACATTACTTGTTACTGTTAAACAAAATAAAATACCATAAAAATTCACATTCTTTCACCGAATATTAAACTGTATAGCATATCTATGTTGTGCAGTAACATATTTAAAAATATTGAAGCCGTCTTGTAGTACGGTGTGTAGGTATTAAAACGTTGCCCTGCTCCCCGAAATTATCGACCGAATTAGTACTAAAGCGGGGAGAATTTTAGAATGAACAACATAGACATGTCCTCGAAGATGTCTCGAAAGGGCACACGGAATATATATTATACGTATACGTTTAAATCAGTGAGATTAAATTAGTTAGTGTCTTTCCTATATTTTTTATCGACACAATTAATATGATTCGCGTTTTGAACATATACATAATTAATGTGAAAATACTTTTATGTACTTTGCCATAGATAAGTATAAAAAATATAAAGGAAAAATGGAAGGCCCAAATTTATTGGATTTTTCCAAATTCATTGGACCCTGCTAATTTTAGACCTATTTCTGTACTACCAATTTTAGTAAAATTTGTGAAAAAATAATTTTGGATCAATTGTTAATTTTTTAATACAAATAAATTACTTCATAAAACCAATTTAGTTTTACAAGGGGTCGCTCGACGTCTGACGCAGGTGTTGAGCTTATGAAATATATTTTTAATGCCTGGGAGAGTTCACAAGATGCCTTAGGTATTTTTGTGATCTTTCCAAGGCTTTCGATTGTGTTCATCATGAGACATTGTTCAGGAAACAACAATATTACTGTGTCAAAAATATTGCACTTAGACTTATTATTTCTTATTTAAGTAACAGAACTCAAAAGTCGTGATTAATGGTAAAGGTTCCTCCGGATCAATAATATCAATGGGCCTTCTTCAGGGCTCAATTCTTGGCCCATTCTTGTTGTTAATCTATATTAATTACTTACCACATCTTGTATGGGGACAATCACGATACAGTATTATTTGCTGATGATGCCTCTTTAATTTTCAAACTCAAACGGTAGTCAATTAATTATGACGATGTAAATAATGCTCTATCGAAATTAGTACATTGGTTTAACGGCAAAAATTTGCTCCTAAACGGCAATAAGACAAAATGTATTAAAATTACAATGCCTAATGTTAAACATTTTAATACCAATGTGCTCTTAAATGGGAGGAGTTGAGTCTTGTGGATACCACTGTTTTTCTTGGTATTAATATTGACGCTAAACTTCAATGGGGCCCCATATATCTAAATTAGCAAGTAGATTTAGTTCTGCAGCATATGCTGTAAGAAAGATTAGAAGTCTCACAGATGTTGAGACAGCTAGATTAGTGTATTTTAGTTACTTTCATAGCGTAATGACTTATGGAATTTTGCTATGGGGTAATGCGACTGATATTGAAGCCATATTTATTTTGCAAAAGAGAGCCGTACGAGCGATTTATAACCTAAATTGTAAAGAGTCCCTTAGAGAAAATTTAAAGAAATAAACATATTAACTTTGGCATCGCAATATATTTATGAAAATGTAATTTATGTACATAAAAACATAAATAGCTTTAATAAGAATAAGGATGTTCATACTATAAACACTAGGAACAAACATAAACATAATGCCAGTTACTAGACTCACAGAATCAGTAATTTATTTATGGGGCAATGTAAAAGGGTTATTATAATATCAAGGAATACATGCATAAAATAACCCTGGGAATAGGGTGATCGCCACCATGCTGGTTCTATGAAAATTCATTTAAAATTGTATAAACAAAATTATTGTTAATGAAATATGTTTAAAAAAAATCCGCTGGGTTTCTTGCTGGTTCTTCCCAGGACAGAGGTATTTTTCGAACCAGTGGTAAATAAAAATGACTTTCAATAAGTATTATTATGTGATCAATATTGAATAAAATCATTCATTCATTCATTCATTCATTTATCAAAAGTTTATTTTTAAATTGCATTAGGGTGACTTCATAATAACAGTGAACAAAAATTATAAAATAATATCTAGTATATAAAGCAAACGAAAACAACATAAGACACTCACATTTCGCAGCGAAATGGCTGAAATAAAAACAAAAATAAAGTAAATAATCAAAATAAATATTCACTATTAAAAGCAAAATAACATCTTATTACATAGACATTAAGTAAAAAATTCTTGAAAACTATCATTTTTTGATAACATAATATTAAAATAAATTACAAATACAGTGACTCGCATGAGTAAATTGTTTATAATAATATTAGTTCTAAAAGTAGAAAACATAGTTAAAATAATGTGTGTGTGGGTGCGATTCGGTAAGCCTGCCGGTACACAGTACACACTTCTTATTTGGTGATTCGTCGTTGTGACTTTAAGAGACAAGATAGGAAATAAAAAAACACAAAATACATCTGTTTTGTTAAGAAAGAAAATTTTTGCATTATGTTAAATCGAATTAAAAGGAAAATGAATCAGGCGTTCATTATGCGATTATGCGTAAAATGGTTTGAAGACGGTAAAAATTAAACGAAAGCAAAATTTATACAAATAAATAAAATTTTTGTGTCTGTCCATATTATCGAATTAACTGCCTAATATTAAGCTTGAAGAAGGGTTGTTTGATTTTTTTATAGGCTAAGGGTGACAAACGAGCACACAGTCCACATAAGAAGATGCTGTGGCCTATAGACATCTACTACTGTTCTATCCTTGATTAAAAATTAAAATGCAGATACATTGTCAGCCCTGAGAACAAAGATGGAATGCTTCGTTTCCAGTGAAAAGGGTCTCCGGTTCTATAAGAAAGACAGCAATTAAACTGCTATTGCATGCTGGTATTCTGTGAGAGTGTGTTCTTTCCCCAGTCGAGCCGACCCATTAATTTGCATTTGCATGTCAATATAAGGCAGTTATTTCGATATTACAGATAGACACTTCAACTTTATATGTATAGAGTATAGATAATATTTATAAATTGTCTAAAATTACAAAGAATTATTTTAAGATGAACGATTGTAATGTTGAATGGGCAAGATGTACAGCAATCGCCAATTTGCCAATCACCATATAAACATTGGAGATTAGGGGTGTATTTTAGAGAAAAATTCAACTGTGGAGTGTTTATGGGCTGATGGTGACTGTTGATGAGTATTTAGAAGTTTATAATGATAAATTAAAAAATAAAATACCTGGAGTGCAAATACCGCCGACAGAGTTCCTCCTAGGGGACCCAACGTAAGCTAAGCCTAGGATACCACCCTCAAACTTGAGATCAGTGAACAAATGCGCCAGACAGAAATCCTTGTGAGAATATTCCCGACTAAATACCTGGTAAGATAAAATGTAATAAATTATTAATAGAAAGCGGTAAACAAACAGTAATCGATGAGAGTATGGACGCCTGCACGAATTAGGCAATGCATTAAGTCATTGAATGACAAGTGCACTACTCTATGGTCCATAAATGTATTTTACGAACGTGTAGCGCTATGATAACACTGTCCCAAATAATTAGGCCGAAGCCTATTAATCGGCTACCGCTACAACCTTTGGCCGAAGTCGTAGCCGAAAGCTTAAAACCCCTACGAAATTCACTTCAAGATTGGCTAAAATTAATAAATTAATAATTTTAAACTTTTAAATCAAATGTTTATATTGACTACATAATAAGGTAATTTTAATAAATATAAATAGAATAGATCAACTTCTAGAGATGATAAAAATTGCTACATCACGTCCATCGCGCTCTCGCTCATTCGTAACAGTTCGTTAAATTTCGGCGCTTGCTAGAAACGGTGGCCGAAACCGAAGTAGGACACTAACATGCAGTAAAAACATAGACTTAGAATATACTGGCGTATAGACAAACATAGTGTGCAAGGAGAAGAAAATTCCTTATGGCAAAAATGCAAGATAGAAAAGGATACCAAATCTCATGATTTTGAATGACAGGTCGTCACAATTCGGCACGCAAGAAATAGCTCCTAGATATTTTGTAATTTTTCAGAGTGTAATAGTGGTTATTTTTAGTAAGTAACTTTATTCCAAAATGGTTACTTGTTATGTGAGTGATTGTGGTGTTAATAATAGTAATAATCCTGATAATTGCACATTTCACACGTAAATTCTCAAGACGTCGTCAATGTTATGAAGCGTTTATTTTTGTTTAAAATTTATGTTATATACTGTTTAAAATATAAAATGTTTTCAATTATTTAGTTAATTTTGATATTTTGCAAAGAACAAAGTCACGTAGTTGATAATTTGCATGAATTTGGTAAATACATTTTTATACAAAATATTTTACATGTACGCTAGGGATTGACTCAACTATATCAAAATTAATGTCGTTATTTATCTTGAATGTTTATAATGAATCGATAGACTTGCCCACACAACAAGAAAATAAATCCTCTGTTTGCGTTCTAAAATGTAATTTTATTTTGCCGTTTGTCAAACAGATTCCCTCCGGATTCTATAATTAGAAAAAATGGTTAAGATTAATTGGACGGATTGGTTGGAATGTAAAGAAGAACTCAACAATTTGCAGCAAACATTTTCTTGAGAAGTATAAAAGAAAAAGAAGAATAAAAACAATTTTATTAAAAGGAGTCATTTCTACATTATTTGTACCAGTAAGTAAAATATTGTTATAATAAGACTTCAAAAATTTAACTTTCAAAACTTTAGATAAATATAGAGACAGATTTTTATACATTATAAAACTGTAGTACATTAAAGATAAAAAAATCTTGAGACTATCCTCTTTAAGCCATTATGAACCCAACTAAGTATCTATTTATCAACCAAAATAAATGTATAACCTTACTTAACCAACCGCACAGCCTCACGGTCACACTAGTACAATATTCATAGCATCACGCTATTTTCCCCAAGAGGTTGAGCGGAGCTTCGGAACTTCGGATTATATTCCCAAGTCACAATGATAAAACTTTTAGCGTAGTTAGGTATAGATATTTAGTAATGGTCCTGAAGCGCAACTAGACGCCCGCGCATGAGACGCGATAGTATAAATTCTATAGTATTTGATACAACGCTCGATGCCCCATTCATGCTTGACGGCCGACGACATTATGCCGAGGGCTTAAATAGCGTGGTTCATCCCCTACAGCGTTAGTCGTAGAGAAGAGGAACTCGTGGATAAGTAATAGCTGCGCGGATCAATAGATCTGCGAGATTAAGTTGCACTTGCCGCGGTCAGTCCATGAATGAGTGACCATTTTCTTAACATATCCTCAGACACTTGGTGCACTTTACTCTGTTAAGATCATTATGTTTTTAAAATTCATGCAGCTAAAATGATAATAAGTTTATTATTACTTTATACTTTTCAGGGACAGATGAAAGAATATAAACATGAAGCATAATGAAGCGTCATAAACATATTGGCCTTTAAACAGAGCAATATTATTTAACTGATTCCTACAAGTTTCCTTACTTAAATTATTAAGTTTACATTCATATTTAAGTCGAATGATAAAATAAACTTCTAGAATGTATTTAATTATTAATTATTAAATGTTTGTCAAAAGTAATACTTATATGAAAAATAAAGCAATCATTATGTACTCCGTGTCCCAGTGTTTTATTTCTAGCAAAACATTTTATAAAATATAAATAGGTATATAATTAGTCTACCTATTTATATTAACAATATGTAAAAAGAAATTCCTGGAAACTACCCACGGCAGTAAATATTTTCTCCAAAGATCATAGCTCGAAAATACAACCTTCCGATCTGATAATTAGGAGTTTTTAAGTTTATCGGTAAAGTCACCTGGGATTTTATACATTTGAATTAAAATCAAATTATTATTCCCAGGAACAAGTTATATGAATATTTTTAATTTTAATTTTGAAGTTATTTAACTTCGTGCACTAAACAATTTTTAAATCTTTTCCGCTTCCTGAACAATCATTTTCGATAGTCCTTGTAAGTAAAATGTACATCACTAGCTAACGCACACAATGCCAAATCAAAATTGGTCACGCGTTTTCGGGCTGTCAGGTGGTCTATACGCCAGTATATTCTAAGTCTATGAGAATAAAGAAACACCATACATACGTCTAAGATGACCTTGTTACCGATAAAAAGGGTCTCCGGTTCTCGTCCTACACCTTAAAAATGCATTATGCTTCTACTTCCAGCTGGTATTCTGTGAGAGTGTGTTCTTTCCCCAGTCGAGCCGACCCATTAATTTGCATTTGCATGTCAATATAAGGCAGTTATTTCGATATTACAGATAGACACTTCAACTTTATATGTATAGAGTATAGATAATATTTATAAATTGTCTAAAATTACAAAGAATTATTTTAAGATGAACGATTGTAATGTTGAATGGGCAAGATGTACAGCAATCGCCAATTTGCCAATCACCATATAAACATTGGAGATTAGGGGTGTATTTTAGAGAAAAATTCAACTGTGGAGTGTTTATGGGCTGATGGTGACTGCTTTGATGAGTATTTAGAAGTTTATAATGATAAATTAAAAAATAAAATACCTGGAGTGCAAATACCGCCGACAGAGTTCCTCCTAGGGGACCCAACGTAAGCTAAGCCTAGGATACCACCCTCAAACTTGAGATCAGTGAACAAATGCGCCAGACAGAAATCCTTGTGAGAATATTCCCGACTAAATACCTGGTAAGATAAAATGTAATAAATTATTAATAGCAAGCGGTAAACAAACAGTAATTAATGAGAGTATGGACGCCTGCACGAATTAGGCAATGCATTAAGTATGACAAGTGCACTATTCGATGGTCCATAAATGTATTTTACGAACGTGTAACATGGAATACTGTTCCCATCTCTGGGCCGGGGCTCCCCAGTGCCAGCTCCTTCAACTTGACCGCATCCAGCGCAGAGCGGCTCGAATCGTCGACGACCCTTCCGATCCTTTCCGATCGGCTCGATTCACTGGCGCTGCGAAGAGATGTTGCATCCCTTTGCATTGTTCAGATTAATCCCAGCCGCCAAATTTCACGAACGCAAATCGCGGGAAAACTCCCGATACCATCCACACCATCTGGATGCTTGGCGGTCCACCACTGTACGTTTCACTAGGAGTTTTCTTTCGCGTACGACCTCTCTGTGGAATGGTTTACCACCGGCAATTTTTCCGGACCGATACGACTTAGGGACCTTCAAGAAAAGAGCTTACTCCTTTTTAAAACGCCGGCAACGCACCTGCAATTCCCCAGGTGTTGCAGTTGTTCATGGGCGGCGGTAGTCACTTACCATCAGGTAAGCCGTATGCTCGTTTGCCCCTCTCCTATAAAAAAATTATATGCTTACCTCAAGGAGATTACGGACGTCCCACTTTTCGCGGACCATATTGTAGTGAGCTTCGCCGCCTCTTACCCGCGTAGGTTCCGAATGCACTAATATCTTCTTTATAACAAAACCCATTCCTTTGAAACCGTCCATATCCTGTAGAAATAAATGTAGAAAAAAAAATCTATTCCATATATTCCATCTTATGTAATGCGTACAGCAAAGGAGTGGAATAATTTGTCGGCGTCTATCTTTCCGTCCGAATACAATCTGGGCGTCTTCAAGGCAAGAGTGAATAGGCTTTTGTTACGCTAAGACAGTGCGATTTACCATCTAGGGCTGCATCACCACTTACCACCAGGTGGAATTGTGGTCAAGCACTGGCTTATAATAATTAAAAAAAAACATCTTAGGGCTTCCGACAGATGGCGGTATAACCATCTAAGCCAGGTATTTACGTCAGGCGTAAAATACTCAGACTAGTGTAAGAGAACAGCTGCGATTATCAATCCGCCTGCCAAGCGTGGCAATGAGGGCTAGTAATATTCCGCTCACCAGATGTCGCTAGTTGACACTGAGGTAAAGTTTTTTGTTACACAATGTCATTTAATTGATTAGTTAGTTTTTAATAAAAAAAAAATCAGTTTCTAGAGGATTATATTAATACACAAAACAATGCCTCAGTGGTTTGCTCTTTGATTTTTTTCCACATTTTTAACTTTTTTAATTTTTTCTACTTTTATGAATATCTGTGGTTTGGTTTATTTATTTTTAATCTTATTAATATAAAATATAGCTAATATTACAGAAAGAAACATTATATTTGACATTATTCGAACAAATTAACTTCCCCGCTATGAAATCTGTCAAATATTATACCTCACTTTTACGTGGCGCCGCCCTGGTGGCAGAAAAAGTCGTGGATGCCCTTATTAAGGCTACTATTCCATCCATCCATCCATCTATTACAGCCCATAAAAGTCCACTGCTGAACGTAGGTCTCCTCATAGAGAGGATTTTGCCATACTTGCCCTAGTGGCAAGCGGGTTGGCAACCACAGTTTTTTATTATTTTGAGTTGTTAACGATGACGATTTACGACAAATAAGGAATTGGACTGCCAATTTCAAAAAGAGTTCTATGACCAACAGTGAACTGTTAATGGACCAACGGTAATGAAGGCTATTATATAGAAATATGAAATATACATTAAGTGTCTGGTCGACCCTGTAGTGGCGGTGTAAGATTATCCACTAACATATCGTCCCGTAGGTGTCGTAAGAGGCGACAGAGGGAAACACCAGGAGATGTACAACAGCGTTTTCCCAATAACAAGTAAAAATAAATGCCAAGCGTGGCAACTTGAACTTTGTTCCTAACATAATAATGGATCGTAAAATTGTACAATTAACGTGTATATTGAAAGGAACATGTAAAAATTACACATAGTGTAATTAAATGCGCGCGCGTAGTCGCGCGCTTTTGATACGCTTGATCATAAAAAACTAACAACTAAGTTAGAACGTACTGGAATCCGAGGTGTAATACTAAACTGGTGCCAAGACTATCTGAAAGATAGAACTTATAGAGTAAAAATAGATGAATGCCTAAGTAAGCCCGTATCGGTCTCGACCGGTACGGCTCAGGGTTCGGTGATCGGTCACACCACTTTCTGGCTTATGTTAACGATATGACTAATGTACTTAAATACTGTACCTCTTATCAATTTGCGGATGACACATGTGTCACATCTGCTGCAAAAGATCCACAAGTAGCATTAAATAATTTGCAATACGACTTCAACAACTTAAATAAATGGTGTCATGACTCAGTTTGTTGAATGCAGCTAAAACTAAGATGCTACACATAAGATCTCCTTATATAAGAGAGAAAAGTATGTACATCGAACAATTTTATAGCTCATGATCACAGTTGCCTTCATAATTCGAGTTACCTTCCCTGTAGGTGTCAACCAATTAACAGTAGATTCTCATGTGTACCTTGGATTAGTAATTGATAGTACATTTAACTGGGGACCCCAAGTTGAGCGAGTATATGACAAATTACGAGCGTTCCTCGCAAACTTAACAATCATCAAAAAACAAATTGACTTTTAGGACTCGATTAGTATTATATAACGCGTTTGCTAATTCTATAGTCAGCTATGGCCTCTCCAGTTATGGGCGAACTTTCAAGACATATCTGGATAGGATATATAATCTTCAAATAACATTAAAACAAGTGGTCTCACCTAACATAAAACAACAATTTTCGTCAAATGAAATACAATTATTTAAATATTGCGACGTACTACCCGTGCACGACCAGTTCATACTCGAAATGGTTAAGGAAGAATTTTTAATAATTCTATTAAAATAAAAGTGGAACATAATAAGGGTACTCGGGCGATCACTCGCGGCAAGTTGGTCACGACAGCAGCGCGGAACACTTACGGCAGACGCACTACTGTATACTTGATTCCTTATTAGATATTAGGAACTCTATTAATGAAAAAAATATAAAAAACAAACTAAAGATGTTTCTAGTGAGTTCTTTGGATAGCAAAGATCGAATAGTTATATGAATCGGTATAGGTACTTTGTTTTTTCTTTTTTTTTAAGTATAGCGAACATAAGCACAGCAACGAAACCTCAGTGGTTTGAGTTGTGTTTAATGTGTATTATTAATTGTAGAATTTTATGGGTAGTAAATAAGAAGAAAAGTCACGTGGTCAAAGCCGGCCATATTAGACCACACTCACCGGCTCCTCTGCTCCCTTCACCTAAGGGTCGTTCAGTAACCTGAACAAACACTAAAGCAACAAGATTCTCTTCACTATTATTTCTACACTAACCTGTCGATCTTGCCACACTGTATCGTTGTATATTTTATGTACGCGGTCGATGAGGCTTATCTGAAATTTAAATCAATCAAATTTTTTAGTATAAAATAAATTTTATATTGTTAAATTGTAAAAAATTATTTGCATGAAAATGGTTTCAAAAAGTTTTAACATTTTTAAACAAACCATTTCTGATATTTAACTTTTAGTAGTGTTTAAGTCAGTTAAAATAAAGTATTGCAAAAGTGATTTCTTTTATATAGAACTAGCTGTTCCCCGCGACTTCGCCCGTGTGTAATTTAGGGTTTTAATTAAGTTGCGCGGAACTCTAACTATTTTTCTAAAATATAAGTTACTCATAACATCGGCTATCTGCCAGTGAAAGTCCCGTCGAAATCGGTCCAGCCGTTTGGGAGATTAGCCGGAACAAACAGACAGACAAAAATTTTAAAAATTGTGTTTTTGTTATAAGTACTGTATATACTTTCATATGTATTTAGTAAAAATCTGTTATTTTGACATTACAAACAAACACTTCAATTTTATTTATTTGCATAGATAAGGGTGACAAACGAGCACACAGTCCACCTGATGGTAAGTGGATGCTGTGGCCAATAGACAACTACATCTATCCTCGATTAAGAATCACAATCAGAAAAGAATCAGAAAAGGGTTGGCAATGCATATGCATTGCCAACCCTTAGGACTAAGGTAAAAAGGGTTTCCGTTTCTCTACACTCACCATACGAAACACAACAGCATTGAGCTGCTATTTTACACTGCTATTCTGTGAGAGTGTGGTCCCACCCCGGTCGAGCCGACCCATTCGGGCTACAATTATAATATAGGTGAAGCCACGTAAATTTCATTTTTGATAAATATTTTCGGATTAATCAAATTTATATAATAATCAAGCTACGTACGAGATAGCTGATAGTAGTCTTTGTATTACTGGCTCCCATTTCTTGAAAGAATCTATAGTCGGCGACGAGCAACAGCGGACATCTTGTTTTCGTCGGTGTGTATTCATAGTCGCTTTGCCTCTTAACTCTTTTGTAGTTAGGGGCACCTTCATCTTCGTACTGGGGAACTACCGCCTCATGCTGGGAACCTTGAGAATTTTCCAGATATTTGTCCTTTTCAGATTGTTCCTGCTTAGTTTCTAAAATGTCGTTGTAGCTGTCATCATCGTCTTCCTCCAATTCTGTAATTAATTATCTTTTCTATCATCTTAGGTGTAATGTAAATTTTGTTTGAATTATAAAAAAATAAAAAAGTAAATACTAGATG
Source organism: Parnassius orleans (assembly GCA_029286625.1). NCBI lineage: Eukaryota > Metazoa > Arthropoda > Insecta > Lepidoptera > Papilionidae > Parnassius > Parnassius orleans. Next base: position 140,066 of record JAGSMP010000243.1, on the reverse strand, counting down.
GTCACTATGGGCACAGCCTAAGAAGAACATAGAGTCAGTCATCGCGTTTGATGTTGTCGGAAAAGCCGACATAAACAATAAATTGCTAGGGTTGTCAGAACATTTGAATTTGTTTGTTTAACCGCACATGTAGTGTGAACCATTTTAATTTATTTGCGTGACAGGACAACCCTAGCAGACAGTTAGTCGTTAGACGCGGATGGAGCTCCGTCCGCGTTTTTGGCCGCACCGCACCGCACGATTACCCCGTCTAAACGTCTTCGATGACCGACTGTTAGTAGTAGTTAAACTATGCTATGGGCTAACAACTGCAGCAACTTAAATTACTGGCGGTAGAACTTCTTTTCTGGTTAGGAGTCCGTCTGGGTAAGTACCCCCACTTTTTTCTTCTGCCAAACCTTACTTATTTCTGAAGGGTTTAGAGAGCCAGTATAATTACAGACTTTGAGGCATTCCATCTTACTCCACAGAGGTGACGACGCATCTAAAGCGTTCTTTGTTTGTAATTGGCTGCCGGTGTCCATGAACTGTAGTAGCCACTTACCATCAGGTGGACTGTAGGTTTGTATGTCACTACTATTTTATAAAAACAGATAATATAATAAAGATATATGAAAAATATAGGAAACATTTCCAGATATATCAAAACCGATTTTAGATCTCTGGTCTACTATGCCGCTCACCCCATATGTACCAAGAAAATCTACCTGGGTATCATTCAACAGAAACAGAATAACGAATAATAAAATATCAGTTTGTATTCTTGTCTTAGAAATAGACTAAATCCACAACTATTAAGTTAAATGTGTAATTCCTATTCCTTACCTTGGCCCTCTTTTACATAGCCACAAACTCGTGGCCTGCTCCCATTAGCATGCGCCCAACTGAAGCGTATATCTGAGGACCGATACGTTATCATTGTGCCGTCCTGCTGATCTGGTAAATGACGCCAGGAAGGCTGCGAACAAAGAAGTAAACATGAGTATGGCACTTAAAAGGACTTTTTATTTTAAAACATTATCCATTAGTAGGATTATCTCCCCTATTCTGTGGAGTTGTTATACATGCATAAGTTGCAGACTGCTGATCATGTAGTCCCGGTTTTGAATCTTGGGTCAAGCAAAAAACGAGTTTTTCTGACAAGAATGGGTTCATGGGAAAAAATCCGGACCTTGACCAGTTGTTTTTTGGCCATACAAACAATCATTCCGTGCGGTATTAAAATCTGTCGCCATTCAGTGCTAAAACCAAATGCCAATAACCATTGCAATACCAAGCTGCATATGTCTGTGTTTACGTGGTATAACCACGCTGCAGCACTAATTGCTCGGCTCCGTGGAGGTAGGAGCATATTCTCACATAATATCAGTAGTAGAATAATGTTGCTGTGTGTCGTATGGTGAGCGTAAAGAAATGGAGTATGGTAACAAGGCATTCCATATTAGTGCTCAGATTATACAATGCATCTGTATTTTGATTCTTAATTGATGAAAGATGTAGATGTCTATGGGCCACAACATTCACTTACCATTTGCTTGTTGTCACCTTTATTCTATAAAAAAGGTAACTAATTATTTATAATTATAAGTTATGATTATAAAAAAATCACAAATATGCCATTTATAACTCAAGTCAGTTTCAAGAGTTCTTTGGCACCTTGTCAAGTGTAGTAATTATGACAATTCTATACTATAAGGTGATTCTTCACTGTGACTTGACTAAAGGGGTAATAATAAAATTTTCAAATTGAGAGCTGGTTTTGAAATAAAAAAATATGTTTAAAGTTTACCTCAATATGGTATGTCTCATCTGGTGTATGTATTATTCCTGTAATCACTCCATCATCTATGTGCAACTTGACATCAGACATTGTTTCACCAAACACTCTACCAGTGTAAAAGTTGTCTCGATCTGAAAAAAATATTGATAAATTAATAGAAATTTGTAAATGTTTTATAACATGGCCATATTATTATTACTGGAACTGTTTTATTATTGGAATGAAGTTCCTTATTTGACGGTACGAATTTGGCGGATGAGGCTAGGCGAGAAAAGGTGTAAGATTTTTCCGTCACGACCCCTTCTGACTTAGTGTAGATGGCCTTGACGGCTATAAGGAAGCGAGATCGAATAATATCCATCTCCCTCGCACTTTTTCTTATCTTGCCATGAAAGAAATATTATTTTATTTTAAATGATGCTTTCATTTCAATAGACGCTAGTAATTAATTTATTTGTATTTGTTAATTAATAATGTAATATGTTTATCAATAATAATATACTTCGAAAGGAACTTCGTTCCAACCGAGTGTTCCACAACACTCACGCATGTTTTTTACTGTATTTTGTTTGATTGAAACTTAATTTGAAAGCAATATATGTATAAAAATAGCAAAATTAAATCTTGCAATTGAAAAGAAGAATTAGATACTACTACATTTAAGATTTTAAATGTATTATAAAGATTACAAAATAAAGATTATTATTTAGTTCTGCTGAAGTATTCAAGATCAAATATTTGATCTATAACGCAGGATTAGAGTCATAATATGGACTAGAGTAAAGAGGAACTCTCTTCCTACTTAAGTGAAGCCAGAAGTGAATTCAATTCAGTAATGACGAGAAGGCTGCGCCAACCACTATATTTTATATTTCTTATTATATTCTTCTCAATTATGCATTAAGACTCATGCTACAAAACCATCATATAGAAAACCAAGAATTGATATAAGGTAAATTATAAATCCATCTTTACATCATTCTTGTGGAAAGGTCAATGTAAAAGAGCACATATACACCAAACTAGTAGCATAGTAAAGTTGACACAAGAATACTTTATCAAGTTCATATTAGAATTGCAAGGTGGTAGTATAAGATAATACATTGCCGCATCTTTATTTTATTACAGAATTTTTATTTAATTTATATTATGGTTATTATATACAACAATCACAATATTATTCATTAAAAATTAACAACCAACAAATCTATAAATAACATGTGTATTGCTCTAAATTTATATTTTAAATACTTACCAACATGAACAATAGTCTTTTTCCCATCACCATCAACAGTATATGCTTTAAAATTTGAATGCAATACTGAACTATGTGGATGCAATATTAATCTGAAATCTTTTCCTAGTGTCCTGAAGTGCAACTCTTTGATAACGTTGAAGGGATGGCTTGAAAGCTTAGTTCCTCTCTTTACTACATGATGGTTAAGACTGGATGAGTGCAATGTTTCAAAGTACTTTAAATTGTGGTATATTGAACCTGCAATGTAAAAGTACACAACATATTTTACATATATTTATTTCTTTATTTACAACTATATTTATTAATCAATGTAGTGGCGGTGTAAAATATCCACTACCCCATATCATCCCGCGGGTGTTATAATAGGCGACAGAGGGAAGCTAAACCAGGAGATGGGCAGCAGCAACTTCCTGATTCCACCTGAATAAAAATAAAAAACTGCAGATGCCAAACTCACATGCCAAGCGTTGCAACTATTTGCAAATATCTTCCTATTAGACAATCTATGGGGGAGGCCTATGTCCAGCACTGAACTTTAATAGGCTCTAATGCAATGGTAACAGTTACATCTATTTTTGTACAGACAATAATATGTATTTTATTACTAACAATACAAACTTTGTCACTTATTTTTAAATGGGTTCTAAGTTTTTATTGTAGAAAGTTCTTCTCAAATCTATGTATACTTACATTTGGCATAATATAAATAATTTGTAAATAATATAAGAGAAATTATTAGTAAGTTAGTTGTACGCTCCATAGTTATGGTTTTCTTTTTATTAAGACTAAAAATAATGCATTTGTAAACTAATAAAAAAACTAAAGAATGAAAGATTTAGGCAAGATATTTGTACGATTTATAAAATATAATCTTACAGTTCTATTGCACATATCGCTAAAAATAATAAATAAATGGTTCAGTAAAATATAAAATTATAGGTATAAATTTGAGCTTTCATAAATAATAGAATAAATCGATCACTTTTCACGATACGTTCAAAAACATATAATTTTTTTGTTGTTGTTTATGTTGCCATTCCCTAAACGTAGTGATTATATTCTCTTTGCCATTCGCCATTTAACGTAGGCAAAGATCTTAGACCATACAGCCAAGGAGTATAATATTATGTGCTACGTTTTATCATATCCCTAGTCTGATTTGTATTTTCTTCACAAAACTCTTCACAATATGTTGATTATTACGTCGTGATTATATACCCTTTGTAGCTGTTTTGTCTTATTGCGAAGTTTTTGGGAGATTTTGATGACAGCTTGACCGAGCAGACTGTTGATGACAATATTATCTCAAGGTCCCTATGCAGATAAATAACCAGAGATTTATATCACCATTGAACACTTACATCGTTTTTATTAATAGTTCACGTATGCAGATATGTTAAGCACAAAATTGAACCAAAAGAGAAAAATAATTAAAAATCCGCAATTTAAAGAGCAAACTACTGAGGCATTGTTTTGAGTAGGCATTGTTTCACATCTCATTCGCAGTCTGTATTATATTCAATATTATATTTAGGGGTAATTATAGGTCATCGCATTTAAAGGGGCCTCACGAGACCCCTTTAAATGCGACGACCCCAGACTTTACCACTGATGCTTTGTTAATTTGATTACGCTCGAAAAAGAACGTCACAAATTTAAAAGCGTGTTTATTTGGGGCCTTGGAAGAAGCTCCTCTTAAGTGCAACTGCGAGACCGTTGTAAAAACCTTTTCTTGTACTATTGGAACTATTTTCTTTATCGGACGGTACGAATTTGGCGGATGGGGGCTAGGCGAGAAAAAGTGTAAGATTTTTCCGTCACGACCCTTCTGACGTAGTGTAGACGTCTTCGATGGCTATAAGGAAGCGAGATAATGATTTCTTATATTTACGCGAACACTACACATTTAAATAAAACTAGTTTTACGGATTTTATCGCGTATATTAACTTATTTTATATTCCCGACGTTTCGAGTACTTTACAGCACCCATGGTCACGGGGGGGACTGAGGTATTTGACGTCCTAATGTCATAGTTAACCACGGTTACCTCCAGATTAAAAATTATTAATTTTGTTCCGATCTACGCAGTATGAACTTACAGTATCTTGAAGTCTTGCAGTTGTATGCTTGGGTTGGGATTTAATTTTATTAATTATAGGATCCCAAGCAGATGGTAGCACCCAGCCATCTTCTCTATTGAAATTAGGATGTTTTTTGATTTCAATAGCCTCGCGAATCATCCTTCGAAAGAATCGGTGTTCTAACCACCTGGCTTCACTGTTTGAGGTGTGCGTATGATGTGAAAATCTGAAGGGCTAGAATTGAGTGCCAAACGGCACTGCTAGGTTATAATGGGTTAAGATTGGATGAATCCAAAAATTTGACTTCCCTGCATTGATTATATTTTCGTCTTAAATGTAAGAGATATAACAAATAAATGCGACGACTGGACGAGACGAGTTTGTTCTTTAATTTTTTGCGCATTTTTAACTCTTTTTTTTATTTACTTTTACCTGTTGTAGAACTGAAGTCCGTGTTAGTACGGAAAAGCCGAGGGTACCAGCACCGGCACCGGCGCATTGGATAAACGAAGGCGCGGCACCGGCACCGTATCGTTTCGTGCCGGCGAATGGAAAAGCGCCCAATAGCATCAACCAAATTAAATTGGAATAGGAAAATAGCAGTGCTGTGTTGCCAGTAAAGAAAGAACTGACCAGGTGGTACCTTTTCTTTCTAGGAGTCGGTCTGAGTAAAAACCACCCTCTTACCTATTTCTGCCGCCAAATAGCACATAGGTACATAATTATAGGCTGTGAGGCACTCTAGGACTAAGAAGTCCTCATAAGTGACAACGCATCTGTAGCTTTCTTTTTTTCAAGTTGGCTACATATGTTCGTAACATTAAGAGAAGATAAGTAAGCCTTAGACCATTAATGGTCTAAGAAGTAAGAAGATGTTTATTAGGCCCAATATTAGGCTCTATTTGAAAATCAGCGCTGCTGTCATTTAGTTCAGCAGCTGTTAGCTGGGACCTAATTTGAATTTACACAAATCCCGGTTTTATATCTCATGTTATTTTATTTTCTTTGTGATGTCAAATAAAGTTTTCTTTCGTTCTTTCTTTCTTTCAGATGTCTCATTTTGCACTGAAAATAGACTACATGTATCTGTTCCTTTTCTCAGAGCACATGAAAATGATGCACACACGAGTTGATGCAAGGCTGTTTGGCGACAGAATTAGGTAAGAGGGTATCCTACCCAGACGGAGAACTAGGCTGAAAAGAGAGTTCTACGCAGATCCGAAATATCATGAATTCAATGTTCACAAAAAATATGAAGTTATGTTTAGATTTTAACTTCAAATATAATATTGATAGCACAAGGTGACACGCTACCTCCCGAACGGGTTCCCGCCTTGTCGTGACGAAAGGACTTAATAGTCGTGGCTTGGTCACTTAAAGTGAATTAGGAGGAGCTCATTTAGGTGACTATTACGAGTGGGCTTGGCGAGCCCACACCTCGTCACCACGGCTGCGAAGGGCAGTTCAGGAGGAGGAATTCTGGCGAGGCACCACTAGCTCTATCTTCCACGACTCTATAGGAGTCGAACCGCTGGTGCGGCGGTGATAAGGCCTAGGTTGGATAAGAGTGTCGTTGTTACGATGCGCCATGCTCCCTTCTTTCTACGGCCGAAACTGGGTTGGCGGTGCAGTGGAGCAATAGACCAGATCTGCCGCTGGGGCTGGGAAGGCTGATGCTTCCGGGGCACGTTTTTCCTACTCCAATGGCCCGCACGTAGCGGACTCTCGGAGGAGGGGATTATCCGTTGCGCAGCCCGGCTAGCATGGGCTAGGGACAAAAAAATTATCCCCGGATTATATCCACTGACAAGAGATAAAATTATCTTGTCCTTATACCAAAGCACGGCAACGGGGAGGAGTACATCCCCGTTGGGCATAACGAGTAGACATATATCCCCCGTCCGTAGTATGGAGCCAAATGAAAGATAAAAAATTATGCTTTTTTGACATTTCAAAGGGACAATTTTATCCTAGTTCATTGGACGTGGGTTTAAATTTATATTTATACAAAAAATCTATCTAAGTCTAAGTCTATCTCCCATTTTATCTACTGTGGATATTATATCCACCGGTGTGCCCATGCTCGAAGGATGGATAAAACTAATCGAGGGGATAAACATTTTCTCCTTTCCCCGAGGATAAAATTGTCTCCTGCCCATGCTAGCCCTGCAGGTGTAGTTCGAGTCCGTGTAGGGAGGCACACCAAAATACAAATGCCTGAGGAGAACAACGGGTAGAGGAGTTGTCGTTTCCCAAAGAGGAGACCGAGGGACGCTGATGATGACGCTGACTTTTGATGCTGGTGGGGCCGATTCAGTGCTGCAGTGATGTCAGTGCGAGTTCGATATAACCCGTCGTTGCTCCAGTGAGTTGGGTATACGTAGGCACTTCCCAAAAAAAGGTTGATATGTTAACAGCAAAACACATCCGGTGTTTTTCTATATTATAACATTATGTCTTTTCTATAGGTTTTCTAAAGGTTTAATATGTTAACCACAAAACACACTCAGTGATTTTCTAAAGGTGTTGAGGTATATTTGCTTTATTAAATAATCATTTGCAAGCCTCGGTAGCGCAGTAGGCAGCGCGTAAGTCTCATAATCTTAAGGTCGTGAGTTCGATCCTCACCCGGGCATCGTTTTTGTTAGTTCATTTTCTCTAGTCAATATAAAACTTTTATAATACCTATAAAACGTTTGTAATATTCTATGGGGTGGTGAGGATTCCGGGCGAGATTTTTATCAGTTATTTTTAATTGTTACGTTTTTAAAAACTTAATGTAAATCTAAAAATCTAATAATTAAAAACTTTATGAGAAGATTTTATTTATTTATTAATTCTTTATTGCATTCCTTATAACAAAATAACATAAATGGTGGACTTAATGCCTTGAGGCATTCTCTGCCAGTCAACCTACAGAGTGATAAGAGTTTGACGTAAGTGTAGCAGTATAGAATAAAAAACAAAATAAAAATGATAATTAACTACGAAATAAATACATTTAAAAAAAAAAACTAAAATAGTTGCTGCGCTACCGAAGATATTGCTGAAGAGACACAGATGACGGAATATGCACCGATGATTAGGCAGAGGAAATATAAGGAGTTATATTATTAGCTAGCCGGTTTTAAAGTAATGGAGCTATGCTATGCTTCAATAAATAAACATATTATCTTTCTTCTCTATCTTTTTCTATACATATTTTTATACTTGTCAGAGCCACGATGCAGCTATATCATAGTTGTGGCACGAATGGGTCGGCTCGATCGAATAAGGACCAATTAGTCAAAGTAAATCAGCGTGGAATAGCAGTATCGTTTTGTAAGTTTAGAGAACCGGCGACCCTTTTTTACTCGAAACGAGGAATTTCATCTTAGTCCTCAGTGGTGACAACGCATCTGCATTTTGAGAATAGATGTTAATATCTAGCATATACTTACGATCAGGTGAACTGTGTGATCGATTGTCACTTTAATGCTGTAAAGAAAACACATCCTATTATTTTCTAATATTGAAATTCCCGGGCATATTTTATACGTGGCAGAGCCATGCTACAGCTATATTGATAGTATAGTTGTAGCATGAATGGGTCGGCTCGACCGGGGAAGGACCACGCTCTCACAGAATGCCAGCGTAAAATAGCAGCTTAATGCTGCTGTGTTTCGTTTGGTGAGTGAACCGGAGACCTTTTTTACTGGAAAAGAGGCATTCCATCTTAGTCCTCAAGGCTGACAACGCATCTGCATTTTATTCGCATACGAGGATAGATGTAGATGTCTAAAGGCCACAGCAACCACTTACCATCAGGTGGACTGTGTGCTCGCTTTTCACCCTTATCCTGTAAAATAAAAAATATTATAAATAAGGTAATGGTCGCGTAGGTACATCAGCTACAGATTTAGGGCAATGGCGCAACTCAGTCGACTAGACTGGTAATAGCCACGATTATCAATACTGGGAGACGGACAATGGAGAAAGATTAAAAAAAATTGCTGGTTATGCAAGTACATATTTCGTCCGGGAAATCGAACTTGCAGCGCCGCGCCGTCGTAGCTAACTGCATAATCGCTACGCTACCGAACCCTTGATTATCTTCCTCACTACTTCTACCTGGTAATTACGTAATCATATAGCATACTTTACCGGTAGGAGAAGTGTAGCGCATCCCCCCACTAGATGGAGTGATGACCTGGTAAAACAAGTCGATGGATGCAGGTGGCTCAGGACCGTGCTTTGTGGCATTCCTTGGGAGAGGCCTATGTTTAGCAGTGGACTTGTGAAAGGCTGTAATGATGATGATGATGATGGTGATAGCATAACTTTAGTACCCAATCGTTTATAAACATTTAATAAAGTACCGTACAAACGTGTGCGATTTTATTGAAGTTCATTTAATATACAAACAATAGATAATAAATAAATTACAAAAGTATAGCTTATAATTTGTATAATGTGAAACACGATGTCCCGCACTGATACCATAACAGTATCGTGATCAAATGAATCATAAATAGATATGGAGATGGGCCATTGTAAAATTTTTGTGTCACGCTAACGCTACGCAATTTGTCGATAAAATTAAACTTTTTAATAAAAGGATGACCCGACTTCAATGAACTAAAAATAATAAAACAATTTCACATTCAAAAGTCCGTGCTAAGACATATAGTTCAAGCGGTGACCGTCGAAAAAGTTGGTCATCCGGAATAAGGAGAAAAATTTATACTTTTTTATTTGCTAAGTATTAGTTAAATAATAAACCAGTGGTCTGGTGGATTGTAACTAAGAGAACCGGTTGCGACGCGGCTGTTTCTTAGTGTCAGGTGCCTGGTTGTGGAGGTTAGTGGGATCCGAAGCACGGTTGCACCGCTGGCCGACCGTAGATAGTTGGGCGCCCAATTAATGAGCCAGCCAGTCATGAAAGGCTGCCCAGCCATCTTAGGAAAAATCCTGGGATGCCTCTACCATGCCGGTTGGCGACCGGAGGAGAGAGTCTGGTGGCGATTCCCAGGGGGGTTCGGGCGTCCCCGCGATCTCCATGCCAGGTACCATCGATGCTTATTATGCAAACAGAGTCACATTTGCGTCCCTAGGTTATATGTGTGACGCCTCGTCCAACTGCCATTCTCTCAACCTATTCACTCCACCAATTATGAACCTTAATTAATAAAATTATGAACCTTAGTTAATTATATTAATGGATGTTAGTCTTAATTTGCTTACGAGTAGTCAGTTATTCAACAGGTGATTTGTACATAAGGGAATCGAAACAGTTTGCAAATTTTCATGAGTATAGACCCAGTTAATACTGATATTTCAAATAGCACACAGTGTAACCCGTTAAGAGCTACTCAGGCGACTACAAACAAGGCAACACTTGGCAAACAAGGCAACCTTGGCCTATATTCAGGAGTGGCCTTTTGATAGGCTGGGATATTTATCTACTCATTAAAGGCATTTTACTAGAGATGGTAAGTACCTAAGCAAAGACTCGTTGTTACTTCTTTGTTTAATTAAACATATTAAAACAAGTGAGTGAGAGTTATAGAGATATGTGTTCTGTCGCTTATTTCTCATATCACGTATCAAGTTTTTCAAACAGAAATAAATTTCTCATTATTCTAAACTACATGTGAGCGATAGCAGGGAGCTTATGCCACTTCTGATGTTGTGAATGTTTGGAAAGAATCATTGAGGCGATATAACGAACACTACAACAACCTGTCTATCATCTACTTTCTTGAAGTAATGTCTCATCGATTTAAACAATTACTGACGGGTTGCAAGAAATATCCTCTTATATATAGCGTCATGCATGTAATTCCTAAGGGCTAGGCTAGAGTTACCTGAAGGAAAATTGAAAAGTCCTGACTAATAACCTGATATACATAGAAAAGTCCTGACATTTTGTGCAAACGTAATTAACAAGCGTTAAAAAAACAAATCAATCATTGATTTTATGTACTATCCACGATCAATCCACGTCGCAAACTACAACCTTTCCATGCAAAACCTACTGTATTTTGTTGAAAAATCCTGATATTTCCAAAATCCAACCGCAATAATGACTAGAGCCCAAAAGTCCTGACATGTCAGGACAAATCTTGATCTATGGTATCTCTAGGCTAGGCAGACTCCAAAGCAAACAACTTGGACCAAGTTCAGCCAAAAATATTTATTTAGACGGAAATTTTTAAAGAAGTGATAGATGATTAGCCCATCCCCTAAAAATCACAAAATCACAAACCCAATATCCCATTAATCACCTTTTACGACACGCTAGGTATGTAACAAAAAATTGTATAATTGTAAATTGGTATTTTTGTTATTAGTCTAATTTATACATAAGGGACATTTTCTCTTACCCTGCTTTGTTTCGTATGTGAACCTTTTACTGGAAACGAGGCGTTCCGTCTTAGTCCTCAGGGATAACAGCGTCTATAGGCCACAGCATTGTCACCCTCATTCTATAAAAAAACCCTAGATATCGGTTAGCAGTTAACCACGATATGTATGTAAATCATCAATCATTATTAAATTCCTCATAAAGTGTAAGCATTCACCGCATGATACTCAATTAAAAGATGTCGCAAAATAAAAATTGTAAACCAGCCAATTCGTTACTCTAAACGATCCGTTTTGCTACGAAAAAAAGCTTGTTATTTGTTTTGTGAGAAAGTGAGTAAATTTTTCTTTTTGTTTGTTTTATTTCGCTGATAGGATCGCTGACACGGGATATCGCTTTGTGCAATAACGTTCTATAAAATATTCACGAATTGAGACTTGTCTTTTGTTATGAACTAACGACTCGCCCGGCTTTGTCTCGGTAGGATTTATTAATGTAGCGTTATTTAGATTTATGATAATCATCAAGCCCATTTATTTAATCAATTTTTTAGCTTATTACAAAAAACCTCAAAGTTTATTGGAAAAAATATAGCCTAGATAACTCCCGACATTGCTATGCATGTGTTCGTCAAGCTTTATTACAATCGGTTCAAAGATTAGCCCGACAGACAGATATTTTTTTTAAATATAGTTATTCATGTCTTAATGGCGTAAAAATAACTCCCACAACTCAAAAAAGGCAGTTATCGGTATTTATGTATATCGATATTAGAGACAAACACTTCAATTTTATGTATATATGTAGATGTATAGATTTTTAACAGCTAATAATTTAATCATGTTTGTTAATCAACAAGTTTTTTTTATAGGATAGGGTGACAAACGGGCACACAGTCCACCTAATGGTAAGTGGTTGCTGTGACCTATAGACATCTGCATCTATCCTCAATAAAGTATCAAAATGCAGATGCGTTGTCACCCGTGAGGACTAAGATGGAATGCCTCTTTTCAGTAAAAAGGGTCACCGGATCTCTACACTCGCCATACGAAACACAGCAGTGTGAAGCTACTATTTTATGCTGGTATTCTGTGAGAGAGTGGTCCTTCCCCGGTCGAGCCGACGCATTCGTGCTACAACTATACTAATAATATAGCTGCAGCAGGGCTCTACCACGTATAGAAAGTTTAAGAATTTAATTAAACAAAAGCTACATAAAAAGGGTTAGTACATTGTTAAGGAATACATGAATCAAATTAACCTCTGGGAATGAGGTATGTAATCGCTACTAGGCTGGATTTATTATAATTAAATTAAATTATTGTATAATGTAATTGTAAAATTTTATGTTTAAGAATAATCTCGCTGCTCTCGGTTTTATAATGCTTCTTCTCAGGACTGATTTATTTTCCGAACCAGTGGTAAATAAAAAAATGACTTTAGCAGCGTCTTCCTAAAAAGGTTACCAACCCTTGCTAAGCGTGGCAAGTATGGATAATAACCGCAGTTTTTATTTTCTATTTGTTATTAGGAAAACGCTGCAGCTCATCTTCTGGTTTGTTTCTCTCTGTCACAGCTTACGACGTGCACGGGACAATATGTGGAAGTGGATATTCTTACACCCTCACTGCACAGTGTAACTTCAAGTGGTAAAATTAAAAATTTTGTACAACCGACTTTAATATAAACTATTAAGGATAACTCAAAAACCACTAGTTTGACTTTGATCAAATTCATATGCGACCACATGAGAAGCACCAGCTTTCAAATAAAAAAAGAATCATCGAGATCGGTTCACCGACAAAAAAGTTATGAGGTAACACACATAAAAAAAACGTACAGTCGAATTGAGTACCTCCTCCTTTTGAAGTCGGTTGAAAATAATATCCGTAACAAAGTCCATTGCTGAACATATGCCTCCCCCATAGATTGCCTAATAGGGTTGATTATGCCATAGTTGCCAAGCTTGGCAGGCGGGTTGGCAACCGTAATTTTTTCTCCTGTTTCAATTTCCCTCTGTCGCCTCTTACAACACCCAGGGGATGATGATGGGGTAGTGGATATTCTTACACCGCCACTACACAGTTTACACGTTTTAGTTTTTAGATTAATACAAATGTTTTCAATTTTTACTATTGTTTGGTTAAGAAAGTAAAAACCATACATACGTTAGGTACTAAATTAGATAAAGAAATTTGCCCAATTGACCAGATTTGGATGTCTAATAGCCGATTTTAAAATGAGTAGCCCAAAAACAATTACTTTTATTCCTTCCATTAAACAAGTAGGTACTTATAGTTGTATTCCAAAATAAAATGATCCTATAATTCACATACAAAACACGATTACAGCTAAATAGATCGTCGTTTTAAGGGAAATGCTTTCTTTCAGTAAATAAATTGACCAGAGTGTAATGGATGTTTTTCTGTCGGTTGCTCAGGGGTTTGCTGTTTGAGCAAACAAAAAGAAAGTAATAATTCTTTCATTCTACTGACTTACGACTTACTTTAGTAGTATTAAGCTTATTTTTTTATTTTAACTCAAAAGGAAAAAACCGGAGCCTTTAAACCCGGGACTCAAGCAAATGTTAGCATAATTTTTCTTATATCCGATGGCATAATGGAATTTGGATATTTTATCAAAAACTATCAGACGGTGCAAGCTCCTAGAATCGAGTCGAATTTTGCAACATTCAGCGCTTAAGATGGTGTCAGAGATTCGATTACCTACGCCATCACCCCGCGATATATTCTTTAAATCTTAAAATCGACGACACTTTTTTGCATCCTATCCTTGACGGGAGGTCTGTTTCTCTTCTGCGGATCCGTTGAGCTGCGCGGATGCGATCACCAATGTGTTACATCAAGCTATGGAGTATTTTATCCCCTTCTCTGACGCTCCCACCGGTAGCAAAGCTCGCCCATGGTTTAACGCTGAATGCGCCCAAGCAGAAAAGCGCAAGCATGCAAAGCTCCGGATATTAGCTCCAAGAAGAGAACTTTCAACCAGGCCGCCAAATCCTACAAAAAAGCATTACGGAAAGCTAGTCTTGATCGCATTAAACATATTGGCGCAAAACTCTCTGCCAGATCATCCGGCACTAGAGCTTTTTGGTCTGACGCCAAAGCGGTTGAGATAAACTTCTGTCGGCCTACACTGCCTCCGCTGGTAAAACCGGATGGCTCACTGGCGCATACAGCTAAAGAGAAAGGGGACTTGTTCACGTCTCTCTTTGATTACAATTCACGTCTGGACAGTGGCAACAACGTTCCACCTAAATTATCTCACTGCGGGACTTCTATGTCGGAGGTCCGTATCACAAATAAGTCTAGTCTAGACGTGAATAAAGCTAGCGGAACAGATGGTATACCAGCTATAGTTCTAAAGGCTTGTGCACCTGAGTTGTCTCCTGTGCTGACACGCTTGTTCTGCCTGTCATTTAGGACTGGAATAATGCCAAAATCCTCGAAGCTGGCCAACGTGCAGCCTGTTCCAAAAAAAGGCAGCCGTGCCGACCCTGCCAATTATCGGCCAATCTCAATTACCTCCATACTCTGCAAGATTACAGAGCGTATATTGAACGCCCGCTTAATGGCATACCTAGAACAGAATAACCTCCTTAGTGACCGGTAATACGGGTTTCGCCGAAATCGGTCAGCTGGGGACCTTCTAGTCTAGCGTATGCTACACACGTATGGGGCGAGGCACTCGAAAACAGTGGGGAAGCACTGTTTCCCTTGATGTCTCGAAGGCCTTTGACAGAGTTTGGCACGCTAGCCTTTTGGGTAAGCTTCCAAGCAGCTGCTAGGAAGCTAGGAGTCCTTGCAAAAGTGCGGCGATACTTCACGCCGGGACAGCTGCTTACTTTATATAAAGCGCAAGTCCGGTCGTGCATGGAGTATTGCTGCCATATATGGGCTGGTGCTGCAAAATGCCACCTAGCAGCTTTGGACTCAATGAAAAGACGTCCTAAGAGGCTTATTGGTGACCCGAATTTGGTTAAAACCAATCTTACCAGTCTCGAGCACAGGCGCAAAGTAGCGAGCCTTTCGGGTTTCTACAGGATGCATTTCGGTGAATTTGCGCAGGAATTGCATAATTTAATTCCTCCCTCTCCCTTCCACCATCGGACAACCAGACGTTCGGCCAGTCTCCATCCCTTCGTTGTTGACTTACCACGCATTCGAACCAAACGGTTTGCTACATCGTTCATCATGCGTACAGCAAAGGAGTGGAATAAGTTGCCAGCATCTGTGTTTCCATCCGATTACAATGTGGGTGTCTTCAAGGCAAGAGTGAATAGGCTTTTGTTAAGTCAGTGCGCTTCACCATCTTAGGCTACATCACCACTTACCATCAGGTGGGATTGTAGTTAAGCGCTGGCTTAGAATAATATAAAAAAGGTAGGAAATTATAAGATAGTAAAAAGTATATTTCTTTAGTAATTTTCAATTTTGTTATTGTACCTAACATTATCGTTGAAAAAGATTATGTAATTTTATGCATAAACTTTTGAAATCTTAAAAAAGTAGACAAGTATTCTTAACAAAGTATACTATTTTTTTGTATAACAGGGGCTGGGAAGGCTGATGCTTACGGGGCATGTTTTTCTTGATCCTATGGACTTCACGTAGCGGACTCTCGGAGGAGAGGGCTATGCCTGAGGAGAATAACGGGTAAAGGAGTTGTTGTTTACCAAAGAGGGTCCACCGAGGGATGGATGACGCTGTTGGGGCCGCGGATTTGTACGAAAGTTTTTCTGTGGTCCTGCCTATATGCGGTGAAGTTTTTAGTCGGTGCGAGTCCGATATAACCCGTCATTGCCCCCGCGAGTTGGGTATGGGTAGGCACTTCCCTAAGAAAAAAAGTTTGATATATTAACAGCAAAACGCACCCGGTGTTCTTCTATATTATAATATATAATTTCTATAGGTTTTCTAAAGGTTTAATATGTTAACCACAAAACACACTCAGTGTTGAGGTATATTTGCTTTATTGACTAATGAAATGCAAGCCTCGGTAGCGCAGTAGGCAGCGCGTAAGTCTCATAATCTTAAGGTCGTGAGTTCGATCCTCACCCGGGGCATCGTTTTTGTTAATTCATTTTCTCTAGTCAATAAAAAGCTTTTATAATACCTATAAAATGTTTGTAATAAGGTCAATGGAGGCTATTGCAACTATGGGGCTAAAGCAACCAACAGCGATATCTTCCATTCTTATATTTTTAAATAAATTGCCATCTATGGGCCTGGAGAAAAGTCATAATTTAACCTATTATAAACAGATGGCGTCAGAGGGATGAATACTGTTTGACTTATAGAGCTTTTTTGTTAGTCGCCATTTTTACCAGGTGTTTGGTGACGAGCGTGTTATCAAGTTTAAACAAAAAAAATACTTTTCGTGCATTTTACGCAGGCTTTTATGCAGAAACGAAGAAAAGTAAAGGTAAGTAATTTATACACTTATGTTTTTAACGTTATATCTTATATTTCGTAAGATAATGTAATAGTTACATTAGCATCAAATTATGTCGTTGCGGGGTTATTGCGACTAGTTTTTTTGGTTACAATAGCCCCTTCGTGTTTGTATCAAAAAATAAAAACCAGTGATGTCGAATATCGATAATTGTAAATCGATATACTTACAGCATAGTTTAAAAATTCTCGAACTGAATCAATTTCGGGCCTGGGATAAATTGCGTAAATAAATGTTACAATTTGTTTTATTACAATTTCAACCAAGATTTAAATCTATTTTCTTTTCAAGATGGAAATACTATGGTTAAATAGGGACCGAACGAATGCATTTAGTTCACGACTTCACGTGTGCTATACCTACCCATACTACATATCTTAGATACTTTGATCTAATTTGATATTTGACTTGTTTTAGATGGTCCGAAATTATATTAAGAAAAAAGAAAAGAGCTATTCAAAAGAAAAGCTTCTAGAGGCACTGGAGTTGGTTAAAAGCAAAACGTTAAATAGTTATGAGGCAGCAAAAACGTTTAATATTCCGAAATCTACTATAATTGCACATTCATATGGCACACGCGGTCAAAAACAGGTAAACCCTGGAATGAAGACTGTATTTTCAATTGATATAGAGCAAAAATGGCTTCGTATTTGCATACTTTAGAAAAGTATGGCTTTCTTGTGACTAAAAAAGAAGTCAAAATACTAGTATCGGAATACGTCGTAAGAAACGGTTGGATAACTCCATTGAAGAATAATATTCTTAGAGATGATTGGTTTCGTCAGAGCGCTTAGATGGAGAATTATTTAAGTTTCTTTATAATATTGATGTGTATGAAGTGTAATTTTTGTTGTGTATCTATTTGTATTTAGGATTAAGCAAAAAGTCATTTTGTTAGAATCTCATAAGAAAATGTGATAACTATGTGCCATTGATTTAGTTTAAGTAAAGTGAAGTTAATTTTAATAATATTATTTTAGGATTGAAGCATTACAATTAAGATAAAATACCAAATGAAGTTAAACCAAAGTATAGGTTCCTATCATTTTTGTATTTGTCTTTAGAATTAATTACTCTACTTATTTTAGGATCTCTCAAGTATAATTCAAAGTAAAAACAAACTTAATATTGCAATTTAGAAAAAAATGTTTCCTTATAGATTTTGAAAAATTTTAGATAATTTTTTTGTTATGTTCTTAGAAATTTTTGTATTATGTTTTGAGAAGTATCTGAAACTTTTATTTTTAAATGTGATGATTAGCCAATAAAAAATAAAAAACGAAGCATGGTTTTATATTACTTAGGTACCTACCAGTATCGATTGCCTACACATTTTACAATTTATCGATATTTTTTACGTCAACACAACACTATTTCTATAGAAAATAGTCACATTAGCCCCAAACATTACGAAATATACTTTTAGTTTGATCGGGACTCTACTGGTTCAACTCAGAGAATATGCCTGCGTAAATTTCACACTGGGTGTCATGTGCTTCGATTGTGATCATATATGCTACACAAACCAATGAGTTAGTTTAGATAGTCGCATTTACCCCAACATGGGGCTAATGTAACTTTTCCTGTCCGCATGGATCTTTTAATAAGATTTTAACCAAATCCTACGGCTTTTTGACATTATATTTGGTCGAAAGTAATCTCAGATATATGCTTAATCATATAGATATAATAGGTTATCCCATAAAGTCAAGTGGTCGTTTTTGGTGAAGATTCAAGTTTCAACATATTTTTTTTAGTTGCAATAGCCTCCATCGACCTTACTTTATATATCTATTATAAAGTATTACAAACGTTATTATATCATTATGTTTTTAAAAACGTAGAGTAAATCTAAAAATCTAATAATTAAAAACTTTATAAGAAGTTATTATTTATTTATTTATTCGTTATTGCATTACTTATAACAAAAGAATACAAAGGGCGGAATTAATGCATTGAGGCATTCTCTACCAGTCAACACATGGAGAGATAAGAGTTTGACGTAAATGTAGCAGTATAGAATAAAAATAAAATAAAAATGATAATTAACTAAGAAATAAATACATTTTACTAAAAAATAAACTAGTCGCTGCGCTACCGAAGATATTGCCGAAGGGGCACAGATGATTGAATATGCACCGATGACTAGGCAGAGGAAATATAAGAAGTTATATTATTAGCTAGCCGGTTTTAAAGTAATGAAGCTATGCTATGCTTCAATAAAAGTACATAATATTATTTTTCTTCTCTATCTTTTTCAGTACATATTTTTTATACGTGCTAGAGCCACGATGCAGCTATATTATAATTGTTGCACGAATGGGTCGGCTCGATCGAATAAGGACCAATTAGTCAAAGTAAACCAGCGTGGAATAGCAGCTTAATGTCGTAGTGTATCGTTTTGTAAGTTTAAAGAACCGGCGACCCTTTTTTACTCGAAACGAGGAATGTCATCTTAGTCCTCAGTGGTGACAACGCATCTGCATTTTGAGAATAGATGTTAATATCTAGCATATAGTTACGATCAGGTGAACTGTGTGATCGATTGTCACTTTAATGCTGTAAAGAAAACACATCCTATTATTTTCTAATATTGAAATTCCCGGGCATATTTTATACGTGGTAGAGCCATGCTTCAGCTATATTAATAGTATGGTTGTAGCACGAATGGGTCGGCTCGACCGGGGAAGAACCACGCTCTCACAGAATACCAGCGTAAAATAGCAGCTTAATACTGCTGTGTTTCGTTTGATGAGTGTAGAGAACTTTTTTACTAGAAAAGAGGCATTAAATCTTAGTCCTCACGGCTGACAACGCATCTGCATTTTATTCGCAAACGAGGATAGATGTAGATGTCTATGGGCCACAGCAACCACTTACCATCAGGTGGACTGTGTGCTCGCTTGTCACCCTCATCCTATATTTTTTTAAAATTATAAATAAGGTAATGAGCGCGTAGGTACATCAGCTACAAATTTAGCGCAATGACGAAACTCAGTCGACTAGACTGGTAATAGCCACGGTTATCAATACTGGGAGACGAACAATGGAGAAAGATTTAAAAAAAAAATTGCTGGTTATGCAAGTACATATTTCGTCCGGGAAATCGAACTTGCAGCGCTGTAGCTAACTGCTTAGTCACTGCGCTACAGAATTCTGGATTATCTTCCTCACTACTTCTACCTGATAATTACGTACTCATATAGCATACTTTACCGGTAGACGAAGTGTAGCGCATCCCCCCACTAGATGGAGTGATGACCTGGTAAAACATGCAGGAAGCTTTGTGGCATTCCTTGGGAGAGGCCTATGTTCAGCAGTGGACCTGTGAAGGGCTGTAATGATGACGATGATGATGGTGATAGCATAACTTTAGTACCCAATCGTTTATAAACATTTAATAAAGTACCGTACAAACGTGTGCGATTTTACTGAAGTTCGTTTAACATACAAACAATAGATAATAAATAAATTACAAAAGTATAGCTTATAATTTGTATAATGTGAAACACGATGTCCCGCACTGATACCATAACAGTATCGTGATCAAATGAATCATAAATAGATAGGGAGATACGAATGGGCCATTGTAAAATTTTTGTGTTACGCTAACGCTACGCAATTTGTCGATAAAATTAAACTTTTTAATAAAAAGTATGAGCCGACTTCAATGAACTAAAAATAAGTAACAGAAGCTCACTACGGTTTCGTACGTAACACCTCAACATAGCCTGCATTCCGTTTGCAGCGCGTGTTAAACTCAGGCGGCGCGGCGTGACTTCTTCCTACAATCACAGAATAAATAATATGCTACAATATAAAATATTACAAATGGTGTTGCGACGACTGTAGCACGCACACGTACTACTCATATATCTCTGCTGCGTCCTTTAAGCAATATGATGTAAGATAAATTTGGATATGTTCTGATCATATTTTGTATATTTTTGTAGGAATGTAATTGAACTGAAATTGTTATAATATAAAAATAATATTTATGGGTTGTAAGCGCATAGACAGTATTTCAGAGTAACGAATGGTGATACGTGTACTCATTGTTTTTTTATCAATATGGATTATTGATTTATACATAGTGAAAGTATTTTTTTTATTTACCATTACATTCGGAAAATAACTCGATCCTGAGAATAACCATTGTGATTTATTTTACAATAATATTATATAATATTATATTCAATTATTTAATTGAATTATAATAAATCCAGGATGGTAGCGATTACCTCATTCTCAGAAGTATTTTCGTTCATATATTCCTTTACATTATTATAACCCTTTTTATACAGTTTTTGTTTAGTGAAATTCTTAAACTTGTTGATTGACAAATATTAAACATTTCATTATTTTATAAAATTAAAATTAAATAAATAAAATGAAAGTATTTGTCTGTAATATCAATACATATACATATCGATAACTGCCTTTTTGAGCTGATTTAGAAAAATTTTATCTGTCTGTCGGTGTTGGGGTTAATAATCTTCGGAATGGTTGATTCGATTGTAAAGAAACTTGACAAACAGATAGAGAGCTATGTCGGAAGTAATCTAGACTATATTTTTTCCTATAAACTTGGAGATTTTTTTAATAAATCGAAAAATTCTTTAGATAAATTTGATTATTATCTTAAATCTAATTAACACCACATTAATAAATCCTACCGACACAAAGCCGGCGGGTCGTTAGTTCATAATAAAAGCCAAGGCTCAATTCCTGAATATTTTATAGAACTTAATTGCACATAGCGATATCTCGTGGCAGCGATCCATTCAGCGAAATAAAACAAACAAAAAAAATTTACTCACTTTCTCACAAAACAAATATGCGACTGTTTTTTTCGTTGAAAAACGGACCATTTACAGTAACGAATTAGCTGGTTTACAATTTTTATTTTGCGACTTCTTTAAATTGAGTATCATTCGGTGAATGCTTACATTTTATGAGGGTTAAAGTCCTCATAAAATGTAATGATTTATGATATACCATCGTGGTTAACTGCTAACCGATGTCTAGGGTTTTTTATAGAATGAGGGTGACAATCGAGCACACAGTCCACCTGATGTTGCAAAATAAAAAGTTTGAAGTCGTAAAATAAAAATGTTGCAGCCATGTTGCAGGTGTTGCGTACGAAGCCGTAGTGCGCTTCTGTTACCCTAGTGTGAAAGCTTGGTTGGCTCCTTTTTGATGTTTGTTTTTCTTTTTATAATATTTAATACCTTGTTTTAATGTAGTGTCGGTTTAAGAATATCCACTACCGCATATCGTACTATGGGCGTAGTAAGCGGTGACAGAGGAAAACAAACCAGCAGATAGATGGGTAGCAGCGTTTTCCTAATAAGAAATAGAAAAAAAAACTTCTGTTTCCAACCCGCCTGCCAAGCGTAGCAACTGTAGCAAATCCCCCTTATGAAGCAATCCCATAGCTTATGTTTAGCAGTGGACTTTGAAAGACTGTAGTGATAGTGATAGTTTTACAAAATATTACCGTAACGAAAAAACGTAATGGAGTTGCAAAGTGATTCCCACCGGCAAACGATATCCACCAGAGTTACACGTCGCACTGCACTTTCCCTTTGTTTTGCGTTATACGTTTATTGTAACGATACAGTCTATAATAATAATAATAAGACTTTTTTATTACCATAACCAAACAATAGTATAAAAAAGAGATATGTAGAGAGACATTCTTAGAGATATCAAAATAATTAGTTTAGTTCCCGTCCATCCATAACAGCCTATAAAAGTCCACTGCTGAACATAGGCCTCCTCCGCCATTTTTACTATTGTTTGGTTAGGCACCAAAATAGGTTAGGTCTAATAGCCGGTTTTTAAATTGGTAGCCCAAAAACAATTACCTTTATTCCTTCCATCTAAACAAGTACTTATAGTTGTATACCAAAATAAAATGGTCCTATAATTCACAGACAAAACACGATCACAGCTAAATAGATCGTCGTTTTATGGGAAATGCTTTCTTTTAGTAAATAAGTTGACCAGACCAGAGTGTAATGGATGTTTTCCGGTCGGTTGCTTAGAGGTATGCTTTTTGGATACAAAAAAAAAATAAGTCTTTCATTCTACTGATTTACGACTTACTTTACTCAAAAGAACAAACCCGGTCCTTTACACACGGGTAGTGGATTCTCTCAAACACTTCAAATAGATGTATCAAAGTAAATATTGGCGTATTTTTTCTTACATCCGATGGCATAATGGAATTTGGATATTTTATCAATAACTATCAGACGATACAAGCATCTTCTAGAATCAAGTCGAATTTTTAAGATACCGTACGTAAGATGGTGTCACAGATTCGATTACGCCATCAACCAGCGATATATTTTTTTAATTTGATTCAATCTTAAAATCTCTTTAGGTAGTCTATTATAAGAAAATAAAAAGTTTATTAAAAAGTTATTCCTTTAATAATTTTCAATTTTGTTATTGTACCTAACATTATCGTTGAAAAATATTATATAATTTTATGCATATCTGTTGAAAATTTTTCAAAACTTTTTAAATCTTAAAGAAGTAGACATTTTTTTTTAATGAATAAACAATTTATTTTTTATTTTTTAAGCAATAGAATATTAATGATATTTGGTGCATGTGCAAACGAGTTACACTTATTAAAAACTGGTCTTGCAGTTCAGTGTGTAGGATACTCACTAAAACTTAAAGTAATAGTACCATGACGCCTTTTTGAAGAAGGAACTCCTGAAATATACCTTAAATACTAAATGTATACGTAAAATTAATTAAAAATTGAGATCATTAAGTTAATTAAAAGTTTTTGAATCACTGTGTGATAAATGTTATTTTGTCGTTTATTTGTTTAATTTTATTTAATTCATTCCGAAAAGATTACTTGAACATACATACCTTATCTTTAAAAACTAAAAGACAAAATCCTGAAAAAAATGCGAGTATTTTGTAGGTTTAGATATAGATTAATTACGAATGATAATACATTCATTGAAGTTGAATGATATATAACTTTCAAATAAATTTGTCGGTACAATACGCGCCACCTATGTTAATTGTACTACGTAAGTTAATTGTACTATGCCTATAACCTTCGCGCAAGTGCAAGCAATAAGTTGACAAAGTTTTAGCGGAATCTGTAAATTATCCTCTACGATAATTTGTTTAAAAATTTCTTTACAATATTAGTAATTAATACTTACACATAATACGTTTTTGGGATATTTCGCCGGCGTCTTGAGCCAGCAAATAGTCGATTAGGATAGTATTACAAGGCGCCTAGCCAGACCTTGCATCAACATCAGATCACTTGTTTCATCGTTTCCACTAATAGTTTACATTTAATATAAAAAAATCGCTTTCTTATCATATTCATTTATCACTTTTACGTATCAAAATCTACTTGTAACCATTATTATAACATTATTGGCTCGGTTGGTCTGTTTTATATTATATTGTATTATAAAATGAATGTATGTCTGTCTGTACGGGCTAATCTTCGGAATTCGGAATGACTGAACCGATTGTAATAAAACTTCACAAACAGATAGCGAGCAATGAGCATGAGTAGTGATCTAGATCTTTTCACAGGGATGGGCGCAGGCGATCGAGTCCAAGGGGGAGGCTTTGGCGGTTAGTTTGGACATAGCGAAGGCTTTCGATCGGGTCTGGTACAAAGCGCTTCTTTTGAAGCTTCCTTCCTATAGTCTTCCCGAAAACTTGTGCAATTGGATCACCAATTTTCTGGCTGATCGGAGCATCAAGGTCGTAGTAGACGGTGCATGCTCTGATTACAAGCCTATTAACGCTGGTGTTCCACATGGCTGCGTGCTGTCACCAACGCTGTTTCTTCTGCATATCAGTGATATGTTGCAAACCAGTAACATTAATTGCTATGCGGATGACAGCACTGGTGATGCTCTATACTCCGACCGTGCCAGTATTTCTCGGGAAAACGTCGCCGAGTACCGGAACAAACTTGTGTCTGAAGTCGAGTCTTTGCTGAACAAAGTCTCGGATTGGGGGCGACTAAATCTAGTCCAGTTTAATCCTCAGAAGACACAAATTTGCGTGTTTACTGCTAAAATGAACCCCTTTGTCGTATCTCCTCAGTTTCAAGGCACTCCCCTTGTTATATCGAGTGATGTGCAGTTTCATGGTCACTTGGAAGAGACGGCCAAATTGGCCTCTAAAAAGCTTGGCGTGGTCAACAGAGCGGGACAGTATTTCATGCCGGTACACCGCCTACAACTTTACAAGGCGCAGGTTTGGCCTCACATGGAATGGGGCTCCCCAGTGCCAGCTCCATCCGCTTGACCGCATCCAGCGCAGAGTGGCTTGAATCGTCAACGACCGAATCCTTTTCGATAGGCTCGATTCACTGGCGCTGCGAAGAGATGTTGCATCCCTTTGCATTTTCTTTCGCATCTACCACGGGGAGTGCTCTGAGGAATTGTTCGGATTAATCCCAGCCGCCAAATTTTATCAACGCACATCGTGGCAAAATTCCCAATACCATCCATACCATCTGGATGCTTGGCGGTCCACCACTGTATGTTTCACTAGGAGTTTTCTTCCACATACGACCTCTCTGTGGAATAGCTTACCACTGGCGATTTTTCCGGACCGATACGACTTAGGGACCTTCAAGAAAAGAGCTTACTCCTTTCTAAAAGGCCGGCAACGCACCTGCTATTCCCTGGTGTTGCAGTTGTTCATGGGCGGCGGTAGTCACTTACCATCAGGTGAGCAGTATGCTCGTTTGCCCCCTCTCCTATAAAAAAATCTAGGCTATATTTTCGCCGAAAAACTTGAAGAATTTTTGAAAAAACGTTTTTTTTTAAAATTAAATGTTCTTTTATTATCTTAAATCAAAATAACGCCACATTAATAGATTAATAGAATTAAAAGCTGGGACGGCTCGCTAGTGTATGTTAAAATTAAAAAACTGTTTGCTATCAAAATAAATGAAATAATAGCATTACGAACCAGTAAGCTGAAATGTTAATAGGTCGTTCATATAGCCTGAAAAACTGACATTTTTTGTTGTAGAATAAGGGTGATAAACAAGCACACAGTCCACCTGATAGTAAATGGATGCTGTAGCCCATAGACATCTACATTTATCCTCAATTAAGAATCAAAATGCAGATGCGTTGTCACCCCTGAGGACTAAGATGGAATGCCTCATTTCTAGTAAAAAGGGTCTCCGGTTCTCTACACTTAACATACGAAAACAGCAGCATTAAGCTTCTATTTTACGCTGGTATTCTGTGAGAGCGTGGTCCTTCCTCGGCCTAGCCGACCCATTCGTGCTACAGCCATAACATAGCTGCAGCGTGGCTCTACCACGTACAAAACATCATCCAACATCCGGTGAGGAAGAACGATGCTCGAATAGCAGTCTAGTAGTGGCAAGTTGAGTAAAGGGTAAAGGTAAGGTACTGTAATTTGTAAAAGTCTAGGGGAAGTCTGTTTTTAATATCGAAAAAACTAATTTCTATTAATCTTCAGGGGGTTATTTACGAGCAATTAAGACATTATTAAAAAAAATTAAAAGTCTGTCTGTCTGTCTGTTCAGACTAATCTTCCAAACAGATGAACCGATTGTGACGAAACTTAACGAACAGATACAGAGAAATGCCAGGAGTGACCTAGGCGAGAGTGTGAAACCAAAAAATTGATAAATAAATGGTGTTTGATGATTATCTGAAATCTAAATGACGCCACATTATTAGATCCCACCAAGGCGAAGTCGGGGCGGGGGGATAGTGTGCAATAAGGTACATTTCAAGGGTTTTTTAACTTATTAACAAGAAAATTGTGTATGTACTCTTGGTATTTTAAAAGCTGTTCGAAATTTTAAGTAAACTTGAAGTACTTAAAGAACTTAGTCAAAAAATATGCATTATAATGAGAACATTTTCTTTGCAACGGAACTCTTTCACACTTACAACAATGCTCATTTATCGCACATCCAAAAATATAACGAAAGCATTTTATTAAAATTGGAGCGAAATAAAAAGGAAGCAACCGAACAACATACATTTTTGTGCAATCTTCTCCTATAACTTTTTATTCGCTATTTAAAAGATTGCACAAAAATGTATGTTGTTCGGTTGCTTCATTTGCAACCGAACAACATACATTTTTGTGCAATCTTAAAAGGAAAAATAACTGCACTCCAAACTCCAATACTTCTGATATTTAGGCTTCAACGCTATTGTCGATATCGATTGTAAAGAAGTAAAAATAATGGAGTTCATAATAATAATTGTATGGGCTACGTGATCGCTGTCTTTTGGCGGCGTAAAAAGTCACTAATTCTTATTTCCAAGAGTAATTAGTGACGATTAAGGGAAGTGCAAGAAAAATTTCACGGTCTCCTATAGTGATCTATCTATCTAGATATATTATAAGCCGGAAACAAGAAGCAGCGTCAAAGGTTCGAGGTATTTAATACAGCAAATCCTCCTCACGGTGAGAGAGGCCCACATAAAAGTGTCACTCTTTTATAGGATAAGGGTGACAAGCGAGCACAAAGTCCACCTGATGGTAAGTGGTTGCTGTGGCCCATAGACATCTACATCCATCATCGTTTGCGAATCAAAATGCCTCATTTCCAGTAAAAAGGTTCTCCGGTTCTCTACACTCACCATACGAAACACAGTAGTATTAGCTGCCATTTTACGCTGGTACTCTGTGAGAGCGTGGTCCTTCCCCGATCGAGCCGACCCATTCGTGCTACAACTACACAATTAATATAGCTGCAGCATGGCTCTACCACGTATGAAAAGTCACTTTATGGACTGAACCAATAGCTTACTACAAAACAAAAATGTATAAGGGATTAAGTGATTATAATGTGTAAATAATAAGCACGTCACTCTATGTAAAATGTGAAATGTCAGTTTACGTATGAGTTTATATTATACTTTTTTTATGCATGTCTAAGATAGCTAACTTTTTAGACCACTCTATAACGTCATTCATCAAAAGATTGAAAAGCTATTAAAAAAAAAAGTGTGTGAATTTATGTACGCACGTAGGAAGTTATACTTCTTTAGCGTAACAAAACAAAAATTACTAAAATTATTTAAGGTCCTGGTGACAATTATTAATTGACGGCTCCGTGGCGCAGTGGCTTGGCAATGATTTGCAGCGCTAAGGGCCGCGGGTTTCGATTCCCGCACGGAACAAATATTTGTATGGCCTACAAATGATTGTTCTGGGTCTGGATGTTTGTACTTGTGAAATCTATGTATGTAAACTGCCCCCGCGACGTGTAACGTTTTAAAAAAAAATGTAATTTGTTTTTATTAAGAGTTTTAAACTTTATATTTACTCTTAATATTGTTTCACAAAATAAACATACACCCATCACGTCTTTTGACGGGTAAATTTAACCTCCTTTATCTTTATAAAGATAAAAATAAATATATTAACGATTTTACATCCTTATGCTGAGAATGCAAAACTGCGATACAATCTCCACACTTAAAGTTTGGTTTACAAAACTCTTCCTCTCTATCCACCTTTAATATATTGCAAAACGATTTTTTTTCTTATATGCATGGAAAGAATATCGACTAATGCTAATAAATGCTAATACACTTTGAAGTGGCAGAGAAGTTGTATTATATAAATATAATATGTATATCTGTTGAATTATTTTAGATCCTATACTTTCTTTTGAGCATGTCCATTTTTTTACTTTTTTCTATGTTTATTATTTAGATATTGTTTTTAACCTTTCCCATTTTCTTGGTGTCACTTCAACACCACTGATTGATGTAGCATAAGCAGATAAACTAGGTTCAATATCTCTGTACTGTTATGTAGATGATCTACGTGGGAGATGAAGATCAACCTGGAATTCAAATAAATTAAATAGACAAGGCACACTTATTTCCCAGAACTTATGTAATGCAAGGGCAATCTTACATATAATCTAGTTTAACAATAATATATGGAAGAATAATTCAAATTCTATACAATTATTTTGTCTACACAATTCTTAATGTATGCAGTAAAATATTAAGAACATCAATTTATTGTTATGAATGTAATACAAAATTTATGAACTATATATTTTAAACACCTACAGATTTGATTATTTATTTCACTTTCTTTCTGAGAGGAATGTCAGATGATTTGAATTATTATACTGCCTTAGATCGACCGCTCTCATTTCGGTATACCATTTAAACATCCTATATTATAATCTCACAATATCAAAAAATCGTATGAAATACCATTTACTAAATCGTTCTCATCCACCTCCAAATAATTATTGCTCATATAACCATTCTTACAAACACGTTTTAAATGCCCCTTTTTATTATACTTTTGACAAAAATAATTCGCATATCGACATTTATCTTTAGTATGGTTTTTATATCCACAAACCAAGCAAGATATGTTGTTTTCTGTAGTTTGACGAACAGAATTTTCTTGGGCTTGTAAAGCGAAAACGGGTTGCGCTGCCGCTGATGATATGGCTAGTCCCTCATCTTGCAATGACCTTTGAACTGCAACTCGAGCACATCGTACGCTTTGTGCTAATTCCAACGTCTTGTTGAATGTCAAGCTATTCATGTTTTCACTAAAAAACTTTTCTTTTTCCTCGGCATTCGCTAATCCTTGCACAAACTTTTCTCTTAATGCCGTCTCGAGTTCTATTTTAAAACCACAAAACTGTGCGAGATGACGAACCCGGGCCGCCCATTCAGTAAAGTCTTCGCCTGGTCTTTGTTCCACGTTATAAAAAACATATCTTTCCGCGAACATACATTTCTTTGAGGAAAACTGGTTATCAATCTTTTCAATAAGAGTCTGATAAGCTAAGTCTTCTAGTTTTAACGGAAAAACTAAATCGCCTACTAGGCGATATGTATCTTCTGCTAATGATGTGAGCAAAAAAGCTCTTCTCATAACTCCTGTTTTGTCAGTGTCGTCATGATAATCATTGCCATTATTGCACTCAATAATGCGTGAATAAGGTCTTCGTTGCCAAATATTGTGTTTTTATGGGGATTTCACCACTGAAACACAAATTATTATTTTTTCCTAGTTTGGCAACTTCCAATGGATTTTCGCCAGCGTCAAGTATTTCATGAAAGTCACACAGAGTATTTGACTAGTTTCCGTTTCCGTAGATACGCTTACTTAGCTTTATATTACGAAGTTACATAGGTAGTTATTTTCGAATGAATTAACATATAATAGTTTTACAAAATTATTGCTATTACAATAAAATGGATATAGGTAAGTGGCAAAAGTACTATAATTTAATGTTATTAATGGATATGAAATCTAATAAAGTTTGTACAAAAGGCGTGTAAACTAAATTTTACAAAGATTTAAGATTTATAGGACGAGGGATGTTATTAGGAAGAAAATTGTATAATGAAACGGAGAGTTTAGGGCAGTTAAAAAATTATGATCGATCGTACCTTCGTCTAATCCACACTCACAAATTGCGCTACCTTTAATCTTAAGTTTTGCCAAAAATACAGGTGAACAAGTGTGTCCCAATCTAATTCTACATCATTCAGTCATTTCTGAATTTAAAAAAACATAGTTTGGAGGGGATGTCAGGTTGGAGTTCTGCATAATATTTACCTATAGACTTCTTAGTTTTTTTCCAAAGAGTGTTCCCGATCAAATTTATACCTATTAATGAATGACTACACAACTGTCAGATATTAGTTTTCTCAAAAGCCTACAATATGGCTTACATACTCTACAATAATATAAATAAAACACGTGTTGTAGATTCATATATATTTGAATAACTACTTTAAATATAGTTATTAGCTCCCAAGAAAACTTGAGAGACAATAACCCACTGAAGTTGGCGCTTTTAGGAGTCAGTGTACGCGCGCATCGTACCAATCCATGGTGTCGTTTTTAGGTGTCGGTGTGCGCACGCATCGTAAAAATTCACTCTCATCATTTTCCCCAAACGCCCCAAAAGAAGTATAACTTCAATTAACTACTGCTTCTAAAAATAAAATAATTTAAATTGGTGTCTATACTAATCATAAATATATTGCCAACATAAAAAACGACACCTTACATCCTTACATACCCAATTCCCCTTTACGGTCTGCTTTGCGATGAACGTTTATTATATTACGTTTATTATATAAAGAAAACATACTAATGTATTGCTACTACTAAAACTCCCGCTAACGACTCTGGCTAAGATTAAAATTCTTTTGCAAGAAGTGGTTCACGACTCCAGCTGATGAAAGCGATACCATAGCCCCGGCAAAGTACGAATAGACGAACACCGTTGAGTTTAAAGGTAGGAGTCCTCTCTTTAGTCCCAAATAAATAATACCACGTTGTACTCATAAATTTCACACCAAGAAATACGCGAGTAAAAGCTAATGAGAAATAATTGTGTAGAAAGATCACACAACTATGGGGTATTATTGCGTATCCCTGGCAAGCCTGTAATTTGCTAACCCTTGTCAGTGGTGGAATGTCTGTTCTTGATAC
Organism: Parnassius orleans; assembly: GCA_029286625.1. Classification (NCBI taxonomy): domain Eukaryota; kingdom Metazoa; phylum Arthropoda; class Insecta; order Lepidoptera; family Papilionidae; genus Parnassius; species Parnassius orleans. The sequence goes on along the minus strand of JAGSMP010000243.1, from coordinate 108,617 downwards.
GATAACAGTAGTATTTTTATGATATAAATTTGATATATGGCTTAAAAGCGTACAATTTTAAGTATCGGTTTCGAGGTCAATTAGTGCGCACAAAATTTTATTTTGTCTTCTTTTTATCAGCCTGCAGTAATTCACTGTAGTATATGGACCTGGCCATAGTATCACGAACTTAGTAGGGGGTCTTACCATCAGTTGGGATAGTAGACAAGGCAGTGCTTGTCTACTATCCCTATACTACCCTCTACACTATATATAAGAAGTGATGCAGCCGAAGATGGTAAATCGCACAGAATTTTCTTAACAAAAGCCTATTTACTCTTGCCTTGAAGAAACCCACATTATGATCGGTTGGAAAGACAGATACAGGCAAATTATTCCCATCCTTTGCTGCACGCATTATAAACGACGAAACAAACCGCTTGGTTCGAATGCGCAGTATAGCAAAAAAAAGTGGGAGAGACCAGCCGAGCGTCTGGTGGTACGCTGATGGATGGATGTTTTTTTATTATTTTGAGTTCTTATCAAGAAGACGCTACTGCCCATATCCTGTTTTAATTCCATCTGTCGCCTCTTATGATACCCACGGGATGATATGGGGTAGTGGATTCTCCTACGCCGCCGCAACTGAATTAACCATAAATACTATTGTTAGTAAAACCATGAATACTATTGTAAAAAAAATTATACATAAAATAGAGAGTAAAATAAAAAGTTTTGATGGGAGACCAATCATAATATTCGACTTCTCATAAAAGAGGTTTCGAAAGTACATTAATTTAGCCGCATCACATAAAGTTGCATGCCTGTACGCTTACGCGGCTCATGAATTTTCGTTGTTACGAAGTTGTAATGGAAACACTAGAGTTATTTTCACTTTTGTGTGAATAATATTTTTATTTTTTGGAATATGATCATCATCATTACAACCTATCAAAGTCCACTGCTGACTATAGAATTTATATATTTATTACCCCATAGATTGCCTCCTAACGGGGATATTTGCCATAGTTGTTACGTCTCCAAACGAAATTCATTCAACGCTTAGTTGCATAACGAATTAAAAACCTGATTACAATTTCATAAAATCGATCATATTTTTTTTTCTTTCATTAAATTTAAAATTATGCCGTCAAGTGTAAAGTACTTTTTGAGAGCGGGACAAATTGCGTTTATATTGTTCGTTTAAACTACTAATCTTAAAACTTCGTGCTCATCGAAGTTTTATAAAGTCTGATTTTCCTAATTCCAAACTTTGTCAAATATATCCACGTTCCAAGCTCTCCAAAGGCGATGCTATGGGTTTTAGAAGAGTTTATCTATTCGCGTATAGGTTCGGATGTTCATACCATATTATGATGTACGTTTGCGTTAGTATTAGTTTTAGACTACCCATTGTACTGTAAATAAATGAGTTGTTTATTTCTTTCTTATATGTTTTGGTATATGCAATGAACTATTTTCTATTATACTCTATTCTATAATGGAAAATAGTTCATTGCATATAAACATAATAATGATAATACTTACATATTTCGACCTTTTCTTTTATATTTATTTTGCGTTTTAATACCTCTGCGTCTCAAAATTAAGCGACCTAATTACTTGTAATAGTCGTTATACCAACTTTATTAATGTTTGAAGTACCTTATCTGTGCTATCATAGGTGTTAGTGAGGTCTGGAAAATGTTTTATGTTGCCGTAATAAGGTTATGAAAACCATTTATTTTTATGACGGTCATACTTTTATTTCTTCTTATATGAGGGTGGTTAAGTTTTAAAATGATAATATTTAATAAAGATTTTTCTAAGTTGTAATGTGTATTTTTCAGCTTGCAGTAGATCAGAATTTCAGATCAGAACTAACAGTATATTAACAACGTAACGTAATGTATCGTATGTAATTGATACTACATTTTAGATCGTTATAAATCAAATTGACTAACTATTAATCAGAAATTCCATAACATAAAGTATGTTATCGATAAAGTCACACCCAAGAAAATTGCTCGTATTCATGTCATAAATATTAGTTACAGGATTTCACTTTATTTTTAGATATAACTGTTATTTTTGTTTTCATTTTCACCTAAATCACAAATAATTTGGACTCTATTTTCTATTAAAGAACTTTTGTATCCATTCTTTTTGCTTTGCTAGATACATATAAATTTTATTCATCTTTAAAACCTTACGGTAAGGACCATAGACAAAGTTATATTTTAAACGCTACCGTAGCGTTGACTGTAGTGAGTAATACATAAATGAAGCGAGAGATCTTACAATCTTTTGAAATAGTTTACTTTGAGTTGGTTTTTTACATACCGATGTCTACGTATGCTAATTCGTGTAACTATGCAAAAAAAAAACATAAATATCTTTACTGTTGTAGGTTACTAATTTCCATTACTACCTACCTTTAAAAGTCCACTGCTGAACATAGGACTCTCCCATAGATTGCCTCAAAGGAGGATTTTGCCATAGTTGCCACGCTTGGTAGGCGGGTTAGCAACCGCACTTTTTTATTATTTTGAGTTATTATCAGGAAGATACTGCCGCCCATTTTCTGTTTTACTTTCCCCTGTCGCCTCTAACGATAATCACTGGACCATATGGAGTAGTGAATATTCTTACTCCGCCACTTCACAGTAACTTCATACATTTTCAAATTAACATAATTTTAAGCCCAAAACAGGGTTTTAATTAATGAATAATCTATTGTTCAAAATGTTTAAAAATCAGAATGTTTTATAATTTTCTTTACAAAAGGTATTGCTGGCTTTTAGATTCAAAAGGGAAATTGGATGGGATCAGCGGTATTGTTGGGATGTAATTAAAACCAGTACGAAGTTAGCACAATGATTTTGTCGACGGGAAATTCTTTCAGGTGGCCTGATAAACCTGACAAAATATGGTACAGGGAGAACCAAGTCATTGAAAAGATTGATTCATACCTGTGTGCATGAATAAAAGAGGTTTCTTTAAAATGAAAGAAATTTAGAAGTGTTTACTTGATATATTATATACTTAGTATTTATGAATGTTGAGTTTCCACAATTTAATAAGATTTTTTTTTAATTTTCACTCATTTTGAATGAGTATTTTTTGTTTGTTCAGCTGTTAAATTTCAGACTGTTTATTGTATAAATGAATGATTATAATTGCATAAATCGTTCTTTGCTCGTTACAAAACCCCAAATACCTTGCAAGCTGCTGCATTACATTCCTTTGTCGATGACTGGATGTCGATAATTGGTAACCGTTGATCACTGGGATGTCGGTGACTGGTAACTGTCGATAACTGGGCGTGGACGGTAGCGAAGCCTCCATAGAAGCCGAAAAGCCGGGCTTGCCCTATCAAACTGCTCAATCAATAATATCAACTAATAAAATAACTCTTAAACTGTTTCAAACTATTTCAAATTTCCCGCGCGCTTCTCTGTTGCTGTCGCTAACCTGTTCTACACAGGCCATAGAGTACTGTGTGTATACACAGGCCTTATAACGTCAACACGCGGCAAAACTGCGCGATTAGGTTGTCATAAAAAATAGTCGTCTCTCTCGCACGCGTGGGCTTTTACCGGGCTTTCGAGAAGACGATCGCTCCCTTTCTAACCTGTGGTAAAATGTTCTATAATGAAATATAACTACGATTGTTTATATAGCAATTTGTTGGTAGCAAAAAGCCCGGCTTTTAGTGTGCAGTTAGTCATTAGTCAAGCGTGGGCGATACCTTTGCAAGTTCACTTCACATTTCAATGTTTACTTTGTGTGTTTACTTGAGCGAATAAATATGGCGAGTTGAAAATTTATGCTTTTTTATAGATTTTTAGTGAAAATGGAGGATAATAGTGTTCCTTGTGATAAATTGAAGTGTGTTAAAGTGCTAATCGGCGAGGAAAAGGTAAAATCGAAAAAGAGAAAAGGCAAATTTTTATAAAACTGCTAAAAACAACAAAACCATATCTTGGCTTGCCCTAGTTTGGAGCCCTAGCTTCGCCACTGGGCGTGGACAACTGGATTCTAGTTGTCCATAACTGGTGATTTAGTTTTTTTTTATAAACTTCCCAATTTTTAAGAATTTAAATAAATAAATAAAATAAAAAATGTTTTATTTCAGTAAATCTTTTTTACAATTAATTTGCCAGAAAGTAATCCTAAGATACTTGTGTTGGGAGTGCCTAGCTCTTCCTATGTAATCATAACAACTTAGACTTACATCAAAGTATCAAAATAGCTAAATTTGAACTTAATAGTACGTTTCTTGATGCAGTATATATAGAAAGAAAGGAGTTAAGGAGAAATGAAATGTGTGTGTGTGTATGAGAGAGAGAGAGTGAATGTTTGTGTTTATGTATATGTGCACGTATGTGAATGGGTGTGTATGTGTGCAAGTTTTTGAATGTGTCTCACCTACTGATTTGTGTTATGTCTGAGTGTATTATTTACAGCAGGTTCAACTCTTTCTCACCAAAATGTCTTCCAAGTCATCATAATTAAGAGTGGAGAGCCATTCGTTCAGAGTTTTCTACACACAATCATTTGCATGGGTTAAATATGAAGTAATTGATTGACCTTGTTAACCTTGACCTTGTTGGCAAAAACTGTACGTGCAGGGTATGAGGGAGCCACGATATCGCACCGCCTTTTTATAAGTTTGGTATGGTCAAGAGGTAGCGTTTTGTGATATCTTAGTATCATGTGTAAAATATAAAGTTTCCTAACGGAGAGCAGCTTAGATGTTTGATATAGGGTTCCGGTGGAAAACCTAAAGGGCCTACAGTACATTACTTTAATCAAGGATCTTTACGCCCTTTCTAGATCTATAAAATATGATTTAGCTGCTCCTCCCCATACCGAGATGCAGTAGATTATTACGGATTGGGCTAGTGCGATATATATTTTGTTCCAAACATGGAAACCCACATGAGCTTCCTTAACCGCCCTATAGTTATTTCTAGGTGTGGATAACAACTTAATCTCTGATCCACAATGATTCCGAGGTATTTAACACAGCTAACTTTCTGGATTATTGGCCAATAACATGTGTTAGGGAAAGTGGTACCACAGGAATGAATTTTGATTTCAAAATTAGGTGACGGCTGTTAATTTATATGTGGAGTGAAGCATACATATTTTGTTTTTAGTGTGTTCAAAGTAAGGAAATTCTCACTAAGCCAGTGACTAACTCCAGCTAGTCCCCTCTCAGCCTCCATCCTAATTTTATCCCAGGTCTTAGCGGTAAAAATAATAGAGGTGTCATCCGCACAGGACAGTATCCTCCCGTCAATGCTACCAAGGTTGCAGAGATTATTAATATATATCAAAAAGAGCGTTGGGCCGAGAACACTGCCCTGCGGGACACCAAATGTTAAATTTTTCACTTATTAAGTTGCTGATTTTTACACTCTGCTTTCTGTTTTGAAGATAGCTGCTGAGAAGGGAGAGAGCAGAGTCACGGAATCCAATACTTTCCAGCCTCCGTATAAGAATGGAGACAGAAACAGTGTCTAAGGCTTTCTTGAAGTCAAGAAAGATCACTAGACATTTATTACCTCTATCTACTTCTTTTGTTATAACGGATGTAAGATCCGTGATAGCATCCTGCGTCGACATTCTCTTCCTAAAACCATATTGAGAGGTAGATAGAATGTTATACTTAGTCAAGTAGCTTACTATTCTAGAATTCAAGAGCTTCTCAATGACTTTAGAAATGGAGGTCAGCACAGAGATAGGTTGATAGTTGTTAACGTCATCCCTGTCTCCACTCTTATACACAGGGGTAACAATGGAGCGCTTAAGAAAATTTATTACCGATACTTCAATTGTAAATACTAAAATTGATTCTTAAAAATATTCTTTGTCATTTATACTTATTACAGTTAATCTGAGTTTTATACTTTATGATTTTAATATGTTTACTTCGAACACTGTCCTAAATGTGTCGATTACTGGTGCGATCAATAAGAATCGAAGAATTTATACACTTAGTATTGAAGAATTAAAGCCCCGACTTCAGAAGCTATAACGAGGAAAATATTTTATTCTTTCATGTTTTTGAAGTTGATTCTACTTTTTTTTAAATATCATTTTACCCTTTTGAGTGGACTAAGGAATATCACAAGTTCAAGGTAACATCTAAAATCTTCTATTTTTCCTCAGGGGTTGAGTATATTTGGGTTTGATTTAGAATCGTTTGGCAGGAATTTGGGGGAGTAAGGTGTTTCATTTGGTAGAGGTTTGGTCCCCAATTATAAAAATACCACTCGAATTAAAAGGTAATGCACCGTTTTTGAGAAAAAAAAAAACTTTTATAACCTAAAATGTGTAAAATATGGAAAAACGTATGCAATATTACTGTGAAAGCTAGATAGCATACAAAATATTGTTTAAGTGCGACAAGTAAGTAAGACCATGTCAAAGACTAGTGTCACATTATTATACTTCTATAGTAGTTTTCTTTTTCTGTGGTCTAGACTCTGTCAAGTGTCAAATCGCATGACCTCCCGATTATACTAGCTTATCCATGCGCATGACGTACTAATTTTTATGCCTTCCGCCGTTGGTTGCTCTTCTTGTGTGAATTTGTGTTCTCCAGTGTTCTATTGCAGCTTCTTGTGTGAATTTGTGTTCTCCAGTGTATTATTGCAGCTTTTATCGTGCCCAGAAATACTTGAGCACCCAGAAATACTTTCAGTTGTGATAGGAAACAACCCCGCTTCTCCCGCCCCCCTACTCCCCTGCCGGAGACGATAAATGTTATCATTTTGAGGTTAGGTTTATGGGACTTTCTTTTTGATTTTTCTCAAGAATGGTGTATTACCTTTTGATGGGAGTAGTATCAAAGGTTAGGGGACACTTCCTCCTCCCCTTCCCCTATACCCTGTCCTCCCTCTTGCCAAACGATTCTAAAATTGAAAAAGGTTATAATAGTTTTTTTTTCTCGTAAAAGGTGCATTACTTTTTAATTTGAGTGATATTGTTATAATCGAGGACCAAACCTCTACCAAATAAAACACCTTACTCCCCAAAATTACTGCCAAACGATTCTAAATTTTAACCCGAAGCTGCTGCTGTGTTTCGTATGGATATTTCATCTTATTTCTCAAGGGTGACAACGAATCTGCATTTTGATTCTTAATCGATAGGACAGAAGTGGATGCTGCGGCCCATAGACCACATCATCTACTTATCATCAGGTAAATTGTGTGCTTGTTTGTCACCCTTATTTTATAAAAAAAATAGAGTCGAGCGATTAACTGCTAATCCCATAGTCGGCTTCGCTTATACTGCGCTTGTCGCTACAACGCTTTGTAGCGACAAGCGCAGTATGAGCGAAGCCTCAATGAGTATATTTAATAGACTACATATATATTAAGTTACATGAATTCACGATAAATAAATATACATAGCCCAACATAGCCCAACGGTTTAGTAAGCTGAAGTAGCAATGGGCCAGCCATATTGCTCGAAGAACCGACAACCGATGGGGAAGAAATGTTCTCAAGTGGCAGCTTCGTAGTGGTAGGCGAAGTGTAGGGCAGCCCCCCCACTGGATGGAGTGACGACTTGGTAAGACAATGGATGTAGTTGACTCAGTTCCGTGCTTTGTGGCGTTCCTTGGCATATGTTCAGCAGTGGACTTGTGAAGGGCTGTAATGATGATGATGATGATCAGTTAAATATATACCTCTCCGGGACGGAAACTTGGTCACTCGTAAATTTGCTAATTATTTGCACTGAAACGTTTTTTTAACAGTAAATTAAGGGTAGATGCATTCAATAAGTGTCTCTAATGGTTTTAGAACGTAGAAATTTAATGTTTACTTCACCGAAATTTTTCTTTTCAAGATAACATGTTTTCACTAAAATTAACATCTTTCCATTGTCACTTTAAAAACACTACAAAGTTAAAAATTAAGTCTGTTTCTTTATTGTCTATCAGTTTTAATATCGGGTGTTTCCTCCTCTAGCCCTGATAACCGCTTGCATTCGATCTGGCATGCTTTGAATGATGTTTCTGACATCAACTTGCGGTATGCTGTCCCAAGCGGCCAGCGCTGCATTTCGGAGCTCATTTAGAGTTTGTGGCGGTTTGGAGCTGGACTTTATCTTTCTTTGAGCATATCCCATACATGCTCAATTGGTTTAAGTCCGGGCTACGAGCTGGCCACTGTAATTTTGTATTCCAACCTCTTCCAGATATTCCTCTACACAATGTGCGACGGGCGGGCGTGCATTATCGTGCATGAGGAGGAATTGGTCGTGTCAATGAATCCCGAATAAGGCATTACGTGCTCCTGAAGAACTTCCTCGATGTATCGAGTAGCTGTAAGCCGATTATCGACGATGACCAACTCTGTACGTGCGTCGGAACTTACACCTCCCCATAGCATTATTGAGCCTCCATGGAAACTCACAGTTTGGGTGGTGGTAATGGGTAGAAACCTCTCTCCTCTTTTTCTCCACACTCGTTCTCGACCGTCTGGAGCACGTAAAGCTATTCGACACTCATCTGTGAACAACACTCTAGCCCATTGCTCGTGGGTCCAATTGACATGTTCTCTTGCGAACTGAAGTCGGGCTACTCGGTGCTGTCTGAGAAGTTCTGGACCTCGTGCTGGTCTACGAGCTTTTAAATTCACTTTCTCCATTCGTCTCCAAAAGCGGCTCCAAATCGCCTCTTGCGATTTGGAGCCGCTGGCGTATCTCAACAGCGGTCAGGTAGCGGTTTCTCAAAATCTCCATAACAATAAAACGATCGTCCCGGGCCGATGTGCACCTTACGCCCCCACTGCCTGGCCTGCGGGTGTAGCGGCCTGTCTCCTGGTATCGTTTCAGTGAATACTGCATTGAGGACCGTGGTACGTTAAGCACAATAGCAACTTCACGCTGTGTCAGCCCTTGGTCAATGAATGCTACTGCTTGTGCAATTTGTGCTGGTGTTAATGGCATTTTTATTGACTTTAAAGCACCTCTAGTTATTGAATTAAGACACAAGATCACAATAATTGAATAACCTTACAGTAAACTTTTCACAACACACAAATTTAAAATGTGAACTTAGTCGCTCAAATGACCCGATTCAACTAAAAATTAAAGAATTCGTCATGGTGCACTTAAACATAATGAATTACCCTCTTGAACTTGAGGGTAAACATTTTTTGACATACTTAATATAAGTGCATCGAATTCTGATCATCATTATATCATCCGATACAAAATAATATAATTTTTATATTATATTCATGTTCAAGTACAAGCAAAAAATGATGATTAATTTTATAAAAGCCGACTTGTAATTCATAGCGATTTAAAAAATTGCTATAGTATTACCTGTGGTCGAAATTCAACCAACAAGTTTTTGTTTGCTTACCTATTTTTGTAATATTTTCCCCTGTGTTTTTATGCTTTCTTAACGACTATTATATTTACCGCTGGGAAAATTCTATTCCATTTTACTTTAGTAATTATTACGTTTAAACATGATCGTTGCTTTATATTAATGTAATTAAAACCGTGATCATCAATCCGCCTACCAAGCGTGACGACAAAGAAAAATTCACCTTAAAACAAACAAAATGAAACAATTTTCAACGAATTTTCTAAGATTTATATTTTAACTAACATTTTTTTCTACCGAAAATTTATTTTTCACACTTTCCATATTTTTGTAATAAGCATTTTACTCCATGGAGTATTTTTTAATTCCTCCACTTGTTGCCATTAAAAAGTACCACAGTATCTGCATTTATATGCATGCAGTTCTCTGTTTTGGAATTAAAAAATAAAGAAATGAAAAGCATTAAATGATACATAAAAGTTGCCGAAATAAATCCAAAAATTAAATGTGGTACAATGAAGATAATTAAAAAAAGGGAGTCATTCAATATTCATAAGTAACCTAACAAAAATGTTAAGATAAGTATTTAGATTTCTTGAAAAAAGGTTCTGACTTGGCCCGGGCTATCGATTTTCATAATTCCCGCATTTCCCCCTATAATACCAATCCCAAAATATCCCCAACCAACTTTAAATTCCCCGCAATTTGGGGAATTCCCCACATGTTGGCAACGCTTACATGCGTAAAAGGGGGCGACACGAGTCGGCCGGGCGGCGGCAGCGCGTGTGTGAAAGGGAAGGCTAGTGTGAGTTGTAATACCTAATGCATTGTTTCGTACCGAGCTAGATAAAAGAGTTCGTTCGTTCATGATTTCTTAAATTAAATTTTAACTTTATTCACGCTCTATCTTTTAGCTGTACTAACATGATGGAGCGTGAATAAAGCTAATAAAACGTTGTGAAAAGATGTTTTTTTTTCCTCGGGATCGATTTTCTTTCTGACTTATCATCAAAGGTATCGTTAGTACTATCGTCTGTCTTAGTTTTTGGGAGCGTTTCACAAACATCCGGTATACGAGGATTTTCCCGTGTATAAAAAGAAGTGTTTGTTTTCACTTTCGCACTCGATACCCTTAAGGTAACTGTCGCTTAAACATAAACAAGTTCAGGGCTTGAAACTGCAATATTGATACTTTAAATTTTAAATCTATTAAGGGATTTTTTATTATGTGGTGGCATAAGAGATTCCGCCAGCCCGTTTCGTCCGATAGATGTCAGTATACCATCTTTTTTAAGACAGAAATAAATCATACGGACAAGCAATGTTGAGTAGCGTCATAGGTGTAAGACACCTGGTACAGCGTTTGCCTATTCGTTTACCAAGCGTAGAGATATCCAACTATAGGAGATGCCTATGTTCAGCAATGGTTTGATACGAGCCAGCAAAGAAAAAACAAATGATAACAAACATCTTAATAAATAATACCACGTCGTACTCATAAATTTCACACCAAGGAATACTCGGGTAAAAGCTAATGAGAAATGATTGTGTAGAAAGGTCACACAACAATGGAGTATTATTGCGCATTCCTGGCATGCCTGTAATTTGGTAACCCTTGTCAGTGTTGAAATGTCTGTTTTTGATACGAAAACAGTAGTATTTTTATGATATAAACTTGATATATGACTTAAAACCGTACAATTTTAAGTATTGCTTTCAAGGTCAATTAGTGCGCACAAAATTTTCTTTTGTCTTCTTTTTTATCAGTCTGCAGTAATTCAGTGTAGTATATGGACCTGGCCATAGTTTCATGAACTTAGCAGGTGGACTGGCAATCGCAGATTTTTTTTTACTATCGTAAGCCAGTGCTTGTCTACTATCCCAACTGATGGTAAGTGGTGATGCAGCCAAAGATGGTAAATCGCACTCACTTAGCTTAACAAAAGCCTATTTACACATTATAATCGGATGGAAAGACAGATGCAGGCAAATTATTCCAACTCTTTGCTGTACGCATTATGAACAACAAAGCAAACCGTTTGGTACGAATGCGTAGTATGTCAACAAAGAAGGGGTGAGACCAACAGAGCGTCTGGTGGTCCGATAATGGATGGAAGTTTATTTTTATTTTTTTGAGTTCTTATCAAGCAGATGCTTCTGGCCTCGTCCTGTTTCAATTCCATCTGTCGCCTCTTACGACACCTACGGGATGATACGGGGTAGTGAATTCTCCCACGCCGCCACAACTGAATTAACTATAAATACTATTGTTAGTAAAACCATGAATCCTATGTAAAAAAAAATCTGAAAAACGGTTGACACTGCAGGCCATCCCTGAAACTTTCCGCTTATTTTCGAGCGCAACGCTCGAAAATCTATTTAATGTTTGTTTTTTTGGTTTTTATTTTTTGAAAATCTTTGAAACGGCTCGACTGATTGACTTAAAAATCTAATCAGCTTGAAGTGGCAATGAACACTTTCGAACGCCGTGTCGCCCATCTCGATCGGTTGATTCGTTGTAAAGATATCGTACGACAAAATTTTATTTACACACACACACACACACACACACACACACACACACACACACACACACACACACACACACACACACACACACACACACACACACACACACACACACACACACACACACACACACACACACACACACACACACACACACACCCACACACACACATGCGCACACACACACACACACACACAAAATTATTAATTTTCAAAGCGGGAAGTTAAAAATTATACATAATATAGAGAGTAGAATAAAAAGTTTTGATGGGATACCAATCATATAATTCGACTTATCAGAAAAGAAGTTGTCCTTGAGCGTGGGAACTTCTAATAGAACACCTACATTGATATTTTCTAGTCATACAGACGGATCGCGCAGTGTTAGTATACGCACCCTGGACATGAATAAATTACGCTCTTCGCACAAGTTACATATTCATCACGCGTTCGTCTTCCTAGGATGTTCACGAATGTCACAAAAAATACGCATTGTATGTAGCCATTTGCAATTTATTCTGTGTCATTTGCTTGTCACATAGCGAAGTCCTCGAGCCCGTAATGAATAGCTGACGGCAAAGGGTGGGATCAGAGTGTACGCTTTCTAGGTATTATGTTACTCGTAACTATTATTTTTTATTTATGAAGAAATTTAAAACATTATCAATGTTTTGTGTAATTTGGGAAATGTGGGTTTCATAAATGATCTTTTATTAAAAAATAAAGGTTAATACAGATTTAAACAATCACAGTAGTTTAAAAAATTTATACAGTGTGTAACAAACAACCCGTTGGTCGTTTCAGGGACGTATAGGTGTACTATGAATAGGATTTTAGCGTTTCTAATCAAGTACTAACTTATTAAAGGAGACTGATACGCTTTCATACATTCTTGGGCCCAGATTGTAAAAAGATGAAAGTGGTGTCAATTAATAGCTTATATATTATCAAAACATTACTGAAAATTCTGCGGATTTTGGCAATCTGAGAGCAGAGTTATAAGAGATTTAGTAAAAGTGAGGTTATACAACAAGTTGGCAACAACCTATACTAAATAGCTGATGTGAAGTGCTATTGCTATTTTGGAAGGATCGTCGGCCTAGTGTATTACAGCGACTAGTCGCTATGCCACAATTCACACGGCGACCTATTGTGTCAATATCCAATCGATAAAATCCAGGCCGTAAAATCCACAATAACGAGCCAAAGTCAAACGACTAAACGAGATTATCGGTGTTCGGTATGTTAGGAAGGGTCGTACAAGTTAAGTAAGATCAGAAGTCCGTAGAAAGAAAGCAGTGGTTGAGGAATATAAATCAATAAAACAACGGGAAACACACTCAAAACGCACACATACTAAACGATACGACATAGTATACAGTTATCTGTGCGATACGAGACGAGTGATCACAGAACACAATTACTCTCTACCGAGAGCGTCTGATCATAGATTGAGTCAGGCAGGAGCTGTCACTGTCAGCACAGATTAAAAATATAGTTGACACAAGTAATAAATCGAACTGTAAACGAGAATCGATTTTAAGATTTATTTTTATTATGATGATATTTTATTTTTTAAACTGTTGACACTAAGTTAATTGTAATCTATATGGTTACTTTGATTGAATCAATCATCTAGTGTAAGTTGTTTTTATGTTTAATTGTTAAAAATCATTTACATTAATCGATTAAAGTAATCGATTTCCTATTTTATTCGTGACAAAAACTTATTTTTAATATTTCTCGTCTTCCAGATTGTGAATTGGGCTAATTTTTTATATTTTGAAATAGATAAATATAACGTTTTTTTAAACCATATTTCAACTTATTACAAATTGGGCCCAGAAATCCCACCCCCCACCCCAGCCTACGAATTTTGAGTATATATATAAAAAAAAATACTGACAGACGTAGTTCAAATAGCACATCTTTCAAGACACATCGTTCAAGAGCGAAACACCCCAAAATGACTATATTAAATTACTCTCTGGGGTTGTTTCACCACTAATTTATTAAAAGTTTATTGAGAAATAAATGTATTTTTATTTTATTTATTTATTCTATAAAGCTATATTTCTTTTTTTCAGGTCTTTATTTACCTTTGACGTAACTTAAATCAATATTAAAGTAGCTGTAGAAATGTAAAAATAATAAGTTGGCTTTTAAAAGAAAATATATTCTTGCAATAAAATGACAACATTTGAAATTGTGTCATCAAAATTGTCAATTGCTACAAAATATGCAAGCCTCTCAGAGTGGCAATAAGAACATGGCAGATGATTATGCTAGATGATAAAATATTGGCATTGCCGTTGTATAAGCAACTTATGCGTTTTACTGAGCAAAAAGACACTGATAAATTTATTGCACAATTAAATAATTTTATACACACAAATAAATAATTTTAAAGGCGCCCGCTCTGAGAAAAAAATAAATGGTCACATTATGTATACATCGAACTATTTTATGCAGTGCGCCCACAAGTGAGGAGAGTTTGTTGTGAATATATTGTAAGAGAGCTTTTCATGTAATAGCCTCGCACGGGTGATTTCTGGATCTCGACGATAGCGCCACTTACCGGGTTCAATTATAATTCTAAGCCATCCAGGGATCCATTCAAACACAAAAAATTCATCATAATCAGTCGAGCCTTTTTCGAGTTTTAGGGAAACTAACGGGCAGCAATTGATTTTTATTTAAAAAGTTTTATGGTGGCACTTCACATGGCTATTTGTATTTGCGTATTTGCTGTATTTGACAAATAACTTCCATGTGTGGAGAGTATATTTGCTATACTTATTGCCGTATTTGCCTATTTGGCAAATATAGCCAATAACAAATACAGTCGAGACATAGAATCCAGGAAAGAATTTTTTTGTGGTATCTAACTTTCTCCTAAAGATGTAAATATAATATAGTTAAATATTGTATTTGCGTTAGCACTTCATAATAGTTTGTGTTTGTTTTAGCTTGCTACATATTTATTTTATTTGTCTATGAATTTTTCTCTATTAAGCCGCGTTGACACGATAAAAGTCTGCTTTGACAAAGTAACTTTGACAATATAGCTTTGATCAAGGTTCACTTTGATACCGTTTGGCACGTACATAGTTGACTTGGATCAGTTTGTTTATTTTTCCCGTCCTTCGACAGTAACAACACCTATAAAAATATGTCTGACGAGAAAGATTTGTTACTAGACAGTGTAGGAATTATCGCAGACTTGTTAATACAAGAGTTAAACAAGTTAAGAAAAGAAAAACCCGCAAAAGGAGAAATTGGACTCACTCCTATATTCTACGTCGCAATGAAATGGGAGCATCTAATATTATTTTTTCAATTTTTCTTGGGTGTATGTCGTTCGAACATTGTTAATTTTGCTGTTAACCTCTTCTATAGTAACACAGTCTATCTCAAGATTTCTCGCCATGTGCTGCAACGTCGCGTTTCTGGCATCCTTGTTCTTGTATTCTTTGAGCCTCACGTCCCAAAGAACTACTTCTGCCTCATATAATTCTACGAATTTGAGAGTATACCGCTCACTCCACTTTCTTTTATTGCGAGATGCCATTGTTTTTACATTTGACGCCTTTTTTTTCATTTTTTGACATCAAAGTTGGCTTGAAAAGTATAACACAATCCAAGTCCACTTTGATTAACGCCCACATCAAAGTGCGCTTTGATTGCTCGTTTACACGATCAAAGTAGCGTCAAAGAAGTCATCAAAACCACTTTGTCAAAGCAGACTTTGATCGTGTCAGGCTTTAAATAATAAGTAATGTACTATGAAACCACAGAGTAAATTTATATATACTGAAATATGTAACCACTGACCTCTATATATACATAACCAAATGAGCAATTAGTTTGTGGCACAGACTACTTTTTATAAACCGGAAGTTTGTGGGCAACTGGGGAATGAATAAAGAGTATTAATAACAAGTTTGTTATGTTAGTATGATTACATATTTACCTATTGTATAACCAATGTATATGGAGGGTAAAGGTATCTTTACTTACCTTCCATACATTGTATAAATATCTTTTGTCTATAATAAATAATAAAATTGAGATTTCCGTATTACTCTTTGCTGGTTTTCTATTTTAATTTAATAAGTGAGACGTTTATAGGTTAACTTCTTACACATCTATCTATATAAATAAAATGAAAGACGTTTGCAGTTGTGCGGGCATCACGGAAAAACTACTGGATAGATTTTAATTAGTATTTCTAAGTTTTATTTCTTAGACACTTGACCCTTACCTAAAAAAAAAATATTGCGATATCTTCATTTCATATAAAGTTATTAAAGTTTTAAGAACGCGGACGAATTCGTGGGTATCAGCTAGTTTTCCAATGAAAAAATGATCTGCGTAAACTTGCTACTAATGAGGCCAATAAAGAAAACCTCGGAAGATAAAAACCCTATACTATACATTTCTACGCCGCGCATGCGCCAATGCCCCGAGTGCATTCGACACTTATCATTTTATTAACTATTTGCATTTAATATTGCATTTTATGCATTTATAACAGTGGTAGTTATATTTAAGCAGGGTTCAGTTTTATTCGTATCGTAAAAAGTACCCCATTATCATTATTTGAAGTAATATCGACGTTATAAGGTGACCGATCTTTAACTATTTTTTATTTCTAAACTACATGGGTGTAGTTTAAATAATTAATATTTTTAAGATCTGCTATTTCTGTCAGTATTTTTTTTTATATATATACTCAAAATTCGTAGGCTGGGGTGGGGGGAGTCAGAAATTCCCGTCTCCTTTAATATTTCTGAAAATGTTATTTGCATCTGAACTAAAGGACACGTGCCGAAATACCTGCGGCCACTGTGAGGTCTCTGACACGGCCGATACAGCATTTTTTCAAAGCGAGCCGCTGCACGGCGCGCGCACCCCCAAGGCTTGTGTGTGAATAGTCCCCTCAACAGTATCTTTCAAGATGGCGGATCATATCTTATATGTTGCATTGCATATCTCATATGAGAAATAATTTAATTAATTCGTGTTTTCTTTAAATATATGGGTATAATGTTATGGTTTATACAATAAAGTAGATATAATAAAAATGCTTTTCGTCTAAATTTATATATTATTATAACATTAGTGCTAAAAGCGAAGT
The DNA here is from genome assembly GCA_029286625.1 of Parnassius orleans. Classification (NCBI taxonomy): domain Eukaryota; kingdom Metazoa; phylum Arthropoda; class Insecta; order Lepidoptera; family Papilionidae; genus Parnassius; species Parnassius orleans. The sequence goes on along the minus strand of JAGSMP010000243.1, from coordinate 91,608 downwards.
ATAATAGTTATTTCCAGTAATTTATAGAAATAATAATGTAAATATTTTTAATAATGTGCTGGCAGTATATGAAAATTCCATATCCCTTCTTGAATACCTAATAATATTTAATATGTTCATATTTATCTATATATATAAAAGGCAAACCTGACTGACGCATCTATCAACGCACAGCCGAAACTACTGAACAGATTTCGCTGAAATTTGGCACACAGACAGTTGTAATGACGTAGACATCCGCTAAGAAAGGATTTTTGAAAATTCACCCCTAAGGGTGTGAAAAAGGGGTTAAAAGTTTGTACAGAAGTCCGTCATTTTTAGAGCTAGAAGCCTGAAACTTTGTTTTTAGGTTAACGATTAGAAATAAACAATTACGTATCCTAGGGTTTTTGAAAATTCAACCTCTAAGGGGGTGAAAAAGGGGTTGAAAGTTTGTATGGGGAAACAAGATTAGTTAAACTATTTTATTCGAAACTTATTAGGAGTACTCCTATCAATAAATGAGTAAACAAGTGTTTCAGGCTCTTTCAGAATTAAACCCCTAAAAGGTGGAAAAGGGGTGACAAATTCTGAAAATCAAAATGGATACCGTTTTTATGGTTTATCGGGTCGTTCATTACGAAAACAACAACTATTTCAAAATCCAACGTAGCAGACGGGAAATACCTACCATAATCCCCTGTGGGGGTGCGATGTGGTTAAAATGTCAATATGGGTGTCGTTTGGTTCGTATGGTTTTTTGGGACGTTAATTACGAAAATGGCATCGATTATGGTTTGAAACCAACATGGATGGAAGGATGGATAGATGCATGTTTGTATGTAAAAATCATCATGAGTTGGGTGACTTGGGTGTCATTTATAAGGTTTTTGGGTCGGTAAATAACTTAAATGATATTGATAAATATTTCAAACTTAATTTATTAGAATAGAATAGAATATACTTTTATTGCACAAAAACAAAAAAAAAATAGACAAGAAGATTTGTACAAAAAATTTGCATAAAATTACACCTAAACAAAAAAATATTAATTTAAAAATAAAAAAAAAACAATGAAAATAAACAACCAAACCAAATATATTTTTTTACAAATTAATAAAATGGCAAAACCAAAAGAAATACCTACTTTTTATTGATCTTCAAGTTCCAATCCCTACCAATAGATGGCGTTGGTATCGTTTTAGAACGCGGTAAAGATATGTTTTTTCGAATTAATATAAAGTGAATGATGAATGAGCGCTTCAACCTGTACCACATATGGTATCTATTCACTGTTAACGGATATTTGACTAGACGTCGACTTTGTTTGCTTGCTTACGGTTTAAGATTTGCTTCGTGTTTCGGATTAGTTGCTTGATTTTGTCTTTCTTACAACCACTGTTCAAACTTGGAATTTGATTTGCTTTGTTAATAAGTATTGTTGATAGAAGTATTTTTTCACACTGAAAAAATGACTACAGAAACTCTTAAAATTAAAGGAAAAATGGAAGAACATACTGTCGTCTCCTTTGTAGGTGACGGCGGCGCCTGTTTGTTTCGTGCTCTTTCATTTTTAATGTGCGGACGAAAAAAAAAATGTAACCCATGAAAATGCGATGGTGGTGCGTTTACAAATTGTTAGATTTGTGGTATATTATTGGCCTAGGTTTTCAGTTATGACCTACGACAGAAATGGCCATAATTATTCAACAGCAAATGAATATTCAGCCGATATGTTAAGAAATGAAACTTACGGTGAACTTTGTGAATTGGTAGCTGCAGGATTCATATTTCCGTTTCGGTTTAAAGTATATCGAAACGGTCTGCTATACACAGAGTCCGGAACAGATATCTGTCCAGTAAGGCGATAACGATTTAGCCATGATTTATCTAATGACGAATTTTGACGCCTATCTGCCTCTTGTTGCGAAGAAAATTACACAGCGTCGCATGGAGGTACCTATCGAAGAGCGTGATCTTTTTTCAGAGCTTGACCATTTAACTGTTACATCGTTTGTAAACAGTGAAATATCATCTCCAACCAGCGGAACAGATCAATCTGTATCGTCGACATTAAAATATGAAAAAAAGAAAAATAAACAAAGGTCGAGATTTACTAATTACACAAGAAAAAGTCAATTAAACAGTGCACAAGAAAGATATAGGCAGAACAAGCCAGATTCAAATCGTAAAAATGTGTCCGCTTATCAGAAAAAAAAATCCCGATGTACACAGGCAAGCTGTTGCAAACTACCAAACTGGGAATCCACAAGTGCATAGAGTAATTCAGTTATGGTATGAGGAAAACAATACACTACGTTTATGGAAAAACAAGGTCCATTCCGCTATGGAGTATGACCCTGATAATGCTTATAGAACTGACAGCAGTGAAGCCTTGGGTTCTATGACATACAATTGTCAGTGGTGCAATGCGCTGAAATGGAAGGATGAGACACCTGGTATGTGTTGCAGCGCTGAAAAAGTGCAACTTGATCGGTTGAAACAACTGCCTGAACCACTCTTTAGTTTGATTAATGATCTACACCCAGATCATGACCATTTTATGGGTAATATTCGTAAATATAATGCCTGTTTCCAAATGACTTCCTTTGGTGGTAAACAGGTAACAGCAGATGGTTTTTCACCGACTTTTAAAGTACAAGGCCAGGTCTACCATTTAATTGGAAGTATATTACCAGAAGCCGAACATGACGCTCAGTACCTTCAAATATATTTTGTAGGTGAAAATGATCGAGAAGCAAAGATTCGATGTTCTAAATTTCCTAACTTAAAGCCAACTTTAATCAAACAATTGCAGAATATGCTGCATCAAGTGAACCTGTATATAAAAGATCTGAATAGTGCCATTGATAAAGCCCCTCCTTCAGAGTCATACAAAGTTGTCATACATGCTGATAAAAAACCACCAGAAGAACATAGAGGTAGGTACAATGCACCAACTACAAATGAAGTGACTTTAGTGTTAGGGGATCAACAATTTGATCGAAGGGACATCATCCTCCAGAGTCGAAGTAATTCACTTCAGCGTATTAGTGAGATACATCGAGCATATGATGCGCTACAGTATCCATTGATCTTTTGCTGGGGGAATGATGGGTATTCAATCAACATACCACAACGCGATCCCACAACTAAGTTGCCGCTTAATAAAACTGTCTCTTCTGCAAGTTTTTATTCGTATAGAGTAATGATCAAAGAAGGAGAAGATAACTATTTAGTCAACTATCGTGTCCTTTTTAGTCAATATTTGGTGGATGAATACGCCAAAATAGAAACGGAGAGATTAAATTATATCAAAAATATTCAAGCCAAATAGTTAAATCCATTTAAAAGATGCTATTGGACAACAAGACGCAGAATCCAACCAACTAGAACAAATGGTTGTCCTTCCATCATCTTTTACGGGGAGACCTAGGTATATGCACGAAAGAACACAGGACGCTATGACCTTTGTTAGGAATTACGGCCGGCCCGATCTTTTTATCACTTTCACATGCAATCCTCGCTGGGACGAGATAAAAGAGCAATTGCTTTAAGACAACAATCTCATGATAGACACGATATAATTTCGAGGGTGTTTCGATTAAAGGTGAAAAAGATCATGAACTTATTGACAAAGGGCAAAATATTTGGTGAAATGCGATGCTATATGTGCTCAACGGAATGGCAAAAGAGAGGTCTTCCACATATTCATATTCTTTTATAAGGCTTATAGGCTTCACAAACGTATTACTCCGGATCAAATCGACAATATAATTTGTGCTGGAATACCGGATCCCAAACGTGACCCAGAGCTTTATGAAATCGTTAAATGTAATATGATACATGGTCCATGTGGAACTTTAAATCGAAAGTCACCATGTATGAAAGATAACATGTGCAGTAAACGATACCCCAGGGCTCTCATAAGGGAAACTCAAACTGGTGAAGACGGTTATCCGCAGTACAAGAGACGTTTACTAGATGACGGTGGGTTCACTGTTGATATCAAAGGCAGAACCATAGATAATCGCTGGGTAGTCCCTTATAATCCAGTATTATTAAAACATTTAACGCTCACTTAAATGTGGAATATTGTCATTCGGTAAAATCAATAAAATACGTCTGTAAATAAGTAAATAAAGATTCAGACCAGGCATCCTTTGCTTGAGAGAATGAGAAGGATGATGTTCATCAGAGGCAGTATGGCGAATCCTTGAATTTCCCATTCATGAGCGTTTCCCTCCCGTAGTCTCCACCTCGCTGTTCATTTGGAAAATGGGCAAAGGGTTTATTTTAATGAGCAAAGTCTGAGTGAAAGAGTGAATAGTCCTCCAACAACCACACTCCTATCCTTTTTCGATTTTTGTAAAGTGGATAACTTTGCAAAACATTGCTCTACTTAGAAGTACCTGCGTACTATGTTTAGGGTAAAAGAAATTTCCAAAGGAGAAAGAGAGGAGCAAACGTTGAAGGCTGGCCAGGGGTCAAAAAAGAGCACGTTCTGGGCAGTGTTTATACTGTGCATCCGAACAATACAGAATGCTATCACCTTCGCATGCTTCTTCATGAGATCCGGGGTACAATTTCGTTTGAAGCGTTAAAAACTGTAGATGGTCATTTGTATTCCACGTTCGAATCAGCGTGCAAAGCTCTCGGCATGCTTGAAGATGATCAGCATATGTTCACCAGCAATGGAAGAGGCAGCACTTTGGCAATCACCACAAATGATTTGGGATCTTTTTAGGATTATTTTAGTGTTCTGCCAAGTATCAGACCCTTTAAGCCTTTGGGAGAAATTCAAAGAATAACTATTTGAAGATTTTAAAAGGCAATTAGAAAGACATGGAGATGTGGATGTAGAGCACATAACAGATGTGGTATTTAATAAATGCTTTTCGGTAATAGAAGATGCCGTATTAGCGTTGGGTGGTCGGCTACTAAAAGAGTATGGGTTACCTCAGCCAAGCAAAGAACAACAATTAGAAAATAGAGAGTTTCTTAAAGAGACAAGTTACGACTTAGCATCATTAGAAAACACATTTAAAAATAATGAAGGATCACTGAATGACGAACAAAAAGCAGTTTACAATCAAATTAACACAAAAATTGAATCAAATGAGGGTGGAATATTCTTTTTAGATGCTCCCGGTGGAACAGGTAACACATTCCTCATAAATTTGCTATTAGCAAAAGTTAGAAGTACTCGCGGAATTGATTTGGCTGTGGCTTCTTCTGGGATCGCAGCTACACTGCTTGAGGGTGGAAGAACTGCTCATACTACCTTCAAGTTACCACTCAATTTAACAACAGCTGATACTCCCATTTGTAATATATCGAAACAAAGTAATTTTGCTGAAGTATTAAAACATACGAAAATGATAGTGTGGGATGAAATAACCATGGCTCATAAGGGTGGTGTAGAAGCTTTAAACAGAACTCTACAAGATATAAGAAGAAATAAGAAGTTAATGGGTGGTGTAAAGGTTTTGCTGGCTGGAGATTTTAGACAGACTCTACCAGTAGTGCCAAGAGGAACTAGAGCAGATGAAGTTAAGGCGTATCTTAAGAAATCCACTTTATGGCCTCTAATTAAAATCCTCAAGCTCTCGAAAAATATGCGGGTACACTTAGGAGAAAAAGAGTCTGCTGGTGGATTTGCGAATCTCCTACTTGAAGTCGGCAACGGTGATTACCCGATAAATGACGGAATGATAACGATCCCTGATGATTTGTGCACAGTTGTATTTACGTTACAGGTGTTAATATCCAAAATTTACCCAGATATTGCTCATATCCACGATAAGCCAATGGAATGGCCAGCGGCAATTAACGATATACTGTTAATGTCTTTTGAGGGGGAAGAAATGGTGTACACGTCAATAGACTCTAAAAGCTAGTTTTATATTATAAATTATCTTACAAAAATAATTTCACGAAGTCACTTAACGAGAAAAATTCTTAGTTCCGCTACGTAGATGACGATATTTTGACGAGTTCTAACAGTTTCAAAAATTATGTTGAGATCAAATATACATTGTTCATTCATTCATTACGATCTATCAAAGTCAATTACTGAACATAAGCCTATCCAATGGATAACCTTGTATAATGGGTATTTTTCATAGTTTCCACTTTTGCCAGGCGGGTTTTTTACTTTTTTTGCAGTTTTTTTACTTTGGTTCTAGTTGTTGTTAGGAAAATGCCGTTACCCATCTCCTGGTTTCCATCTGCCGTATTTTACCCCAACCACGGGATGATTTGGAGTAGTGAATATACTTTCACCGCCAATACACATTGTTATTGAATATTTATGTTATAAACCACGTTATTACTAATTAGAGATTTGGAAAAAAATATTTAATAAAGTTGTTTCAAGCATAAAATGTCGTGATTAATTTCAAACTTTCAACTATTTGTAGGAGAAAGGTATTATGCATTTTTCATGTGAAACTTTATTCGATAAATAATATGCAACAGAAATAATTTTTTAAATAGATCCATATTAAAAGAATGTAATAAACAAAATAAAATTACTATAAAATAAGCGGCGTTTCGCGCGCTTCTCAAACTCAAACCTGCTACCCGCTCGTCATCGTAGGACTTTAGTATAGGAAAATCCCTAAAATTTACACGCACTTCGAGTGATCGCAAAAGTATCGTCCAGTATATGCCAACTGACTTATTTTGAGCCCGAGATTTTTCAGTAGTTATTTAAAAACATGGAAAGTTTAATAAACATATGTCACAATTCAGTTGTCATGAAAAGATATAAAAATAAGGGTTGTTTATCAAGGACCGATAAAAAATGCCTATGTTAATTAAGTTTTTTTAATTTTTTTTTTTGTATACAACCTTTTTTAACTTTTTTTTTTGTATTTTCTTTACATGCATTTAACGCGTTGAGAATATTCAATAATAATTAGTAGATTTTGCAAAACATTAGAAAAAAATGCAAAAATCACATCAAATTCCGTTGATTCAGAAAATATCAAAATTATGTTGCAGACTACAGTCGCTGTGCCACGCACACAACAATAAAGTCAAATGTTCGGAAGCATCAACCACCAACCAGTAGTGCACGAGCGCATATAACTGCAAAACGATTTGTCTACGACGAAATTAATCTACTTTCGGACGGATCTATTTTTTACATTACGAAATTAAGTAACCACCGTGAGTGGTTTGTATCCGATGTCTGACTCAAAGCAACATACGAGGAATATTTTAATATTATAATTTAAGGAATGTCTTGGAAAATTCGGTGAAAGATGGATTGACCGTGGAGGACCGGTCAACTGGCTGGCGCGACTTGTTACCACACCTTTAGACTTTCATCTTTGTGGTACGATTAAGCTGTCAGTCCGTATTCAAAAAAAAACATGTGATACCGAGGCGAAAATGCGTATGCGAATAGTCGCAGTCTTTGCAAAAATAAAGTTTGAAATGTCTCTTCTGCAACGCGTGCGTTCAAACTTTATAATATAATCCAGTGTCGCAAGTACATAGAGGTACAACAAAAGCGGACGTATTGAACAATATCTTCGTGGTCGTCCAGTAGACATAGTAATGAATTAGTGTTTGTGCATAATTATCACAACCAGTCGAAGTAAAATTTTAAAGTTGTGATAATCGATTACCAAAGTTTTATGTAACGAGTTCACGTGTTAGATGTATACCGCCGCTGGCTGCCGCGGCTTGCTTTTCGCTTTTGCTTGCATTATCATTCCATGCAGAGGTAATCAATCCACATACAATTTACAAATATTAAAGTTACAGCCTATATACCGTCCCACTGCTTGGCATAGGCATCCTCACATATCTGAGAGGGTTTTAGGTCAAGAAAATGTCTGCCGCGCTGTCCCAATGCGTATTGGCGAACTTCACATGTCTTCGAAATATTTTTTTTTCTTATTTCTCAGACATGCAGGTTTCCTCACGATATTTTCCTTCACCGCCGAGCACGTGGTAAAAATTGCAATTAACAAATTCACTGGTTCACTGGTACTTGCCGCGGAAACATGGTGGGCGTGGCTTTTTAAGCGCGCTTACCATGCATAATCGCGAAGTGTGCAGCCTCCGTAATTACTTTCTGACGAGATCGGATGATCCATTCTATAGGGACGTCATTTCTTGTGATAAAGGACTTACCCCTCTATCCTTGGCCAACGAGCAATGGCAAGACCCGGCAGTACAGAGCATTTCCGACCGGGAGACCGTATGGAAGGAGAAGGAGCTGCCAGCGGGGATCGAAGCCGGGTTGCTCGCGTACTGTGAAACTTACAGCGAGCACTAACCATCTGAGCTACCACGGCTCTTACAAATATAAATATTATTTTATTTAAATTTAAATTTTTTCTTAAGTTTTCTGAAGTAAAATTATTTATATACGTTTGAATACCGATTCCGATAACGCACTTAACGGGAACCACAGAGTTCTCGTTACATATTGTATTTTGTCGGCACTAATGAAAAGCCATAACATTAGAAGACAGGATAACTGACTAGATAACTTCTATATTATAAATATTAGTTATCAATCTAAATTTAACTACTGCAATAATAACCTCGGCATAAGGTATTACTAAAATAACCTAAACGTCATCGTAATCGGATGGTAACCTCAACATAGAACCAAACGAGTCAATCAGGATAGGACTATTCTATAAGGTCTGAATTCATATCACAATGGTTGGATCCCACAGAGGGTAACCCACTGATCAACAATTCACTCAAGGTCCAGATCATAGATCCCCACTGCACCGGTTGAATCGAGTCCTAAAACAAGACTGCTTGCTTAGCGAGTTTCTGAGTGGTTCATATGCTAACATTATTAATTTGAATTTTTTTATTCGAATAACTTACTTTGCGTTTTCCCATATTATGTACCTGAATTGGATATTAAAATAAATTACTATTTTATTAAGTACATTAATGTCTGATAATTAAAAGAAACAATACATAATAAAACTGACATACTTAGTTAATCTACTTACTCGAAGAATACAAATAATTTTAGCAGTCGTGTCCGACACTGGCGACCCACCCTTATGCTATGTCAAATCGGCCTACCAACGGACGTGCAGTCACCTCGAAAATTGAGGCGGCACTGAATTTTTTTCACGCGTGTTTTCTAATATAAAGCGAATTACGTAAACTTAACAATTATACTAAATACCGTTCCCCGCTTCATACTAAAAAGTATGGAAAGCGGGGAACGATTTCTGCTACAAGTGTTTTTACCATTGTTGACGATTTTTTTTTCTCGAAAATCAAGATATTTTTTATATATCACGCGGTGAAAGTGAAGACTCGTCTATTACCTACTTGAGATTTTTTTGTGGTGTCATTCAATGAACTCAGTTCTTTAATATTTTTAAAATCGTAACTGCCTATTTGCGCGTTTCTAAAGGACCGGCCTCTTACCGCATTGCATAAAGTTGCACGCTATGTACGCTTACGAGGCTCATGAATTTTTGTTGTGATATTTTCACTTTTGTGTGAATAGTATTTTTAGTTTTTGGAATATGGTCATCATCATTACAGCCTATCAAAGTACACTGCTGACTGTACATATATATATATATATATTTATTACCCCATAGATTGCCTCATAACGGGGATATTTGCCATAGTTGTTACGTCTCCAAACTAAATTCATTCAACGCTCAGTTGCATAACGAATTAAAACCTGATTACAATTTCATTAAAATCGATTATATATATATATATATTTGTTCTTGCAGTAAACTTAAAATTTAGCTGACAAGTGGAAAGTACTTTGTGAGAGCAGGACAAATTGCGACCACTTTTATGTTGTTCTTTTAAACTACTAATCTTAAAACTTCACGCCTATCGAAGTTTTATAGTCTGATTTTCCAAAGTCCAAATTTATTTCCACGTGCCAAGCTCTCCAAAGGCGATACTATTGCCTTTGGAGAGCTTGAATTTTCGAATGAAGCGATTCATATAATACTGATCGAACTTCACTTGGAGAAGTTAGTTTGATCACATATTATATTTCATCGCTTCATTCTTCAGATATAATATTAACAACGTAGATGTTTAGAGCTTAAAGTTTTGCTTATTGGGTTACTTATGTGTACGTTGAACATTAAAAAAAATCATACAAAATCAAATATCATTTATTAGTTCGATCGTAACAAAATAACGTACAATTATTCACTTCTCTAACTATCTTATTTAATAGTTTTAATTTAATTATTTAATAGCACAGTTTTCGCAAACTTATTATCGTCAATAATTTGGCTGTTTTTCCGATCGTATCTAGAGAGACCCCAGCGGACCTAGCAGCCAAAGTGACAGCATGGCGCGTGCTATGTGCACTAAACACAGTGACGTCCACGCCGCTCTCCGCTAACACGTTCTTAATCCACCTACTAATAGATTGAGCAGTGGCCGCCTTGTGTGGCCGCCTGTATGTTAGCAATAAGTTCCGACAATCTGCGGGTCTGATTTTAATTGTAGTCTCTAAATAATCTTTTATTGCCGTGGCTGGACAAATATTTTTATTTTCTATAAAATAAGGTAAAATTAGAAGGTGTTGCTGACGACCCGCTGCAGACGTTTTAATTATATCAGTGATGCTGATTCTAACGTCTGAAGAACATATTTTAATATTGTCTACCTTTATTAAAGATAATGTTTGAGCTCGGTGTGCTGTACCTAATGTCCTTAATACTGCTATTTTTTGTGACTTTTTCAATTCAAAGTGTTTCATTGGGAACCCAATCTCCAATATGAATTAGGCCAATTTTTGGGTCCCAAGTACCAGTATATTTTGGAAGCGCCGGTGTTAACTTGTATGCGCCCTTTAAAATCTTTTATTTGCTCTTTAGAACCTACACAGTCTCTTAGAAGTAATGATAAAGCCGACCTGTGGTTATTGAGCGAACCGTAAGCGGCCCCACTATTAAATTGCTCCGATAAAAATGACAAAATTGACGGTATAGAACTTGCGTAAGGATCCAAATTATTTTTATGACAAAATTGCCACCACAGCTTATACGAGCCGCTATACTGAAGTATAGTATTCTTTGAAAGCGATGCCATTATCACGTTAAGAGCGGCTGATGGTGTACCTCTTCTTATTAATGCGACCCTGCGAGTCTCGCTGCACCTAGGGTAAGTTGTTTGTGCAGGTGATGACGAGTTCTGAAAGAAGACAGTAAGAAATCTTTGTGAGGTTTGAAAAACAGTATATGTGATCTGAGTAAGTTATTTAACATTGGATATCAAGGCTGGGATCGCCAATAAGGAAAGACCAAAATACCTTCGGCTTTATCGCTTATGATTTTTTCCAAACATATGATTATTAAAGAAAAAGGTGGAAACGCATAGAAATATTTATTTTTCCAATCAATAGTGAAAGCATCTACTAATAAGGCATTTGGATCCAGTCTCCAGGACACATAGGTCCTGCATTTAGCATTGGCACGAGGAGTGAAAAGATCTATTTCTGGTTCCTCCATTTTTTGTATGATCTCTTTATAAGCGTTATCACTTAACTCCAATTCTGTATCTAGGTTTAGTTTCCTTGATTCTTTGTCTGCTTCTACATTTTCTTTACTATTTATGTACGATGCGTGTAGCCAAATGTTTCCCTTCTCGCACCATTGCTATATTGATCGAGATAACCCGTTCAAATGGGGGAATTGAACTCTTTCCATTCGATTGATATAACTTATAGCTGTTGTATTATCTACGCGCAACAATATATAACAATCCGACATATCCCTAACAAAACATTTATTACCTACAAATATGGCTATTAATTCTATATATGTAATTCTATAATGATTCTAGTAATTCTATATATGATATGATAGTCGAGTTCATTGTATTTCCATCCTCCACCAACACGAATATTATTACAACAAGCACCCCAACCTGTCAAGCACGCGTCTGTAAATATCTCATAATTAAATTTAGTTATTCTAAACGAATTTTTGGTTAAAAATATTTTTTTTCCACCATTGCAATTCTGGTAAGATATCTTTTGAAAGTTGAATTTTTTAAATATACGTCTTATATTTTAGAAGCGCAAGGTATTTTTGTCTTTCTAGTCGATTAGTGTGCAACCAGCCATATTTTACCGCAGGACAGGTGGTCGTGAGGACACCCATCAAATGAGCGAAATCTCTAATCGAACAACTAGTTAAGAAAGAGAACCTTAGTACTAAGTGGGCTATAAGATTTTGTTTATCTATGGATAGACTTATAGAAAGTTCCGTAGAGTTAAAAATAAGTCCCAAATATTTGCAAGATATATGCAGGCCTAGACAGGACTTATTATAATTAATAACAAAATCTAAGCATTGTAAAAGACGACTATGCGTCTTTTACAATGATACAATAATAGTCTCGTTAACGTTGTCTAAACATTCGTTGTAGTCTTTACCTATACAAAGAATGTCGTCAAGATATATGAAAGACTTATATCCCCTGCTTCTTAAGTTGTTAGTTTCATTGTGTTACTAAATGTTGTAGGAGCAACGTACAGGCCATACGACATGTTTTTTTTTATAGGATAGGGTGACAAACGAGCACACAGTCCACCTGATGGTAAGTGGTTGCTGTGACCCATAGACATCTACATCTATCCTCATTAAAGAATCAAAATGTAGATGCGTTGTCACCCGTGAGGACTAAGATGGAATGCCTTTTTTCCAGTATAAAAGGTCTCGGTTCTCTACACTCACCATAGAAACACAGCAGCGTTAAGCTGCTATTTTACGCTGGTATTCTGTAAGAGCGTGGTCCTTCCCCGGTCGAGCCGACCCATTCGTGTTACAACTATACTACTAATATAGCTGCAGCATGGCTCTACCACGTATAAAATTCATAAAGGGTATTAAATTCATAAAGGGTTTTATCTAAATTTTCATCTTCAAATTCAAATCTTAAAAATTTGCGATGACTCGACTTAATAGACATTAGTAAGTAAGCCTCCCGTAGGTGAATGGTAGCCATGTAACCATTACGCGGTATTAACTTTGAGGCTGTTCTGTAATCTTCCATTTTAAAGTGAGATTTTGCAATGAACTTATTTAGGGACTTTAAATTCAGAATAAATCTTTTGTCTCCTTTAGGTTTAGGTGCTAAGAAAACTGAGGATATAAATTGATTCCTTGATGGATGACACTTTGATATTGCTCCTAAGTCTAATAAATTACTAATAGCTACAGAAACGTATTGTTTATTTTTTGATGACAAAGTTGAATGAGGTAATCTACATTGAGTAATTTGTCTATTAAATGGTATTGTAAAACACTCCCGAATCTATCTTTAAATAATTAAAATGATATCACAGCTCTCTATAGATGATAGTATAACTATCTCGTACGTCTTCTTCTTCTTCTTCTTCTTGTGCCCGTAAAAATCCATTAAATCTTGCGTTAAAAGTCACGCTTGGCTGGCGGATTGACGTTCGAAGTACTAGGCGTCTAGCAACATTGACACTGCTGTCCTTCACTCCGTTTAAGTATCAGAGAGAGAGAGAGAGAGAGAAAGAGAGAGAGATACATTTTATTTATTGTTAATTTAAGCCAACAGTCATTGAAATTTTGTAATCTTCCCGCATGTACCTTTTTTACTGCTGAACTGGACCACTGTAAGATTTTTTGTTGCTCCAAGACCTCGTTTGTGGATACACTTGAGAGGGTTGATCCCTGCGGGCCCCGATGACAACTTCCTTGGCCCTCCCCGCTCCCTCTTGTTCTGCGAGCGAGAAGGGCCTCTCCAGTTTCCCTGGTAACAATTGTCTTCTGTGATATGGAAGGTTTTGGGGTCTGTTTTCTTAATCCGAAGACCTTGTTTTCGATGGCTTTTAGCGCCTTAATATTTTCAGGAAGATTATGCCAAAAAGAGTTTCGTCTCTTTCACACTCATGAATGGACTTTAAGAAAATACTTGTCTAATCCGGGTGTTACCAATTTTATTCTGGTTTGGGTCTCAGAATGATGGAGGTCGGATAGTATACGGCAAGCATCAGATACATTTTTTATCGCTTAAACTTTATTGTCTCTGATGAGAAGTAAAGACATAGCTCTATTAACGGCAGTATTACTTAAGCCCAGTTTTTGCTGATCGACCTCTATTTTCTTGTTCCTATTTCGGGCTATAATATATATTCGGGCGGTAAGTGCATCTGCAGTCTTGGGATTCAGCGTAGGTGCTCTCAAAAGCTTGCAATTTTCGGGAATTAAGTACTCTTTTAACAAGTTTTGTCTTGTTTCCTTAGTAAGACCCTTACGTAAAAGAGGAAGCCAACGGTGGGCAAGATCCTGGTGAATATTTTCACCGTATATTTTCTCAACACTATCTGTATCACCCAAACTGACAATTGCCCAGGGTCTAATGTAGGAATTGTTTCTTACGCTTTATCTTCAATTGTCAACTGAGGTTGCTCCTCGGAAGGATTGGATGTTACCATGGTGTCATCATTTACGACCTTATTACTATCCTCAACTTCGTTATCTACAACAAGAAATAAATTGTATATTTCCGAGGTAGATAACAAACATTTGTTATGATAAGAATATAAATTATCACTTAACTAAAAACTGGCACTTTAATATATTTTTACATGAGATTTTAAGTTTATATAAACTTCGTGCTAACTCTGGGCTAGCCCCCCGGTTAGGATACCTTCGCACTGACTCTCGGCCAGTCCCCAGGTAAATTTGCCTTCGTGTTGATTAACGATCAACGCTAAGGTTTTAAGTCTTAACTTATATCTTAAAAGATCACTCAGGAAACGAATTACGTAACGGTAACACTTACCAAAATTTTCTTCGGCATCAGAAGGATCGGAGTAAACAATGACTCGTTTATGTCGTATTGGTTCCTGTTCTTCTAGTTTTTTGATTTTCTTTTGGTAATAACCATTTTGTCTACAGCACTGCATTTCGACACATTTTACTGTTTTAAGATAATTAAATAAGGTGTGCACTCTGCCTCTCACGAAAAAGGAATGAGGCAGTACGCTCGGACGGCGAGACACGTTAGTGCGAAGGGCAATTACTTTGATGGGGGTAGAGTAAAAATCTTTAAAGGTGCGACTTAGCCTTGTAGAATAAGGAAACTACGTTGTTAATATTATATCTGAAGAATGAAGCGATGAAATATAATAGATTGTTATGAACTAAATTGATTAACTACTTATTAATCATAAATTCCATAACATAAATTGTATGTTATGGAATTTTGGTGGTTGCTTCTATAGTCACACTCAAGGAAATTGCTCGTATTCGTGTCATAATTATTATTTTCTAGGACTTTGCTTTATCTATACATAATTATAATAAATCTGTAGAAAAGTCGTGTCTGTAATTCTAATATATTCTTGAAAAAACAAGTCCAGGGGACTAATTAAAGGGTTCTGAAGCCAAATTAGTGGTTTTTAGAATTTTTGTCTGTCTGTCTGTCTGTCTGTGTATTCCGGTTTCACGCAAAAACTACTGGACCTATTTACATGAAATTTTGTATGTAGGTAGTTAGTAACCCGGGGCAACTTATAGGTTACTTTAAATCCGATTAAGGAACTTTAAAAAAGAAGGTTAAGTATTTTCCTTACATTAGGTGTTAATTTTCTATTATATCTTATTATAGGCGGTATGACTGATGTTTTTCAAATAAATACCATACTTATAAATAAAGATTAAAATATAGTTAGAGCCTTGGTAAAATAATTTGAAACTACACTGATTTATTATCAAAACAGCACCATCTGTCATCAAATGGAAAAAGTAGTATATTTTGCCTTCAGTTACATAGTTATAAATTGAATAATATAAATAACTTACAAAAATTTGAATAATTAGATTTTTAAAATTATTTAAAAATTCTCAGGTTTAGTTTTTTAATATTTTTGTTATTTTATTTTAAAAGTGTAATCATTTCAATAGATAAAAATGACGTATATCAAAAATATGAAAATTGATAAGGTTTTTTTTAGAGTATTTATAGTAGGTTGCTTATAAACACTCTAAGAGATTTTTATTTTGTTCACTTCTATCGTTGATATTATCTACTAGATAGCGTAGTTTTGGCTTTCATTATTTAATCTAACAATAGCGCCATCTACTTACTTCTAAATAAACTAAAATGGTTAGTCATGATAAAATTAAATAATAGAATGCTACTGAATATACGATGTAAATGATTGAAAATTCGTTCTTGGCATCGTTGGATGTGTAATTATTAGGTAGGTAGATGTGGTCAACAATCATGCAAAAGCTTAGTTTCAGTTCTTATGAATTGTATTTAAACAAATACGAGGACCGTGTAGTTCGCCATGAGATTTCATCATGGCACGGGAGTAAAACGTGTACGATTCCCTCGAGGATGAAGTAAGCTGCTACTTTTTTATTTTTCATGGGGCAATATATGCAGTTTTTATTTCATTCATATTTTCGTGTATGTTCTTTTTTGTTTTTACTCTATAGTAAATGCTCAGCGAGCGCTAACCATCTGAGCCGTGGTAGCTCAGATGGTTAGCGCTCGCTGTAAGTTTCACAGTACGCGAGCAACCCGGGTTCGATCACCGCCGGCACCAATGAAATAGTTAATTGCAATTTTAAGTGCTGATTTACCACGTGCTCGGCGGTGAAGGAAAACATCGTGAGGAAACCTGCATGTCTGAGAAATCAAAAAAAAAATATTTTCGAAGACATGTGAAGTTCGCCAACACGCATTGGGGCAGCGCGGCGGACATTTCATTGCCCTAAAATCCTCTCAGAAATGAGAGGAGGCCTGTGCCCAGCAGTGGGACGTATATAGGCTGTAACTTTACTTACTTTACCTACCGTAAATTTTAAGGGTCGCAAAGATGAGTAGAACTCATTATCGTCAGCCTATCAAAAGTCCACTGAAATTAACATAGGCCTCCCCCATAAATTGTCAAGTGGCTGGATATTTGCTATAGTTGCCATGTTTGGTAGACGTGTTGGCCACCGCGGCTATTATTATTTTGATTTGTTGTCAGGAAGATATTATGAAGCCCATCTCCTGTTTATTTTCCTATGTCGCCTCTTACGATGGGACGACGATTGAGGTGGCATATTCTCTTTCACCGCCACAACAAGGCGAACATATTTATACTCCCGTTCATGAGTTTAGTGCTTCCCACGTTCACTGTGAATAAAATTTATAAGGAATAAAACAAATTTTAAGCATTTTTTTGCGTTTAATTTTAACTTTTTTAATTTCCGATGTTTTAGGCACTTTACAGCACCCATGGTAACGGGAGGACTGAAGGGTTTGGCCACCTGATGTCATAGTAAGAATATAATAGAATAGAATAGAATAGATGCAGTAGTATCAAAGTTGGTAAAAATTACCGCAGTAGCATGCTTGGGTTTGAATTTAGTTTTATTAATTATGGGGTCCTTAGCAGATGGTAGCACTCAGCCATCTTCCTTATTAAAATTAGGATGTTTTTGAATTTCAATAGCCTCGCGAATCATCATTGGTAGGAATCGGTGTTCTAATGCAAAGATTTGTTGTCTATCAGATCCGATATAATGGTTGGAACGATACTAAACATACTATCACTGACATATGACATGACATACTTTAGACTTCCCGGAGCGTCGGTGCTTCACATTAACGATATGTTCCTTTACGCGGGTTTTTATGGAACTTTCATCCAAAGATGCGTAAAAACCCCCTTGTAAAAAAAGTTAAAATTAAACGTGATAAAATCCGTGACATTTTATCACGTTTAATTTTATTTGAACTGCATTTATGAAATTTTGAAGTCTACTCGATCGTAAAAAAAATATCTACATCTATTTTATGGTACTAATCTATATTAAATAGGACCAATAATATGAATAAAATATTTCAAATAAACATTATACCGTAAATTGATAGAAGACCATGAAATTAATCATTATTTTGTTAAAACTAAATTGACTTTAATTATGAATGAATGTAAAGAGTAAAATGTAAATAATAATAATACATTTTGATTCCAAGACAATTTACCTTTCTTATGGATACTTCGGAAGACACGCACGATATAAAAATTAGTAGGTGTTTCTGGACATATACATATATGCACGTGTTCCTGTAGCTATTATATCTGTGCCAAGTACAAATCATCTACGTCTAAATAGTCTTTTAGAATTCAAAAAAAATCTTTGACAGACATAGAGACACAGACACCGAAATGACTCTTATAGTAATTGAATTTTGCTAAATTTGGCACGAAATAACATTTAATTATGTTTCTAAATTCAAATTCACGCGAGCGAAGCCGCGGGTAAAATGCTAGTTTTAAATAAAACTGTAATTTTTGTTTTCATTTTCAGCTAAATCACAAGGAATTTGGGCTCAAATTTATTCGAGAACTTTTGCGTCCATTCTTTTTGCTTTTTAAATATACATATAAATTTTATTCGTCTTTGCAATCTTACGCTAAGGAACATAGACAAACTTATTTTAAAATGCTATCACAGCGTGGACTGTAGTGAGTAACACCACAGTTTAGTCTTTAAACTGTGGTAATACATAAAGGACGGGAGAGGCGCGTGCATCCGCTGTGCAATCACGCTGTGAAATATCTTATATTCTTATGAAATAGTTAACTTCGAGTTGCTTTTTGACATACCATAGTCTACGTATGATAATTCGTGTAAATATGCAAAAAAAAAAACATAAATATCTTTACTGTTAGGTTACTACTTTCCATTACAGCCTATAAGGCTGAGATCTATAGACCGTACATGCTCAGACTTTGCTTTCGAGCTAAGATAATGTCGGTATTTATAGAGGTAACTTTGAAGTCGAGCTAAGTGCGCGCTTAGCAAAGGTTAAGTCAACGTAATCGATGACTTACGAAAAACTCAAGATATTAACCTAGCTTTTAATATATATATATATATATATATATATATATATATATATATATATATATATATATATATATATATATATATATATATATATATATAAATTATTATAAAATGTATATTTTATACATAATAATTTATATATTATATTTAATAAAAAATATTTATATGGATAAATATATTTGAATAAAAAATTCTATTCTATTCTATGAAACAATGATTATCTGGAAACAGTAGCATAAAATCTTAATGCAGTGAGAAATTGCAGTTTTGGAGAAATCGGCAAGACTCTATTGTCAAAATGCTCTAACTTAGCAATTATTAGTGGTTATATTACATTTAAAACAGTGAGTTTAGTGAAACGGTATTTTTTTCTAAATTCAGTTTCGTCATATAGCTCGTAAGGGTTTTGGTTGAATTCATTCCGTACATAGAATTAGTACATAGAAAAGCCCAAATAATGTCGGGTCCAAATTCCGGAAGCGTAGGTCGAATACGTAGGTAGGTATATAGGTAGGATACAAGTTTCCAAGCTAGTCGTAATAAAAGATCAGGCATTTAAAATATAACTAAAAACGTAAATTGCACACAATATCAATAAACCGAAAGCTTCACGTTTGAAACAGTGATTTGAGAGCGTGCGACCGGCTGAACAAATGTTCAGTTTCTTTCTCATATTTTAAACTAAAATTGGTTAAATGTACTTTTATCTCTCCTTAAACAAGCCCATTTTCTATTTCATGTAATAATAACTTATTTATAAAATACAATTTGGACTGTTTTTTATTTTTAAATACCACATTTTTTAAATTTTAACAGTAAAATCAAGAACATAATGCGCGGAATGAAGCATACATGAACTTTTTGACTCTCTGAGCCTTATGGTAAGGCTCAGCTTAGCTTAATCTTAGCCCGATACAACTAGTATGAGCATAGCCTTCTCCACAGTAAGCTATAGAGAGGGCTATGCTCGGGGTTTTTCTGCGTGATAAACTTAAGGATAATCGCTAAAATGAGGATAAACCAGACCGATGTAGCCAACGGATTAGCAAGCTGAAGTGGCAATGGGCCAGCTATATAGCTCGAAGAACCGACAACCGATGGGGAAAAAAGGTTCTCGAGTGGCAGCCTCGTACATGTAGGCGAAGTGTAGGGCGACCTCCCACTAGATGGAGTGACAACCTAGTAAGACATGCAGGAAATCGATGGATGCAGGAGGCTCTAGACCGTGCTTTGTGGCATTCCTTGGGGAGGCCTATGTTCAGCAGTGGACTTGTGAAGGGCTGTAATGATGATGATGATGATTATGATATAACTATAAATTCAGAATCAAAGATTATGCTAAGCATCAAAGCAACTCAGCTAAGTTTTTCGTAAGTGTAGTCTGAGCAAAGTCAAAGTACGGTCTATAGATCTCAGCCTGGATTCCACTGCAGAACATAGGACTCTCCCATAGATTGCCTCATAAGAAGGATTTTGTCATAGTTGCTACGCTAGGTAGGCGGGTTGACAACCGCAGTTTATTATTATTTTTAATTTTTATCAAGTAGGTACTGCTGCCCATTTTCTGTTTTAGTTTCTCTCTGTCGCCTCTTACGACACTAACGGGAAGATATAAGGTAGCGGTTACGTAATAACATTATTTAATCTGTGGTAGTGGTTATATACTTTTAAAGAAAGGTAATTTAACATTAACATATTATAAAAGAGTCAATGCAGTGTCATTACTCGTACCGTGTTGCTTTGTAATTTGAAAGCATTTTCCAATCAGAATACGTGATATTATTATAATATCAATACACTGCCCAACAGTACAAATGTATTTTTAAACGGTAAAATTATTTTACATTTAATATAAATACATTAAATAAACTTTAAAAAAAGATACTAATTCAAAAACAAATAAGAAATAATAATTTCGACATAACAACTTCTGAAATTGGTAGTAGTACGTAGTACACTGGTACTATACATTAACGAAGAATTAAAGTCCCGACTTCAGAAGCTATTATGTAGAGTATTTTATTTTGAAGTCGATTGCGGATTGCGGATAGGGGTCATTGTAGAAGCGTGCGTCGCGACCCCTGCCAGCCTTTTCAGGGCTGCAATTCTACAGCTGCGCACCCATGCTAACGAGGTTGGGCGTCCCCAAAGGCGACGCCGGCTGGTCCCCGTTGGTGTGGAATGCAGCGCGCAAAGCGATAGGGACCGCCACCCGTCACGCACAGCCCGACACGGCGGAAGGTGGAGGACAGAGTGCAGAGTTGGCACGTGGAATATTAGAAACGCATGAAAGATAAGACGAATGAGTTGATTGAAATAATGAAAGAGAATTAGATGTCGTGTGTATGTCAGAGACCAAACGGAAGGGCAGTGGTACTGAAGGAGCTCCCTGGTGGGGCGTTGGCTCTATGGTCAGGAGTCGGAGGCGAGAGCGCCCGCCAGGGAGTGGGGAGCTCTGCTGTCGTCTCGGTTGGTCGATGTTATGACTGAATATAAGATTGTGAACTCAAGACTACTCTGGGTTCGCTTTAAATTGGGACTGACGAAGTTATTCCTTTTGGCTGTTTATGCGCCGGTAGCTTCGTCGTCAGGGCTGAGCTGGAGGAGTTTTGGGAGAATGTAAGAAGTTCTAGATTTGGCTAGGAAAACGAAAGAATTGTTGTATGTGGTGATTTGAATGGATGGGTTGGTACCGCTCGACCAGGTACGAGTCGGTGCTTGGAAAGTTGGCGATAAAGAGTTAATGATGCTGGCAAGCTTATACTAGCGGTATGCAAGGAAAAGGTCTTCTTGTGACAAACACTATGTTTAATCACAAGAAAATCCATATGTATACTAGAAAGTAAGAATGAGAGAAGTATGATCGATTTGTTCCTGGTGGATGACCGACTGCGAAAACAGGTGATGGATACGCGAGTGTTCAGGGTGCTGACCTAGGAACGGATCACTATCTAGTGATCACTAGATTTAGGGGTTTGTTCGCGGGTTGGCGCTACCGGACGGCAGTAACAGAACCGCAATCGGTCTGTCGCATCCGAAGTTGGAAGCTTCAGGAAGCGGATACTAGGGACAAATATCATGCGAGGTAGCCGAAAAGCTTGACACCATCGATGGCAGAAATGAATGTGGAAGAACATGGCAGAACCTTAGGATGGAATGGTAAGTGCAGCGGAAGAAGTATGTGGAACAATAAAAGAGGCAGTAGCAAAAGAAGAGATGCATGGTGGAATGATGAAGTGAAAGAAGCTAAAGAAGAAGAAGAAAGCATGGTTAGACTACTTGGCCTCTAGTAATGATAAGGATATGAGAGAGAAGATGAAAGAAAGATATAAGCTGCAGAAAGTTCACACGAAAGCATTGATTGAGGAAATGCGTGAAAAGTGTAGAATGGAAGCGGACAAAGGTTGTCGCACAACTTTAGGAGAACTCAAACTCTTCTGGAAAGAGGTTGGAAGGACCCGAAGTGGTGCGACGGCTAGAATGAACAAAGTGCTTTCGAGAACTAATGACGTCCTCACAGAAAAATCGGACGTCATGCAGCGATGGAGCAATTTTATAGAAATGTATGCGTGTGATGATCTTAGTGAGGGGATCCGGGATGACTCCGTGACTGGTACGCCAGACCTGGACCTCGATGACGCTGAGGTCATCAGTATGAAAGAGATTGAACGTGCGATTCGAAGTTTGAAATGTGGTAAGGCCGCGGGACTAGACAGAGTTACTGCTGAAATGATCAAGTATGGTGGGCCTCGCGTCTGGGACAGCTTTCATCTGCTGTGCAATTTGTGCTGGCGGACGGGGGACGTCCCGGATGATTGGCGATCCGCAGTCATTGTGCCTTTATATAAAGGTAAAGGTTCACATTTTGACTGCGGGTGCTATCGGGCGATCAGCCTGACCAGTTTAACAAGTAAAGTATACTCGAAGGTTTTGACGCGTAGGATGCAAGAGAAATCGGAAGATTTCTATGGGAGGCTCAATGCGGATTTAGACCTGGAAGAGGATGCACGAATCAAATATTTTCTCTCCGCATGATCACGGAGAAGCTTCTGGCTGCTAACCAGAAGATTTTCTGTGCTTTGTGGATCTTGAAAGCATTTGATAAGGTTGTAAGGAAGAAAATGTGGAATTGTTGCCGGGGTACGGTGTGGATGGTCGATTGCTAAGGGCTGTGCAGGCACTTTACTGCGACTGTAAAGCCTGTGTGCGGGTAGGGCATGACCTGTCACCCATGTTTAGCGTCAAACGGGAGTAAAACAGGTTGTGTCATGTCTTCCTGGCTGTTCATACTATATCTCGACAGCTGTTTACAGAAGCTGAAAGATAGCTGTCTGGGTGTGAAATTGGGTGACATAAAAGTAAATTGTCTGCTGTATGCTGATGATGCAGTGCTTATTGCACCATCAGAGGCAGAACTGCAGGCATTAGTCACGCGTATGAAAGAGGAATGTGAAATTAAAGGTCTCGTTTGAATGCCAATAAAACTAAGGTTCTGGTATTTGAAAGGGACGAAGAGAACGAAGTGTGAAATATGGGTAAATCAAGAATGTCTAGAACAGGTAAATGAAATTGTATACTTGGGAGTGCTTTTAGCCGGGATGGAAGATGTGATTTAGATGTGGACAGGCGTGTCGCTGCCGGGAACAAAGTCAATGGTGCCTTGATTTACTGGTCAAAGAGCAAGGCGTAGTGAAGAGCGCACGCCTTGCAATACATAACGCAGTGTTGGTACCAACTTTGTTATATGGCAGCGAAACCTGGGTATGCCAGAAGAAGCATAAAAGCAAGTTGAATGCAGTGGAGATGCGATCTCTTCGTAAAATGTGCGGCGTTACCATGGCTGACCGAAAGCGAAACGAAGAGATTCGCAATATGGTAGGTTTGAAAGATGACCTTATCACAAAATTGATAAGGGCGTGCTTCGATGGTTTGGGCACGTTGAGCGAATGGTGAAGACCGAATGGTGAAGAAAATATACAGCGCGAAAGTTAATATTAAAAGGTGTCGAGGTAGACCGAGACTAACTCGAAGACCATGTGAGCAAACTGCTCGAAGAGGGAGGTCAAGAGTACTCGGATACCTAGACGTGCATGCATGAAGATTATGAATCTGAAAGAAGCGAAAGAGATATGTAAGGATCGTGACACTTGGCGATCTGTTCTCTCTGGCTACCCGTCAGGGATTGTGCGTGAAGATAAGTAAGTAAGTAAGTAAGAGTCGATTTCACTTTTTTTTAAATATTATTGTACCCCTTTGAGTGGACTACGGAATATCACAAGTTAGGTTATTAAAATTAAAAAATACATCCTAAATTCAATATAGAAGGTGTCTGGGTACTACCACCTGCTTGGGATCCTATAATTAATAAAATTAAAACTAAACACTTATATAATTTACTTCAAATGATATGGTATCACCTCTGAAGTATATAACCTATTAAATAAAAGATGAACCATTTTAATCGGTTCAGCCGTTTCCGAAAAATTGGTGGGGTATTGGTTACATAAACAAAACACGTCATGTATAGAACCTTCTCGTTCTTGGAACTCGGTTGAAAATACTTTTACCCGGTAAAAATAAAAGAATAATACCGCTTTGAAATGACTTCTCTCAGATTTTGTAAAATACATACGAGTTCATACGAACATGCAATTTTAATCTAAATTGCCTCGAGTCACCGAGCCGAGTCTAACGGTATGTCATATTTTCAAATATAGTGCAAAAGAATCTCGTATCAACAAAATTACTCTGTAAAATGTAGGACGTTTATCTAACCTAAATATTTTTGCTGTAATATCTTGAGAAAATGTTTGTTTTAATCAAGGGTAAATATGTCTGTGGTCTATGAGCCACATGACATATACTGGTGGACTGTGTGCTTGTTTGTGAACGTCTCACCCTTTCTTGTATATAAAAATGGGTTATTATATTATTACTGCCTCGTGACTCGCCCTCATTTTGCCTGCACAGTATCTGTTAATGAGGCGTTATTTAGATTTAAGATCATTTATTTTATGATTTTTTTTTTAATTCTCAAGTCTTTCGGATAATATATAGATTTGAATACCTACTGGCATTGCTTACTATCTGTTCGTAAAGTTTCATCATAATCGGTACGGGCATTCTGAAGATTAGCCCGGACAGAGAGACAATTAATTTAAAAAAAAAAGATTGTTTATGTCTTAATAGCATGCAAATAACCCCCTGAGTTTAAAAGAAGCCAGTTATTTCAATATTATGAACAGACAAGTCAGTTTTATTTATGTGTACCTGTATATGTAATTTTTTTGATATTAAAGAATTATATTAAAGTATTATAACTTAATCATGAAACTATTACATTTTTACATTTTATAAAAATAATTCCATAAAGGATTAATCCCGCAAAATCTATTGTCATTATAACCATAGAATAGATAATAATAGTACAATTACATTATATAATAAGATAATTAAATTTATTTATTTATTTACCAGAAAACACATAGCCAAAATACAAAAAAGTTCTGTGACTTCCACACTAGGCATGGCCGGTCTCGTGGGGGTCAAACAAAATATTTTACAATAGAACAAAGTGGCTATTTGTCGAAATTACGTGAAACAATTATGCGTAGCAAAGCAAAAATGACTTAAAAATTACAGACAACAGCAGATTCTAATTTAAAGGAGCGCGCGTGTACTTGAGGGTGAGTGTGTATGGGTGTGAGTGTGTGTATGTGTGTGTTAATGTGTATGTGTGAGAGAGAGTAATTCTAGCATGACTATTTCATAGATCTCTAAGAATTATAAGTAAAAGAGTGAGAATTTGCAATTGGGGATAAGTTTGAGTGGTGAGGTAGTCCTACGATTAAATTCTTGGGATCGGACGGCGGGGCTGGCGCCATTGCTGTCCGCTACCGTTTTAACACCTATTTAGGGGTCACTAATATTTCTTCTGTTTTCTCATAGTCCCAATCAAAAAAGAGCTCATCATTTTTGTTTCAGCCTCGTAAAGTTGGGATCGTTTTAAGCCGTATAAATTGACTAATGTTTTAACCAAGGTTGTGGGGATTTTAAACGCTGTGTTATTTATTAAAGTATCAAATGTCGGCAGTTTCGAAGCTTGCCTGTGCATAAATGTAAAAACTTTCAGAAGATACAATCTACGGACACTTGAGTTTCTCTAAAGAGATTTGACGTATGATAGCGCCTTGGTTTACCCATAGCTACCTTCAAAAAAATATATATGTACTTGTACTATTATCTATATTCTATCTGTTATAACTTAAATTATCACACTCACAGTAAAGCTCTTTACCACGCGGCAAAGTGCCAAGAACGCTTCTTGCATTCCGTCGCTGTATTATCTTTATTTATGTTCACAACTCTTGTAAAGCATTCTACGTTTTAATGTTTATATTGAGATTTAGAATGTAGAACATTTAAATTACAGCAATAATTTTGTTCTGCGTCAAAATTGGCTTGGACTGAGGGTCGAATTGAAAGGGTAGTGCTAGTGTAAGAATATCTACTACAACATATTATCATCCTGTGGGTGTCGTAAGACGCGACAGAGGGAAACCATGGATATCGGCAGCAGATTCTCCCCAATAACACATAAAAATAAAAACTGCGGTTGCCAAACCACCTGCCAAACGTGGCAACTATGGCAAATATGGGGATATTTGCAATCAATGAGAAAGTCCTATATTCAGCAGTGGACTTATGATGGGCTGTAACGGAAACGGAGGTTTAGATTCATGGCCCATGATAGTCAGTTATTTTGATCTTCGTTATACATACGATATACATTAAGTAACATAAATTCACGATAATTAAATATACATAGCTCAACGGATTAGTAAGCTAAAGTGGCAATAGGCCGGCCATATAGCTCGAAGAACCGACAACCGATGGGGAAGAAATGTTCTCAAGTGGCAGCTTCGTACGTAGACGAAGTGTAGGGCGGCCCCCCCACTGGATGGAGTGACGACCTGGTAAGACATGCAGGAAGTCAATGGATGCAGGTGTCCAGTGGCGTTCATTGGCCATGTTCAGCAGTGGACTTGTGAAGGGCTGTAATGATGATTATGATGATCAGTTAAATATATATCTAACATAAGTGCATCGAATTCTGATCATCATTATATCGTCCGATACAAAATAATATAATTTTTATATTATATTCATGTTCAAGTACAAGCAAAAAATGTTGATTAATTTTATAAAATCTCCGTTTAGTGGCGGGTAAGTATACCCATTACCCTATATCTTCCCGTGGATGTCGTAAGAGGCAACAGAGGGAAACTGAGACAGAAGATGGGCAGCAGCATCTTTCTGATATCAGCAAATTACAATAAAAAAACTGCGGTTGCCAACCCGCTCGCCAAGCGTGGCAATATACCCTCCATGATGAAAGTTACAAAGAGACTACCCCCAGTCCACGGCTGCCCCGCTATTCCTGGCTACGGTGGCGACCATGGCGTGGTAGGGGGTGCTAAGAATCTCCAGTGGAGATTCGGTTGCCACATAAGACGACTCGACCTGGCAACATACAATGCACGTACCCTGAGGACTGACGAGAAGATCCTGGAGCTGGAAGAAGAGATAGACAAGTTGCGCTGGGATATTATAGGATTATCTGAGGCCCAAAGAGAGGGGGAGGACACGGTAATCCTCGAATCCGCCAACTTCTTCTATCACCGGGAGGGCGACCATCTGTCCCAAGGAGGTGTCGGATATGTCGACGAGGGTTGCGTACCTTATACTCTGAATCACCAAACGGTATTCGCTTAAGGTCATACAGGTTTACTCACCAACCTCGGTACATCCCCATGAGGAGGTGGAGGAAATGTATGAGGATATCTCTAAAGACATGCTAAAACCCACAATACGGTGTTAATGGGAGACTTCAATGCAAAACTAGGCACAAGAGAGAACGGTGAGCTGAAGGTAGGGAAATTTGGATTAGAGCAACGGAACCCAAGGGGCCAGCAGCTGACTGACCTCATGAGAAATAGGGACTCTTTATGATGAACTCTTTCTTCCAGAAGCGGCCCCACAGGAAGTGGATCTGGTCTAGAACCGACGAGTCGACAAAAAATAAGATTGACTTCAATATGACGACTAGATGGCAACTGTTCAGTAATGTCTCAGTGATCGCGAGGGTGAAAACAGGAAACGCTCACCGAATGGTTAGAGGAACATTGAACCTAAACGTTAAGTTGGAGAGGTGTCGTCTAATGAAGTCAACGCTCCGTCCCCATCGCGCTCTAATCCAAGGTCCCGAAACCTTTCAGCACGAAGTACAAAGCCGTTTTCATTGCCTAGAAGATTGCAATGCAGTGGGCGATATGAATGACAAGCTCGTGGAAACTATCCATGCGATCGGAGCTAAGTTTTGCAAGACCCGCCGCAGAAGAACACAAAAACTCTCCGATCACACTCTTAATCTCATGGCTGTTAGACAGAAAATGAAGCTGCAGTCTTCAGCAGATTTGACAGAATACAGGCAACTGAACAGACAGATCTCCTTATGCATGCGGCGGAACTTACCCAACTTTAATACTGCTCGTATTGAAGAAGCGATCGAGTGGAACCAGGGCTCCAAAATCTTTGCCAGAGATCTGTCTGCCAGAAAGAGCAAACTGTTGAAGCGGAAGACTGAATGTGGCAGCATCGTTTCCGGGACACTTGAGATTTTTAGTGAGATTGAGATGTTCTATGAGCAGTTGTACACATCATCGTTGGAACCACACGCAAGTGTGAGTAATGATCCAAGAGCAAGAATTATCCGACACTATTCCGATGATATCCCGGACGTTAGTCTGAGCGCGATTATTACGGCTCTCCGGCACCTTAAAAACGGCAAGTCCCCGGACGAGGATGAAATTACAGCGGAGCTTCTGAAAGCTGGTGGAAAACCGGTACTTGAAGTCCTTCAGAAGCTCTTTAATTCCGACACTGGTGGCACTACTCCTGAGGCGTGGAACAGAAGTGCGGTGGTTTTGTTCTTCAAGAAAGGCGACAATGCTCTCTTGAAGAACTACAGACCGATTTCCCTTCTGAGTCGCGTCTACGTGCTGTTTTTGAGAGTCATTACGAATCGTCTCGCACGCAGAATCCACGACTTCCAGTCTCCCGAACAAGCCGGTTTCCGAAAGGGTTTTAGCACCATAGACCACATACATACCCTTCGGCAAATTGTACAGAAGACCGAAGAGTACAATCTGCCACTTTGTCTTGCGTATGTGGATTATGAAAAGGCCTTTGATTCCGTCGAAATTTGGGCGGTGCTGCAGTCCCTTCAGCGGTGCCAAGTTGACTGTCGGTATATCGAAGTGCTGAAGTGTTTGTACAGTAGGGCTACGATGGCTATCCGAGTACAGAACCAAGGTACTGTCGCACGCCACACTTAATGCCTGGTACATGGCGACACTAATTACCACTAGCGCCTTCTAGTATCGAGTAGCAGAACTAGGAGAGTCAAGATCCTTCTAAAAATTTCCATGGAAGAACTTTCTAGAACTATCGACACCTAGTCAGTCGGGACCGGTATGTACTCAAACATTCTAGATGTTTCTACAGTAGAAAGTTCTGGAACTATTTGAGGCCCTATATAAGGCCAGTATAGACCGGGACCCGGTCAGTGTTGAATTGGCAATACAAGCGAATACTTCGAAGATACAGATACAAGATACAAGATATTTATTTGTGTAAACATGAGTATACATACAAAGCATGCAGGTTGTTCAGATACATTAAAAGGATCAATCATGTTTGGCCTTTGTGGCGTACAAATCTATAAATCAATGAAAATATTATAAATATTTTGCAATAATTGAAAATGAAATTATTGCAGAATATTTATATCGTAAGATTTAAATTTTATTATTCCAAAATTCTAATATGCTATAGTATGCTTTGCCTTCTAAATATAATTTCAACTTATTTTTAAATACACGGGCATTCTGCTCCTTCCAACATTTCGGAAGCTTATTATATATTAAAGGGGCCATGCAAAAAACACTTTTTCGAATCAATGCGTCAGCGAAGCAATACAACTGCGAACTAAAGTGATCAGTGGCACAACTGTGTTTTTGTTATTATTGTGGTTTTAAGTTGTAATTAGTGTTCTGTAATTAAAGTGTCAATTTTGGTAATTCACTCGGCAGTTTTTAATTGTCTCGAAATCCAAGCTCGTAACAATTGGTGTCAGAAGTGGGATGGTAAGAAGTTGTTCTTGTTTTATGAGTACCCATAACTCGGCAAGTTTCCTAGAATATTTGAGACTAAAAATTCCTTCCTTGATCGCTGTGAATCTCTAAGGGTACTCCAAAACGACATAAGACTTCATGAACTAGTTTATCTGCAACTGTTGAAGTTTCTTGATTTGGAATGGCGAAGACTTCTGGCCACTTAGTGACGTAATCCATCACAACCATGAAATACTTGTTAACACTTTCACTTTTCGGAAACGACCTCGCAACTTCAAGGGCTATCCTCTTCCATGGTGCACCAACATTGTACAATTTCAATGCACCTACCACAATAATTTTATCTCTTGTCAGTGGATATAATCGGGGGATAAAATTTTTGTCCCCCGCCCATGCTAGCCGGGCAGGGAAGGCAAAGGTATTTTAACTCGTACAACCATAAATGTGATGAAAATGCCATCATTTAATTAATTAAAGCGTCTTGTGTGGAAAAATCATGTGTGTATGTTGTATACTTTTTTTTACCTGAAATTATTTACTTTTTGTGCACATCTTTAGCATTGTACCTTTCGAATGATATCGGTTTCATTCCCCTTTTTTTGATAATAAATACTGAAAGAAGTTAAATCAATTTTCTTTATTCACGTAGTATTGTAATAATTTAAGAATATAATGAAATAACAAAATGTATTAAATTGATAACAAAAGGTATTTAAGTATTACACTCATCTCGCAACCAAAAAACCAATAAAGATCCGAAAACAACAATAAATTTTGCTTTTCTCCAAGAACTACATTTGAAAAGTGATTTATTGAATTGTAAAATAAAAACTAGTTTTTTATGCTTTCTTAGCGACTTTTAAGCATAGTTGAGAGGCAATCGATTTCTAACCTGTCAGTCTACTTGTTGCTCCAATATAAAAGAAACCTAGACAAGTTATGATCTACGAGTATATCTGATATTTCCAAGACACCTCTTCACTTTCCATTCTTCTTAGAAACTACCTGTCTTCTTAGAAATTTTTACGGTTACGTAACTTACGTAAAATTTTGGCATCCCTTTCGTCCTATTTACATTTAATATAATTTTTTCTTCCTTTTCTTCCTCTTCTTTTATTTTATCAACCTGGAAAAGTCCACTGCTGGAAATGAGCCTCACCGATTTTTTTTGGATTTGGAAGTACTTTAATCGTAGCTTGGTAGGTAGATTGACGATCGCAGCACCAGACGTCTCGAAGGCTATTTTTTTAAATATCCTATAGTTAGCTCTTACGATACCTACAAATCGAAATGGTGTGTTGAAATCTCTTATGCCACCACCACACTGCTAACAAAGTGTATAGAAAAATAACACACTATTTGTTAAGACATAAACAAAACTGTTTGAATCAGGACCGTGTTGTTGTTGATGAAGACAAAACATAAATAGGTATATAATAAATTAAATTAAAAATATTCAAAAGGCTGACACGAGCTAAGTTATAAGTAATGATGTATTCATTACAAAACAGTGTACAGGTAGAACTTCGGATAATCTTTGCAACTAGTGTTAACATCATTATAAGTTTGAAGTGTTATATATCGCGGTATTAAATATCGCACCTTGTTAAAGTCCGCACTTACCATCTTACTATACACAACGTATTTTACCACGCTTTAATAACTCTCTTTCGTGTATGTATCTGTTCGGGTCGAATTTAGTAATTAATTTTCAACTAACTTCCCGATGTAGACCGATGAAAAAACGCGGTATACTAATAAACTTTAATACATATTTTTTTTAAATTTCACTTGTAATTTAAAAAAATATGTATTAAAGTTCAACCCGAACAGACATACACGAAAACTCGTTTTCGTGTATGTCTGTTCGGGTTGAATTTTGTAACTGATTTTAAATTAACTTCCTGATGACTTGAAATTTTGTACATAGCTTAGAATCGAATGAAAATGTAAGAACATAAAAAAATGTGGTATATTAATTTTTTTTAAATAATTTCAAAAAATGTTATTAATGTTTAATGGCATTTATGATTTATTTATAGGGGTATTAAGCAGGTATGTGAATGTTATGCTGCAATAGGTAAACCTGTAATGGTAGTTGTAAGTACGCATTAATAAATTAAATAAATAAATATAACTCGCCCGCCGATGACGTAATTATTTACGTAGTAATAGTGATAAATTATTTTATCACTAATGTCGGAAAATAATTCAACTCGTGTTACTACAGTTCTTATAATACAACAAGAACTGTAGTAAATATGAGTTTTAATTTAAATACGATCATCTTCCCTGAGGCCTTAATGTATTTTATACAAACAAACAAAATTAAATACACCAAAAAATGTTCTTTGATAATACTTTAGTCATATTAATTGTATTCTACGTCACCAGAAATCCCCTTTCTGTCGCGGCTGAAATCATTAACAGTGACAAAACCCCGAGGATTACGTTTCTAATTGTTGCTTGCTCATAGCCCCTAGTATAATATTCGCTGTTTTATTCTCGGGCTTTATAGCTTAAGCAATTAGTTGGAGGCAAGAGGAATGCAAATGGTCCGTACACAAATTCCAACAACTAAAAATCATCATGAACGTATGCCATTACACATAATTGTCTCGTACGGATGTTTTATCTCACGAAGGCGGGCAAAACTTGTAGTTGTAATGTGTAGAGACACGCGTGCTTGTGTGAGTAACTGAAGGTAGCGTTAGCTAGTCCATGATAATGGAACAAAATACGTTTTAATTATATGTATTATGTAGTTAAATATGTCATAAATATTGTCTAGCGAAGAGTTGATCTCTCGTGTAATAAATATAAAACAACATTTTTAGGATGACAATCTGGTACAGAAATGTTTTCCGTTTTGTTGTCCATATATAATTTGATTGTTTTCTGTTTTGTTGTCCATATAATAAATAATTTTGGTAACTCCAAATGTGCATGCTTTAAGCACTCATGATATACGTAAATTTTTAAAGGAGTTTAAATACAAACAAGTTTTCACTAATAACCTTATTACTATCCTTCCAATTTTCCGATAATTTTATTTCAAACGTATTTCATAATGTTCAAATGATCGTGAAAAAATACTTAAAAAATTGTAAATTGTAGTTCTATTCGTCAAAGAGTTCCAGTAGCAGTCACCGAAGTACACCTTCAGGTCACTCTATCCAGTCCGGAAGTAAGGTCTCATCATAACTAACAAAACGAGTTTAAACTCGGCACACCTAGTTCTACTCGTCGAGGAGTTCCGGTAGCATTCACCGAACTACACTTTCAGGTCATTTCTCAAGTCCGGAGGAAAAGTGTCATCATGACTAACAAAACGAGTCCAAACTCGGCACACCTAGTTCTACTCGTCGAGGAGTTCCAGTAGCATTCACCGAAGTACACTTTCAGGTCACTTCTCAAGTCCAGAGGAAAGGTCTTATCGTAACTAAAAACACGATCCCAAGCTCGGCACATTTATTACTACTCTTCGAGGAGTTCCAGTAGCATTCACCGAAGTGCACCTTCAGGTCACTCTGTCAAGTCCGGAGGTGAGGTCTCATCATAACTAACAAAACGAGCCCAAGCTCGGCACACCTATTACTACTTATCGAGGAGTTCCAGTAGCATTCACTGAAGTACACCTTCAGGTCATGCCATAAAGTCCAAGACGTATTTAAGTATATTTATGTATAAATCCTACTTATTTTTAGCGAAACAAAGTACTGTAATAAATATCAGCTCGAGCCGCTACAAACAAGCGATACAGTATCCACTCACGACGGCGGCCGGGCCGAGCCCGGAATGAGGTAAAGTACATAGTAAAATAAATGATTACAAGGCTACTCAAAACGCCGAAAATTTCGGGATTTTCTAGCCGAAAAAAATTTATAATAAGTAAACAAAACAAAATTAAACTGCTATTTACATTCCATGGCTTCCCACATGATAGATGAAGAGAATAAAAAATTAATTGAGTTGAAAAACTGATATTTTCAAAAGTTATCGTGTTTGCCCCTGCATGCGGATTTGATAAATCCACACCATAAGCCACTAAAACCACTTTTTAATTTAAAAATGGCAATTAATCGATTTAAAAAAAATAAGTTCAACAAACATTTATCTTTCTGACAATATTCTTTTTATATCATTTATATGTACAATAAGATTGTTAGATACAATTTCATGCGACAAAACGTTGGAATCTTTATTTTAGGCCCTAGTAGAACATACCTACGCGCTTCGCGCTTAAGGCATGCAATAAATACGAGTAATTAAATTATATAAGTTATTTTTTTCTCTCGATCTAACACACACTAAAACAATTTGCATATGACGACCCTCACATGTAAGACCAAATGCCATCGTGAGAAATAAATAATATACATGCCAAACGTATTCTAAATTGGCAATGTGCAGCAGTACCAAAGGTGAAAGAAATCTACTCGTAGTCTTGCCGATTGTTAATCCGTTTGTCAAACTTAAGATTACTATAAATCTTACTGCTGGTTAAGATGAAATGCAATCGTCCATTCATTACAGCCTTCCAAAAGTTTGCTGAAATAGACTGCTTCATAGGAGGGTATTCGCCATAGTTGCCACGCTTGGCAGGCGAATTGGCAACTGCGGTTTTTTATTATTTTGAGTAATTATCAGAAAAATTCTGCCCATCTCCTGTTCCATTTCCCTCTGTCGCCTCTTACGACACCCACGGGATGACATGGGGTAGATGGTCAAAGTTTGTCAAGCAACAAGTTTCAAAAATTTATGAAACAAAAATGTATAAATAGTTTTATTATAATATTAATGAATACATAAATGAAAATAACCTTTGGGGATGACGTGATCATTATCATGCTGGTTCAAAATTATTACAAAATTATCGCCGACGCTTCGGCAGTCTTAAAGGTTCGGACCTGTCTATCCTTTGGCTATGCGTAGACAGCGATGACCATCCACGCGTCTACGGGTGCCTCTATAGATCCCATAGCGGTAGTGCCGAAACAGACTGACTCATCGACCACGTCCAAATGGCTAACGATTCCTTGCTACAACAGGTCCCATCCGCAGAGATCATGATCCTTGGCGATTTTAACACCCACCACGCCGAATGGCTCAATTCACGTTTAACCGATCTTGCGGGGAGATCTGTTCATGATTTTGCCTTGGCATATGGTCTGACACAACTGGTTACTACGCCTACGCGGATTCTAGATGTGGAGGATCATGCACCTTCCCTGTTGGACCTTCTACTGACCTCTCATCTGGACTGATATCAGATCACCGTCGACGCCCCTCTTGGCTGCTCGGACCATTGTCTAGTCCGGGGTGTGGTGCCACTCACGCTGAAATCGCGGTTGCTTTCTGCAGGCTGCCGCCGTGTTTGGCACTATAGGTCGGCCGATTGGGATGGGATGCGGTCTTTCTTTGCATCCTACCCTTTGGGGCGAGTTTGCTTCTCACCGGACGATCCCAACGTTGTTGCTAATTCTGTTGCTGATGTGGTACTTCAGGGTATGGAACTTTTTATTCCTTCCCCTGTGGTGCCCATTAGAGGCAGATCTCAGCCATGGTTTAGTCGCTCCTGTAAAATAGCATCACGCTACAAGCAGGAGTGCTACCGTTCCTGGGCTGAAACGTTGTCCCGAGATGTAAACACCAGTGCTCTTAAAAATTATAATTCCGCCTCCAGATCCTTCAAAAGAGTCATTGCCAAGGCAAAGTCAGAGCACATAGGCAGAATTGGCGAGAAACTATTTCGCCTTCCTTCGGAAACCTGTGCATTCTGGTCTCTCGCCAAGGCTGTCCAAGGGAACTTCTGTCAGCCATCTCTTCCATTTCTGCACAGGTAGGACGACTCACTGGTCCATGTCACAACGGAGAAAACCGATCTGCTAGGCTCTTTCTTTGAGGCCAACTCGACTCTCGATGACGGGGGGAACACACCGCCGACCATCCCGCGGTGTGAATGCTCCATGCCGGATGTGCGGTTCTCTTCCTGGACATCCAGTCGAGTGGGCCTGACGGAATCCCCCCAATTGTGCTGAGGACGTATGCTCCGGAGTTGGCACCGGTTCTAATGCGTCTTTTCCGGTACTCCTACACCTTAGGCGTAGTCCCGAAATCATGGAAGACGGCTTTTGTCCACCCGATCCCTAAAAAAGGCGACTGCTCAGACCCGCCTCACTACAGGCCTATCGCCATCACCTCTTTGTTCTCCAAAATAATGGAATCCATTCTAAACTGCCAGCTCATGCGGTACCTTGAGAATCACCAGCTGATTAGTGACCGCCAATACAGTTTTCGTCAGGGTCGATCAGCTGGTGATCTTTTGGTCTACCTGACTAATAGCTGGGCGGAGGCAGTAGAGTCCAAGCTAGCCGTTAGTTTGGACATTGCCTAGGTCTTCGATCGGGTTTGGCACAAAGCGCTCCTTTCGAAGCTCTCTTCCTGTGGGCTTGCCGAGAAATTGTGCAATTGGATTACCAACTTTCTTGCAGATCGGAGCATCAAGGTCGTTGTAGACAGTGCATGCTCCGACTACAAGCCTATTAATGCTGGTGTTCCACAAGGCTACGTGCTATCATCACGATATTTTTGTGATATTTTTTAATTACAAATTTCATAAATAAATCTACAGTTTTAGGAGAAATAAAGAAGTTTACCTAACTTTTTATGTAGTTTAACTATTTTTACTGTGTATTTGAGTTTCCCAAATAGATACGAATCATGGGTGTTAATTGTTGTTTTAGTTTTAAGCTTAGTGGTCTAATTGAAGCTTAAGACTTTTTAACCCCCGACGTAAAAAGAGGGGTGTTATAAGTTTGACCGCTATGTGTGTCTTTCTGTCTGTATGTCTGTCTGTCTATGTGTCTGTCTGTCTGTGTGTCTGTCTGTGGCACCGTAGCTCTTAAACGGGTGAACCGATTTGGGTGCGGTTTTTTTTCATTTAAAAGCAGGTTTTCTAGCGGTATTTCTTAGAAATGTTTTATCAAAATAGGTTCAGCCGTTCGATGATCATCAGCTCTTTTTGTTTCGGGGGTTTTTTAAATTTAAAATTTTAGCTATATGCTAGGTGGAAGGACCTCTCTATTTACCTGGGAGACTTTCTTACGTACTCTTTTACCTTTCTCGGTCAAAAGGCAGGCAGTGCATGTACTGTGTAAGAAAAGAAGAAAAAAATAAAAGACATTTTTATTTATAGAATAAGGGTGGCAAACGAGCACACAGTCCAACTTATGGTAAGTGGATGCTGTGGCACATAATATACATCAGTATCTATCCTCGATTAACAATTAAAATGCAGATGTGTTGTCCCCACCTGAGAAGGAATGCCTCGTTTTCAGTAAAACAGTCTCCTGTTATCCTACACTCACCATCCGATACATAGCAGCATTAAACTAATATTATAACAATAAAAGTTATTTCACGCCGGTCCAGCCGATCCATTCATTGCTATGCACCGGCCGTGCCAATATTTCTCGGGAAAACGTTGCCGACTACCGGTACAAACTTGTGTCTGAAATCGAGTCTTTGCTGAACAAAGTCTCGGATTGGGGGCGACTAAATCTAGTCCAGTTTAATCCTCAGAAGATACAAGTTTGCGCGTTTACCTCTAAAAAGAACCCCTTTGTCGTATCAAGTTCTAGTTATATAGAACTAAGTATACTTTCAAGGCACTCCCCTTGTTGCCTCAGCCAGTATCGGAATCCTCGGCGTCGACATATCGAGTGACGTGCAGGTTCGTGGTCACTTGGAAGATAAGGCCAAATTGGCCTCTAAAAAGCTTGGCGTGCTCAGCAGAGAGGGACAGTATTTCATGCCGGGACACCGCTTGCAACTTTACAATGCGCAGATTCGGCTTCTCATGGAATACTGTTCCCATCTCTGGGCTGGGGCTCCCCAGTGCCAGCTGCTTCCACTTGACCGTATCCAGCGCAGAGCGGCTCGAATCGTTGACGACCGAGTCCTTTCCGATCGGCTCGATTCACTGGCGCTGCGAAGAGATGTTACATACCTTTGCATTTTATTTCGCATTTACCACTGGGAGTGCTCTGAGGAATAGTTCGGATTAATCCCAGCCGCCAAATTTCACGAACGTACATCGCGGCGAAACTCCCGATACCATCCACACCATCTGGATGCTTGGCGGTCCACCACTGTACGTTTCACTAGGAGTTTTATTTCGCGTACGACCTCTCTGTGGAATAGTTTACCACCGGCGATTTTTCTGGACCGATACGACTTAGGGACCTTCAAAAAAAGAGCTTAC
This sequence comes from Parnassius orleans, assembly GCA_029286625.1. Lineage (NCBI taxonomy): Eukaryota > Metazoa > Arthropoda > Insecta > Lepidoptera > Papilionidae > Parnassius > Parnassius orleans. The sequence goes on along the minus strand of JAGSMP010000243.1, from coordinate 53,287 downwards.
TCCTTTTTAAAAGGCCGGCAACGCATCTGCAATTCCCTTGGTGTTGCAGTTGTTCATGAGTGGCGGTAGTCACTTACCATCAGGTGAGCCGTATGCTCGTTTGCCCCCTTTCCTATAAAAAAAATATACGACACGGTGATATCGCTATCCATAAAGACCTAGAGGTGGGCGATGCAAACCGTATACTGATACGAAATGTATATATTGGTACAATATTAAAAACCGCTTAGTGGTTCGTTCGAAAACTATTTATTACAAAATCTGATATTTGTAATACATAGTTTTCGAATCCGCCGCGATCCCTATATCGCTTCGCATCGGTCGGTGGTTAGATTCGCCATATGCGACAGAGCGCGAGTGATTTACTCGTAGGTATTAAAGTTTAATTTCTGTTGCGTAATAATGATACATTTCAAATGTTATTGTTTTTTAAAGCCTAAAATCGAATGCATGTTATATTATTTTATTTAGAATTTTCAATTTATTTTTAGATCTGCCCGAATAAATGTAGTGGAAGGAGAAAGTTGCGCTTTTTTATTTTAAATACATTTTGTGTTATAAATAAATAATAAAACACTGTAAATATCTACTATTTTAATTGAACTATTTATAACTATTTAATCAATATCATAATATGAAAATTATTTCGAAAAAAGAATAACCAACTACATTCGACCTTTATGAAGATTGAGTTAATAAAATATAATCAAAATTGGTTCATTGGTTTTTTAGAATTCAGAAAATCGCAAACTTAAATAATATGTAGGTATGTACATACGAGTCGAATACAGACCTTCCTTTTTTTGAAGTTGGTAGGTTCGCGCTATTTTGTATTTAAGATCCGCTCAAAAAAGGACTTGAAGAGAGCTTGTTGAGTTACCGTGCCTGTTAAAATTTGCATAACGTGTTCGTACCACGTATATTATTCAGCCTTAGTTCCTATTCCATTATATTCGAAGTCGAGATTACTATTTGATTTTCTACAAACCTAAACGTTTCTAGTGTCTTCTCTTTTTATGTGTGGTAGACTCACGCTGGAGCTTTCCATAGAAGCTATAGTATAAAGAAAGATCACGCTCTGACAGATTACTAGCGTAAAATAGCAATGTTATTCTGTTGTGTTTCGTATGGCGAGTGTATAGAACCGGAGAACCTTTTTACCGGAATCGAGGCATAACATCTTAGTTCTCAGGGGTGTCAACGCATCGGCGTTTTGATTGTTACTCGAGGATATGTAGATGTCTACGAACCACAGCATCTATTAACCATCTGGTGGGCTGTGTGTTCGTTTATCGTCCTTATTCTATAAAAAAGTGACTGAACGTTGATGTTTTGATATTAGATGATATTATGTCATTCGAATTTAATTTAACAGTTTTTTATTAGCATTAACGATTTTATAAAGTCAAATTAGCTAGACAACCTCGCTGATCAGTATCAAAACTCTAAAAGGAATCCTTAGAAAAAACTACAACAGGTAAAGCCCGTGGATTGTATGCTTGTGTAACTACTTCAATGATTACTTTCAAACATGTTACGTCATGTACAAATTATACAATAGCTCGCAAGTTTTTAGATCTTTTTCTACCTCTATTTCATCAGCCCGTGAAAGTCCACTGATGGAGGAGAGTTCTTTTATTTTTAGGGAGAATTTTATTTAATTGGTAATCTTGCCGATCCTGCTGTCCGTTGCTGTTCTGGGTATTTTATGCCTAGCTCAAAGACATGATTATACCACCATTCATGAATTTTTCTTTGTCAGCACGCTTGGTAGGCGGATTGATGGCGGACCAAACATCTCGCAACTTTACCGCTTTTCATTACGTTAATATAAAACAATGATCATGTTTAAACGTAATAATTACTAAAGTAAAATGAAAGTTTCCCAGCGGTAAATATAAAAGTCGTTAAGAAAGCATAAAAAACAGGTTTTTATTTTGCAATTCAATAAATCACTTTTCAAATGTAATTATGCCGTGGTAGTAGTCAATCGCCATTGTTCTTGGAAAAAAGCAAAATTTATTGCTCTTTTCGGATCTTTATTGGTTTTTTGATTGCGAGATGAGTATAATACTTAAGTACCTTTTGTTATCAGTATAATTTAAAAAAAAATCATTATATTCTTAAATTATTACAATACTACGTGAACATAGAAAAGATGGAACTTCTTTTAGTACTTACTATAAAAAGAGGAATGAAACTTATATTATTCGAAAGGTACAGTGCCATAGATGAGCACAAAAAGTAAATAATTTCAGGTAAAATAAAGTATACTACATACAAACATGATTTTTCCACACAAAATTCTTTAATTTATTAAATGATGGCATTTTCACCACGTTTATGGTTGTACGAGTTAAAATGCCTTTGCCTTCCCTGTAGGATAAAATATTACAAAAATAGGTAAGCAAACAAAAACTTAGTATTGTTGGTTGAATTTCGACCACAGCTAATACTAGCAATTTTTTAAATCGCTATGAATTATAAGTCGGCTTTTATAAAATTAATCAACATTTTTTGCTTGTACTTGAAAATGAACACAATTATATTATTTTGTATCGGATGATATAATGATGATTCGAACCCAGGACTTATTCAGTTCGCAGATCGCATACCATTAAACTTTTGCCGCTTAAGTTGCAACTGTTAGCATATTTTAATAATATGTATTGTTATAACTAACATTGTGGGTAATTAATATTTTAGACTTTAATTCACACAACTAACAGTTTCTTTAGTGCCGGTGTAGCCGGTTTGCTTGTGTACTGTTAAATTTACAGCTACTAAGGCTTTAAACTAATATTAATAAGATATAATTTTGTGAAATTGCGTTTGTTTATGAACCCGATGTACGAATATATCACATTCTAACTAACAAAGGATTAAGTTTAATTTTGTAAACTATTATTCAGTCTGCTTTAGAAGCGCGTGTAATTAGAATTTAACAACTCTAAAGCTTTTCGTTCTCTTGCAATAAACAAAGTTGATAATGAATTTATACAAGATGCTTTCGTAGTTGCCTTATAGAATTTTAAAATTACTGTTGAAACCGTAATTATATTTGATATGTTTCTAGAGTTTTCAACTAACGTAAACTCTAAATAATTTAAACTAGTTATAGTTTTAATGATCAATTAAAATAAGTTTCCTTTAAACTTATAAAAAAATCGTAAGAGCCTAAACACTGCTTGACTAGTGTAAGGCCGGCAACATACATTCGGAATTCCTTTTCAAAAAATCGTTTCGGAATATCGTTTCGGGATTCCAAACGCAGCAAATCCATATAAATCAAGGACCTATCACACACGTACAGTAGTTTTCTGTTCGAAATTTTCTTCGATTTGAAAATCCGCATGACTGCCTATGCGTTCGGAATACCGCACAGAAAAAAGGCGTTCCGAACGCAAGTCTTCCATAGATTTTGTATGAGTCGCATCACACATTCGTCAATTCCGTACGGAATGAAAAAACATACGGATGTATGTTTTTTACATGTAATCTTATATGTGTATCTCTTTTCGTAACCTTTCATCTTATTTTGTTTAATAATTCGTCGAAAGTGTTTATAGATCTTTTTACATAATATTGACTATATTGCAATGTTAGGGTGTTAAGGGAATGCATCCAGTAACAATGATACAGCAACAGCGTCTCTGAACAGAGCCTTGTTCTTCCGAAGGGAAATAAACATATGTGTGTGATCTATTTACGGAACCCCGAGTCGGAATTCCGAATAAATGTGGCCGGCTTTACTTTGAACTACTGATCATAACATTATTTATTTATGAGTATAACTTTTTCTCTTTATTAGCCTATTAGTCCACTGGACGTAGGCCTTTCCATTTATATTCCCTAATAACGTTATTCTCAACTATTGTAACAATTGTACTTTATTTTCATGTATATTCAATCGCTTGGTCAGCGCACGCAGTAGCCAAGCAGCGGTCTTTCTTCACACGCATGAACCGCATGCTCGTTAGCCCCCAATAAAGGGAATATAATCACTACGATTAGCCTAGACTAGATTAGATTAGACACGCGTGTGCACGCGACACATTTAGAATGCGTGAGACGCACAATTTTCTTTTTTATTTAAAAAAACGTACCCCCACACTAGGATTTTCTCCTGTACCGTGGAGGCAGTTTACAAACATACATTGCACAAGGACAAACATCCAGACCCGGAACAATTGTTTGTAGGCCATACAAATACTTGTTCCTTGCGGGATTCGAACCCGCGGCCCACCCAGCGCAGCAACTCATTGCTAAGTCACTGCGCCACGGAGCCGTCAAATTAAAATTAACATAACTTAGTATAATCAGGCGTTACTTTCCGGAAATCAATTATGTTAAAAATTATTAACTCAGATCCGCGATCAAAATAAAAATGATGAGTCTTACCAAGTTTGGTGAGTACCTCCCCTTCACCACTAAGAAAGTTTAGCGGTCAGACATCGCATTATATTGTTCCTGATGAAGCATCTTATAATCGACTGTAGTGTGCCTTTCCTAATATAGTGGTGTTGGGATTAGTGGTGACGGGAATAATGCACGCCATTGAAGGAGGGCGGCACTATCCCCGTCACCACTAATTAAAACTAGGTAAGACACATCCGATGAGCCGTGGTAGCTCAGATGGTTAGAGCTCGCTGTAAATTTCACAGCAACCTGGGTTCGATCCTCGCCGGCACCAATGAAACTGATTTACCACGAGCTCGGCGGTGAAGAAAAACATCGTGAGGAAACCTGAATGTCTGAGAAATAAGAAAAAAAAGTATTTCGAAGACATGTGAAGTTCGCCAACACACATTGGGGCAGCGCGGCGGACAATTCCTTGCCCTAAAACCCTCTCAGAAACGAGAGGAGGCCTGTGCCTAGCTGTGGGACGTATATAGGCTGTAACTTTTAAGGCACATCCAACTGAAAACGTCACACACACTCAATCAAACAGACATAAAGATTGTTTACGATTTTATTAAATGTATAGATATTAAAAAAAAGAGTTACGACGCTGAGGACGGAACATACACGGAACAATTGTTTTTATGGCCTATAAGTAATTGTTTTTCCTCGTGTTTATGCATGTAAACTGCCCTCACGATGCAGGAGAAAATCTTAGTGTGGAGGTAACGTTTATTTTTATAGAAAAGAAAAAGAAAGATTGAAAAAAGCAAAGTTACAGCTTCATACTAGTTGCGTTATTGGGTACTGGCCTCTTCTAATTTCCATAACCCATTATATACTAAGAAATATAATGTAATTGTGTTCGTAGAGAAAAAAGTTAGAACTGTGTTAAGTTAAGGAGAAAATTGCTTATGTTGGTACTTTCGTTATATACTTCAATTAGTTATTTAGCTTGTAAGATAGCTAAATAGCTAATTGAAGTATATTTTATGGTAGTTAATGCCACTAAACGTGTTCTTATTTTTAAGTTACTACAGTAAAATTATATACAAATGTTACCGTTACAGTCTATTAAAGTACACTGCTAAACATAGGCCTCCCCAATAGATTGCCTCATAGGAGGGATATTTGACATAGTTGCCACGCTTGGCAAGCGGATTGACGACCGAAATTTTTATTTTTCGTCGTTATTAGGAAGACTGCCATCTCCTGATTTGTTTCCCTCTGTCGCCTCTTACGACTCCCACGGGATGATATGGGTAGTGGATATTCTTACACCGCAACTACACGGTAAAATACAATATAAATTCATATTAAAAAAAAAACTCAAAATGTTACCAGCAAAAAATAAGGCACTTAAATATACATCGATAAATGCGCAATTAATGGAAGCATGAGAAAGCTCATATTTTTTTCCGCCAAAGGTTACACCACCATTGACCAGAGTGTATTCTCAATTTCAACACAATTACTTTTTTATACACAATCTTTTTTTTAAATTTAGTAACTGTTTTAAGAGGACGTACTTAACTGCTACGATTTGATACAGAGTGAAGTGCCCCTCTTAATTTATAGTTAATATAGATTTAAAAAAATTATAACTATTTGTATCCGTAATATATAATAAATAAATAATAATATAATAAAATAATAAATCCGTAATATATAATATATAATAAAGTGAATATGCTATTGCTATTTTATTTATTCATTACAATGTTATATAATGCACACATAAAAAACAAAAACATATAAAGAAGCTAAAAGCTCATATTAAAGCAATTTATAGAAGTGTGGTGACAGCGCAAGAGAATCCATCACACCTATTTGTACCGAGAGTGTCTGTGGTGGTGAGGAAATGCCGGAAAATCTTATAGGATCCGAAACATGGCGATGTATTACTATTTAGTTTATGCCAGACATAAAATACTCACGTATTCGACGGCAACAGACAGTAGCGTCAAAAGTGCAAGATACTGCGATCCTAAATTAATAGTACCATCTCTCTACAATGAGAGAAGGCAATATCCAGCGGTGGATGTTAATGAAGAAATAAAATAAGTGGAAACTCACAAGTAACTCAACGAGCTATGGAGAGGGCTCGGAGTTTATTTGCATGATAAAATCCGTATTGAGGATATCCGCAGACGAAAAAGACAGTGTATATCTTGAAGGACTGGCAACCAAGGGAAATATATTTTGAGGATATTTGAAGTTCGCTTTAGAGTTTCGCGGCGAACTAATCGCTCCATAAACTTCTGAGAAATGAGAAGAGGATCGTGTAAAAGGACTATTTCAAAGGCCTAAATGATTTACTTTAAATTTAATGCAAAATTTTGAGAAAATTTCTGCTCAGAACCAGTTGCCAAACATAATTAAGTTATACATAAATTAAAATAGCTTTCAGACTAAGTTTGTTGGTACATTAAAGATAATTTTAAACGTTTTGTAACTTTCAGTATCGATGTTCTCATCAAATTACAGAACTAACAGTCCGTATTTTATTCATCATCATCAACATCATCACAGCCCTTCACAAATCCACTGCCGAACATAGGCCTCGGATGCTACAAATATATCTAAATATGTAACTTCCATGTCATATTTATGCCGGTAGTTGTTGGGAACACTACGTTCGAAGTTGTTGACGAGTATATTTACTTAGGACAAATTATTCGACTAAGTACGTCTAACCGTGACCGAGAAGTCAATCAACTCATCTCAAGATTCAACTCGGCTGGGCAGCTTTAGGGAGATCACAGCTCACATTTTCAGTTGAAGTGGCAATGGGCCGACCATGTATTGGTCGAAGAACCAACAACCGACGGAGAAGAAAGGTGGCTCGAGGCAGCCTGATAACGAATGGAACAATGCAATACATACTCTGTTTTTCTGCCCACAAAACACTATACGTAATGAACACTATAGGTAATGAGGAGCCCTGTGCCTATGGAGCCTATGTGTAGTGAGACGTATATTAGCTGCTACTTTACTTTTTTAACTTTAATGAGACTTATAAATCAGTTTATAATTTAAGATAGCTTTCATATTTTGAGACATATTAAGATATTTGTGACAGTCCTGGTTTCATAGCTCATATGAGTATATATATAAATGAACAGGCTCTTGCGGAAAAATATTTTAATTAAAGAAAGCAGATTTTACTTTAAAAAAAAAAGGTTCATTTTATTTTACAAAGGCGGTAATCAAACTGATTAAAACTTAAATTTCATGGTACGTAAGCATTATTATATATTTTAGCATATATTTTAATTGCAATTTGAAGTGTCGATTTACCATGTTATCGGCGGTGAAGGAAAACCTGCATATCTGAGAAGTTTCCCAGTTGAGGTCATCCCGTGTTGGAATCAGCGCAGCGAACACTTTTTTGGCCAAAAACTCTCTGCAGCCTGTGCCCAGTAGTAACATGTATGTAAGCTGCTACTTTTTTACCTTTCATGAGGCAATATAATATGCAGTTTTTATTTGTTACTTTTTTGTTTTCACTCTACCGTATATATTAAGGGTTGCAAATATGAGTAGAACTCATTATCGTCAGCCTATGAAAAGTCCACTGAAATGAACATAGGCCTCCCCCATAAATTGTCAAGTAGCTGAATATTTGCTATAGTTGCCACGCTTGGTCAGGAAGATGATGCTGCCCATCTCCTGTTTGTTTCCCTGTGTCGCCTCTTACAACGGGACGATATGAGGTGGCGGATTGTCTTTTACCGCCACAACAAGGCGAACATTTTTCTACTCCCGTTCATGAGTGTAGTGCTTCCCAGGTTCATTGTGAATAAAATTTATAAGGAATAAAACTAATTTTAAGGATTTTATCGCGTTTAATTTTAACTTTATTAATCACCGAATAAAATATCTCAAATAAACATTATACCGTAAATTGATAGAAGACCATGAAATTCATCATTATTTTATTAAAACTAGATTAATTTTAATTATGAATGAATGTAAAGAGTAAAATGTAAATAATAATAATAAATTTTGATTCCAAGATAATTTACCTTTCTTATGGATACGTCGGAAGACACGTCCGATATAAAAAATAGTAGGTGTTTCTAGACATATATATTCACATGTTCCTGTATATTATATCTATGCCAAATACCAATCATCTACTTCTAATAGAAGTGATAGAATTTTGCTAAATTTTTCACGGAACCGCATGTAATAATGTTCCTAAATTCAAGCTCACGCGAGCGAACGCCGCGGGTAAAAAGCTAGTAGTAAATATTTTGGTCGATTTTAGTATTGTGTAGTGTAGTTAGTTTTTTTTAAGTTGATTTTTCGAAGTGTTCCTAATTATTGTCAAAGCTTGTTTGCTATTATTTTGATAATATATTAGTTATAGTTTACGACTTTGGGTTTTTGTCTCTGTCCTCCTCCTGGTATTGGTTTTATAGGGCGGCAAAGCTTAAGGTGACCATATTACCCTCACGTACCTTATTTGAAGGCTGGTGCTTCTCATGTGGTTCCATATAAATTTCATCAATATCTGACTACTAGTTTTTGATTAATAATGCGTATTTAATTGACTTCGACTACATTGATGATGTTCTATTTATATTGAAGTCGGTTGTACAAATTTTTTAATTTTACCACTTGTTGCTCTGATAATTTTTATATAAAACTTTTAATATTATTATTATTAAGAAAATTAAGAAAATAGAGAACTTTGATTTACAAATTACTGTTTTTATTATTAAACATTCGCAATCAGCCAACGTGTGGAAATAAAGCCGGTTTCCGTAAAAATTCCAGAAACATTTGAAGATACGACGTGCGTTTCATAAATGAGCTTTCTTAGTTGCTCCCACAAAGGGAGGTAAATTAAGAACGCGTGAAAACTTCGCTTGTATGTGTGGTTTTTTACCTGTCTTTTAGCTACTTTATGTAGTAGTATAAATTATATAAAGGCTTTTGTCTAATTTTAATATTAACACAGAAACAGGTTTATAGAAGAACAAGAGTAACTGACAAAGCCCAGTGAATCAGTAAACTGATGTGGCAATGGGCTGGAAATATTGGTTGAGGAACCGACAAACGATGGGGAAGAAAGGTTCTCCAGTGGCAATTTCGTACTGGCAAGCGCAGTGTTGGGCAACCTCACACTAGATGGAGTGACGACCTGATGAAACAGATAGATGCATGTAGGTGGCTCAGGACCGAACTTTGTGGCGATCTATGGGGGAGGCCTATGTTCAGCTGTGGACTTGTGATGGGCTGCAGTGCCTGTTTTATTTTAACTTGATTTTGTAGGACGGTCGGTCAAGAGAGTCCAATCCACGTCGGCACTACTCAAATTGCAATTTGAATTTTGCTCGGCTGTGAAGGAAAACATTGTGGTATACCCGCATTTCTGAGATATTTAAATAAAACGATATTTCAAGGAGGCGTGTATTATTTCGGCTGTCATTATACTTTTTTGGGGTTCCATAGTTAAATAACAAGGAACCCTAAATTATCTACCAGACACCACTGTGTGATTTTTCAAGCGGTACGTAGGCAATACTTTCACAATTCTACCTTTAGATAAAGTAACCGCATTTTAAACTATCTAAACTCCATAAATTCTAAAATTCAGTTCACAATGGAGTTAGAGGCAAATAATTCTTTAGCTTTTATAGATGTATTAGTAATTGGGAATTCTGATAACACCTTCAGTTACACTGTGTATATAAAAAAGACCCATATAGTTAGATATTTAAACAGTGATTCTCACCAGAATCCATCACAGTTAGCTACCGTGAGAAAATCTTTGTTCCAGAGAGCATGAGAATTTTGTGACAGTAAACACCTGGCCACCGAGCTCCAATACTTCAAGCAAGTTTTTCACGACAACAAACTTCGAATTCCGCGCCTACGTCACAGTGAATGAGTGAAAACGGCCACAATCGAGCATGTGCCTGTATGTCAGAGGTGTCACTAACAAGATTGGCTGCATCTTGATGCGTGCTTCCATTAAAACATACTTCAACCCGCCGAAGAAGTTTAGTGTAATATCCCTTCGCAATATGCAGGAGTGTACAAGCTTGATTGTGAATGTGATCTCTCTTACATAGGACGAACTAAAAGACCAATAGAAACTCATGTAACAGAACATATAGATGATGTGACGAATCGACGCTCCGGTAAGTTTGCAGTCTGTGAACATGTACAGGATCACTACATCAAATTTGATAGACTACAAATCCTCGCTAAAGAACACCGATTCCTTCCAAGGAGGATTCGCGAGGCTATTGAAATCAAAAAACACCATCTACTTGGCATCCTATTATTAATAAAATTAAATCCCAACCCAAGTATACAATTGCAAGACTTCAAGATACTATAAGTTCGTAGTCGTATATCAGTAGATCCTACCAAACATTAATAATATTAATCTGAAAATAGCCGTGGTTAGCTATGACATTTTCACGTCGAACACTTCAGTCTCCCCCGTGACCATGGGTGCTGTAAAGCACTCAAAACGTCGGGAATATAAAATAAGTTAACATACGCGATAAAATCCGAAAAAAATACTTTTATTTAAACGTGTAGTGTTAGCGTAAATATAAGAAATAATTTTCAGAAGTTTTCTCATTTGCACGACTTCCATCGGCTACCACTAGTAATTTCTCCACATTGATACGACTTAGTGAATTTCAAGAAAAGAGCGTCTACCAACTCGCTTGCCAAGCGTGGCAACTATGCCATATATGTCTCCTCTATGAGGCAAACAATAGGAGAGGCCTATGTTCAGCAGTGAACTTTAGATAGGCTGTAATGGTAACACTCATTTATTAGAGCTATAGTGAATATCTTCTGGTTTGTCGCCTCTTACGACACCTACAGGACGGTATGGGGAAGAGTATATTCTTAAACTGCCACTACACGGTCAAAAAGTTCAAATGCGATAAAATCCATAAAAATTAGTTTCACTTTAATTGTTGAACGGAAATGTTATTATCATTGCTATTACTCGTAATTATTAAAATTGTTAAAGAAGATTTTTATGAATTACCTGAAAAATATCCAGCCAACGTAATTGTTATTCACTCTCCAGTTTTTTTTTGCAATTCTTTTGCGTATAACTTTCGTCACAAAGCTGCAGGTATAACAGCGACGTAGAGAGGATAAGTTAATTGTTTATACAAGACATTTATTTCGTATCGGGGACAAAACTTGTCATGTGCGAGCTCAAGTAAGCTTAGTATCTAATACACAGGCAATATTAAAATCGTTTCAGACATATTAAAGATGCAGCGTATCTTGTGTGGTAAAGTAATAAGTAAAGAGCCTAATAAGTTTCATGTAAATATACTTATGAGGGCGTTGAAGAGTCCACTTCTCTATGGATGTCGTAAGAAGTTATAGAGAGAATTTGAAACAGAAGATGAGCAGCAGAATCTTCCTGATAACAAAACTTTAAAAAAAATCTAGCCAACCCGCCTGCCAAGCGTAGCAACTATGGCAAATATCCCTCATAAAAGCTATGGAAGAGACTAATGTTCGACAGTGGATTTGTGGTGGGCTGTAACACCTATAATACATAGCTAGAAGAGTATTTCAACTAGCCCTTTTTTTTCAAGATTAATACCTACGCTCTATTGTAGCGTTAGGGTTGTTACTGTAAATTTTGGTGAGATTGAAAATGGTTTTTTTTTGGTTCTAGGGGACTCAAGTAATAGAATGAAATCACTTCATTTAAAAGAAAATTAGACTGAACGAAACTGACGAAACTACTTGATTATTGAGAAACTACTTGTTTTAATCGACGGATAGATAATTTAATAGTTTGAGGGCGTCGATTCGCATGTTTGCATGGAGTTGATTTACCGCTTTAGTCATATATTCACTCGAGAGTCACGCAGCCACACGAGAGCTTTTCTTTCAGCTTACTGATCCATTGGGCTATGTCGGTTACTCTCCGAGAGCTTTTAGAAAAACTTCCAGTAAAGCCTTCTCCATAACGCGCTAAGTACAACGCATAACCTTAAGAAAGCAGGGAATAATATTAATTCTAAAATTTCTATATTTCCTACATATCATTTCTTGGATGTCGTAAGAAATGACAGAGGGAAACTGAAACAAAATATTGGGAACAGATTCTTCCTGATAGGAACTGAAAACAATAAAAAGTTCCGTTGCTAACTCGCTTGCCAAGCGTAGCAACTATGGCAAAATCCCACCAATGAGGCAATTTATGAAGGAGTTAAATGTTCAAGAGTAGAATTTTGATAAGCTGTAATGAATGAATGAATGAATGAATGAAGATTTGAGTATGTTGTTGTCGCGTTCTTGGAGACAATTATGTTCTACAAGATATCTCGGGCTTACACCAATAATGTACAAAAAATATGATGGCGTTGTTTCGTGACTTCATACATCACGTATTATAACGAATGGGCCATTCAACAACCTTTATTTCGTCACGCCAACATCTTATTTTAATTGTCTGGACAAACATAAAACAAAATACATATTTATGAAATGATAGAACAACCTTTGACGGAGTATAGCAATGAACTACAGCGCTGAGGGCCGCGTGTTCAAATCCCGCATGGAACAAGTATTACCCTTGTATAATTTATGTATGTAAACTGCTACCACGATACAGGAGAAAATCCTTGTGTGGGAGTAACGTTTTTTTTTTAAGAAAAAAGGACATTTATAATTTTACATACATATACATACATAATACATAAACACTCACGCCTGTCACCCAGAGGGGTAGGCAGAGACTACGGACTTCCATTTGGCACGATCCTGACATACCTGTCTCGCCTCCTTTACATCCGCTCACGCTCGTCGGTTAAGGGTACTCCTAATCTGGCCCATTCTCAATATATCGCGAATTTGGTCGATAAACGTTCATCTAGGGCGTCCCTTCCCGACTCTTCCGTTCACTTCTGCAACATAAGTTTGCTTTGTCACCCTTTCCTCGTTCATTCTTTCTGCATGACCAAACCACCGAAGCATTCCTTTCTTAATCTTTAAACACAACGAATTTTATAATTTTCTTAGTGATTTGTTGGTGATTTATGAATCACGGTTGCAACCGTTGCAGATGACTTGTAGTAGCAGCTTAAGATAGTCCATAACCTCACTTCAAGAGTCGCCCAAAGCATATACCAGAAATACCTAGTCTAATAGTTTCTGAAGTCGGGTCATTAATTCTTCTACACTAAGTACTAAGCAGTTTTACTAGTTTAATATTTTATGCTACTGTTCCGAGTCCTGCTTAGATTCAGTCTGATACTTGGTACAGACTTTTACGTGGTAGAGCCATACTGCAGCTATATATGGCTGCGACGTCACTAACTTAATTAATAGCAAAATATATCCTTCTTTAAAATTTAAAAATTAATGTAAGAACAAAGACGGCTTTCCTAAAAGAACAAAAAAGATCCACCCCTGCCTCTGCTCAGGTTAATAATTACGGGAGTAATGATTTCTTATATTTACGCGAACACTACACATTTAAATAAAACTAGTTTTACGGATTTTATCGCGTATATTAACTTATTTTATATTCCCGACGTTTCGAGTACTTTACAGCACCCATGGTCACGGGGGGGACTGAGGTATTTGACGTCCCAATGTCATAGTTAACCACGGTTACCTCCAGATTAAAAATTATTAATTTTTGTTCCGATCTACGCAGTATGAACTTACAGTATCTTGAAGTCTTGCAGTTGTATGCTTGGTTTGGGATTTAATTTTATTAATTATAGGATCCCAAGCAGATGGTAGCACCCAACCATCTTCTCTATTGAAATTAGGATGTTTTTGATTTCAATAGCCTCATGAATCATCCTTGGAAGGAATCGGTGTTCTTTAGCGAGGATTTGTTGTCTATCAAATCTAATGTAGTGACAGGGGCGATCCTGTACATGTTCACAGACTGCAGACTTCCCGGGCGTCGATTCTTCACATCAGCTATGTGTTCTTTAACGCGGGTTTTATTGATCTTTTAGTTTGTCCTATATAGAGACCACATTCACAATCAAGCTTGTACACTCCTGCATCTTGCAGAGGGACATTACATAACTGATGGTAAAACTGACTAATCTTCTTCAGCGGCGAAGTATGTTTTAATAGAAGCACTTCAGGATGTAGCCAATCTTGTCAGTGACACCTCTGACATGGCAGTACAGCAGGCACTCGCTCGACTGTGGCCGGCTTCACTCGTTCACTGTGACGTAGGCGCGGGACCCGAAGCTTATTGTCGTGCAAAACTTGCTTGACGTGTTGGAGCTCGGCGGCCAGGTGTTTACTGTCACAGATCCCTCGTGCTCTCTGAAACAAAGATTTACCGGTAGCTAACTGTGAAGGATGGTGATGAGAGTCACCGTTTAAATATCTATCTGTATGGGTCTTTTTCTATACAGTGTGGCTCAAGGTGTTATCAGGATTCCGAATTACTAACACATCTAGAAAAGCTAAAGAGTTGTTTGCCTCTAACTCCATTGTGAATTGAATTTTAGAATTTATGGAGTTAAGATGGTCTAAAAATGCAGTTACTTTATCTAAAGGTAAAATTGTGAAAGTGTCGTCTACGTACCGCTTGTAGAATCTTGGATTTACGGGAGAAGTAAGTAGGGCTTTCTCCTCAAAGTCTTCCATGAATATATCGGCGACAATGGGAGATACAGGTGAGTCCATCGCCACTCCATCTACTTGCTTGTAGAACTCCTCCTTCCACAATAGGTAGCCAGATGTAAGGCATTGTCTAAGTAATGCTGCATATTCTATGGGCATGTTGTTTTCCTCCAGCCTTCTAGTTACAATCGAGATGCAGTCTTCAACAGGTAAGCATGTGAACAGAGACTGCACATCAAAACTGACCATAGTTTCATTGTCTGCCAGATGTAGGTCTTTAATCTCGCTGACAAAATGGTAGGAATCCCTTGTGTGTGCTCTTGTATGTCCCTGAGCGGTGTAAGTATTTTCGCTAAGTGTTGAGCCAATCTGTAAGTTGGTGAATCGATTTGGCTAACTATGGGACGATGGAGCATTGGGCTTGTGTATTTTGGTAACCCATACAACTTCGGTGGTTTGGCACACGTAGGTATTATCGATTTTACGTCCAGATTTAATTTTCAGGTGTTTCTTTATGAGATCACTAGTTGTTTTAAGTGTGTTATTTGTTGGGTCGTTTTTAAACCTTTTTATACGTGCTTGAATCCGACAGAAGTTCTTGTATTTTAAAATTATAATCTGACGTATCCATGACTACCGTGGCATTTCCCTTATCTGCGCGGAGAATCGTGAGTTCTGGTTTATTGCGTAGGTTATTCAACGCTTTATATTCGTCCTTAGGTAGATTCGGTTTCGGCGCTGAACTTCGACGTAACATAGACGATATGTCTTGACGTATCGCTTCCAAATCTTCCTTTTGCATATTGTTTTTAAATAAACAGTCCTCGACACTGCAGATAATTTCCTCGTACGGTAATTTTTTAGGTGTTATGGCGAAATTAAGACCTTTCGATAATACTCTAATTGTTGCATCATCCAGAGTTTGTTTTGACAGATTATAGACCGCGTTTGGTCTATGATCCGTGTTTGTGGTCAACGGTTGTGCTTCGTTCTCACGTTGACACAGATGTTTGACATTTAATTTGGTCGTTAATTTTTGATATTTTACTATATGTTTGTTTTTGCATTCGTTATATTTATTAATTTCTCGTTTATTTAACGTTTCGATGCAAACATTATAATCAAATGTCGTTAAGACTGCCTTTAACTCACTGAATGATGTGTCTATGGATTTGTTTATGTCATGTAGATCGGAGCGTTTTTGTTGGATTACCGTTCGTAATCGAAATTAATAAAATACTAACATAGATTATAATTTTACTAACAATTCTATAGATATAATTATCTGAAATAATCTCATAATTATTTAATTATTTCTTAAAATAAAAATAAAATATTTCGACCTCAAAAGAAAATTAAGTGGCAATACAAAAGCAAAAAATTTGCCGCGGGTGAGGATCGGACTCACGACCTTAAGATTATGAGACTTACGCGCTGATTACGATCTGCAAAATACGCGCTTATAACGAATGCAAAAACAAATATATAGTAAAATATCAAAAATTAACGACCAAATTAAATGTCAAACATCTGTGTCAACGTGAGAACGAAGCACAACCGTTGACCACAAACACGGATCATAGACCAAACGCGGTCTATAATCTGTCAAAACAAACTCTGGATGATGCAACAATTAGAGTATTATCGAAAGGTCTTAATTTCGCCATAACACCTAAAAAATTACCGTACGAGGAAATTATCTGCAGTGTCGAGGACTGTTTATTTAAAACAATATGCAAAGGAAGATTTGGAAGCGATACGTCAAGACATATCGTCTATGTTACGTCGAAGTTCAGCGCCGAAACCGAATCTACCTAGGACGAATATAAAGCGTTGAATAACCTGCCAATAAACCAGAACTCACGATTCTCCGCGCAGATAAGGGAAATGCCACGGTAGTCATGGATACGTAGATTATAATTTTAAAATACAAGAACTTCTGTCGGTTCAAGCACGTATAAAAGGTTAAAACGACCCAACAAATAACACTTAAAACAACTAGTGTCTCATAAAAGAAACACTCCGAAAAATTAAATCTGGACGTAAAATCGATAATACCTACGTGTGCCAAACCACCGAAGTTGTATGGGTTACCAAAAAATACTGGCCCAATGCTCCCTGCGTCCATAGTTAGCAAATCGATTCACCAACTTACGATTGGCTCAACACTTAAAGAAAATACTTACACCGCTCAGGGACATACAAGAACACACACAAGGATTCCTACCATTTTGTAGCCGAGATTAAACCTACATCTGGCAGACAATAAACTATGGTCGAGTTTGATGTGCAGTCTGTTCACATGCTGTTGAGGCATCTCGACCAGCGGCTGGGGAAAACAACATGCCCATAGAATATGCAGCATTACTTAGACAATGCCTTACATCTGGCTACCTATTGTAGAAGAGAGGAGTTCATACAAGTAGATGGAGTGGCGATGGCCACCCATCTCCCATTGTCGCCGATATATTCATGGAAGACTTTGAGGAGAAAGCCCTACTTACTTCCCGTAAATCCAAGATTCTACAAGCGGTACGTAGACGACACTTTCACAATTTTACCTTTAGATAAAGTAACTGCATTTTTAGACCATCTTAACTCCATAAATTCTAAAATTCAATTCACAATGGAGTTAGAGGCAAACAACTCTTTAGCTTTTCTAGATGTGTAATGTAGATTGGTATAAAAAATTCCGGAGAATTCCGTAGATGCTATTCCAAAATGGATATTTTAGAAGTCTGCAGATCTACGGTAAAAAACTTTTATTTAACGTAAGAAGGGTACTGCATGATAGTAGTAGAATAAAAAGAAAAAAAACATCAATGGCGAATACATCACTCACCTTCGAATTCCCGACGAAAAATCGCTGGAAGACCTAAGCACTATGCTCAATGACCTCAATATATAGTGCCTCACAACGGATAGGTCTTAAGATGAACATAGACAAAACAAAGATCATGTAAAACATCCATATCACACCTATGCCGGTAGTTGTTGGGAGCACTAAGCTCGAAGTTGTTGACGAGTATTTTTACCTGAGACAAATAGTTCGACTAGGTAAGTCCAACATAGACCGAGAGGTCAATCGACAGATTCAACTCGGCTGGTTAGCGTTCGGGGAAATTACGACACATCTTCTCTTCATGTATACCTCAAAACTCGAAAAGGAGACTGTACAACCAGTGCGTGTTGCCAGTGATGACTTATGGAACTGAGACGTAGTCCTTCACTGCTGGCCGTATGATAAGGCTGGCTGACGGCTGGAAGCTCAAGGTCGCTCAGCGAGCTATGGAGAGGGCTATTCTCGGGGTTTCTCTACGTGATAAACTTAGAAATGAGGATATCCGCAGTAGAACCAGAGTGACCGACATAGCCCAATGGATTAGTAAGCTGAAGGGGCAATAGGCCAGCCATATACCTCGAAAAACTGACAACCGATGGGGAAAAAAGGTTCTCGATTGGCAGCCTCGTACTGGTAGACGAAGTGTAGGGTGACCCCCCACTAGATGGAGTGACGACCTGGTAAGACATGCAGGAAGTCGATGGATGCAGGTGGCTCAGGACCTTGCTTTGTGACATTCCTTGGGGGAGGCCTATGTTCAGCTGTGGACTTGTGAAGGGCTATAATGATGATGATGATGATTAAGTATTCTTTCGCTGTATCACCAGTTACTATCAAGTGGTATTTAGAAGATGAAGAATAGCGTAAAAATAAAGAAAAAACTAAGCTAATACTTATTAAACCTTCATAAAATTAGATATTTAATTCTTGCGTGCAAGAATATAATAAATAAATTATTATATTCTTGCACGCAAGAATTAAATATTAAATAAAAATTAATATAATAAGTAATTTTTACACGAATGTTTGGCAGCGGTTGATTTACATTTACAAAATTAAAGTGTGAGACGAACTTACAATTCACCTGATTGTAAGTAGCTACTGCAGTCTATAGACACTTGAAACAAAGAACGTTGGTTACAGTTCCATGGCATCTCTAAGGAGAACTAAGAAGAACGAAGAAGTGACGATCCTGAACATGCTTCACATCAGCTATATTATGTTCTTTACAAAACCCGCGTAAAAACATATAACTTTAATGCTGAAAGTGGCTAAAGTTCTTGGACCCCTGAATACGCAATAGGTAAACGTAGGGCTACGGTGCTGCGACGACGTACTTGAATCCCAGACAGAGCAAATCTTAAAAGTTGTTATTTCGGGTTTTAATGTTTGTCCTTATGCCACGGTACAGGAGAAAATCCTAGTGTGAAAGTTACTTTATATATATTATAAGCTCCTTTTTTACGCTAATAAATTCCTTGCTGGCGCATGACAGTGTTTAATTAAACGGTAGATGAAAAGCACTTCGTTGTTTTCCGTAATTAAAGTCTCAAAAATCTTAATGAATTCCTCTTAAAGGCTAAATTGACTTTACTTCAGTTCTAAATCCAATGTCAGCTGCCAGTTGTTTTTTTATTCCTTTTCTTTGTCTCTTTTTTCTTCTTTTAAATTTTCTTTTCATAAAGAATGTTAACAACGTCATAAAGTGTACCGGTTTTCCGCTTAATGTTGTCCAGTGTCATTCCAATTTAAGGAAAATCCCATCTCGTCACTCTATACTCAAAATACTTCCCTCACAATACTCAAAAGTTATTTCTTCAAAAGCCAAAATACAATAGAAAAAATATGTTTGTTTTTCAATTAACATTTCTTTTGTTGAAAGTATTTCATTTTTTTTAAATTCTATGTCAGAGAGATTATTATGCATTTAATCAGAAAAGATTATTTGTTTTAGCCAACGAAGGAACCTCTAACGTATCACGTCGACAGACAGTACGTTTTTGGGTGGGGCTCTAAAAAATGTACTTTTTGAAAAAAAAATCGCGCCCATCTGTTTACCCCTAAATTTTAGTATTTTTTAAGAGTTTTTTACTTATCGAATTTTAGATGCTTCATTAAAATGAAGACATCAAAAAAAGATAGTTGCAAATGGAATCCATAAATCTTCAATTTACGCAATATTTTAGTTTATAAAACTTTAAATGTTTTTTTATGCTCCATACAAAACTTAAATGTCCCAGGGCTGTCCGGCGACAATGTTTTAATTTTATTTTTTTAATTACGTTTTTATTGTTATTTCTTTTAACCTTCATTGTTAGAATAGGAATTAATTTATAGTATTTTGTCTGAAATTCTCGCAAAATCTTACAATATATTGCGAAATCACAAATTTAAACAAGTGTCCCTAATAATTTTCTAGTGCGTTACGAGTAATGTGTACCACGATAACTTTCGTAATTGCTAATCACATTAGAACTTGTTTATAGGATGGCAACACCTTATAACAACATCTTTCAAGTGTCAATTTAAAGTCAGCCATTTTTGTCTAGCTACAAAAGTGAGGGTATTTGCAGTGTCCCTTTTGTTCGTCGAAAATATTGGATATTAAACACAGAATTTTCAACTTATGTGTTTATCTTTCATTATATGAATCATAGATACTAAATAAATACCTAGTCAGGTCATAAATTCTGTCACATGTTTAATATAAAATAATTGAAACAAGTTTATTCATTATGTAACCATTTATACACCAAAATGAACTTAACAAAACATAGATTCTTATGTCACTAAAGTTTATTCAAAATGACCTCTGTGATTTTGAGTCAGGCCTTCAATCTGCGCGGCCAGTCGTCTATCGCAGCACGAACGAGGTCCATGTCAATATCGGCGGCTGCCTTAATCAAGGATGTCTTGAGTGACTCCAAATTGGGATGAGGCTTTGAGCACGCCTTTTCCTCCAAGTGTTGCTATATCTTGTAATCTAACGGATTCAAATCTGGACTGGAGGAGGGCCAGTCTTCGTGCCGGATGAAATCGATTTCACGCGCCGCCAGTCAGTCTTGTGTGCTCTTCGCTCTATGAGCTGGCGCTGAATCTTGTTGGAATACCCAGTGCCTGTTATTGAACATGGTATGAGAAAAAGGTTCCACAAGGTTCGTCAGGACTGTATTTTGATACACAACTGCATTCGTTTTACACCTTTCTCACAAAATGTACCTATTAAGCCCCAATAAGAAACTCCCAACCATACCATGAGCGAGGATGGAAAATGACCTCGTTGGACACGCGGAATACGGTTGCTCGCTTCTTCACTACTGTGTGCGTACACCTTATCATTTTGTTTGTTGTAGCTCTCTTCTACGGTAAAAATTTTTTCATCCGAAAAAAGAATTTCCCGATATTTTTTTCCCGCGTACCGCTTCAACAAAGCGCGGCATCTCTTCAGTCTCAGGTCCATTAGACGAGCATTCAAACGATGTCCTGTTTTTCTTCGATATGCCCGAAGTCCTAAGTCTTCATTTAACACCCTTTTTACCGTGGTTCTGCTTAAACCCATCTGAAGGGCCAACAGTTTCTGCTTACGTTTGGGATTTCTTTGAATTCGCGCCTTCACAGCTTTTATCACTGCTGGAGTCCTAACAGACCGAGGGCGACCACTTCTTGACCTGTCATCTACACTAGAGTCTTCATTGTATCGTTTGATGGTACGATAAACGAATCTTTTGGTTATATTCAAATTTTTCAGTATGTCAAAAATTTGAATTGGCGCGTAACAACAAACGATGCAACGCAATAACTGCAACACGGTCTTCTTTAAGCGTCCACTCCATATTTAAAAATGAGTAAAATTCTAAAAAGTATACAGTTTTATTTTCATGAACAATTCGAAATTCGAATTCAATAAACTTTTTTGTGGCCAGCATTCTAAAAGAAAAGTTTTTACTGTGTGACAATACTTATGACCTGACTGTGTACATGTTGAAGTCTTATTTTATGGATTTATTTCTAAAATTTATTTCAACTTGCGGCTACTTTAATCATATAAACACAAGAATCTTCTCGCGTGTTCGGTCTGGTATGTTATGTTGTGTTACATGGTGTGTTACAAAACGCCTTTAACCGACTGCGGTAGAGCCCAAAATCGGGTATAAAATTTTTGCTTGAATGTGAATAAACCTGCATATTATGTAATTATAATCGTGTCTTCTCTTCTGTTGCCATAGAAGCATCCCAAATAAATCTTAACATACTCTAAAAAACTCTACAAAGATCTATAAAAAGAAAAAAACAATTACTTGATTTAATACGACAAATTTTTTTTTATAGAAAAGTTACCACTGAAACCAATTTATAATAATGAGCAAGAAAAAGGTACTCTATGCACCATCCACCATATTTAGCAAATTTTCTTCTTTATACAGTCCATGTTTATAGAAGAAAATTTGCTAAATATTTTTCGTGAAGAACCCTTGAAAACTCTAATAAAATTATTGAAAAAAAAGTGCTCAAGAATATAGTTTCTGGTGATGTCACCAAAAAAAAAACCATTAGTCTTAATGGAGAAATACGTCATATTCCCTATTTTGATATAACTTTAAAATTTCTAACATTAATATGGAAACAAATTTCCTCTTTAGGTTTAATAAAACGTTACAATTTGAGTGATGTTTATTTCCATTTGGGTATGAGTCAGAACAAAAACAACTAAGAATTAATGCCAATATTTGTAATAATATGTATGTAATGTAATGTATTTGTACTCGTAAATATGGTAAGATTTTTAATAAGTTCTGGTACAATACACATAGTTCTGCCTTTACAGAGTTCTAGCGTGTTATATAACTTCCAGTGTGTTGCTTACGATTTTGTGTGTTACTCTTTATAAAGCGTTATGGTACAAATTTTTTGAGCCCCACCCTTTTATTAAATAAATTTATATTTTTTTTTAATTTTTTTTTAGTAATAACGTTACCCCCACACTAGGAATTTTTACTAACACAAATTGCACAAGGACAAACATCCAGACCCGGAACAATTATTTGTAGGCCATACAAATACTTGTTCCGTGCGGGATTCGAACCTGCGGCCCCCAGCGCTGCAAGTCATTGCTAAGCCACTGCGCCACGGAGCCGTCTTTTTCAAAAAAGTAACAACGACGGAAGTATCAAAATGTTAGTCTCCTTGTGGGTTAAAATTATCCGGCCGGAGTGACTAAAAAAAAAGGTTAATTAATTAACTATAATTCAGCGAGAAGGGCCAATAAATGTTGTGTTGGTTTAAATGACCAACTGCTGGTTCATAGTTATTAAAAGGATAATTATATGTAAATTAATGGACTTTAAGGTGCGGTGCGAATTTACTATTTCGCGATACTGCAAATGCCCTAAATTCGGGCTAGAGGAAGGACGTGAAGAAATGCATGTGCACTCACCTGGACTTACGCTGGTCTTCCTCGTGCCTCAAAGGCTGCAGCCACGATGATTGGACGCCGGCTTTCTTCACATATAAACTTCACAGATAATCGCGAAATATAGCGTTATAGTAAATGTCTATACACTTTACGATATTTTTGTATAGTTTAATATCTAACTTACACAAAGGCGGTTGCGGTGGCGCGAGATAGAAGCAATGCGGTTGGTTTCGTGTCTTTGAACTTATGCGAACCCCGTTAACACCAGAGTGCACATGCAAAAGGTATAAAAGGCGGTAGATAGGAAACCCGGAAATGGGCTTTGCAGTACTCTTATTGGATAATAATTAACGAATCTCATAGGCATTAGGCGGTAGTGCAAAGTGGCGCAAACACCTTGAATAGGTTCATTTTCAATAGAGTCCCCTAGTTATAGATTGCCCATATCGCTCGGTTTTGCAAAATGTTTTCAACCCGGTTAGAGATCCTCACAGTAATACACAATAAGACACGACACGGTAAAAATAAGCAAAATGGACTAATTTAGCTGTTAATTTATCAGACAGCTTTCTTATAATTTCTTATAGTATAAGGGTGATAAACGAGCACACAGTCTACCTGATAATAAGTGGATATTGTGGCCCATATACACCTACATCTATCATCGACTAACAATCAAAACGTTGTCACCCCTGAGAATGTAGAAAAAATGCTTTGTTACCACTAAAAGGGGCTCCGGTTTTCTACACTCATCGTACGTAATATCAAAGCATTGAGCATTTTACGCTGGTATTGTTTGAGAGCATGGTCTGCAGCGCGGATCTACCGTTTTAAAGTTAATTGCCTTCTAATAAATTATTTAATAGACAATTATTCATTATTTCGAAGCTAGTTTATTATTATGTGCTCCCACTGGAGCTTGGAATTTGAGAAAGACGGGGTAAAATGTAAGCAAATGCTTACATTTTACATTTATTCTGGTAAAACAAAATTGTTTTACCAGAATAAATGTATTATTCTAAATTATTCGCTGCAAACCATTTGGAAACAACATCCAGTATTTGATTGAGCCGTCTCAGTGCAAAATCATGCAAAATAATTTAATTTAACTTAAAATAACAATGACTGGCAAACGTAACTACCAAAGACATTTTTTGTACCATATTATGATACGTGTATCCGATACGAGGTGTATTAAATACGAGGTTTTGTACGGAATGGACGTATCCGATACGGTATCACAACGGCGTATCACATGATCGCGTATAATAGATAAACTAGCTATCATGATACACGTCTGCACCACGTGACTGAGAAAGCATACACCAAGATGATCAAACGTGAACTTGGCCTTAAATAAACTTGGTTAGGTTTGAATGCGTTCAAAAGTACGCTTTTTAAAAAGACACTTTATAAAAATAATACCTGTAAGACCTTTTTAAAATAGAATGGCAATATGCAAAACAATACCAAATCACGTACTTTGTTAAGAACAAGCTTTTCGGAACATAACATCATAGAGATTGGAGCCAAAATTTGATTATAAAAAGTGTGCGAAGAATATCATTCTCAATTTGCTTGGTGCTTAGTTCAACTGAAAAGATTTTAACATCCCTTTGAGCGTGTCTGAATTTAATAACGTACTCAAAACGTGAGAATCAAAAGCTTGCTACGTTATGCGTATTACATTTTATTATTTAATAAAGGACGAGGTTCTAAATTCGATTGTTTTTGTTTTGTGTTTTACACGACATCTTCGCCAATTGTGGGTCGGTGTAAATGGTTATTTTAATTATATAGGGTATAACTTAAGAGTAGTCAAATTTAAATTTAAAGAAAAACTTCAATAGGAATAAAAAAATTATTATATCTTTTTGGATGACATTTATTAGAATTGTTAGCATGATGTTGTGATATAACTTAGTCCACTCAAAAGGGTCAAATAAATAAAATAAAAAAAAAAGCAAAAACCGACTTCAAATAAACTAACAAGGTTAAAATAATATCCATATTGTTAATAGCTTCTGAAGTCGGTACTAAGACATCGAGTATCAAATATTGAAGCCCCGACAAGCAATTAAATTATATGAGAAATTATTTAATGCTTTATATTTTTTCAAAGTTGTTTACTTTATTTAATACACTGGCCTCCAAAAAACGACCCACTCGTTAAATTTGAGTAACAAAGTTGTTATCTTAAGTATGCGTTGACATATTTGTGTTTTTGCTTATGCGTTATAAATTAACATCTGAGTACCCACTTGACATTGTTTTAGGAATAAAGTGCTATTGTAGGTATTTGTAACATTTTAAGCGCACTGATAAAAATTGTCGACTTGTGCATAGAGTGCAAGGTTAGTTTATTTCGGACTTTTGACGAGTAATATTCTTGGTTCTGTGCATCGTAGTGATCTTTTAATTCTTTGTTGGAGCAGACATATCGTTACTTTTAACCATAAAATGTGGATACCACTGAAGCAGAAGCCGCTCAAGTGGTAGCTCTCGTTCGTGAAGGGCTAAGTCAGCGAAATGTGGCAAGGAGATTAAATTTCAGTCGATCAGCAGTGCGTAGAGTTTATAAGCGATACTTAGAGACGGGAGAGTACCACCGGAGACCGTTTTATTGCCTTGACTTCTTTGCGAAATTGGCATCTTTCTGCTGTTGATGTTCAGGGCAGGCTGAAGGAAACTCTTGGAGTGTCTGTAAGTGAGAATACAGTGAGAAGAAAACTTCGGGGGCAAAACCTGACACCACACAAGCCGGCGACGGGACCAAAACTCACTGCATCTCATCGGCAAACAAGGTTAGAATTTGCTAGGCAACACGTGCAATGGAATCTTGGTCAATGGGAGACAGTTCTCTTCAGCGATGAAAGCCGAATGACCCTTGTAGGCTCTGATGGACGTCGTAACGTTATGCGAAGACCAGGAGAACGTTATGCTCAGTGTTGCATAAGAGAAACAGTCCGGTTTGGTGGAGGCTCTACAATGTTTTGGGGTGGCATATCTTTAACCGGATGTACTGAGTTGGTTTTCTTTCGCAATCGTACGGTTAATGCTGAAAGTAACATTACGGACATTTTGCAATCTCATGTGATGCCTTACGCTGGATATATTGGAAACAATTTTCAATTCATGCATGATAACGCAAGACCGCACGTCGCTAGAATTGTAACTAGATATCTTCAGGAGGTCGGAATTCCAGTTATGCAGTGGCCAGCTAATAGTTCGGACTTAAACCCCATCGAGCATCTCTGCGATCAGATAAAAAGAAAGGTTAGAGCCCGAAATCCAGTTCCTGAGACGTTGAATCAACTGGAAGACGCCTTAACAGAAGAATGGGAACAGACACCCCAAGAAGACATAAAAAAGCTGATCCGTTCCCTTAAGCGTATGCAGGCGGTGATAAAAGCAAGTGGAGGAAACACTCCATATTAGAGTAAGATTTACCATTTTTTTAAATGTCAAAAAATGTAAATATCGATCTTCACAGTAAAATCGTAAATTTTGTAAAATGTTATGGTTTCAATGTCTCATCACATTTGTATGTAAAATATCCCGTTTCACGCGCCGTTTTTTAGTTTTTTACAACTCTATAATTGCATTATTACATTATCACGATAAAAAAATATCTATCGATTGTGGTAAAAACCCATAGGACACTTTTTTTGCGAAAAAACTCAGGTGGGTCGATTTTTTTGGAGGCCAGTGTATAATTATTTAAATTTAATATTTCCCTTATAGTGACAACGTAAAAGAAGCTCCATATCTTCTCCTGAGTTTCATCAGAGGCGAAACAGGGGAAACGGAGGGCAGCAGCATCTTCCTAATAACAACTTAAAATAATTTAAAAAAAACCGCCTCTCATACGTGGGCACAATCGCAAAAACGCCCGTGAGAGGCAATCTACGGGGGAGGCCTATATTCAGAAATGTACTTTTGGTAGGCTCTAATGAATGCATAAATGAATTCGATTCATATGTTTGTAGTTCATAGTATGTCCCTCCAAGAATTTTTTTATACAAATTACGAGTAATTCAACTCGTATTTTGAATAATGTAGATGATGATTATCTTTAACTGTTACCCTTTTTATTCTCATCAGCACGATATCAGTCTACTAAAGTTCAGGCCTCTCCTATATAGCTGGCGTAGAGAATCCTGTAGTTTTATGAAATTCGGAGGCAGGGCTTGAAATGTTCTGAAAGTATTATTTTGGGAACTAGCAAACTTTGATTTGTAGAATGATTGGGTAGGAATACGAGACCTATGTTCAGCGGACTTGTGATGGACTGCAGTGATAGTGTGTTGAGAGTTAATATTTAATAGTATTCCTATTTTCATATTTCTTATTTTCGGATTCCTATTTCTGACAATTACTGCAGGGAATTTTTTAGTCTGGATCCCCCATGGTACATCCATTTTACTGATATATTTTTGTCGATGTCTGTATTAATCAAGACTAATTGGATACATAACGACCACATGCGTGTCATAGTATTAATGACAATCGCGTCTTACGCACGCTGTCGAAATGAGCAGGCAATTTGGCTCCGGATCTAATAGCAGTAAACTATCATTTTCATCTGTCCTTCCTAAACTAACATAAATACGTGTTATTAAGCAACATATGAAGTATACAATATAGGTATTACAAAAATAATAAATAAAATTAGTTGAACTTCAAGCATTGTAGAGCTTGTGTGTGTGTATGTGTGTGTTTGTATTTGTGTTTGTGTGTGTGTGTGTGTGTGTGTGTGTGTGTGTGTGTGTGTGTGTGTGTGTGTGTATGTGCGTGCGAGCGTGTGTGCGTGCGAGCGTGCGTGGTCCGTGCATGCGTGCGTGCGCAAGAAGGGAGCAAGGTAGTATTTAAAGGGCACTTCCAAATTTGCGCTGGCATTTGTAAACCGAGCGATACATTATAGATTTTCTATAAAATAAAGAATGAAGGCCAGAGAAGTATCCACAAAGTTGCTAGAAAACATATAACTATCGCGCCTATTGGCTGGGATTCATTCAAGTTCTGACAAAGGAATATCAAAGGAAACTCAGCCTATCCTCAGCTGCCTCCTGACAAGTCAACAAGCGTTTTTATTAGTCCTGATAACACTAGGCAATCTACCCACAACATCGAATGGTCTTTCGAGCCGGACAATTAAGAAGAATAAGCAGCGCGTGTTTTCAAGCATTTCTACGGATGTCAAGCTATCGAAGAAAAGAAAAATGCCTGTTACATGGTCGAAGAAACAAAACGTAGTTGATGCTTCAGAAAAGCGTCGAGGGCCCGCGAATGAAAATTCTAGTAATAAAGTAGGTGCCGCCAGTACCTTGGAGAAGTACTGGGGTCACAACAAGAAGTAAAATCTTGGCAAAAACTCCTACAAGTGAAGAAGAATCTGCAATCACATCGAAGGGCACTGCTACGAGTATGGAAACCTCAACCACAGAACACACGACGTCCACTACTACGCAACAAGCTGAAGATTCCGACAACACACTTAAGCCATCGAAGCGCGCCAAGTCACGGCATTGTAACTCGCATCGAAGAAGCTTATTAGAGCAAGAAAAAATAGCCGAATTGAAGCTAGAGGAAATAAAAGCCAAGCTAGACAGATAGCGCGCCACCGCTGCCGCAGATGAGGAAGCACCTTCTGCGTCTGAAAATGAAGAGGAACAGTCAATCCGAGTTTAAGAATGGTTGGAGGAACAATCCAGAACCCCCAAAAAGAAAAAAAGAAGAAGCCAGAAGAGAGTAAGAAGAAAGGACGAGGACAGTAAGCTCACAAGTAAAAGGATAGTGAGAACCGGGGAAACGATGAAGAATCCCGGCCTGCGCGTCAGCCACAGAACATAAAGATTACCTCACTGGCAGTGGCTTTCACTCAAGCAGTACGAATGAAGAGAAACGCTCTGAAGTATCTACAGGAACTACCTATACTCAATGGGCAGTGCAACAGCTGGCTCGCATTCCGCGCTACCTACTATGAAACTGAAGCTTTATTCTCGAAGACTGAAAACGTATCAAGATTAAGGAGAAGCCTCAGAGGGGCAGCCATGGAGGCAGTCAGCACTTTTTATCAGCCAATTGGATCCAGAAGCCATCGTAGAAGTCCAGATAGAGAGATGGTAGTGGACGGCGTTTAGGTTCGAGTGAAGTCCCCTGATGTTGCAGAAATCCACGGATAGCGTGGCAGGGGTCGCCTTGGTCTTGTTGCTCAGTTTGCCCCGAGCAGTTATTGTTTTGAGCGATTTTGCCCCACCCCCAGAATACTGGGCAGCCTGAGCACCACGCTCAGGAGTGGAGTAGCATGGTCGTGGATGCTCAAGGATTCTCCAGGGTGCTGGTACCCTCCTGGGGTATCTAAAATTTAATTTCGCTACCATGTTGATGGGGGGGGGGGAGAATTGGGCCTCCGGTCACCTGCACTCACCAGATGAAACGCAAAAGCAGAGCTTCCACTTCACGCCGGTATTCTGTGAGGTCGTGGTACTAACCCGGCTCGAGCCGGCCCATACGTGCAACAGCAAAAGCTGCTGCGTGGCTCTACCACCGTTGATTTATCCGTTGCGTGGCTCTACCACCGTTGATATACCGTTGTTGCAGCTATCAGTCTTAGGTTCTATAATTTATTTCGGTGATCGGAGAGGCGTGTGGTATATCGGCGCGTTTCCCGTACAACTTGAGTAGCTGCCACTCAGGATAATGTGAAACAAGAATGTCTGTAACGCACAGTGACAGCCCCGTTCCGAGGAACGCTTTCCACCCTAACCAGTCATACAAATAGTCGATGGATGCTGGTGACTCAGGATCGTGTTTTATGGCAATCATTCCGGAAGGAGTGGTAAAACATCACTTATTGCAATATATAATATCATTAATGCTGGTGCAAGTACTGTGTAAATTTACTATAAGGATGTTAAATGAAAATTAACAGCAAACAAAATTAGCGCAACTTTTTAACATCTTCCACTTTCCTTTCGAATCACGGTGGAGTTGTAAAAGATTTTAATTTAACTAAAATGTATACGTTATAATATTTTAAGTTTATTTTTAACTAAATTACATATTCCGAAATCACTTTAAAACATTAAATGTTTCCATTCATTCAGTTAGTGACGCTTCTACCATAATGACGTAAGCCAAGCATCATAGCTGTGAGGTATGCCGTATATGTGGTTATGTTTAAGGTTAATCTTCAGTTGTCTTTTATGTTTAAATTTAGTTGAGACATTTCATAGGTGAAAACATTTTCGTACCTAGATCGCTTGTTCGACCATGTGATTTAAATTATTATTTTTGACTATTAAGCTTAAACGTCCCGCTTTATGTAATATGCAATTAATGTGGCAGATGCAGTAACGATTGGCTTAGAAACACGTTAAAAATATTTTTAAGGAGGTATCTAGTTTGGCTAATAATGATTCCGTATTCTTTTCTTTCCTCTTCATTGCCATTTATTGTAAATGTAAATGTTGTGTTTATCTTTAACTAGGAATATTTTTTACTATGTATATTAAGAATGTAGTAATCATAATTTCTCTGCGGGTCAAAATCTGTAACGAGGATATCCGTAGAAGAACAAAAGTAACTGACATAACCCAGCAGATTGGCGAAAGGCCAGCCATATAAAAGTGTTGACTCAACGTATCCAAAATATGCCATACGAAGTGTTTGCGTATTTGCTCTTTTATTTAACTTATACAAGGCGTATGAAAATTTATATAGTTTACTGCAAACACTATCGACCTGTGCCTTCCAGTTCAGTTGGTTATCAATGATAATTCCTAAAAATTTAGTTTCTATCGTTTCATAGATTGTTGAACCTTTATAATTAATATTAAAACTTGATAAACTATCTTGTTGCTAGTTAAATTTCATAATTTTAGTTTTTTATAAATTTATATTTAAGTTATTTTTTACGAGCCAGTCGGTTATAAGACCAATGGAACTGTTAATGTCAATTTAATAGCTTTGGGTATTATTTCCTTCATAAACGACTCTACAGTCATCTGCAAAAAGGACCATAGATTGTTGTATCACCGATGAAAGGTCATTAATCTACAAAAGAAATAGGAGTGGACCCAAAACGCTTCCTTGTGGAACGGCGTAGTACACAGCTCGGGGTGTCGATCGATAAACCTTTTCTGTCAACTTTATAGGACATATTCTTCTTACTTCAGTAATCTGCGTTCTGTCAGTAAGATATGACTCAAAAATATCTAATACTGTCCCGCGCCATCCATATTGGTGTAATTTTCTTATTAAGATTTTATGATCCACAAAGTCAAAAGCCTTAGTCATGTCCATGTATAGCGCGGCCACAGGTATTTTCTTGTCTATACATGTCATAATTTTGTTGAGCAGGTCATAAATTGCCGTGTTTACAGATTTATTTTTGCGAAATCCTTTTTGCTCATTTACGAGTATCTTATTACCTTCATATAATTATATAATGATATTTATTTAAGCGTTTATATAAAACGTTTTCGAAAACTTTCGCAAATATAGTAATCAAAGCAACAGGGCGATAACATCCAACATCCCATCTGTCGGTTTTTTTAAATAATGGATTTACTATTGACAGCTTTAGAGACTTAGGGAATTTGCCTTGCTCTATACATAGGTTTATTATAGACATAAAATACCCGCAATAAAAAATGCTGTCTCTTTGACTACATTAGTAGTTATTACGTCATACCCTGTGCTTTGGGTATTTTTAAGTGATTTTATAGTTTCATATATTTCAATAGGAGTGACAGGGGCCATAAACATTGACGAAGACTTATAAAATTTTATGCAACAGTTGCCTGCGTTCTCTTCATTCACCTGTTTCTTATGCTCCATATTTATATAGTGATCATTAAAAGTTTGAGCTATTTCTTTCGGGTTTGTTATTACTCGATTATTATAGATAATTTTCTCGATTTGTTTCATAGAGGCATTTGTTTTGTTATTCTTGATAACCTTCCACGTAGCTAAACATTTATTTTTTGCATTTGCTACATAACATCAGTCAATTAAATAATAAAAGCTCAAAAGGGCGCTGCTTTATCGACGCCAATTTGACAGTTGATATTATCTATACATATAATAAATCTGTAGAAAATTCGTGTCTGTAATTCTAATATATTCTTGAAAATACAAGTCCAGGGGACTAAATAAAGGATTCTGAAGCCAAATTAGTGGATTTTAGAATTTTTGTCTGTCTGTCTGTCTGTGTATTACAGATTCACGCAAAAACTACTGGACCGATTTACATGAAATTTTGTATGTAGGTAGTTAGTAACCCGGGGCAACTTATAGGCTACTTTTTATTCGATTACGGAACTTCAAAAAAGAAGGTTAAATATTTTCCTTCCTTTCGATGTTAATTTTCTATTATATATTAGTTACAGGCGGGATGATGGGTGTTTTTCAAATAAATACCATATTTATAAATAAAGTTTAAAATATAGTTATAACCTTGGTAAAATAATTTGAAACTACACAGACTTAGTTATCAAAACATCATCAAAAAGAAAAAGTAGTATATTTTGCCTTCAGTTACTAATAAATTAAACAATATAAATAATTTACATTTATATGTTTAAATAATAAGATTTTTAAAATTATTTAAAAATTCTAACGTTTAGTTTTTTGGTAATTTTGTTATTTTATTTTAAAAGTAAAAGTTTCAATAGATAATAGTGTCTATCAAAAATATGAATATTGATAAGGTTTTTACTTCAATTACTAATCTATATGTAAACTGATTAAAACTGATCTGTCAGCAATTATTGCAAAATTTTCATAATCATTATAGTTTTATTAAAGAGATTTTTATATTTGTCGTGGCCAGATCGTAGAATTGATCATATATCATAAAGTAGTCTATCATTTCGTAAAATGATGTCATTTCATGATATTTAACACTGTTTGTTGACCATGTCATGATATAGCTTGACCAAATCAATGAATAGAAATCGTTAGTAGATATTAATTACTAAACACAACGTAGCTATTTCATGATATGGTCATATGACGATATCATTAAATCGGTTTTCACCGCCAGCGGCGCCGTTAGCGTATTTTTTACTTTACTTTTTTAACTGTAATGAGACTTATAAATCAGTTTATAATTTAAGATAGCTTTATATTTTCAGACATATTAAGATATTTGAGTATATACGAGTATGTAAATGAACAGGCTCTTGCGGAAAAATACTTTAATTAAAGAAAGCAGATTTTACTTTAAAAAAAAAGGTTCATTTTATTTAACATGTCAAAGGCGGTAATCAAACTGATTAAAACTTAAATTTCATGGTACGTAAGCATTATTATATATTTTAGCATATATTTTAATTGCAATTTGAAGTGTCGATTTACCACGTTATCGGCGGTGAAGGAAAACCTGCATATCTGAGAAGTTTCCCAGTTGAGGTCATCCCGTGTTGGAATCAGCGCAGCGAACACTTTTTTGGCCAAAAACTCTCTGCAGCCTGTGCCCAGTAATGTATGTATATAGGCTGCTACTTTTTTTCTTGGGGCAATATAATATGCAGTTTTTATTTGTTACTATTTTGTTTTCACTCTACCATATATATTAAGGGTTGCAAAGATGAGTAGAACTCATTATCGTCAGCCTATCAAAAGTCCACTGAAATGAACATAGGCCTCCCCCATAAATTGTCAAGTAGCTGAATATTTGCTATAGTTGCCACGCTTGGTCAGGAAGATGATGCTGCCCATCTCCTGTTTGTTTTCCGATGTCGCCGCTTACAACGGGACGGGATATGAGGTGGCGGATTGTCTTTCACCGCCACAACAAGGTGAACATTTTTCTACTTCCGTTCATGAGTGTAGTACTTCCCACGTTCGCTGTGAATAAAATTTATAAGGAATAAAACTAATTTTAAGGATTTTATCGCGTTTAATTTTAACTTTTTTAATCCCCGAATAAAATATCTCAAATAAACATTATACCGTAAATTGATAGAAGACCATGAAATTCATCATTATTATGTTAAAACTAGATTAATTTTAATTATGAATGAATGTAAAGAGTAAAATGTAAATAATAATAATAAATTTTGATTCCAAGACAATTTACCTTTCTTATGGATACGTCGGAAGACACGTCCGATATAAAAAATAATAGGTGTTTCTAGACATATATATTCACGTGTTCCTGTATATTATATCTATGCCAAATACCAATCATCTACTTCTAATACAAGTGATAGAATTTTGCAAAATTTTTCACGGAACAGCATGTAATAATGTTCCTAAATTCAAGTTCACGCGAGCGAAGCCGCGGGTAAAAAGCTAGTAGTAAATATTTTGGTCGATTTTAGTATTGTGTAGTGTAGTTAGTTTTTTTTAAGTTGATTTTTCGAAGTATTCCTAATTATTGTCAAAGCTTGTTTGCTATTTTTTTCATAATATATTAGTTATAGTATACGACTTTGGGTTTTTGTCTCTGTCCTCCTCCTGGTATTGGTTTTATAGGGCGGCAAAGCTTAAGGTGACCATATTACCCTCACGTACCTTATTTGAAGGCTGGTACTTCTCATGTGGTTCCATATAAATTTCATCAAGATCTGACTAGTAGTTTTTGATTGCGTATTTAATTGACTTCGACTACATTGATGATGTTCTATTTATATTGAAGTCGGTTGTACAAATTTTTTAATTTTACCACTTGTTGCTCTGATATTTTTTATATAAAACTTTTAATATCATTATTATTAAGAAAATTAAGAAAATAGAGAACTTTGATTTACAAATTACTGTTTTTATTATTAAACATTCGCAATCAGCCAATGTGTGGAAATAAAGCCGGTTTCCGTAAAAATTCCAGAAACATTTGAAGATACGACGTGCGTTTCATAAATGAGCTTTCTTAATTGCTCCCACAAAGGAAGGTAAATTAAGAACGCGTGAAAACTTCGCTTGTATATGTCGTTTTTTACCTGACTTTTAGCTACTTTATGTAGTAGTATAAATTATATAAAGGCTTTTGTCTAATTTTAATATTAACACAGAAACAGGTTTATAGAAGAACAAGAGTAACTGACAAAGCCCAGTGAATCAGTAAACTGAAGTGGCAATGGGTCGGAAATATAGCTTGAGGGACCGACAAACGATGGGGAAGAAAGGTTCTTCAGTGGCAACTTCGTACTGGCAAGCGCAGTGTTGGGCAACCTCACACTAGATGGAGTGACGACCTGATGAAAGAGATAGATGGATGCAGGTGGCTCAGGGCCGAACTTTGTGGCGACCTATGGGGGAGGCCTATGATCAGCTGTGGACTTGTGATGGGCTGCAGTGATAGTGATAGTAAGTTTCGATCAGCCTGTTTATTTTAACTTGATCCTGTAGGACGGTTGGTCAAGTGAGTCCAATCCACGTCGGCACTACTCAAATTGCAATTCGAATTTTGCTCGGCTGTGAAGGAAAACATTGTGGTATACCCGCATTTGTGAGATATTTAAATAAATCGATATTTCAAGTAGGCGTGTATTATTTCGGCTGACACTATACTTTTTTGGGGTTCCGTAGTTAAACAACAAGGAACCCTAAACTATCTAACAGACACCACTGTGTGATTTTTTAAGCGGTACGTAGGCAATACTTTCACAATTCTACCTTTAGATAAAGTAACCGCATTTTAAACTATCTAAACTCCATAAATTCTAAAATTCAGTTCACAATGGAGTTAGAGGCAAATAATTCTTTAGCTTTTATAGATGTAGGTATTAGTAATTGGGAATCTTGATAACACCTTCAGTTATACTGTGTATATAAAAAAGACCCATATAACTAGTTAGATATTTACTCGTAAACAGTGATTCTCACCACAATCCTTCACAGTTAGCTACCGTGAGAAAATCTTTGTTCCAGAGAGCATGAGAGTTCTGTGACAGTAAACACCTGGCCACCGAGCTCCAACACTTCAAACAAGTTTTGCACGACAACAAGATTCGAATTCCGCGCCTACGTCACAGTGAATGAGTGAAAACGGTCACGGTCGAGCATGTGCCTGTATGTCAGAGGTGTCACTAACAAGATTGGCTGCATCTTGATGCGTGCTTCTATTAAAACATACTTCAGGCCGCCGAAGAAGATTAGTCAGTTTTTACCATCAGACAAGTGTAATATCCCTTCGCAAGATGCAGGAGTGTACAAGCTTGATTGTGAATGTGATCTCTCTTACATAGGACGAACTAAAAGACCAATAAAAACTCATGTAACAGAACATATAGATGATGTGACGAATCGACGCTCTGGTAAGTTTGCAGTCTGTGAACACGTACAGGATCACCCCCGTCACTACATCAAATTTGATAGACTACAAATCCTCGCTAAAGAACACCGATTCCTTCCAAGGAGGATTCGCGAGGCTATTGAAATCAAAAAACACCATCTACTTGGGGTCCTATTATTAATAAAATTAAATCCCAACCCAAGAATACAATTGCAAGACTTCAAGACACTATAAGTTCATATTTGTATATCATAGTAGATCCGACCAAACATTAATAATATTAATCTGAAAATAGCCGTGGTTAGCTATGACATTTTCACGTCGAACACTTCAGTCTCCCCCGTGACCATGGGTGCTGTAAAGCACTCAAAACGTCGGGAATATAAAATAAGCTAACATACGCGATAAAATCCGGAAAAAATACTTTTATTTAAATGTGTAGTGTTAGCGTAAATATAAATAATTTTCAGAAGTTTTCTCATTTGCACGACTTCCATCGGCTACCACTAGTAATTTCTCCACATTGATACGACTTAGCGAATTTCAAGAAAAGAGCGTCTACCAACTCGCTTGCCAAGCGTGGCAACTATGGCATATATGTCTCCTCTATGAGGTAAACAATGGGGGAAGCCTATGTTCAGCAGTGAACTTTAGATAGGCTGTAAAGTTAACACTAATTTATTAGAGCTATAGTGAGTATCTTCTGGTTTGTCGCCTCTTACGACATCTACTGGACGGTACGGGGAAGAGTATATTCTTAATCTGCCACTACACGGTCAAATAAGTTAAAATGCGATAAAATCCATAAAAATTAGTTTCACTTTAATTGTTGAACGGAAATGTTATTATCATTGCTATTACTCGTAATTATTAAAAATTTTAAAGAAGATTTTTATGAGTTACCTGAAAAATATTCAGCAAACGTACTTGTTATTCACTCTCCAGTTTTTTTTTGCAAGTCTTTTGCGTATAACTTTCGTCACAAAGCTGCAGGTATAACACCAACGTAGATAGGACAAAGTTAATTGTTTATACAAGACATTTATTTCGTATCGGGGACGAAACTTGTCATGTGCGAGCTCAAGTAAGCTTAGTATCTAATACACAGGCAATATTAAAATCGTTTCAGACATATTAAAGATGCAGCGTATCTTGTGTGGTAAAGTAATAAGTAAAGAGCCTAATAAGTTTCATGTAAATATACTTATGAGGGCGTTGAAGAGTCCACTTCTCCATGGATGTCGTAAGAAGTTATAGAGAGAATTTGAAACAGAAGATGAGCAGCAGAATCTTCCTGATAACAAAACTTTTAAAAAAATCTAGCCAACCCGCCTGCCAAGCGTAGCAACTATGGCAAATATCCCTCATACAAGCTATGGAAGAGGCTAATGTTCGACAGTGGATTTGCGGTGGGCTGTAACACCTATAATACATAGCTAGAAGAGTATTTCAACTAGCCCTTTTTTTTTCCAAGATTAATACCTACGCTCTATTGCAGTGTTAGGGTTGTTACTGTAAATTTTGGTGAAATTGAAAATGTTTTTTTTTGGTTCTAGGGGGCTCAAGTAATAGAATGAAATCACTTCATTTATAAGAAAATTAGACCGAACAAAACTGACGAAACTACTTGATTATTGAGAAACTACTTGTTTTAATCGACGGATAGATAATTTAATAGTTTGAGGGCGTCGATTCGCACGTTTGCATGGAGTTGATTTACCGCTTTAGTCATATATTCACTCGAGAGTCACACGGCCACACGAGAGCTTTTCTTTCAGCTTACTGATCCGTTGGGCTATGTCGGTTACTCTCCGAGAGCTTTTAGAAAAACTTCCAGCAAAACCTTCTCCATAACGCGCTAAGCACAACGCATAACCTTAAGAAAGAAGGGATTAATATTAATTCTAAAATTTCAATATTTCCTGCATATCATTTCTTGGATGTCGTAAGAAATGACAGAGGGAAACTGAAACAAAATATTGGGAACAGATTCTTCCTGATAGGAACTGAAAACAATAAAAAGTTCGGTTGCTAACTCGCTTGCCAAGCGTAGCAACTATCTCCACCTATGAGGCAATTTATGAAGGAGGTAAATGTTTAGGAGTAGAATTTTGATAGGCTGTAATGAATGAATGAATGAATGAATGAAGATTTGAGTACGTTGTTGTCGCGTTCTTGGAGACAATTATGTCCTACAAGATATCTCGGGCTTACACCAATAATGTACAAAAAATATGAGGGCGTTGTTTCGTGACTTCATACATCACGTATTATAACGAATGGGCCATTCAACAACCTTTATTTCGTCACGCCAACATCTTATTTTGATTGTCTTGACAAACATATTGTTGCGCGCCACTATTAATGGTTTATACATGGCAACACTATTACCACTAGCGCCCTCTGGTATCGGTAAACTAGGAAGTCAAGATCCTTCTCGAAATTTCGGGACCGATATGTACTCGAGACATTCTAGATGTTTCTACAGTAGAAGGTTCTGGAAACTATCTGAGGCCCTATATAAGGCCGGTATAGACCGCGACCGAGGCAGTATTGAATTGGCGATACAAGCGAAGACTTCGAAGCGATACAACTGCGAACTAAAGCGATCGGTAGTAAAATTGTGTTTTGTTATTGTGTGGTTTAAGTGTAATTAAAGTGTCAATTTTGGTAATTCACTCGGCAGTTTTAATTGTCTCGAACTAAGCTCGTAACAATTGGTGTCAAGTGGGATCAGATCATGCCGATTTTACCAAAGACGACACGGAGGTATCCGTACCGAAGTCAACGCCAGCAAGAGACGGACCAGAGACGATTTGGTAATGCAACGCCGCAAACGTCGGAGGGCCAGCTGCCGACCACGGAGGCCGGCCCGTCAGCGCTCCTGCATCTGCAGCACCTGACTTGGGTGCTCTGATGATGATGCTGCAGGGCAGGCTCGCCGACGGGAGAACAGGCCCGCCGACAGGAGGAACAGGCCCGCCGACAGGAGGAACAGGCCCGCCGACAGGAGGAACAGGCCCGCCGACAGGAGGAACAGGCCCGTCGGTTGGAAGAGCAGCTGCAGCGTGGACAGGAGGAACAGGTCCGCCAACAGGAAGAGCAGATGCTCCTCATGAAGGACCTTCACGCTACCTTCAGGAAAGAGATAAGGAGGTGAAGGATAGGGTTGCTCAACATGACAACCGCCTGTCGGAAGCTGAAACCCGAATCAACCAAGTGAACAATCGGGTTGACAACGTGATTGCTGACGTGAAGAAAACGCTGGACGACCTCAAACTTGGGGATGGGTTAGCTCCCGTGGTAGCTACAACACCTTCGCTACGTGGATTCAAAGTGCCGCCGTTCGACGGGACTTCTTCCTGGTCGGCGTACAGAATCCAGTTCGAGGCTGTCATGAAGGCGAACAGCTGGAATAAAAGTCAGGCCATGACTGCTCTCACCCTAGGCCTGCGCGACCAGGCCTTAACTGTTCTGGAAGCTCTCGGTAAGGAAGTGACTTACGAGCAGCTCCTTGAGGCATTGGGCGAGATATGGCGACGCTCACCTGGAACACGTCTTTCGTGCGCAGCTCAAAGATCGCGTGCAACGCAGCAACGAAAACCTACAGCAGTGGGCCCTTGGGTGGAAAGCTGGTTCGAAAAGCATACCAGTCTGTACCTGCGCTCATTGTAGGGAACCTGGTGCAGACATTCATCGACGGCATCCGCGACCTTGAAGTCAGAGCTGCTGTGAGGCTCGGGCACCACGAGACGCAGGACGCGTTAGCCCATGCACTGGAGGTGGAAGCCGTACGGCAGGATCATCGATCCCATCGCGTCAGGAGGTTGCAGCAGCTGCAGTTCGCGACTACAATAAAGGATACAGCCTAGGTGCTACGGCTGTGGGGAAAGGGCCATCTTCGATCCAGCTGCCCTAAGCGAACTGTGAAAGGGAGGTGATCGATCTCGAGAGGGTAGTGCGGCTAACAGCACCGCCCAGCAGCAGCAGGAAACGAGTAAAAGCCAGGACTGCGGGGCGGGTGCTGGCTGATGTTAAAGAGCCCCAAGTTTCGATCTCACAAACCCATGATGGGAACAGCCTAATCATCAAAGGCGAGGTCAACGGAACGCCGTGTAAACTGACCATAGACACTGGAGCCTCTCGCACGGTTGTCAGTTCCCAACTTATAAGTCAGTTCCTTGGGGACTCCGCATACAACCGAGAGCGCATTAATTTGGTAACAGCCACCGGTCAGCGCATACCCGTCCGTGGAGAGAAGGAGATGGAGTTGAAGCTAGGCAACATGATCTACCTGCATAATGTCATCGTGGCTGATATAATGGACGACTGCATCCTGGGCCTAGACTTCATGAGGAAGAATTGTTGTGAGATCGATGTTAAGCAAGGTGTTTTGAAATGTGGACATGAGGAACTTTTCGTGGAAGGAGCGATACCGGGAATGTGTACAGCCTTAAGAAGATTGTTCTGCCGCCGAGATCGGAAACGATTGTGCCGGTTAGTCTTCCTCGGAATCCTGGGCAAGCTCATCGTTGTGTACTCGTGGAAAGGGTGGACAATGACCTTCCGTGGAAAGTGGCTCGAACTTTGGTCAGAACCACCGACATCTCAGGAGTACGTGTGCTGAACCTTTGTGATCAGGAACAGATTATGGAAAAGGCACACTGGTTGGTACTTGTGAGGAAGTGGATTGGTTGCGTGGTGCCAATATCCATCGACTGGGACCCCAACAAGGATGCACAAACGAGGTGACCACACTTTTAGAAGACTGTCGCAGCGTTCTCTCCCGAATGAAGTGGTCAAGGCGAAGAGTTGTTACTCAAGTACGCCGATGTTTTCTCGTCAAACGATGCTGACATAGGAAAGACTGGCTTAGTTCAACACAAAATAAACACAGGAGAAGAATTGCCTATCCGTCAGCGCCCAAGAAGATTGCCGGTAGCACGTGAAAGGAAGTGGAAACCATGATTGAGGGAATGGTGAAGGATGGTGTTATTGAACCTTCATCTAGTCCATGGTGTTCACCTGTGGTGCTGGTAAAGAAGAAGGACGGTAGCATGCGGTTTTGTTGACTACCGCCGTCTGAACGACGTTACGAAGAAGGACAGCTATCCCTTGCCAAGAATTGATGACACGCTGGACATGCTTACAGGCGTAAAGTGGTTTAGTACGCTGGACCTGAAAAGTGGCTACTGGCAGGTTGAAATAGACCCTAAGGACAAGGAGAAAACTGCATTCTCCACAGGAAAGGGTCTGTGGCAATTTAAAGTCATGCCGTTTGGATTGTGCAATGCTCCAGCAACGTTTGAAAGGTTGATGGAGCTTGTACTTACCGGGTTAATTGGCGATGCCTGTCTGGTCTACTTGGATGACATCATCATCGTAGGCCGTACGTTTGAGGAACACCTTCAAAACCTGGAACGCGTGCTCATGAAGATTCAGAGTGCCAACCTCAAGTTGAGTCCGAAGAAATGTTCACTATTCAAACGGCAGGTTAGCTTTTGGGGTATGTAGTGTCGGAAGAAGGTATCCGCACGGATCCGGAGAAAATTGCCGCTGTCAAGGATTGGCGGTCCCAAAGACAAGACACAGGTTAGAGCATTTTGGGATTGTGCTCTATTATCGGCGATTTGTGAAGAACTTTGCAGATATAGCCAAACCTCTGCACAAGCTAACCGAGGAGAAGCGACATTTCTGCTGGGATGAAAGTTGCGATATCGCATTCCAGGAGCTCAAGGACCGTCTGTGCAAAACACCTATTTTAGGGTACCCTGATGCGGGCAAGGAATTTATAGTTGACACAGACGCAAGTGATATAGGACTTGGCGGTGTGTTGTCTCAAAGGAATGGTGATCAAGAGGTTGTGATAGCATACTTCAGCAAGTCGTTGTCAAAGCCGGAAAGGAACTATTGTGTCACAAGACGGGAATTGCTTGCTGTGGTAAAGTCCTTGCAGCATTTTAGCAAATATCTTCTGGGGCGGAAATTTCTCTTACGGACTGACCATGCTGCACTGAAATGGCTATTGCAGTTCAAAAATCCAGAAGGACAAGTTGCGAGATGGATTGAGCTACTACAGGAATACGACTTTGTGATCGAACATCGCAGCGGGAAATCTCATGGCAACGCAGATGCATTGTCAAGAAGACCTTGTCCTGAAGATTGCAAGCATTGTACTAGGCAAGAGGGTAAGGAAGTGGTTCTATGAGGATGCTCAGGACAAACCAGCTCAACAATGAGTGGAAGGACAGCCTACAACATGCACAGCAGGAAGATTCGGACATCAAGCCGATTCTGGAATGGATGAAGGCCAGTGCTCCTAAGCCGAAGTGGACGACGTCTCAGCGATGAGTTCGACCACGAAAGCTATTGGGCCCAATGGGACAGCTTGCTGATTCAGGATGGATTCCTGTGCCATAAATGGGAAAATGGTCGGGGAGACAGTTGTCATTTGCAAATGGTTGTCCCTAAAGCTAAAGTACCGGATGTTCTACAGCTGTACCATAATGGTTGTTCAGGAGGCCACCTGGGAGTTAAACGAACTCTACTGAAGATCCGAGAACGGTTCTACTGGGTCCACTGTCGTGACGATGTCGAGGACTGGTGTCGCAAATGTACAAGTTGTGCGGCTGTAAAGGGACCTCAGACTCGTAGTAGAGGTGCATTGAAATTGTACAATGTTGATGCATCATGGGAGAGGATAGCCATTGACGTTGCAGGGGCCGTTTCCGGAAAGTGAAAGTGGTAACAAGTATTTCATGGTTGTGATGGATTACTTCACTAAGTGGCCAGAAGTCTTCGCCATTCCAAATCAAGAAGCTTCAACAGTTGCAGATAAACTAGTTCATGAAGTCTTCTGTCGTTTTGGGTACCTTTAGAGATTCACAGCGATCAAGGAAGGAATTTTGAGTCTCAAATATTCCAGGAAACTTGCCGAGTTATGGGTACTCATAAAACAAGAACAACTTCTTACCACCCACAATCTGATGGAATGGTAGAAAGATTTAATCAGACATTGGAGAGGTACCTAGCAAAGTTGTGGAAAAACGGCAACGAGACTGGGACAGGCACATACAACCGTTTTTGTTGTCATATCGAGCGCTGTTCACGAAAGTACATCAGTGACACCAGCTTTAGCAAATTTTGGGAGAATTACGGCTGCCTGCAGACCTGATCACCGGAATACCACCTGATGCCCCACGCAGTATAACCGATTATGCAAACGACTTGCGGGACAAAATGAATGACATTTATGAGCACGTCAGACAGTCAGGCCAGCAAACGTCTGAAAGATGAAAACACGGTATGACCGCAAAATGAACAACAAAGGGTTTGACGAGGGTTCACTAGTGTGGTTACACAATCCAGTTCGCAGCAAATCTCCTAAGCTTCAAGCTAAATGGGACGGACCGTACTGGATTGTGACAAGGATCAATGACGTAACCTACCGGATACAGAAAGGTGCAAAGGTACTCTAAGATCGTCCATGTGGATCGACTGGCGCGTTATTATGGGGCCAATGATGCTGGGACGAGCATGTCTTAAGGAGGGCAGTGTTGCGCGCCACTATTAATGGTTTATACATGGCAACACTAGTTACCACTAGCGCCCTCTAGTATCGGTAGCAGAACTAGAAGTCAAGATCCTTCTCGAAATTTCGGACCGATATTACTCGAACATTCTAGATGTTTCTACAGTAGAAGGTTCTGAAACTATCTGAGGCCCTATATAAGGCCGGTATAGACACGACCGAGGCAGTATTGAATTGGCGTACAAGCGAAGACTTTGAAGCGATACAACTGCGAACTAAAGCGATCGGTAGTAAAATTGTGTTTTGTTATTAGTGTGGTTTAAAGTGTAATTAAAGTGTCAATTTTGGTAATTCACTCGGCAGTTTTAATTGTCTCGAACCCCAAGCTCGTAACAATATAAAACAAATACATATTTAAATGATAGAATAACATTTGACGAGTATAGCAATGAACTACAGCGCTGAGGGCGGCGTTATCAAATCCCGCATGGAACAAGTATTACCCTTGTGTAATTTATGTATGTAAACTGCTTCCACGATACAGGAGAAAATCCTTGTGTGGGGGTAACGTTTTTTTTTAAGAAATAAAGGACATTTATAATTTTCTTAGTGATTTGTTGGTGATTTATGAGTCACGGTTGCAACCGTTGCAGATGACTTGTGGTAGCAGCTTAAGATAGTCTATAACCTCACTTCAAGAGTCGCCCAAAGCATATACCAGAAATACCTAGTCTAATAGTTTCTGAAGTCGGGTCATTAATTCTTCTACACTAAGTACTATGTAGTCTTACTAATTTAATATTTTATGCTACTGCTCCGAGTCCTGCTTAGATTCAGGCTGATACTTGGTACAGACTTTAACGTGGTAGAGCCATGCTGCAGCTATATATGGCTGCGACGTCAC
Source organism: Parnassius orleans (assembly GCA_029286625.1). Taxonomy (NCBI): domain Eukaryota; kingdom Metazoa; phylum Arthropoda; class Insecta; order Lepidoptera; family Papilionidae; genus Parnassius; species Parnassius orleans. Next base: position 8,342 of record JAGSMP010000243.1, on the reverse strand, counting down.
TAACTTAATTAATAGCAAAATATATCCTTCTTTAAAAATAAAAAAATTATGTAAGAACAAAGACGGCTTTCCTAAAACAACAAAAAAGATGAAGAGACAGGGGTGGCTGCCTCTGTTCAGGTTAATAATTACGGGAGTGTTTTATAAGTATGGTTAGGATTAACATCTTTTGTGCGTTGTTAGTTATGAATTCGTTCTTTTTTTCTGGGGAAGAAATTAAAAGACGAAATAATTAGTCATAACAAAGAAATGATGAATGCTATATAGAGTTAGAAAGCTCGCTCTATATGAATTAGGAACAAAAATATGTATATTTTCATAAGTATATGGACTGCTCTGAACTGATATAAAAATCAAACTTTTTAATTTTGAAAATAGAATGCTTTAAAAATTCCACCCCAATTAATATTTTAAAGGTGATAATTTTTTTTTAAATTAGGATCCGCTTACTAGCTGGTCACTGTTAGTATATATTTATTATTATTACTATTTATTAAATTATTGTGTCGAAATGTATAAAACACTAACATAGATTATAATCTTACTAACAATTCTATAGATATAATTATATGAAATAATCTAATAATTATTTAATTATTTCTTAAAATAAAAATAAAATATTTCGACTTCAAAAGAAAATTAAGTGGCAATACAAAAGCAAAAAACTTGCCGCGGGTGAGGATCAAACTCACGACCTTAAGATTATGAGACTTACGCGCTGCCTACTGCGCTACCGAAGTCTTTTGAAATCATACCGTAATAAGTTAATATAAAAAAAATATTTATGTTTGCAGCATTTACTTAGTTCCATCGCTTTTGATGCTAATTCAGCCCTTTAACTCTCTCCAAAGTACCAAAGTAAGTCGGGTCTCCTGTCATCGTCTCTAAATATTCTGAATTGCAATTACCCAGAAGCAATCATTAACTCGTTAGTTTCAATTTAAACGAGCAGTACTTGCTTTTTTTGTTAAATGATCCACTGAAATATAAAATAATAGACTTAAGGCGATTACAGCAAAATGGATCGCCTTTCAAAGGGATTTTTCTTTCATGCTTTCTTTTCAGTAAATAAATTGACCATGACGTAATGGATGTTTTCCGGTCACTTGTTTTATGGGTTAGTTTTGAACACAAAATGGCTTAATCTACAATTTTAGGGTTCACTTGTATTAAGTTATTAAACAACATAGACACATCATCATTCGTTCTTTACAGTCTATCAAATTCCTTTCTTGAACATACGCCTCCCCATAGATTGCCTAATAAGGTAGTAATTTGCCACGGTTTCCACACTTTAGCGGGTTGGCAACTGCAGTTTTAATTAGTTAGACGCTGCCGTCCATCTCCTAGTATTTTTGCTTCTGCCGCCTCTCACGACACCCACGGTACGACATGAAGATGTGAATATTCTTACACCGCCACTGCTCGATCAAAAACTAAACGGACATATAGACATTCTCTCGCTCAATTATTTATGATTATTAAACAAGGACAGGAATCTTTGCTTGAAACCTAACAATTATAATTATTATTTTAGACGAACAACGCTCAGGACCGTTGCTGTGGCATTTCTTGGGGGCCTATGTTAATGGATGTAATGATGATGATGATTATGAACAACGCATCTACTTTTCTCTTACAGCGTCTTTTCCGTTACCTTTCAATTATACTATAGAGTATTTTCCTGTCATGGAAACACCTTTTTTATAATCTACGTAAATTATAATTCTTCTATTTGAATCCAAAAACAGACCCATGAGTTTCCAGCCAATTGGGACAACTTGAACTTCGTGGGGTGCCTTATGACCGATTTTAAAGGAAAAAGTTTTCATTATCACTTTTTCGCCTTTTTTCTTTCTTTTTTGTATATAATATGTTAAGTGATATCTTGTACAGTCGTGAGCCGATTTTGGTAATAATTTTTTTATAAAATACATTATATTTCAAGGGTCGTCTCATATGGATTTGTAGAAAAGTTTTTAAAGTAACTGTATTGGAATATATTCTAACTGTTACATTAAACATGATATTCCTAGTCTGCTCAAAATGGTAAAAATTCAACTTTCAATTAAAAGTAAAAGCCGGCATAAAAGAACTAAAAGTAATAAAGTAATTTATTAATAATAGCTTCTGAAGTCGGGGCTTTCATTATTCTTGCACTAAACATGAAACTACTATGTCTTAGTAGTTTCATGTTTAGGCTCTTCTACTCAGTTTTGCTTCAATTTAGACTGATAATGATGAACACAACTTTTATCTCCAATAACAATCCGACCCAAAACTTATGCCTAGGTCCAAAAATTTTCAGCACGAATCCTACGCACACCTTTGATATGCCATGACGGCTAAATAGAATGGTCCGTCATTGTTCCTCAGTTCGATAGTTCTGCAGCATGACGCTATCGTGTAAAGAATTGGTTTCAAAGGAAAAGATTTCTCGGACTGAAAAAATTTCATCAAGAATAGTTTTCCCTGCTTAGTAAGGAACGGTGTAACACGATTCGACGATCGATTTTCTTCATTTATCAAATAGTCTTCCCGACATATATTAAAACACTATAGGTAAGTTACAAGGTCTTACCGCCGAGGTTACAACGATCGTTAACCTTCCGACGACGCAAATAACAATTCAATTTCACTCTCCTGAGAGGATAACCTCAAGTGAATGGCTGCTTCTAAATGAAATTCGATACAAAGTAATTTATATCAAAAATAAAATGTTGTAAGGTAAATTATTCATCAAAATTTCATCCTATCTGTACGAGCTGCTGTGCTGTACAATCTTAGAAGTTGATATAAAATAGAAAGAATTGAGTTGATAATGTGATTTAATTTGATAATACTGCTAGTGTAGTACGATGCGCGACGGCGAAATGAACGTACTGAATGGATGAGAATGAAAGATGATACAATATGGTAAAATGCTTAAGTGCAAAATGTGCGGTTTGTAAAGACCGTACATGCTGCAGAGAGAGAGAGAGAACAGATGATGATTGATAGGCGATTACAAATTGATACTAATTGATAACGATGATTATACTATAAAAATTAGCTTATAAATTTCAATTAAAAACTTATAAATTTCACACTTCACTACACTGCACTAAGATCACTAAAACGTTTGCAAACTGTAGGCGACGTCGACTTATCCAGTGCGTGCACTCAGTTCACGATGACGTAACTGCGATACCGCGGGGCTCGACCGATGTTGCTTGCTCTGTGTTTCGGTTCGTGCCATGAACATACATTCAAGCCAGCTGATCTTTCGCTTTGAGAGGACCTTGTATACGTGCGGCGCATCTGCGGCGTAGACTCCTGCAAGGCAAATAATGTTGATGCTAGTATAGCTGCTCCCAGCAGAAGATAAATAAGCACATATTGATGTAGGTCGTGGTTTGATAACTGATTTACCATCTCTGTATCAGCGTCGCTTGTCTTCAGCTGCTCTATTTGGTGTCCAATACTTGACAAGTGTTTTCGATTCTCCTCATTTTCTGACTCGTCGAATTTCTCGAGCCTTTGGAGAATAGATAGGTTGATGACATCATTGATTGGAGGTATGTCTATCTTTGCAAGGACGGGCTTGATATTATAATTAGTGACCTACTTTCTGTGAAAATATTGTCAATGTTTCACTTTTAATGAAACAATAGTCCTCGAGAATGATAATACCGGCCTTGCTAAGTCGTTGCGCTGTAACATGATGCTCGCATATTATTCTTATCATCCTTTGTTACAGCAAAAGTACAGGTACGTATTTAGTTTGTTAAGTTCAACCCATATATCTTTGCAGGGCGAAGTTTTGATTTCACACTGACCTGTGTCTTCATTTTGATGCAGAAATATCGTCCGAATTCATATGGAAAATAGGTTTCTGTAGCGGGCAAAGGTGAGTCTCAGCGTTGAACTGTGTACATCTTCGAACTTCTTCTTCTGATAATGGTACGCAGGTCCTTTTGGATGTTGATCGCGATATGATCTGCGATAGGTGTGATGCGGACCATCTGTTTTTGTACTTGCTGCGGGATAGATATAAGCCTGTAAATCTCGTGGTATCCCTTTACCAACGGGATTTTGATCTCGAAAATAAAATATTGGCTTGTCATCCTTTTTACTTCAGTAAATGATAGAGTCTGGATAAGTTGTTTTGGATGTTGTTTATAGGCAGAGCTAATTCCTTTGATAATTGGCCAGAATATTTTACTCTTCATTCAGTTGTTCAGGCGTTAATAAATAAACATTAAACTGCCCATAGTGGATGTCTGTGATGGTCTCCACCAACGTTTCTTGAATGTTTTAAGATTGGCCAAAATGTTGTTTGCTATCATGGATGAGAGAATAAATTCATTGATGATTTTTTCGGTCTGAATTTCCTTTGTTATGATGTTGGCTTCTTTTCTAGCTCTATGATGTGGGCATTGAAGATCTTGTACTGCTTGTTAATAGACTCTTCGATTCGACTCAAAAGGTTATATTCAGCTTCAACCACGGATGTTTGATTTTTCCATAAAAGAGCAAGATGTTTCTGATTCATCCTGATTATATTGATGTCTCTCTCGTATTTTTGAGCAAACTCTTCGTCTAACACACCGAACAAGCTGTGCGCTAGGTATCCGACACCGTTGATAAGCCCGCGCCGGCGTCTCGAGCGCGTGTATTGCTGACCGAGCAACATATGATGATAGTAGTCCAGTTCAGTGGCCTCATGACGTAGTTGTGACAACATTACGTCACATTTTGTTTGTTTGGATATCTTGGAGCATATGTTATCCAAATAATCGAAGTACTTGCGATACAATTCAATGCCTTGCCAGTACGGATTCATTTCGTAGTAGACAATGAGTTTCCACTGATCTCTGACAAGGTGCATGTTGGAAATTTTGTCCAAATAAATGCTCTGATTATTGCTTAGACTAAGTAGGTTGAAGGCACACTGAACGGGTGAAATGATGGTAAGTAAAGTCAACATTGCTAAAGCTATGAAGTTGCATGATTTTTTGCTTCGCGTTCTTTTGCTTTGGTGCTTTTGCTGTAGACTCCTTATTGCTTGATTCCGAATTTTGCTCGCTACCAACGTAATCATCTGATAGAAGTGGTGATATTTTTGTAATAGGCCTCTTGATAATGTTGTTTTTAGTTTTCAGGGACACCACTCGGACCAGATCGTCCTTTCCAGGGTGAAGTTCAACAACTCTAGCGAGCGCCCACTTGCCGGGAGGTAAGTTGACGTCATGTATGACGACAACGTCACCAATTTTCATGTTTCTTTGCTTCTGTTGCCACTTGCTTCTAGCTGATAATTGGCACAGGAACTCGGACTGCCATCTCTTCCATATGTCGTAGAAGATTTTCTGTACCAGTTGCCAACGTGTGCGCTCGTCCCTTTCGGTTTCGATGATGGTGAGGGTGGGGCCACTCGCCAGAAAATGTGACGGGGTGAGGAAGTTGATGTCCTCGGGATCTTCGCTCAGGGCGCACAGTGGCCTTGAGTTCAGGCACGCTTCCAGCTGTGACAACAATGTTGATAGCTCCTCAAATGTAAGCTTTTGTGCTCCGATGACTCTTCGTAAGTGGAATTTTAGGCTTTTCACCGCCGCTTCCCATAGACCTCCTGCACTAGGCCACGAGGGGGCGTTGAAGTGCCATTCGATCTCCATGTCTGATATTGCTGCGAAGAAATCATCGTCCAAGGCTTGTCGAAGATTGATGAATTCCTGCTGTAAGTGTTTGTTGGCGCCGACGAAGTTGGTCCCGTTGTCGCTGTACAGGTGACGCGGTGCTCCACGGCGCGCTGCCATTCGTCAGGTGCTGCGAGGAATGCTGATGAGGAGGTCTGATACCATTTCAAGGTGTACGGCCTTAGTGACCATACACACAAAACTGCGACGTATCCTTTCGTCGTTTTATGCCTCGTCCTTTGTTTGCTTTCACGTCGATGAAACCGGTGTAATCGGTCCCAACGTGGTAAAATGGCCTGGTTGGGTTACATCTTGCTGACGGTAGGTCTCCCATGATTTGAGTCTGTTTGATTGGGTTGTGTCTTCTGCAGACAACACATTCACGGATGCGTTTTTTGACAGCCCTGTTGCCGCCAATAATCCAGTAATGCTGTCTCAGATTCGATAGAGTCAGGCGGGCTCCACCGTGGAAGGTGGTTGTGCCTGATCGATTATGAGCTCAGTGAAGTGTCCGCTGTGTGGCACGATGAGAGGATGCTTCATGTTTTCATCGATGCTTGCATTATTGATCCTGCCACCAACTCTTAGAAGATCGTTTTATCCAAGAATGGATTAAGGGACAGTAGTTTGTTGTTACGCTTCACTTTCCCTGCTTCTTGATGGTAAGTATTTCTTCATAAAAATACTTTTCTTGTATGTGCTTTATAATAATGTATTTTGCTTGTTTGATTTCAGGTGCAGTTAGATACGGCGTCTTCGGTTTGGAATTCGACACCGCCCGTACAGGGGTAAGTATACGCGTCACTCGCGTCATACAGCTATGTTTGTTTATCAACGCTTCGATTACGTCAGAGCTGTGACGTTGAATAGTGACGTTGGTTTGCATTGCTTTCTTCACTTCTTGATTCGTAGTGTATGTTTTGTGGTGGTTTCTTTTGATATGTTTTCAGCCATGATGGGCCTTGCCACCACAGGGATGATTTTGAGGATTGCTGTTGATACCCCACGGCTGGCGCAGTCTGCTGGATTATCAGTCGACTTGACATACTGCCAACAGTCCGCAGGTATGATTTCTTTGATTTGTTGTACACGGTTGGCGACGAATGGCTTCCAGCGATTGATGTCGCCTTGGATCCACCGAGCACAGCTGTTGAGTCTGACCAGCCGAAGGTCTTGATGTTTTGCTCTGATAGACTGTGTTTGACTGTCTGCATGAGTCTTGATAATAAGTGAGCGGCACAGTTCTAATTTCGGCAATGATATGATTTTGATGTCGGAACTAGTTTTGATTTTGCTGCTATCAAAACTACTGCTTGTTCACCTTGTTTCTTGCTCTTGATTTTGCTGTAGATAACACAAGCGTAGGCACGTTCTGAGGAATCGCAGAACCCGTGTAGCTCAATGTCGTCGTTCTCATAACTTTGAAGCCATCTTGGTACTTGGATTTGATTGATGCCTTCGAGGTCATGTTTGATCTTAGACCACTCTTCTTCAATGCTTAGTGGAAGTTGGTCATCCCACTTCAAATCTTCTTTCAGACTGATTGGAATAAGAGTTTCAATCTTGTTGTTACAGGACAGAGCCAACGGCCGGGTCGAAAACCTTTGAGATGTCTGAAAGTAGTGACCTTTTGAGGCTGGTTTGTCTGTTGATGTGTTGATTTTGAGCTCAAAAGTGAAGACGTCCTTCTGAGGGTTCCAGCGCAGTCCCAGGGTCTTTGTTGATTCTTTCTGCTTGAAATCAAACCCAATTTGATGATTGCTATCTGTGTCTGATCCTGCTGCTTGGTAACTCATTGCTGTTTGAGCACCACCTTCGTAGATTAAACCCCTGATCTGAGTAGGTTGATCAGATCTGTTTTAATTTTAGAGCAGCTGGGATGCTGTGCTGACCGCTTAAGACATCGTCCATGAAAAGTCTCTCTTCAACACCTTAGCTGCTTCGAAATGCTGTCCTTCGTCGCGTGCTAATTGCTTTAGTGTGTTCATTGCCAGGAACGGCGCTGCTTTCGTCCCGTACGTCACAGTTAATAGTTCGTATTCTTGAAGTGGCTGATTTGATGATTCACGCCATATGATTTTTGTAGATGTTTGTCGTTATTATTGCAGAGGATCGCTCGAAACATTTTTCGATGTCTGCAGTGAAGGCGACCTTATACTGTCTCCAACTTATGATCAATGATAGTAAGTCTGCTTGCAGATTGGGTCCGTTGTACATCAAGTCGTTTAGGCTGTAGCCTGATGACGTCTTTGATGACGCGTTAAATACGACGCGTAATGCAGTTGTAAGCGATTCGGCGCTGTACACAATGATGTGGCGGTAGCAACTCGTTGCCGGGATCGTTACTGTTACGAGTACATTGCTGCATATGTTCTAATTCAATGTATTCGCGCATAAAGTTTTTATACATTGCTGCGAGGTCTTCGTTTTGGCGAATTTCTTTTCCAGCTGATAAAGTTGTGCCACGGCCTTCTGCTTTGAATCACCCAGCTTTTCTTCGAAGCCTGGTTTCATGGGCAGACGTACAACATATCGACCGTCTTCTCGTCGTGTTGTTGTGTTGTTATAATGCTCAAGCAGTATTGATCCTCGGATGATATTGTTATTTTGTTGTCTGCTATGTCTTCGATTGTCCAAAACCTCTGAATATTTTGTAAATCGTGC